>OX453323.1:6213629-8613629 GCA_949710035.1 Crambus lathoniellus | reverse complement strand
CATACAAAAGTAGACACTTTTATGTCTTGTGTCCCACACACGTTTGCGCAACGCCTAAAAAAAAGTTTATAAAAAGTTTATACATGAATTTATGATTTTCTTATTAGAATGACATGACAATGACAAGGCACAGATAAATAATTACAATACAAAAGTGTGATAATTATGAGATCAAAAACAAAGAATATTTCTCAAAACACAAAGAGGCAACTTCCTTTTTAAAACCAATCACCTAAAATTCCAAATAATTCTTGTAAAACACAACTCTGAAACACTAGACAGTTATAGTAATAGAACGTTCTGTGGGTGTCTACACTACGAAATTGCCAAGTGTAAATACAATCACGAAAGGGAACCTCACCTATATCATTCATCATCATATGCGGATGCGAATGCGGATGCATATTGTGGTGGTGTTGCATGTGGTGCGGGGGCCCGCCGAACGGACCCATGGGCCCCTGCGCGCCCTGCATGGGCCCTGTGGGGCCCGGCCCGCCCACCGAGTTGGTCAGCTGCTGGGACATTTGGGCCAGCGACGAGATCGGGTCGAACGAGGAGGTGGGGGCCATTGGTCCCCCGGGGCCCTGGAAGTTGGAGTTTAATTGATTTATACTATTTTATAACTAATTTCTGTACGCAAGTCTCGTATATCAGCACGCGTAGCATGGCAAACCCGAGAAGAGTTCTGTCTCGAAAGTCTATAATTGAAAGCTGATACAGTGCCACAAACTTTGCTGTGCCGGTGGCCAAAATGTGAAACTAGCGTGTTTTTTTAATGTCATTTTGCTGTCAAGTTGATGCCCAACCATAGCGCTGCTAGCGGCTGAAGTTCTTAGAAGTCAGGGCCGGTTAAATTGTTACAAAAAAAAAGAAAACCGTACCCAGCGCCGCTGTCACCGGAACAGAAAAGGTTGTGGCACTGTATATACAATAATAGGTTTGTCTATGATAAAATGTCATTTTTGAAGTTTCGATATAGACCAAACCTTTCTCGAGTTCATCATGCTACCCGTGCAGGCAGCCAATCAAAAATCTATTAAACAACCTATGGGTTACCATAGAATTTGTGAATTGACTGTTGGCAGTTAAGTTTATTTATTACTAGCGGCCGCCCGCGGTTTCACCTGCGTGGTTCCCGTTCCCGTGGGAATATCGGGATAAAAACTATCGTATGTATTATTCCAGCCTATAATCTATCTCTGTTACAAATTTCATCCAGATTCGTTTAGTAGTTTTTGCGTAAAAGAGTAACAAACATCCATACATACAAGCTTTCGCGTTTATAATATACTAGCGGCCGCCCGCGGTTTCACCCGCGTGGTTTCTGTTCCCGTGGGAATATCGGGATAAAAAGTATCCTATGTGTTATTCCAGCCTATAATCTATCTCTGTTGCTCTGTTTTGTTCCAGATTCGTTCAGTAGTTTTTGGGTGAAAGACACCCAAAATCCATACAACCATACTCACAAACACATTTGTGGCATGCAGTGTATAAAACTTCTTCGCGATTATTTATTTTTAACTGTCTATCTTTATTAGATGTTGGTGATACGAAGTTCCCCGGGTCCACTATAATTTATATGGCAAAACAATGTTTGCCGGGTCAGCTAGCACCTATAGTTTACTCGCTGTCTCAAAATACCCGACTACACTAGACTATGACGCTACTGAAAACTTACTCTGCCCTGTAATATAATATTCCATATAGTTTCACGTTTTTACACGCTTCCCGGACACGATGTCTCTCCGCTTCTATTCGTTACATTTTTCTCTCAGATCGTTACATTTAAACACGTTAACACACACAAACACATTCCTACACGTGCGTGCGTGTGTGAGTGAGTGTCACTCACACACGCACGCATAGTAAATTAATCACCATATACATAACACACTATAGCTCTTTATGCTAGCATTAATCATTTATTGTTAACTAGTTTGAATTTTTTATTTTATTGTTCTACTTATCTCTGCTCAGTACGTCCAATGTCTTCAAATCGACTAGTACATACTTACCTACTGTCCTTGGGTGAGCCTGGCGACCTGTAACCCAGCTATCTATTACAGAAACCTATTTCGGACACCAGTCTCGCACAAATATAGTGTTATACCTAACTAGCACTAAGTATTTAGATTAAGGACCCCATTTGTGTGGAGGGAAATAAATCTATTATTATTTTTTTTATATAAGTAAGGATGTACCTGGTTGGGGTTGATAGGGATGTTGTCGGGCCGGTTCATACTGCAAGCACTCGAGAAGGGGCCCGGCAATGCCGTGCTGTTGGGGCCGCCCGATAGCGTGTGTGTATGATTAGTGTGTATGTTGTGTGTGTGTGATGTACCTGGTTGGGGTTGATGGGGATGTTGTCGGGCCGGTTCATACTGCAAGCACTCGAGAAGGGGCCCGGCAATGCCGTGCTGTTGGGGCCGCCCGATAGCGTGTGTGTATGATTAGTGTGTATGTTGTGTGTGTGTGATGTACCTGGTTGGGGTTGATGGGGATGTTGTCGGGCCGGTTCATGCTGCAAGCACTCGGGAAGGGGCCCGGCAACGTCGAGCTGTTAGGCCCGCCCGACAGCGTGTGTGTATGTTGTGTGTGTGTGATGTACCTGGTTGGGGTTGATGGGGATGTTGTCGGGCCGGTTCATGCTGCAAGCACTCGGGAAGGGGCCCGGCAACGTCGAGCTGTTAGGCCCGCCCGACAGCGTGTGTGTATGTTGTGTGTGTGTGATGTACCTGGTTGGGGTTGATGGGGATGTTGTCGGGCCGGTTCATGCTGCAAGCACTCGGGAAGGGGCCCGGCAACGTCGAGCTGTTAGGCCCGCCCGACAGCGTGTGTGTATGTTGTGTGTGTGTGATGTACCTGGTTGGGGTTGATGGGGATGTTGTCGGGCCGGTTCATGCTGCAAGCACTCGGGAAGGGGCCCGGCAACGTCGAGCTGTTAGGCCCGCCCGACAGCGTGTGTGTATGTTGTGTGTGTGTGATGTACCTGGTTGGGGTTGATGGGGATGTTGTCGGGCCGGTTCATGCTGCAAGCACTCGGGAAGGGGCCCGGCAACGTCGTGCTGTTAGGCCCGCCCGATAGCGTCGCCTGATAGGGGACAAATAAACGAAATCATTATTTACATTACATCACAACTTCACAGAACTCGCAAGTCGTAACACTGAATCGCTGTTTGAGATTTCCATAGAAATATAAACGCTCGCGCGTATTCATTGGGTACCTACATTTTAGCTTGGATGCGTGAACTTTAGGTTTTTAAACCAGTAGGTAAGCGATGACAATGCGACCGGAATTGGACTTTATTCTCCTGCGGCAAGATTTATTTTTATTTGAATGAGATTGCAGAGTGCGCAATACACCGTAAAATTTTAATTGCCGACTTCTCGAAAATTACTTGAAGTACTCATCAATACAAACAACTTTTATTATGGGAACAGAACAACTGAAATCACGAAAAAAAGTTGCTGTTCCATACTAATTTTCACGGTGTATATTCTGTGGCAGTGCGGGATTGAGCGCTGTAGAGATCCTGTGGGGAGGCCAATGCCCAGCAGTGGGCGTCAGATGGTGCCTTACCTCTGAGGTGGGTATGGAGTCCTCCATGCTAGTAGTGGTGGGGGTGTTGGCCTGACTGCAGCTGCTCTTGTGTCCGCACTTTACGCTCGCCGAGTGGACGCGAGTGGTGGCGAACGCGAGAGTGAAGAGACCACGCTCGTGTCGACTCGTGCGCGCTCGCCTCGCCTCGCTGCCGCTCGCTATTTTGTCGGTATTTTGGCAAAGATCTAAGCGGCGAGTGGCGAGCGCGAGCGCGCCCTCCACACGCTCGTGCCGTGTACGCTCAGTGTGCTGAGTTAATTAACATTTTTCAATAGAAATACACATTAATTAACTGTTCTATTATTGTGTATAGTATTTTTATATATTGTTCAACATTTGAAGCCCATATTTTGGGCTAGCCAACGGGCAAAAAGCTCTCGCAGCAGCGATTTTCGTCACATCCTTCATCTTTGAAGTTTCGGCGGCAACTGAGCTAACCGAGCGTGAAGAGGGGTACCACTCGCCTCGGCATCTCTCGCCGAAGCGCCTCGTCTGAGTGTGAAGTGCTAACATTATTGCCGCAAGGTGGGTGGGCGTCATATGATGGTGCCTTACCTCTGAGGTGGGTATTGAGTCCTCCATACTAGTAGTGGTGGGGGTGTTGGCCTGACTGCAGCTGCTCTTGTTGCACCAATATGGGTGGGCGACATATGACGGTGCCTTACAAGGAGTTTGTACAAGGAAACTGGAGTTTTCAGCCTGAATAATAAAGTGTACCCCGCAAATTTGACATTTAGTACGTAGTGGCTGTCAGTTGTCTCATATGACCATACGTATTTTTTCAGTGTAGGTGAGACGGAAGACAGCCACAGTGCCACAAAAAAGTGTTAGTACTGCACTCTCCAGTTACCTCAGTATTTTCTAAGCTCTTTGGTGCCTTACCTCTGAGGTGGGTATGGAGTCCTCCATACTGGTAGTGGTGGGGGTGTTGGCCTGACTGCAGCTGCTCTTGTTGCCGCAAGATGGCGTGGACGGCGCGTACGGCCCTTGGCTGAGGGAGTCTCTTTGTGGGGTTTTCGACGCGCTGTCTTGACTTGATCGGTTCGATGAGGGGCTCGGCCGGGATTTTTCGTCTGTGTAAAATTTATGGAAACGTTATTTTTAATTTGACGACCTCCGTGGCCAAATGGTGTACGCACCGGTTTCAAGGTGCCGCTATCTCTAGAGGTCCGGGTTCGATCCCCGATCGGGTAAATGTCGAAAACGAACTCTTCAATATTTCCTCGGGTCTGGGGGTGTGTGTGGTAATACCCGTCTTTGTTTCCAATTTCAACAATTCTACTATACCTTGGTATTGGAACTATGTATGTGATGGTGTCCAATATTTATTTATTTTATTTCTGTTTCTAAAGTAAAAAAATATAAAATATTTGAATAAGTATAATTTGTTTAATATGGTGATACTTATATTTATTAAATATGTTCATTGATTTTTTTGCAGTAATCAAGCAAACCTTATCTGTTTACGATATATTTGAAATACCAGTTTTTTTTTTATAAAATATTTTTGCGTAGTACCATCGACTGTATTATGCTAGTATTTTATATCTGAATCTTAGCCCATTCGCGTATGTAATCAAAGCGGCTTTAGTAGTACAAATTAATATTGTGTTGGCGATTGTTACCTTTCAAATAAAATACATAGGAAAGTGATGCAATATTAGGATTTACAAAATCTTGACTTTTGCAGTGTCGTTTGTAGATATATATTTCCGTGCTTACCCTGGCCACACTTGGTGTTGGCGGCGGAGGTGGGCGTCTGCGGGTTGTTGAACCCGGGACTCTGTTCCATTGAGAACCGGCCCGCGCGCTGCTCCGCTAGGGACGAGTGTGGTTCCGGCGTGCCTGGCATCATGCTGTACAAATAGTTTGTATGAGTTGAATAGCTTTATAGCCTGTCCAACATCTTGTACGATCAGAGGTAAAATGACCGAAACCGAGTTGAGATCAAAATCTAATCAATATCGAAAATCACCATTCTAGTACTCTGGAAAACGATTGTAGTGCCATTCGTGTAGTGGTCGAATACCGAACTAAATGAAATCGAAACCCTTCGTTATAGGTGTACCACTGACTGACGCCATCGAGTCGAATTTAAGCCTTGTTCAAATATAATCGCTTATGTATAATCGCAATATCGCGTACCTTGTATACTTGAATAAGGCTTTATAACAAGACACAATAGAAGCGAAACATATGTCAAAACATTTTTGTGATAGAAGGTGTGATTTTTGACCATCTATCTATAAAACAGTACACTTTAATAATTATAACGGTGGGTTTCGATTTAATTTAGTTCGGTATTCAATCAACCACTACTCGATTGGCGCTACAATCGTTACAAGAATGGTGATTTTCGATCTTGATTCGATTTTGGTCTCAACTCGATTCCGTCAGGAGTTAGGGGGCTGAGCGTTCAAACCTACCAAAAATATCTGAACATTTGACAAAAATCACTCTTAGCACAATACTTTGAGGTGTACTTTCATTTGTTCTCAAACAAGAAATGAAAATGCACCTTTACATCTCGAGATAAGGTTGATTTTTGGTAAAGTTTAGATATTTTTGGTGGGTTTGAAGCGGACTGTACTTGCGAAGACCTATATAACGCCATCGAGAACGCAATACGCGTGGCTCGATACTGGTTCTAGAAGATCTATAGTGTATAGTGAAATGATTGACACGCTATCTAATGCCGTGGCCACACATTGGCTATATTTGCACCAATGTTGAGCCAATACATTGTACAATACTGATTTTGTAGCAAACGTCTAAAATAATAATCTTCAGTTTTTTAAGGATTCCGGGAGGAGTGCGCTTCCACCTTCAGCCTTATCATCACTTAACATTAGATGTGTAAAGGCTAAGTGTTACCATATTGTGGATTAAAAAAGGTTCTTTCCAAGGAGGCAATGCAGAGTAGAGCCTCGAGGAAAGTGAGCTGATGATGACATCATTAATATTGTTAACTCTGTAACTATTTTTCTTTTCACTTACTTGGCGGGTGATTTCTGGTTCGAATTAGATTGCGGCGTCTGCCCCCCACTATTTGAGGGCGGACCGTTGTCTTTCAGCGAAGTGTTGGGCTGCTTCTGTATCGTCAGCTCTTGCCCTGCCATACAAGTCAACCATACAACATCCACCGACCACAGACAACGACCAAGTGATAGACGAATTAGCCATAGAGTATGGAAGTACGTATGTTAGCACATTTTCACCAACCACCACCAAAATGAGGAAAACAGACAAACATTAAGACTACAATGACAGACACTGATATGAAAAACTTATTAATTTGTTTACATATTTTCATTTTTTAATCTTTAAATACTTTGCAGTTTGTTTCTCTGTCAAAATATGTAAACAAAACTTTGTGAATGCAAAAAAACATTGACAAGATCACAGTAAAAGCTCTATTGACTAAAATCTATAAAATGAAGTAGCTTCAGAAATAATATAACAAAATAAAACAGGTCTAACACCCGTATTCACAAAAACACACAATTCATACAGGCTACAAAACAAGTTATTTAGGCAGGCTTAACGATATAACATTTTAAACTTTAATGATCATTAACACTATGAATATTACGAAAAGCTGGATTATACCATGTTTTGATTTGTTGTCGAGCCCCGATATTTCGACACAGTTCAGTTGAACAGTGGTTAACTGAACTAAACAAAAACCACGATAAGTGTCTACCAAACGTACCACAACCATACCATAACGCAGCGACAAAATGTGGTACGTGTGAATAGTTTCGATGCAACTTTTTGCAGTTGCGTTGTGGTTGTGCGACAAAATGTCGTTGTCGCTAATAGTTGTTAAGTGGATTCGCCGGCCGCTAGTTCGCAGCGTCGTCGCTGGTGTTTGCGTTGTGGCCGGTATCACCCACGCGGTAGATAATGATTGCAAAATGTGGTACGTGTGAATTGACTATTCATTTCCAATACAAAATGCACCCCGCCCACGTGGTGTAGTTCGTGTGGGTTGAACCTAAACACAAAAGTGTGGTTTCGTGTAGCGATACTGTGAGTTTGTGTGATGTGAGTTCGAAGTTCGAGTTGAGTGTGCGAACGGTAACAATGCTACGGGAACGAGCGTAGTAAACGAACAGAGGGTTTAACGATTCGTCTGCTCCAAACATCCATCCACCCGCAACGACTTTATTCAATTATTCCGAGACCATGGATGACTGTGACGAAATATCGGGGACTCGACAACAAATCAAAATATAGTCCCGCTTTTCATATTATTTATATACTCGTAGTTATAAAAGGGTTTTGAGCAGGAAATATTGAGATATTTTTTTTTATTAACATACATAAACTTAAATTTATCACGTAAGTATATTCCCTGTAATTCAGAATGCTTTGATAATATTTTCAAAGAAACTGGGGTGGTTAATTAAAAGCAGCGTTGAAACAATCAATAGGCAATATTAGAAAAATAATTTAGATCAAGACAATTACCACATAAAGATTTATGTCAATGAAACTGGAATACGGGTGATAAGACTTCAATTTTAAATTAATACGACATGTAACTAAGTCACCGCTCGTTATGAAATCCATTTTGATAGTTGACCCATGCAAAGAAAAACATCCCTTATGCCAACGTGATAAAAATTGCAATTTGCATAATAAAGTTTGTTTTAAAATTGCAGTGCTTTGTTTTTGTTTTTTTTTCTATTTTTAATTGATACCTACAGTTTTGACATAAGCGATAATTTCCTTTACTTTCAACTATCTTCAGACTAAACCGTCTTTGTGTCAGTCATAAAACGTATCGTATATTATTTCTGCGCATCTCCTTGGCGTGTTACCTTCAAACTGATTGAGGTACGATATTTGCTGCGGGGACGGGACGGGCATCAAACTCGGTTCCTTGTGCGACTGTTGGTTCTTCTGTTGCTGCGCCGCCAAACATTGGAGCGTTCGCACAAACACTCCGTCGTCGAGTTTCTCTAATATCTCTTTATTGGCCAACGTTTGGTCCAACATTTGCCAACACATTCCGTTGGTAAACGACCGTTGTTATTCGTCACACAGGATTGCAAGCGTCAAGCGTTTTGCGGGGGAGGGGGGAAAACAAAAAATAGCATTACAACTACAGAAAAAGAACAAAATAAAACAAAACTTGTAATAAAAAAACATGTGAACATACTGAAAACGGTGATTAATATTGAAACAAAAACTTGTGGTTGGGAAAATGTCTAACACAAATATCATGCTTATCCTACTTCTATGGCTTCTGAGAGTATAATGTTCTCTTATATGATAAAATGTTATAACGTATATCACACATTATAATTCTTACGCCACCAAGCTGTTTATGTGAGTAGACATTATTTATGTATCAGTTGTAAGTAGACATTGCAGTCCAAGTCTGTATTGGTCACTATAAATTAAGTAGAAAGTCTATTGCTAATAGATCTCAGTAAATCTTATTATTTGATGAAGCATAGGCAAGGCACCATAAACTTATTATACTTAGTTAAGATTTTGTAGTTAAGTTTAAAAATGTTATTTTTTTTCAGAAACGCCAATTTATATAAACTTATTCAACTAAGTTTAAGAACGATTTTTCATATCAAGATGCACTATGTTTCTATTATATAGCTTTACAGTTAGTCGAATTAAGGCTCCTAAACATATAATTATACAAAATGTGCTAACTCGTTATGACATTTTATCATTTAATGCAAAGCTAGCGTTAATTAACACGCTGTCACATGCAGTTGTTCTACACTTACCGACTAAAATGTGTGTGTTGGTATATAAAAGGTTATTTGAATAAGCTGATAATTTTGTTTGCTTAAAAATATTTAGTTTCGTTAAAGTGGATTTAAGGTTTGGGTTTTATACGTATTCACAAATGTTAGCATTTAGAATTCTTTATTGTAGTCACTGTCAAAATGATCGAAGCATTCAAGTCTTCCAAAAATATCTAAACATTTGACAATAATCACTCTTAGCACAAAACTTTGAGGTGTACTATCATTTGTTGTCACTTGAACTCGAAACAAAAACTGAAAATGCACCTTTTTGTCATGAGTAGTGATCGGATAATCGGATGCATATTTACCTAAAGTTGAGGTGTTGGCTGTTATGGAATGCACTTTTGTATCGAATTTTTTAAATAAATAGCTCATGCTATAGACATCGTTTCCACACCATGTTACTGACTAATTTTGCATTCGCGAATTTTCTGAAATTACGGGGTTTTTATTTAAAAAAAACGTGTTTTAAGAAGCCGCTTCCATAATTTCCTAGCAAAATATTAACTTTAGGTAAATATGCTTCCGATTATCCGATCTCTAGTCATGAGATAAGGCTGATTTTTGTAAAATTTTCAATTATTTTTGGAGCGTTCAACGCTCAGATGATTATGATATGACGCTGACTGAACTCAAAAAATATTTTTCTACATATTGATTTTGATAGTTTTTTTTTCGTTTCAGTATGAGTGTTGTGTATCAGAATAACATATTTGCCTAATGTTGTTGCACAATATGACCAGTAATGGTTGATCATTTCAACGTTTGAAACACGCCGCTGATAAGAAGACTACCTAACTAACAAACTATATTGACATTCAAAACTAATATAGACTTTACAACCTCCTAAACGTGTGTGTACGTGTGTATAGCGTATACGTGTACGTATAAACTCCACGTCAGTACATACCCGGCGCGTCCTGTTTAGGCGGCGGCTTGCAGTGCTGCTGCGCGGGGCTGCTCAGGCCCGAGTTGGCCCGGGACGCGTCCGCCGACATCGGCATCTGGACCGACCCGTGTCCGGGGGACTGGGTCGCTGCAACGGATATGTTTACACTTAGGCCGTTTGTCCACGGACGATCCGGTCCTTTTTTTTTTCGGATGACGGAAGCTGGTGTTTTGACTTAGACGGATGGAAACCGGAACTCGTTTGTCCACTGCGTCCGAAGCCGGACGAGCCACTTCATACTTAGAGGTTGTGCGTGTGAGTGAAACAGTTATATGGAATCTACGCTCACACTTCGGACCGAGTTCGGATCCGAGTTCCGATGTAGCGGTACATCCGATCTAGCTAAATTCCCGGAGCCCGTCAAAAAAACGGATGACGGAACTCGGACGCCGGGGCTCGAGTGGACAGACGGTCAATACAAATATATGAACCGCTTCTTCGGTCCGTCTAGACGGATCCGGCGAGACGGACGTCGTGGACAAACGGCCTTAGGGTGGGAGTTTTTGACGCTCATATTGTCGAGATCAATTCGGCGGCATTTTAATATTTTCGCAAAATTTAATATTTATGCTTTTGGTCTGACTTTTGGTCGTGTTGCCATACGAGAAAAGAATTGTACACCAATTCAAACATATTTCTAGTCAATTGACCGTTGAGATAGGAAGAAAAATCCATAGACGAGTTGGTAGCCGGTTTTTCTCGTTACTAATTTTCCGTGAATTTGTAACGTGGTGTACCGCCCGGAAGCTGTTGTAATGCACACTGCGCTCGACTTAGAACATTGGAGCATGCATCTGCTATCATGAGTTTATATTCAAGGGAAATTTCGTGTAATTCAGAAGACTTCGATTTATTCAAGAAGTTGATCTAAAATGTGACTTTCTTATCATAATAGCAAAAGAGCTTATTTTGGAATGCTTCGACAGAAGCGCGAGCAAACGGCGCGCGCAGAATCAGCCAGATTCACCTATTTTCCTTACATGTTCTTTACTGAGCCAAATCACACAAGGGACGTCTCGCCTAAACCTGAATCAACTTTAGTAATATTGTTAGTAAAATAAGGTTACAATATATTTTATTGTTGTAAAATTCTTACTTATATTAAGAGAAATTTCTTGTCAAATAATTGTTAACTAATTAGCTAGGTACATTACCTATAGGCACGGAGGCGGATCTGTGTAGCGGCGAGGCGCCGTAAGGCGGAGGGGGCAGGCAGCCCCCTCTTTCTGAACACGGAGACTTTACTTGTGTACCTGTAAAAACATATCCATGAAAGCCTTCCATGATTGCACGATTTCTTATATCATGGCATTGTTCTTCCGTAGGCGGATCACTAATCGAGGTTTTATGTGGTTATAACAATAATAAACAAAGTGTGTATGTGCTAGGCTCTCTAGCCTAAATATATTGCAGGTTCTACTAGTTTAAAAATGTCATTACATTTTTGAACTCTTTTCTTTTTCTGTGGTTCTCAATACAAAATATGAAAAAAGAAATGGAATTAGTTATTATTATTATTATTTATAGGGGGGACGCCAGCGAAGCCGGACGGGTGATCAGTCACCTAGGTCGGGACCATTTCACCCAGTTCCCCAATACCTAGTTAAAAAACATGTGACTTTCTAGAACAATGTATGGCTTGTGTCATGACAAGGCAGCAACACCTTCCTAGTCTAATTGGATAGTTTAATGCTCTTCATCATTGCAACTGTTCTAGATATTGAAAAAAAAAACATCAGCCTATTTATCATCCACTACTGGGCAGAGGTATTTCTAAGTGCGTGTCATTGTAAAAATATTTGCATAAATACTCAGTAAAAAAAGTCGGCAGAGTGAAAAGGGCTCGCTAGACTTTATCACAAAAAAAAAGAAAATTGACAAAAAAATTATTACGGACTGGATTTGACCCGAGGTCTTTTGGTTTCAATACCGCCCGTTTTCTAAACTGAGCTATTACTACTTTGGGAAATTTGCCTTCGTATTCTAATGACATTGTAACAATTTTTCGATGGTCACGTATCCGTCTTACGAATTTTCGATCTGACGGTCATGTGTCCTGACGCGAGTTTAACATTTTTTACCCATCACAAAAAGTGCACAACGCCGCTAAGAAGTTTTCACATCAAAAACAAAATAGAAGCTTAAAATAAAAATAAAAATCACTGACTGAGTTCGTTGTCCATCGACTTGGGGTCGTCGAAGAACTGGTGGTGTATCTTGTGCCAGTCGATGTCGGCGTTGGACGGGCTCTTGGGGCTGCGCAGGCCCGGCTTGTGGCCCATGCCGGGGCCCAGCCCGGGGCCCAGCCCGCCGGGGTCGCCCGGGCCCATCTGGGGAAGGACATTGCATTTAGTGAGGGTACTTCCATTGAAGCCAAAATAAGTCATCAAACGCGACACAGTAAGAAACCATGAATCATGAAAGGCATGGACACAAACCATGGCTAATTGAAGCAAATACTCAATTCAACTCTTCAATTCAATAAACAGAGATCGGAATATGTAGTGCTGTTTAGGTTCATTGACCGCAAACGTTATGTTGATATGGACGGTCTACAAGATTTCGACTTAAACTCCGTATTTTTTGTAAATAATCTTTATTTATTATTGGCCTGCAACCCTTGGCTTGGCTGAACTGACGCACAGTTTTCATACAAACTTGCTCACTTTAGTGTCTCATAGATCGGAAATTATTTGGACCTCTCGCGATGATTTTTACGTCAATAGCTTCCTTCCTCCGTCCGTCCGTCCTTCTTGGTTTGATAACAAATCGCGAAACTCCGGATATTAATAAATCTTCCCTTAACTAGATATAGCTAACGGCCAGAATTAATAACCTATCCACAGATAGGGATAGGTGCAATCCAGATTAGTTGCTAGGCAACACCTAGCAACACCCTGGCAACTGTCGTTAATTCTATGTTAATATCAAGCGTTGCATAGCAACTAATCTGGATCGCACCTATCCCTATCTGTGGATAGGTTATTAATTCTGGCCGTAAGTCAAGAAACAAAGACATAGCAGATATTTGGAGCTTCGGACGCGCTTTCGTCGCAAACTTTAGGAACGCCACTATAAACCATAGGTTTGTGTTTGTTCTGACGAATTTGCTGTTTTAGATCCGCGTCGCCACGCTAACAGTTTCACCTTAGTTTAATTATAGACCTTCGTTCAACAATAACACTCTCCATCCATCATCTCAAGCTCAAGAGCGAGTATACTCCCACTTGCTACTTGGAAGTATATTTTTAAGTAGTTCCTGTCATTTATGACGTAAGAGCGTAACATTATTTACCTTTTTTCTCCGTTAAAGGTGCCATAGAACGTTTTGATTTAGTTCGTCAGCCTTCATCTAGTAAACTATTGTTGGTCGAAGTAATAGACGGTGTAACAAATGATTCCTATAGCAATATGACACACGTTTCTGCCGCACGTGTAGTCGTCGCACCATACCGCCTGATTATACATTCGTCGCATCATTATACCACCTGACCACAATATGACTCACGTTTCTGTGCACCATACCGCCCATCATACAGTCCATCATTATACCACCTGACCACAATATGACTCACGTTTCTGTGCACCATACCGCCCATCATGCAGTCCATCATTATACCACCTGACCACAATATGACTCACGTTTCTGTGCACCATACCGCCATCATACAGTCCATCATTATACCACCTGACCACAATATGACTCACGTTTCTGTGCACCATACCGCCATCATACAGTCCATCATTATACCACCTGACCACAATATGACTCACGTTTCTGTGCACCATACCGCCCATCATACAGTCCATCATTATACCACCTGACCACAATATGACTCACGTTTCTGTGCACCATACCGCCCATCATACAGTCCATCATTATACCACCTGACCACAATATGACTCACGTTTCTGTGCACCATACCGCCATCATACAGTCCATCATTATACCACCTGACCACAATATGACTCACGTTTCTGTGCACCATACCGCCCATCATACAGTCCATCATTATACCACCTGACCACAATATGACTCACGTTTCTGTGCACCATACCGCCCATCATACAGTCCATCATTATACCACCTGACCACAATATGACTCACGTTTCTGTGCACCATACCGCCATCATACAGTCCATCATTATACCACCTGACCACAATATGACTCACGTTTCTGTGCACCATACCGCCATCATACAGTCCATCATTACACCACCTGACCACAATATGACTCACGTTTCTGTGCACCATACCGCCCATCATACAGTCCATCATTACACCACCTGACCACAATATGACTTACGTTTCTGTGCACCATACCGCCCATCATGCAGTCCATCATTACACCACCTGACCACAATATGACTCACGTTTCGGTGCACCATACCGCCCATCATACAGTCCATCATTACACCACCTGACCACAATATGACTCACGTTTCGGTGCACCATACCGCCCATCATACAGTCCATCATTACACCACGTGACCACTATATGACTCACGTTCCTGCCGCGCGTGTAGTCGTCGCACATGGGCCCGTTGACCGGCATCCCGTGGTGGTCCGGCCCGCAGTCTCCGTGCACCATACCGCCATCATACAGTCCATCGTTACACCACGTGACCACTATATGACTCACGTTCCTGCCGCGCGTGTAGTCGTCGCACATGGGCCCGTTGACCGGCATCCCGTGGTGGTCCGGCCCGCAGTCTCCGTGCACCATACCGCCCATCATACTGCCGTCCATCATTATACCACCTGATAACAATAATATTAATTTATAAAATCAACATCAATAACATAAATAAGTTTTTAGTAAAAATTTCATTTTATGACAAGCTTTTTTGCTAACCGTACTTTACTATATTGTATTGTCATCCAAACCAAACCTGTGTGCAAAATATCAGCTCAATCAGACTCTGGGAAGTTGGTCAAATTAAGCTTGCAAGATTTAACCCGAACGGACATACATGCATACATACATACACTGCAAGTTAAATAAAAGCTTGTAAAAAATGGTTGTCTGTAAAGTCGGTTTACGGACGATAATTTTACGTGATAACAATATGCCGCTGTCTCTCTTCTACTCGGACGCATCGGCCAATAGAGTGGAAGCCAAACGCTTAGGCCGATCGTGCTTCTCTATCGCTTGTTCCGCGCTCTCGCTTGCACGCGGAACGTGACACTTTTTCGTGCGTGCAGCCGGCGTTCATCGATTTATACGACGTTATCTCGTCGATAAAACAATCTAAAAATCAATAGTAATCTTTTAAATGCAAAAGTTGTTTGTTGCAATTTACTGTGTAGATTTGAAAATCATACAGGATGATACTAAAAGATATAGGTAATGTGCAACCAAAATTTTATAGATTTTCTTCTCGGCTCGGACCCGGCTCGGTGTAGCGTGAGTCATCCTTTAGTCGTACGTATACTTACATCAATTCGTAATACCTCGATCGTATTTTAACGTATTACGTTCATCCTAAGTGGGCGCAGCCTAAGTAATAATACAAACAAAACCATAAACCATCGAAATATCTACGATGCAGTGTAACGCGTTCTGTTTGAAGTTAAACAACTTTCTTCGACAATATCTTCTTTCAATCCTGTTTTACAAGCTTTTATTTAACTTGCCGTGTTAGTTTGTTAGTTAGTGGGGGACAAATCTTGCAAGCTAAATTTGACACACTTCCCAGAGTCCGATTGAACTAAAACTTTGCATACAGGTTTGGTTTGGCTGACAATACAATATTAAAGTACAGTCAACAAAAATTTAAAGTGCAAAATAAACACATACCGTTCATTGCATTGAGATTAGGTCCCGGCATCATTCGGGGCCCCATGTGGGGCCCGCCCATCATGCAAGGCTTGGGACCGCCCATTCCTCCCATCGGGTTTGGCATTCGCTGTAACAAACAATACAATAAAAAAACTTTAATTACTATGTAGGTAAGACAATCTTCTTTCTTTCAACATTGCTACAGTAGTATCCTCACCAGTGGCAATAGAAGTTATAAATTAACTGCTTATATGCTGTTTGTTTGAAGAAGCTGATTTCAGAATGATATATTAAAAAAAAACATAAGAGGTTATGTGTATGAGCATCTTACAGCCGAATTTTATTGTGATATATGTGTAATGCGTTTATAACACCAATAAATTTAATATAATAATTGAACTAGAAACAAACTCACCCCCATAGGTCCGCCGCACCCCCTCCCCATATGCATATCCGTACACATGCCACCCTTCATATCCGGTCCTCCACACGGACCCCTAATGCCCTTCATCCCGCACGGTCCCATCGGCCCCATCGGTCCGTTAGGCCCCATTCCACCCATCATCGGTCCATTCGGCCCCATCATGCCATTAGGCCCCATGGAGCCGTGCCCGCCCATCATGCTCGGTCCCATTCCACCCATCGGGCCTCCCATAGGATGGTTCTGATGGCTAGGATGGTTGGGATGGCTCGGGCCCATAGAACCCATCGGCATGGGTCCGGACATGGTGCAGCTCGGTCCGGAGTTCATGCTGTTGGACATCGAGACCATGGGTCCGTTGGAGCCCATGGGGCCGTTGGGGCCCATGGACATGGGGGGGTAGGGCATGTTCATGTTGCCGGCGGAGTTGGGGGGGTTGATGTCGGGGGGCTGCCCTTCCCCGGGCCCCGGGCCCCCGCTCTCGGGGAAGAGCATCTGTTGCATTTTGCGTATTGTTGCCAGCTGTTCTTCGCGATGCGCTCGCTGTTGAGGTGTGAGGTTTTCGTCGGGGATTTTTACACCTATGGGAAGAGGAAATTATCTGTAATATTATTTTCAACACACTTGCTCATAAAGTGAGCCTTATTACATCGATCTTAGGGCCGTAAACCGAACTATAAAACACGCGTGCATAATAATATTACAGTACTAGTTGCGTAATAGAATTATCCCTACAATAGTATATTTCATTACAAGTGCGGAAAGCCTGTCATTGCAAATAGTTCCGACAAATGTCTACCCGAGCCGAGGCGCAGCCGAAGGTGAGGGTTGACAGTCGGAACAAGTTCAATGACGGTTCCGCACGTGTAATGAACAACTATTTTTAATACAGTTGCGAAAAAATGAAGCAATTTAATAAAATAATAAAACACAATAAACTCAACTAACTAATCTTAAAAGATTTTTTTTTATTGATATGAAATGAAAATAAAATTAAATGAGATGAAATGAAATGAAACCTAACAAAAGCTATACGTATCCTATAGGAGCGCCTTTCCTTATTTCTCACTCTTACCACATCATTGCACTAATTCCACCGTACTAAGTACCTACCACAATAAAAACCAGAAAAACTAATTTAGAAAATTAAGAATTAAGGTCCCTCATTTTATTTTCACTTAACTACTTGCGCAAGCAAACTCCTATGCAGAGACTATGGTAGTGCACGTAATACCATATTTAGTAATCTGTGGTCATACAGCAAACTTTTTTCATTTTTATATTCATAAATTTAATTTGGCCGATACTAATATTAAATGTATAATTAAAATAGTAGCTTCTTTTTAGAAATATTTGCATGAATCATAAAAACTTCTATGATTTTTTTTTGGAAAAACTTCGTGGTTGGCTTTTTCTTTTTAATAGACAATATTTTGACAGTTGGGAAAGAAAACGCACGAGTTCGGGAAAGGTAAAGAAAAAGTTCGAGTGTGTAATAGCCCACATCCCGAACGCTTTACGTCCCTGCAATACGCCACTTTTTGAGCAACTGTATTAAAAAGTTAAGTAAGTACCTAACTGCAAATTATATGCGAGTAAACAGAGACTTTTCAATTTAACCGGGTAATACAGTATCCCTACAAAGTTAAGTTAGTACCTAACTGCAAGTTATATGTGCGAGTAAACAGAGCATTTTCAATTTCACCGGGTAATACGTACAGTTCTTTTTTTGTAACAACAAAGAGGTTTTATACGGTTGAAAAAAAAACTTGCGCGCTTTTTCCCTTAGCTAATTAAGTTATGAATGAATGCAATAAATGTTTGTTTTTCCTCGCAAGTGTGTTGAAAAAGTGCGTATGAAACTCGTGAGCAACTTACTCACTAGACACTCGGCTAATTTACGCCCTCGCCTGCGGCTCGGGCTGCAACCCACAGCCTCGTGTATAATGAGCAACGTTAGCTCACTTGTATCATAATATACTATTAAGTCCTTATAATATTTCCAAACAACAGGAAACCTGAGATTATATATTATTTTTATGCATTCACTATGCAATTTTGTAAGTATAGGAAAAATGTGATAGTAAAAAACCACGAGCCCTATTAAGCAGCTTTCAGGCGGGACGCGGGATAACTAACAGGAAACCTTATGCCGCCGTCGAGGAGAATGAGTCAAATAGTGTGTTTTACATTCTATCATAAGTAATTCGCGATGTTGAGTGAGTTATATATACTATAAATAATTATAGTTTTCTTTCTGTATTCATTTGTTTGTGTGCAATAAAGTGTTTATTATTATTATTCCCTTTATTACATTTTAAATACTTAAAAAATTATATTTCTAAACATTAAATTTTTACAATGTATAACACTAAAAAATATAACATTTAAAAATACAAAAATGCAGTTCCCCAACGGTAGCAAGATCAGGGTCCCGGCTACCGATGGTTAAGGATCCAGAGACAGGAACCTTCTCACTATACGGGCCGTGTCCAGAAGTACTGCCTTCTGCATCTGACTCCCGATCCATCCACCTAACGCAACGACCTAGCTCGGCTTAAATAAGCGGGCATTCTGGTCCCATGTCATTTAACACGGTTACACTGTCATTTGCCACACAATTTACTGCCTTATAAACATAACAATAAGGCACACATTGACACATGTCATGCTGAACTAGATCCCTTTTGATGCAGCCATGTGGAACATTTTGTTGTAAGATTTTTGTGTATTTTTGTCTTAAAAGTTATGTCCATGTCCACTGTCTGTGTCAAATAAATGTTTTGATTTGATTTGATTTGACATTACCTTTGGGCCCCGACTGGCAGAGCTCCGAGGATGAAGCGTCCTAACCCGGCTCCTAAACAAGCGGGCATTCCGGCCCCACTGTCATTAACGGTTCATTGTCATTTGCCATACAATTTACTGCCTTATTATCATAGCTATAAGGTACACATTACCTTTGGGCCCCGACTGGCAGGGCTCCGAGGATGAAGCGTCGCCGGACGGCGCGGAGTCGGCAGGGCCGGCTTCGGAGCAAGCGGGCATTCCGGGCCCGTTTGACATGCCGTTTGACATCACTGAGGGGTTTTTCTATAAACAAAGAATAGAAAAATGCCATTGGTATCCATAAAATGAAATCTATATCAATGAACAATACAAGTATTTTAAAACTTATCGGAAAACATGATTGAAGAGTTATTATAACTATATATTTTTATGTACAAGGCGAACTCTGCAAGGCACACAAACCTACGCCCCCTTATTCCAAAACGTGGACTAAAATAGTCCTGGTACTAAACTGGTGCTGTCACTTTCATTTTCCAAATGAAAGACAGAATTAGTATCAGTTTTAAACCAGGTCTAACTTTAGGCCACGTTTTGGAATAAGGAGACGAGTTTTTGCCGAGGATGACTGAATGTTTTGCATGTATGTGATATTTTTTGAGCAATAAAATAAATAAAAAAAACTTTACATCTTAGATTTAAGACAGTTTACTTCCAAGTTCATGTAAATAATATAACTCTAATGTGCGACTAGTTTCAATGCAAAAAGAAAATATTAAACATAATTCTCAACTCACGGTGTCCCAGGGCATTTCACCATCAGCACCGAGGCCGTCCATGACACCACAGGACGGGGTGCCCCCTGGAAACCCATCCATAGGGGCCATTCCGGGGCCCATTTGCCCCATCTGCCCCGGCCCGCCCTTCATCATCATCATCTGGTTCGGCGCGCCCATTCTGTTAGGTCCCATCATATTAGGCCCCATATGCCCCATCCCGTGCATGGGCCCCATGTTCCCCCCCATGGGGCCCATCATGTGCCCCATCTGGCTGGGGCCCCCCATCATGTTGGGCCCGCCGCGCATCCCGCCGCGAGATTTCGCCATAGCGAGGTTGTTGAGCCACTGTGCGGGGTTCTGTTTGTTGAACTGTCCCATTTTGAGGGGGTGTTTCTGAAAAAACATCTTTTGTTGTGATGTTTTATGGACTGTTTAAACTAATTTATGAATTATATTGATTACGAATAACAGAGGACCGGACTGTTATTGATATGTAAATATTAACATTAAAAAATATTACATTGAAGAATAAAGTGGAGGTTACTTGTTTTGCCTAGTTTTTAAAGTTGATCCATATTTCGTGGTATTGTGTGGCCGTATATGAGAAACAGGTTGCTACATTGTGCCATCACCCTAAATTGCTTGATGTGATCGTGACGTCAAAGCTTTCTGGTATTGCAAAGAATTGAGCGATATAAGTTGCCCGTTAAAGCGCAATTAACGATGATCCGACACGCCAAAACGTTTGAATCGGGCTGTATCTGATGTTGGCCTTACATAAATGGGAGTAGAAGGTAACTTTTTTACTAGATAAACCAACTAAACAACAAAGGAAGGCACTTCTTTACTGATGAAAAGTAAAAAGAAATAATAACAGTATTCCAAGTACGAAAAACTCTCGTTATGGTAATAGTATAAGTACTAAATTATATCATCCGTAAAAATGCTGTCAAATATCTATTGAATTTTAGTTCTTCAAACGACCGAAAGAGGCGCTGCTGTAGTTTTCATACAAAATAATACGATCACAATAACCATAACGAGAACGAAAGTTTTTCGTGCTGAGGGTACTTGTACAGTCAGCGTCAAAATGATTTGAGCGTTCAAAGTGATCAAACCCACCAAAAATATCTGAACATTTGACAAAAATCAATAGGTTTGATAGGTTTGACCGCTCATGCTGGGGCCACACTATGGGGATATGCCGATGTTCAACTTCGCTTGAATTGTCGCGAGAATTATTGCTTTAAATTTATCGCCATAGTGTGGCCGCTCGATCGCAAAAATTCTCGCGATAATCGCCACTCGTGCTATCGACATAAGGCATACGGTGTAGTGAATGCCGTAGTAAAATTATCGCTTTAATTATCGCGATGACGTGGCTACACTGTGTTGGAATTTGGCATATCCCGATGTCTATTGGCATATTCCCATAGTGTGGCCGCAGCATCAGATCATTTTGACGCTGACTGGACCATCAATCACCTCACCTCTAAATACTTCTTAGTGCCGGGCTGAGCGCAGTGGTAGGCAATGATCGAGTGGTGCTGCCCGGACAGGACCGCCTCCGCGCCCTTGTTGGCCAGCAATGTAGAGAACACGAAGATCTGACTCTGCTGCTAGGAGAATACAAGCGTTTTAGTATTGACGATAATACGGTATTTAAGTTAAAGGATTTCATTTATTAGTACAGTTCTTAAGACTTTGTGTTGTTAGTTTGGTTTTTCTCTATTAAAAGCGCTCAAATTCATCGATTGAAAGTCTATTATTATTAAAATATTTGGTAATTTAATGTATGACTGAGAATAATTATGAAATATAATAGATATACATACAATACATACATACATATCATATATGCTGTAAAGGTCAAGTCTGTTTATTGAATAAATATTTGGGAAAGTCAAGGTTTTCGCCTAAAATGAAAGTAATGCCATTAAAATGTGAATTAGTATCCAAATTATTATCTTGATAGCATCACAGAAGTGTACAATTAAATAATTAAGTAATACAATGTTTTACTATTAATAAAATGAACGTAAAACCATTGAAATTTATTATCAAAAAGGCCAATGTTAACAAGGGTTTTTACTAACGTGTGTTTTAGTCAGCACGCTCAGTGCCAAGCCTATTTAGCGATACTTATGTTATAGGCCGAGAACCGAGTTTTACTTCCTTTTGTTTTATTTTCTCAACATCTAACAACTATTTACCCGATTCCAAACCCAAAACCATTAGAAAAACCGTGTGGGCCAGAGCTTTCATTCGCCCATATGAAATGTATAGGAAACGTGTGCGCAAATGATACACTATCTTAAGAACGAAGGAGGGTCGTGTTTGTGTGTGCAAAACTGATACACACGTGTTTGGACACTGTGTTTCATTTATAATACACTGACGTCGATGGTGTTAAATAATTTGTATTTACTTAAAACAAAGCCTATTTTACATAACAAAGCGGCAACAGTATTTTTTTCATCAATGCTTTTCTTTATTTATACAGGTTGTACTGACTTGTTTCTTTTCAAACGATATTAATATATCACATAATACATCTTTGAATTTGTTTGAACCACAACTACATGCAACCAATAGTATTATATTATCTGTGATGCAACACACAAACTGCTCTTGTATTTTCATAATTTATTACTTTTCCGTAGTTATCATAAGGGGCCCTCTCCACGAGCGATAGGATCGCGGTGATGTTATCTATATATATAAAATCGAGGGGACATAACTCACTCATCACGAAATCTCGAAAACTACTGGACCAACGAAGATGTAATTTGGCAGGAAGGTAGATTATGCCTAGGAGACGTCCGCTAAGAACGGATTTTAGGAAACTCCCTCCCTAAAGGGGTAAAATGGGGGGGTTAAGGTTATATGGAACTTCCTCATTTATGGATTTAGAAGCATGAAAATTGGTACGTTGGATATTGGTTACGACCAAAAATGATCTGAGTAAGCAAAGTAAAAAAACTCCCCCTTAATAGGGTAAAATGGGGAGATAAAGTTTATATGGAACTTCTTCATTTCTGAACTTAGAAGTATGAAAATTGGTATGTTGAATACTGATCACGATTGAAAATTATCTCCGTATGCAAAGTTAAAAAAAACTCCCCGATAATGGGGTAAAACGGGCGGATTAAGCTTATATGGAACTTCCTCATTTCTCAACATAGAAGTATGAAAATTGGTATAATGGATACTGGTCACGATTAAAAATGATCTGCGTATACGAAGTTATAAAAAAACCCCTTAATAGGGTAGAAAGGGGGGATTAAGGCTTATATGAAAACTTCCTCATTTCTGGACTTGGGAGTATGGAAATTGGTGTGAAGGATACTAGGTCATGATTAAAAATGATCTGCGTAGGCAAAATATAAAATCCTAATAGGGTAGAAAGGGGGGCTAATGTTTATATAGGGTGGGTGGGGGTATTAAAGATACGGAGTTTGGATGTTTTTGGCTCAATCACAACTAAACGGTTAAATCGATCGGGATAATTGAACTCTGGCCGTGAAAATTTCATACGGTTTTTTTAACTCGGGAAAAAGTACAGTTCCCGTGGGATACAGTTTTTTTGTTCACTTTATTCAATGAAGCATGGGTCCCATGACAGCTCATTTTCGTGCAAAGCAAAAAATTCTTTATGCATTGGAATAAAACTCAAGAAAATCAGTAGGTATTACACATTTTTTATCAAAGTATTGACTTGATTTTTTGCATTTTGGTAGTTCAAGAGTAGGAGAAAGTCCGAATATTATTCATACGATAGTAGCTCCTGTTTGTCTAGGTATCGTTACCTTCTTATGCGTAAATCACGGGTAGCGTGCTCGGCCTGCGATCGATGAGGTTATGTCACTTTTGCAATGGTCTATCATGGGATTGCTGTTAAAAAATTTGGAATGGAGATAGTTTGCTCCTACTAATTACTCCTACTGATAGGAGCACCGGAAGCTACATCACTAGGAAGTACATAGGCAAATTGTCACCGCGGGAATAAGGCTCATTCTCATGGTAAAATAAGTTTTAGTTCGGGCAAAGCTGAAGAATGGAATTGGTACTTAAGGCGATAGTTTGAGTTCATGGGAAGGATGATATTTAGAATAGAGACAGTTTAAGGCCCTGGAAAGGACATATTTTATTTTTTACCGCGGGAAATCTCATTGTATGGAAAAATCACTTTAAGCGCGGGCTAATTTGGGGGCAGAAATTGGTATTTAAGTAAATAATTCGAGACCCTGGCAAGGATTATAATAGGCTACTTTTACTTTTTACCACAGGTTAGTATCATATTCCCACGGGAAAATCAATAAGTACCTAGGTAGGTATTATTTGTTTGTCCGTCTTTCACGTCCAAACGGAGAAACGGATCAATGTGATTTTTGGTACGGGGGTAGATTGGGAGCTGGAGAATATCGTGTATTACACGCGGGCGAAGCCGCGGGCGGAAAGCTAGTAATCTATATAATAATTTAAATCAAACCAATTATCTAGCCTAGCTCATAAGTAGTTTTCATTAAGAAACTGTGTAATGGAAACTAGACAGGTACTTAACGGATAAATACATAGTAAGTAGTTTTCATTAAGAAACTGTGTTATGGAAACTAGATAGGTACTTAACGGATAAATACATAGGTACGGTAATTTTTTATCGCCCGGATAATTATAGGGATTATTCTATCCATGAAAACTAACAACTTTTATTATGTAACCAACAATAAAATCGCGAAAAAAATCAGCTGTTCCATACATTTTGAATAAATATTTTTGCACTTTTGTATGGAACAGCTAATTTTTTTTGGCGATTTCAGTGTACTTAATAAAAGTTGTTTGTTTTCATGAGTGGAATAATCCCTAAAACTATCTATTTATTTGTTTTCTACTACTATAAGTTAAATCTTTACTTCATTATGTAAGCGCGATGTGTTTTTGTTGTGTTAATTAATATCTTAACTTATAATATTATCTAAGTATTTATCTCCTTTAGTAATTAATATTTTAAGTATATACTTTTACTCCATCATTTTATATTCTTTTTCAGCACCCATTCCCCTATTATCATTTTTATTTATTTCTTTCAACCAAGGTTGCCTGGAAGAAATTGCTATGTAGCAATAAGGCCGCCTATTGTGTATTTTTCTTGTCTCTTTTTGTACTTGTCCGTGTATTTATTGGTGCAATAAAGTTTATTTGATTTGATTTGATTTGATAGCGACGCGACGGCGTGGGCGGGCTAACAACAATGAGCTGCATTGTCACATGCATTGTGTAGAACAATTAGAAAGAGAGAAAAACTTTCTCATACTTCCTTCTCACTCTCTTGTTTACAGAGGACAACAATGGCGCGGCGCGTGGTCTTTTTACTAATAAGTGTGCAACAGGAACGTAATGTCAGGTCAATGTTTTAATGAAAAAAGCCATTAATTTCATCAAACTTGATAATTCTCGATTCCCGGGAATACAAAATAATTGATCCCGATTCCCGGGAACGAAAAATGCCCGGGAATCCCGAAACCCTAATGGCGATATAACGCGTAGACACATGCAGCGAGTGTGTAGAAAAACGTGAACACCGCGATCCTCTCGCTCGTGGAGACGGCCCCTTAGTCTTGTTAAGTTAATTATGAATTCGTAAACAAAGCTATTTTACTAGTAATCAGTAGTTTTTTTTATAAATATTTACAGTGACCATGACCAATAACACAAGATGTAAGTATACAAAATATTCATCTCGATATTTTCAAAATATTATTTACATACTAGCTGTTGCCCGCGACTTCGTACGCGCGGTGTAGTGACTTTTGTGTTAGTTTAGTTTATGTGTGTTTGTTGCTCAGATTTCATAACCCTCTTCTTGAAGTCCAATTCTCTACTAAAAGGGTCTAAAGAATATCGAATATGCAGGCTAGGGTATGAACATGGTATGTTGTTATCATATGCTGCATGAACATAGTTGAGCCCTCATTCAAAGATCTGTCCGTCTGTCAAGAAACTTTTTCTCAAGTATGCGTGGGAGGTATCAAGCTAAAATGTATATCAAATTAAATACTGAAGTCTGCAATCCCTTAGAGGCGTCAAAAAAAACAAACTTCTCTTCTCTTCTTCATAACTCAAAAGAGCCACTTGGATCCCGATTTTCTTTTAAATCCCATTTAGCTACTTGTTGTTACCGATCCCGATTTAAATTTAAACCACTATCTAGGTCGGTTTAGGCTGTCAAATCTCGATTTACAGTAAGTTGTGATAACTTATCTATATTTTCATATGGTTTTTATACGCAAAAATGCATGTATCACACATAACAGTGTATAATGATAACGATTATTTTGAACAGCCGTTCTTCGTTCTTCGACGTTGCTTGCTAGCGGGCAATAGATCTATTCTATGCGAGGTTCATAAGACTGAACCACACCAAACGATCCATCTTGGATTGGCCAACCACGACCTAAGATTGGGGATCATGGATCGTGAATCTAATTTGTTCTCTTGGTGCTCTTGGATCGCACGAGGCACGTCCACTCCGACCACTACTATGGAGCTTCAGTGGTGAAGCGCACTCTTGCCGCGCGCGATTAGAGTGCGTATTTTCGTTTTGCGCATATGCGCGCTTTCACGATTCAAACAGAAGTTCTTACTTAGTAATGCATAATATCAGGCCAATTATATTTTTACTATAAAATGTAAAAGAGATTGTGTGTATCCATACTAATATTATAAATGTGAAAGTGGGTTTGTTTGTTTGTCCATCTTTCACGTCAAAATTGGTGCAACGGATCGACGTGACTTTTGGAATGGGAATAGTTTGGCAGCTGAAAAGTGACATACTTAGGCAGCCATTAGACAGTCAATCTGTAGATCTAGCACAACTTGAGCGCGACTCGAGTGACAAAGAGTCGCGGGCATTTTCAACAAATCAGATCGCTCGTAGATAGCGCGTGTGCCTTAAGACGACGTGCTGATTGGTTGGAAGGAGCGCGACAAAGAGTCGCGCTAAGTTGTGCTAGCCCTACTGGATCAATGATCAATGATCAATGATCGCGATGCAGATTGACTGTGTACGAAGGTGATTGACGGCTCGCGATCTTGATCGCAAAATATCTACAAAGTAAATCTCGATCGCGATCAAGATCACGATCAGTGATCGCGATCTGGATGTAATGGCTGCCTTTGGCTACTTTTTATCCCTGAATAATATCACATTCCCGTGGGATAACGTCGTCGTTTAGTCCGAGCGGGCGAAGTCGCGGGCGGAAGGCTAGTATTTTGATATGGAGACATTTCTTCTTTAAGTAACAGGTATAAAATGTAATGATATACCATTTAATTATTTAATTTTAATCAATCATCACTTATGTAAGCTTTCCTAGTAAATAAATGAATAAATAAGTTAGATAGAAAACTATTTTTAATATTCCTTTATTTTATTGGATGGTACCTACGGCTGAAGGCCTAAGTAGCCAGAGCCGGTTAAATGACATACAATACAAAAAACACATCAATCGGCACCCTTCGCACATTTAAAGTTTAAAAAATAGGTTTTTAATTGACTAAAATAAAACAAAATTTCGTAAGTATATGAATACTTAGTTATATGTTTTTACTATGTATGTCCACGAATTTCTCGAAATCTAAAGGCATATCGAGATGATTCTATTTGATTTAAATTAGGTGTATTCTAACTTTGGGAACAGTTTAAGAGTCATCAAAATCGGTTTAGTAGTTTTCGTGGGTATGTTATTGTACAATATACACTAAAACTTAGGAAATAAATAGTAACTTAAAAAAATAAACTGACTGGCACCGACCTCAAAAAGGTACCTTAATTATAATATAAATTATATTTTTCCTTTTCAGTTGACAAATACTTTTTGGAGTCGGTTAAATTTTTTAAGTAGTTTTTTTGTATTGTAAATTTAAAAATTTAAAGAAAAGTATAAGATATAGTCCATTCGCTTAGATAGTGTCGCTCTGCTATAATGCCGTGCGGGTGTACCGACACTATCTAACCGGACGGACTATACATTCTTGACAATTTTAGATACCTACTTAAGACCATAGGCGAAAGAAGTGAAAAAAAATTAAAGTGGCAACAGCGGGGGCTTTCACCCTACTTAATATAGATAATCATTCGGTACCCCTAGTGTAAGTTTTTATGTCAAAAAACGCAAACTATCGTGAGTGCGTATTTATGTCAATTTGTATGAAAACTGTATCAGCGCCTCTAGCGGCGAGTAGCGCGCTTATGCAGTTTTCATACAAATTGACATAAATACGTACTCGAAATAGTTTGCGTTTGCTTGACATAAAAACTTACACTCGGGGTACTGATGTACTTTTGTGAAAGGTATATCGTAATCTTACTGACTTCCCGCGCCATCTATTGCTTAGTAGTTATGATGCAAAAGAAGTGAAAAATATCTTAAAGTGGCAACAGAGGGGGCTTTCACCCTAATTAATATAATCATTCGAATGTTCTTTTGTGAGAGGTATATCGTAATCTTACTGACTTCCTGCGCCATCTATTGCTTAGTAGATATAATGACGTAAATAACATGAAATTATTTTTATGATTTTATATGAGCCTGGATGGGTTTTAATTTATATTATGTTTTGAAGCAGGTAAAAAAAATAACATGATTCATTATTAATTGAGACAGCGATTAAATATAACGTATTTTCATAATCATGTGGCGCCATCTATTTTAGTAAGAATCAGTTTTTGTATTTTCCCGTAGGAATAATTAAATTTCCCGCAATAAAAGGTACCCTATATGTTGACCCGGGTTATAAACTATTACTACACAAAATTTGGTAAAAATCCGTCCAGTAGTTTTTGCGTGAAAAGCGAACATACAAACAGACAAACAGACAAACAGACAAACAGACAAACAGACAAAAATTTTAATATCTATCGTTTTGGGATCTATATCCTGTACACATCACATAGCAGTAATTTTTTTTTTTTATCTTTCATGTACAGACTTTTTGTCCGTTTCTGTTTTATTATATGTATAGATTACCAAAATGTAGACAAGAAACCATGAGCCTATTACATAAGTAATTTACATGCTGCAAATTGTATTAAAAATACTACTGTGAGAATTACATTGAAGATGTTTTTCAAATGTTTACGAAGTCAAAGACGGAGACAAGTGCAAGAATACAGTGAAAAGGTTTACAATTTGAGACAATAACATAAACGTTCTGAGAGTTATAAAATAAAAGCCAAGTTAATTTTTAAACTTTTTAATCTTACCTCCATGCTCCCAGCCTGCTTGCTGATGACGTTGGAAGGCAGCGTCTGCGCCTCGCTCGCCGACATGGGGCCCATAGAGACCCCAGGGCCCATGGGGCCCCCGCCGCCCCCCATGCGGCACGATCCCATCTCGGGGCCCGGATTGCGACAGTTCTGATTGCCGTCCTAGCACGAATAATATAAAACAATGTATTAATAGTTGAAAATTCTTCAACCGATTTTTATGCTTTTTTGCAAACACAATGCAATTTTTACTGATGAAAATGCGACCCGTCTCACAACTAGCTAATTCTTGAACTGTATTTCAAATCCTCGTATGTAGTACATTTAACACAATTAAATAATTTGTATGTGTAATATTTAGAGCAGTATGAGGAAATCGAACGTAAGTTATTGTAATCACAACGTGATTTCCATTCATCCTCTCGTATTAGTGAGTCAATAATGAATATGGGGTTTCCTAAGCCTCAATTGTATTGTTGGAAAATAAACTTTATACACATTATATTTATTTTATATAAGTACTTACATTACCAAATAAGACATAAAATAACTTTTCTGAACTACCAAACGAACTAAATAGTTTTCCCCATTTTAATAATTATAATTGGTTCAGACTCAAATAAGAAATGTTTAAGATGCCTACACAAGCATACAGACATAGTACAAAACAAAGTCGCTTCCCGCTGTCTGTCCCTATGTATGCTTGGTTGGATCTATAAAACTACGCAACGGATTTTAATGCGGTTTTTTTGAAAAGGTAGAGTGATTCAAGAGGAAGGTTTATGTGTATAATACATGGTGTCAAATACCATACTACACCGAAGAGAAGCGAGAGCGGGTCGCTAGTGGTTTAATATTCATTTTATGCATTCCCAACGCAATTCTGTAAGTATAGGAAAAATTAATTAAGGTAATAGAAAAACAGCCCCATAAATTTTCGGACGAGATTCAAACCAGCACCTCTGAGATCCCGGTCCAATGCTCTAACCAATTAAGCTTCCAAAAGGCTTACGAGGCTCCACAAATATTTCCATTACATTAAACTGTACAGTTATTACTGTAGGCCAGCATTGCTTTATCAAGAGTTACTAACCTGTAAATTACTTCCAGATCCCCTTAGGCCAGTGGTTGGGTCCAGAATATCATTGGAGTCTGATGATAGCCTTTCTGATTTTAGAGAACCGGGCCCGCCCAGCTCACAGGACGGCGATTTTGTTGGATCACCTGTAGAACATAATAATATGAAGACATATTACATTGGGTATTTTAACTTGGTTGATTTAAATTCAGATATTTTGTGGGGTCACCTGTAGAACACAATGAAAACATAGGTATTTTACTTGATGATTGCAATAGTTAATATTTCAGCTGAAAAGACAGCTGTCTTGCACTGCACATGTAGTGTAAATAAACGTCTGTATGTATATGTTAATATTATGAATCTTGCGCTCGAAAATTGTCTGCTCGTTATTTACCATTTGAAACCATTACCACCATTGTCCATAAGGTCATCAAGCTATCGCCATCAATGTCTATCAAATGCCATTTTTAGACACTGACCCCAAGGTCATAGCACATTACACCAACTCAACGTCGACTTCACTCCAACTCAACGCCGATCCAACACCGTTCCAACTCCAACGATCGATTCGGTATCAACGTGTCGTCGACTAGCTAGGCGATCAATCGAAAATGTTTCATGTCACTGTGACATGTGAAGCGAAACATTTTCATGTAAATACGCCTGCTCTAGATGAAATTTGACTTACAACTATTTGATCTTATGAGGTTTCCCACTCGTTAACAACGCGTTTCCAACTCATTGACGCCGAGTTGTCCACTGGTGACCGACGACGGGTTGATCGCCTAGTCGTATCAAGACATTTCACATGTCAAGAACTGGCAATAATAGCGATAATACTCGATGAAAAAAATAAATTAAGTGTAGGAACATTAGATATTGGGTTCATGATATGTTGAGAGAAATAAAGAAGACGGAAGGGGAATATTGCCCGCTACGCTAGCTGTAAGCTCGTTGCCGACTCAACGGCGACTCGTGGCTGAATCATCGGCGACTCATGGCCGAATCATCGGCGACTCGTGGCCGAATCATCGGCGACTCGTGGCCGAATCATCGTCGACTCCTCGGCAACGCGTTGACACCGAGTGGCAAACGGGTCGGTGACAGTCAGTCAATAGGTGAACAACGCGTGGACGACGCGTAGTAGACTTTCAACTATGTGTTGAAACGTTAAATCGTATAAAGCTTACATTTCAATGCCATACTGTGAGTTTAGTTGGAGTAGAGTCGACGTTGAGTTGGTGTTATAGGCTATACCATCACTGTCCATGACTGAGGCCATCGACCTCAGTCTTTATGCCATCGACGCCCATCTCGGCAGAGGAGTCTTCGACCTCGCTATATAGCTCCATATTGCTCTCTTATCTTCTTTATTGGATGATACCTTACCACCAATGGCTATCAATTTCTATGAGGCCATCATGCTATCGCCATTAATGTCTTTTAAAAGCTGTATGTTGGACATTGACCCTTACCATCAGAGTCCATGAGGCCATTTATCTTCGTCTTGATGCCATCGACGCCCATCACGCCGGAGGCGTTTTTGCCCTGGCTCCAGCTCCATAAATTGCTCTTCTTTTGGATGATACCTTGCCACCAATGGCTAGCAACGTCCATGAGGACATCATGCTACCGCCATCAATGTCTATTAAAAGTTGTATGTTGGACACTGACCCTTGGCTTACCATCAGAGTCCATGAAGCCATTGATCTCTGTCTTGATGCCATCACGCCCATCTCGCCGGGGGCGTCTTCGCCCTGGCTATACAGCTCCCTATTGATCTTCTTTTGGATGATACTTTACCACCAATGGCTATCAAAGTCCATGAGGCCATCATGCTATCGCCATCAATGTCTATTAAAAGCTGTATGTTGGACACTGACCCTTACCATCAGAGTCCATGAGGCCATCGATCTCCGTCTTGATGCCATCGACGCCCATCTCGGCGGAGGCTTCGTCGCCCTGGCTATACAGCTCCATATTGCTCTCCTTATCTCCTTTATTGGATGATACCTTACCACCAATGGCTATCAATGTCCATGAGGCCATCACGTTATCGCCATCAATGTCTATTAAAAGCTGTATGTTGGACACTGACCCTTACCATCAGAGTCCATGAGGCCATCGATTTCCGTCTTGATGCCATCGACGCCCATCTCGGCGGAGGCTTCGTCGCCCTGGCTGTGGGGCTCCATCTTGACCCGGTGCTGCGGCTCGTCCGGCTCCTTCTTCAGAGCCGCCGGAGTCGGTAGCGACGCTGACGGCGGTCGCGAACCATGGCCTGTTTTGAAAGGAAGAACGTTTTGTTTACTTTAAATTCTTTTATGTAATAACTAGCTGCTCCCCGCGGTTTTTCCCACGTTGGTCCCATGGGAATATCGGAATCGAAAAAAAATTATGTGACTTTTGAGACAACTTTTAGAACACCAAAATGAAGGTGTACACGAGTTTACAGCTTATTATATCTCATTCCGAGGTGAAACCTTCATTTGACTGGACCATAATGAAGCTTAAGCTTTAACATTTGATTTTGAGTGCAATTCTTAAGTAAAGTTAATAAAGACAATGGTCAATAAATTTTCTATCTATGCCCACTAATTTAATAATATTGTAAATTATAAAAATCCTGAGTATTGAATAATTGTCACAATAGAGTTGTGTCACTATTGTTAACAAAATACGACTCTCTAGAAAAAGATTCGAGCAATAATAGTTTTGAGGTAAATTATATTGGAGTTGAATACTGTTAACCTTTTTGCAATTCTTTGCAGGCAAAAAGAAATTCAATGATTTCTCACCTGAAATAACGAGAAAGCAATGCACCAGTTTCAGCCAAGCGTGATATTCATTCATCTCGGGATAACGGGAATTTAGTCAGTTTTACCTGCTATTGATATCATAGTATTCAGAGCTGTTAGAATTAGGATTTCTAGTTTTGATAAAACTTTTATAACCTAAACTGCCAACTAGCAACAACTAAATATAGAAAATTATAATTAGATGGACAGATATGATTATTTTTGTACTAGAAAATCTACTGTTTCACAGTAAAATAATTTTAAAAAGTTTGATATAAGTAATGCCCTTTTATCATAATGTATGTAAATGCACCAATAGAATACATGCATCATTATGGTTAAGTCGCCGGCATCGGCAGTGCCTCCGCGCCGGTTTGTGTGGATGCAACATTGTGGATACAAAAAAAATTAAACTAGAAAAGTAAGTACCTACATAAAAATAAATTTTTCACAATCTTTATACTTTATAGAAATGATTTTAACTTTTATGCATTTATAATGTAATTTTATATTTCAAAATTAATTCATTGTTAGTTTTTGCCTGTTTGTTTTACATCTTATCTTAGTTTGTATCTTAAGTTCTATCTCTAAGTATTGAGAGATATTAAGATTGTTGTAAATACTGCAACATAAGTTTTATTTTGTTTTCATAAAAAATAGAATGAGTAGTAGGTATATTGTTCTTTCTTTAGGCATGTAGAGTTCTCGTTTAATAAATTGGTTAACAATAAATAAGTAGATGTTAGTCTAAGTCTTAGGGCCTAAACTGCGTTAAGCAGACTCCGACGCGGGCACCCGCGTGGGCAACCGTCGTCGTCCCAGGGCCATGGTTGCGTAGTGGCGCTAGTTACTAGTATAGTGGCACGGAGATACTTTAGTTAGTAGCTACGCGCGACGGGTCCCCGCGTGGGCGTCCGCGTAACGTAGTTTAGGCCCTTAGTTCCTAAGTAATAGTGTAAACAAATGCTGCCGGCCTAGCATGAGCGGCTTATAACGCGCGATATGATATGGTACGGTAAGTTGTCTTGCTTACCCCACTAAGGTGTAAGCAAGACGGCATGCCGTACCATATCATATCGCGCGTTATAAGCCGCTCATGCTAGGCCGGCAGGTGTTCCTAATAAATAAATAAATAAGCTAAATGGAGACCTTTTCGGTAGTTTATAAGTAAGAACTTGTTTTACGACCACTGCTGTTATTTTATGGAACTAGAATGATTTGATAGGTGTACAATTTAATTTGTAACATTGAAGTTATACAAAGCCTTTTAACCGCCTCTGTGGTCTAGTGGTTCACACCACGGATTTCAGACCCAGAGGTCCCGGGTTCGATTCCCAGTGGGGGTACAGTCAGCGTCAAATTGATATAAGCGTCTAGAGTAGTCAAAAAGATCTGAAAAACATAAAACCAATTTGATCTAGGCAGTTCAAATCATCATATTGTTGTAAGCGCGCAAGGTGTTCAAAACATCTAGGCACTCATTGTTTCATATTTATATGAGCGGACAGAGTGTTCAAATTTATCTAAGCAAACAAAGCTATCAAAACATCTGTGCATTATGTACACAGTGTAGCATAGTACCATAGTGCACAGATATTTTGAGAGCTTTGTTTGCTTAGATGATTTTGAACACTCTGTCCGCTCATATAAATATGAAACAATGAGTGCCTCGATATTTTGAACACCTTGCGCGATTACAACAATATGATGATTCGAACTGCTTAGATCAAATTGCGTTTACGTTTTTCAGATCTTTTTGACTACTCTAGACGCTTATATCAATTTGACGCTGACTGTACATATTGTATTCGGTTTGGTTGGTGGTAGGACTTGTTCTAAGTCCGCCTGGCTAGCTACCACCATCTTATGTAAGTCTGACGCCATAACAATGATGTTTTCAGCATTATTGTGTTCCGGCAGTTAGATATAAGATAGCCAGTTCTTCAGTGACTGAGGATTCCAGGAGTAGTGCGCTTCCACCTTCAGCCTTATCACCACTTAACATCAGCGGGGCTAGCATGACGGCAACGACATAGTTTGTCGCGCTCCTTCCAACCAATCAGCACGTCGCCTTATGTCACGCGCGATATCTACGAGCGATCTGATTGGTCGAAAGTGCCTCGCGGGCACTTTCGACACTCGAGTCACGCTTAAGTTGTGCTAGCACTACAGGTGTGATGAAGGCTAAGTCGTGGGCCACACTGGAGCGGCGCGTCTCGAGTCCGCGTTGAGCGGGAAAAACAAATATATTGAGACCGACGGGAGGGGCCACACTGGCGCGTCCGGCGGTTGCCGCGACCGGCAGAGGGAATAGTACGTGTTCGCGCGTCATGCGGATCCGCAGGTCGCCTCCGCGCCCCGCGGTCGCTCCAGTGTGGCCCACGACTAAGTGCTAACCCGTAGTGAATAAAAAAAAAATACAAAGAATTTAGATAGTACTTTATGTGACTGTCGCATAATGAGGGGTATTAAAACACGAGGAGGAGTTTAAAAAACGAGCCTTGGCTTGGTTTTTTTTTTTGTTTTTTAATAGTATTCCATGAGTGTTTTAATACCGAGTTATGTGCAGTCTCATACACTACTTTATCTACACTCATTATATTTATTATATATTTTAAAAATAAAGCAAATCAATATTAATGAGAGATTTTCTGCCAGCAAATAAAAAAAAAAGTTTATTTATTAGCTCGATAGATGGCGCTGACCTGACATGTATCTCATCTGATCTGACCTACACTTGTATCACAGTCTACTGTGCTTGTATTTCAATGTTGTGCAAGAAGGTGCAAGGCCAAAAAAGAGTTGATGTTGATGGAAGAAAAGAAATGTCAAATAATTCTATTCCTCTTGTTTTGCGTTGCAATACCATATCGACCATACCGCGAGTTGTACATAAGCCTTTTCAGTCCTTTAAATGTTTTTTAACATTAACCGTCTTAACGTAGACTCCTTGACAGCAAATTAAAAAAAAGCATACCCATGTCTGATGAACGCCATCTGTTGAGTTTTTTGGAACTAACTTTTTTCTTTTTTAATCATCTGTCAGAAAATCCCTCATTATAAAATGTGATTTGGTGCCAAACCGCACTCATAGGAGTCTATACGGTCTATTCCTTCTAAATTCAAAATTCTAATTTTAAAAAAGTTTCTGATTGTTGCCGGTTAAAGAAGGGCTTGAAAGAGTCGGAAGTCAGGGCCGGTAAATCCTATGGTTGCCATCATGAAGTTTGACTTAATACTCTGAGGTAACTGGAGCTCTCACCCTGAATAAAAAAGTGTCGCCAGCAAATTTGACATTTATGTATGTAGTGGCAGGTAGTGGCTGTCAGTTGTCTCATATGACCATACGTATTTTTTTAAAGTGTAGGTGAGACGGAAGACAGCCACTGTGTTATTTGTGGTATTCAAAAAATTGTTCGTACTGCACTCTCCAGTTACCTCAGTATTAAGTCGAGCTTCATGGTTGCCATGGAGACTTTAAAATTAAGAAATATAAGTGTTTTATAATGAGTGACAGCTGTATCTGGTTGTTTCGTAATGACTATTATGAAACAGTTTTATTTTTTAAAGTTGACTATGGCATAAAGTGTATCATTATACATTCAGCAATGAGTTCATAATTCGAATATTATAACATGAGTGTAGATAAAATAAAATATTGTCTTACCAGGCTCTGCAGGGTCATTGGGTTCGTCCTTGAGGCGGGCGCCGCCACCCTTCTCCTTCTCTTTTATCATACCCCTACGTGCCTTCGCCAACTTGACTGTAAGAAGGAAACAATAAATAAATTTCTTTCTTATTAAAATTTTTACTTTTTTGCATTCACAATACATTAAAAGTGGAAATGAAGTATTTTGAAAAAATCGACCTGTCTCGCAACTATCCACGTCCACGTCCCATCGGAGCTAGTTGTGAGAGTGGTAAATTTTTTCTATTACTTCATTTTCCATTTTTTAATTTCTTTCTTGTTCATCTCTATCATCTTATCTATTGTTATGAGTTACTGTAAGTGGCACTTTGTGCAGTTGTAATTATAATGAATACTTAAATAAATCTGAAAAAAAAAAACATAAATCAAATCAATCTTGTTTTTCTGAAAAAAAAAAAATCTAACAATATCTCCTAGACCTGTGTTAAAAAAAAATCACATAAGAGTTTTTTCAGGTACAGCTAAGAAAATGCTTTCAACAATTTGCCTAAAATTTAGAACCAGAAATACACATAAGTAATAAGAGATTTTATAAGCAATGATGAAATTTAACTTAAGAAATAATTATAAATAAAGCTCTTACTGCCGCACTCAGAGACGTCAATTAACTTTAATTGGCATTAAATTATCATTCCTACTTTACTTTGCTTACTTTACTTACTTTACTTACCATGCATAAAATGTCGAATTTAATTTTAATTGTAATTATAATTTTATAAATTTTAATGATTATGTTATGTTGTGTGCTATAAAATGTACCTACCTATGGACTCCTTGGTCTGAAAATAAATGATTTTTATTTTATTTTTTATTTTTTATTCAATACTGGACATAAAAAAGAGACAGTTAAAGACTTTAATCGTCATTAAAGTTAATTGACGTCTCTGAGTGCGGCAGTTACTGCATTATTTTAAATTAAAAGCAATATAAACAAACAAACAATATTAAGGAATCACTTGTTTATTTAGAATTCCCAAAAAATAATGGTAGTATCAAACACAAAAATGATGTAAATTACAATAATTATTTACCTGCCTTTTAAGTAAATATGTTAAAAAAGAGTGATGAAAACACTACTTTACAGTGTAGAAGTTGATGTTTGTGATGAGTTGATGTAAATTACAAAAAAAAATACCCAACTTTTAAACAAATATGTTAAAAAAAGAGTGATGGAAACACTACTTTATAGTGTAGAAGTTGAAGTCAGTGAAGCAAATAAAGATCTACGTTAGAACAGTTTCAATTGATTGCATTATTGTCATTATTATTGTCTATTATACAGTTTTAGAGACAAATATGTATTGAGTTACTTAAAACAAGCTAAGAGGTTTATCCATACTAATAATATAAATGTGAAAGTGTGTTTGTTTGTTTGTAGCAACGAAACAAATATACTTACATGATTTTTTGTATAGGGATTAGGGATAGTTTGGGAGCTGTAAAGTGACATTGGCTACTTTCTATCCTGGAAAAATATCACATTCCTGTGGGATAATGGACTGTAGTCCATGTGCATGAACCGCAGGCGGAAGGCTTGTTGAAAATATTTAGTAATGTGATCTTTCTTCAATTTTAAGGAAACTATAAATTAATTTCTGTTCTTAGACATTTTGAAGTCGTTATAAATAAGTTCCTAAGGTTATTAATTGTTGTTGCATTGAAATCATTGGGAGATTCAAACAAACTTATGCTGGGGCCCGATTCTCAGGCATTCGAATTTTTTCAGTGTGGTAATTTGTATGTCAAACACTTTGTTTGTGGTTTCTATTGAAAAGTTAGAACCTCTGAGAATGTTTCAAACAAACTAAGCTGTCACACATGTCAACAAATTCATTTCGACAGATAAGTTCGTATACGAACATCTATTGGTTTGTACCACTCGTAGCATTCTACTGGTTTTCGCTCGAACTTTTTCGATTGTGAAATTCTTACAATACAAAAACTGTGTTATATTTGAATTTCGAGCTTATAAATGTGAACTTTTCTCGATTGCGTGAGAATCGGCCCCCTGGCACCAGACAACACAAACATTTAAACAAATATTTGAAGATTGGTTGAGATAATAGAGCATTAGAGTATTAGAGTTTATATAAGTGGCACCAGTAATGCAATTTATTATAACTGAAGTACTTATGAAAAAATCTGACAATTTAGTCTGAAATGTTTGCATTACCTATTTCATTTTGAGAATAATAACTTCTTTTCAATTATTACAATAAAACAGGCTAAGGAAATACAAGTACAAACATAATTTGCCTTGTAGAGTATAAAATTACTTTCCATCAACAACAAACAACAAGAACTATGATAAATACTACACTGTTTGTGATATTCTGAACAACTTTAGAATGACCATAACAACCTTTGAATTTGGACAAATGCGTCGTTTCAGACTTCTGAATGAAGCTGCTAATGAATGGTTAGACAAACATTACCGTATTTTGTATACATACAAATTGTATCGGCGCGTTTTCGTCAAGCCCGCGATAATTGGCACATGTCCCGCAAATCCACAGAACGGCACTTCATTACAAGAATGTCATTATGCTGCACCAAATGATCGGAAGATTATTATAAATAGGATCATAAAAATCCTTGAGCCGCGAGGACGCAGCAAGCGCGTTGTCGCCCCGCTACCATCAACACTCGACACAAACCCATAATCCTGGCCAGATATTTAATTAAAACGAGAATATAGAGAGAAACCCCATAAAAATTCCTGGCTTACTCTCCATACATAAACAATGAGATAGGTCGGTCGGGTATAGACGGGCGCGAGCACACGAAACGCACGCTTGCTATGGCCGAATTATTGCTTTGGTAACGCTGCCCAGACGAGGCGACATCAGCGGAGAAAGCGTCTAGCATTATTTTATATCATTCGTGTGATCTAATTAAGGTTTAATGATGGGTATGCAGCACGAAACAAAAAAATCGGGATCGCTGACATTTTTGTTTATGGTACATCGACAAGATCCAGAATCCACAAATAGCGAATAAACGTACACGATTACCGCCTCCCGACGGGTTCACTTGCACTTGATAACACAGCACTCCGTGTTTCTTCACATTTATGTTAGTTTCATCGTCAAATTGCACCTGATTTATTTAATTTCTTTTCTTTCTATCAGCATTTAACACAAATCACCACGCACACACAACACAACATATAAATACAGATACATAAAATATGTGCACACAGCCACACATGGATATCTGCAGTGATGTGACACATGTAGTTATGATATCGATGTTTGTACTCGATTAATTGAAAATAAATCGTTAATCAAAATCTAATAAGGGTGGGAATCCACTTATCAAAGATCTTTGTCCAGTATGCATTTGATCAAAGAATTTATAAATGAAACCATTCATGAATTCGTCCTCATCCAATTACTTTGATCCAATATTTGATAAGTGGAATATTACCCTAAGGGTGGTATTTCCACTATCAAATATTTGATCAAAGAAATAAATAAGTGGAATACAGAGTGGTATTCCACTTAATTACTTACTTACTTTAAGTTAATAGAGACTGGGTTACCGAGTCGTGGTCAGAGAATGTTTTTGCTGGTAGCCCCTCTGAGTTCGATTCCTAGTGGAGGTACATAATGTATTTGGATTGCGTGGTGACAAGACTTGTTCTAAGACCACATGGCTAGCTACCACTATCAATCTAAGTCTGAATGACGCCATATCAACGTTTTTTTTCAGCGTTCTTGTCTACGGCAGTAATCACATAATATAGCCAGTTCCTTAGTGGTTAAGGATGCTGACAGTAAAGCGCTTGTACGTAACTTCCTTATTGTCACTAAACATCAGGTGCGATGAAGGCTAAGCTAACCCGTTGGGAATGGGGGATTTTCTGACAGCTAATTTAAAAAAAGTAGTTCCGAATAATAACATAGATGGCGTTGACGCGACAAACCACGACAAACAAATAGCCAAAACGAGGCCAAAACACATGATACCATCCAATTAAATGTAAGTATTTTAAAACATCAGTTCTTGTTGATTGAGCAAGATTGTTATTTTTCTCCAGAGTAAGTGAAGTGAGTGACAGACAGCAAGGTGACAGCACAGCGATATTGATGTGGATGCGACGACCTCATGTGAAGGTTGGCGACAGCACAAATACAGAACACAGCTTACTGTTTCTCAAAAAATACAATAGTATCCTGTATTAATTAAGCCTTTTCAGTCCTTTATATGTTTTTTTAACTTCCGAGGGTTTTTTTTTCATTGGCGTATTAAAAAAAAGCAAAGTCTGTCTGATGAACGCCATCTGTCGAGATTTGTTGGATCTAACTTTTTATTTTTTAAATCATCTGTCAAAAAATCTGCCATTAAAATAAATACATCCATTGACTTAAATTAAGCTTTGCTATAATAAAAGATTATGATCGATGGGACTCCCCACTGCTGCGCCGGTGGCTGCAGCTACATGCCCCTGTCACGCGCTATAATTACCTATAGGTAAGGAGCCGCATTGAAAGCCACAATTTGTTTTTACCTGTACATTGTTTGTTACTAACACTATTATAAGTTTGTCATGTTACTAACACTTATGGATTATAAAATGAATATGAATATGAATATTATAAAAATGATAATAATAATAGCCGGGACCCTGATCTTGCTACCGTTGGGGAAATGCATTTTGTATTTTTAAATGTTATATTTTTTTGTGTTATACATTGTGAAAATTTAATGTTTAGAAATATAATTTTGTAAGTATTTAAAATGTAATAAAGGGAATAATAATAAATAATAGTATTTTTAAATGTTATATTTTTTAGTGTTATACATTGTAAAAATTTAATGTTTAGAAATATAATTTTGTAAGTATTTAAAATGTAATAAAGGGAATAATAATAATATTTACAATAATCTTTAAAAACTTTATTTTGCCACTTGATCTTTAACGTAAGTATCACGGTATTTTTTTATCATTCCGTAAAATTTCGGGAATTATTCTACTTATGAAAACAATCAACTTTTAGGGACCAAAACTGAAATCGCGATAAAAAATCAGCTGTTCATACGTTTCGATTAAATATTTTTGCACTTTAAATACATCATGGCGTCTCTTTCATACTTTTGATTTATTTATTGGGGAAGGGCGATGTTTGAGACGCTCCCTCCGCTCCTGCTGAGTAGCGTTAACTGCTCAGTAGTAATAAGTGTTGTAAACGATTGAATCGATTATTCTTTGCTAAACAAAATTCGCACACCACTAGATTATTAAAAATATAAGTTGTGATGCGTTCGGATACACCTTAGGGAACATTTTATTTTTATTTGCATAAAATTATGGAAATCAACTTCGGAATATTTGTTTATATTGTCTTCTTTGATTTTATTTATTTTGCAAGCAAATAGTCAGTGATTTAATCCAGCCATGTCCAGCTGAACAGCTGAAATAATGCCATATTTTTTGTTATAGTAGTAATTATTAATATATTATTAATTATTTATTAGGCGAGCCGCGAGCTATTAATTGCTCGCGGCTCGCCTAGGCTCGCCTTACATGAGCCAGCGCAGCGCCCAGCATGTGAATGGCTAGGCGGCTGTTTCTGATGGCTCGCCTTTCTCGGCCTTTGTGAACCTTTTGCTTACATGTTGGCCTTGGCTCGTGTAGGCTCGCCGAGCCAAGGCAAACATTTTAAACGCACCAAACATAAATGAAATCTACTAACTATTCCTATCATATCGTAACATAATTCTAATGGCGCGTTGGGCGAGCCTAAGTGAGCCATCACGATCGGTCAGAGTGTAAGCGGCTGTTTGTGATGGCTCGCCTTGGCTCGCCATGGCTCGGGCCGGCGCGTTTACATTGTTGGCTAGCGATTAGAGTCACTCAAGACATCGCGCTGTACGGACGGATGAAATAAGCTTTATAATTTATGCACAATCTGTACGCTCCGGCGAACTAATTCAACATGATGATTTATGATTCAAATAAATCAACATGATGTAAGTACAATACTAACATAATTTCCATTAAGATTTATTAACGATGTCGATAACTATTACGATGACGATAACGATAGTTCTTCGTGGTAACAGTTGAAATAAAACAACTTTTACCGAAAGGTAGGTATTCAAACTCGCATTATATTATTTAACACATTAAGAAAAATTTGTTTTTATGTTTTTCGCGCGCTCCAATCAGTGAAAGATAACGCCTGCATAACCCCCCACCTAGTACGCATGAAATCCAGGCATAGTCTACCTACTCATTAAAGCGTCTGATAAGATAGGTAATCAAATCCACGTCTGCTGTGCTTGCCTGTCCGGAATACACGCCATCCGAGCGTTTGTGAAGGCTCGTGGCGAATGGCGTGGCCCGTGCAGTAGGCTCGCCGAGTCAAGGCTCCAACAAACATGTAAACGAGGCATAAAATACTTTTTGATGATATTAAACACATTTTTAATAATAATAACAATAATAAACACGTTATTGCACACAAACAAATGAATACAGAAAGAAAACAATCACAAAAAGAGAAGTATACAAAAGGCGGCCTTATTGCTAAGCAGCAATCTCTTCCAGGCAACCTTGGGTGAAAGAATAAATTAAGATCTAAGGACAAAAGGGGAGTCGGTGCGTTTTTAAAAGACAAGTGTAATACTATAAATACTTAAAAAAAATTAAATTAATATATGTATACAAAGTATATGAAAGATATGGTAAGATAGAATTAGGAAATTAAAAGGATAAAAAATAAATAAATAGCTATAAATCAGTGGAAAGGAAATGATTTCGAGCTCTATCGCTAAAGAACCTTAAGGATTGGGCCTTCCTGATATCCTCAGGTAGAGAGTTCCACAAACGGACAGGGTGTACATAAAAGGAATAAGAGATAAAGTCGGTCGAATGTCGTGGAACTTCAAGAGAGAGGTTAGTTGCAAAGCGTAAAGTGCACTGCGAAGAAGAGGAATGAAAGGAGAAACAGGTTTTGAGGTATTGTGGAGAGGTTGGTAAAAAAAGGATGGAGTAGAAGAGCGTAAGAGTGTGTAAGTCTCTGCGCCGGCGAATGGGGAGCCATTTGAGTTTAGAACGGAAATGAGACACGTGGTCATATTTACGGAGATTAAAAATGAATCTAATGCAGCATTCTGCAGACGCTCAAGTTTATTAAGCAAATCCTCAGAAAGATCAGTGTAACAGACGTCAGCGTAGTCGATGATGGACAACAGGAGAGATTGTGCCGGCATAGTTTTGGTCCCGATTGGTAAGAAATTACGGAGCCGGTTAAGAGAACCGTAAGCAGCAAATATCTTTTTTCTCGTTTCGTCTACATGCGGTCTCCATGTCAAATTCTGGTCGAAAATCACACCAAGATTCTTGACAGTTTTCGAGTACGGTATCACTGTACCATCAAAGGACACCACAGGAAGCTGGTCAAAATCGATCCTTGCGACAAAATAAGGACTGCCAATTATAATGCACTGGGTTTTAATAGGATTCACAACTAAGCCATAATATTTACTCCAGCTGCTAATTCGTTCTAAGTCGGAGTTGGTTGCCGCTACTGCTTGTTGAAGCTGAGATAAAGGTGCATGTGTGTAAATTTGCAAATCATCCGCGTAGAGGTGGTAGGAACTGGAAATAGTTTCAGAGATAGTGTTAATAAAAAATTGAAAAGAGGAGAGGAGATAGGACGCCACCCTGAGGAACGCCGGCATTGATGTCACACCACTCAGAGAAGGAATCTCCAGTGCAGATGCGCTGCCGTCGCCCTAGCAGGTAACTTCGAAACCAATCAATTGCAGTAGGAGATATGTGAAGAGAACGTAAGACACCAAGAAGGATGTCAAAATCAACGGAACTGAATGCGTTACTAAAATCAAGTAATGTCAGTATAGTCAGCTATTGATTTTCCATTCCCTGGCGTATGTCATCCGAGATCTTGATTAATGCTGTTGAAGTGCTATGACCCTTGCGGAAGCCGGACTGATAAGGATTAAAAAGATGGTTTGAGTTCAGGTAATCAGTAAGCTGGCGGTGTATCAATTTTTTGGAGGACCAGGACCTCAGGACCTTGGAGAGAAAGGGAAGAATGAAAATTGGACGGAAGTCGGTGAGCAGTGTAGGTTTAGGTTTTTTGGGAAGTGGAATGACATTACTGTCCTTCCAGGATGTAGGAAAGGTATCAGTAGTAATGGATGAATTCAGGACATGGGTAATTATAGGAAGAAGGACATCAAGGATGGGGAGGATCATTTTGCGGCTGATGGAATCTGCACCCACAGCAGTCGATTTGATCGATAAAATTGTTCTCTTTACATCACAGTTTGCAAATTGATGAAAAACAAAAGGAGAAGAATCTTGCGTTGGCAAATTTGAAAGATTTAGTAAGGTGTTGGCTTTAAGATTGCCATCAATAAGAGTCGCAGAAGTGAAATTAGAGTTTAGTTGATTGAAATCGATGTTAGAATGGGAACTATCTACGGGAGCTTTGCCAACGCCAAGAGTTTTTAAAAATTTCCAGACTTTCGTAGGATCTTCATTTTCAATGGATTTGTGAATGTGGCGCCTTTGAGCGTCCCTTACCACCGTATTGCACCGGTTTCTAGCCTGGATGTATTTTGATTTATTTCTCTCGGAAGGATCGACCTTGTACCTTGCTTTGGCACTGTTTTTTTTTTGCCATTAGCGCCCGTATCTCGTCAGTTAGCCAGGGAGCCGGAAGGTGTTTTATTTTGATAGGGCGCACAGGGGCATGAACATCGTATAGTGCTGTTATTGATTTATTAAAAAAAGAAATCTGTTCATCCACGCTATTAGTTTAAAAAATCGGTGACCAATCAATGTTATTGGCATCATGAACATGAAGTAGACTGTCAAGGTCAATAGTATTGAAAGTACGCTGAAGCTGTACAGTGGGTTTTTGCTTAGGGAGGCGAATCCGGTATGATAAATATACCAAATCGTGGTAAGAAAATGCGTCTGTAGAAAGCTGACCGTGTTTTACAACAGCGGCAGGAGAGGAAACGGTCATAAGGTCAAGAAGAGAAGGGACACAGTTGGGAAAGTAATGAGTTTCCTTTGACGGTAAAATTTGTAAATTAGAAGAATTTACAATAGACAACAATTTTTTGGCTCGGACATCATTTTTAACAAGACATGTATTGAAATCACCCATAATTATACTATGAGGATATGAGAGAACATAATTTTCTAGAAGCTCTTCAAAGGACTGAAAGTAGTCAACACGGAGCGAGGGGCTGTAGAAAACGCCTAAGAGAAGTTTTGAATAGGACAGAGATATCTCAAGTAAGAGATGCTCAGGCGCAGTTCGGAGGAGGTGGCTGAGGAGAGTGACTGAGAATAGAAAAGGAGATATGTGAGCGGAGGTAGATAGCCACTCCTCCATGTGAGGAACTATTGTAGCTAGTTGAAGCTTATGCAATCATAAAGTGTGTAAAATCCCCGCGCTCGACTGACATGACATGACAAGCATTAGCCTGGCATGGCAACGTCGTGCGTGCGTATTTTTGACTTAACTTCTAGTCTTTTAGATCACTTTTGATCATTTCGTTATTTGCGAGCGCCGTCTGTCGCCACTTTAAATCAACTTTTTTTTTCTTTATAGCTGTCAGAAAAATCTCCCATTGCATTTGCATGCATTCCCTAGTAAAACGAACCTCCTCACACGGCACCACCGTAGGAATGTTTAACGAGAGCATGACATACAGTCTGTTTGTATGTTCGCTTTTTACGCAAAAACTACTGAACGGATTTTATACCAAATTTTGTGTAGTAATAATAACTTATAACCTGGGTCAACATAAATAGAGTAGGTACCATTTAAAAATCGTTGACAAACTTATATTTGCGGGCGTATGCACTAATTTTGCATGAAATGAACTACAAATATAAGTTTGTAATAGTTATTTTCTGTGATTTAACTTTAAATTACGAACTTTTCGGATTTGCTCTTTATTCATATGCTGGGGCTTCACCTGCGTGACGCCTAACGGCGTTAATAACGGTATGCGCGTCTTAGCGCGCTGATTGTATCAAATTATATCAAATAGCGCGCTAATTAATGGCATTAGACGCAGGTGAAGCTCGGACATTACTGTATGATCTGAATTCTTATCGAATTAAGTGATTCTATGTCAACGAGAAGTACCTCATAGGGAATAATATAAAAAAAATATTTTATTCTTTGGCATCATAACCCCGTTTTATTGATAATCATGCATAGCATAGGTAACAGTTGAAAGGCAGTATATTAAAAATAATTTATGTGTACCGGAGTATAGACCCCAAAACGATAGATATTGAAATTTTTGTCTGTTTGTATGTTCGCTTTTCACGCATAAACTGATGAACGGATTTTTACCAAATTTTGTGGAGTGATAACTTATAACCACGGTCAACATATAGGGTACCTTTTATAGTGGGAAGATTTCTTGACATAACGTAGACAAACTTATATTTGCAGACGTATGCACAAACTGCAAATATAAGTTTGTATTAGTTTTTTAGTGATTAACCTAAAAATTACCATTATTTTCTTTTACCTTCATTTTTGAATATACCTTTATAATGAATTTATGATTTATGACTTTTTTTCTTAGTATATTTTATACCGGTACCTTTTAGGCAAGCGCGATTCATCGTTGATCGCATTAACGCTTACCAAATTTGGAGCAGACAAGAGCTTGCCTATCAATCAACTTTTTCCTTTGCAATTACAGAAACACATAATAAAATAAACAAATACAAAAGTCACTTCACCGTGCATACGTCTTGGGCAACAGCTAGTTTACAATAAAAATCGAAAAATAAAACTTAAAAATAAATAGAAACCGCCTTCAAAAATAATCTTCAAACATAAATAAAAACCCACTAAAAAACTAAAAAAAAATAATAGAATTTTTAATTTAAGGCGATACTCGGAAAAAATGTGCCGAAGCGAGATAGCAATGAGAAAACGACGCGCGCGGGAGCGAGACCGATTTTGCAGATTAGGCAAAAAAAACACAAAATCACTTCGTATTAAAAAACTACAGCGATTAAAAAAAATGCTTCTATACGATCCTCAATATTACTGGTGTCCACTAATTAAACCAATTTCCCATAGTGTAAGTAACCCCATTTAAGAATAATCTTCACTTTTCGTATTTTTTAGAGGTCTTTTCGAAAATAAAAAGTGTCGAGGCAAAATCATAAAATCGTGTTTTTGAAACTATACGATTCTAGATAAAGGTATGAAGAAATATATATCTTATTACCAGATTTTTAACAACTGTAACCATCCTATAGTTTTAAATCAAAAAGTCCATATTTTTCCGAGTAGCGCCTTAAAGGACGAAAATGCGTGCCCTGTTTTGGAGTCGGTGTCAATCTGAAATAACAAACATATAAAAAAAACCCGGTCCTAAGAGTGAGGTGCAGGACGTATTTATTTACCTCAAATACCTATTAAACTTGCTTGGCACCGACTTCAAACAGTTCATTAAGTACCTAAGTACTAAGTACCGAGATAAGTTAGAAAGCTTCTGCTGGCAAAGACCTAGAAATAAGTTTATTTTTAAATTGTGAAAATATTGATGTGTTATGTGTTACTGAACATTGGTTAAAAGAATATGAATTATTGTTAAATTTGGATAATTATAGTGTTGTAAGTTCATTCAATAGAAAAACTGCAGTAAGGGGGGGTTCTCTAATAATTTTACCTAATAACACACAATATAAAGAGCGAAAGGATATAGTATCCCTCTCTGTTGAACGAATTTGTGAGATATCATGCGTGGAACTTGAACAAATGATTATAATCTGTGTATATAGCCCCCCTGGAGCAAATTACACAGTCTTTGAGTCCACTATGGAGGATGTTTTGAAAATATGCTGTCGTAAGAATAAAAAAACTGTAGTTTGTGGAGATTTTAATATAGACATCTTAGATATTAAATTAGCACAACTCTCCAGTAAATTCCTTAACCTTTTTAAATCATTTAATTTGCTTCACACTTTTAATGAACCGACGCGAATTACGCCAACATCGGCTACTTGCTTAGATAACATCTTTTCCAACTGTAACTTAATTGAGAAATCGGTAATTAATATTATTAAATCCGACCACAGTGGACAACTAGCTTCTTTTGAGCACTATAATGTTACTCCTAAACGCGAAGTAATTTGCAGGCCAATACCGAAACGTGGTATTAATAAATTTAGAAATAATGTACAAGATAAAATTGAATGTTTGCCAGCATCTGCTGACGCTAATAACTCTTATCAATCATTATTTGATATTGTTGAAAAAGAATTTAGTAACAATTTTAAACAAAAAGTTATAAAGTGTAATGATCGTAAGAAGTTCAGTGACTGGGCCACACCTGGTATCTATAATAGTAGAAGAAAGTTATTTAAACTCTATGCACAAAAAACGACTTCCTGTGATCCTAGCTTCATTGAATATGTCAAGAAATATTCAAAAACATTTAGGAAAGTATGTGCTTTGGCAAAATCTAGGTATATTTCAAATAAAATTAAATCATCTGAAAATAAAATAAAAGCTACCTGGAGTATTATAAACCAAGAGACTGGCAAAACAAAAAGCAAAATTGATTCATTTAACTTAAAAATTAGTGATCAGACTTTTGAATCAGATATTGAGGTGGCTAGTGCTTTTGAAGGTTTCTTTGCTCGAATACCGTTAGAAACTACTAGCAGACTTAATTCTTGCCCCAACACCGCTGTCTCTCTTATGGAATCTAGTGTGAACAAGTGCCAGGAAACATTTAGTTTTAGCTATGTCACTACCGAAGATATTATTAAAGCATTCAAAGCAATAAATATTAAGAAAACAGAAGATCTCTGGGGCATATCTACAAGTATCATCAAATCAATAATTGATGTGATAGCTCCATCATTAGCAATAATTTTTAACCAATGTATAAGTGAAGGGGTCTTTCCTAATTTAATGAAGAATAGTAAAATTATTATTCTGTTTAAAGCTGGTGACAAAAGTGACCCAGCAAATTTTAGACCTATATCCATACTACCAGCAATAAGTAAAATATTTGAGAAATTAATTTATGCTCAACTTTTAGAATATTTTAAATTAAATAGTATACTGCATGAGAAACAGTTTGGTTTTTCAAAAGGTAAAAGTACAACTGATGCTGGGGTTGCATTTCTAAAACATGTACTTGATGCCTGGGAGGACAAGCAGGATGTAATCGCTATTTTTTGTGACCTTTCCAAGGCATTCGATTGTGTTGATCACCAAACACTATTAAGGAAGTTAAAACATTATGGTGTTTCTGAAATGTCAGTAAGCCTTATGCATTCATATCTGTATGAAAGAACTCTGAAGGTAGTTATTAATAAAACTGAGTCTACCGGAGCTCCCATTACTATGGGCGTACCCCAAGGATCAATATTGGGCCCGCTGTTGTTTTTAATATACATAAATGACCTTCCTTACTACGCGAAGAATTTATGTGAGACAGTGCTATTTGCCGATGATACATCTCTAGTCTTTAAAGTAGATAGAGGTGATGACTGTTCTGACGAAGTGAATAGTGCTCTTTCAAAAGTGTCACATTGGTTTAATAGTAATAATTTATCATTAAACTCAAAGAAAACTAAGTGTTTAAAATTTTCGTTACCTAATGTAAGACAAGTTGATTTTCATATAAGACTAGACGGCGATATGGTCGAATTCATTAACAATACAAAGTTTCTAGGTATTATATTAGACTCGCGACTACAATGGGATCCTCATATCGAAGCCTTGGCGAGTAGACTCAGTTCGGCCGCATTCGCAGTTAAGAAAATAAGGCTCTTAACCGATATTGAAACGGCTAGAATAGTCTATTTTAGTTATTTTCATAGTGTTATGTCCTACGGCCTTTTGTTGTGGGGCTCAGCCGCTAACATCCACAGTATATTCGTGCTCCAAAAAAGGGCTATTCGCGCCATTTACAACCTCCGATCGAGAGATTCTTTAAGAGATCTATTTAAAGAAATAAACATTTTAACTGTTGCAGGACAATACATCTATGAAAATATAATTTATGTGAAAAAGTATTATAATACATTTGTAAAGCAGAGCGATATTCATCGCTTTAACACAAGAAATAAAGATAAACTTGTCGTTCCCAAGTTTAGGCTAGAAAAATCCAGAGCCTCATTTCTGGGGAAAAGCATAGCCTTTTTTAATAAAGTTCCACAGCGTATAATTGAACTACCATTGCATAAATTTAAATGTTACATTAAAGAGTCGCTGATGAGCAAAGGATACTATAAAGTAGACGATTATTTGAATGACCGCAATGCATGGTCATGATGTAACACATAACATAATCACTGTTTAATATGATGTATTTTTATACTAAGCAATTGTTGTATTAGTAACGATATGTTTTTTTTTGTAAATGTCGTTACCTACAAACTTGTAACTAAGAAACGCTGGCAAGTTTCTTGCGCCCATTCTTCTTGTCAGTTAAAAAAGTCTTGAATGGGTGGTAGGAAAATATTGACGATTCATAAGTACATATTTATTATGTCTAAGTGAATAAAGAATATTTTTATCTTATCTTTATCTTAAAGGTCACGCACGCATTTCCGTCCTTTTTATTAACACAACTTGGCGTAAATATAACATTTTACGTGAAATAAGCCAAGATTGCCCCCCCCCTCCCCCCCCCCATCCCTGAACCAAATCCTGGATCCGCAACTGATCCTGAACAAACTGGCCTTGCTTGTACACGATTGCTATGATCGGCCAACCGGATCGGCCATCGTGGGCTGGGGGCTTCATGTTCATACATAGAGTAGATTTAAAAAATAAAATTGTCTATGATTCACAGTGAGTGAAGGGAGGAGGGACAATTTCGCTTCGTTGTCGCCCAAATTATTATTTGATAGTGATTTGTGAAAGATTCTCGTAAATGGATTGAAATAAGTGTCGTTGTTTGGTGTTTGGTTTTTGTGTAAGTGTGAATTTCACGCCTATTTTACTACTAGAATATTGGAACCGATTACATTCCGACCGCTCCCTGCGAGTAAGTACGTCAGTCAAGTATTTTTCATGCCTGTTTGTACTACTTGCTGAGGCCGTAATAGTAAAAGCTGTTGGAAAGTGCAATAGTGCATTCGTATGGGAAATTTGTGTAAAAAACTATCTCACGTTCTGTTGAATCGAAACCTCACTTGATTGTTTAGGCCAGTGCGTTTTGCGAGATTGTAGCCATTTTCGGTGTGTTAAGATTTTCCATTCAGTAGTATTTACGTGTCGATAACGCGCGCCAAGCCAATGTGTATCCTACTTGGAGATTAGCCACAATTGTGGATTTGTGTGTTCTCTGATAAAGTTTAGAAAGTCTGAGGTTTAAAATTTTTGTGGTTAAAACTGTGTTACTTACTAAATTGTCTCAAAAAATCTGTATTCCGTAACGTCAGTGTGATGGATTGGAAATTTCAAGAAGCTAGTAATAATTTCAAGGTATTTATAATAGTGAATAAGAATTCATTCCTATTAATCTGTCTTATTGGCTGATAAACTGCAGTGCAGTGCAATATAAAGTTCTTTTACTGTAGATACTATAATTATTTATAGTAATATAGGTAGTCCATCATCATGTCAGCCGAACGAGTGGCTCCAGGCAGTCCATACCTTTTGCTACTGATATTATCATTTTAAACACATTATTTCAAATAAGTATATAGTTATATCATTCACTTTGCTTTCAAGAAGAAATTAGAGTAATCTATAAAAAGAAAAAATCCTACTTATTAATCAGTACATTAATGCCCATATGATTGTGATGCTGGCTAACTGCCAACAATACTAGTAATTCCTCAGCATGGGTAGCATGATGATCTCGAAAAAGGTTTTGTCTGTATTGAAACATCAAAAATGACATTACATTGTAGGCAAATCTATTGTTCGGCAGTCAATTATAGACTTTCAAACAAGACAAAACTCTTCTCGGGTTTGTCATGCTATGCATGCTGGTAGGGGTTCATAACAACAAGTTAAAAATTGTACAAATAGGATAAATTCAGTGAACCACCTTTTACTTCTTTTCGTGTGGCTGGAGTCTCACCGTTCTTATGCATTGTACAACCCGAGTTTAATACATAACTAAATAGTATAAGGGTGTGAATGGCAAGGCACCAGCCTCATGAAAACAAGAGAGAAGTGGTTCACCTAATTTGTCCCTGACTGTACACATAATAATAATATATTTGCTCTGGTTGCAGCCAAATACTAGGTTATTATTGGATTGCTTTTATTGATTTAATATGTAATTAATTACATTAATGTCTTAGGTTGAGTCAAGTTTTAAGAGAAATAACATTACTATAAAATAATATAAATAAATATGTCTGAAATTACTGATCCAACATTATAGTGACTTATATTACTAATTTGCTACTATATTAATAAGTTTGGATTTGAGTCCATCAGCAAAAGTGCAATATAATAAAGATTATTTTTAAATTGACCATATAATTTCAAAAAGTATTGCCAGTTTTCTTATAAAGTACAGCCCAGATGTTTAACAATGATGTTTTCAGCATTATTGTATTCCAGCAGTTAGAGATAAGATAGCCAGTTCCTCAGTTGTTGAGGATGAGTAGTGCGCTTCCATCTTCAGCCTTATCACCACTTAACTAACAGCAGGTGTGATGAAGGCTAAGTGCTACCCCATTGTGTGTAAAAAATGAGTTGTAAATTATCTTAATTCAAAATGGCTAAAAAAAGTTTGAAATTTCTTATATTGCTAAAATTTCACCAGCTACATACCTATAGTAGAAATGAATGCACAAAGCACTAATTTCTGTGTAATTTTAAGACATTCATCATCATCATCATCATCAGCCATTTAATGTCCCCACTGCTGGGGCACTGGCCTTCCTTATGGATGAATAAGGAGAATGAGCCATGACCCACCACGCGGGCTCAGTGCGGATTGGTGGGTATTAACGACTGCAAGTGCAGCCGGGACCAACGGCTTAACGTGCCTTCCGAAGCACGGAGGAGCTCGAGATGAAAAGTATTTGGTCACCCATCCCGTGACCGACCATTGCGAACGTTGCTTAACCTCAACAATCGCAGGCCAAGCGCGCTATCCACTGCGCCACGGGCTCCTCAAAGACAGACTTTTAAGACATTTTAAGACATTAACAATAGCCAATTATCAACATTCTAATTGCGGTCTGTTCTAATATAAACAAAAGCTCTTTTTCACTTTGATGTGCTATTGTATGTTTCGTAAGTAGCAAACAAAAAAAATGTGGCAAAGTTACATTAAAATTTGTAAATTTGTTTCAAAATAAAATAATTGTAAACACTATGATGTTTTAATAAAAGAATCTTAAAGACATATTACCCCTACCTTCAGAAGAGAAAATATCATATAGATCTGTATGTATGTAATAATGCTTGTACATAATTGCAAATTTTTTTTATAAAGACAATTTTTGTGTAAACTAGCTCAAGCTTGCTAAATTCCATAGTTTAGATATTATAATACCTAGCCCTAGAGGTATTATATGGGTTTTTTTTGGTTTATAGCGAAGGCAAATACAGTCTTTTCGTATACCACTAAAGAACCCTGTTAGGCTTCGCGTCAGGGCTGGGCGGTTCTAACCCCACTAAAGAACCCTGTTAGGCTTCGCGTCAGGGCTGGGCGGTTCTAACACCTGCCCCGCCTTCTGACGAGCTCGAAAGCTCGAGAGGAAGCCGGGCAGGGGGGGAGAGCCTCTTCTCAATCTCCCCATAAGATTACCCACTCCAGGTGGGCTGACCAAATGGGGCGGTTGAGAGTAGGCGCCACTACCAACTAAACCCCTCATTACTAGCTCTCCGCCGTGGTCAGTTTTAGGCACACCAACCCGTTTCCTGCTGCTTGTCTTGGGAAATCCAAGACAAACAGCAGACGGCAGTTGTTAAGCCAGCTAACCCGTCCGGACCGCACCGCCCCGCTAGAGGAGAATGAGGCGCGCAAAGCGCAGCCACTTTCGCCCCGGCCGCCTTTGTCGAAGACGGTCCGCATGAGCCTCCTGCTCGCGGATCCGCTCTGAAACCTCCTTCTGCGAGGTGACATCTTCGCAGAAGGAGATTGCCGCCTGCCATGTCTGTCACTTGATGTACTTGCGCTCTACTCTCGCCGGCGCCGGCGATGCGAAATCCGTAGAAATTAGATCCGCAGAAAAGCTAGGATGTATGCGATAGAAAGAGATGCAACGTCTTGCTGTTCGTAATTAGCGCCGCCGTACAAGCGGAATACCATTTTATTACGTTAGAGTTGCTATCTATTTATTTAAATGGTTTAGCGGAGTGCAGCTTCTGTACTTGTAGTATTATTTATTCTGTGGCCATGGGCTGGCAAATTGGCATCCCCTTCCTGAGCTATGGCCTGACGAACGCCCTTTCTTATAGGCAAAGAAGTTCTTAAAAACGTCTGAAAAATAAATTCTGTCGCTTAATGTTTTAAGCATGGAAGAGACCCCATGCTATTTAAGGCAGCGTCAAAGTTGAGTAGTATTCGAGCATGAATCATTTAACGAAATAAAAGGCCCATAATTTTATTGTTATTTAATGAATGTAACTGAATTATTGCCTCGTTTGTTCTAGGTGACCTGGATCTACTCATCAGTATAAAAGCAACACATAATGAAGTTATTTTTTAATGCACCACATAGCAATTAAGGAACTCCTTAGGACATGATAAGCAAACTGCATCAGACATGGACGGCGTAAAGAAAATACATTCGGGCACACTGTATCGGTAAGTTTTTTTTATTTAGTAGATTATTCCACGTACATTTAATGTTAATTGTGTGTCGATAGTAATTTCATAACGCAAATTTTAGCTCGCACTAAGTCCTCAAGGTTCAGAGGCGCAAACTAGCTTTGAACAGTAAAAAATAGCAAGGGTTCTCGTAGAAATCTTAGTTTCATTTTCAGTAACTATTATTTTAGCTTCGAGCTATTGAAGTGATTTAAAAGGGATAAGTTTAACAAAGTTGTATAATAGAGGCAAAATACCAATTGGTGATGATTAAATAATATATAAGTTGTTCAGTTACAATTATGATTGAAATAACGGTAAAAAACACTTGTCCAGTCGCATCTTTTGGATAATGTTATAAGCTCTCGTAATTGTTAATTTAGGTAACAAGTTAAAACCTATAGTATAAGAAACACACTTACAGTTGCCTCCATTTACACTCCCATTCAAATGCCCGAAGTGCTGACCATCATCGCAAAAACTAAATTATAACACAAGCTGCAGAATGTCGCAATCTTTGCAGGATTTTGCATTCGCTTTATAATTGTCCATATCTGCATACCAAGCGCATGCAGAATAACAACTATCCGAGACAATCGGACGTATCTCGCTCAAAGCCGCGTTTCAATGGACGCCAACCGTATATTGAGACGGTCGCGGTGTCGGAAGTCGCCTCCGTTCGGACGTGAATGGATGCCGCCACGCCTTCAACTGAAGTTTTACCTAAAACGCATAGTTACAATCACACTTCTTTAATTAATTACCTACCCGAATAAAAAATCATCTAAAAGCCACGTAATCATATCATAACACAAGCCCTTGAAGCTTGCAATCCTGCATATGGTTTAAACTTTAAATCGTTCATATAAGCATACTCAGCGCATGCAGGCAGAATAACAACTAGCCCAGACAATCGGATGTATCTCGCCTGAAGCCGCGTTTCATTCAATGGATGCCAACTGTATTCAAACGGTGTCGGAAGTCGCCTCCAAACGTGAAACTTACTTTACCTAAAACGCATAGAGTTATTATCACACTTGCGTAATTATATATGTACCAGAATTACAAAGCATCTTCTAATAAAACTGAATCAGTCGAAATCATATTATAACACAAGCTGTAGAATGTGGCAAATCTTGCAGGATTCTGCAACCGCTTTATAATTTGTCCATATCTGCATACCCAGCGCATGCAGAATTACAATCAGCCGAGACAATCGGACGTATCTCGCCTAAAGCCGCGTTTCAATTCAATGGATGCCAACCGTATTCAGACGGTGTCGGAAGTCGCCTCCGGACATGAATGGATGTGGCAACCACCATCCAGAACTTCGACTAGACCTTTACCTAAAACGCATAAATAAATTTATGATCATATACGCTTAATTAAATACATGAATAAAAAAAAATCCTTACTTATATTATAAACGCTAAAGTATGGATGTTTGTTACTCTTTCAAGCACAAACGACTGAATGGATTTTAATGAAACTTAACAGTAATAGCTTATACATCAGAATAAGCGATTATATTTTATTTTCTGAGATAGAAGTGAAACCAAATCCCTTCAGGATTCTTGTTATTCTAAACATATTTCAAGAGCTCAGGATAATATTAAAAAAAATAGTAAATACTTTTTTTCTTACATAAAGTCAAAAAAGGTACAAATACCATTCCTGATACTTTATTCCTGGATAATAATGTAGGTTCTGACGGCTTGTCTGTTTCAAATCTCTTTAACGTGTTTTTCCAGTCTGTTTTTGTGATTGATCAGGGTGACCATGAGCCTTTGGTTGTTAAGGAAACCAACTCTCATATCATAGGATCTGTTGATGTTTCTTTGGAAGTTGTCGAAAAATACCTGTCGCGCCTCGACACTACCAAGGGTCCAGGTGCCGATGGTCTCCACCCGCTATTTCTTAAGTCGTGCAGGCAACAGCTGGCATTACCAATTTCTTTCCTTTTTAAGCTTTCTATGTCTCAGGGTATTCTGCCTGCGGAATGGAAGCGTTCCCTAGTTGTTCCAATTTTTAAGAACGGAGGCAGACATGATGTGCGTAACTATAGGGGAATATCTAAACTCTCTACGATCCCGAAACTATTTGAGAAGATCGTATATGATTCCATATTCCCCTTGGTTAGATCCATCTTACTACCACAGCAACATGGTTTCGTCGATAAGCGCTCCACGGAGTCTAACTTGTGTGAGTTCCTCGATCAGGTGTTGGATGCTATGGAAAAAGGTTACCAGGTTGACGCCATTTATACCGACTATTCCAAATGTTTTGACAAAATTTCCCATAAGTTACTTATTAGAAAATTAGATCAAGCTGGTATTCATGGTGATCTTCTGAGATGGCTGACATCCTACCTACAGAACAGGACTCAGGCTGTCACTGTTAAAGGCTTCATTTCCAGCTTTGTGCCATTTACTTCAGGTGTACCTCAGGGATCCCACCTCGGCCCATTACTATTTAACATTTTTATTAATGACGTTGTCCATTGTTTTCTTAATTCTAAGTTTTTATTATTTGCTGACGATACAAAATTTTTATAACTCTTAGAACTATTGATGATTGCATTGCTGCTTTACAGCAAGATCTTAATAGGTTATTCGAATATTGCTCTCTTAATAAGCTTTTCCTTAATGTGGATAAATGTCAAACTATTTCGTTTAGTAGGAAAAAAAACCCCATAGTGTATGACTACCATCTTAATAATGCAAAACTTAAAAGAGTGACCGAGGTCAGGGATCTAGGCGTTATGCTTGACAGTGATCTTCTTTTTTCGTCACATTTAAACTTTATTTCAAGTAAAGCCTTCAAAATGTTAGGATTCATTTTTCGACAGAGCGTTGATTTTACTAATCCAAATATCCTAGTTATATTGTATAACTCGTTTGTTAGATCTCATCTTGAATATGCGTCCACTGTCTGGAACCCACAATACGCCATATACATCGATATGATCGAAAGAAATCAGGATAAATTAATTAAAAGGCTTCGTTATAAGTTTCCTGATTTTGTCCATTCTATGATTTCGCTTGCTAGTCGTAGACAAAAAAGGGACCTGATATATTTATTTAAGATTTTAAGTAATCAAATTGACTCTCCATATTTGTTGAGTAAAGTTTCTTTCAAGTGTTCCAGAGCTAGACTGCGTTCCTGTAATACTTTTGCATTACCTCGTTGTAGAACAAATTATAATAAAAATCGTTTCATTCTTAGAGCCATGAACAATTTCAATTTAAATTATGGTCATATTGATATATTTAATATAAAGTTGTCTAAATTTAAGATTGAAGTAGTTAAGTGTTTAACGGAATAATTTATAATAGTAATATATCTTAGTTTATTAGTGTGCACCGCCCACGCCTGTAGCGGCTAGTTTGCGGATGTCTGTTCAACATTTTTTGAGTTATTTAGTTGTGGAAACTTTGTTGGCTTTTGTATTGACTAAGTGTACTATAACTTTTGTGTTATTTCATGCTGTATGTTTCCCTTGAACATGAAATAAAAATAAAATAAGTAAATAAAAAATAACACAAAGGCTACGTTTTATCCCAATATTCCCACGGAAACGGGTACCACGCGGATAAAACCGCGCGGAGCAGCTATTATTCTAATAAAACTATATCATAACACAAGCTCTTGAATCTTGCATACGCTCTAAAATTGGTCATATCTGCATAGCCAGCGCATGCAGAATAACAACTAGCCCAGACAATCGGACGTATCACGCCCAAAGCGGCGTTTCAATGGATGCCAACCGTATTCAGACGGTGTCGGAAGTCGCCTCCGGACGTCAATGGATGCCACACACATGCCTTCAACTGGAGCTTTACCTAAAGCTCATACAATTAGGAAGTTTTAATTAGCATTTGTTAAAACTTGTACCTGTACTATTGACATCTATGTAATGTATGTGAAGATTCGAGTTGGTTTTAGTGGCTTACTGCGTTCATGCGTCAGTTATGCAACTTTTTCTATGGTCAGTTTCAAACTATCTCCATTCCAAATTTCATTAAAATCGGTTCAGCCGTTTTGACGTGAAAACGGAACATACAGACAAACACACAAACAAAATTCACATTTTCGTATTTATAATATTAGTAAAGATTTATAGTCGTTAACACCTTTCTAAATTGGCTCGCGTGGTGAGAAATGTGTTCTCCCTATTTATTAATTAGCAAGGCCTTTTGCCCAGCAGTGGGCAAAAAAAATGATGACAATAATACTTAGATTAAATGGTTCTGACTTCCGAGTCTCCTAAGGTTGCTTACAATGTTCCAAATAAGTTATTTATTTCCAAAACTACAATCGTTACAAGACATTCACAAATATAAAATCTAATTAATAGTTAGCCCAATTACAAGTTTTATTACGTAAGACATGTAGGTAATTGTGATAATAGTGGATAAATTAAAGACATTAATAAATCGATACCTACGAGTAGTTAAATCAATTACATGTAAATGGATTGTCATAGCATTTATCTGCATATGTTGCATTGTTTAAGATTTTTTAAATAATCCTAATCGGGTTGTTTGTGCCTTATCTATCTCATTAAATTGTACTTTGTGTTCAATATGAGGTCAAGAAGAATGCGATTGTTATGTATGTACAGTACACAGGTCAGTGTATCAAGCTTATTGCACTACGATAATGGCTCTTATTGCGTATGCTATTAGGGTAGGAATATGGTCAGCATGACGTGACGCAGTGGTTTCGTTGAGTTTAGGCAACTTTGAACGAAATGGTCGGTCACGGGATGGGTGATCAAAAATTTACTATCCCGAGCTCCTTCGAGGTACCTCGCCCGGTAGGGGGCCACCCCCCTGCATTCCAGCCCCCCTAGCATGACCAACAAAATTCGATATGATATGATAAGTTATCCAGTTTAACTGTCAAAAGACTGGGTTTGAATTTCGATAAGTCGCTCTATCATGCGATACATATCACGTTTTGGGTGGTCATGCTAGGCTTGGCAGTATGTGGGCAGCTGTTTCTTCTTCCTCCATGCACCCTCTGCATAGGGAAATGTCGGTGACACCTAAATTAAAAAGATGTCTGTTAAATTGTCCATGACCAGTAATAGCACCTGTTACCAGGCGAAGTTGCGGTCTGCACAGTTGTATCAGGGCCCTGGATAGACTTCTTCCTCCTGAAAGCACGTTAAATCGGCCCCGGCTGTGTTTGCAGTCGTTAATGTCCAATCCTCATGGGGCCCATGGTGGGTCATGGCCCATTCATAAGGAGGGCCAGTGTCCCAGCAGTGGGCGACATTATGGGATGGGGATGAATGCTGATAGCTGTACTAGGTCCAAGATTTAGCAGTAGTTGAACATTTAAGAATTTTTGACAATGCAAACATTGTCATTTCTTGAACATGGTAATCCTCTGTTATTGTCTGGAACCACCAGTGGTATTGGAATCGGTGACCTTTAGCCGCAAAAATGAGAACAGGCAAAATGGTTATGAGTATATGTTTAAAAATCTGAATATGGGTGTGGGTGGATGAAGTCGCGTGTGGCTACTAATCATACTAATATTATAAATGTGTAAGTGTGTTTGTTTGTTTGTCCGTCTTTCACGTCAAAGCGGAACAACGAATTGACGGGATTTTTGATATGGGCTGGAGAGTGACATAGGCTCTTGTTATCCTGGAAAAATATCACAATCCTGCGGGATTGTATGATAAATCGTTAACTGACGTGCTAACAAAACAAAACTGACATTAATTCCATGGCTGCTTCCAGTGAGTATGTAATCACGGACGTTTTAGCAGTTTAAATATGTGACATTTTGTGGCAGGCAGTGTTTTTAAAACTTCTTTGGTCAATGGAAATCTTTATTAGATGTACGTGTTACGAAGTTCACCGGGTCCAAGTCTTAAAATATTATATACGAAAATGCAGAACAAAATCTTTTACTATATGTCATATCCTCTTCAGATGTCGGCGTCCATTTTACGGAATTATTCCAATTCATTCCTGCAAAATGACATTATTTGAATCTTTGAGAAATATTGAGTTTTAATTAAGTTCCTTAATTGGTATTATCGTTTGTAGCACTATTTCAAAGGATAAAAATAAAAGGAAAGCAGGAACTGGGAACTGGGAGATGTTCGTAAAAAGAATTATCTGGCGATCTTTTAATTCGTGGAGCCCAAACAATTTGCGGACTAGGATTAAATTTGTTACGAAATTGTAATTACTTTTGAACTGCTGATAATTAATGTCTTTTACAAACGAGAGCTTTAAGAATAATCTCTTACAAGGCGAATAAAAATTGGAACAATAAAATTATAGAAAGCATTCGCAAAAGCTTAACTTTTTGTAGGAAGTTCACTTCATAAGAAGAGTTTGCCAATAAATAATACGTATTGCCAATGCCAGGCCAGGCAATATCACATACAATTTAAATGGATTTAGAAATACGTAACCTAAGTTATTTATCCGTGAATGAGGAGCCCGTAGCGCAATGGTGCGCTTCGACTGCGATCGTTGAGGTTAAACAACTTTCGCTATGGTCGGTCTCGAGACGGGTGACCAAAAAGTTTTCATTTCGAGGTCCTCCGTGCTTCGGAATGCACGTTAATACCCACCAATCCGCACTGTGCCTGCTTTATCCATCCATAAGGAATGGGCCCCATCAGTGGGGACATTAAATGGCTGGCTGATGATGATGATGATAAATTTATTTATGTTTCAAACACAAATCATAACAAACTTAAAAATTATATTATAAGAAATATCTGCGTGAGTGAATGTTGGGATAAAAATTATCTTATGTGCAATTCCAAACTATACCTAAGCTATCACTGCGCTAAATTCATTCGTATCCGTTGAGCCGCTCTGACGTGTTTGACTAACTAGCATCCATCAATTCATCCAAATTTTCGCATTGATAATGTTAGACACATACCCCCTTAAACAGTTTTAAACTGATGCTAATTCTGTTTTTCATTTGGGAAATGAAAGTGACAGCACCAGTTTTAAACCAGGACTAGTAGTCTACGTTTTGGAATAAGGGACAAGAGTCCCAGACACAGCACAAAACATAAATCGGTTCTGTGTGCGCGAGGGTCGCGCGTCGTTGGTTTGGTTTATCCAACCCTGTCTCTGTAGCCATAATCAGGGGTCCTAGGGCCTTTTTTTATGCAATCTTTAGGCATACCAAACGGCATGTTGGACTCGGTCACACCCAGGGCATGTTTCTCGCTGCACCCAGCACTCCCACCAAGCCTAATAGGCTTCGCGTCAGGGCTGGGCGGTTCTAACCCCTGCCCCACCCCCTAACGAGCTCGAAATCTCAAGAACGGGCCGGGCAGAAGGAGGAAGCGTCCTCCCCATCTACTGCGAGCTGTCATACAATGTTTTAGTCATGTCGATTACAGGACACAGTTATACACTGCGTATAGCCCCATCTCGCTTACAATATTACTATAACATTGTATGACAGTTCGCAGCAAGGCCCCAGTACAAACTTCGCCATCGGGCCAGGCCAGTCAAATCCGTATGAGACCCATTCCTTTTTTAACGAACCAAAATCACTGGATGGATATAAATACACAGACGTAGGTATTAATATAAATAAACAGGTCGTTGGTTCTGGGGGATTAAAAATAGAGGCTGGCATTGATTCGTCTGAACCACAATGGACGATGTGACCAGGGCCGGACAGAATTAATATTAGGGCGCTATTTCATTCATTATAATCATAATTTAGAAAACAATGAAAGCGAAATGAAAGTGAGCGTAGTTGGGAAAAAGCGAAAGATTGGTAGGTGCGAATATTAAATTAAGTAGTTTTTTGTTATAATGCAAGCTTCGCTCCGCTACTACAATAACAATGGTTTAATTAAAGTAGGAAGTCATTGAGTAGCGAATCATCACGCCTTAATTGGTACTCGTGCACATACAGAAATAACTGAGCCAGAAATGAGTTACACAAATCTATGCGATTTCGTAATTATACTGCTTGACGAGTATTGTTGGCTAAATGAAATAAAGTGGAAAGTGCATCCATCATCCATCTTGTGTAGGTAGGTACCTTACCTACACAGCCTTATTCAAATTTTTTGGCGGTTCGGAACGTCGCTCGAGATCATGCACCAATTTTAGATGTATGCGGGTGGGAGATTTGAGGTTGCGAAGTACTGTACTGTACTGTACTAACTTAAACTTACTCTAATCGCCTCTGTGACCACCGGTATCAGATCCAGAGGTCCCGAGTTCGATTCCCAGTGGGGGTAAATATTGTATTCTAATTCTAGGCTAGCCCGCCTGGCTAGCTACCACCATCTTATCTAAGACAGACGCCATTAAAAGTTAAAACGATGTTTACAGCATTCTTGTGTTTCGGAAGTTAGAGATAAGATAGCCAGTTCATCAGTAGTTGAGGATTCCGAGAGTTAGTAGCTAGCATTAAACAACAAGTTAGTAGCTAAACTAAACTAGCTAATCGAATAAGAAACTGGCACTAACTGCAGTTCATTCACAAATAAGGGTCCCATTCTCCAAAGCCGGTCCTGTATACAACTGTACCGTACGTATAGACGAGAATACTCTACGTTTATACGTAGAGTATTCGTACGGTTATTCTCATAGAGTATTCTTATTTTTGCATAGATACACAAAAGTGTACTTATGCAAAAAACAAAAACTATTTTGTTTTTTCTAAATACTGCTGCTGGTAAAAACTTAACATTAAAATTATCATTTCAGTTGTTCTAATGATTTCTACATAGTTTAAAATAAAGGTGCAAGCCGGGTGGTGCTATGTGCCCAAAAGGAAAGTGATGGCCAAAGCCGGCCCTGTATACAACTGTACCGTATAGACAAAAGTACTTACGTTTATGTGTAGTGTACGCAAAAACAATAACTGACCGCACAGATAGGCGTTTTGTTTGCACTCCACCACGCTAGCTCGGTGCTTAGTTGAGTGCATGCACTGCAATATATCATGGATAGCAGTGTGATTGTATGCGATGGTGCGCTTTGGGGATTTCGATTATTTTTGGCAGGGCTTTTTTTTGTTTATACATTGTTTTCAGCGAAAAAGTTCATACATTGTTTTCAGCGAAAAAGTTTTTACATTTTACCAACTTTAGGACGCTACACCTACACCTTATTTATATTTTATATAGATAAACTCTTTTTAGTGAATATGACACCATATTGATTGATTTCACTTTTCCTAAGATATTGTAGCCTTATTTTACCCAGTAAGCACCTTATTGTGTATAAGTATCTATACTTCTATATCTATACTAATATTATAAAGAGGAAAGATTTGTATTTTTGTATGTAACGAATAAACTCAAAAGAACTGGACCGATTTAGAAAATTCTTTCACCGTTAGAAAGCTACAGTCTTCCCGAGTGACATAGGCTATATTTTATCCCGATATTCCCACGGGAACGGGTACCACGCGAGTGAAACCGCGGGCGGCCGCTAGTTATTTTATATAGATAAACTTATTTTAGTGAATATGGCACCATATTGATTGATTTGACTTTTCCTAAGATATTGTAGCCTTATTTTACCCAGTAAGCTCGGGAGTCGGGACGTGCCATCGAGTACATACCCCAAATTGTACACCATACATTGGGTATGCGCTCGATGGGAACCGCACACATTTGTCCACGGAAACAATAAAATTTCCTTGCTAGCGCATATTGATTTATCAAATTGCTCTAGCAAGGATAAAAAGACTCTCTTGGAATCGCGTAACCTTTCTCGAAGAATAAATCAAATGATTAGGAGTTAGTATAGTACAAGCTCTAGTCAGATATAAATAACTAAAAGTTTATTAGTTTTTTAGCTAATGGGTTTAGAATTTCTACTCACAAAGAAACTCAGAAATAGAATGATAAGTGATGAGTTGTAAAGAGAGTAAAGCACAATAGTCTATGCTCTTAACCTGAAATACAATGAGCGGTTTTGATCTACGGAAATAAAACAAATCTTTCAGTGCTCATTGATGGTGTACACTTAGTTCTATTTGTGGTTAGACAGTCTAACGTTCCGAAACTCGTTAAACTAGGAGTGGAATGGACTGTGAAATCGTGTTGTTTAGAAAAATAGCTTTTATTTTAGCACTTGCGTTGAGAAGAAATTTCAGGGTACTTAAGTGGATCTAAAATAGATATTTTACGCGGTATATCAATAAATCTACGTTATCTATGCCTACGAGGAGATATTTGATATGTGTATCCTTTATTTACATTTTAATTTCAAGTGAAATATGTTCCTTTATATAAAGAAGAAAGTTCCCGTTGAAATAACGAGATAGAATATAGTCTATGTCACTAAGGAACAATGTAGCTTTCTAATGCTGTTTTTTTCATCGGTCCAGTCGAGTTATTCCCATCCGATCCCCTGCAACCGATCCACTGGTGGATCGGTTTTATTTTTAATTATTTTTTATTCCCATCTGATCCCCTGTGTAGGGGATCAAGAATAAATATTAATATTTTATTCCCATCTGATACCCTAGTACTTATGAACTTATTTTTGGTAGGTAGAGTGGTACAATCAACAATAAAATGCATTTTAGGATTATACTGTGTTTTATTTAGTTTATCAGAAACTAGCGCTCCGCCCGCGACTTCGTCCGCGTGCAATTTGAATGTTCACACGACCTTTAACTAAAAATAATAAATAAATACCGACCGATTTGGCGCAGGGGTAGGATGCCTGCCTTCTGCGCTAGAGGTCTTGGGTTCGATTCCCGAACAAGATAAATATTTGTGTGCATGAACATGTCTATTTGTCTTGGTCTGGGTGTTTCCTATGTATATTAAGTATGTATTTACAAACAAAAAGTATTTAAGTATATATTTATCCGTTATCAAGTTTACCATGATACAGTTTCTTAATGAAATTAACATGGGCTTAGATAATTGGTGTGATTGTGAGAAGTTATTTATTTATTTATTAAATAACTATTTGATTTTTAAGGGCTAGGTACTGAATTAATTAAGTGAAAGAATTTTTTTAAATCGGTCCAGTAGTAGCAGCTTCTCTCGCGTTTGAACTTTAAGCCACAAAACAATTCCAAAAATTCTTTGGGAGTTTTCAGTTAAATCTTTTGCAAAATCTATAAGTACTTATACAAAATTTCTACTGAATCCATTGAAGAAATAAAAAAGTTTTATACAAAATCTTATCCCCTTTTTTACCCCCTTAGAGAGGGAATTTGTAAAAATACTCTCTTATTGCTCCTCTACACTCCCCAAAAAACATGCATGCCAAATTTCAGCTTCTTGCGCCCAATAGCTTCTTCGGCTGTGCGTTGTTTGTCAGTCAGTAACGCAAGAGTTTTACATATACAGATCAATATCAAGCATAGGAAACGGTCATGGTCTTCTTTAGCAAAAAAATACCACGTGCTGTACTTGTTGTTCCCCAATTCAGTCAGGTGTATGACGTCATTTGCACATTACTAGGCGCTGATTGGAGAACATCCCATCCGGAATTTGAATAAAAAGAATATCATTAACACCCTTATTCCAAAACATGGACTAAAATAGTCCTGGTTTAAAATTGGTACTAAACTGGTGCTGTCACTTTCATTTTCCAAATAAAAGACAGAAATAGCATCAGTTTTAAACCAGGTCTAACTTTAGCCCACGTTTTGGAATAAGGGGGTAAGAGTTTAATGTTTATGTTATACTTACTATCGTTGTTTTAATTATAAGTAATGTTATAAAAGTGATTAATTTTATTGTTTAGTAATTTTTTTGTATAAGTATTACATTTATGACATTATATCAAGATCATAATGACTATGACTTTGTTAATCTTTAACGTTAGTTTTTCTTTATGATTGCTTGATTACACTACGTCCTATATCATTCTTTGAAAGCTACTTATACTTAAGAATGATTTTCTGTTACTTGTGATTTTAAAGAATTATTTAATTTAGTAGTAATTTCGATTATTTAAAAGGTTTAATTTACACGTCTTTCCAAAATAACAAAATAAATAAAAAGACTTTTTACCATATGTGTTAAGAAATATTGTAATTTAAACGTGACAACTCCATATCGAAAATAGCACTTGTTTATTTTATTTGTATTTAAGTTTAGCTTAATGAAAGGATATTTCATAATGCTAAGATGTTAATTTAATTATCAACAATTTAAACAATAATTTTAAATCTGATTATCTGTGATATTTTTTACATTAATAATAATTGCTCAATAAATGAATATTTAATTTTGATACTTCTTTTTCTTCTGACTGTACTCACCTACCTTATCTTGTTTACAAATACAATGAGGGGATCCGTTGGGAATTGAAAACTATAAGGGGATCGGTTGGGATTTTTAATTCTCGGTGGATCAGTTGCAGTGGATCGGATGGGAATAACTCGTCCAGTCAATCCATTACAAACAAACAAATAGGTAAACAAACAATCAAATCTTTCCTCTTTATCATATTGTAGCCATAAATATAGACAAAGCGTCACGTGTGTGAAAGAAAACACACGAAGCGTTAATGCGTTCTAATTGTGCCTTTGTAAATTAACCACAATGATCGAATCTGAGCAGAGCTCAACTGTGTAACTGTGTAGCTCAACGGTGTCGAATAAGGGTAGGACCACATCATCTGGCAGCACAGAACCGCCCCCTTTCCTATGCTGTTATTTACTAGAGCCAGAAAGAGGATGGCGGAACCGACATCCTAGCAAATGACGGTTCTGAGAGAGTAAGGCTCAGCGCAGGCAGAACGGAAAATCCTCGCGTAAATTTTTGAGGTCATTGAAAAATGAACCATGTCGCCATAGCCTAATTTTTCCTAAGTGGTATAGTTACAAGGTGGAGTGCTACGAACTCGAAATATTGACAATTATGTACTTAGTACAAAATTAGCTGTCAATATGGGCTGTTAGCAGTAAGTATGAAATTGTGTTTTAGTCCGAACTTACTAAAAATGGCCAGATATTTAAAATAGTCAGATAGTCAGTAGCACTCTTCTATGCTGTTTATTCTACCCGTGTACATCCGGCATAAGAAAGATAGCAGCACAGGAAAGTGCGGTTCCGTGCTGCTAGGTTTGGTCCGACCCTTAATAGCCATTAAAGATATTCTCAACAGGTGTTGCTAATTCGTACGCAAAGCTTAATTAAAGCGGAAGAAAAGTCTTTGTCACATTAGGAATGAAGAATACATCTAAGGATTTGAGTTTACCGGTTGCTTTGCAAAAATAACCCTCAATACGTTTGCGATAAGGTCGCAATCAAGTTCAATAATGTAAAGCCTGTTGTGGTGTGTGTACTGTACTAATTAGTGTTAATTATTTGTCTAGTGATGTCGAGAACCCTTAACTAATCCAAACTACGAATAGTTCACCATAAATAAGTATTGAATTTATTATTGTTACTGAAATATTAGGTATGTGTAATTTCTGCTATTTTTCCGTTTCAACTTTGGCATAATATTATCATTATCAGTCATTTTAATGTCCCCATTGCTGGGACTCGAGCCTTCCTTATGGATGGAGAAGGAGATAGGGCTATGCATGAGCCCATGGACCCTCACAAAGGGCCCAAGGCGGATTGGTATGTCGACGGAATCAATGGCTTAAGGGGGGTTAGGCGGTCAGCGAAAAATCACTATGGAATCAACGAGCTCGAAACTAAAAATAGTAAGCGAAATTCACACTTTTACCAAAAAGTTAATAAAAATGTTTAAACATAAAAAATAAACATAGGTACTTAAACATAAAATCTTTATTTGTCAGAATATGGTAGAAATAGATGCTTCTTACATTAAAGTTTCTTCATATTCTACTGATATTTCAGTGTACAAATAGTTTAGTTTTTTTTTATCTAATACAGTCACGAAATAGAAAAGGTAAATAAATACCTATGTGTTTGTGATTTTATTGGAATTATTATTGTAAAACACGGTCGTGATTTATATGAAATTATAGATGTAACTTCAGGTGTTTTTCTATCGAGCAAAATTTTTCCAATCGTGTTTTCGAAACAGTCCTCCCATCACATATACCTACGTTCTATAATACATATTGGAAATTTCAATGCGAAAAATCTTCAATGTTTCAAAATGACAACTAATAGAAAATATGCAATTTTGGCGTTTTCACTTACTAAGAGCCCTTAACGTGCCTTCCGAGGCACTGGTAGGTCGTGATAATAACTTTTGGGTCACCCATCCCTTGACCGACCATTGCGAAGGTTACTTAGCAACCACGATCGCAAGGCATTATTGTTGTCTCGTACTCGTACCATTCACAAAGGTTCTGCAAACGTGACCGGTCAGCCGGTCACTTTTGATTCGGTTTCTGTAGTATTTGCTTTTCAATATTTATTCACAACTTTCTTTGTATATTTCAATAATAATTTTGATGGAAAGTTGGATTCAATGGTTTTCCGATTGCGACATCTATTCCCAGTATTTTCCGAATGTAAACAAAGATGGATGGATTAATTTTGTAGTCTTGAGTTTTGTAGTAGGTAAGTTTAAAGTTTGGTTTGATTCCAAAATTAATCAATAGCTTAGTCTCATTTGAATTTGCTTACAGACAATTTTGTGTTTGAAAACGTTTAAGTAGGTTATTACTGAAATTATTTGCACCTCCCGGTATTAAAATCACTCAGGAAGAAAGCAGCTTTCTTTTCGAAATCGGTTCAGTAGTTGCAGATGTTATACTTCCTACTAAACTTAATCTTTTTGTAACATTAGAGTAGTAGATGATTCGCCATTTATTTTAAACTAGCTGACCCGGCAAACATTGTTTTGCCATTATAATAGTGGACCCGGTCACCAACATCTTGTGTGTGTGTTTATACACCAAAAGTTGCCTACACCAGACAGTAGATAGCGCTAGTTACACACTACCAATAAAAGGGCCCAAGCTTGGTCTCTATTTCCTACATATAAATAAATTACTCTGTGAAGTCACTCACTCTGAGTGTCAGATAACTGCGCACATGCGCGACTGGGGCATTTTTGGCGCTAGTTACAGTACATTTTTTTATTCTAAGCTTATAGAAAAGATTAGTATTCGATTTTGACCGCGCAGACGTCAGTGATTGCATACTCTTTGGAAACGGCAATGGAAGAAATGACAGTTTTGTATCGAAGGTACGACAGTTAAACGATTTTTCATAGAAAATTACAATTCATACTCAATTTTCCGGAATAATAAGTAGCCTATGTTACTCTCCAGTTCTCAAATTATCCCCATACCAAATATCACGTCGATCTGTTGCTCCGTTTTGACGTGAAAGAAAGACAAACAAACAAACACACTTTCACATTTATACTATTAGTATGGATTAGTATGGATAGTATGGATTGCGTTATGCCGCAAAAGCCTGTGCTGTACGCCCCTGTATATAATACGGTATTTTACTGTTATTTTATATTTCTTTAAAATGTTTTTCGAAATATTAGCTACACAAAACAAGTTTTCATTTTGAATTATCTTGAATATTTTCAAAGATATAGGACTTCAAACTTTATAATTAGACAAGGACAGGACGCTATCTTAGTGACGTCAGTGGGTTAGTAGCGTCATAGTCACGCCATAGAAGATTTCGTTTTAGAAAGAGACAGCTATAGTCAAAATCAATCAGACTATAATTCTTTTATTATAAAACAGATTCAAATTATTTTTTCACATTTGGTATTCTTAATTGCAATATTTTTTAACGTCATCATTAAATATCTACATTTCAACAACAGTAAAATACCCTATTTAGAATTTCGGATAATTGTGAAAAAAGAAATATACCTATGTAGCTTACTTCCGCAAAAAATCACAACATGCAAGATGCATCGCCCGCCCGCAAAAAATTGCACATGTATGCACACCACGAAAATACCAGTGCACAATACCTACATTTAGCAAGACAGCAATACACACCTTGCACCTTCCCCGATTAGACTATTCTACTCGTGTTTCACCCCAACCCGGGGCATCCTCAGGAGTTAGATCGTGCGAAAACCAGCACCGAATTCATTCCAATTCGGTCATCGGATCATTAATTATTGTCAAGAATAGCACATAACGATGACCTCCGTGGCCGAGTGGTGTACGCACCGGTATTCAAGGTGCCGCCATCTCTAAGAGGTCCCGGGTTCGATTCCCGATTGGGTAAATATAAAAAAAAAACATTTCAATATTTCCTCCGGTCTGGGTGTATGTGGTAATGTAATACCCGTCGTTGTTTCCAATTTCCATAGTCGTAGTGCTCAAGCAAGCCACTATAGTTTGGTATTTGAACAATGTACAGTCGCCAGCACGTCAGGTTACTACAAACTGTCAAATTTCTTTAAATAAAATTCAACCTTATGTCCAACAGATAGTTAATTTTGACATTTTGTAGTAACCTGACGTGCTGGCGACTGTACTATGTGATGGTGTCTCACCATACTGAAAATATCTCATTCGTGGGCCGGGGCAAACCCTTGAGCGGAGCTAGTCTCATATAATTGCTACATTTGCTACACATTTAAACACGTGTTCCACACAAAAAGGGCGCAGAATCTCGTCCCCGCAACGTTTTTACGTTTCCACAAAAACTGTCGTCTACCAGCCCTGCCCATTTAACCGCATGCTATTGGATTGTCAGTTTTTGCGGTTAGTTCGGAAATTCTTTCCTCGCCGCGCACCGCTGAAGTATTTCCGACGTTTAAAATAACACGTTCTATCTAGTTCGCGAATTGGTTCGAGAAACATACCTACGTGTTAATGCAATACCTGATATTAAGGCGCGCGTACACGGGTCTTTTTTGGCAATAGTTGCCTGGGTAATGGATCAAACTGGTGCAGTTAAGTAGAGCGATGTTGCTTCTAATTTTGTGGTATTGTGTGGTTGTATCTCAGTAACAGGTTGCTATATTTTGATTTGACATTTTGCCATCGCCCTTAATTGCTTGATGTGGTCATGCCAGCAGCTTTTATCGACTATTGACGCGTGATAAAGAGCCTATGTCTTGCTTACACCTTAGTGGGGTAAGCAAGACAGCATGCCGTGCTATTTCATATCGCGTGATATAATGATGGTCATGCTAGGGGTGCTGACATATTTGGCGGAGATTGACAGGAAATGCGCAATTTTAGTTGCCCGTGTAACCGTGTAAGTAAGTAAGTAAGTGTAAGCCAGCCTTTAGTTTTTTTTTAAATTTAGAATAGAAACGATGCCACTAATAAAAAATCTTATTAGCCCTTTTCTACCTCATGGGTGTATACGATCTTGAGCAGTTTCAATCCATTTTACTCCAGCTGTTCTTTTAATATCGTCGTGCCAACGCATCTGTGGCTGTCCTTGTGGGCGTTTCTCACCTCATGGTCTTCTACCAGCCAGCGCTTTGCATCACGAGCCCTGCTTCCTGTCATGTTTGGTAACATCGCCGACTTTGCTATTTCTTAGCCAATCGTTTCTTTTTCGAACCTTTAGTGTAATACCCACCAGCTTCATTTCGATTGCTCTCTGGGCTACTTGGAGGGATAATAAAAATGTGGGCCATTTTTTTTATTAAGTAATTATTAATTTTTAATTTCGCCCCTTTTGTAATTACCTACCTACCTTAATTTCGTTGTCGACTTCTAGCGACGCGTGAGTGAAGCGCTAAACAAACATCACAGATCGTGTCTAATTACCATAGATTTTCTAATTTGCAAGAAATGCAAGGAAAAAAAACTAATATTTCTTCTCAAATAATCCGTGAAAAATATTTTAGCAATTAGGGTGTCTGTGGTTTTGCTCTGAAGCGTTGAAATATCATTAGCACGTTGTAGAAATGTACATGAAACCAGGTTAACATCGATTCACCTTAAAACCGCCTATTGGCATTGATTGTTTGTTCTGCCTGCTCAATTTGAGCTAACCCATTTAGTGGAGGAAGAGCTAATAGAGTTTGCCTCTCTAATTTTTTGGTCGTTGCCCTTATTAAACTTTTGGCTGTGTTTTTCAACGCTGTAGTTTTAAACGATAGTTAATTAATAGCTTCATTTAGAGACTGTGGGTAGATTCTCTTCACTACATAGTATAAAACAAAGTCGCTTTCTCTGTCCCTATGTCCCTTTGTACGCTTAAATCTTTGAAACTACGCAACGGATTTTGATGCGTTTTTTTTTAATAGATAGAGTGATTCAAGAGGAAGGTTTATATGTACTTTTTATCCCGATATTCCCACGGGAACGGGAACCACGCGGGTGAAACCGCGGGCGGCCGCTAGTATAGTATAAAACGAAGTCGATTCCTGCTGCCTTTCAAAGCAACGGATTTTTACGCAGTTTTATTTAATAGACAGTGATTCAAGGTGAAGGTTTATAAGTATAATCTACATTGCAAGCCGGGACAAGACGCTAGTTAAATTATAATTAGAAATCTTACCGACTGCGAAGAAAAGCTGGAAAATGATGATTACATCCTTTCTGGTCCGCCAATAGTAGATGTTTTGGAAAGTTCTATCTGCAGTTAAGTTTTGGCTGACTTTTTCTGTTCTGTATTTTGAAATATTATATGGTTATTAGCCTCATTATTAGAAACTAAGTTGTATCTTATCTATATAAATAAAAATGAATGTTGCTAAGCGCATATGTTCGTTAAATCACACAGAAGGTTTTTATGGAGAGAAAAAAAATGTCTGGAAAATAGTAAAAACTACACTTTTCTTTTCCCATACAAACCAGCTATCAATGGCGTAAATCGTTTATCTGTCTTTCATTCACATTAAAATGGAGCAACGGATCGACGTGATTTTCAAAAGTAACTTTTTATCCCGGGAAATATTAGGTTCCCGCGGGATAATTTCGTGTAGTCCACGCGGGCAAAGCCGCGGGTGGGGCTAATGTATAAATAGAAATATTTCCTCCGTTTAATTATTGATGCTTAGTAATTTGAAGAAAAGCTGGGAAACGATGATTACATCCTTTCTGGGCTGCCAATATTAATGGCATGAGTAGATGTTTTAGAAAGTTAGTTATATCTGCAGTTGGCTGCATAGATAGCCAGTCTGGCATCGCACCATATTGTTAGTGCGGGGCGTCAGTTGGTTTCCAAACTTTGTAACTATTCTGAAGTTTATCTAAACTTTGCCTTGGTGCGTGCGGCTCATGAAAATTGCCTCACTGATCATGTTATTGACAGAGTTTTGAAGAGCCAACGAACTTCACAGTATTTTTTTAAGGCTTCACTTTGAAGTTAGTTTGCCCTTGTCTAAAAGTTTATCTTTTAAAATAAATGGTTGGAAGTTTCAACATTATCAAAACACGTCATGCCCTTAAGTAATGCCTTAATGAAATCATTAAAAAGTAATTTGTTGTTTGTTTTAAATGGAGGTCTAATTATCATGTTCACCATAATTTTAAGGTCTTTTTAAAACATAAATTTAACTGTACGATTTTATGCTACTGCTATGTGATATAAATTTATGTCTGGCAATTATCTCGGTAGTTTTTCTTTAAGCATTCTTCGAGATATTACGTCGACAGAAAGCTCCTGTTTTCTCTTCCTTCTTTCTCTTGGTACCTACCAACCATTATATTCCATTTATATCATGGATGGCGCCATATCTTTCTCAATCTTGCTTTAACATTACTTATTAACAAAATTAAGGGTGATCCACATTCAGTGATAGCTAATTTTCGTTTATATAATTTCCAAATTATCTTCCATTGTCCAAGGCTGATACAGAATAATTTCGATGATAATTTGTTGCATTACTCTTCCCAAAATCTTCGATTTTAAATGTGTAAAACGCAAACGTTCACATGTTTAGTGGATAAAAATGGATTTTTTGCTATTACTGCTCCAATTTCCATTTAAAGCAACATTCCCACAGCACATTAAAATTCACAGAATGTAATCTAGATATTCATGCTGTTTCTTGTGCACATTGCTGCAACATTCATTCATAATAAGATGTGTTAAACATGTAGTTGCAAAATATTGGGGTGTCGCAATAAAACTTTAATTTGTCTTGTCGCGTTCTTACCTCCTTCCCCCTAAATCTACCGGGATAAGGATAGGAAAAGAAACGCGAACAAATGATGAGTTAAGATATGTTTTTATATTAAAATAAAATACCGATGAGAGGGAGCGGTCATGGGTGAAGCCCAAAGAATTTATAAGGTAGACTTGGCTCGATTTCCTGCTAGTCGGGTACTTCCCGTGTTGAGGGACAGGAGCACAGCAGGGACGCAACAGGAACGCAACGGGAACGGTGTCGGGCGCAACAGGAGCGCAGCCCAAGGTGACCTTCAGGTAAAGGTAGCAGTGACCTCGGACCCCAATCTGGGGTTTTCCAAACACAATTTCACTATTTTGGCCGACTAGGCACGAAATATTATAATATTAATAACTAATTTAAATAGGTTAGGCTGCCAATAATTATATCTTTATTCATTAATTCAATTTGAGGTAAAGAGCAGCTAGCTACGACTGTTGCCGGTCAGGGAATGAGTCGGCCGGTGTGAGTGAGCAACGAGCGAACCGCCGTCGAATGAATGAATGGATGGCTTGCGAACGAACAGGTGATCGGTTCTACAGACGAAACGTCAAACGCGACGGCAAACTAAATGAGCGCTAAAATGAAATATTCCTTTGATTTTCTAAACTATTTATATTTCATGTTATTAATATTTTGTTACTTATAAGCTTTTAGTTTATGGTTTTATTTAATAATTCAAGTAAATATTGTTAGATTAGGTAAGTGTGTTTAGTAAAATTATAAGTTTTATGGTGAAGTTGTAATAAAATCAAAAATTGTAAGTTATCTTTATTATTAGTTTATAGAAATAGGTCTCATAAACTTGATTCAAATTATCATGTACGTTTACAACGTTACAGTCTTCAATAAAAAATTGCACTGTGAATGCTAAAAAAATATTAAAGAAGTTGCATAAGTATATCGCAATCCATTCTAATATTATATTTGCGGAAATAAGTCTAGTCTGTTTGTGATATCTTTTCATGCCTCAAAATACACCTTTGAAAAATTTACCATAGAGAAGCAATCGCATTCTATACGAACGAAGTCGCGGGCAGAACGCTAGTAAAAAATAATAAAAACTTTCGAGCCTAAAAAGCGGAGCGTAAAAAAAAGGACTCATATTATTTATTCAAATGTTAGTATTTGAATTCTGGGGCGACGTTGGTCTGTGAAAGATGCTTCCCCGGACGAGCTTACAGGACCTTTAATAATAATATTTAAATTAATTCATAATGAGCCTCTTCTTAGCTCAATTTTCGGCCGGGTGTACGACCTTTAACGAACTCTCGGCTATTGTTCTGAATTTCATATCGTTGAATTACAAGTAAACGTAAGTACGAGTATACACCTTAGAACGTTGGCACTTTGAAACGGTCTAAAAATAAGACTATAAATTAAAATTATTTTTGACATTTGTGACAAAATAACGTTTATTCCGGTCTTACATTACGATATTTACAGAGGACTGGTAGCCAGCCCTAGCACGAAAAACTTTCGTTATCGTGATCATATTATTTTGTATGAAAACCAGAGCAGCGCCTCTTTCGGACGTATAAGCACTCACGCGCCCACTTGCGTGTTTGCGCATACAATGAAATTAAATACATATTTGACAGCAGCACTTTGACAGCTTTTGAAGGACGGTATAGTTTACTATTCGATTAGGTACCATAACGATAGTTTTTTTCATGCTAGGGATAAGTATACTGGTATCATACGCCAGTCGAGAGATAAACTGGTGCTTATCATTGAGTTATAATGTAGTAGAACATTATAACTTAATGGTACTCATATGCTTTTCCGTGATCATTAAGTTATAATGTACTGACCAAAACACGAAACTAAATTTTGAATATGGGGTGGTTCAAACGTGAGTCAATTCCGTGCTAAGCTGTTATAAGATAACATTTCAATTTCACTATATTTAAATATATATTCTTAAGTCTTACCTAAGCTTAAAAGAAAAGTGCAATGTTTTAATTTAACGTGTTTACTTTCTATGCAACCACTAAGTTACGTGAATCGCGCAATCGGTTGCATATTTTTATCGTTTAACCGATGCCGCAGTGACACAGCGGTGACACTCCGTGTCCGTGAGAGTTCGTGCGCCGGTGACATTTAGCCGACGCTAGGGTTGATACCGAAATTGAATATAGACATATGCCAAAGAAGATTACCTACACGTGGGATGTTATATAATTTAAACTTGTGTAAGAAGAAGAACATCTAGGTAATGAAAGACACGTTCAATTTTCAATCAACTTTTATTGATTAAATATCTTTACAAATGGGAAATAATAAAATTTCCGACAAAATAAAATATGAACGACATTTAATAAAATACTCAAATAAGAAACCGAGCAGCGTTATATTTTGTTTGCGAAAAATTAACTAAACTAGCGACAATTTACGAATGACTACTTTCGAGTCGAAAATACTTTATTGGAATATGTTCAGGTATACGTATATCTCAGTAAACAAGTATCATTTTTGTGAAACCGAAGGTTTTGTCTGTGCAGTTATGAATAAGGTTGCGATGACGAATAACTACCGAAAGTATATATATCCTAAGGGATGGCACAGTGGATATTTGCCGAGCTTGCCATCGTCTGGGTGAATCCCTTAGACATATAATCTCCGGCTGTTCTCGTCTCGCAAACGGCGAGTATTTGCATAGACATAACCAAGTGGCTAGGATAATACACCAACAACTTGCTCTGAAACATAATCTTGTGGCATCCGAGATGCCGTACTACAAGTATGCACCAGAACAGGTTCTTGAAAATAGCCATGCCACATTGTATTGGGTTCGATCTATCATTACTGACAGGCAGGATTATTGTAGCTAATAAGCCCGATATTGTATTGATAGATCGACATGAACGCCGCGCAATAATTGTTGATGTCGCTATTCCCCATGACATACATGACAAGTTGACGACAACCTTGTGAAAGCTGAAAAAGATAAAGAAAACAAATATCTTGATTTAGCTCACGAGATTGTTGTTATGTGGGACATTGATTCAGCATTTGTTGTTCCGATAGTCATATCTGCCCATGGTCTGATAGCCAAGAGCCTCGATAAACACCTTAAGAAGCTTGCTTTAGGTGGATGGATTGGGAGTCAGATGCAGAAGGCAGTACTTACTTCTGGACACGGCTCGTGTGAGAAGGTTGCTGTCTCTGGATCCTTTTTGTATTTGTATTTGTATTAACGATCGGTAGCCGGGACCCTGATCTTGCTACCGTTGGAGAACTGCATTTTTGTATTTTTAAATGATATATTTTTTTGTGTTATAATTGTAAAAAAATTATGTTTAGAAATATAATTTTGTAAGTATTTTATATGTAATAAAGGGAATAATAATAATAATAATATATGTACGTAAAATAAGCTACTAACAGTAGTGGGACACAGATAATCCAAGTGTCTGAATAAAATTCTAAATCGTCCAAAGAAAATACTAAGTTAGCGACAAAAATACTGAGTGAGTGAATCAATAATCGCCCAAATAAAAATTAGCTCTCTCAATAATTATTTATTATCGACTGAATTTTAACAACTTTCGAATTTTTTGGTTTCCTAGTAGTTCCTATTTGAATGTATGAAGATTGCGCCAGCCCTCGGCCAAGGCATTCACCGACTGCCTGTTCCCCGCCCCGCGCGCCTCTCATGGCCCCCGCTCACACCCAGACACCCACACATAGCCGCAAGCGATTTTACGTGCACACATGCTTAAGTGTCGTTTCTTTTCGCGTAAGTGTATATATTCTTTGGCAGTGATAAGATTTCCCGGGCTGTGATGCAAATGCCATATCGATTTTGTTCGCATTCGCATGTTATACTAAAGTATGCAAGGATAATTTTGATTAGCAAAAGACTTTATAACTTTTTTTTGACAACAGCACCAGCCGAAACCATTTAGTCCAGTCAAAATTCCAAGGAGCTCAAAATTTGCATGAAGAAAATTTGTAAAAGATACCATTTTAATGAAATTGTGAAAAGTCCCCTTCGATCCAATATTGGGAGCAAAAAATTTGATTATTTTGTTCATTATTACCATACTTTTATTAGCTTCACTTGTAACTAAGTCACAATGTAAGAAAATCTTGGAATTCAATTAAAACCCACTTCTAATCGTCGCATTGATTTGAAACTTTGCAAGTCTATATGAATCCGATGACAATACAATAATTTGCTACCATCGAGCTGATCTGATGATGGAGTCAAGAGGTGGGCAATAGAACTCATCAATGGCTGCTAGGAAACCCCTCGACTTTAGGCTCATTTGTTTTGTTCTGATGACACCTATTCGCTACACTTGATGGTGAGGGTCTGATGATGGAGCTGGGAGGAAAGCCAGTGACACTCCTTAATAACCAATAAGAAACACCTCGAGTTGTGGCTCATTTGTTTCGTTCTGATGAGATCTATTCGCTACAATGGATGGTGAGGGTCTGATGATGGAGCAGGAAGGAAGCCAGTGACACTCCTTGATGACCAATAGGAAACCCCTCGAGTTTGGGCTCATTTGTTTCATTTTGATAAGACCTATTCGTTACAGTTGGTGGTGAGGGTCTGATGATGGAGCTGGGAGGAAGCCAGTGAAACTCCTTAATGACCACAAGAAAACCCCTGAGTTTGGGCTCATTTGTTTCGTTCTGATGAGACCTATTCGCTATACTTGGTGGCGAGTGTCTGATGATGGAGCAGGGAGGAAGTAAGGGTTGGGCTCGCGCATCCGTTAACTTATAGACTCCACTTGAATTTGTAAAACTAAATACATACAATCACGCCTTTGAGTTATAATGTTTACGGGGTGGACAGACACATGAATAGACTGTGAAATCCATTACCATCCATCCATGGCTTGCCATTTATTATAACTAAAAACTAAAAAATAAATATGTAGTTTAAAAAACTAAAATAACACACTTTTATAGAAACAGAATAAAAAGTACAAAATAACCGTCTATTCAGTACCTAACTGAAATTAAAAAGTGTGGTGCGCCCTTTGCAAAGCATGCATTTCATTCAAGTACTTAATATTGACAACGCGCACCACGCTTTTTAATTTCAGTTAGGTACTGAATAGACGGTTATTTTGTACTTTTTATTCTGTTTCTATAAAAGTGTGTTATTTTAGTTTTTTAAACTACATATTTATTTTTATTATTTTAGGCTAAATTGACAAGTCTAAATGTAGCATTGATTTTTCGTGCATTCCGAAACACGTGGGTCTCGTAGCCCGAGATATAAAACATTTGGTCACCCATCCTCCGACCGACCATAACGAAAGTTGCCGCACTTAAAGGCAATCAGTTATACATTTTTATTGTTTTAACGACGCATTGATAAGATTGCCCCAGCTGTGATGCAAATGCGCAGATATAGATTGTTGTAGTATGTACCTATGTATGTATTTGTATGTATGTAGGTACCTAGGTACTATGTAAGTGTGCAAGTATAATTTAGTTTTGAAAATTGCTTGCAAGCTTCTTACATTTTTTATAAACAAGTACCTAAGTACAATAAAATCAAAATTTCAATCTCATTTATTCGGAGTTTAGAAAATTGCTTGCAATGCAAGCTACTTACATTTTTTATAAACAAAACAAGTACTTACCTAAGTAGAATAAAATCAAAATTTCAATGTCATTTATTCTGTCGTCGCTGCTGTTACAAGCACTTGCGAATGACGATAAAGCTACACCATATTATCGGTTCGCAATGCCCGGGGCGGGAATCCTTGTAAAGTGAAGAACCGCCAAAAAACTCGTCAAGGGTTGTTTTATTCTCTCTGTCATATTTCGAACAGCTACACAGTTGTAAACTGAAATCTCACGGCTAACCATTGAATTTTCAAAAATAAATCGGATGAAATTTGCCTGGCCACCGACCGACCTAGGGTTGCCAAAAGTTTTTGCTCTGAATATAAAGGGGCAGAAAATATAGTACCTACCTACTTAGTTTTAAGAAATAAATTATTTGTTTAGTTTTAAGAAATTTAAAGGAGAAAATTATTTATTTTTAAGTAAGTAAGTATGTATTTGAATAGCAACATTAAAAAAATATATTGAATAAAGAGACTGAAATGAAAATATTTTAAAACTAGCTGTTCCGCACGATTTTACCCGCGTGGTACCCGATCCCGTGGGAATATATTGAGATAAAAAGTAGCCTTTGTGTTATTCTGATGTATAAGCTATATTACTGTAAAGCATCATCTTAATCCGTTCAGTAGTTTTTGCGTGAAAGAGAAACATACATCCTTAAAAATTTTCGCATTTATAAAACTACCTTTCGGCTCAACTACACAATTTTTTCGGGAGTAAGATATTTTCACAACCCAGATAAGCCTGAAACTCTTTTTTCTCGTAGATTTTTAAAGTTCTAAATATATGAAAAACCCGTTTCAAATTAATAAAGCAATGATGCTAGATTTTTTCATTTCTCAAAACCCATGTATGGGTCGGTCGGCTTAAGTTGGTTATCAGTAGCTATACTGATCTATCCCTGTCCAACCAAATTTCATCCTGTTTGATACGTGCAAGCACTTCGACGTGAATAGGTAACATTTTATAACATTATACAAGTAAGACTCGTAGGAAGTAGGATTGGTAAAAATATAGTAGATTTTGCTACTAGGTATATATTTTTACCACACTTTTATTAGCTTCACTTGTAACTAAGTCACAATGTAAGAAAATCTTGGAATTCAATTTTAACCTACTTCTAATTTTCGTATTGATTTGAAACTTTGCAAGTCTATATGAATCCGATGACAATACAATAATTTGCTACCATCGAGCTGATCTGATGATGGAGTCAAGAGGTGGACACTGGGCAATAGAACTCTTCAATGGCTGCTAGGAAACCCCTCGAGTTTAGGCTCATTTGTTTTGTTCTGATGAGACCTATTCGCTACACTTAATGGTGAGGGTCTGATGATGGAGCAGGGAGGAAGCCAGTGGCACTTCTTAATGACCACTAGGAAACCCCTCGACTTTAGGCTCCGTTGTTTCTTTCTGACGAGACTTATTCGCTGCATTTGGTGGTGAGGGTCTGATGATGGAGCAGGGAGGAAGCCAGTGGCACTCCTTAATGACCAATAGGAAACACCTCGAGTTCTGGCTCATTTGTTTCATTCTGATGAGACCTATTTTTACACTTGGTGGTGAGGGTCTGATGATGCAGCAGGAAAAAAGCCAGTGACACTCCTTAATGACCAATAGGAAACACCTCGAGTTTGTGCTCATTTGTTTCGTTTTGATAAGACCTATTCTTTACACTTGGTGGTGAGGGTCTGATGATGGAGCTAGGAGGACCCAGTGAAACTCCTTAATGACCTCAAGAAAACCCCTCGAGTTTTGGCTCATTTGTTTCGTTCAGACGAGACCTATTCGCTACACTTGGTGGCGAGGGTCTGATGATGAAGCTGGGAGGAAGCCAGTGGCACTCCTTAATGGCCAATAGGAAACCCTTCGAGTTCTGGCTCATTTGTTTCGTTCTGATGAGACCTATTCGCTACACTTGGTGGTGTGGGTCTTATGATGGAGCAAGGAGTAGTCAGTGGCACTCCTTAATGACCACTAGGAAACCCCTCGAGTTCTGGCTCATTTGTTTCGTTCTAATGAGACCTATTCGCTACACTTGGTGGTGAGAGTCTGATGATGGAGCAGGGAGGAAGTCAGTCGCACTCCTTAATGACCACTAGGAAACCCCTCGAGTTTGGGCTCATTTGTTTCGTTCTGATGTGACCTATTCGCTACACTTGGTGGTGAGTGTCTGATGATGGAGCTGGGAGGAAGTAAGGGTTCGGCTCGCGCATCTGGTAACTAATAGACTCCACTTGAATTTGTAAAACTAAATAGATACAATCACGCCTTTGAGTTATAATGTTTACGGGGTGAGCAGACACATGAATGGACTGTGAAATCGATTACCATCCCCATCCATAGCTTGCCATTTGTTAAACTAAAAAGTAAAAAATAAATATGTAGTTTAAAAAACTATAAAAACACACTTTTATAGGAACAGACTAAAAAGTACAAAATAACCGTCTATTCAGTAACTGAAATTAAAAAGCGTGGTGCGCCCTTTGCAAAGCATGCATTCAAGTACTTAATATTGACAACGCGCACCACGCTTTTTAATTTCAGTTACTGAATAGACGGTTATTTTGTACTTTTTAGTCTGTTCCTATAAAAGTGTGTTTTTATAGTTTTTTAAACTACATATTTATTTATATATCCTCTCTACTGGCTCGGTGCGCGCGTGCCGTTTCCCCCGTCTGGCTCACCTCCCCGCAGGGCCTCTGACGGGGCCGCTCACGGGTGGGAACAGGTGCATTCTTTTGAAGATTACTCGATAATTTGTTAGAATATGTACCGACTTCTATATATATTTGGATTTTACATAAAATTTCCCAAGAATAAGCATTTAAACTCATTCATAATTTATAAAAAGTTCTAGCGTAAATTTAGAGGAAAGTAAAGTAAAAAAAAAAAAACAAGTGAAGTTGAATTAGTGAAAAACGCCCACTTATCACAACAAACAAAAAGTATGGAGAGGCAGAAGAGGTAGATTACTTACTCAGATATCGTGATTAAATAAGTTTTCTATGAAAAAACAATTAAATCACTGCAAAAACCACAAAAAAACACACAAAACACACGCCCGAACTGCCATATGTTTACTCGGGCGAAGACTGAATGAACTTCAACATCGAAACTTGTGCGTATTATCGCTTGAATGCTAGCCTACTCTATCCTTTTTATGATTCTATGAGTATTCTTTAAGTGCAACAAGGATAACAAGTGGTAGAGCCGCTTAAATTGGCGCAAAAAATTTGACCACTTGACAATCCCGATTCGGGTCGGCTGCCAGACGCACCTTATTTGACGCGTCCCGAATCTGGAGCCGTACTCTGAAACGCAAATCCGAAACTTCGGTTAGCCCCGTCCCTTTCACTCGATTCTGACACAATTAGGGAGTGAGAGGGACGGGTATAACGAAGTTTCGGGTTTTGCGTTTCAGAGTAGGCCCTCTGGTCGCGGACCAGTTGAGAGGATATAAAGTGTATAGTTTTATATATCGTCGGCGGGCTGTGAAAACCTCGCATGTGCATTACTCCAAATTTTACAGGAGATGATAAAAACCGTACAGTGAAAATTTTTGAATGAAGCCAAGTAAAACATTTAGTGGATTTTTCATGTTTAAAACATTATTCAATGATTCTGAAGACAAATATTCGCAAATAATTTACAGAAAAGTGTCTAATGTTACTTGAGAGGTTTTCATAGACAACAAAATATCTTAGTACTGTCGTATACTACGTATGATAAACACGTATACATTCTTACAAGCTCTGCATTTTTTTCCATACTAAATATATTTTTTATAAGAGGTTATGAATAAAACCACGGGATGAACCGCGTAGCCGAGCTTTTCAAACCACACTGGTCAACGCGACTTTTTCACGAGGTTCTCATTTACTTCAATAGATGGCGCTACAATTATTGAATCTGAGTTTCGTTCCGTGTAGACATGTATTACAAGGTTTTCTCACGAAAATCAACTAAAAGTGTTTTTCACTAAATTTGTGACTTACAAGCTTTTCACAGCCCGCCGACGATATGTAGTATATACCTAGTATTTTTACCCAAGATGCAGTAGTAGAATGCTATATTATATAGTAGTGTTGGCAACAAATGCTTATTTTACATATTCCGGTCAGCTGTCTGATATTAAATAAATTTTAGATATAAGTATTGTTTTGTATTGGAAAAGTTCCTAAACAAATAAATGAACAATAAAATTTATCGTGTTTACCCATAATCTCAGTTTGGGTCAGGACATTTTGTAATTTATAATAGACGTCAATATACAAACCTTTGGAACTCTGACCCGGTTATAATCTTGGCAAGTTATAGAATATTACATTATTTACGTGTTTATTTATCTACTCTGTTCTTTCGGCCTTTTTCACAACAATAAACCTTTTATAGGCTTTGTCGCTGACTGAGAATTTTTGAATTCAATGTCCTGGAAATGCTTTGAAAAGTTTCTGATATGGAAGTTTTACCTTTGTTTTCGTTTTAATATTATTTATTGTTTTTTAAACAATTGCGTTGTAGAAATTATCAACCTAATGTAAAATGGTAAAATTATTGCGATTTAGTAACACTGCAATCTATATTGAATTGAATTGAATATTGAATAATCAATATTGAATTGAATTGAATTGCAATCTATATAATAAGCCTGGTCGCACACGGGCCACCACCGCCCACCGACCACAACCACAAAACGCCGCCACCGACCATTTCCTGTAGTTTTCATACATATTATATGACAAGCTGACCCGGCAAACGTTGTTTTACCATATAATAGTGGACCTGGTCACCAACATCGTGTGTGTGTGTGTTTATACACCAAAAGTTGCCTACACCAGACAACAGATAGCGCTAGTTACACACTACCAATAAAGGGGCCCAAGCTTGGTCTCTATTTCCTACATCTAAAAAATTACTCTGTGAAGTAGAGTGAGTGTCAGATAACTCTGCGCGACTGGGTCATTTTTGGCGCTAGTTACAGTACATTTTTTTATTCTAAGCTTATAGAAAATATTAGTATTCGATTTTAACCGCGCAGACGTCAGTGATTACATACTCTTTGGAAACGACAATGGAAGAAATGACAGTTTTGTATCGAAGGTACGATAGTTAAACGATTTTTCATAGAAAATTACAATTTTTACTCAATTTTCCGGAATAATAAGTAGCCTATGTTACTCTCCAGCTCCCAAACTATCCCCATACCAAATATCACGTCGATCCGTTGCTCCGTTTTGGCGTGAAAGAAGGACAAACAAACAAACAAACAAACAAATAAACAAACAAACAAACACACTTTCACAATTATAATATTAGTATGGATGAACTCGCCACACACTGTTGACACCGGTAGGCGTCACTTGTTTCTTCTTTTAGCTTCAAGTGGCGGCGTTTGTGGCTGTCGCGTGTGGCTCGTGTGCGGCGACGGTAATCTAGATACTAATATTATAAAGAGGAAAGATTTGATTGTTAGTTTGTTTGCATCGAATAGGCTCCGAAACTATTGGACCGATTTAAAAAAAATATTTTACCATTAGAAAGGTACATTCTTCCCGAGTGACATATACTATATTTTATTCCGATATTCCCACGGGAACGGGTACCACGCGGGTAAACAGTAGGAACAGAGGAACGGAGGTAACATGTATGAAAACTACAGGAAATAGTTTGGTGGTGGCATTTTGTGGTTGTGGTCGTGGCCGGTGGCTCGTGTGCGGCCAGGCTTAGATCTGAACAATCTAGTTTAGCTTGAATACTCGCTTGAATCTTAAGCTTTCTTCAACTTGAGCGTAGGATATTCCTATACCTAGGACAGGTCATATAGGTAATCCTTAAAGAGCAAGATGTGTCTTATAAAATTATTCTTTTTCCACTTTTTAAGACGCGTATCTCCAAGAAGTACCCTATTTCAACTCCACAGAGTACAAACTTATCTCACTAACATAATACCAAAATAGTTAACTTGTTCTTCACAAGATTACTAAATTAGGTTACCACCAATCGGCTAATCGCTCTTGTCCGAAGCAAGTTGTTTACGCGCCTTATCTGTGTTTCTACAAGGGACACTACATCAAAATGACCACTTTTACTACGAATCGAATCTCTCTGTAATTTGAGTAAGATATAAGGGTTAAGTATAGAACATGGATTCTTTGTCTGTTCAGGTTCACGTTTTATCCTAGTACTAAGAAATGAATGCGGAATTACTTTGCGTTACTAGAGATAGCCATCCATATTCGCTCCCTACGTAAAAACCACGGGCTCCTCGTAAAGTAACATTTAAAAACAGAAAAATCTAGTAGGCACTTGCTGCGCTTATACCCCAAGAACTATCCGATATTTTTGTAAAAAATTCAATAACAGGCCAAATTTTTGTAAACGGCCCTTAAATATAATTTTAAGAGACTATATTTTGGAATCCAACATAATATCGCATTGGAAGGTATAAAAAAAAAAGTTATACCCCGAAAATGGTGCAATTCTTTCAGCAAATATGCTATCACCAATTTTATCGTTAACATGTGTTTATGTTCACCATATCTAAGCACCAAAGTCGAAATCCATAAAGATATAAAACGGGAAACTAATACTTTAGGAAGAAGTCAGTTGTTTCTGATAGCATTTTTAAAATAGTTGTAATGCCAATTTGAGTTTACGTAGAGAGTTTTTTTTTAAGTTTGTTTGTTTTTCATTTACAAATATAGGGGGATTATATACTTTTACGAAAGATAATAATAAATGTATTCAAATGTAAAGTGAATAACTCTTATACCATTTTTGCCTATTTTTTATAGATTTTTTAAAGCTTTGTATTTGTTTTTTTTTAATGTCGCTGTCATAAATATTGGTGGATTACTAATGAATTATTTATTAAACTAGATAATATAATTTTCAATGTTAAGAAATTACTGATATAGAATTATTGTTGAGTCTCCATAGAGCGAATTAGTTTGGCTCTCGGGCTATTATCCGTACAGTACAGAATTATTGACGTGTACTGTACTGTACACGTCAATAATTCATCAATAAAATTAACCTACGAAATGTTACCTGCAAATTTTCTCAATTTTAACGTCAGCCTTTCAGCTGAAAATTGGTCGCAGGTCATTTAATTTCATTGGTTCATGCATTGTAATAGCTGTACCGTGACTTTATCGCGTGAAGCGTGCACTTATGTAACTGTGAAGTGTAATGTAAGTAAACTTGTAACTCAAAGTGTAGTAACAGAAATCCGTACTTGCTAATATTATAAATGTGAATGTGTGTTTGTGTTTGTTTGTCCGCCTTTCACGTCAAAACGGAGCAACGGATCGATGTGATTTTTGGTAGGGGGATAGTTTGAAAGCTGGAGACTTGGAGAGTGACATGCTTCTTTTTATCCCGGAAAAGTATAACGTTCCCGCGGGAATCCACGGAAGGCTAGTGCTCCCAAGCATATTTGGTACTTACATAAATATTTTTATGAGGTCAATATTGAAATTTTAAAAAAGTGTTAGTTTTTTCAAGATATTAGAAAATAGCAGTTATTTAATAGGTAAGAACAAATATTTTTTTATCCTGTATAAGCTAATGAGATGAGAAATAGTTTTGTAGGTATGTAAAATTAAGGCGGGCATTCCCCAAAATAGGGTATTTTAAATTATGGATTACTCGCAAAACACAAGTACTTAAAACTTGGAAAAAATATATGTTATTTTACAGTTATTTATCTAGTGCTTTCGGCCGTATTTTTTCGATTGGTGATATTTTACTGTGTCAAATAAAATCCCAAACATCCGTCTGATCGTAATCCAAATATCGTATTACTTGCAGTATACTTGGTTTTAGTTCATGAAAAATATACGAAAATAATTGTCTTTGATTATCCGAGGGATTCCGGCCGTCATAAGTGTAAATTTTTTATTATTTAATTTTTAATTGAACTTTAAGTGATTTTCGATTCGCGGGGCGCTCGCGAGTTCACAGTTCACTGCCGGCTGCCGCTGCGTCCGCGTGAAGTGAATCGCGCGGGGCCGAGCAAGCGTTAGCGTGCCTATTTCGGTCGGGATTCATCGCCTTAACATTTCTAGAATGAGACGAAGACGCTGCTAGTTACTTAATTTATTTTTAAATGTATTGATCGTGCTATTAAAAATAATTGTACGACATGCCTCTGGTACGCAGTATCAGAATCGTGTAACCTTCGCAATGCAGTAAGTGCAAAGAATATACTAGAACTTATTTGCATAAATTATTCAATACACAATTGTCATTGCTACATATTAGCTCTCCGATACGTTGTAGTACTTTGTCAATTGACATAGCTATTGTTTTGAGATAACCTGAACAATGTTATGGCTACCTTAGTACCAGTCACTTGTTAATGAACATGTATAGTACGTTTGGCAATCTAATCTTATTAATAAAATGTTAACAACTTGTTAATTCCCGGATTTCTAATTCCCGGATTAATATTTGCAGTAACGGACGTAGTAACTATTTAGTAACGGATGGTGGTCCGGGCCCGAGAAATTACGCGGTAATAACTTTCTCTATTTACTTGTTTACCGTTTTAACCGAATTTATTTTTATTCCCGGATTTCTAATTCCCGGATTAATATTTGCAGTAACGGACGTAGTAACTATTTAGTAACGGATGGTGGTCCGGGCCCGAGAAATTACGCGGTAATAACTTTTTCTATTTACTTGTTTACCGTTTTAACCGAATTTATTTTTATTCCCGGATTTCTAATTTCCGGATTAATATTTGCAGTAACGGACGTAGTAACTATTTAGTAACGGATGGTGGTCCGGGCCCGAGAAATTACGCGGTAATAACTTTCTCTATTTACTTGTTTACCGTTTTAACCGAATTTATTTTCAACTACTTTATAAAAGACCCTCAACATAACAACTAAATTCAAAGTCTATCTTCCATGTACTTTTCTTTGTCAATCGCCATATTAACCGCTTGACGTGCCAGTTCTCCTTCGGGACACGGAAGGGTTCGAGTCCAGGGGGCCAAGCCTGCTAACGTTAACTCATAATCGTGTCTCAGTCGTGTTTCAATCGTAGTTCAATTGTAGTGCTTTTTAACCGACTTCAAAAATTGAAAAGGAGAAGGTTATCTATTCGTCGCGTTTTTTTTATATGTATGTACACCGATTACTCGAAGACGGCTGAACCGATTGAAATGATTCAAACGTTATAACATCAGGTTTTTTCCCAAGTTGGTCCCATTTTTTACACACTAGTTACAAGAATTATGACAATATGATGTGATGTAAATGTAGTGTTTGGTGTGACCATCAGTAGTATGGTGAAAAAAGTACACATTTCTTGTAACTAGTGTGTAAAAAAGCACTAAGATTGAAAGACGTTTGAGACACGATTATGACTAACGTTAGCAGAATTGGCCCCCTTATAATAATTTTTGGACACTCATCCTCAAAACCAATTTTTGCGAAAGTTGCATAACCTGTAGGTATAATCGAAGACCACTGCTACCGAGCACATCAACTACGTTTTCTAATTTGATAAATATAGTGCACTGCATTTCTAATTCCCGGATTAATATCTGCAGTAACGGGTCGGATGGTGGACCGGGGCCGGGAAATGGACGCGGTAATAACTTTCTAGTTAGTTGTGTACCGTTTTAACTCACTTATATTACTTATAACCACCTTTATCACTAGGTTTAAACTGCTGTACAAATTGTTATATGTCATGTCATTGCGTCGTGTGAAATGCTGGACGATTCATACAAGTTTGTGTTTTATGTAGCTTTCATTGTCACAACGACGCATTATTCGCAGTCTCACTTGGTACAATAGCAGTTCAAATATTTTGTACGACTTTCCGTTATATTGGTTTAAAAATCATTCATTTTGGCCGCTTTATTATTAGAGTAATTCAGCGTCTATCTTTTACTATCCATTTGACATAATTTTACATTATAAGACTATCTTTGCTTTGCTGCAATGACACTAATTAATTTGTTTTGACAACTTTCATCTTGAGCCAATATGCATAAACGCATTTCTCACAATATAACAAAATAGAAGATAGACCCTAGCTGCTTTAGCTAGCGCTAAAAGTGGTAGAACAAATTTTGTGTTGTACGCATACAAGGCTAGCAGATTATAAATCCAATAAACACCACAAAAATTTAGCAATCCTCCACACCAGACGTCACATAAGTTGAACTGAGCCTATAATTCTTACATCGCCGACGCAGGTCGCTCGAGGGACGTTTTTATTACGAGTACGAGCCAGTGACTGGCCTGCCATTTTCCCTAAGGGACGCGCCGAGTTGAGATTCCGTTAGATATTAGTCAGCGTTACTTTACTACGCCATAATTATACGAGACCTATAGAAGACGTTTACATCTGATCAAGTTATTGAACAGAGCAATGTCATGTAGAGTGGATTGCAAAAGTTGGAAATAATATTTTGAATTCTGAAAGCCATCATCATACACATCAAAATTGAATGCTTACAGGAATAATATGCAGGTGGAAATGAGGCCTAAGTGGGTCGCTCGGGTCAAATCTTGCATGCTAAAGACCCCTTCCCAGTGCGTGTCTTATTGAGCTGAGATACCTATGCAGGTTTGGTTTGGATGACAATACAATAATTTAAAGTACAGTCAGCGAAAAAACTTCCAATAAAATGAAATTTTTACAAAAACTTAAAAAAAAACATTTCAGGAAATCTTACTTGATTTTTTGCAATTATGGTTGCAAATATCTAAGAGGGTTAAGCTTTAAACTTCTATACAAATCGAACTTTTCAACACTTTTAATCCACAAAAAGCACAAACACGAATGCAGCCGAAATTTAATCCCATCACAAACAACTTTAATTTGAGGAAACTCGTACGTTTAACGTCGACAAAGAGGCCACTAATCTGATTCAGCTTTCATTCCGAACAGATAAAAATACCCCAGAGCGGAATCCATTCTTACGTTATCATAGTAATCATTTATCTTTTCTGCGCAAAGTGAATGATTCGTTTATCATCCATGGAAGGGGGGTATGGCAATTAGCGACAGTTCACGCATGCGAGGAGTCTAATTCCTCGTATTACGGTATCTAATGAACGGCTGCTGTCCATAGACTTGATCAGGTTCAGGGCAATGTACAAGTACAGTTTAGCATGGCATAACCTGGCCGCACTCGGGCCACCGGTAGGGTCGCCAACTGTTTAGATCAGATATCCGGGAGGTGAAATAAAAAATCAATTTTTATTTAAAGTTCTATGTTTTTGCTCTGCGAGCAGCTTGTAATGCCCTTTAATTATAAAAAATAAAATCATAAAATTATTTGCAGGTGTATTTGAAGTTAGTGCACACCCGTATTTCAGATTTCACACGAGTTTCATTTCACCACCAAAGGTTAGGATTCCGAGTGCTCCTATGACGGTATCTAATGGACTGCTAGACAAGTGGCTTTCTATTAGCGAATTCGCCAGTCGAATAGAAAGAAGTATGTGATTGACACTAGCGATTGAAATGTCACGTAACAGCTAATGTCAATCACATACCTACTTTTTTTCTATTCGACTGGCGAATTCGCTAATAGAAAGCCACTTGTCTAGGGGGACTGCTGTGCCCTGCTGTCCATTAACTCAAAGGGCCATAATTATACAAGTATGTACAGTTGCCCGCCGAGTTTAGTACTGTTTAGTTATCACAGGTAGGAGTTAAAGCAAAGTTAAGAGTTATAATGGAAATTGAGAAATCAATGGTCCTTCGAGAAGGATACAAATAATACACATTTGTCCTTCGAGAAGGATACAAATAATACACATTTATAAACGCGTAGGTATTACTGGTTAGTTTATTCGTTGCTGGTTGAAATGTGTGTTATTTTAGTTATTTTAATTGTTCTGTACTCGTCATTATGTGTAAAGTAATACTTACCTGCACAAAACAAACAAGTGGTAAAGAAAAAAATTGATAGGAAAAAGCCACCACAATAATATTCCTCCACTTTCTTAATAGCATTGTGAATACATAAAAAATAATTTAAAATCTTAAACAAATGTCATCATCAGCACGTTTTCATCCACTGCTGGACATAGGCCTGTCCCGCTATAATAAGTACTAGTAATTTAAAATACCTTGGAATAATAATAGATAATACCCTTTCCTTTAGACCACATATTGATAACTTAGTTAACAGAGTTCGAAAATTTATTTACGTTTTCAAACAACTACGAAGTATTGCAGATACCAAATTAATAACACAAATATATCAAGCACTCTGCCAATCCATAATTCAATATTGTATTACTTCCTGGGGTGGGGCGCTCAAAACTAACATAATTTCCCTTGAAAGATCCCAACGAGCCGTTTTAAAAGTAGCAAATTCCCTTCCTTTTCTATATCCCACACAGCTACTGTACAAAACGTGCTCAGTATTAACTGTACGTCAGCTTTTCATAATGCACATTGTATTAAAACAACACACAATTAATCCGTATAATGCTGACACTAACGATAAAAGACGGAGAAATATTGTTTGCATTTCGAAATCAGACTCTAAATTTATTTTTACAAATAGATTCTTTATATTTTTAGGCCCATTTTTATATAACAGATTAAATAAAACACTTAATATATATAAGCTCAATTGTTATAATTTTAAAGTAACTGTTTTTAATTATTTAAGAAATTTATCTTACGATGAGACTGAGGAACTTTTAGCAATATGTAAGTAGTATTTAGTTTACAATCAATATTATTATATACATTTACCTACCATTTTTTTCTTTTACTTGCCATGTAGATAAATTTATTATAATTGTTAATTTACTTAAGTTTTAATGTAAGATCGAACCCGCCTGAAGTACAGGTTATACCTAGTTCAGGCAGTTTACTTTTAAAATTTAGCTTAAATTGTAATTTTTTGACTTTGTACATGTAATGCAACTTTTTATGAAATAAAATTTTTATTTATTTATTTTATTTATTTATTTATTTAATTACCGCCACTGAGCTCGGTCTTCAGCTCTTCGCAGCCAGCCCCCGCCTGCCATCTTTCGCAGGTCGTCGCTCCACCTGGTAGCAGGGCGCCCCGCCCCGCCCTACGCTAGCTACGTTTGCCTAAACGCGGTCTCCACTCCAGAACTCGTTTGCCCCAACCGGGCCGTCTCGGTTCTTCGAGTGATATGACCTATGTCGGTGACTTTGGTTCTCTGTCGGTGGTTATCTGTAAACAAAATTGTGGATCAAATTAATGTTTGTTCCGTGTGAGAGTGAGAGTGAGAAGTCATGACCGCAGAATATTGGGGCTACCCACTTACTCCATTGAGTCATAGTTTATACTTAAGTAGTTAACTTAATTCTATTTACTACGATAATAGTTAACAGTTAACTCTTGGCTTTGTTACACAGTTCTTTTTTTTGGAAGATAAGTAATTAAGTCCTCGTTAATTGTTACTGAAGAAAAGAAAGAAACTAAAGTTACCGAAGTGTGACAGACGTAATTTTGTTTGCGTTTTATCAAATAAGAGTTGTTAGCTAAGTTTGTTTCGTTTTGTTCAATGTTAAATGGACCATTTGTTTTTATACGAATAATTAAGTTCTTGTCTGTTGTGTGTGTGTGTGTGTGTAGTTCTTGTAATTTTGTGAATAGAATAAGAGCTATACGCACGGTCGACTGCTCGACTGGACAACTCGGTCACCCGGAGAGCAAAACAAAGGCAACTAGGTCCAGGAGACCAAGCCGAATGACAGTATTCCAAGTACGTGTACGTCCGGTCCGGACCATAGAGTGACTTCTTATTCCTAAAGATAGGTATTTTGGTGGTACCTTTACATTATTTTGTGATATTTTTTAAACAGAATGTTACCCAGGCGCCTATGCAGGAAAATTCAAGGGACAGCGCTAGCGCTAGCGAGTTGTTACGAGTGGACTCATATATCGATAGGACTAATATCACGCGCTCCGCTAAATCGTTTCTGAGTTTCTTTAACAAATTCATCATCATCATTATCTCCTTATTCCAATTTTATTTGGGGTCGGGGCAGTACGCTCTCCTCCACTCCACTCTGTACGCGTCATCTCCTCATTCACTCGTTTCTCATTCATATCATTATAATTAAAAAAATATCACCAAGTTACGTATTCCACCAAAAACCTAACTTATACGAAAGTCTGGACGAAAGTTGCTCGTAGTGTGAGTGAATGTCTTCATAAAGATAATATTGTTGCAAACATTAACAAGGTAATAAATGACAGACCAGTTTTTACTTTCTTCTTATCTTGGACTTACAGTTTGCTTTATCATACAAAGCGAAATTCATGATGATGTAAGCAGACAGCAGCAATTCAATATGTGACGGATGACGGCACCAGTATGGTGAACAATGGCGTTCAATGCAAGGCCAAGGTCATGTTAATTTTAAACGATTTACCGTGGGTCAGTACAAGTTCAATCTAAAATATGCACCGGCGGCAGTACAGTTAAGAAAGCCAGTGTCTAGTGGTTCATCCGAGGTAGTCCTAGATGCGGATTACGAGTTTTTTTTGTCTTTTCTGATTTCGTCTCGTTTACATATCAAGAAAGAAAGAAAGAAAGAAAGAAAACACATTTATTTGCACATCACAAGTTCACATTACAAAAGAATACAGATAACAAAGAACACAATTAACAAACAACTAAGTACATAAAAGAAAATAAAAAATAAAATATCTATGTGATGCGCCAATCAGGACCCTGCCTCAGCATATGTTGTTGCTGGGTGTCAAAAATGACACCCTACAACAACGCTGGTATTCTGGCAGGGCCTGTGCGAGCAACACCAGACGCCACCAAGAAGTCAAAAACAAACATAATAAGTAAAAAACAGTTCCTAACTAAACACATTCAACAAAAAATAATAAAATAAGAAATAAAGTTGATACTCAAGAATTGGCAGTATGGCTTAATGTCTTCGCCTGTCCAAAAGGACGAATGGGACGAATTACATGACAATACATTAATTGTTCTGTGGTATAAATAAAACAAGACAAGCGAGCCAGTACCAGGCACTACCGCCACTACCGCGGAATTCGGATTCTCGTCTCTACGAGAAACTAGGCCTACAGAAGAAAGCGAGAGATTCCTTCTTCGGGCTTATCATCGCTTATCGTCAAGTTAAGTCAAGTTTAGCCAGTGGTTGAAGATTCTAGGAGAAGAGTGATCCCACTTCAGCCTTAACAACATCACTTCACATCAGGTGTGTGTGATTTGTGACGGTATAGCGGATGACGGCCCCGATGCCCCCGATATATGGTGAACAATGGCGTTCAATGCAAGACCAAGGTCATGTTAATTTCAAACGACCGTGAGTCAGTACAGGTTTCAATTAAACACGTGTTTGTAGAAAACAAAAATGCTTTTCTAATCAACATTTAACAAGTGCTTGTTGGTGGGATAAACGCTCAAAAGTAAGGATTTACAACACTTTTCTGCCTTACAGTAGAATGCATGTCATTGAAAACTAACGCCTACATCTAAGAATATAAAATTACACCGGTACGGTGTACGGTACGACTTTTACAAGTCTATAGGTTTCAAACTGGACAGAGCTTACTTAGCCTACACATATGCCACATAACGTCTAAAATACAAATAAGTTTTATGTTTTGAACTTGCAGAAGAATTCCCTGATTCTGGCAATTCCATACATTTTACAAAAGTATGTTACCACAGAACACGGAAAGATTTTTTTCTCTTGTATGTTACGTTACAACTTTTATCATTCCACGGTAATAGCACAGAATAAACAACTTTTCATACAGTAGGCCGACGGAGACGTCTAGACAGGTCAATCGTGCGGGGCTTGCGGGGTGAGACGGGGGAGTGGTTGTCCCGAGTTACATACAACGCCGTTCATAGTAACTCGGGACAAGTCTTCCAGGGCTATCACGTCTTTATCGTTATAATTTATTTTTAAATTAATATTATGGTGCATACGACACGTAGTGTGAGTGCGTGCAAATCTTCATCTCGCTTATTAAAAAAAAGTCAATTTCCAAAATCCAAGATGGCGGCCAACTTTTTTGTTTGCGGGCCGGCTTTGATGAAACTTGGTTTTTGGTACAATTTTGACAAGAAAACAACAACGCAATGTCAAAAATAAAAATAAACCAAGATGGCGGCCAACTTTTTTTGTAAGCCGATTTTGATGAAACTTAGTTTCTGGTACTATTTTGACAAGAAAACAACAACACAATGTTAAAAGTATAAAAAACCCAAGATGGCGGCCAACTTTTTTGTTTGCAGGCTGATTTCGATGAAACTCAGTTTCTGGTACTATTTTGACAAGAAAACATCAACGCAATGTTAAAAATATTAAAAATCCAAGATGGCGGCCAACTTTTTTGTTTGCGAGCCGATTTTGATGAAACTTGGTTTTTAGTACAATTTTGACAAAAAAACAACACAATGTTAAAAGTATTAAAAAATCCAAGATGGCGGCCAACTTTTTTGTTTGCAGGCCGATTCCAATGAAACTCAGTTTCTGGTTCTATTTTGACAAGAAAACAACAACGCAATGTTAAAAGTATAAAAAATCCAAAATGGCGGCCAACTTTTTTGTTTGTGAGCCGATTTTGATGAAACTTGGCTTTTAGTACAATTTTGACAAGAAAACAACAACGCAATGTCAAAAACAAAAATAAACCAAGATGGCGGCCAAACTTTGTTTTTGTAAGCCGATTTTGATGAAACTTAGTTTCTGGTACTATTTTGACAAGAAAACAACAACACAATGTTAAAAGTATAAAAAATCCAAGATGGCGGCCAACATTTTTGTTTGCAGGCTGATTTCGATGAAACTCAGTTTCTGGTACTATTTTGACAGGAAAACAGCAACGCAATGTTAAAAATATAAAGAAATCCAAGATGGCGGCCAACTTTTTTGTTTGTAAGCCGATTTGTTTTTGGTACTATTTTGGCAAGAAAACAGCAACGCAATGTTGAAAATATAAAAATCCAAGATGGCGGCCAACTTTTTTGTTTGTGAGCCGATTTTGACGAAACTTGATTTTTAGTACAATTTTGACAACAAAACAACAACGCAATGTCAAAAATAAAATAAATGTTTTCTTGCCAAAATAGTACCAAAAACAAATCGGCTTACAAACAAAAAAGTTGGCCGCCATCTTGGATTTCTTTATATTTTTAACATTGCGTTGTTGTTTTCTTGTCAAAATTGTACTAAAAACCAAGTTTCATCAAAACAGCTCACAAACAAAAAAGTTGGCCGCCATCTTGGATTTTTTTATACTTTTAACATTGCGTTGCTGTTTTCTTGTCAAAATAGTACCAGAAACTGAGTTTCATTAAAATCGGCCTGCTAACAAAAAAGTTGGCCGCCATCTTGGATTTTTTAATACTTTTATTATTGCGTTGCTGTTTTCTTGTCAAAATAGAACCAGAAACTGAGTTTCATCGAAATCGGCCTGCAAACAAAAAAGTTGGCCGCCATCTTCGATTTTTTAATATTTTTAACACTGCGTTGCTGTTTTCTTGTCAAAATAGTACCAGAAACAAATCGGCTTACAAACAAAAAAGTTGGTCGCCATCTTGGATTTCTTTATATTTTTAACATTGCGTTGCTGTTTTCTTGACAAAATAGTACCATAAATCGAGTTTTATCGAAATCGGCCCACAAACTAAAAAGTTGACCGCCATCTTGGATTTTAATTTTTTTGACATTGCGTTTGCATTATTAAATTATTTTATTTATTTAATATCGCAATACCAATGTACCCACCCGGGGTCGTAAAAGGTCCACCGTCACATTTTAAAGTGACAACCCTTACGTACTTACGTAAATACCTATACAGGCGTCGGCATCGCCCAACTTCAAGGGCGTCGTCCAACTGTATAGAAAGATTGCTTAAACTGTGGTAATAGTGTCGGAAATGTGTATTTGACAAACAACCGGTCATTAATTTAATTAAAATAAATTATACTGGCCAAATTAAGACAGTGATGCAACCAATTAGCTTCCAGCTAATAATAGGAGTGCTGCAGCTGCTGTATTGGACGGGTCTTCAATAACATTGAGGTTTACCATTTATTCGCTAATTGGAAATTTGCTGAACTGCTATATAAGTTATACATACCTATATGACAGCAGTCGCATATGCCTTTGTCTGAGTGGACTTAGGTTTTTACTATAATTTCTAGGAGAACAACTAGCACTAGCACCACCACTTATCACCACCACGATCACCACTTAACATCAGGTGTGATGAAGGCTAAATGCTACCCCGTCGTGGATAAAAAAGAAAATAATAATAAAAGAAACGCGAATAAATAAAAAAATATTGTTTTACTCGCGAAAATGAAGACAGTGATGCAAGCAATTAGCTAGCTGTTAGCTAAATATAGCGGAGTAATCAACGAGAAGCGTTGCAGCTGCTTTATTGGACGGCCGATAAGTGCAATCATTATAACTTTTAATAACGGACGAGCTAAAAATATTGTTAGTTGTATGGTGTGGTGTAGAATTATGTGATGGGCATAATGAGGAATTAGGTTAGGCCACAGAACATAGATAGATTTCTTTAAAACTAATAATGATGTCTTTCTTCTTCACAATCAGCAATATTTTGATCTTAATCAGCATCAGCCATTTAATGTCCCCACTGCTGGGGCACTGGCCTTCCTTATGGATGGATAAGGAGAACGGGCCTTGACCCACCACGCGGGCCCAGTGCGGATCGGTGGCTATTAACGATTGCAAATGCAGCCGGGACCAACGGCTTAACATGGGAGTGATAAAAAATAATTCAGTTGAAACACGAGTACACAATAATGATTATTCAAGTTTGTAGCGTAGGTATCTAAAACGTAGGTAGGTAGTCGTCTTTCGAAAGCACAACCTTTTTGTACAAATAAAATAGTCTTAATTGAATGTAAATATGTATTTTACTTATTTGCCGAATTTTGGGACACTGGGTTTGTCATTTAAAGAGAACCGAATTGATTGATATAAATACGTTATGTTATTCTAACGTGAAATACAGAAAATATGGAATATTCTTGTTAAAATAGCTTTGTTACTAAGAACGTGAAATCTTTTTTTTAAGTAAGTAACTTAAACAGTGTGCTCCATAATTAAAATAACTTAAAATTTTCCGTCAAAATCGGTGGAGTGGTATTCGTACAAGAGGTTGTAGACGGACTAACAGACGAACAGAAAGAGTTATTTTCGCAATTGTGATATTAGCATAAACTAGTAGATGCCCGCGACTTCATGTAATCCACTAATCCATTTTGTTATTCAATTTGATTTATTTTTGTTTTGTGCTTTTTGAGGCAATTTAAATAAAACCAGAATTCTAGTCTTAAACTAGTTTCTCTTAAGTGAGTTCAAATTAAAATGCTTCCACAAATATACAGGGTGGAATTATTTCGTGATACTTACTTAGAAAGAACTCGAAATAATGCAGAAAGCTAATTTCACTTAAAGGAAACATTCCTTTATTTTTGACAAGAAACAAAACTGCATTCATTGTTTTCTGTTTTTTTTTTATCCACTACGGGGTAGCACTTAGCCTTGATCACACCTGATGATAAGTGGTGATAAGGCTGAAGGTGGAAGCGCACTACTCCCGGAATCCTCAATCACTGAGGAACTGGCTACCTTATCTCTAACTGCCGGAACACAATAATGCTGAAAACATCATTGTTATGGCGTCAGACTTAGATAAGATGGTGGTAGCTAGCCAGGCGGACTAAGAACAAGTCCTACCACCAACCAAACCGAATACAATATCTACCCCCACTGGGAATCGAACCCGGGACCTCTTGGTCTGAAATCGGTGGTATGAACCACTAGACCACAAAGGCGGTTAAACGGCGGCCCCTGATTCACTAACCGTCGGAAACGCTCCCGACAGCGTCTGTCTTTGTCATTCACTGTAGAATAGACAAAGACAAAGCACATAATTCGAATCCGATTCCGTTTCCGACGATTTGTGAATCAGTGGGCAGGTATCATGAAATAATTCCACCCTGTATAGAGATATAGTATGGATTAGTATGGCCATAGAATGTCGGCGTATTCCACCAATATTAATGATGTGTCCTTTCTTCATGTTAAATGGGTGACTTCCTCTATCACAATGGCCTCGGTTCAGGAATCTAAAGAAAAGTTGAGGTTTTGATACGCTTGTACAACTTCGTCCTTAATAAAGAAGTTCACGTAGACACAGTTTCTTAAGCAATTTACTATGGACTTAGATAATTGGTGTGATTGTAAGAAATCATTTATTTATTATTATTATTAATCATCAGGACAGGACGTTCCTGAAGCTTATAATGCAGCAAATACTTGAGACAAACCACTAAGCCAGTTCCTATATTAACATTATGTAAATAGAGACAGGCCTCATTGAACTACGATACAACATACCATAGTAAAATTTTACTATGACAATACTATTCGAATTTAAACGGGTAGAGTAAACCGGTAGAACGCGGTAGGGCGCTTGTGCACTACATTAAATGTTACCGTCCTGAAAAAAAAACGGAAGCTTGTGCCTTTATTTCGTGTAGTTTAGGATTTGAAACATTGAAACTGCACGATATAAATAAATTATTACTATTATAAATAGTTAATTATTAAAATACAATCATCCGTTTTTTTCCGGGACGGTAAAATTCAGTGTAGTGCACAAGCGCACGTAGAGTAGCTTGCCCGCGATGCTAGCTACTCTACTCTACCAAAGGAGATCAGTCAAGCTTCATACATGTTTGGACCAAAAAAGTAAAATGGTCGGCCAACAAAAATAAATTACACATTACTATTGTAAACACTGTAACGATCATTATTTGTTATGACGTCAACAGCGTACGACTAGTGGCCAAGCAGTTATTCAAGTTTAAAAATGTCATTTATTCTTCATTTTCAAACTTGAATACAGCTTGGCCAAAGTGCGGCCAACGAAAATAAATTGCACATTACTATTGTAAACAGTGTAACGATTGTTTTTTGTTATGACGTCAACAGTGTACGATTAGTGGCCAAGCAGTTATTCAAGTTTGAAAAGGTCAATTTTTTTCTTTTTTTTCAAACTTCTATACAGCTTGGCCAAAGTGCGGCCAACTAAAATAAATTGCACATTACTATTGTAAACAGTGTAACGATAGTTTTTTGTTATGACGTCAACAGTGTACGATTAGTGGCCAAGCAGTTATTCAAGTTTCAAAATGACATTTTTTCTTCATTTTCAAACTTGAATACAGCTTGGCCAAAGTGCGGCCAACAAAAATAAATTGCACATTACTATTGTAAATAGTGTAACGATCATTTTTGATTATGATATTTTGCTATATGTACAGTCGGCCAAATATGTGGTCTACCACCGTAAGGGTGAAGTTCGTTTGTTCGTCAACTAACAACAAGGTTGATTTTCCTTTGCTTGAATTTTATGACACTTAGCGAATTAGTTTTTCGAATTTCGAATCGTCGAATATTGATTCTCATCAACTCAACAACATACAAATTTCTTGATTCTAATATTGCGGTATAAGGGTGGTTTCAAACTGGCGTTTTTTTCTGCGCGTATACGGTCGTTTCGGCATACGCGCTTTCACGCGAGCCACAATACGGACTTCAAAAAACTGAACGCGCGTAAACGGGCATATTTCGGCGTGTTCGCTCGAACCTTGCGCTTGTTTAGCGTATGGCTCGCGCTTATACGAGCATACAAGCACGTCAACGCTCGTACGAGTCGCGCGTGTGGCAAAAGGCGCGCCTATACTATACGCGCCTACATTGCGCTTCCGAAAACGAGCTTATACGCGCGTATAAAACGCTAATCTGAAACCGCCCTAATGTTCCTTGGGAAAGTTGTTCAGTTATCGATAATGAATTACCAATTTCAGTATTTAGGGGTATTTTTGTAAGGATAGTAATTAACCGATCGACTTAAAAATATTTTAGGGTACCAAAATTACTAGGTGAGCGACTTAGGGCGTTTGTGCACTACACTGAATTTTACCGATCCGCCGTTCTTTTTTTTTACGGACCGATATGGCAGCTATGAAAAACATATGGTCGCTTGTGCACCACACTGAATTTTACCGTCCGTCATTTTACTTTTCCCCATTCCGGACCGTTTTTTTCCGTTCCAAGATGACGGCAATGAAAAACATATGTGCGCTTGTGCACTACACTGAATTTTACCGTCCGGAAAAAAACGGATGGTTGTATTTTAATCATAAATCACTACCTAGTATAAAACAAAGTCGCTTCCCGTCTGTCTGTCCCTATATATGCATAAATCTTTAAAACTATGAAACAGATTTTCATGCGGTTTTCACTAATAGGTAGCGTGGTTCTTCAGGAAGGTTTTAATATATTGGCATTGGCATTGGCATTGGCATTGAATGGCATCAAATAAACATAAACATAAACATATATAATTTATGAAAGTTTTGTGTAAATTGGTAGAAATATAACGATAATTGTCGAAAGTGCCGGCAAACGGCAAGCCGCCCGGGAGCTTTCTGCAAAACGCTGCCTAATCCTTTCGAGGTTTAAAAAAATTATGCATGTTGGGATATTCCTCTTCTATAGATCTACAAAAAAGTCCGCGATAGCATATGTCTATCTTTTAAGGATAGCATATTAGCCATTATTATCTCTTAAAAAATGGTTACGAACAATGCGGTAATTTGGAAAGCTATTTAAACGAATACAGTGTTAACCCTTATCAATCTAAATACCTTAGTTGCTTTAAGCATTTCATGCACATTATTTTACTCTTTTACACCATATAATTTAAACGAATATCTTAGGAGTTATCGCAAATAAATTAACGCAAGCAATTGCCGACGTTCCAAGGAACTCATTATTCCTCTCGTTTAAAACGCGTCCGTAGAGTGTAGTTTCAAAGAGATCACTGCGCTGCCCCGGTCAGTAAAAAACCGGACAAGTGCACAAGCCTATCATCCGTGTTTTTCATGCCACGCCGGTCCGTAAAAAAACGGACCGCCGGATCGGTAAAATTCAGTGTAGTGCACAAACGCCCTTAGTCGCCAATCTAACCCAACCTAAACCTATTTTTCCGCTGCTCACTTAGTATTTTTAGTCGCTCAACCTAGTAATTTTTAGTCGCCTGGTTTAACACCTTGCATAAATGGATGTCCACTGCTAAACGTAGACCTCCCCCAATGATATCCACTTTGCTGGATTAGAAAAGGACGGGACAAGGGTTTTAACAAGAAGCGGTAGTGAGAATGCTAATTATTTGGTTGTTAAAAATATTATTTTTCACATGGAATTTATCACTTAAAAAAAATTAATCTTGTGTAGCCGCCATCTGCCTCTAAGTATGACTTCTCGGAGTCGGTCCCTCATTGAGCCCACCTCTCGAGCAGATGTCAGACTCACGGGTTTCCTCCCATATCTCATTGCAGTGCCCTTGCAGTGCTTCTGCTGTTCTTTAGTTGCGGTTCCATCATCTCTGAACCATAAGACACATTTAATTCTCTAGAAATCTCACTAATATTGAATCCATCATTGTGAAGTGCGATTATTTGAGCTCTCTCGGCTATGGATAAATTTCGAGGCATTGTAGTAAAATAATGAATAAATTTTACTTTAGTTTAGGGAGTTTAGGAAAATACCTGTGACATTAATTTGTCAGTGATATATGTTATTTTCCAGCAAAGAGCATGTAATCACTACGTTTATTTTCCAGTGAAAGAGTTTTTTACTTTAAAAAACCTCCTTAGTTCTGAAGTTTATGAAAAACTGTGAGGGTTGTTTGTTGTTGCAAATTATGATCTAATGCATGGGTCACAAAGGCGAAAATAACATTGCGTGTTTGCTCTATGATTTCATGTCAGTTTTCTCAGTTAACAAACAATTTTAAAGATTCGCCTTTAGCGATATTTTGTTGACACGGAAACTGTTGTCAAAACTGGTAGACCACTTTCTTGGCCGGCTGTACCGTATATATAATCATATGCATGTAGTAAAAAGCGGTTGTTTTAGTATTACAAACAGACACTCCAATTTTATTTATTTTTATAGATTGTATAGATAAGGTAGAATCGATCGGATTCATGTTTATTAGTTCGCTTGTAGAAGAAAAGCATATTATTGTATTGACAATGTCATAAAATAGACGTGGTAAATAAAAGAGGTAAAAATTAGATCTTCATGCCTCTTCAGCTATCATTCAACTAAACTACCTAGATTGGATCATCCAGCTCATTATATTTCCATACCACTTTTTTTGTACCTACTCTCTCTCTCTTGTCTCTTTTTTCCACTTTCTCTTTCTGCTCAGATTATTATTATCATCTGCTAAAGCGAGAATACGGTTCGGTTACCGGTACCTGATATTAGGGGTTAAAGTATCAAATTGCCGTTTTGTATGGAGATTTTTGTAATTATTTTTTTTCCATTCTAACGTTTTTGTAATAATTTTTTTTCCATACTAACGTTTTTGTAATTTATTCAATGACTATATTATGTAACTTTACAAAATTTTACACACGTATTTATGGACATTTTAAGAACTAAATGACACATTCTTTAAGAGAAAAAAAAATATTTTCACTAAGTTACAACTATTTGGTATTTGGTATTGACACTTTTCCGCATTTAGACTCATATTTGGTCCGTTATGCGTGAACATGGCTAGTCGAGCCATCCTAGCTCCTTCCAGAAGCGCAGAAGCCTCCTGGGGCGTTCACAGGCTTCTAGGAGCGACCCCACCTCTGTGAGAATTTCTGTTCGTTGTGCGGCCAAACCCACGCACTCCAGGATCACGTGGGCGGCTGTTTCCTCTGCGTTCAGGCAACCTCTACATAGAGGACTGTCCGTCGCATTCATAATAAATAGTTGTCGGTTTAAGGTTAGGTGACCTGTAAGTGTACCAACAACTATCCGGAGGTCTGGACGATTAAGGCTGAGCAGCCTGCAAACGCGGCGAGACTGCAGTCATCGCCATCTTAGACTGTCTACAGCTTGTTAGAGCTACCCAACGAGTATTATGTGCAGCACGAGTTCGTTGCCTTACCCATGAGCGCAGTTGGCTGAATGGGAGTGGCAGAATGGGTGTAGGTCCTGCCACTATTGTGGAGGATCCCATTCTAGCCAGCTCATCGGCGGCGTCATCCCCGTGTGATCCACTATGCCCTTTAATCCATTGTAGGATTACTCCGTTGTTGGATGCTAAACGATCCAAAACTTTGTGGCATTCGTAGACGATACTGGAGTTGATCGTGTTGGCCTCCAGTGCTGTTAGGACGGCCATGCTGTCAGTCAGTATGCGGATGTTTAGTTCCTTCATACCTCTGGACAGGGCCGTGGTAGCGGCGTTTATTATTGCAACACATTCGCATTGAAATATCGAACTGTGTTGGCCCAGCGCTAGTGATATTTTGATATTCAGATCTTGTGAGAATACTCCAGCTCCAGTTCCAGTCCCCATCTTGGAGCCGTCCGTATAGATTCGGACTTCATGTATGCCAGAGTGATCTCGGTCATTTTCAAATAACTGTATTTGGTATTTCTTTTCGAAAGTGTATTGCTTGGGTATTCTATCGCATGGGGCAGCGATTAGTGACTCATGTTTCACTAAATCATTCCACAATGTGGAGTGAGGACCCTCTCGATTGTACCATAGACCCAGGTGTTTAAGCCTTATAGCAGCCATGGAGGCTTCCTGTTGTATAAACAGATCCAAGGGTGTTAAATCCAGGGCTACTTCTAGGGCGGCTGTGGGGGTGGTTCGCATGCAGCCGGTTGTCGCAGAGCATGCCAATCTTTGGAATTTCTGCAGTTTGTTGATGACGGTGCTTTGCTCTGTTTTGGACCACCAGGCAACGGCTCCGTATGTGATTATGGGACGTATAACGGTTTTATACAGCCACATCGTTATTTTCGGTGATAGTCCCCAACTTTTGCCGAGTAGTCTTTTACATTGGCAGAAGATGATTGTGGCTTTGTTTAGTTTACTTTCGAGATGTCTATTCCAGAGGAGTTTGTTATCTAGTATCACTCCTAGATACTTGACTTCCTTGCTTAGGGACAGACTAGTATTAAAAAGTTTTGGGAGTTTAAGATTTCCTAGACTCCGTTTGTTTGTGAACATGATCAATTCTGTCTTTGTTGGGTTCACTGTTAGATTGTGTTTAGTGCACCACTGTTCGACGACCTTTAGAGCGGACCTCATTCGGTCACATATCACGCTCTCAACTTGCCCGCTGATGAGTATGGTCAGGTCGTCTGCATAGCCTACTGTGAGAAAGTTGCGGTCGTTGAGCCTACTAATCAGCTCATTGACCACGATATTCCATAAGAGAGGTGAGAGGACACCCCCTTGGGGACATCCTTTGGCTACTACTCCTCTGGTAGTATCATTCACAGTAAATTGTATGGCTCTGTCTCTTAACATGCTGTCAATCCACCCGGCAATAGTAGGATCGACACCATGTCTGGAGAGGGCCTGGCTTATGCTGGTAAAGTTAGTTTTGTCAAAAGCTCCTTCTATGTCGATGAAGGTGCCTAGTGTTGATATTTTGTGTTTGAGATTGTCTTCTATATAAGAAACCACCTTATGTAGGGCGGACTCTGTTGATTTGCCTGCAGAGTAGGCGTGTTGGTTTGGATTTAAGGGGTTCCTGACCAATACAGTGCTCCTTATCTCCCTGTCTATTAGTCTCTCCAACACCTTTAAAAGGAATGATGTGAGGCTAATTGGTCTGAATGATTTAGGTTGAGTGTAGTCTCCTTTGCCGGGCTTAGGGATAAAGACTACTTTGACTTCCCTCCATTTCATAGGAATATGGCGGTGTGCAAGGCAGCTTCTGTAAATGGCTACGAGGTGGTCAATGAGACCTCCGTCGCTCCACCTCATCAGCCCTGGAAAGATTCCGTCTAGTCCCGCTGATTTGAATGGAAGGAAGCTGTTGATTGCCCATCTTACTTTCTCTGAGTTGACAACCTTGTGGGCGGTGATCCAGTCGGTTTCAACAGGTGAAATCTCCTCTCTTTCTTCCCATGTGCGACTTTCTGTTATGCGGCATCCTGGGAAGTGAGTGGTCATTAACAGTTCTGAGGTCTCTTGATCTGTTTTGGTGTATGTTCCGTCAGGCTTTTTCAGAAAACCAAGATTGTGTACTGGTTCGCTGCACAGAATGTTTTTCACTCTGTTAGCCTCGTTGTTGCTTTCAATATTGGTGCAGTAGCGTCTCCAGCATTCTCTTTTACTGAGGCGAATACGCTTCCTGTAGTCATATTGGGCTTGTTTATAGGCGTCCCAGTCATGCGCTTCTCGAGAGTTCTTTGCTTTGTTGAACAACTTTCTTACCTTCCGGCGTAATTTCTCCAGGTCAGGTACCCACCAGTGATGTTTGTTGCCTGGCCAGGAGCTGGGAGCAGAAAGTGGGCATGTTTCTTCAAAGCTGGTAATTAATGTTGTTGTTAAGCGATCAACGTGGTTATCAATATCCGCTTTAACCGCGTGAGTTGTAGGTGTGTCTAGACACCTTAGCTTCTCAGCGGTCATAAGCTCATACTTACGTCGGTCCATCTTGCGTGGATTACGTCGGGGCTTAGGCGGTGTGAGAGTCGTATTTAGGTTGTATTTGATCCAGCGATGATCGGAGCACGACGCCTCATCAGAGACATGCCAATCAGAAATGTGATGAGACGCGTGCTCACTTGCTAAAGTAATGTCAACGATTGTCTGGGCTCGTGATGTTACGAAAGTCGGTTCCGAGCCCCTGTTGATTGTATTCATATTAGTCGCGAGTAAAAAAGAAACGAATTCCTCACCTCGCGTGTTGTTTTCTTTGCTGCCCCATAGCACATGGTGTGCGTTGGAGTCAGCTGATATGATCAGTTCTAGTCCCTCGCGCTCGCAGTGTTGAACCAGCGCGGCCAGTTCAGGTGTGGGGATATCCGCGTCGCCCGGCAGGTAGGCGGACGCCATCACCACGTCAGGCAGGCCTGGGGAGGGGTCATTACGGAACCTGATGGTGGTCAGGTCTCTGGAACAGAACTCGGTCATTAAGGTTGTGTTTGCGTGTTTAGGTGTGTAGATACATGTACGCGGGTTGTCTGTGGTAGTGTCTAGGAGTAGCTTACCTCCGATGTTGTTTAGACCGCATATTCTGCCCTTCCTAATCCACGGTTCCTGGATTAGGGCCACGGTCTTGGGATTGACCTCCAGCATTCTGCGTATAGTGGCTGTTGCAGTCTGGCTGTGCTGGAGGTTGGCTTGGAGGACGGGGAGGTTATTGCTGAGGGGTGCTGGCAGCGCCATCGTCGCTGTCAAGCATAACCTCCTCGTCTACGTCGCTCTCACCGCTCTCGTCTTCGTCAACCCCCATTCCCTCCTCCTGGGGGACTTCCCTGGGGTTGACTATGGGCGGCTTAGCGTCGTCGGTCGTGTGTGGTGGTTGTGGAGGGCTTTGGTGTGTACTGTGGTGGAGTGTGCCGCTGCCTGGGTCACTAGTGACCTCCCCAGGTGCATTGGGGTTCGGCGGGGGCGTGATGGTGTTGGTATCAAGGAAGCGGGCGTAGATGTTACCCAGCTTGTAGTAAACTCTACGCTCGCTTGCCTTGAGTTTCTCGACGTCTTCTTCTGGGATTCCAAGCATGAGGAACAGGCATTGTTTCTCCTCCTGCTCCTCGGCGTGGTAAACAGCCCAGTTGGAGACGTTAAGATGGGTGTTCTGGCACGTGAGGCGTCTACGTACCCGGTCTGGTGTGTCGTCCGGTCCATATTGTGGCACCAAGAGCCCCGTTTTGACGCGTTTGGGGATCTCCAGCTGTTGCTTGACAACCAGTTTGGTGCCAGGACGCGGCGAACCGATTTTCGCTGTTGTGCGATGGAGCCACTGGAGCGAGAAGTCGTCCCTGCACCAGAATTTAAGGACGCCCTCACTATAGAAGGCGTTCGCCTTAAAAGCCGGTCCGACATATGGATGGTTTGATGAACTCGGAGCAAAAATCTCCTCGTCCAGCAAACCATCCACCTGCCTCTTGACGACTTCGGCCTGCTCCTTGGTAAGGTCATGGTAGGGCTCCACCATGATCGCGACGCTTAGGTCTGATTTCAACGCATCGGCATATGCAATGGAGCTGGTGGTGGTGGGATGGGGCTTACTACGCTTGCCCTCGCCTCGCGGAGTAAAGGAATCGTCGGGGCGATTTCTCTTTACGGGCTTGGCGGGCGTGGCGGTAATCCCTTTCCCACGGTTACCCCGCCTGGCGGGTTTACGTCTCTCAGATGCGTTGTCGGCAGCTGGCTTCGAGGCGTCAGATGGTGCCCCTTTAGGTGCATCTTTCTCCTCGACAGGACTGTTGTCCACGTGAGGAGTCAGCGCATCACTAATGGGAGCATCGCGGGGCTTTGCAGTCCCTTCGGCAGCTTCACGCGGCCTACTACCATCCGTAGCCTGTCGCCGCGCCTTCCTCGCTTCCAACCGGGACTCCGCTCGTTTGGCCTTGCGTGATTGGCCAGGCGGGTTGGGTGTCTGTTTGGGCTTCTGCTTCTTAACGACTACTGTGCTCCAACCGGATTCCTCCTGTTGGGGTACAGACGTCGTCGGCATTGCTGCCTTCAGAGAGGAGAGGTCCAAACTGTGTTGTGTTGGCGGCGCTACACTTGGGTTGTGCACCCGAGGAGCTGCCGGTGTGTTTTGTGGCGCTACACTCGGGTTTTGCACCCGAGGAGCTGCCGGTGTGTTGTAATGTGGCGCTGCACTCGGGTTGTGCACCTGAGGAGCTGCCGGTGTGTTGTTTTGTGGCGCTACACTCGGGTTGTGCACCTGAGGAGCTGCCGGTATGTTATTTGGCGCAACACTCGGGTTATTCACCTGAGGTGCAGCCTTGGTGTGCGTAGGTTTTTGTAAAAACCTAAGTTACAACTAATAAAGTACGAAATTCTGGAAACAAAAATAGTCGTAACTTTCGGGATAAGTTTTTTCTACGTAAATAATCAAATATCGTGGTTATTAAATTATCAAAAATTGCTCGATACTGTCTTAATGTAACGCAATATTAAAGAAATTATATATTTCTAATATCATAAAAGTTGTTAAGTTATATGTACAAAAGAAAAAAACGGCAATTTCATTTTTTAACCCCTATTATAAACAACTTTTCTCGTTCTAGCTAGTGGACGATATATTCGCGTTAGTGTATATATTCTTTGTCTGTGTGCTAAAAAGAGAGACATTGTGATATGTATGGCGTCCGCAACATGAATTTATTCTAAAACATTTCCACACTTCAATATTTAATAAAGAAGTCGATTTAACAACGCGGTGTTTCTCCGGATATTCGTATGCTCATAAAGGATGAATGAAATGCAAACCGCCCCTTGCAGCGAAGCAAATTCCCTTGCATACGTTATTTATGTTCAAGCCAGCATGCGATTGAAAAATTAATTTAATCATAAACTACGTACGACCCTCTGACTATGTCCCGTCAAAGGTTATTGATCAATAAATTGAATATATCAAGCTACCATCGAATCAATTATTATCTAGCCCTAAGCAAAGAATACTATAATATTACGTTTGCCCTAAGTAAGCTCTATATAAGGGTGTGTGAATAGATACTAGACAACGGATAAACATACTTGAATACATTTTTTTGTAAATACATCTATAGGTATTACCTTTTGGCTTTTATAAATGGGAAAGTTACTCTGTTAATCTGTGTCTTACCTTTTCACGTCTAAATCACTAAATAGAGTTTAATAAAATTTGGTACTTATAGAAATAGATAAGCCCCTTTTTTATCCCAAAATATTGAAGTGATTCCCAAAGAGCGTGATATAACTGAATTCTAATCGGATGAAGTCGCGGACATATCCACTATTTTTTTTTTTATCTACGACGGGATAGAACTTAGCTTTCATCGTGGTGATAAAGCTGAAGGTGGAAGCGCACTACTCCCGGAATCCTCAATCACTGAGGAACTGGCTATCTTTTCTCTAACTGCAGGAACACAATAATGCTAAATACATCATTGTTGGCGTCAGACTTAGATGATACTACAGCCTTAGCTTTTTACACTGTGATAATACGGTGGTGGTCCTACCACCAACCAAACCAGATACAATATGTACCCCCACAACTGGGAATCGAACCCGGGACCTCTTGTTCTGAAATCGGTGAGGTGAACCCGTAGACCACAGAGGCGTTTACAATTTTGATCATAAACTACACCTCTGACTAGAAGCCGATGAGTTAATGTTAATTGATTGTTTCATAAATAATTAAAAGTATGGCAAGAACAAGTGCATCAACGGGCGACAAATTGACGAGCCGTTAGTCGACTTTAATTGAATCATTAGCACGCTAATTGCTTATTAATTAGGCTACGCTTTGATGTTTATCGTGGTAAAGTATAATGATCTTTATTTGGGTAGGTGTAAGTTCTAATTGTCTTGCAACTTCAATATTTTATTGAAGACTGTTGATTCCGTCCGCGTGGAATGGTTGAGGTTTCTGGCAGTAGCGCTTCCACCTTGTCTCCTCTTGTCTTGTCTTGTCTTTATTGTATATCAACTTAACATCGGGTGTGATGAAGCTTAGTCTTCATTAAACCTATCGATACTAATACTATAAAGAGGAAAGATATGTATGTTTGTTTGTTTGCATCGATTAGGCTCCGAAACTACTGGACCGATTTAGAAAATTCTTTCACTATTAGAAAGCTACATTCTTCCCGATATTTCCACGGGAACGAACGGGTACCACGCGAGGAAAACAGCGAGGATCCGCTAGTATGATATAATAGTATCTACATACGTTCCGATCCGACAGCCGATTTGGTCTGCTTCCAGACCAAATCTGCGCTACACACGTTCCGATTTGGTCTGGGAGCAGACCAAATCGGAGGTCGGATAGGAACGTGTGTAGAGACTATAAAAGATCGATCGATCGATTTAATCGAACTCATGGTTATATAGTCCTCTTTAGGCCTGCGGTAAGCCCATCACATGCGTCAACCAACCATCTAACCAACGGTTAACGTAACCACAGTTGGTGAAAACAGGACTTTAAAGTTTTCTTCAAATTTTCTGGTTAAAAAGTACCTGTATCCTTCTCCGGGCTCTAAACTATATTTATGCCAATTTTTATCAATAAAGGTTTAGTGGTTTAGTCGTGAAAACCCGTCAAACAAACAAAGCAAAGAAAATACAGAGTAACAGTATCGAAATTGTATCGTTTACAATATTGTTAAAACGTTAGAATTTCTACAGAAATTGTTACATTGCATTCGAACCTAGATACTGCGATCAATATCCTACGATATAGTACAATGGTTGTACTACTAAGTCTGTAGCGTTTCCATTCTCGTAGTACTCTGGTCTATCTATTTATATCTGCGATATTGTTGTCTGCACTGCCTTCCTCACAGTTATTGATATTCTAGATTTGATATTCTGATTCACGGCTTGGAACTAGAAGTGAATGAATTGAGAATCGATTTTCTTTATTACTTACTAGCCTTCCGCCCGCGGCTTCGCCCGCGTGTACTACACGACGTTATCCCGCGGGAAGGTGATATTTTTCAGGAATAAAAAGTAGCCTATGTCCTTTCTCAGGCTCTAGACTATCTCTGTACCAAAATTCATTCAAATCGGTTCAGTAGTTTAGGTGTGATTGTGTAACACACAGACAGACAGAGACGCATTTATAATATACTAGCGGCCGCCCGCGGTTTCACCCGCGTGGTTCCCGTTCCCGTGGGAATATCGGGATAAAAAGTACATATAAACCTTCCTCTTGAATCACTCTATCTATTAAAAAAAAACGCATCAAAATCCGTTGCGTAGTTTCAAAGATTTAAGACAAAGGGACATAGGGACAGAGAAAGCGACTTTGTTTTATACTATGTAGTGAAGTAAGGATATAAAGTTTGATTTGAGTAGTTTATTGTCAAAGAAAATTATGTACTTACTTATTTCTTATTATTAATTTAAAAATTTTATAATAATAAATACCTTTCGCTGGTCGGTCGACAGCGGTATTAAAAAATGTAGTACCCACGAAATCGCAATAAAAACAGCTGTTTCATACATTTTAGTCGAGCCGATGTTGAAGTTTTCTCTGAAACAGCGGACTTTTTTCAGCGTTTCTGTGGCTGGCCCCTTGGTAAAAGTTGTTCATAATATTGATTTGATGTGGACACTTTCATCCCAGAAATACTTTGTACGAATTACAATTGAATGGTGTATCTGTCGCAGGCGGATGGTTAAGTATGGCGGAATGTACCCCTCGGAAGTCCTGTAGAACACGTGATAGGTTAGAAATTTAAGGCGATCGCGAAGCGCAGCGAAGCGATCGTCTTAAATTTCGTGTTTTTTTTGTGACTACGTCAACTTATGGGAAGATAAAATAGCTTACGGAAAAAATTATCGCCTAGGCGTTTAATTGAATGGCGGATTCAACCAGTTGGCTGCGACACATCTATTTCCTTTTTCATGATTTCTCTACGACCCTTACGTTTTCCATAGCAGATTAATAAATGAAAAAAATAAGACACTGTAATGAAATGTCATGATTGGATACCTATTAATCCTTTTCTTTTACTGAAACACCGTAAATTATCTTTAACTTTCTACTGATATGAACTAACCTTGAACCTTCTTGCTAGCTAGACACATCGATTCGGATATATATTCAGTATTTTTCATTTCAATTTCATAGTTTAATTCAACTTATAATTACCGTCTCCTAAGATGAACTTTCTATTCTGTAAGCAATCCGGCTCGAAGGACCACTTTGTATGCCCTGACCTGACCTATTCTTTTGGATTCTAATTTTTTATCTAACTTCTAAATGATACTGCACTTAATTTTTGTCTGAGAATCGAATCATATATATATCATTTTTTTACATTGAAAAGACTAAACTACACACTTCGATCAACAATAAAATCTAAGACTACACAGTCACACAGACTAACAAATAAAATTACTTACTAATTACGAAGGCGTCGTTCGGCTGACATGATGATGATGAAGATGTACTTTTAACCCGAATAAATTACAGTAGATTAAATGTCTTTTAAGCCCAATACTTCTTTTAGTTTCCCCGCGTTCCAGTTTGCCAAATGAGTGCTCAAATTGTGCGGAAGTTTACAGATTGAAACAGATATTATAACCCGATTCTGGGATGTAGTAGAAGCAAAGAGTAAATATTAAATCAATGAATGAAATCTCATTTAATCGCATACAGCTTAGGTCGAATTATAGATTTTATCAATTTAAGTTTTTCCCGAATCATCATAACTCTAATCATATCCTTTTTTTTAAATTTTTAGCGAGTTAAAAATTTCAGGGGTAAAATAAGTAAAGAGGGGTTAAGCCTAAAAAGACAAAGGCTCACTACTTATACTAATGGTACTATTATTGTGGTTTATATATACTTAATTATTGTTCTAATTCTATAGACAGGGACGTGCATTTAATTATGCAGTTACTTTCCTAAAGGTAAACACAGTTTATTAAAGATATAAAAGTAAACAACCATAACGACAGATTTAATTACCAGATAACATATCGGATTGCAAATTAACTAAAATGAAAGCTTGTAATGTACACCAAAGCTCCCAAGGTTTCTTGGAGCCCTTACACCCCTTTCAAGAAATAAAAAGGTAGGGAACTTTAAATAGAAGAAAATGATCTTATTGTGTTTTGAGTTCAAGGCGGATAACAAAAGGTAACATCGTATTAAACATTGATTATTTCTTCGGTAGGTACTTGTTATTTTCGGTAAAATTTAATAAAACATTGGCAACAACTTTTACTTTTACCTATTACTCTGAAATAGTGAGGCTTAAAATAATTGCGTTGCTTATTTGTTTTACTTATTAATAGATAGAACAATGGTCAACTTGTTAGTGATACTAAGCCCCAGGTGTGTGTCATTATGTCATAGGTTACTTGGATTACATTCTTTAGTCATAATTTTTACAGATGTATTGCTGTTTACACAAATAAGTTTTATGTTTATCTTTTGAACTCGCGTCGTAGGGCAATCCGGGTCAAACAAATTACTTAACAATTTTTGGGTATTTTTAGACTGTATAATCTATTTGGTAACTCTTCAGGTCCCAGTGTCATCTACTGCTGACACAATCATCACCCACGTTTATTGATAACCACTATACTTCCTAATGGATGAATAACTTACGTAGAAACGAAGCACGCAGGACCACTTAGTCAATTTCTGGTCACCTATCCCATGACCGACTATGGCGAAGACTACTTATCAATGCAATCAGGTCGCATACTTTATTGAGGAACCCGTGTCGCAGTGGTTATCGCATGAGCGAGTGCCTGTAATGGTTGACGTAAAGGTGTTATAGTGGGATGGGTTGAGTGACTAAAAGCGTATTATCTCGAGCTTAGCTCCTCCATGCCTTTCGTTGGTCCCGTCTGTATTTTGCAGTCGTTAATACCCACTAATTCGTGATGTAGTGTGATGACAGCTCCTATTGTTCATCCGTAAGGAAGGCCTGTTGCCTCAGAATTAAAACGACTGATGATGATGACAATACATTGACGTGTCTCGTATGTTTGTTGCAGCAACGGACCGGTGGACGGCGCGTACGGGCCGCAACACAGCCCCGTGTCGCGGTCGGACGCCTCCACCGAGGACGCCGAGCTGTCCGCCGCGCTCGCACACCAGCACCACCTGGCCATGCAGGTGAGGTATATGTTTGTGGCACCAACGGACCGTGGACGGCGCATACGGGCCGCAGTACAGCCCCGTGTCGCGGTCGGACGCCTCCACCGAGGACGCCGAGCTGTCCGCCGCACTCGCGCACCAGCACCACCTGGCCATGCAGGTGAGGTATATGTTTGTGGCACCAACGGACCGTGGACGGCGCATACGGGCCGCAGTACAGCCCCGTGTCGCGGTCGGACGCCTCCACCGAGGACGCCGAGCTGTCCGCCGCACTCGCGCACCAGCACCACCTGGCCATGCAGGTGAGGTATATGTTTGTGGCACCAACGGACCGTGGATGGCGCGTACGAGCCGCAGCACAGCCCCGTGTAGCGGTCGGACGCCTCCACCGAGGACGCCGAGCTGTCCGCCGCACTCGCGCACCAGCACCACCTGGCCATGCAGGTGAGGTATATGTTTGTGGCACCAACGGACCGTAGACGGCGCGTACGGGCCGCAGCACAGCCCCGTGTAGCGGTCGGACGCCTCCACCGAGGACGCCGAGCTGTCCGCCGCGAAAGCGCACCAGCACCACCTGGCCATGCAGGTGGATTCACGAATACTCGGCTAGTAAGCTGCTCGATTGTTGTGATTCGCCTTTAGATGAGCGAGCAGCCTTGCAAGAGGCTCGGCAAAGCAGTAAACCGTCTTCCTCGCGCGAATTCTGCCCATGACTGTTCGCTTGGTGTTGCCATCTGCTACTGCTGTTTGGCAAGCCTCTGGTACGAGCTTTTAAATCGTAAAAGGCCTGATAAAAACACCACCAATGATGACCGAAAAACGTGTTTATTTTACTGCATCTAAACCCGATAATTTTGCTAATATTTTCTTCGTGAGATATTGCTATAAAAGCGATCTTAAGAACAGCCATATCAACTTCCACTTAGTAATATAACAGATAATATAATACTATACTAGTGTAATATTTTTCTTGTCAAGTTGTGGGTTAAAATAGGTGTTTTTTTGTATTACTATAAGCCTCAGTGAATCCTTATAAAAATTCCCATCGTAATCTAATCACATTAACCTAAAGTGCATATATTTTGCAAATGGCTGGAGGGGCTAAAGTTATTCCTTATAATCTAGTTCAGTCACGTGCTTAAGTGGCCTTTCTTGCGATGTATTGTAACTTTACATTTTATTTATTACTTTTTAACGTGGAACACCCCCTGCATAGAATATACATCAGGTACCAATGGGAACCGATTTTATTACATTGTTTTATGCAAAAAAGATACTACACCTTTGCAAGGACGTGATTACTGGATGATCCTGCAATGATGCCAAAACAATGGCAAAAAGGTGGCGGAAATCTAAATATCTAAAAGTTTTTTGGATAATAAACGAAATGTGTTTTATCGTGTGTTTTATTTCAATTAATGAAACACGAACAATTTCATTCATAACAATGTTTCGCCTTAATAAGATAATCATATCATAACAGCAGAGTTATGAACTTGCAGGTCACAGTATCAGAACAACGCTCTCAGTTAAGCCAAACCTATGATATTATCAAGCTAGCAAGCTGTACTTTACTTTGTACCGCCATACCCAGACTCAACTTTAAGAAAGATGAAGGCGGTTTTCCGACAAAAGAAACTTTTCTCAGGCGTAAAAGTTAAGTGACCTCCTTTAAATCAGCTTGAGACTGGCTTCTACCTCAGTGCAAACTTCTCGTCTGATATAATTATTTGATGTGATACACGGTTAAGATTCCGCCGTATGTAGGCATTTAACACTGGTCCAAGTCCAGAAAATTATCAACTACTGGTTTCTCCCCGCGGCTCCACCCGCATAGTATCCGTTACCGTGGATATATCGGGATAAAATGTAACCTATATCACTTGCAAAGACGAAAGACTTTTCAAAAAAAATCTGTTCAGTAGTTGAAAATATTTATTCAAAAATCCAAACAAACTTACCTTTTTTATACTTAATATTAATGTAAAATAGATGATAACTACTTTAAACTAAAACTATAATTTTTATTACTTACACATGGATTTTTTGATGTTCAAACAAGTTTGATATTCACGATTAACATAACAATCTTACTTTAAGTAAACAATTTTTCAATCAGTCTAGACTTTTGTTTAAAAAAATCGGTCGTTAGTTTTTCGTCAATACTCCGATGTAGGCAAAATGTCCTTCAAAATTTCACATTTCTGTGTTATTTGAATCATTTAATGTCCTCTAAACCGCTGTTAATCTTTCACTTGCATCTCAGCAATAGTATTCGCTCGTGCTATCTACGGAATCTGTCGTTTGCTTCCGTCTCCTCCGGCCGACATTCCGACGATAGCCACACTGTTTGTACGGTGCAGCGGTGCATTCGTGCAATCTGACGCCACTGTTGGTTCATTTCGTAATAGCTGAAGTTATAGAACTGACTTACGTAAATTAAGGAGAGGGGGAAATGGAAGTTTGAACAATGATAACTAAATTAATAGATGAATCTGTAACAGCTCACAAAATCTGTTCATGCATCCGTCTTTTTCTTTTTTTAGTATATCTTTGTTTGTAGGTCTCTATTCTTGACGAGATGATTCAGTTCAACTAAGGAAATTTGTGACCTAATGAGCTTTTGTTCTTCACTCATTAGGTCAAAGTATTTTGTTGATTAACAAAATTATATTGATCTAAGAGAGCCACCAGCGCGGATTACTTGAGCAACCCTCACACTGGGACATGCTCAAGTCTCTGGACCCGCTACTTGTTTCCGCATGTAACTTGCACTGTGTACAAAACCCTAACTTAAATTTCTTCTTCCTACTAATATTATAAATGCGAAAGTTAGTGAGTTTGGATGTGTATGTTTGTTTCTCTTTCACGCAAAAACTACTGAACGGATTTGGATGAAATTTGCAACAGAGATAGATTATAGGCTGGAATAATCTTGGATGCTTTTTATCCCCATATTCCCACGGGAACGGAAACCACGCGGGTAAACCGCGGGAAGCCGCTAGTTCTCTATAATCTGACTTGTTACATTTTGTCGTCAGGCTGGTGACTACCCCGGGGTGGGAGCAGTGGACCCTGACTATGGGCAGTACGTGTCGTCGCCGGCCTCGCACTACAACCACATGGGCCACCTCACTATGGCGCCGTCGCAGAAGTACCCTCATGTGAGTATGTCTATCCGGTCAACAGTTCATTATGTCACAGAATAAATAATAGTAGACTGGTACAGAAACTTCACTCCGCTAAACCATTTAAATAAATAGCAACTCTAATTACAATGCAATAAAGTGGAATTCAGCTTGTACGGCGCTAATTCCGAACGGCCACACGTTGCATCTTTTTCTATCGCAAAATTATATTCTAGCTCTTTTGCGGAGCTAATTTCTATGGATTTGCACCGGGCGAGAGTAGCGCGCAAGTACATCGATCGTACAAGTCAAGTACAGTGACAGACGCCCGCCTGATTATGTTTTTAATGCTACCACAGTTGGGAAAAAGTTATTTTCTTTTGCCACAATAAAAATGCGTTTACCAGTCGTCGCCAAGATATTAAAAGTCCTTGCTGCCTGTTTTCCCATAGCTGTTCCATTTATGGCAGCTTACATCGTATCGTCGTCGACAAGAACCTTCAGGTCTACTCCCAAACGAAAATCCACTCTTTAATGACTTATGCCTTATGGCATTAAGTCCGCCATTTGTACCCTTTTGTGTCATCATGTCAGCCGAACGACGCCCACTGCTGGGCATATGCCTCCCCCAAGGATCTCCACAACGATCGGTCCTGCGCTGCCCGCATCCAGCGGCTTCCCGCGATCTTGACCAGATCGTCGGTCCACCTTGTAGGGGGCCTGCCCACGAAACGTCGTCCGTCCCTTTTGTGTAATAAAGTTTATAACAATAAAATAAATGACAGTGTTCAGTACACCCCTGCCTATACCGCGGAGTCAGCTAGCGCAGTGGAAGCTGGTATTACTAATATAGACTCCGGACAAAAAACTAGGTTTCAGCCGGGATGTAACTGAACAATTGGACTGCGATACACAGCGGATAGAATTTGTGAAGTAAGGTGATTTTACATACGGGTCCGTGTGTCGAATGTCTCCAAGGCAGAAGTGGTGTAAGGGAGCGCGCGCGCCCCTGGGGTCCTTTCTTCGTCTTCTGCAGACCTTACCAACTCGTCACCTTACGCACAACACAAATAACACACAGGGTCCCAAGACACTGGGCAACAATACACCACGACACACGCGGGGGAGCTTTTTTTATTACGATATATTGTCCCGACAACAAGCGCGTGTGGTAGAAAAGGTTATCTTTCAAAGCATCCGCGACCGGCCACTCCAGAGATGGCATCAAAACCTTGGTCGTACAAAACGGGATCACATAGATAATTTAAGATTTTATTCAAACTCGATATGCCAGGCACATTCAACGCGAGCGATTTTTAACAAATTCAGCAAAATTAATCCGACATTTTGCCACGAGAATTTCAATCAAGTGTCACTGTCAACTTCAAGTGACAGCTAATGTCAATTTGACGTGACATTAGAGTTGCGTTCAGAAACGTCGATCTTTTCCGAACATCCCCCCGCCCCGGACCGTTAAGAACGGTACGTCAATCTACGGGTAATCGGGAGAGCCCACTAACTGCTCTCTTCAAAACCGAATCTCGAACCAAAACCTCAGCAAAACGAGGAACTCCGTCAGTTCCGGGGTAGAGTTTAAGAATAAGAATAAGAATAAGAAATTTATTTGCCTTAATTGTGGTTAACAAGGATATCATAGAAAAAAATCAGACCTCACAATTAGCCGTTTCCAGCATGCAAAATTTACAGAATTCATAACATTACCTATATAACATAACAACATAACATTAAATTATAGCTAAATCCATTTACAAAAACAAACAAGTCAAAATCCTTCATCTCAAAATTCAATCAGATAATAGTCAAAGAGTTATAATGGTACTTACATGTCAAAAGAGTTATATTATAATCAATATTCTACTAAAACAAGTTATAAGTGTTGGCATGTCAGATATTATCAAGATTTATTTTAATGTTAATGTCAAATTATTGTTATTTAAATTGAAAATATTCGGTCAAATTATAAAAACATTTATCAATTAGCCAGCTATATAAAGCACGTTTAAATAAATTTATAGGCAATTCTTTAATGGTTTCAGGTAGGTGATTATAAATTTTAACACACATTGTATAAGAATTTTTGCGAACAATGCGACCCCTTCGCCAACATAGGGGCGGCAGGTTAGCATCCTTAATCAACACGAGGTCGCCAGTCTGGGGTGGGGTGGTTTTATCTGTCCACTTCACGCGCTGTTGTAGGATATGCAAATACTCCATCGACCAACGTGCCCAGAAGTTTTGGGACATCTGTTTCAAAAGTTGGTATCGCGACAAACGATGGGATCCTACATCCTGAATCGGATATTCAGGCAACGCCAAAAGGGGCTGTCCGATCAAGAAATGACCTGGGGTCAACGCTTCCAGGTCATTCGGGTCCGAAGACAACGGGCACAAGGGTCGCGAGTTGAGGACGGCCTCAATTTTACAAAATACCGTATCAAGTTCCTCAAACGTGAGAATAGTTTCTCCAATCACGCGACGCAAGTGTGTCTTGGCAGCCTTTACACAAGCTTCAAAAATCCCTCCCCAGGTCGGACAAGCTGGAGGGCTAAACTTCCAGATTATCCCACGCCGGGAGAGGGTGGTTCCAATGTCTATTTTATTATCAACAAAAAACTTAACTACTTCCTTAAGATAATTACACGTTCCCTTATAATTAGTACCACAATCGGAACGTATCAATGTCGGCAGTCCTCTACGGGAAACAAATCTGCTCAAGGCGGCGACAAAGGCTTCGGTAGACAATTCCGAGACAATTTCCAAATGGACAGCCTTGGTGGACAAACACACAAACACGCACAAGTACGCCTTATAGGTTTTAGCATTACGCAGTCTCGAAGCCTTTACAGTAAAGGGACCGGCGAAGTCGGTGGCGACTCCGGCAAAAGCTCTACATTCCGTGACGCGATCAGCAGGCAAATCACCCATCTGGGGCTGCATGGTCGCGGCCTTCAATCGATAACAAGGCAGGCAACGGAAAACCACAGTGCGAATGGCTCGACGAGCAGACAAAATCCAAAATTCACGCTGCAAAATGGCCAACAAAGCATTACAGCCAGCATGTTGTGCACTCACATGGCGATCTGTTATTATCAGTTGAGTCAAATGTCCGGCTTTAGGTAACAAAAGGGGGTGACGAGCTCCATACGGCAGGTTCGCATTTCGAAGTCTTCCGCCGACTCGCAAAAGCCCACTCTCGTCCAGGAAGGGATTTAATCGCGATACCGCGCCCTTCAACTTGCGACGGCCTAAACGCAAAATTTCAATCTCGGACTCAAAACTATCAGCTTGTACTCTCCGGACCCAAAACAAGAGCGCGTCCCTACGCTCGTCCGGAGTGAGAACCGACGAATCACGCCTCGCGCGTGGGTTTCTGCAATTGTACACAAAACGTCTGATCCAAGCGGTAACACCAAGCAGCTTCTGTAAGGAGCTGTACCGATCCAACAACAAATCCTTTTCCCCGGCGGGGTCAGTCTCCAGGACGCATGCCCGCATATCAGGAACGGCTACGTTCGACAACGCTGGAGAGGGCGGCCACTCCGACTCAGGCCGCATCAACCACTGTGGGCCCCACCAGAGGGGGTGGTTAATTAGGGTTGGGGCTACACAACCCCGAGACGCACAATCCGCGGGATTCATGGTTCCCGGCACGTGTCTCCAAATCAACTCGATGTCGGAATTACAAATCTGCGACACTCGATTGGCCACAAACACGTCCAAAGTGTGCGCCGGAGCCTTCAACCAACAAAGGACGACCTGACTGTCCGTCCAAGCATAAACCTCTTGTATCTTAATAGATCGACCTAATGTGAGCCATACGTGGTTCAACAAACGCATTAGGAGGGCAGCTCCACACAATTCCAACCTCGGGATCGTATGACGAGTCCGAAGGGGAGCGACTTTGCTTTTCGCTATCACCAGATGCACAGCAACAACTCCGTCAACAGTAACGGTGCGGAGGTACACGGCCGCAGCAAATCCACGTTCGGAGGCATCGGAAAAGCCGTGAAGAGTAACTTTACAATTTTCAGAAGGGAGGAATAGCCTCGGCAAATGCACTTCATTAATCTCGGGGAGGGATGAAACGAAGCTCGACCAATCTCGGAGTAACTCGTCCGAGAGGGGTTCATCCCACGACACACCCGAAGCCCATAACCGTTGCAAGAAACACTTGGCCATAAACAGCACGGGGCAAATCCACCCATTGGGGTCAAAGGTACGTGCGACAGTAGACAATACTAAACGCTTGGTCCAGACTTTCGGTGGTCGTAAATCCACACAATAAGTGAACGTGTCAGAGACCGGTTTGTACTGTACGCCAAGGACGGTCACCACATGGGGATTATCAACATTTTCGAATAGGTGGGGGTCCTGCTGGTGCTCTTCGGGCAAACCTACCAGTACATCAGGCGAGTTGGATATCCATTTCCTCAACTCGTAACCTCCCGACTTCAAAAGGGCGGTGAGTTCGTCTCTCAGGACAATCGCCTCTGAGACAGATGAGGCGCCCGTGCAAATGTCATCCACATAGACGTCACTGGCCAAAATGGCGGAGGCGCGAGGGTATCTCAAGCGCTCCTTCTCGGCCAACTCCAACAAAGAACGAATCGCAACAAACGGGCTCGAAGCCAAACCGTACGTATTCGTATTCAATTCATAAATCAACAAGGGGTCCCTAGGACTCTCTCTCCACAAAATCAATTGGTACCTCCTATCCTCTGGATGGATGACCGTTTGTCTGAACATCATCCGGATGTCAGTCATAAATACAATTTGGTGCCGCCGGAAGTTGGTCAAAATGTCTGAGATCTCCGTGTGCAGCTTGGGACCTACATGCAGACACTGGTTCAAGGACGCTCCAGTAGAGGTGGGAGCCGAACCGTCAAAGACCACCCGAATCTTTCCGGATTTCAAAACGGCGTGGTGCGGCAAAAAGAAGTGCTCAACGGAGCGCCAATCCAAATCGCTCACGGACATGTGCCCTAACTCCTCATACTCCCGCATGAATTCAACATACTTCTGGCGGAAGACCGGATCCTTGCTCATGCGACGCTCCATCGCCACTAGCCTACGTTCCGCTAGCGGTCGGGATTCGCCCAGAGGAGGTCGGCCGGCACGAAAGGGGAGACGGGTGATCAAACGACCAGAGCGGAGGCGACCAGTGTTATTCTGGTAATACAACTCGCATTCATCCGCTACTGGGTCAACCCGCGGGGCTGGTGGAGGTTCCTCAACCTCCCAAAACTTCTGCACCACTTCGGAGAGAGACACATTAAAAACAAGACCGCGATCCTCATCAAGGGAATCCAAAACGCGGCGAGCAGGGCCCATCACAACTGTACCGAGTGTCGTCTGCAGAGCTACCAAGCCATCTGGCTGCAAAACTCGCTTCCCCGTCAACAAAACTCGCCCCAGGACATCGGCTCCAAGGAGAGCATCAATCGGGCCTGGGCGGAAGAAATTTGGATCGGCGAGTGGGGAATCAGACACCAAAGACAACATACTCGGTCCCAAGTCAACTGAAGGTTGACGGCCAACAACTGTGTCCAACACAATCGCCGAGGTCTTAATGCCTGGCGTGGACTTATTACGTGAGGTAAATGTGAAGTCAACATGCCCTAACAACCCGGGGACTTTCACATCGCCAACACCTCTCACGCCTTCCGTGTGGGGGTGCACCTTGAGGCCCAACCGCCTAACTAACCAAGATGACACAACACACCCCTGAGCACCGGAATCCAACAAGGCGCGAACTTCCACAAGGTCGCCATTCAATCCCCTGACAAGCACAGAGGCCGTGGGCAACAACACGGTCTCTGGAGGGGTGGCTACAATCGACCGTAAACACGTTGATTGCTAGTATGTGGGGTCCCCAGACGTCCCCCCATGGTAAGGGGGTCGCTCATAGCGATCCAGTGGGTCCCAATCTCCCACATACTGCCTACGTCAATTCGCCCGGCATCAGGCGGGTTATATCTCCCGGCCCCTTGAAGACGGGGCGGGCGCCGCTCCAAACGCGGGTATTCGGCGAGCGGCGGCGAGAATCGGTGCCTATCATCCACCGTGTACGTCGCCCCATAGTCGCGGGGGCACGGTGACCGATTTTCAGAGGGGGGGTCCCGGGGACCCCCGGCTGTGCGAGGCTCAACACGTTGCGGGGGGCTTCTACGACCTCCCGCAACGCTCGCAAAATCGAACCCCCTAGTTGGGGACCGATTTCCCATGGGGGGGTCCGTGGGACCCCCGCCCGTGCGAGGCTCAAAACGTCGCGGGGGGCCTCTACGACCTCCGGCAACGCCCGCATAACTCATCCCCATCCTTGGGGATCGGTTTCCCATGGGGGGGTCCCTGGGACCCCCGCCCGTTTGAGGGTCCAAACGTGGCGGAGAGCGTCTGGGGCCACTCTGGTGGCCACTAGAACTGCTGCGGGATGCAAACACCGCGGGGGGTCCGAGACCCCCACCCATACGCGGTGATCCTGCAGCGACGCGCTGCGGCGCTCCGCCGCCCTCTGGGCTGTTCATGCAGAGGAGGGGATGGTGGTTGCCCTTACAAAAGCGGCATGGGTGCGCTTGGGTACATTCGCGCTGCATGTGCAGGCCCAAGCACGAGTAGCACCATGTCCGTTGTCGCGCGATCGCTCGACGGCCTTGGACGCGCTGGTCGACGAACTTATCACAACGGGTCGTGCTGTGACCCGGTTCCCGACAGTACAAGCAGCGGGCGGTCTCCTGGACGGCGGCATAGCGGCCGGGCGCGCGAGGGGCCATACGCCCCCTACGGGGGGGTCCGGTGGGGGATCTACTCTGTGGCACAGGTCGTTCGGGTCCCATAGGACCGGCCAGAGAGGAATTATCTGCCAGTCTACTTTCTCCTTCCAGGAACGTCAAGAGGTCCGAGAAGGGTGGCAGATAAGTCGCACTATCCCCACCATACTGCTGCTCAAAACGGACCTTAACAGAGTCCGGCAACTTTCCCAGGACAATGTGCAGTAACAAAAACGACCACTGCTCCACTGGGAGTTTTAAGTTTTTTAATGCGTTGTATGCAACCAACAGCGGATTCAACAAAGCCACTCTCAAGTGCATCACGCTGGCAACGCGGGGTAAATTCAAAATGGCGGCAACATGGTTGTCCGCCAGACGTCGTACGTTCTGGTACCGACGGGCAATCAAATCCCTAGCAATAGGGTAGTTTTCATCCGAGGGGGCCAAATGTTGAACTGATTCAAGGGCCTCCCCTTCCAACACGGATAACAAATAAGCTAACTTCTGGCCCTGGGTCAAATCGTCCCGGGCATGTACAAGACTATCAAAAATATTAATAAAGCCCTCCCAGTCCTCTAGACGACCAGCAAAGCGCCTTAAGTCTAAGGGGGCCAATCTAGCAAAGAGAGGGGGCGTACTCTTAGATGTGACCGGGGACGGGCTCGGTTCATTCTCTCTTGCCACTTGCAAAGGTCGAGCCACCTGGGTAATTCTGTCCGCAAAATCATAACACTGGTCCACATCCAAATCGACTTCTTGTCGCATTTCCACATCGGCCTCAACAGTCCTTTCCAAAAATAAGGCATACTGTTCATCAACAACAGCCAAACGTACGGGCAGATCTACGTATCTGTTCAACAAGGCCTCCGTCCTATCAGGTCGATCCAACAATGCGACTGCAGACGCTAACCACCGTAACTCAGAACGTATTTTGGCTTTAGCAGAGGAGGCCGTCATTGTAACGTCACAAATTTATCAACAAAAACAACAAATTCAAAATATTCACTATAACACAAAATCTCCAATATTTGGAGGTTATTACTAACCACAAAATTCCAATATTACAACAACAAAGTATTTATAATGACACAAACTCTTAAATATCTGGAGGTTATCAGAAAACAACAAAACTCACTGACTATTGAAATTCACTCAAAATCACTGACTATTGAAATTCACTTGGATATCAACACAACATACTGTTACACAACAACAAGTTAATTTTAATTATTTCAAAGCACAAGTTTCAATGAGTTTCAATGTGTAAACAATGTCCCAAATCATTTAAGTTTCACTAAGTATTGAGTGCAAACTTATTAGCTAACCTTTTATTAGCTATTATTTTAGCAACAAACTTGTCAATATTCACAACTCAAATTTGCTAACAAAACTGAATAATAATTATTATGAGCAAAGAAAGGCATCTGTTTACAATTTGGAACTTCAATACATGACTTCAATACATTAATTACAAGACATGGAACCAATAACAAAGGAATGCCCTTTACTTTTCAAATGCAAGTTAATTACCATTTACAAGTACAAATTAATCTAGTCCGGACCAGACTGGGTCATCAACACGGCACTGATTAATACAAAGTTTTGGCGTGGGCCTCTTAGGCCTTCAAGCTACGCTCTTGCTACCAAGAAATGTTCAGTACACCCCTGCCTATACCGCGGAGTCAGCTAGCGCAGTGGAAGCTGGTATTAATAATGTAGACTCCGGACAAAAAACTAGGTTTCAGCCGGGATGTAACTGAACAATTGGACTGCGATACACAGCGGATAGAATTTGTGAAGTAAGGTGATTTTACATACGGGTCCGTGTGTCGAATGTCTCCAAGGCAGAAGTGGTGTAAGGGAGCGCGCGCGCCCCTGGGGTCCTTTCTTCGTCTTCTGCAGACCTTACCAACTCGTCACCTTACGCACAACACAAATAACACACAGGGTCCCAAGACACTGGGCAACAATACACCACGACACACGCGGGGGAGCTTTTTTTATTACGATATATTGTCCCGACAACAAGCGCGTGTGGTAGAAAAGGTTATCTTTCAAAGCATCCGCGACCGGCCACTCCAGAGATGGCATCAAAACCTTGGTCGTACAAAACGGGATCACATAGATAATTTAAGATTTTATTCAAACTCGATATGCCAGGCACATTCAACGCGAGCGATTTTTAACAAATTCAGCAAAATTAATCCGACATTTTGCCACGAGAATTTCAATCAAGTGTCACTGTCAACTTCAAGTGACAGCTAATGTCAATTTGACGTGACATTAGAGTTGCGTTCAGAAACGTCGATCTTTTCCGAACAGACAGTATCGACAGAAAGGGGCGGGGCTAATGAAGTTTCAGATTTTAGGTTTCGGAGCACAGTCCCTGGATACAAGGGTAGTCTGAACTGAAACCAAATAACTATTTTCTCTTCTTTTCTTGACTTGACGAGCTCAAGGGCTGTGATTATTTTGTTACAAACCTTATGTACAAAAAGTTATTAAATGTTGATATAATAAAATAGATTATTATGGAATCGTTGGAAAGTAAGACGTTATATTTTCAACAATGTTCTTCTATGTCGCAGGTGATGGACTCTGTTTCGGTGAGCGGCGGCGGCACATACGGTGGTGCTGGCGGCGCGGGTCACTACGGCACGTACGGGCACTACGGCGCCGCCGCGTACCAGCCTACGCCCGCGTACATGGTGGAGCCGCCTGGGCAGGTGCCCGCCTACATGGGGCAGGTGGGTCAGCTCGTAGGGCGGGACGTACTTTACTTTTTACGGCGGTACTGTACTACGACAGTACTCTACTACGGCTGTACTGTCCTACGGCAGTACTGTACTACAGCTGTATAGTACTACGGCAGTACTGTACTACGCCAGTACTGTACCACGGCAGTACTGTACTACGCCAGTACTGTACTACGGCAGTACTGTACTACGCCAGTACTGTACTACGGCAGTACTGTACTACGCCAGTACTGTACTACGCCAGTACTGTACTACGCCAGTACTGTACTACGGCAGTACTGTACTACGGCAGTACTGTACTACGGCAGTACTGTACTACGGCAGTACTGTACTACGGCAGTACTGTACTACGGCAGTACTGTACTACGGCAGTACTGTACTACGGCAGTACTGTACTACGGCAGTACTGTACTACGGCAGTACTGTACTACGGCAGTACTGTACTACGGCAGTACTGTACTGCGGCAGTACTGTACTGCGGCAGTACTGTACTACGCCAGTACTTTACTACAGCAGTACTATACTACGGCAGTACTTTACTGTACGGGCACTACGGCTTCGCGCCGTGTACCAGGCTACGCCCACGTACATAGTAGTTGCCCGCCTACATGGGGCATGTGGGCAAGCAGAATTGAACAGGAAGACGAACAGTCATACTAAAATGAGAGGGGATCGCTCGAAATAAAATTGTTGATCTTATTATAAGTTTGCATTGACCTATTTTCTTCTTAAGACGAAATTAGACGGTTCTTCAAAAGTGATTCATGAATGATGAACGATACTTGTGAAAGCAATCGGGAGCCGCAAGCTTTCATCGCGAAGGCACACTCCGATGAACGACAGTTTAGACAATTCATTTTCGGTCTTTTATCGATGAAGCATCGACAATAAAAGCAAAAATGAACCAAAAGCCTGGAAGAAATCGCTGTTAAGCGATAAGGCCGCCCCTTTGTTCACAATTTTTTATGTTACTGTATTTCTTGTATGTTTGTTGTTTCTGTTTTTGTGTGCAAATAAAGAATTAATCAATCAATCAATCAATGAACCTTCTAATTTCGCCTTTAGCGTGTCGATCAATTTGGCTTTAAATCTGTTCAGCCCAATACTACGCCACACGTACTGCGTTCTCAGTGGCGTTATGAAAGTCTTCGCGTGTGCAAGATGGCAGGCACGCGGGGCAGGACATTAGATGTGCCATGTTTTGGGAGGGGGCACCACATTCAAATCTTTCGTTTGTGGAATAACCGCACCGGCAAAGATTATGCTTACATCGGCCCACCTGGGTCCTATGAACCCCTGCATAACGTGCTGTAGGTTTCACTGTTTATGCTAAATGATCTGAATATTTTCTTTAACATCATATTCTTTTGTTACAGGAGTACGTAGAAGGAGGAGGTAGTGCTTCGCCTAGAAGTGCATCTCCCGGCGCTTTACCACAACACAATTTACATTTACAACAGAGGTAAGTTAAAATTTGATGGTTATGTAAAAAGAATATAGCAGGCTTGCATTTCTATCTGTAGGTCATATTATTATTATTCTTCTTATGGTGTCGATAGCAAATTAAAACCTAAACGTTTCGAACTACAATTGTTTGGAATCATTAGGGATTGGCATTACTATTGTAGTTTAAACTAATATGGTTACTAAGATCAATTCCATGATCCAGTAAATAAATAAACTAATGCATACAGTGATTTTTATAATATAATCTTTGCTGGAAAGAAACATACTTTAATTCGTTGTTACCTTTACTTTAGCTGTGTTTCTAATATTTGAGAAAACCCTGTTAAAATATAGACTCTATTTGATATTCACAAAGTATCAATATGTATGAGATGTCCGCCTTTGAAATTAAGTTAATTTACTTCGTAAACAAATAGCACCATTAACTCTCCGCAGGTACGATTCGACGTCGCTAGAGCAACTCGGTCGGCACTACTGCGTGACGTCACCGCGCGGCGAGTACGCCACGGACGCGTACGGGTACCAACACTACCCGACCGCGTACGACCCGCAGCCGCACCAGCCGCCGCCGTTTAAGGTACGTTCATAACAAGTTGGTACATCACCAATTGTACTCGCGAGTTGCAAGTACACTCGGCTATGAGGATAAATGAGGAAGATGTTGTGAAAGGAATGGGACTTACTTGATGATGAGCTGAATGATGAGAGGTGCTGATGGTAGACCATACAGTGATCGATGAGATGGACAATGAGCTGGTGGTAGGCCGGTTCTTCAGATCGACCTTAGTTGACTTCTTGAGCCGATAATTCACGCACTGACGAATGTTAATCACGCACCTTAATGTTATGCAATTGAGTATTGAACTGAAAGCTGAATAAATGTTCCTCTTAGCTTTGTAGCACAATTCACAAACGAATCACGTTATTACTGAGTAATCGTGCGCGCGCGGCGGTGACCGGAACAAAGTGTTTGCTATATTGTGTTGATTGTGTGTGGCCGCGGCCGGCGCCCGCATCTTCGGTAGCGGTCGGCTCTCGTTCGGGGAAACACGTGTATCGTCGCGTTATGCCGCGTACACCAATAGTGGCTAGGTCGGCACTACTGCCACGGACGCGTACGGGTACCAACACTACCCGACCGCGTACGACCCGCAGCCGCACCAGCCGCCGCCGTTCAAGGTACGCCATAACAACGTTGGTACATCACCAATAGTGACTAGGTTGGCACTACTGTGTGACGTACGGCGAGTATGCCACGGACGCGTACGGGTACCAACACTACCCGACCGCGTACGACCCGCAGCCGCACCAGCCGCCGCCGTTCAAGGTACGCCATAACAACGTTGGTACATCACCAATAGTGACTAGGTTGGCACTACTGTGTGACGTACGGCGAGTATGCCACGGACGCGTACGGGTACCAACACTACCCGACCGCGTACGACCCGCAGCCGCACCAGCCGCCGCCGTTCAAGGTACGCCATAACAACGTTGGTACATCACCAATAGTGACTAGGTTGGCACTACTGTGTGACGTACGGCGAGTATGCCACGGACGCGTACGGGTACCAACACTACCCGACCGCGTACGACCCGCAGCCGCACCAGCCGCCGCCGTTCAAGGTACTTCTTAACAGTTGGTACATCACCAATAGTGGCTAGGTTGGCACTACTGTGTGACGTACGGCGAGTACGCCACGGACGCGTACGGGTACCAACACTACCCGACCGCGCAGAACTTGTTCTGCGTTGATTGTCATTCATTGCCTCCGTCGCGCCCCATCCTTGAAGCTACATATATCATTTATCTTTTAAGTGACAATTTGTGACTATAACTATATGAATTTCTGGAACTTTTATTTACTAAGCCTTAGGAGACCGACACAACCGTGTTCTTTTTCTGTGTCTGGTAGGTATGATTGAGGAACGTTGACTAGTTACGGCAAAATTTGCTTGCACACGTTGTATGCGTAGGCTACTGTACGTAAGCGCTATCGAAATGGAACGTAAGCAATCCCCGGGAAGTCCCTTGATTGTATACTTACTGACATTTTTAAAAACATAATTCTATTTTTTTATTAATTGCTATTGCGTTGTCTGCAGGATTCACAAAACGGGTTAAGTCTGGGCAGCGCGGGAGGTCAGTCAATGTACGGCGATGAGGAGGAACTTCAGAAACAGATGGCTGGCATGGCGTTGGCCGACTATGGTGAGTATGGACAAGGTACATACATAATTTGTTTATTTTTTTATTCTTGTGAAATAGTTTTAACCTCCTTTTTATGCTCTCAATGTTTAAATCATGCAAGTGCTTGTTTAGCTCTTATATATGCGACTGCAAATGTTGTAGATCATCAATGAGATAATTTTCGTAATTCAAAGATTATTTTCTACCTCCGTTTAAACTTAAAACTCTCCTCATCCAAGACAGATGGGAATAGTGTACTTTATTCAGGTTTTTAATTTTTTTCGAGCACTTTCGTTTTATCAGTGTAAAATTTTGTAATTTTTTTTACTTTTATGTACCGCTCGCTTGTATTTAATGTTTATTCTACATACAATTTTAATTATTCCACTTGAATACCAATAAAATTGTTCATTCATCATCATTGAGATAGAGATAGTAAATTGATGTCCTCTCTTATTCATGCAAGTTGTACATTTTCAACATTAGCTGTCCACGGCGGCGTAGGCGTCGGCGGTCGCGAAGAAGGTGGAGGCCTCCAATGGCGCGACCCAAACCTTCCTGAAGTGATAGGATTCCTCAACTCTCCCTCCGATGTGGTGAAAGCCAACGCCGCAGCCTACCTCCAACACCTGACGTATATGGACGACCCTAACAAGCAGAAGACCAGGAGTTTGGGTAAGTTGTGTTGATGACTTGAGCTTGCTGATGTACAATGAATGAAGTGATAGGGTTCCTCAACTTGCTGTCTGACGTGAAGCCCTACGCCGCAACCTATCTCCAACACTTGACGTATTAGGATGACCCTAACAAGCAGAAGACCAGGAGTTTGGGTGAGTTGTGTTGAGGACTTGATGCTTACTGATGTAGAATGAATGAGGTGATAGGGTTCCTCAATTCGCCGTCAAACGAGAACCCTACGCCGTAGCCTTCCTGCAACACTATATGGACGACCTTATCTTACAGGGAGTCTGGGACGTAAAAAACGATAGTGGAATTCTAAATGAACATTGTATATTAAATGGTTCGATTTCTTTGAAGTCTAAGGAACGGATTGAATCAGACACCCATCTGGAGGGCTCATTAAGCATCAACACAAACCTACAGTTTTATTGCTCATTTGATAATTATGATATTATAATAATTAAGTTCTTTTTTATTATATTCACTCTAAAGCTAAAGTGTTGAACCTGTTCATTTCCCAGGTGGCATCCCACCGCTAGTCCGCCTAGTCTCGCACGAGAACCCGGAAGTGTGTCGAAACGCGTGCGGAGCGCTACGGAACCTTTCGTACGGCAGACAGAACGACGAGAACAAGCGGGCGATCAGGGACGCCGGCGGGATTCCCGCGCTCATGGCGCTGCTGTGCCGAGCTACTGATATGGAGGTTAGTTCATTACTTAGCGTGTAGAGGGCCTTTCGTACAGACAGAACGACGAGAACAAGCGGGCGATCAGGGACGCCGGCGGGATTCCCGCGCTCATGGCGCTGCTGTGCCGAGCTATTGATATGGAGGTTAGTTCATTACTTAGCGTGTAGAGGGCCTTTCGTACAGACAGAACGACGAGAACAAGCGGGCGATCAGGGACGCCGGCGGGATTCCCGCGCTCATGGCGCTGCTGTGCCGAGCTATTGATATGGAGGTTAGTTCATTACTTAGCGTGTAGAGGGCCTTTCGTACAGACAGAACGACGAGAACAAGCGGGCGATCAGGGACGCCGGCGGGATTCCCGCGCTCATGGCGCTGCTGTGCCGAGCTATTGATATGGAGGTTAGTTCATTACTTAGCGTGTAGAGGGCCTTTCGTACAGACAGAACGACGAGAACAAGCGGGCGATCAGGGACGCCGGCGGGATTCCCGCGCTCATGGCGCTGCTGTGCCGAGCTATTGATATGGAGGTTAGTTCATTACTTAGCGTGTAGAGGGCCTTTCGTACAGACAGAACGACGAGAACAAGCGGGCGATCAGGGACGCCGGCGGGATTCCCGCGCTCATGGCGCTGCTGTGCCGAGCTACTGATATGGAGGTTAGTTCATTACTTAGCGTGTAGAGGGCCTTTCGTACAGACAGAACGACGAGAACAAGCGGGCGATCAGGGACGCCGGCGGGATTCCCGCGCTCATGGCGCTGCTGTGCCGAGCTACTGATATGGAGGTTAGTTCATTACTTAGCGTGTAGAGGGCCTTTCGTACAGACAGAACGACGAGAACAAGCGGGCGATCAGGGACGCCGGCGGGATTCCCGCGCTCATGGCGCTGCTGTGCCGAGCTACTGATATGGAGGTTAGTTCATTACTTAGCGTGTAGAGGGCCTTTCGTACAGACAGAACGACGAGAACAAGCGGGCGATCAGGGACGCCGGCGGGATTCCCGCGCTCATGGCGCTGCTGTGCCGAGCTATTGATATGGAGGTTAGTTCATTACTTAGCGTGTAGAGGGCCTTTCGTACAGACAGAACGACGAGAACAAGCGGGCGATCAGGGACGCCGGCGGGATTCCCGCGCTCATGGCGCTGCTGTGCCGAGCTATTGATATGGAGGTTAGTTCATTACTTAGCGTGTAGAGGGCCTTTCGTACAGACAGAACGACGAGAACAAGCGGGCGATCAGGGACGCCGGCGGGATTCCCGCGCTCATGGCGCTGCTGTGCCGAGCTATTGATATGGAGGTTAGTTCATTACTTAGCGTGTAGAGGGCCTTTCGTACAGACAGAACGACGAGAACAAGCGGGCGATCAGGGACGCCGGCGGGATTCCCGCGCTCATGGCGCTGCTGTGCCGAGCTACTGATATGGAGGTCAGTTCATTAGGGAACGTCCTGAGGGCCAAGACAAGTGGCCCTTTTAGTATCGATCTTCTTCTTAGCGTTTCGATGGCAAACACTCACTATATTGTTGCGGCCCAGAATTTAGCCACGTCCACTGCACTATCCGTGGCATGCATTAAATCCTCCCGCGTGCAGGTTTTAGGGCATGCGGGGCACGATATTAGGTGGGACATCGTTTGAGTTTCACCGCAAATACAACTCATTTTAGAGCCATCCGAGAGTCCCCACCGGAACATGTTGTCTTTGCGATTGAAATGTCACGTGACCGCTAGTGTTAATCTCATACATTTTTTTCTATTCTACTGGCGATATCTATAATAGAAAGCCTCTTGTCTAGGCCATCAATCAATCAATAAATCAATCAAATATTTATTTATTCACATAGACATAATAAGCATGTACTTATGAATCGTCAATATTTTCCTACCACCCATTCAAGACTTTTTTAACTGACAAGAAGAATGGGCGCAAGAAACTTGCCCTCAGATCTATCATCTGTATACGAAAGTACCGCAGATGTGGCGATCGCAAACCGCACATGTGCCGTTCGCGCACATACTACGCGCTATGCGCAAGCTGTGCGTTGGAGCAGTTAGAGGCCATGTCCAGAACTACGCACGAGTTGACGCGCATTGACCATACATCGTCTCTAGATATTGGCGGTCCGCGTCTTATCTTTCACATTGACAGTATTGTTATCAAAATTGCTGGTGAAATCTCTCCTAATTCGCCCTTCTGGACAATCGCACGGATACACTACACTACACGAAAATTTGGAAGATGTTTCTTTCTATGTATAGTCTATTCCAAACCGGTTGTCGCTGCGCGTAAACTAACATCAATTTTGTAAGCTTACCAAAGACTATAAGAACTGATTAGTGTTGTGAAAATGCAATAATTAATTTCACTCTAAACTCTTGTAAGTCGACTGTGATTTTAATGAATCGTAATAATTATTATCATTCATTACTAACCTAATATTCTTTTCTTCACGCAGGTCAAAGAACTAGTAACTGGCGTGATATGGAATATGTCTTCCTGCGAAGACCTGAAGCAATCTATAATAGACGATGCGGCCCAAGTGATCGTCAACAAAGTCATCGTGCCACACTCCGGATGGCATCCCGCCAACCCCGGCGACACTTACTGGTCGACAGGTATGATGTGTTAAATAAATATTATAGTTCAGGGTCTTGTGAGATCTCTTTTTTTGAGAGGAATTAACACAGATAACAAGAAATATGTTAGAAGTAGTAAGTGGGCGGGGCGCGCATGGAAATCTCCCCCCTCCCATACCTTTTACCTTTGCACGGTTTTAAATTTCTTCTATTCATTCGGTGCTAAATTGCGCGACATGCTCCTCCATTCTCCATTCTTTATTGTATTCTGCGCAGGGACCGGAAAACCCCTGTTTTTGATTAAGCTTATTATTAGGGAAACCTTGTTAAAGGGTAACCGTATTATAGGGTTACCCTATCGATAGTGTAAGACTCAAGAAAGGGTAACCCTTTCGAATTAACTTAACTTCTTTCCAATGGGCTTACCGTATCGAAAGGGTTTTGAATTAAGCACTTACCACATAATTGGGTTACCCTATTGTCTCCTGCATCGCATCAATGATAAGATAAGATAAGATAAACGTTTATTGTTGCCACACACATAAACACAAGCAAATGAACATACAAAAAAAAAAAAAAAAGAAAATAAATAATTACAATGGTCTCCTGTCTCTTTTCCGCGCATTCTGCATACCGTATCTCGGGGTGGTGGGCGTCCGTCTCGGTTATAATTATGTTGTGTTGTGTGTTGTGGATACTAATAATTTTTAAAGCGCATTTGGTTTTTTTTTGTGGTATATCTATCTATACTAATATTATTAAGAGGAAAGATTTGTATTTTTGTATGTAACGAATAAACTCAAAAAGTACTGGACCGATTTAGAAAATTCTTTCACCGTTAGAAAGCTACAGTCTTCCCGAGTGACATAGGCTATATTTTATCCCGATATTCCCACGGGAACGGGTACTACGCGGGTGAAACCGCGGGCGGCCGCTAGTCACTACATAGTATAAAACAAAGTCGCTTTCTCTGTCCCTATGTCCCTTTGTATGCTTAAATCTTTGAAACTACGCAACGGATTTTGATGCGTTTTTTTTAATAGATAGAGTGATTCAAGAGGAAGTTTTATATGTACTTTTTATCCCGATATTCCCACGGGAACGGGAACCACGCGGGTGAAACCGCGGGCGGCCGCTAGTAGGCTATATTTTAACCCGATATTCTCACGAGAACGGGTACCACGCGGGTAAAACCGCGAGGATCCGCTAGTCCTACTTAATATTATAAATGTGAAAGTTTAGATGTTTGGATGTTTGGATGTTTGGATGTTTGGATGTTTGGATGTTTGGATGTTTGTTACTCAATCACGCCAAAACGGCTGAACGGATTTGGCTGAAATTTGGGACACAGATACTTTGTAGTCTGGAAAGGAACATAGGCTACTTTTTATCCCGAAAAAATGTCACATTCCCGCGGGATAACGTCGTGAAGTCCACGCGGACGAAGCCGCGGGCGGAAAGCTAGTTATGTATAAAGTAAAGTCCCGTGGACTAAAATAGGTAAGTACCATATTAGAAAAGCTCAAATTACGGATGTGATTCTTTTTTCTTGTGATAAATCAAAAGATCATAATATAAGTTTTCTAATAAACGATTTTTATTTTGTTTGCAATAATTCAAAAGTTATATCAAAATAAAAATTAGTATTTGAATCGAACCGAAGACACGCCAAAACAGCTCCCGAACACACTTGAGCACGTGTGACGTCATAATGTTAACTTTTTACAAGAAAACAACAACGCACTTTTAAAAATAAAAAAAATCCAAGATGGCGGCCAACATTTTTGTTTGTGGGCCGATTTTGATGAAACTCGGATTTTGGTACTATTTTGACAGGAAAATAGCAACGCAATGTCAAAAATGATAAAAAAACCAAGATGGCGGCCAAATTTTTTGTTTGTTGGCCGATTTCAATGAAACTCGATTTCTAGTACTATTTTGACAAGAAAACAGCAACGCAATGTTATAAATATAAAAAAATCCAAGATGGCGGCCAACTTTTTGTTTGTGGGCCGATTTTGATGAAACTCAATTTCTAGTACTATTTTGACAAGAAAACAACAACGCACTTTTAAATATAAAAAAGTCCAAGATGGCGGCCAACTTCTTTGTTTGTGGGCCGATTTTGATGAAACTCGATTTCTAGTACTATTTTGACAAGAAAACAGCAACGCAATGTTAAAAATATAAAAAAATCCAAGATGGCGGCCAACTTTTTTGTTTGTGGGCCGATTTTGATGAAACTCGAAGTCTAGTACTATTTTGACAAGAAAACAGCAACGCAATGTTAAAAATATTAAAAAATCCAAGATGGCGGCCAACTTTTTGTTTTTGGGCCGATTTCAATGAATCACGATTTCTAGTACTATTTTGACAAGAAAACAGCAACGCAATGTTAAAAATATAAAAAAATCCAAGATGGCGGCCAACTTTTTTGTTTGTGGGCCGATTTTGATGAAACTCAATTTCTAGTAGGTACTATTTTGACAAGAAAACAACAACGCACTTTTAAAAATAAAAAAGTCCAAGATGGCGGCCATATTTTTTGTTTGTGGGCCGATTTTGATGAAACTCTATTTCTAGTACCTACAATTTTGACAAGAAAACAACAACGCACTGTTAAAAATAAAAAAAATCCAAGATGGCGGCCAACTTTTTTGTTTGTAGGCTGATTTCGATGAATCTCGGTTTTTGGTACTATTTCATCAAGAAAAAAGTAACGTAATGTAAAAAAAAAAAAATTTGAGATGGCAGCAATTTTTTTTGTTTGTGGGCCAATTTTGATGAAACTCGAAGTCTAGTACTATTTTGACAAGAAAACAACAACGCACTTTTAAAAATAAAAAAAGTCCAAGATGGCGGCCAACTTTTTTGTTTGTGGGTCGATATTTATGAAACTTGGTTTTTGGTACTATTTTGAAAAGAAAACAGCAACGCAATGTTAAAAATATAAAAAAATCCAAGATGGCGGCCAACTTTTTGTTTGTGGGCCGATTTTGATGAAACTCAATTTCTAGTACTATTTTGACAAGAAAACAACAACGCACTTTTAAAAATAAAAAAAGTCCAGGATGGCTTCCATATTTTTTGTTTGTGGGCCGATTTTGATGAAACTCGATTTCTAGTACCTACAATTTTGACAAGAAAACAACAACGCACTGTTAAAAGTAAAAAAAAATCCAAGATGGCGGCCAATTTTTTGTTTGTAGGCTGATTTCGATGAAACTCGGTTTTTGGTACTATTTCGTCAAGAAAAAAGTAACGTAATGTTAAAAAAAAATAAAAATTCAAGATGGCAGCAAATTTTTTTGTTTGTGGGCCAATTTTGATGAAACTCGAAGTCTAGTACTATTTTGACAAGAAAACAACAACGCACTTTTAAAAATAAAAAAAGTCCAAGATGGCGGCCAACTTTTTTGTTTGTGGGTCGATTTTTATGAAACTTGGTTTTTGGTACTATTTTGAAAAGAAAACAGCAACGCAATGTTAAAAAATAATTTATATTTTTGTTATTGCTGTTTTCTTGTCAAAATAGTACGACTTCGAGTTTCATCAAAATTGGCCCACAAACAAAAAAATGTGCTGCCATCTTGAATTTTTATTTTTTTTAACATTGCGTTACTCTTTTCTTGACGAAATAGTACCAAAAACCGAGTTTCATCGAAATCAGCCTACAAACAAAAAATTTGGCCGCCATCTTGGATTTTTTTATTTTTAACAGTGCGTTGTTGTTTTCTTGTCAAGATTGTACTAGAAATCGAGTTTCATTAAAATCGGCCCACTAACAAAGAAGTTGGCCGCCATCTTGGACTTTTTTTTTTTTTAAAAGTGCGTTGTTGTTTTCTTGTCAAAATAGTACTAGAAATTGAGTTTTATCAAAATCGGCCCACAAACAAAAAAGTTGGCCGCCATCTTGGATTTTTTTATATTTTTAACATTGCGTTGCTGTTTTCTTGTCAAAATAGTACTAGAAATCGAGTTTCATTGAAATCGGCCAACAAACAAAAAATTTGGCCGCCATCTTGGTTTTTTTATCATTTTTGACATTGCGTTGCTATTTTCCTGTCAAAATAGTACCAAAATCCAAGTTTCATCAAAATCGGTTCACAAACAATAAAGTTGGCCGCCATCTTGGATTTTTTTATTTTTAACAGTGCGTTGTTGTTTTCTTGTCAAAATTGTACTAGAAATCGAGTTTCATCAAAATCGGCCTACAAACAAAGAAGTTGGCCGCCATCTTGGATTTTTTATTTTTTTAACATTGCGTTACTCTTTTCTTGACGAAATAGTACCAAAAACCGACTTTCATCGAAATCAGCCCACAAACAAAAAAGTTGACCGCCATCTTTGTTTTATATTTTTTTTTAACATTGTGTTACAGTTTTCTTGTAAAAATAGTTCAAAAAATCGAGTTTCATCAAAATCTGCCCACAAACAAAAATGTTGGCCGCCATCTTGGATTTTTATTTGTTTTTACTTTGACGACATTTGACGACTTCCTCGGCCGAGTGGTGTACGCAACGGTTTTCAAGGTGCCGCTATCTCTAGAGGTCCCGGGTTCGATCCTCGGTCGGCTAAATATTGAAAACGAACTTTTCAAATAATCAAATTTCTAGCGCGTACCTTTTTAATAACAAATAAGTTTCGATTTACCGGTGTTAAAAAATGCCCATTTTCAAAAATTTATTACTCGGTACCTAACCAAGTAGAATTGAAACACGGGAGTTCTACTCTTGCATTTGTAAAGCTTAACTCTTTCCAATTATTGAAAAAAAGGGGGATGTCCGATTTTAAGGGTTTTGGAAACACCGTGCATGGCCACCAAAGTCCACCAAAATCGCTGTATCGAACTGTTTTTTTTTTCATGACAGATAATGAATTTCCTAACAATTTTTATATGAAAAAACTGACAAATGCGCAGTTATTGAGAAAAAAACTAGTTTTTCACTTCTCATGCTCGTAAAGTTCGTGTTTATGTTGGGTATAGGCGGCATAAAATCGCTTTTTATGCTCTAGTGCATAAAGTAAAATCTTCGTCTAAGTCTCATACTTTAAGACAAAGGTCGTCAGGTAAACAGTCACACACGCAATTAAACTTCGTAAAATAAACTTTATTAATACGTAACGTATTTCATTCTGTTTCTTAAATTTTGTACATAATCCATGTTAAATTATTAAATTAATAAAACTAGGCAAAATTAATGAGTTTTCTAAGGAATAAGTATTTCAAGAGTATTATGGACTACGATCTATGCTAAAGTCACTGTGCTGCCAATGCCCGTATAAAAAAAAAGAAAAAGAAAGTCTTCCCGCCAATATGGCGAAGTCTTCATTTTTTCTTTTTTGCAATATTTTTATTTATTTTCCTCACACTCGAAGTGAAAAGCAGAGTGTATAACTCGTACATAAAACCCATTTTACCCTCGAATTGACTATCCACCTCGGGTAAAATGGTACCTTTTATGCACTTGTTGTACAATCTACTATTTTTGTATGAAAAAATATTAGTTTGCGTCGAGATTGCATCACATGTTAAAGAAGGCTAAATACTATTAGTACCTACGTAGATTAACAAAAATAGGCGAATCCAAAAAATTAAGTGATTTTTTATATCTTTTTGATAATTTTTGTTTCAAATGACTAATAACGTTGCAGGCCTCAGAAGCCATAGCCAGTTCAATTTATATGAAAAACGTTTCTACAAAGTAGCATTATATCAAATATTACTTTTTTTATAAAGCTATTTTATAAAGCTTACTATTTCTCACGCTAGAGTTTTTGTACAATATTTAAATTTATAAGTTTTTATAGGTACCTACTTCGAGTCTTGTATTGTAACTATACATTATTAACTTAAAATGTAGCCATATTGTTGAGTTTACAATAACTTATTATAATTTGTTAAAATTTTGTAATTTACTAGACCTAAGCAAATTGTAAACTTGTTCATGGTTCTGTAATAAATAAAAAAAAAAAAGCTACTAGCTGCTCGATCGGCGAAATTTGTATCGCCTTATCGACAGCACGCCACCTATCGGGTCCAATTGTAAATCTAAATCATTCTGGAATCCGCCTGAAGACACAAAAAAAATCATTGAAATCGAAACTGTTTAGGAGGACTTCAGTTACATACACACGCACAGAAGAGTTATATATATAAAGAATTCACTTCTTGCAAATAATTAAAAACGATCGTCAGTAACAAAAACAAACAAACACGTGTAATGTAGCGGTCATATTAAACAAGTTCCTTCCTTCCGTTTTTAAATGCCGGCGCCGCGGCCACTCGGATAAACAATAGCGAGCGGCGGCGACCGACGGATCACGCGAAAATGAACTTTAGCGTGAACTACGCATGATTCGTTATTATCTGACGTAGCGAAGATTTTGTCGATGCCGCGATCACACTTGAAATTGTTATACAATAATAAGTCTAATGTAGTGCGCGCAGAAGTTTAAATTGCTTTGACGCTTCAAAACCCTGTCGCAGGGTAAGACTTAAAAGGGTTTTTCGTTTATGGTAAGCGCTTACCCGAATTAACTTGATTCATTTGGTTACCCTGTCAATACGGTAAGTCGATGATATGCTTATCAATTTGAAAGGGTTTGTAGAAACAAGTCTTTAAAATACCCTATAAAAACCCGGGTTAGGGTAAGCGGTTCCGGTCCCTGATTCTGCGTAATTAACCATCTAATAAAAAAAAAAAACAATATCACTAATTACCAGATATCGGAATAGGTAGAGCTATTTTGCGTACTTGCGATAATTTTTATTAATATGGACATTCTAAGATTTTTATTGTTTTAAGTAATAAACCGGAGTTCCGCAATTTGCTATAATAGCTAGGCCTCTCCATTGTAGTACAAATAATCGTGTATATGCAACCTAAACAGCTGTACCTATTCCGATCTCTGCTAATTACCTTAGCTAGAGACGTACGTTACTATCCTATATGACATTAGGAGTGAATTGATGTACAGTTCTTAGGCACATGAATGTAACGAATTCCAACCTTGTTGCGTTGCATTAGGGCCGAGGCCTGGGGGCCTAGCGCGGTGTCTTTGAGACATTTGGGCATCAGTTGGTCTGTCACACGAGCGCGCAATGAATGCGCTACTCGCAGCCACTCTACTAGGTTCGGCACTGTAGCCCCGGCTTAGATAAAGATAAAGACAATCTCGTCATCTTGTTTGGCTGACAGGATGCAGTCTAGGATGTTATATGCCTGCTCAGGAGAAGCCTATTTAAGAATCGGATAACACAGAAGCAGGCAGCTCATTAGCAGCTCAAGTCAGTGCAGAATTTGCGAAGCGCTTGGTACGGACAGCTGGATTGTCAACGGTGTAGGGATGTAGGGTTTATATGTAGGGAATATATGTACTAAATATACTATTCAACTTGAAATAATCAAACTGTTTGCTTACCAGTGTTCCGCAACGCATCAGGCGTCCTCCGCAACGCGTCTTCAGCGGGCGAATACGCCCGACGGCGGCTCCGCTGCTTGTCTGGTCTCCCCGAAGCGCTACTGCATACTGTTCGAGCCGCAGTGAGAGCTAACGCTATAGGCACCAAGATAGTTGAAAACTGCGTCTGTGTACTACGGAATTTATCCTATAGGTAAGTGATGTAGACTTTTGATTCCTTAATACAGAGCCAACGCTATAGGCACCAAGATAGTTGAGAACTGCGTCTGTGTACTACGAAATTTATCCTATAGGTATGTGATGTAGGCTTTTGATCCTTCTATAGTCCCCTTATGACCAATGAAAGACTACTTCTAGCGCTACTGCATACTGTTCGAGCCGCTCTACGAATCAACGTTGCACCCAAGATCGTTGAGAACTGCGGCTGTGTAGTCCTACTTATCCTACAGGTACGTAAATATAAATAAATAGACATCACCATCAACAAGAATTAATGTCTTAAAATAATGTATAAGCTGTTGTTTTTTCTGTGCACCGATAGGCACCTTCTTAGTTACGATTCAGACCAACCGTTTTGCATCGGGCCGGTCCAGACGGCATTTTATAATGCGGTAAAGGAAATTGAAATTTATCAACAGGTATTACCGTTCATATTGGCTTTACCGCTATTTTCCGTTCAAAACACGCGACGAAACGGCCGTACGGCTTCCGCGGCATGCGTACGGCTCCGAATAGACTTGAACGGCATTTTAAGATGCCGTAAAGGAAAATGAAATGTATAAACGGGAATTACAGTTCATATTAGATGCACCCCAATAATCTCCGTTCGCATTCCGCGACAGCGCCATGCGGCTTCCGCGGATTTCGTACGCATCCGTTCTATCCTGGGGGCCGATTCTCAGGCAATCGAGAAAAGTTCACTTTTATAAGCTCGAAATTCAAATATAACACAGTCTGTGTATTGTCAAAATTTCACAATCGAAAAAGTTCGATCGAAAAGCAGTCGAACGCTACGAGTGGTACAGACCAATCGATGTTCGTATACGAACTTAGCTGTCAAAATGAATTTGTTGACATGCGGGATAGTTTAGTTTGTTTGAAACGTTGCAACTTTTCAATAGAAACCACAAACAAAATGTTCGACATACGAATTACCACACTGATAAAGTACGAATGCCTGAGAATCGGGCCCCTGGGCCGTTGCTAGCCGGGTTGGTCTGAATCGTACTTAGTCATAAATGAAAGCCATGTCACCATTGCCAAATCAACCTATCCCACTTCCTTTTTTTAATATAGAGTTTTTTATATCGTAGATGTCAAGAAATAGAAGATCCATTATACGACACGAGAGCACCGCCCACACAATCGTCAGGACAAGCGAGGATACAAGCCAGCGCATCTAAAGGTAAACTTATACTTGCTGATTATGATGCTGTCTCCTTCAGACGATATTGTGAAAAAAGTGATAGCATCACATTTAAACACTGTTTTAGTGAAACACAAGCTAAACAGTGTTTTGTAATAAGACCGATAGTTCTTAGTAAAATCACCTTGTTAGACATCGCTCGAAGGCTTGCTCAGCTGAAGTGACAGTGGGTGGTACAAATAGCGCGGAGAACCGATGGCCGTTGGGGCGGAAAGGTTCTCGAATGGCGACCGCGTACTGGGCGACGTTCCGTGGGCAGGCTCCCTACATGGTGGATCGAAGATCTGGTCAAGGTGGGAAGTCGCTGGGTGCGGGCCAAGCAGAACCGATAGATGTGGAGATCCTTGGGAGAGGCCTATGCCACAGAATAAATAATAGTACACTGGTACAGAAACTTCACTCCGCTAAACCATTTAAGTAAATAGCAACTCTATATAATTACAACGCAATAAAGTGGAATTCAGCTTGTACGGCGCTAATTACGAACGGCAGGACGTTGCATCTCTTTCTATCGCATAATTCTAGCTTTTGCGGGCGAGAGTAGCGCGCAAGTACATCGAGTGACAGACGCCTGCCTATGGCCGTATTCAGAAAGAAAGCTGGCAACCTATCAGCGCTTATAAAAACCGGTCCGCGCAGTTAACGCGCGAGGCAGTCTCTATGAACAAGCGCCGATAAGCGCCGAACGTCGCAGACAAATTCCGACACACGCTGGTCAGCGCTGGCCAGGCCCTTTTGTTTATAATAAGTATCTGCTTCAATCGGCTTGCTTTATGTAGCTGTTACCTGTATGGACCAGCGTTTATAAGCGCCGGTAGATTGGCATCGTCTTCCAGCTTTCTTTCTGTAAACGGCCTATGCCCAGCAGTGGGCGTCGCGTCGTACGGCCAGATGATAACTTGCCGATAGCGAGCGTTATTTAAAGGACAGCACCATAATTGTTTATTCATCTCTCCCTCCACCAGGTGAAAACCTCGGTTGTTTCGGCGGCAGTAAAAAGAAGAAAGAAGGCACTTCATCATCCAACTCCACCAGTCCTCTCGGCAAGAGTGAACCGGAACAACCCCTCAGCGACGCCACCCAGCTCGGGTACAGCGTGCCCAAGGGGACCGAGATGTTATGGTCGCCGGAGGTGAGTGATATGCGCATTTGAGCAAACGATAAACGAAGGCTGGTCATCATCTATACGAGATGCTTTGAGGACTTAGCCCACTTATACCATTCGAGATGCTGTGAGGACTTAGCCCACTTATACCGCACCGCTACTACCCAACCAATGTATGAGCAGTCAAATATGAACTCAATGTCGTGCTTTGCAATTTAGCTTGCGGCAGGCTCGTTTACCGCGCGCTGTCTGCTATTGTATATTGTTACTGTAAAACGCATCTACAGTAAACGACATTAAGTCTATATTAGGCTGCTCATACTTTGGTTGGGTGGGAGCGGTGCGGTATCAGTGGGCTATGACCTGTGGTCGCCCGAAGTGAGTCATATGCGCGTTTGAGCAAACGATGAAAGAAGGCACTCCTTCATCCAACTCCACGGCAAGAGTGAACCGGAACAGCCCCTCAGCGATGCCACACAGCTCGGGTACAGCGAGTCCAAGGGTACCGAGATGTTATGGTCGCCAGAGGAGAGTCATATGATATGCGCATTTGAGCAAACGATGAAGGAAGGCTGGTCATCATCTATTCGAGATGCTGTGGTCGCCAGAGGTGAGTGATATGCGCGTTTGAGCAAACGATGAAGGAAGGGAGGTCATCATCTATTCGAGATGCTGTTGGCGCCAGAGGCGAGTGATATGCGCATTTGAGCAAATGATGAAAGAAGGCTGGTCATCATCCAACTCCACCAACCTGCTAAAGTACGGTCGCAGAGCACGAAGAATCCTACAATGACCTTTTATTACCTGTACGACCTGTTCAGTTTACGCGCGGAACTTAGCTTAAAGCGATAGAATTTGGAGTTACAGAATCAGGAGACGTATTAACGTAGCGCTCGAAATGAAAATCGAATACAAATTGAAAACGTATACGTCAACCAGTCGTCTACGAAATCGAATTCTATTACACCCGTTTTCTTGCAATTTTGTAGCATTTGAAATCTGTATTGCCAATAAATTAATATTCTTTAATTGTTTCAAAATCACAGAGAAACTTAAAAAATATAGCAAAATGAAAACACAAACACTTGTCATATGATTGACAGTGATGACATTTTGCAGCCACAGACTAATAAAGATGATGAATTCTACTAGTAGAAATTCTGCAACGAGTGGGTTTGATCACTCGTTGCAGAATTCATAGGTGTGATTATTCAAAAATACCGATATTAGGAATTCGCATACGAATTTTTCAATTTCGAGTGCGAATTCAAACTCGTGCGCTACGGAAATACGTCTCCAGGATTTTTCTTCTCCAGCGTATATTCATTGGTTGCGTATATTTCTTACCTTCGTCTAACCGAGTGCTGGTTATTTTATTTTATTATTTACTAGGAAGCTTACATACTATATGGTATCTATTTATACCTTTTTTACGACGACATTTTAGCCCATTACGACTTCATATTTAATTTTAATATTTGTATGTTTCTCTCCAGGTTGTCCCGCTATACATGGCGTTACTACAAACCTGTTCGAACCCCGAAACGCTAGAAGCGGCGGCGGGCGCGCTACAGAACCTCGCCGCGTGCTACTGGCAACCCTCCATCGACATCCGGGCGGCCGTCAGGAAGGAGAAAGGTCGGTGTTGCCATGTCAATAATATAATCGATGTTGCATGTTTTATTGCAAATGATTCCTTCTGAAGTTGGTTGTAAAATTCAAAGTGTTCTTAGTCAATGCTATTTTATTTTTATCTACAACGAGGTAGCACTTAGCCACTTAGCCTTCATCACACCTGCCTGCCTAGCATGACCATCATTATATCACGCGATATGATATGGTACGTCATGCTGTCTTGCTTACCCCACTAAGGTGTAAGCAAGATGGCTCTTTATCATACGTCAATAGTCGATAAAAGCTGCTCATGCTAGGCCTGCTGATGTTAAGTGATGATAGATTTAGATAAGATGGTGGTAGCTAGTCAAGCGGTCTTTGAACAAGCCCTACCACCAACCAAACCGAATACAATAGTGTATCCCCACTAGGAATCGAGCTCGGGACCACTGGGTCTGATAACGGTGGTGTGTACCACTAGACCACAGAGGCGGATGCGGATTTAAGATGGTCTTAAATCAGATGGATTTAAATTAAAATTTTATGCTTGTGTTTCACACGTACAATAGGGGCAAAATAACTGGGCGGCTCGGAAGTTAACTGCAAGTGACATTTCGCGCAGCTCGAATGTGCGAGGGAACAGCACAGCGACGTATCCGTATGCGTCAGAGTGAGACATGAGACAAGCCGTGCTTCCGCCCGCGCACCAACCCCGGGCACACCTGTATTCGTCTACTGCGCAGCGTTCCGCGCGAACTTCCGAGCCGCCCACTTATTTTGCTCCCATTGTACAATGTCGTTTCTGCTAAGAACTCGATATTTATATAATATCTTTCTACCAACCAGGTCTCCCAATCCTGGTGGAACTACTCCGGATGGAAGTGGACCGGGTAGTGTGCGCGGTGGCCACAGCTTTAAGGAACCTAGCCATTGACCAGCGGAATAAGGAACTCATAGGGAAATACGCGATGCGGGATCTGGTGCAGAAGCTACCAAGCGGGAATCAGCAACACGATCAGGTATTTTAATTGATACAGAAAAGCCCTATTGCAAGCAAACACGGTCTAACACTATTACGATCTACTACTTACCATTATATCGCTGAGATTATGTACAAAAACAATACGAGTTTCGCAACGTTTTCGCAGCTGAAAATCAGCGATTTGCTTGCGACGCAAGTGAATATGACGCTGAGCTGCGACCCTTGACTACTGCTGCGGCACACACACATTTTATTAGGAACTTTTTGTGCTAGGTCGAACATGTGTTGATTTTCCTTGTCTGCTACTATACAGTGTCTCCAATTTATAAATGTATGTCCTGTAATGTAATTAATGAATATGTGTGTGTCTGTAGCAAGAAAATATAGCAATTATCTATCTATCTATCTTTTAGTTTGAATAAAAAATTGTTTACATCGATTTATTTAATCTTACTAAAACTATACTTCCATTCCATTCAGCGAAGCAAAAGATTTTTAGCAAACAATCTTGATTACGTCTCTAGATCTAAGAAATGCATTTAAGGCGCTACTCGGAAAAAGTAAGGACTTTTCGATTTAAAACTATAGGACGGATACAGTTGTTACAAATCTGGTAATAAGATATATATTTCTTCATACCTTTATCTAGATTCGTATAGTTTCAAAACACGATTTTATGATTTTGCCTCGACACTTTTTCTTTTCGAAAAGACCTCTAAAAATACGAAAATTGAAGATTATTCTTATATAGGGTTACTTACACTATTGGAAATTGGTTTAATTAGTGGACACCAATAATATTTAGGATCGTAATAATAGGTCTTTACATATGAAATTGCCGTTTTTTTCTTTTGTACATATAACTTAACAACTTTTATAATATTAGAAATATATAATTTCTTTAATATTGCGTTACATTAAGACCGTATCGTGCAACTTTTGATAATTTAATAACCACGATATTTGATTATTTACATAGAAAAAACTTATTCCGAAAGTTACGACTATTTTTGTTTCCAGATTTTCGTATTTTATTAGTTGTAAGTTACAACTAATAAAATACGAAAATCTGATTTTTTTTCACTAAGTTACAACTTGTAACTTAGTGAAAAAAAATTTTTTTTTCTCTTAACGAATGTGTCATTTAGTAGTTAAAATGTCCATAAATACGTGTGTAAAATTTTGTAAATTTACATAATATTAGTCGTTAAATAATAACAAAAACGTTAGTATGGAAAAAATATAATTACAATAATCTCCATACAAAACGGCAATTTCATAGGTAAAGACCTATTATATAGAAGCATTTTTTTGAAAATCGCTGTAGTTTTTTAATACGAAGTGATTTTGTGTTTTTTTTTGCCTAATCTGCAAAATCGGTCTCGCTCCCGCGCGCGTCGTTTTCTCATTGCTATCTCGCTTCAGCACAATTTTTCCGAGTATCGCTTTAAAAGGAAGAAATATGTATTTTTACATACATTATCCATTTTATAATATGAAAACATGGAGTTACTTTGAATAAATAGTGTGTCATATTTTTATTATTGCATTTTATATTAAAAGACACGTCAAGATTGTTTAGGTAATAGTACATTACAGCCGAGGACAGGTAAGTAAGAAATTACATTGTCGAGGATGGTTTGAAGCACGAGCCGCAGGCGAGGGCTTTAATCATTCGAGGCAAGGTAATTTGCTTACCGTACAAGGCTTGTATAGTGCTTTTCTCAAGAAATGCGAGGAAATAAAAAAAACTGTTTAACTAAGTAATATTTATTAAAATTTATATCACACATGTTCGGGCAATTATTAAATGTAAATGTTATTGTTTTCCCGGGCACACTTATGTATAAATCGCCCATAATAATATTATTTTAATGATGTATCATTAAAATACGCCAACAACACAGATTCCGAAAACGTATGCGCCTTTTTTTCACTTTTCCAAATCAGATCGTAGGTTTTCATATATCTTTCTTTTGATTTTGCTGGCAGTAAGTTTTCTGTTCTTAATTTTGCTTCTGCTCTCAAATTTGGTGGAGTAGGTACATACAATGTCTGTATATGTTTCATTGGCAGAACTTATTTTGATAATTTATTACACAATAAAAACTGTATTGATATTTAATCAACCGCTGCAAAATCATTCCCGCCGTTTTTTTAATATTGGTTTGTGAGGCCATGTCGAACGGTCATACAGCCTAGTGATACTTACTACTTGCTACTAAAATGCGGAACTTCAATACCCGCTTCTGGGCGGTAGATGGCGCTGTATATATTTCCCATACAAAATTACTCGTAAAGGATATTTTGTCTATGATAAATCTCATTTTGTTTTTTCGATTGATGTTCGTGCTAAGCATGAAGCTCGACTTAATATTGAGTTACCTCAGTATTAAGTCGAGCTTCATGGTGCTAAGGGTACATAGCGATTGTGGTACAATACGAAGTAATACACTCTGTGCGCACCATATTTAAAAAAAAGTTAACCTAATTATGATATAATAATAATGTGGCTGTATGGTGCAAATGTCCCTTTGCTTTTTCTGTTTTTATACACAGGAATAACTAAAGAAAAAATAAAGAAAAAAGTTGGTAGTACCATAGAAAATCACTGCAGTAATGAATTTCAGTACTTACTTACTGCACTAAAATCAGTGCAGTAAGTAAGTACTGAAATTCATTACTGCAGTGATTTTCAAATTTAGAATGTTTACCTCGGAAAAGTGCCACGTACTGCATTCTTTTCTCAAATATAATATTAACATTTCAGAGCATAAGTGTGAAAAATCTTTTGCTCCACTGGAAAGACTGTAGTTGTTGTTTTACCTGTTAACTTGAGCAAGTTCATATTTCCACAGGGCACATCAGACGATACGATAGCAGCAGTACTTGCAACACTGAACGAAGTTATAAAGAAGAGCGGCGAGTTCTCCCGGTCGCTGCTAGAAGCGGGCGGCGTTGAGAGGCTGCTCAACCTGACCAAGCAGCGCCACCGCCACACGCCCAGAGTGCTCAAGTTTGCGGGTAAGATATCGTAGGGTGGATTGACATGGTAACCTGGCAACACTGTATTGACATGATAGCAACCTGGCAACACTGCTAGAAGCGGGCGGCGTTGAGAGGCTGCTCAACCTGACCAAGCAGCGCCACCGCCACACGCCCAGAGTGCTCAAGTTTGCGGGTAAGATATCGTAGGGTGGATTGACATGGTAACCTGGCAACACTGTATTGACATGATAGCAACCTGGCAACACTGCTAGAAGCGGGCGGCGTTGAGAGGCTGCTCAACCTGACCAAGCAGCGCCATCGCCACACGCCCAGAGTGCTCAAGTTTGCGGGTAAGATATCGTAGGGTGGATTGACATGGTAACCTGGCAACACTGTATTGACATGATAGCAACCTGGCAACACTGCTAGAAGCGGGCGGCGTTGAGAGGCTGCTCAACCTGACCAAGCAGCGCCATCGCCACACGCCCAGAGTGCTCAAGTTTGCGGGTAAGATATCGTAGGGTGGATTGACATGGTAACCTGGCAACACTGTATTGACATGATAGCAACCTGGCAACACTGCTAGAAGCGGGCGGCGTTGAGAGGCTGCTCAACCTGACCAAGCAGCGCCATCGCCACACGCCCAGAGTGCTCAAGTTTGCGGGTAAGATATCGTAGGGTGGATTGACATGGTAACCTGGCAACACTGTATTGACATGATAGCAACCTGGCAACACTGCTAGAAGCGGGCGGCGTTGAGAGGCTGCTCAACCTGACCAAGCAGCGCCATCGCCACACGCCCAGAGTGCTCAAGTTTGCGGGTAAGATATCATAGGGTATTCTGTCTTAGTTCGGATATCGATGTAATTGCTTGTGTGTGACTTCTCTATCATCGCCACAAAAGACGACGACGGAGAAAAAAAAACTTTGGGTGCACTTAATACTAAGAGACAAAACAGACTGACGTGTGGAATATTTGTTACATTGTATCCCAAATTAAGAGGGCATGGGCCTAAGTTTTCCAGTTGTTGTAGAATTTATATAAAATCATGAGATGATTACGGGGGTGATTCAAAGAAGATTGCTTATGATCAAAGAAACTAAGAAAGTAAATTTTTCAAGAATTTTCCTAATCGTGTGTCCACTTTACATAAAAGAGCGCGATCACATGTACAGGCGGCCCATTTATTTGAGAGCGCTCGGCTAACGCCAAAACTGACAACGCGTGTCTCACGCGCACTTGTCAAAAGGCGCGCTCTTCAATGTGTACGAACAAAATAGTACAAACTAACTAGCTTTACGTACGCGGCTTCGCCCGCGTGGACTACACGACGTTATCCCGTGGGAATGTGATATTTTTCCGGGATAAAAAGTAACCTATGTTTCTGTCCAGGCTACAAAGTATCTGTGTCCCAAATTTCAGCCAAATCCGTTCAACCGTTTTTACGTGATTGAGCAACAAACATCCAAACATCTAAACTTTCACATACTTACATAACATTAGTAGGATAAGTAGGATAGGATGTGTGAGATTGACCCAAAGCGATACTTTGTGTGAAAGCGACCAGGCTTTTAGGCTGCCTGTCCATAGAAGCGGAGCGAGCTGGCGGAGCGGAGAAATGAGAAAATATTAACCAATAGGATTGCATAAAATCACGCGACCGCTTATAAGGACAGGCAGCCTTAAGCTTTACAGTTTAGCCTTTGTCATATTTAAATAAGTCTATACCTATCTTACCAGGTCAAGTTCTGATGACGATGTGGTCTCATGCGGAACTCCGCGAGGTGTACCGTAAACACGGATGGCGCGAAGCCGACTTTCTGACGCCGGCGCGAGCGGCGCAACCGCGCGGTTCTTCGAATAGCAGCGGTGAGTAACTTTATTTGTAAGCAGATAAAGGTTGAGGTTGAATAGAGTATTTCAGAGCTATTGAAATGTAGATATTTAGTGATGAAGTTAAAAAAAATATATATATATATTATGGGCTTGCTCTTGACTTTACACTGAACATTAGAGCTGAGAAGAAGCCTAAGATGGAGCGAGCTTACACAGAGGCAGCCTATTCACTCTAGCTTTAAAAACTATAGGGTTGTAGTCATTCGGGAAAACAGACGCAGGCAGGGTATTCCATTCCTTGGCGGTGCGCTGCGCATCACAAAGGCAGAAGCTTGGTATGCATTCGCGGGATGTTAACCAAGTAAGGATGATAGCCCGAATAGAACAGATGTGAAAAATAATTTGAATCTGTTTTATAACAAGCTAATTATGAGCTGTTTGATTTTGACTATAGCTGTCTCTTTCTAAAATGAAATCTTTTGTGGCGAGACTATAACTCTACTGACTTGGTGATGTCACAAAGACAGCCGTTCCCTACTTGTCTAATTAGAAAGTTTGATGTTCATTAACTTTGTAAATATTCAACATTATTCAAATTAAATACTATTGCTAATATTTTGAAAAACATTTAAAATGAATAATAAAAAATTACCAGTAAAGTACCCTATTTGAATAACTAAGAATACAGGAAAAGAGAAATGTTTAGGTTCGAAAACTAACTGCCGCAGGTAAATCTGTAACACAAACCGAAATAGGTCATTTGTATTTTATTATGTATTAGAAGTATTTACTGATAATTTTAAGCAGTCATATTTGCAAATTATCACATTAAACTGCGTGGGCAATATAGTTTTATTATTTGTAAGTTATTCAATATAGAATTTAGACAGGGTGACATCGGAAACGTGATAAGAAATCACTTTTTCAGACTTGGGTAATTGATAGCCATTTTAAAGCCTATTGCTTTAAAATGGCTATCAATTATATTATAAATATATGTTATAAAACAAAATTATTTTGTTATTCTCCCTTAGACCAAAACACTGATTCAGTAAATAATGGTGGTTCAGTAAATTAACAAAAAACTGTTTTAGTTTTCTTTAACCACTATTGCTTGAAAAAGTGATTTTTGATCACGTCTCCGATGTCACCCTGTATATTGAATTTTTTATGACATGTCATAATAATTTATGACGTTTGTGTGTATATTATACTCGTACTTTACCGTGTACAGTTTGTGCGATTTAACCCAAACAGCTGCCGTCCATGTTAAATGCATAACCTCGTTTCACGTTAAGAGAATCTTGGTAACGGACTTTTAAATAAATTCAAGCACATCTATGCCGATCTCACAAGTGATATTAACATTGTCTTCCTGCTGTATTTGTGCACTAAAATCATTGTTTCATACAAGCTTTTAATGCCACGTTTTCTTTGCAAAAACTTTTCAAAGTCTCATGAAATACTTGATTTTACTGCTTGATGTAAATAAATACGACGATGAAGTAAAAACGATTAGATAATTACGATTGTAAGCAAAGCGAGGCTTAAGCTATATTATTGTTCATTTATAACCAAAATTGTAAAAGCAAACCAAATAAATGTTTAAAAAGAACTTCAGAACAGTATCCTTCTTAGGATGCAATATTGCCATCTATGAGCTATAACACGACTGGTGAAGGACGCCCCTAGAATATCGCCTATGTAAGCTAAACGATGCGGTTGCACCGCTTTTAAAGAGAGCTTAATTTAAACGTTAGGGTCTATCTAAATAATTTTCAGTATTGTGCAGTCATTTTGTCATTTTTTTATGACCGATTTGTGGCATTGTAATCTCGTTTACATTCGACAATTAGTTATTAGTCGATACTTTTTATAAATTAAACTTTTATCCGTGACTGTCCATTATAAACGAGTCCTTTAGCGATTGGAAACAGTTTCTCCCTTCCGAAGTTTTAGTAATAAATGAACAGTTGTAACAATCACGTGGTGTAAATAAGTGGGTGTGGGGACAGGTCAAGGCACGCCGATGTCGGGCGCGGGCGGTGCGCCGCACTCGCCGAGCAACGCCAACAGCACGCTCAGCAGGCCCATGGCGTCCACGGGCGGCACGCGCTACGAGGACCGCACCATCCGTAGGCACCGCGAGGTGAGACATGACACAGTACGTGTGTGTAGTGGGGACAGGGCAAGGCACGCCGATGTCGGGCGCGGGCGGTGCGCCGCACTCGCCGAGCAACGCCAACAGCACGCTCAGCAGGCCCATGGCGTCCACGGGCGGCACGCGCTACGAGGACCGCACCATCCGTAGGCACCGCGAGGTGAGACATGACACAGTACGTGTGTGTAGTGGGGACAGGGCAAGGCACGCCGATGTCGGGCGCGGGCGGTGCGCCGCACTCGCCGAGCAACGCCAACAGCACGCTCAGCAGGCCCATGGCGTCCACGGGCGGCACGCGCTACGAGGACCGCACCATCCGTAGGCACCGCGAGGTGAGACATGACACAGTACGAGCCTATGTGTAGTGGGGATAGGGCAAGGCACGCCGATGTCGGGCGCGGGCGGAGCGCACCATACGTAGGCACCGCGAGATAAGACTAGCAACTGGAGTAGTGCTTAAAGTACGTCATGTTACAATGGGCGCAAAATAACTTGGCGGCTCGGAAGTTCGCGCGGACCGCTGCGCAGTAGACGAATACAGGTGTGCCCGGGGTTGGTGCGCGGGCGGAAGCACGGCGTGTCTCGTGTCTCACTCTGACGCATACGGATACGTCGCTGTGCTGTTCCCTCGCACATTCGAGCTGCGCGAAATGTCACTTGCAGTGAACCTCCGAGCCGCCAAGTTATTTTGCGTCTATTGTACCCAGTGACGCCAGTGATTTGGCTAACCCGTGCTACGAAGCCCGCACAAGGTGTGCTATGTTATAAGTTCAACAATGCCAACAGCACGTTCAGCAGGCCCATGGAATCCACGGGTGGCACGCGCTACGAGGTCCGCTCTATATACGTAGGCACCGCGAGGTAAGTCTAGGACATATGCAATTATGCATCATAGCGCACATCGCAATCATAGCGATCAAGATAGCAACTAGAAACCGACTGACATGGTAAGTAGAAAATAGACTCAGATATCAGTGATTTAGGTCTGCTTTTGGGCACAATCAATTGAAATATTCAACTAGCTACGCAAAAATGCCACATTCATAATTGAGGATTGCAATTTTATGCTAAGTCCATTCATGACTTCTTGCTTACGTTACTTAAAATGCTAAAGTTTCTTTACTGCAACTGCAAATAACACGAGATAAATTCTACACACTGCATCTAATTAGCATTTGAATCGATCATTACATCTTACACATTCAAGCTTCGGCTACCATATTTCAAACGCCGTTGTATGCTTATGCGCACATCTGGAAAGGTAATTTTGTACAAAGCTTTTTGGCGTGTATGTTTCAAGTGTAAACTTTAGTAATTTTCATACTAATCGTTAATTTATTTATTTATTTATTTATTTATTAATACTTAATACTGTTTACTGAAATCTAAGAAGCGCGCTGTTGTGGTTTTTAGTCGGTCAATGGTTTGATAGTTCTAGGAATATATTGTATAGGCATTTGCCGATAAAAATTCGGTCGATTCCTGGTTGTCGCACGATAACAACAGAACTATCAGATGACAAAAATTTCAAGCACGCACTTGATTAAACCAAAATTTTAACGTTTTTTCTATTGCAATACCACAACTAATAAACAGGATGGAATTTTTTCATGATACATGAGGGGAAGTACTCGAAATAATGGAGATAGTAAATTTCACTCAAAGGAGACCTTCCTTTATTTTAGACAAGAAAGAAAACGACATTCACAGTTTTTTTAAACTCCCCTTTTCCATACTAAAGTACACATCGACTTGACGACATCGAATCCATGATTAACGTGATTGTTTTATTGTTTCCTTTCATTTAATTTACTATGTTACTAATTTCTAAGAGATTTATTACCCTTGAGTTACCCTATCGATTGATGTCATAAGTACAGGGTGTTGTTTTTCGAATTTTAGCCGGTTCGACTCCTGGGTGTCGCAAGCTTACTTTAAAAATGTTTGAATGCAGTTTGTTTCATTTCGAATATATAAAGGAATGTTTCCTTTGAGTGGTAATTAGCTATCTCCATTGTTACGAGTACTTTCGTTTCCCTCCAGAAACAACAGAAACAATTCCATCCTGTTTAAACCTTTTCACAATACCCTATGGTTCGAAATCAAACAACCCAATATCTTCCAGAACGATGACACGATGGACGCGAACAACTACCAAGACGGGCTCGGCATGGGCAACCCCAATGGGCGGCCGATGAACCTCCAAGGTGTGCAAGCGCAGATGCCTATGCCTCCCAGCAGTCGTTAGTCTCAGCGAGACTGTGAGCCTCGACTTCGTGGACGCTGAAATGCACCTTATGGCAAGTAAATAAGGTTCCTTTTAAATCCTAGAAACGAAAAAAGCAGCTAATCACGTCTCTTGAATCCAGACGAAAATTATTTCAAGTACTGGTTTTGAGTCTTCATAGCAACAGCAATGTTTGTAAGTAAAGTTGTCATTTTACTTCCAAAGAAGCAGTAATAGAAGCAATGGTAAATCTTATATGAGTTCTTATAGAAAACAGGTTTCACTACATTTTTATTTAACTTCCAAAGGATCGGAATTAGAGTCAATGGTAAATAAATAATTTTTCGTCGAGTAAAAGACCTTAGATTAGCTTGGTATAAGGTGTATTTTAATATGCAATAATGCATTATATCTAATATATTATTTATTTAATTTCATTATGCATAAGTAAATTCTTTTATATGCAATTCTACTACTGACATTTTAAAAAGTAAGATTTCTTTTATTCAGATGTATTTTGAAATCCATGACACTTTTAAAAATATTTTTTTGGATATGTACCAAAGTTAATTTTTAAATCCGATATTTTTCACTTTTCAAATGATATACATTTTGAACGCGCCAAAAACACCAATCGAGTTAGATGTAGATTCAATTTAATGTTGACTAAGACACTTTGCAAGTTTATAATGAAATTAACACATTCATTGCTATAAGAACTTAGAATGAGCAGTATTAGTAATTAGGCACTTTGAACTTTATTATTATACACAAAGTATTTATTTCAGACTGTATGTAAAGATTTAAAAAGTCATATTGTTGAGATTAACTCTTTACCGATCTTAGGTGATGTATGTGTTAATTACTATGACATAATAATTTTGAATATACTGTATAAGTATTGTTGTAACTTAGAGCCGATATTAATACAAATGTCTATTGAAAACATTCCATAATGTACATAATGTTTTGCTATTTATCTATATGTACATACTACTAAAAGTTCACGGAGTCATATGGGGTATTATATTGAGCTGAAAGAAGCAAATGCTTTATATAAGCTTTATTACTCGATTCTGTTTGCTCTAGCATTGGTTATGATAGGAAAAATATAACAAAATAAATCATGTTTAGTGGCAAAAAGATATTGTCAAATAATTTAATTTATTTTTAACGCAAATAAACCTTGTAAACTACAGACTATAGTTAAAAAACATTAACTGTTCCATGCCGGCCCGGCCGAATGGGGCCACACAACATTAGAAATCTAATGTGTCTCATTTTCCTGGGCTTGAAGGATTAAAGTTAAATTGTGATTTGCGTAACAAAATGTAGTCCCTGCATATTTATAACAGTTTATATAATAGGTCTTTACCTATGAAATTGCCGTTTTGTATGGAGATTTCTGTAATTATTTTTTTTCCATACTAACGTTTTTGTTATTATTTAACGACTAATATTATGTAAATTTACAAAATTTTACACACGTATTTATGGACATTTTAACTACTAAATGACACATTCGTTAAGAGAAAAAAAAATTTTTTTCACTAAGTTACAACTAATAAAGTACGAAATTCTGGAAACAAAAATAGTCGTAACTTTCGGAATAAGTTTTTTCTATGTAAATAATCAAATATCGTGGTTATTAAATTATCAAACGTTGCTCGATACGGTCTTAATGTAACGCAATATTAAAGAAATCATATATTTCTAATATTATAAAAGTTGTTAAGTTATATGTACAAAAGAAAAAAACGGCAATTTCATATGTAAAGACCTATTATATAAACAGTAGACTTTGTCTGTAGTTTGTAAGAATCTATTTGTTCTTAAATGTCAAATGTACGAAAGAACAGTCGCCAGCATAAATTTAATATGTTGACATTGAGCCTGTCCTTATTGCCTAAGTAATAAGAACTGTTTTTCTAGTACAACTGTTAAATTCATGTCCTGTCGTATGTACAGCAGTTATCCAATCCAATCAAACAGTTATCCAATCTAATTTATTGACATCAAGTGAATTAATAGACTGAAAAAGTATTATTGCTATAAATCTCACAAAACTTCTAGTACGCTCTGAACACTGCACCATTCGAGCCGCAGCAGCAAAAGTTAAGTTACTGCGCAGAACAACTTCAGACTTGATGTTAGGTGCGGTTTATAACACAAACCGACTTTCAGAGTTACAATATTTGTAATTTCTGGTTCCAATAATAAGTTGAAATGTTACTGTGGTGTATGCGACTTTTACAAAATATTTTCAAGTGAATGAATAGTTTTTTGGCGCACGGCCTAATGAGTTGTATTCGTGCTGCAAGTAGCGCTATTATGTAAAGAGATCATGTCAATTCCCCATGTACATAAACGTGCCATTTGTGTATTTTTAAAATATTAATAAAAAAGGGGTTTCTTAATTATGAAATTACTCGTTCGGGGCTCACCGCAATTTTGCTGAATAATTACTGTTTAAATTCGATTATTCGCCAATGTCCCTTGGAATGCGAATAGCTTTAAATATTCAGTTATTATGTAATCAGTGTACCAGCTAAATGAACAACTACAATTTACATTTATTATCGGGATTTGAATATTATTGTTATTATTTATAAAGTGTTAGTTTAGTAGAATTCACGGTGCCCTGACATTATTTATGCGAATCTAACGAAGCCTATTGAATTTACAGACTTTTATTAAAGTAAATTCGATAAGATTTCGAACAGTTTCTTTGTTAGGGCTTAATTAGTTTAAATATTATAATGATAGAATTTTGTAATATTTTGTATCCATTCCACGACCCTCTATGAATAAATTGTAATATAAGTGTCTATTGTCCTCTTATATAATTAAGGATTATCCGTCTTATATTTAGCGTAAGAAGCATCATCGTGGGACGTATGAGATATTTCTGTATACTGACGGCAATGTTACATCAGAAAATCTCAAAAGTTAGTCAAACTTCGTAAGTAATAAAAAACAAAATAATCTGACGATGTACATTTATGACATTGCAACTTTTCAGTTGCTTTTTTGTGCAAAAAAAAAAACAAACGAAAAGAACTGACTGACATACGCTTACGAACTTCGACTAACGCGTCTCCAAAAAGTTCCAAAGTAAAATAAAAATGGCAACTAGAATATTGCAGCAACTATATCGATATAGTAACATTGATCTCGTTGACAGGACAAGAAGGTTTACAGAATTTACGGGCTGAAGGATAATGGTTCCAATCTCTATTTACATTAAGTTGATGTTTGTGATTAATAAAAATACGGATTGGTATTACCTGCATGGCAAAATATACTCTATGCAGATGACATAAGGTAGTACAAACAGAGCAAGGACAAAAAGGTGATTAAATAAATTTCAGTAAACGTTGTGCCCTTTAAAGTAAACGGCCAAATGTCTTGTTTACGTTTCGTTTCCCTCCGTTTTGATTTTAGTTAAAGTAATTATTTATTTTAAAATAATACATACTGTAAGTTAACTTATTAGGTGATTAATGTAAGCGTTTTGAGACATGTTTTTGGGTATATTTTATGCACAACAAATGCATTTCGATACGTCCGCTTTGGGACGATTGACTGAATAATCAGGTACAAAACTAACCTCACCCAGTGCATTATAATGATTTAAGTACCCGTTAATGTAAGTTTTTGTATGATATTTTTAAAAATGTAAGTGAATGTACAACCTATTTGCATTACACTCTGCTTGCCAGGTCACGTCGCTTCTATGAAGCGATTCTTTTTTAAATAGTTTCCATGAAAAATATTCTTACGTCTAAGTTAGATTTACCAATAATTATTTAACCTTCTTTAATTTTATTTAAGTAACGTGTTTTTAGGCGAGAATAGGTAAATTGTATGTAGGCATTATTAGATACTATATTGTTTTGAAATACTTATATTATAATATATTTTAATTCTGTATAATTCTAAATGGATTAATCAAGTAAATGTAGGCTTTGTAAAGATTTATCAATGGCTAATTTTCACCATTATTTTTTTATCTTACATATATAGAAGATCTCTAGAGGTTTTGATATACCTAAATTATAAGTTATATGACACCATAAAAAGGGGATCTTATTTAGTGTTACACCACGGTTTAAAAATATTTTATCGGTCTATGGTCAACCATAGACCTTAGAGTTGTTAGAACTGTAATACTCGATTATTTATATTTTATTTAAAGAATTATATTGAAAAATTATTTAAATATTACAGTCTTCTTTTGTCGTTACGACTATAGATTGTCTAATAGATGATAGCTTACGTCATGTTGTATGTAGAATTTAATAGAACATTATTCTCTCTTAAAGATACTTATAATTAAAGAAAATATTATATTATTATCATTATCACAGAGAATTAAATGAATGATTTTTTTATTTGTTTTGTTTTATTTTTTGTTTTCTTTTTGTTACCTTTTGTTTACGTGGAATATAAAGATGCATGCATATTGTTTTTTTGTTTGAATTTTATGGAATTTGAAACACTGAACAAGACTATTGCTGGAATTCAATTTATGAAACATATTTAATAACATTTACACCAAGTGTGTACCTAATAGTTTAATTATTGGCTTCCATGTTTTGTTATTCGTTTCATCAAGTTCATCTAGTTGTCACAATTCGTCGAATTAGACATTTTTTACAGAGTAATGATAATTGGGTACTAGGAAAATGTAGTAATATTTAAAGTAGGTGAATTTGAGAGGTTTTGTTTTGATTATTTATATGGTGGTTAACCCGAGTAGTTTGCTATGAAATGATCAAGTAAAAAAGTACAGTTTTTACTATGAAACTGTTTCGTATCTAGCAAAAATTTGACGGAACGAAAATTTCGGATAATGCTTTGGATTGTCGAGGGGAGAACATCGATCGTGAACGATCGTCAGTTGTTTTTAAATTACTCTTGTATTAGTCGGATATAATAATATTGTTAAGAAGTAAAGTCTCCTATTGTACGAATGCTCACGTTTTATATTTATCAGTAGTGTCCCTACGTATTAAATAATCAGTTATTGAATTTATAGATGTGATAGAGGCGCAAAAGTTATTGTAAGTCGCATCTTAGGAGCGTGCACAGTTTTTATTGGTGATAATGTTCTTTTTTTACTAATCGTATAAAATTATGGACACTAATAATTATTATTATGGGTAATTGTTATGGGTGTTCTGTATGTTTGGACATCGCGGTGTTGTATTGATATTCCACGGCAGTATTAACAAGTAATCTCATGTACCAACGTTGCTAATACACTTACCTACATTTAAATAATTGTGTGTGTTTTATTTATTGTCCTGTATTATGTTATGACATAAAAATGTATGGGATTGACATTAGCGATTGAAATATCACGTGACCGCTTATGTCAATCCCATACATTTTCTTTCTATTCTACTGGCGATATCGCTATTAGAAAGCCACTTGTCTAGGGGCAGTAGCACCTCCTACCCCTCCAACGCCTCGGCCCAAAAGATTTTAATGTTATTTGATCCCGTAGCGCGCATAGACTTTGTTTTGCCCCAAAGAATTTCCTTGAGTGGCGCTTCAGTCGCTTTCAACATTCGGATTCTATGAAGAGCCAGCGCTCACTTGTGATTTTTAATTGGGCGATAGTTTGATCGTTCTAGGATTCAGTATGGAGTTCGGTCGACTAAGGAATCTACATTTTAGTTCCAGTAATATGGCAGGGGCCTTTTAACTGAATCGGACTCGATAGGTAAAGGTACAGTTAGCGTCAAATTGATATAAGCGTCTAGATTAGTCAAAAAGATCTGAAAAACATAAACGCAATTTGATCTAAGCAGTTCGAATCATCATATTGTTGTAAGCGCGCAAGGTGTTCAAAATATCTAGGCACACATTGTTTCATATTTATGGGTAAGGCCGCCAAATAATGATTATTTGCTAGACGACGTGGCGTCCAGCAACTTTTTTGATAAAAATATTTAAAACTATCAAATTTTATAGCTTTCCTCTTAAAAAAGTATCATTTACATAAGTATCTAAATACGCAGACGACTGTAAAACTACTTCTTTCCATTTAATAAAAATATTTTTTAAACGGGAATACACAATTGCTAGAACAAATAAAAGTGTCCCAAATGATCCCCCATACACAATCGGTATTAATATTAAATTTCTGTTCATTCCACTGGCAATTAAAATATTTTCTTTGAAGAACCACCTATTTTAGACATTGTTTATTTACTTTAATACAGTTTAGCATTTAAAATAATAATCATTTTTATATTAATAATATTGTCCTTGTATTTTATGCTTTTATGTTACCGATTTTAAGTTACCATTATCTTGTATAACACGAAGCAATTGAGCAGTAGAATCCGTTTTTAATAATTGGCAACACCAGTACCTTACTTGTTTATGGTATGACAATTACCTGTCGGCCATTATTGAGGTGCTACTTAAGTTTGTTTGCCCCAGATCGTGCTTACGTTTGCCGCAAAAAAAGTGGTATGTGATTTTAAGGTAATATTTGTATCGTTTTGCTTTAATCGGCAGATTATTCGATAAATATAATCTATAAGTTAGAGTTTTAAGTTATAAAAATTGATAAATTATTCATTATAGTGTTAGATTGAGCGTCTTTTGCAAAGAGGAAGGTTTTATGTTACTTTTATGTTACTATTGATGTTTATATTTAAGTTACGTAACATAAAAGTGATGTTAAGCCTAATGCACATTTGGGACTGTAAAATAAAGCATTAATTAAATTGCAGTGAATTAACGCACCGCAGATTTATATTGATTGTTACTTAAATTCAATCTTATTAAAAGATTTTAAAAGTTGATTTTTTATTCCCTATAGCACAAGTAACTTTTTGTAAAATTATGTACCTATTAAGAATTATTGATAGTGATATCATAGTTTTTCATATGACAGATGCCTCTCACTCCCGCTCAAAAACAAAAAAGTTAGGGAGGAAATACAAAGAGGGAATCCTGAAAAATATACAAAACAGGATAAAGAAGAGAAAAGGCAAAAATGGCGAGATTTAACTCAATAACAGTAAAAATATTTTATTGATTTAATTAGAGAAGAATTATAATTTTTAAGACGTTATTATTTTGTTTTTCATAGAAAAAATAAAGGTTAAAAAAATAAAACGAGTTTATTTTTTTGTGAAGTTAGTATAAGTACCTACATAATTATTAATTTTTCGAAAAAAAAATGAATATGTCCTATTGTAGACATCCCTTTTGAAACTTTTGTGTTACTTTTAAGTTACCCGGTAACTTATATTTTTAAGTTACTTTTATGTTATATGAGGCCAATTTGTCGGCCTTACCCTTATATGAGCAGTCAGAGTGTTCAAATTTATCTAAGCAAACAAAGCTATCAAAACATCTGAGCATAATGTACAACACCATATTGCACAGATATTTTGAGAGCTTTGTTTGCTTAGATATTTTAAACACTGACTGCTCATATAAATATGAAACAATGAGTGCCTAGATATTTTGAACACCTTGCGCGCTTACAACAATATGATGATTCGCACTGCTTAGATCAAATTGCGTTTATGTTTTTCAGATCTTTTTGACTACTCTACGCGCTTATATCAATTTGACGCTGACTGTACCATAGTGTCACCTAACTTGGTGATACTATAGTAGCGGCTCTGCGTTCTGGCCTTGAATAAATTCAAAATCGTTCAATCGAATTTGAGCTCTATTACTATAAACACAAGGAATGTACCATTTTAGTGCCAGTAATATGACAGGTGGCTTTTTATGTGAATCGGACTTTAGTAGTTATAACTTGGTGATCATAAGGTAGCGTAGCGGCTTGCAAATAAGATCCGTGAACGCACTATAGAATTACACCAACAGAACTGGAGCTCGCTGGATTCGTGCAGACAGGCGAAACTCGCACTACCGCGCGTGGACGCTCGTCTATCCAGAGCCCTGATACAACTGCAGACCGCAACTTCGCCTGGTAACAGGTGCTATTACTGGTCATGGACAATTTAACAGACAATTTTGTAATTTAGGTGTCACCGACAAACCCCTATGCAGAAGGTTGCATCGAGGAAGAAGAAACAGCTGCTCAAGTACCTACTGCTGGAATGCAGGGGGGCTCACCGGGCAGCGTCTAGGAAGCGATCACGAATTTGAGAGCTCTTGGAGCGTTCCTGGCTGAGCTAGGCTGGCTGGAGTGATCCAGCCGCGCACTCTCCAGACGCAAAATAGGCGCAATAGACGTCAAGTTGCGGAAACCGCCCGTATTGACAACCGATTTGGCGCAGGGGTAGGCTACCTGCCTTCTGCGCCGGAGGTCTTGGGTTCGATTCCCGAACAAGACAAATATTTCATGAACATGTCTATTTGTCTTGGTCTGGGTGTTATGTATGTATATTATGTATGTATTTACAAAAAAAGTGCCTATATAAGTATATATTTATCCGTTATCTAGTTTCCATAGCACAGTTTCTTAATGATAACTACTTATAAGCTAGATAATTGGTGTGATTGTAAGAAGTTCTTTATTATTATATTATTATTATTATTTATTGATAAGAAGAAGAAGGAGGAGAGGTAGCGTAGCGGCTCTGGCCATAAAGAATTTGCAGACTTGGTGGTTTTTTGAGCAGAGGCCTTTCAACGCGGGGCCCCGCTCATTTACTGAGTATTTCGAACTGTCTTTGTTAACAAAATAATTTCGGCAACATTTTGCAACAATCATTTAGTAATTAGTACTCAACTGACGTGCATGCTATTAACAAATATCATGTTCCCACTACTGAGGCACGGGCCTTCTTTATAGATGGTTGTGGAGAATGGGCCAGCCACCACGCGCACGTAGGCCCAATGTGAATTGGGCCTGTGAGTCGGGACAGGAGCCGTACTCTGAAACGCAAATCCGAAACTTGTCACAACTGGGGAGTGAGAGGGGCGGGTATAACGAAGTTTCGGGTTTTGCGTTTCAGAGTAGGCCCTCAGAATCGAGTGAAAGGGGCGGGGCTAACCGAAGTTTCGGATCTGCGTATCAGAGTACGACTCTGGCTTCGGAATGGAAGCACGAATAGTCTTAAGATCCCACTGCAAATTAGTGCGCTCATCGAGTTTTCGCTAAAACCTCATTTTTCTCCAACCTCAAAAAGTGGACGCTAGTATTAAAAAATACCACCTACCATTTTACGCCAGCAAAAAATAACTTTGTTTTTCATAGTGTTTGTATGAAGGACAAAGTTTTTTTTTTGCGTGCTTTGAAAATGTGTTACCAACTGCCGACTAGGTATATCTCGTTCAAAGCAATTTTTCGTTTAAAGTGTTTATTGAGGTGTACAACATGTATTATTTTAGATTTTTCACTCTTATTTGAAAAGTAGGGGTACGGACGTTTTACCAATAAACACTTACACTCGAATGAGATATAGTCGGCAGTTTTTTGAGATATAATACATTTTCAAAACCCGCAAAAGTAATTTTGTTCTTAATACAAACACTATGAAAAACAAGGTTATTTTTTGCTGGCGAAAAATGGTAGTGGTATTTTTTTAATAAAGGGTTTTTCATTAAGAGCGCTCGAACTTTGAAATTGAATAAAACAACCCGTTTAAGTGATAATCCCACAATTTTTATTTTATTTTAAAGAGCATATGGTGACATTATTTATGGAATATAATTTCAGCCAATGGTCGCCGCGATTCCGCTGAAGGTGGTGTATCCTGATGGATCAATTTTGGACGACATTTTCGCATAAATGGGGCTCAATCTCATGAATAACGCGAGTTATGTTGGCCTTCAGGGCAGCAAATTGTCTGTGGTTTGTCAGCATAGACTCAGGATTTCACGTAGCCTCACAGAAAGTAATCGAGCGGAGTTAGATCACACGATCTCGGTGGCCAGTTGATGTCACCACCACGCGAGATGACGAAGCCCTCAAACTTTTCATCCTATAAATTTAATGTTTCCCGTGCAGTATGGCAAGTGGCGCCGTCCTTTTGCAACGACATGTTCCATGGTGAAATGTCACGAATAAATATATATCCCCGCCAAATTTGACAGCTATCGCTATTCCAAGATGGCCGCTATCAACTTTCAAAGTTCGAGCGTCCCTATTGAAAAACCCTTTACAAGCCGGCCACATTTTGATAGGCAGCCCCAGTGCCGGATTTAGGCATAGGCAACATAAGCAGTTGCCTATGGGCCGCCACCACAAGGGGGCCGCCACCACACCACAAAAAAATAGATAAAGGCACAGTAGAAACAAAAAAATACTGAGTTTTGTTACAAATAGTTAGACGAAAAACTTATTTGCGGGGCTATAAAGGTTTTATAAATGCCCTCGAATAAATTATGGAGGACGAAGAAGACACAGCTAAATCAAGAGCATAGCTGTCGGTCTGCATGATGGGATGGCAAAGTTCGAAACAGCCATAAGTTTTTTGGGATGATATTTCGGGACATATAAACAACTTATAAAAATTAAACTCCGAAGTTTCATGACCATGTTCCATGAGGTCAGATTAAATATTTTGGCTCTCCTTAGTTTAGAGAGTGATGTTTTGAGGAAAATAGACTTGGACGATATTGTCGATACGTTTATTAATGTCAGAAAATCAGACGAAAAATAATTTTTGTGGGTAGCAAGTAGGTACCATTAGTTTAATTTTGAATAAATTTTATGTTAGCAAACTTATTCAAAATGTTCTCTTCTTTAACTTGACCTCAATAGAAACTTTCAACAGTTAACCACAAACGATTTGAGGGCCTCCACCACATGCTCTGCCTATGGGCCGCCGAAGTCTTAATCCGGCGCTTAGCTCTATAGATACATATTCTCCTAATCATAAATATACGTAAAAATGAGCGAAAACTCGATGAGCGCACTTTTTTGCAGTGGGATCTCGTACTAGAAGGAGCTAGAGATATTTAATTTTTGGTTACCCATCGCATCCCGTGATCGGTCATTGCGAAAGTTGCTCCTCGCAGGCTGAGCACGCTAACCACTGCGCCGTGAAAGCTTTTCTTCGTCAATCATCAATATCAATAGACATAGACCTGAGTTTTCGATTTACGATGTTTGCTTAATGGAAAATTGTATGCATTGCTTAGCAATACATACAAATTATGACCCATCTAGAAAAGTGAGAAAGTTAGGCTGCTCTAGTCTCCTCTCTTTTCTCGACGAGGTCGAACCCAACTCTAAGACGAGGAGGGCGAGAGCATAGATTAATAACTCTTCGCTTCGCTTATTATTCTAAGGGCGAGAGATATAAAACGAATCTTCATGTACATACACCATACCGTCCAATTTATAGGTCGATTGGTCGGAGCCAATAGCATGTCTATTAAACTATGTTATTATTGTCATAAAGTTGAGGATACACTATAGTTTATTACGACACCGTTTGAACTTCGCAAATAGATCTTTTGACGACCTACGTACAGTTCTGAGTTTGGCGGTTGGCGTGGTCGTTTAAGGTTCTACGCACACTGAGACGGAGTTGCAACGAAGCGTATATAGATCGATACCATTTGGATATCGACTCTAGTTTCGGTATTTTGTTATTGATCAAAAGTTTAAAGATACAACTTGGAGGGTAATCCGGATGGCAGCTCGAATAAGTCGTCGTTGATATTTGTAATAATCGCCGTGTTTTGGAGTTTCACTAGGTAATTTCATATTACGTGTATCGTAGTGATAGATAGTATTTCGGGTAATAGGTTTTTGTAAAAAGACGAAGGATAAACTTAGTGCGTCAAGGAACCTGTGACCTGTCTGATATTTAGGTATGGATTGGAACAAGGCGGCGATTAAAAAAAACTGCTCAGTGCTCATGCTCAACCCTGAAAGCCTTTTTATACGAAACCGTGCAGTAGAAGGTAAGCTGCAATTAAGAACTAAGTAACTTTATCCCGTTGATAATATTTTTTGGTCCTTCGAGCCGGACCAGCAACAAGCAAAATTATCGCGTTTTTATAAGTCTATGTGGACTTGTAAGCCTCCTAAAGTGGCCCCAAATTTACCGCTGCGCTTGTAACAGCATGAGCAACTGCTGTTTTTACTGAAGTACATTTACTACGTTACAATTTTACATTGTAAACGACTATAACATCATTTCCTCTGACCATTACAGGCTCAAGACTCATATACAAGCATAATTTAAGAGTAATTGCACTGAGGAGTAATTAGATTAGTAACATAGACTTATAGGGGAAAGGTGTCCAAAATGATCCCCCTAAGGGAAATCGGTTACTGTATACTGTATCCAAAATATTATAGTAAGAGCAAACATTGAAAGAGTTTTAGGTAAATCATTTAAGTGTCTTTATACTGGCATGCCATTATTGCAGTTTGATTTATATCTTTAGATTTATTAGAGATTTTCCAAACCTCTACTAAAGGATCATTTTGTACACCTGGGTGTCTAAAACGATCTCATACTATCTTGTTTGGTTAACCCATACATTATTAGTTCAATATATTTTATGTGCTCAACGAGTTTTCTCTCACGCTTAGGTGTAATCACCGTTTGTTTACTGCCCAAAGTCTTAACTGCACCAACTGCGTCTTTGTTTTTAGCACCATTAAGGTACAGAAAACTGACTTGTCGTACAGAAACTTACGGGGATTGCAGGCTTATCTTAGATTGAAGACAGCTATTTTCAATTTTTTGCAATAAATCGACGCACTGTACTCACACCGCCATGACACTCTATTGGGCTACCGAGTGGAGTACAGGGAAGACGTTAGCCAACAAATCGCATAGATGGCACTACACTAGTATTTTTGTTGAAACTGTAGGGAATCATTTTACCTCGAGGGATCATTATGTACACCTTTCCCCTAAGTGCCTATAAGAGGACATCTTCATACCATTATAATCGTAGACTTCTATAAGGGCCTATGAGATGCTAGGAGTATTTACTCCTATAAAACTGAGGAGTAATTACTCCGATAACTGTGACTTGTAGGCGTTTAAAAGAGAACATCTGCGTGCTGGTATAGTTTTACTGCTCTTATAAGAGCTAATTTTAGGAGTAAATACACTCAGGACTGATTACTCCCATTACTTAGACTTAAAAGCGCTTACAGAATAACATTAAATGGCCGTTATAAGTAAAAACATGGCGATTTCTTTGGTTTTGACACATGCCTTTATAAAACCAAATATCCTGTAATAGCATTACAAAACATTTCTAAATGCCAGCTGCAAAAATGGCCGCTGATTCGGGTATTTCTTAAAATAATTAACAAATATTAATATGTCAAAAAGCAAAATTTAAGAAGCGCGTTAAAATTTTAACTATAGGGTTTCACGGGCTTCACACAAAATTCAAGTTTCCCAACGAATACAATGTTCTACCTACGTAGTTCAACAACACAATAATTTATAGGTCACCTACTCTATAAGAGATAATTTTTATTCTGCCCATTACTTATTTTTCAACCTGTTTTAATTAAACAGAACCACTTTGTGAAGATTTAGTTTGTATCTCGCGACATGCCAGAAATAAACTTACAAAAGAAATTTCTGAAAGCTCAATGGTCTCATTTTATACTGTAAGACACTAATAAAAATCATGAGGAGAACGGGAATACAGGCCTAGTAACCTATGTGCGATTCTAGACCATAATCTATCTCTGTGCCAAGTTTCATTCAGATCCGTTTATCCATTTCGCCGTGATTGAGTTACAAACATCCACACTTGCGCATTTATAACATTAGATATCAGTATTTTTCTACGTTTAAATGGTGACACTGTGCGCTACCCATCAGTCACGTCTAAAACACTAGGTACCTACTTAGGTTACGTTAGTAATATTATAGTATTCTTTGCTTAGGTGCAACCATTGATGTAAATTCGATGGGTGCAACGTAAGTAATTATGGCGCTACTCGGAAAAAGTATGGACTTTTTGATATAAAACTAAAATCGTATAGTTTCAGAAAGTGTGTTACGTTCTGGCCCGGCCACGTCGTCAAATAAGGCTGTGGTTTTGTCAGTAAACGGTACGGATAAGTACCTCGTAGTACTTCGTTGGAAAAAAAGAGTACCACAGTATTTCATCAGTTATAACACATTTTTGGTGGCCGGGCTGCAACGCATACGACCCAGCCCGGCCACGCTTCTATCGAAATAAATAGGTAACTTTACGATGCAGTTTTGGTACGAGGTGATGGTACGTATTCTGTACCAACGAGAATGTGTCCGTTTCCCCTTTAAAATAGTAATTAAAACTATTTATTTTCGCAACGAAATTTCTGAAAGAAAACGCCTGACATTATTGTTTGAGCAAATAAACGTAATTTGACGTCTTGAGAGATTATCACTCAGGGCTGCCTCTATACAAAAAATTGTTTGTAAATATGAGTTTTACGAATTTTTAAGTAATAGAAATAAAACATTTTTTTAAAAAGGGAACCGCCTTCAAAAAGAATCTTCAAACAAAATTAACAAACACTAAAAAACGAAAAAAGTAATAAGAATTTTTAATTCAAAGGACGAAAATGCGTGACTTTTTCTAACTTATCTTGGTATCTACTTACTGAACTGTTTGAAGTCGGTGCCAAGTCTAATAGGTATTTGAGGTAAATACGTCCTACACCTCATGCTTGGGACCGGGTTTTTTCAATTTTTGTTATTTCACTCAGTATAATTCGTTCCGGTATTCTTTTTGGCTTGGCTTGGCACCGACTTTTTTGTTAATTTTGTTTGAAGATTCTTTTTGGAGGCGGTTACATTTTTTTTAACGTTTTATTTTTCTATTTTTAGTGTAAATAATCGTAGCGAAACTACATGGTGATTATGATAAATTGTTGTAATATCCTGACCGTTACGGAGTTCAGCTATCCATCTTTAGCTACTTAGATAACTTGAAGGTATACAACTGAAGGTCCATTCGTGCATATGGTATTTATAAAACATCCTATAACTATGTTGAGGAGTTTCAACTCTCATCATCAATCAGCTCACCCTAAAAACCTGAAAGAATATAGGTAACTATTAGTCCATACGTACGATTAATACTTAAGGAATTATTCTCCAGCTTCTAACCGTTAAGGAGTTGTAGCTTCCATCACCAGCTCATCACTATGAGATGATCATACTACCAGATGCAAATACTTCACTAACTTCAAAAATAAATGTAACGATGTTGCCTATATTAGAGAATTTCTCTCAATTTTCCTGGAATTTCATCTCCTGATCTTGACTTGGTGAAAATAAGATCTCGTCAGGAGTATAAACTTTCGACAAAAAAAATTGAAAAAGATCCTCACTTTGATGAAAATAAAGAAGTCGTCTAAATAAGCAAACTAAAGTCTCAATACGCATTATTCACGATAATTCCAGAACTTCTCGTCAGTTCTTGATGAAATTTGAATGAGACCACACGAGAAGCGTCACTTTTCAAATAAAAAAAGTAAATAATAATAATAAATAAAAAAGTAAATAAAAAATCCGTTCATTAACGAAAAAGTTCTGAGGTAACACACATAAAAAATAAAAAAATATACAGTCGAATTGATAACCTCCTTCTTTTTTGAGTTGGTTAAAAAACGTTATATACCTATGTATGAAATGGATATTAAAGAAATAAAAACTACTAATTTTTTTTCAAAATCAATGTCTATTTTGTTGTACTTAATATATTAGTACATACAATTAGGCTTTAAACTTCGATAACGAAAACAACAGCCACAACAGGGAACTAAGTACATAAAAAAACCGGTCAAGAGCGAATCGGACTCGTGCACCGAGGGTTCCGTACCATCATTAATATAAAGAAATAAAACGTGAAAGCGTTGAGGAGCCCGTGGCGCAGTGGATAGCGCGCTCGGCCTGCGATCTTTGAGGTTAAGCAATGTTCGCAATGGTCGGTCACGGGATGGGTGACTAAAAAAACTTTTCATCTCGAGCTCCTCCGTGCTTCGGAAGGCACGTTAAGCCGTTGGTCCCGGCTGCACTTGCAGTCGTTAATACCCACCAATCCGCACTGGGCCCGCGTGGTGGGTTATGGTCCATTCTCCTTATTCATCCATAAGGAAGGCCAGTGCCCCAGCAGTGGGGACAATTAATGGCTGATGATGATGATGATGATGAAAACGTGAAAATGTTTTCATCGGCGAGGCTATCGTCGTCAGAGTTTGCGGTGTAGAATAATGCAGTTTTAGGTCAGTGTAACTAATGTAAATAATAATTGGTTGATGATTTCTGAAAAAGTTTACTATTAAGAGACATCGTTTTATTTTCCTGTAATCTTTACATGAACTTCTATTACATATAAGAATTTCAGATTTTCTCTTTACAAACTTCGGCGATAAGAGGGAACGGTATTTTTTTTACATTTTTCATCATAAGTCAAAAACTATGCAGCCTAAAACAAAAAAAAAACAGATGTTTGAGAATTTGCAAGCAGCGCTCTTTCATATGATACTTCATATGCCCTAGTAGCCCCACTTCGAATTTTTAAGATCCCCTTTCAGACCCTGTTCCAAAAAAAATATTAATAGTTTTATTACTCTCTTATTTGCAAAATAGTTGGGCAACAAACGTCATCTAATTTCAAGTTGATAGCATAAGTGGTTCTCGAGTAAACCAGTTTGTGACAGACAGACAGAGTCGCACTATAAGGATTCCTTTTTACCATTTTGCTACGGAACCCTAAAAACAAAAAGTCAAACTTTACCCCCATATAACGTTATAATGAAGAGATGAGTTCGATTTATTCTTTTTATTTTTCGTATTTAAGACAGTTTGAAGATTACGTACCTATCGTATCGATGTATAAGAAGTATTAGAGAAATTCGATGCGTCTTTTTACGACTCCGTAGCACAGTAGTCAGAGCATTTGCTCGGACGACAGTGAAATGTCGTGGATTTGAGTCTTACTGTGGCAAATTGCGAAACGAGATTCTCTTCGATCTTTTCTAATACCTATGGTATAGTTATGTCGCACGGTTCAGTTTCAAAAACTTTATTTATTATTTTAATATGCCCATAAAAAGGGACCACCATTTTATAAATGTTTCAAATCTCTATCACCCTTCCGAAATATATAGGAAAATATATTTACTCTTCTTTACGAAAACCTTTTTGTATTGAGGCAGCCCTGACTGCTAAGCTTTTAAAATATTTTGGGGTCTTAGAAACTATTTACACTAAACAAAATGTAAGTGGAAAAAGACCAATGGGAAAAGATAGATGTATAATTATAAATTTTTATCAAATTTTAACTAAGCCTAGTTTTAATCATATGAGCCATTGCGCCTACGAAAAAAAATATACAGAAGACGTCGAGTTACGTATATTGCTCAATCAACAATATCAGGCGTTTTATTTCAGAAATTTCTATGGTAAAATATATTGTATTAATTACCATTTTAAAGGGGAAACGGACACATTCTCGTTGGTACAGAATACGTACCATTACCCCGTACCAAAATTGCATCGTTAAGTTATCTATTTATTTCGATAGACGCGTGGCCGGGCTGGGTCGTATGCGTTGCAGCCCGGCCACCAAAAATGTGTTATAACTGATGAAATACTGTGGTACACTTTTTTTTCATCAAAGTACTACGAGGTACTTATCCGTACCGTATACTGACACAACCACAGCCTTAGTTGACACCGTGGCCGGGCCAGAACGTATCACACTTTCAGAAACACGATTTTATGATTTTGCCTCGACACTTTTGCTTTTCGAAAATACCTCTAAAAATACGAAATATCAAGATTATTCTTAAATGGGGTAACATATACTATTGAAAATTGGTTTAATTAGTAGACACCATTAATATTTAGGATCGTATAGAAGCATTTTTTTTTAAATCGCTATAGTTTTTAATACGAAGTGATGTTGTGTTTTTTTGCGTAATCTGCAAAATCGGTCTCGCTCCCGCGCGCGTCGTTTTCTCATTGTTATCTCGCTTTAGCATATTTTTTCCGAGTATCGCCTTAAAGTATTCTCTTACTAAAACCACCACTCGATGGGTGCAACATAATTAAAGTTTTCTCTTACTAAAACCACCAATATCTCCATCATAAGACGAGCAGGGACACAAAATGGCAGCGTTATTGCAACAGTTAGCTTGCAATATGGACCATAACACAATTACCCCTGTTCTTTGTCCCCCAGTAATTAATTCATTCGCCTTAGCCCGTCAGTGGGCGTAATTTATCACCGAGAAAAGCAAAAATCTTAAACAGTTTAAACGGTAGACGGACCGGTAATCCGAGAGAGCAAGCGAAATTTTACGGGAATTTTAATCTGTTTTTCTTGAGTTTAGTAGTTTTTATTTTATAAAAAAATACTTACAGATAGATAACTTGGTACGTGTTTCGCTCATTGAATTTGTGATAAGGTATGGATTTACCACTATTTTTAAAAATAATATCGGGGAGCGTTAGGTTATAGTAAATTAACAGTGTAAACTAAGGAACTAAGGCGATTCTCACATTGCACCGCACACCGCTCCGGTTTGTTGTGGTAGTGCGCTTCTTTACTATGGCTGTAGAATCTTGATGTGCATACAAAACCCACAGTGTATAACAAACTCACGCCGCATCTCCGTCCACCGGAGTGAAAACCTCAGCATTGTGATAATCGCCTAAAAGTTAAAACTATACTCTATCGAAGGGCTGAGATTAAAATTTATTCGTCTGATATCGTTTAATAGAGTGCGTGTCAGATAACTATGCGCGTGAGAGCGAACGCGCACTTGTGATTTTTAATCGGGCGATAGTTAGATCGTTCTCGGATTCAGTTTAGAGTTATATGGCAGTGCGCGCACTGACGATAAACTATCGACCGAGCAAACTATCGAAAATGACTGGCCGATAGTTGTACGATCAAACTATCGCACAACTATCGGCCGGGAGGTAATGTGCATGAAGGACTATGTGAGCGCGCGCACTGCATTCAACTAAACTATCGCCCAACTATCGGTAGACTGCGCATTCATTATCGAACTATCGAAAATGACTGGCCAATAGTTGTACAACTATCGGACAACTATCGCACAACTATCGGACAACTATCACACAACTATCGGCCTGTGCATGAAGGACTATGTGAGCGCGCGCCCGGATTCAACTAAACTATATCGACCAACTATCGGTCGACTAAAAATCACAAGTGCGCGCAGGCTCTCAAAACCAAACCATCGGCCGAAAGTTTGATCACGATCGTCTTACGATTCCGACTAAAATATCGCCCGATTAAAAATCACAAGTGCGCGTTGGCTCTGACTGAGGCGCTAGTTGCTTTGCTCTTATGCTTATGGAAAAGATTAGTAGGTATTCGATTTTGACCGCGCGCAGACTTATCTGGCACGAACTCTACCTCCAAATTAAAAAGCAATTGTCATATGATTGTCATTCATATCTCTCTTGTTTTGAGATTGACATTTACTTTAATTGGTTATTAATTTAACTGACTGATAACTATATTATATGCGGATTGAAAAATCAGTCCTAACCAAAATTAAATTACGGTCATTATCACATTTTGTTAAAAATGGAGTCATAATCGTCGAACATAGGCAATCCTAAACCATGCAAATTGGTAATTACAAAAAAAAAAACGCCAACACAGCATATTCATTCGCATTTACCGTACATGGCTGTATCTAAATAATTCCTTGGTGACTGGCAGCGTTTTACCACAGAGTATATAATCAAGGGGACTATTTATAGTTATTTATATCCATTAATCTGTACGGGATCTATGTGCCCGCGGTGCTGGCCTGCTATTACGGCCGTAATCGGGCCTCTATTAGCTATTAGAGATGTTAAAATTACACCTCACTTGTGACTAAATATGTAGATGGCAGGCTTGCTTACACGCCACGGGCCGGTTTTGAAGCGAGAATTGTTTGCTGTATTGCAAATTGCAATACAGCAAACAATTCTCGCTTCAAACCCGTCCCGTGGCGTAGCTACTGCAGTAGCAGTGGGAAGTGGGAAGCAAAGTTATATTTTTAACCCCCCTACGCAAAAAGAGGGGTGTTATAAGTTTGACGTGTGTGTGAACCTATCTGTCTGTCGGTCTGAGGCAACGTACTGAGCCATATTGATGCGGTTTGGTTTAGTTAAAAGCTAAATTAAACGAGATGGTTCTTAGCTACGTTTGATGAAAATCCACCCGGTCATTTATGGAATAGAATAGAATGGAGATAGTCAACTGCCTGGCGAAAGGTGGTGCTTTAGCTAAAATAATGCACTCTCTCTCGGTCGGGGGACCCCCAATGTTTAATATACCTACCGTTTTAGTAAGTACTTCTCTTTTTGTGGTCCCCCGACCGAGAGAGAAATTTTATTATAATATAATAAATCATATTATGACTTTTTTTGTCAGGGGTTTTTAAAATTTTAAAATTTTATGTTTTGCAAACAATTAAAAACATTTTTAAAACATGAGAACCTAAAGAATTTTGTCGTGATTGATAACACTGAAGGCAAAATGTCACAATGTTTTTTACGAATCATACGTTCATGTTACCCAAAGCTATTTCTTTATGTCGTTGAGATGAGTACGTATACCTCAAGGGTCAATTCTCGGATCTTTTCTCTTTTTATATTATACCGGAAAATAACCGGAAATGTACAAAGTAACAAAAGAAAAGTGAAGCTGGTGAAACATATGTACTTATAATTATGAGAGTTTAAGAAAAGCATCCTGTAGGTTCAGAATTAATCAAATCTGTTCTTAATTTAATGTGACTTGTTGGGAACAAAGGAACTTTACTAATGGCACAGAATATACATATAATAGTAGGTAGGTACTCTAATGAATTCAAATAAAATGCGTTCCTCATATCTTCAATATCGTCACGCTCACGCGTCGGGCACGTCCCGCCCGCGTCACGGCCACATTCAACGGCTCACGACGTGGGCGATTGGACGTTACACAAAATGAATTATCGACATTTTATGCTTCATAGCGACGTCTTAATTATCCACACACGCCAAACAGCCCGATCGGTGGAGGGGATTATAAGTGGCGAGCGCGGGATTAAGCCTTTATGGGCGGCGTTTATTACTTTTTCGAGCGTTTTCGGCCTTGGATTGGTGGGAAATGCGCATTTTGAAAGGTAAAAAGTTAAGGCGCTACTCGGAAAAAGTATGGACTCTTTGATATAAAACTATAGGACGGTTAGAGTTATTATAAATCTGGTAATAAGATATATATTTTTTCATACCTTTATCTAGAGTCGTATAGTTTCAGAAACACGATTTTATGATTTTGGCTCGACACTTTTTATTTTCGAAAATACCTCTAAAAAATAAGAAATATCAAGATTATTCTTAAATGGGGATACATCTACTATTGAAAGTTGGTTTAATTAGTGGACACCAATAATATTTAGGATCGTATAGGAGCATTTTTTCAAAATCGCTATAGTTTTTGAATACGAAGTGATTTCGTGTTTTTTTTTGCGTAATCGGCAAAATCGGTCTCGCTCCCGCGCGCGTCGTTTTCTCATTGCTATCTCGCATTAGCATAATTTTTCCGAGTATCGCCTTAATATTCTATGCGCTTCCGGAGTTCCGAAATGCAGACTGCATCAGATAGGTACGATACGATTGGCAAGGGCAATACAATAAGTATTCTTTTCAGGCTACTTTTGATGTTTTAATATATTGTTCTATTCAATCAAGCTTATTGGAGGACCTTGTTGGTGTAGTGTTTCAACCTGCGATCGTGGCGGTTCAACTTCGGTCAGTCACAGAATGGATGACCGATAAAATACATTTTCTTTTTTTTTTATTCACAACGGGGTAGCACTTAGCCTCCATCACACCCGATGTTATTAAGTGGTGATAAGGCTGAAGGTGGAAGCGCACTAGGAACTGGCTACCTTATCTGTAACTGCCGGAACACAATAATGCCGAAAACATCATGTTATGGCGACAGACTTAGATAAGATGGTGGTAGCTAGCCAGGCGGACTAAGAACAAGTCCTACCACCAACCAAACCGAATACAATATGCACCCCCACAGGGAATCGAACCCGGGACCTCTGGCTCTGAAATCGGTGGTGTGAACCACTAGACCACAGGGGCGGTTAAAACATAGCCTTTCGAGCGGCTTTTATATTGGTTTTCGAACGTTTTCGGCCTAGGGTAGGTGGGAAATGCGCATTTTGGAAAGTAAAATGTTTATAAAGCTATGCGCTTCCGGAGTTTCGAAAATTCCGAAATACAGATAAAGGGCTTATTACACTTGGCTAAATTCAGCATCTAATTAAGCATACATTGCTTGTTTTGATTGCATCACTTGCTATAAATGCGCTCAAAGAAAGCAATGTATGCATGCTGAATTTAGCCAAGTGTAATAAGCCCTTTAGCTAGGTACATCTGAGGGCCTACTCTGAAACGCAAAACCCGCAGGCTTATTACCAAAACAAGCAACCAGTTGCTAATTGTACAATAGCAACGCGACTGCTACTAGTTGCGGTTGGTTTGCAATCGGTACAGGTCGGTACTGTACCTTTCATGCAATTTTAGTTCACAAATCGCTCACTTGTGGCGCTATCGTAGCGATTTACGTTCCGTAATACGAATATGTGTTTTGGGAGCGATTAATTGTTAATTGTCGCGATTGCAACTGTCACTTTAAGATCGGTAATAAGCCTGCGGAAACTTCGTTATACCCGTCCCTTTCACGCTCGACTCGCTCGAGTCATGTCATGCATGACAGAATCGAGTGAAAGGGGCGGGGCTAACCGACGTTTCGGATTTACGTTTCGGAGTACGGCCACAGATACGATACGATTGTCATTTTTAACAGAATTCAAAAAAAGGAGGAGGTTATCAATTCGACTGTAAGTATATATTTTTTTTATTTTTATTTTTTTATTTTTTATGTGTGTTACCTCAGAACTTTTTAGTTAATGAACCGATTTGGATAATTCTTTCTTGGACCGGGTTTTCTTTTAATCTTTGTTATTTCACTCTGTATAATTCGTTCTTATTCTTTTTGGCTTGGCACCGACTTCAAACAGTTTAGTAAGTATCAAGATAAGTTAGAAAAAGTCACGCATTTTTGTCCTTTGAATTAAAAATTCTAATAATTTTTTCGTTTTTTAGTGTTTGAAGATTCTTTTTGATGGCGGTTACATTTTTTTAAACGTTTTATTTTTTTACATGCAACTCTAGCTGGTTAAAATATTGTTATAAGAATATATCGATAGAAATCGAGCTTATTGGATGACTTCGGTTGGTGTAGAGATTCGTTTCAGATGTGTCGAGTGTATTCTATCCCTTACTATTAATATTCCGATCTGCTCAAAATTACGCCGCGCAGTCAATATTATAATTAGAAGCAATAAAAATCATATTTTTATTCGTATAGAATTCGTAATAAGGCGATAAAGAACAATTCGTAAGCAAATTAAATAGCGATTTCTCGGTACAACCCGCAACTTTGAATTAATTTTGATGACTATATCGTTCGATGAACCAGGTGGCTGCTCTAATGAGAATAGTTCCACTTTTACAATAAATAAAATAAATGAACAGACACAGTTCTTATAATCGTAGGTATAGCATTGACATCCAATACAAATCAAGTTTAGTAAATCAGTAGCTAAATAACTGTTTATTTATTTAACTTTTGTAAAAAATACATACAGACAAATATACAACGCCGACTTAATACTGAAAGTATTATCTGCCAGTCAACCTTTAGGAAACGGTGAACATCAAGTTTTAATGAACTTTTAGAGTTTTTATTTGAGGAACGCAATAGTCAGACAGAAAATGCATGAAAAAATACAAGAACATTATAAGCAGGTAGGTATCAATCCAAGTAAATTACGAAAACCCATGACATTCGGACTGTGACCATGCAATCTTAATCAAATTAGTAGGTACTAGCTGTTGCCCGCGACTTCGTACGCGCGGTGTAGTGACTTTTGTGTTAGTTTAGTTTATGTGTGTTTGTTGCCCAGATTTCATAACGCTCTTCTTGAAATCCTATTCTCTACTAAAAGGGTCTAAAGAATATCGAATATGCAGGCTAGGGTATGAACATGTTATCAAATGCTGCATGAACATAAGAAGTTGAGCCCTCATTCATAGATCTGTCCGTCTACCTATCAAGAAACTTTTTCTCAAGTATGTGTGGGAGGTATCAAGCTAAAATTTATGTTCTGACTTAGTAATGCATAATATCAGGCCAATCATATTTTTACTATAAAATGAAAAAGAGATTGTGTGTATCCATACTAATATTATAAATGTGAAAGAGGGTTTGTTTGTTTATCCGTCTTTCACGTCAAAATTGATGCAACGGATCGACGTGACTTTTGGAATGGGAATAGTTTGGCAGCTGAAAAGTGACATACTTAGGCAGCCATTAGACAGTCAATCTGGATCGCGATCCGCGATCAAAATCAATGATCGCGATCCAGATTGACTGTGTACGAAGGTGATTGACGGTTTGCGATCTTGATCGCAAAATATCTACATAGTAAATCTCGATCGCGATCAAGATCACGATCAGTGATCGCGATCTGGATGGACTGTGTAATGGCTGCCTTAGACTACTTTTTATCCCTGAAAAATATCACATTCCTGCGGGATAACGTCGTCGTTTAGTCCGAGCTTGCGAAGTCGCGGGCGGAAGGCTAGTATTTTGATATGGAGACATTTCCTATTTGTGAGAGCTTGTAATTAACTTTCTTGAAGTAACAGGTATAAAATGTAATGATATACCATTTAATTATTTAATTTAACATCATTTATGTAAGCTTTCCTAGTAAATAAATGAATAAATAAGTTAGATAGAAAACTATTTTTAATATTCCTTTATTTTATTGGATGGTACCATGAAGTTTGACTTAATACTCTGAGGTAACTGGAGCTCTCACCCTGAATAAAAAAGTGAACACCAGGAAATTTGACATTTAGTATGTAGTGGCAGGTAGTGGCTGTCAGTTGTCTCATATGACCATACGTATTTTTTTAAAGTGTAGGTGAGACGGAAGACAGCCACTGTGCAATTTATTGGTGGTCACAAAAAATTGTTCGTACTGCACTCTCCAGTTACCTCAGTATTAAGTCAAACTTCATGGATGGTACCTACGGCTGAAGGCCTAAGTAGCCAGAGCCGGTTAAACGACATAAAAAATGGTAGGTAGGTGTCGGTATCTACGTAGGTACTGGCCACTTAGCGTTTATGAGCAAATTTTTCAAAATTACATTGGTGACATTTTGTCTACATTGCGACAAACTTATTTCACACAGTGGTTAGTTTTTGGTACTAAATATACTGTTGACTGCCGGCAGTCCATTTTGACAGTTAATTTTGTATTGCTAGTGGCTCCTCCACGACCACTGTCACCGGGTCAGATATATTTGTGGCACCACTATACTTACTATAGCGACATCTAGCGTCGAGTGGAAATGCGAATTAGAAATATTACATCAATAGGGTGAAAACTTCAGTTTTGGCCACTGCCCCGAGTGCTTACTTAGCTTAAAACATTTCGTTAATAACTTTTGCTTGATAGTAAACTTTTTATCTATGACTTTTAAGTCATAATAACAATGGTAATAATTCAGTTTACATCGAATTAGATGTTTCTTTTATTTTATCTAAGTTAGTTAAGTATTGATTTCTCGATGTATCTTTTAAAATTTGATTAACAAAAACACATCAATCGGCACCCTTCGCACATTTTAAGTTTAAAAAATAGGTTTTTAATTTACTAAAATAAAACTACGTAAGTATATGAATACTTAGTTATATGTTTTTTACTATGTTTGTCCACGAATTTCTCGAAATCTTAAGGAATATCGAGATGGTTCTATTTGATTTAAATTAGGTGTATTCTAACTTTGGCAACAGTCTAAGATTCATCAAAATCAGTTTAGTAGTTTCCGTGGGTATGTTATAGTACAATTCACTAAAACTTATTGTTATTGTACACTAAAACTTAAGAAATAAAAAGTAATTAAAAAAAATAAACTGACTGGCACCGACCTCAAAAAGGTACCTAAATTTATAGATATTATATTTTTCCTTTTCAGTTGACAAATACTTTTTGGAGTCTGTAAATTTTTTTTAAGTAGTTTTTTTGTATTGTAAGAATTTAAAAATGTTAAGAAAAGTATAAGATACATTTTTGACAATTTTAGATATAAATTTTGTATTTTATAGATACCTACTTAAGACCATAGGCGAAAGAAGTGAAAAACATCTTAAAGTGGCAACAGCGGGGGCTTTCATCCTACTTAATATAATCATTCGAATGTACATTTGTGAAAGGTATATCGTAATCTTACTGACTTCCTGCGCCATCTATTGCTTAGTAGTTATGATGCGAAAGAAGTGAAAAACATCTTAAAGTGGCAACAGAGAGGGCTTTCACCCTAATTACAATAATCATTCGAATGTACTTTTGTGAGAGGTATATCTTACTGACTACCTGCGCCATCTATTGTTTAGTAGAAATAATGACGTAAATAACATGAAATTATTTTTATGATTTTATATGTGCCTGGATGGGTTTCAATTTATATTATGTTTTGAAGCAGGTAAAAAAAATAACATGATTCATTATTAATTGAGACAGCGATTAAATATAACGTATTTTCATAATCATGTGGCGCCATCTATTTTAGTAAGAATCAGTCTTTGTATTTTCCCGTAGGAATAAGGGGTTTTTATTAAATATAAAGTACCCTATATGTTGACCCGGGTTATAAGCTATTACTTCACAAAATTTGGTAAAAATCTGTCCAGTAGTTTTTGCGTGAAAAGCGAACATACAAACAGACAAACAGACAAACAGACAAACAGACAAACAGACAAACAGACAAAAATTTTAATATCTATCGTTTTGGGGTCTATATCCTGTACAATGTACATAGCAGTAATTTTTTTTTTAATCTTTCATGTACAGACTTTTTTTCCGTTTCTGTTTAAATTTAATAAAAACATTTCCTTTCGTCCACCATATGGCAACTGAGTTTCACAACCAGTTGTGAAAAAGGAAATTTTATTCTTTTTCGGCGTCTAAGTGACGACCGATTTGGCGCAGGGGTTGGCTACCCACCTTCTGCGCCAGAGGTCTTGGGTTCGATTCCCGAACAAGACAAATATTTGTGTGCATGAACATGTCTATTTGTCTTGGTCTGGGTGTTTACTATGTATATTAAGTATGTATTTACAAACAAAAAGTATTTAAGTATATATTTATCCGTTATCAAGTTTTCCATGATACAGTTTCTTAATGAAATTAACATGGGCTTAGATAATTGGTGTGATTGTAAGAAGTTATTTATTTATATTTATTATTTAAATAAAATAAACAATTTTAGGAATGAAATCTCGAGGGTAAATTGGAATGAAGTGCTTAGGCAAAACAATAATGTGAATGAAAACTTTAATATATTCTCCGAAATTTTAAAAGTTGCTCTTAATAAATGTATACCTAAAGTACTAATTAGACACAAATCAAAACAAAAAAATACTTACCTTACGTCTGGATTAAAAACATCTTGCCGTAACAAAAGATTATTAAAGCTACTAATATCACAGACGAAAGATACAACCCTTCGTACTTACTATAAAACATATTGCAAAACTTTAAAAAAAGCAGTTCAACAAAGTAAAAAGAACCACAACAGGCGTAAGTTTATTACATCTGAAAATAAAACCCAATGTATGTGGAGAATCATAAATAAAGAAACAAATAAAAACTTCAATAAAAAAAATACTAACATCAAACTTAAACTAGCAAATCAACAAACTTTAGAAAATCCAAAACTCGTGGCAAGAGAATTTAATAATTACTTTATATCTATTGGGAAAACGCACACCGACCCTGTACCAGAACAAAAACATTATGGAAAACATCGAGTCTCAAATACTTTTTTTCTTAGTCCGGTAGATGATCGAGAAGTTGAAAAAATAATAAAACAACTCAAAAATAAAAATTCCTTTGGCATTGATGATATCCCCCCCACACTAATAAAAAGATGCGCTGATATATTGACGGTACCCTACACTAAATTAATTAATCAATCTTTCTCTGAAGGCCTTTTTCCCGACGCACAATAAAATATATAAAATATAAAATATTACACCAGAACCAACATGGGTTTAGACGGAACTACTCTACTACTCTTGCAATATATATTTTTCCAAAAAAAATGTATAATATAGAAAGGAAAAAATAAGCCATAGGCCTCCTTTTAGATATGAGCAAGGCCTATGAAAGAGTCAGTCATGAAATCTTGCTAAAAAAATTATTTGAAGCTGGAATAAGAAGAACTGCTCATAACTGGTTTAAGTCTTTTCTTGAAAAACGCTCTCAATGTGTAGAAATTGTAAATACCAACTTTGAAACAGGAAAAATACAGCACTTTAGATCTGATAGTGTCATCTCTACCGGCTCTATTCCACAAGGTAGCGTCCTGGGATGTATATTGTTCCTTATTTACATCAATGGTCTCCCCAATACTTTTGAAGACGAATGCATTCTCTTCGCTGACGATGTATCCATTCTCATCCCGTGCTCTTGTCCGAATGAATTACAGAACAAAATAAATACTACCCTAAATAAAATTTATAATTGGCTACACAACCATAATCTAGAATTAAATGTAAAAAATTATATTAAAAAAACCTTTTATTTAAAATCAAGCTTTTATTCAAATGTCCTAAAAAGAATAAAATAAACTTTGTATCAAGTCAAATCCAACAAATTTATTACATTAAACAATTTATTTGTTTTAAAAGCTTGTCGCTTTATTTAATTTTATATGTCAAATATAAGTTAAAGCATTTGTGTTTAGTGCAAGCCCAGTAACAATAAAATCTCGCGACAAGCTTTTAAAACAAATAAATTGTTTAATGTAATAAATTTGTTGGATTTGACTTGATACAAAGTTTATTTTATTCTTTTTAGGACATTTGAATAAAAGCTTGATTTTAAATAAAAGGTTTTTTTAATATAATTTATTTTTGTATTTTTAGTTATTATTGGACGTGTTTCTAAGTTGCTTCATTTCATTTAATGCATAATTATTGCATGGTCGTTTGCCAGTTAATTTATTACAGTCTAGCTCTTCAACTGCATCAAGTCTGCAAACACACAAATATATTTTACCACCAAATAGAGATTGTAGATTCTTACTACAGACACACATATTCATTAAATACAAGGCATATTCACATAGGTATAAGAGAAGGAAGCACTGTATTACGAACAAGAATAGAAAACACAAATTAGACCCAATAAGACAAAAAGTTCAAAATAAAAATGTGTGTGTGCCGTGCCGCAGCAGTACTCAATGGTCGCAGCTCAGCGTCATATTACTTGTCTTGCAACGCAAGCAAACGCTGATTTTCAGTTGTAAATTTTAGTACGTATTTCAAAAATAAATACTAAAGAACAAGACACATTTAAGTTTCTATCAAAGTTGATAAACATAGTACATAAAGAAAAAAAGGTTTTTTCTTATCTGTAGGTAGACTATGGTTGTATTAACTTGGAGCCATCTGTCGTTGACTTTAGTGAACTATTTATGTGCAAAGTGACACATAGGGTCTGAATATAGCAACTTCGCGTTTTTTCCTTTTTTTTATAGTTCGTTCGTTCTTATAGCCGCTACACACGTCCAGACCAGACCTAACCGCCGATTTGGTGCGGACGAACTTTGCTGTAAAGCAAATATAATCCGTGCTACACACGTTCGTACCAAATCAAAATTAAATCAAATCAAAAAATCAAAAAGCTACACCAAATCTGGTCTTGGCCAAGGCTTTGTATCACATCACTGAACAAGGCCTTGTATCACATCACTTTTTCTTATCAAATACCCACAGAAATCACCTGGACTTGCCAATGCAATGCAACGGGCTCGTAAAGAAAAAGACCTATTAACAAAAAAAGGTCTTGGATTTGAAAAAAAATTAACGGTACCTGTCATAAAAGAATGACGAAAAATTCTTCAAAACCATTTTGAGTAGCCTGTAACTGACATGGAAACTTCATTTTTAATTAAATGTCATTTTTTTAAGTAATTGAGAAAAAGCCTAAGTCCAGGGACTTTAAATTAATGTTTTAATATAAATAATAATAATTTTCACTTCTCATGCTCTAAAAGTACGCAAATATAGCCCTACGAAGCGGGACTAAATAACCACTTTAGTCCCTAGGGAGTAAAATGTAATTACTTTTTTAATTTCCTTCATGTGACATTAGATAAACTCAAACAGCCAGTGAATATACTATTAATTGTGAAGTGTGGACCATCTTCATTGCGAAAATGTTAAGATGTTTTTTGTTTCATGGTTTTTCCGCAAGGAAGGTGGCGCCATGTGTTTTAAATTGTCAATTTATGACTGGTTTAGCGGAAAAAACTTACTGCGAGTTTTTGGGGCCATTTTGGCGGGTTAGGTTGAGTGGATATTTTAATTAATCGCAATTTGTTTCATAGTGGATTTTGTGACTCAAGATAGGTGTGGTTTTTGTGCTCCAAGTGTCTACGCAACTGAACGATATGTAGAATGATAAAAATAGGCGCTATCTCGGTAAAGTGATGCCAAATGTGTTTTATTATAGTGGTGTGGTGACTAACCTCAGCAAGAATTATCGAGAAGGTTGGCTTGACACACTTGACGCCAAAAACTCCAAGGAGCACTGGAATGTAACACACCTACATTCTTATGAAAACATAAGAAACTATAATAATTAAATAATACTCAATAATTGGCAGTATGGCTAAATGTCTTGGCCTGTCCTACAAAAGGGCGAATATTTTTACTACTACTACTACTGACCGCGAAAATGTCAGAATTTGTTAAATGTTTTTGTACTAAATTGACTAGTTTTCTCGCACTCGAAGTGAAAAGTACAGTTTGCACCTCGAGACTAAACGCCAACTTAATATACCCTCGGTTTCATTGACTCCCTCGCACGCTCGGGAGCCAAACCACCTCTGGTATATAATGGCTTCGTTTAGTCCCTCGTTATAAAATATTCTATTGATAATCTCAAATTTATGTAAATAGTATATTATAGCATACTTTTCAAACAGACTGTTTTTTTGTCTCCATAGCAATTATGTGACATGGACTCATGTTCTTTCTCAAATAACCAATTCAAATCAGCTGTCGGGTTGGGACGTGTGTTCTATTACTAGTTGAATTTAGAGAGCGCGCCAGATAAGTCTGCGCGGGGTCAAAATCGAATACTAATATTTTCCATAAGCTTAGAACAAAATAATGTACTGTAACTAGCGCCATAAACGCCCCAGTCGCAGAGTTATCTGACACGCACTCTATGAAGATTGCGCTCGCTGAATGCTCGCTGATTATAACTTTATGGTACCTACCTACATTGACAAAGTGTCAAGTAACCATCACAACAAAACAAGAATATAGTACTTGAAAATTTGCAAGAATTCTGAATTGATAACTATACTGATTATATATTTAATTGCATTGTCATCGGAACTAAAGGTGAATTCCAAATTTCAGCTCAATCGGACATTGGTAAGTGGGTCAAATTTAGCTCGCAAGATTTGACGAACGGACATACATGCATACATATACTGCAAGTTAAATAAAAGCTTGTAAAAAAACTAAAATTATTCAATTAAAACCCGCACAAAAAGTTCCACTAAAACTTTCTTATAAATTCAAAAATATCGAGCTAGAAATCGTTAGTACGGCTACATTACTAGGAATTGGTTTAGATACAAATATGACATGGAAACAGCACATAGAAAAATTAAAAAACAAACTAACCTCCTTCACCTACGCTCTATACCAACTTAAACGCGTTACTGACTTTAAGAGTGCACTAGCAGCCTACTATGCATATGCTTACTCTATTATGTCTTATGGTATAATACTTTGGGGAAACTGCTGTGTAGTACTTAAACGAGATATTCACTTTGCAAAAGAAGTGTTTAAGGATACTAGCGAACATTGACCAGATGACATCCTGTAGATCCTTTTTTGTAAAATATCAAATGTTGACCCTTACATCCATCTACATTTTAGAAGCTTGCAAGTTTGTGAGGAACCATGGAGAATTATACACTCCAATGGAAAACATTAATAAAAGAAATAATAGAAACCTTAACAAACTAAATAAACCACTCACCAAAATGGAACTTGTCTCATCTAGCCCTCACCATATGCTAATAAAAATTTATAACCATATTCCCAATAATCAAAAAATTATAAAAAAGCCTACCCTATTTAATAAACACATCAAAGTATTTTTAACAAATAAATGTTATTATGATATTTCTGAATTTTTTAATGATAAATTTTAGAAAATAAATGTACCAATTTGTAACTGATCACTCTGATTTCTCTAACAAAATAGAAACTTTAATAATAAATAGTAATTTTTATAATTTAGATAAATACTAATAGTTTATATATCTATCTGTTTTCAATTAGATTTATTTAATGCATGTGATAATTTGAATATTATTTTATACATTTTATATAAGGAAATCTACCTTTTAAATTTAAATTTATAAGTAAGAGGCAATAGTTGCCCCTCATGTTTGCTGTGCCCTAGCAGGGCGTCACTTGTACCTTACCAATTCTACAACACCTTCTGTAACCTGTGACTTGCAATAAATAAACTAAACTAAATTTAAGTACATAGGTAATAACAGCCCCTGAATCACGAACCGTCGGAAACGCTCCCGACAGCGGAATGCATGCCCTGTCTTTGTCACTCATTAAAGAATAGACAAAGACTAAGCACAGAATTCGAATCCGATTCCGTTTCCGATGGTTTGTGAATCAGGGGGCAGGTCACTGTACAAGATTCTTCGTGCTCCGCAACCGTAGGTACTTTAGCTAACTAGCTGTGTTTTTTTAACCGCCTCTGCGGTCTAGTCTGGGTCTGAAATCGGTGGTTCACACCACCTATTTCAGACCCAGAGGTCCCGAGTTAAATTTTCAGTGGGGGTACATATTGTAATCGGTTTGGTTGGTCGTAGGACTTGTTCTTAGTCCGCCTGGCTAACTACCACCATCTTATCTGAGTCTGAAACCATAACAATGATGTTTTCAGCATTATTGTGTTCCAGCAGTTAGAGATAAGATAGCCAGTTCCTCGGTGATTTGTGGATACCTTTAGCCTTTTCACCACTTAGCATCAGCCCCCTACCGCATAAGCACCGTCTCTTAAGTCGATCTTCATGGTTAGAACCTCCATGATGGCTGGAAACTCCATAGATAACTTACTGGCCATCGATAGTATTCTGTACCTACCTGTTCTTTCAAAATTCAAATTCTTCGTTCCACCACAGATAAATTATATTATACTATAGTTCCACGCAAGCTCTGTCGACACGGTGGTTTTGGTAGGACACAAAGAGCATGTAATCACTACGTTTAGTAGGACATACTATGCGATTAATATAAGAATAGGACTGTCAAACGGCATTTTTGATCTTTGTTCCTTTTCTTGCACATCCTACACCCTGAAGTGGAAGCGAAACGCCAACAAATATGGCCGTTTTGACAGTCCTATTCTTATAATAATCGCATAGTACGTAGTATTTTTTTTCCTCTGTGGTAGGACTGGCTCAGTGTTGAACAGGGCACGTGGAACGAAGAATTTGAATTTTGAAAAGACAGTTCAGAATACTATTGATGGTTAAGTTGTCTATGTAGTTAGAAAAATGGAAAATGAAGTATTTAGAAAAAATCGACCCGTCTCACAACTAGCTCCGATGGGACTCGAACCCACGACCTTTCGCTTTCCGGGCGACTGCTCTAACCACTGAGCTACGGAGTCGTTGTCTATGTAGTTTCCAGCCATAAAGTAGGTTCTAACCATGGAGCTAGTCTTAATACTGAGGTAACTGGAGTTTTCACCCTGAATAAAAAAGTCTGCCCAGCAAATTTGACATTTAGTATGAAGTGGCTGTCAGTTGTCTCATATGACCATACGTATTTTTTTAAAGTGTACGTGAGACGGAAGACAGCCACTGTGTAATTTGTGGTGGACAAAAAATTTATCGTACTGCACTCTCCAGTTACCTAAGTATTAAGTCGATCTTCATGGTTAGAACCTCCATGATGGCTGGAAACTCCATAAATAACTTACTGGCCATCAATAGTATTCTGTAACTACCTGTTCTTTCAAAATTCAAATTCTTCGTTCCACCACAGATAAATTATATTATACTATAGTTCCACGCAAGCTCTGTCGACACGATGGTTTTGGTAGGACTCAAAGAGCATGTAATCACTACGTTTAGTAGGACATACGTAGTATTTTTTTTCCTCTGTGGTAGGACTGGCTCAAAGTGTTGAAAAGGGCACGTGGAACGAAGAATTTGAATTTTGAAATGACAGTTCAGAATACTATTGATGGTTAAGTTGTCTATGGAGTTTCCAGCCATCATGTAGATTCTAACCATGGAGCTAGTCTTAATACTGAGGTAACTGGAGTTTTCACCCTGAATAAAAAAGTGTGCCCAGCAAATTTGTCATTTAGTATGTAGTGGCTGTCAGTTGTCTCATATGACCATACGTATTTTTTCAAAGTGTAGGTGAGACGGAAGACAGCCACAGTGTAATTTGTGGTCACAAAAAAGTGTTAGTACTGCACTCTCCAGTTACCTCAGTATGTAGTCTAGCTCCATGGTTCTAACCGTCCAGACTGGAACGAAACGGCATCGTTACATATTAGTCGAATTATTAAGGCGATTTGTTTATTTTTGCACTTAAATGGTTTAACCACTATACCAAAGTTGTCGTCAAGTTGTTTATATTACTATATGGAATTATTAAAAGTATTAATTTATCGAGTCGCAAGCTTGCAGCCACCCAACTGCATACAATTGCAATATCTAGTTGCATCGGGCCGGCAGTGGGTGCGTCAATCAGCTCCCTGATATCTCATTGTATATCTGCAACCTGCAACTGCAACTGGTATGCACGCTAATGACCTCGGCATATAAATGCAATCGACTTGGTTAAACTGCGTACCTACTAATACTAAGTTTCAATAATAGAAATAAGAATGAATGCCTAAGGCCCCTGTTAACCATCATTCGGTTAGGTACATTAACGGCCCGATTAAAATTTAATGCTCGCACTTGTTTGGTGTTCGTATGGGTTAACCAACGGTTAATAATAAATAATAAATACTTATGGGACACCATCACATGCATTGTTCCAATACCAAGGTATGGTACCTTAAGCACTAGTAGGTATTATGGAAATTGGAAACCACGACAGGTATTACCACATACACCCAGACCCGAGGAAATATTGAAAAGTTCGTTTTCAACATTTACCCGACCGGGTATCGAACCCGGGACCTCTAGAGATAGCGGCACCTTGTAACCGGTGCGTACACCACTCGGACATGGAGGTCGTCGTTAAGGCGCTACTCGGAAAAAGTATGGACTCTTTGATATAAAACTATAGGACGGTTAGAGTTATAGAAAAATGGAAAATGAAGTATTTAGAAAAAATCGACCCGTCTCACATCTAGCTCCGATTTTTTCTAAATACTTTATTTTCCATTTTTCTATTATAAAAATTGCATTCTGAATGCAAAAAACTAAAAATTAAAATAACGGTTAGAGTTGTTATGAATCTGGTAATCCATCCATACTAATATTATAAATGTGAAAGTGTGTTTGTTTGTTTGTTTGTTTGTTGTTAATTATGTATAGAAAACCGTTAAACTGTCATAGGTACTTCACACAGCTGTCATTTCTTAGCCGCTTCCAAAGAGAAGGTATGTCAAAGAGTATGTAATCACTGACATTTTTGCCGCTTAGGATTTCTTATTTTTTTAATAAGTGACATTGTGGCAGTCAGGTGATACGAAGTTCGTGTCCAATAAAATTTATATGGCAAAACAACGTTTGCCGGGTCAGCTAGTAAGATATATATTTCTTCATACCTTTATCTAGATTCGTATAGTTTCAGAAATACGATTTTATGATTTTGCCTCGACACTTTTTATTTTCGAAAATACCTCTAAAACATACGAAAATTCAAGATTATTCTCAAATGGGGTTACTTACACTATTGGAAATTGGTTTAATTAGTGGACACCAATAATATTTAGGATCGTATAGAAGCATTTTTATAAAAATCGCTATAGTTTTTTAATACGAAGTGATTTTGTGTTTTTTTTTGCCTAATCTGCAAAATCGGTCTCGCTCCCGCGCGCGTCGTTTCCTCATTGCTATCTCGCTTCAGCATGATTTTTCCGAGTGTCGCCTTAAGTATAATTATAATTAATTAATTTTTAGGTAATTGACTGCTTCCGTGGTCTAGCCATCTTCTCTAATTCTGACGCCATAAAAATGATCTTTACAGCATTGTTGTGTTCCGATAGTTAGAAATAAAATACCCAGTTCTCATTAACCGGGTATATAGTAGGGTGGATCGTTTTTAAGTTTTTAAAAAATTTCAAAATCGCGGGGTGCGCGAAAGTTGCTTCATGTGATGTAGATCAAAACTTATTATGAGGACAACTTAATCAAATTAGTAGAAGTACTGCCACAAGTTCTTTGGATTTTAAGAAAAATATATGATGTACCTATGAAAAAAAGTAAAGTTATGGAATAATAAATTTTGTATTTTTTTATTGAAATAATACAATAAACATGCTACAAAGAAAATGAGAATGGAAATTAAAACAGAAAAAAACAAATCATTTGAAAATAAGGTAATTTAGAAAATTAGAAAATTAAAGAGATTAAAAAAAAATTTTTTTGGAGGCGTGTATAACTTAAATGTTATTTTTATTGTCATTTATGGTTTTTCTATTCATTTAACAACTAATTCTTCATTAATGATTTAAGTTATGTATGATATTTGTATAAAAATTTTTATGACTTTGAAAACTTCATGATTTTCAAACTTTGACGGCCTTGGGGGCAGTACTTCTACTAATTTGATTAAGTTGTCCTCATAATAAGTTTTGATCCTCATCACATGAAGCAACTTTTGAGCACCCCGCGATTTTGAAATTCTATAAAAACGAAAAAACGATCCACCCTAGTATATAGGGCTGAAGGTAGGTACCTAGGTAGGCCTACACTGTGGTATTCCACTAGTATCATCAGACCTATCTTCACTTATCATCATGTGTGATGAAGGCTAAGTGCTAGCCCGTTGTGGACAATAAATGAATATTATGACGACCCATTTGGCGCAGGGGTAGGCCACCTACCTTCTGCGCCAGTGGTCTCGGGTTCGATTCCCGAACAAGACAAATATTTGTGTGCTCAGAACATGTCTATTTGTCTTGGTCTGGGTGTTTACTATGTATATTAAGTATGTATTTACAAACAAAAAGTATTTAAGTATAAGTATATTTATCCGTTATCAAGTTTTCCATGATACAGTTTCTTAATGAAATTAAAATGGGCTTAGATAATTGGTGTGAATGTAAGAAGTTATTTATTTATTTTTTAATTAAATAATAATACCTAAATACATTAGAATAGCAACACCCAGACCAACACATTCATTTATATTCTACATAAAAATGTGTCAAATTGTAAACATTTTGTGTCATCATCATCTGTGATCTTAGTTTTAAACTTTAAACTTAACCATTCGGTTCAGCAAATAAGTTAACAGTCGCCAAATGAACTAAATCAAGTACATTCCTTTCACGGCATGCCCGTTGACCGTCCGTCGTAAATTCCGTCGGAATCCAGTCGGGTTCTATAAAATAAATCATCCGATGTATTGCACGACGCTAATCCAATCAATGCGAGATATTCCTGCGACCGCGACACACTGGGTTGCCAGATGTGGAAATTGTAAATTACCATCACAAATGTACGGTGTTGCCAACATTTTGAATTATGGTAATTTATGCTGAAATCGTAACAGTGCTTATGAATTACTTTTGTTAAAAATAAGTTTTAAATTGAACGTTTTTAACTAATGTCCCGATATTATCAATGCTTTTGATAGTGATTTCATTTTTGTGAGATCACTTTCAAATAGCCAATTTGCAAGCCGATTATCAAACTAGAAAACAACAGCATACTAAAACGGGATTGATTTAGAAGTCCCATCGTAATTAAAAACGGATTTTTCCTGGCCAGAAGTAGGTATATATTTTGGAAAAATTTAAAACTGAAATCGAAATCCAAACATTACAATTAAAATTTACTTATTGTTTTTTCAAGTTCTTTTCCTAACTTACAAAATCATTAACTCTACTGCTCCAATCTTAAAATAAGATGATTTCAACATGGCGGATGGCGGGCGGTAAGCCAGTGCCGTGGAATTGATTAATAAATCATCGCAAGATCCCGGGTGACACTAATCTGATTCATATTCTCAGAGCCATGAGATATCGCCACAAACATTGTTAATACGGTTCTTGTAAACGACAGGAATCTGAAGTATTTACTACAGCACATAACAAAAAGAAAGAGGTGTTACGAATTTAGTACTGAAAGCAGAAAACAGAGTGACACCTCGGGAATCAAAACTACTTATACCTATAGGTACAAAGGGATATGGGTGTATATTTTTTTGTGTACCTATTGTGCAAAAGGGTGGCGACGCTCGACAGCAATGTGGTTGTTTATAAATGTTTATACCGGCTTTATCCACTATGATCTACTGTAGAAGCCACTGCATGTGCCGACCTGCGCGGGACCTGAAGGGAATTAAATAAGCATACAAGCTAGTTTACATAGTTTTAATTAAAGTTGGCTAGATCTACCCATTACTGTAAGATCTAGCCAGAAAAATAGCATAAGGATTTCAAAAATCGAAATCACCAGAAAATCAACAATCTTGTCAGAGGGTTTGTCATAGGTTGCAAAAGGCAAGCATGCGACGGCCCTTAATTCCGTTTGGTTACCTCATGTTGTTGTCGTCGGCTTTATCCGCTTTGATCTGCTGCAGGAAGCCACTGCATGTGCCGACCTGCGCGTGACCTGAAGGGAACTAAATAGGCATAGTTCTGAAGAAAGTTGTGTTACGTAATTTGGTAAGTACTTGTCGTTAAGATATCTAATCTTTATATAGGGGTTCAGCTTTTAATCCCTATTATCAAAATATTCTGACGAGCATTTTAAAGCTAGCTATACACGCTCAGTTATACCTGACAATTTAGGTACTTATGTACCTGTTCATTCATGCGGCATGTACGGCTGGCTTAATCTTTATGAAGCTTTTAAAATTTCGTACGCGAACGAAGTCGTAAGCGGTTCCTTAATCTTATAATTATTTTGTTCAACCACAAACTGAAATAATTATCTCAAATAGTGAAATGCTTACTCAACATAAGCTAATAAACATTCCTTACTGCTCATAATCGTGACGGTTTGCTAATTTTCTCAGTAATTAGATAGTTTGGTATAAACAATAAATTATATTAAGAGGTGGAGCAAAAAGGTCTTATTCGAACGCAAAATGCTACAATACTCTCATAAAAACAAAATTATAACTACAGTCCGCAAAATTAAAGCTATTGTAAAATAGGTCTAATACCTAAGACTTAAAAGGCCTATTACAGTTTTTAATATTCTAGTGTTGTACTGTTGTTTTATAAGCTTTGTCCCATTACATTAAGTAAGCGTATATTTCGTTGGTAGATTAGTAATAAATTCGTGGCAATATATCGGTTAGCATTCTAGTAGGCCGGAGGGCAGTGATTGGCTGGTTATAGAAGGAGTAGGGATGTAGGGTAAAACCACCTTGTATCGGCCACGTCAACAATATTTCACATTGATTTGCTTCCTATTCTCACATTTATTAGCCTAGCTTTCTAGGAGGTATTTTTTAATAAACTGTTATTATTTGACTTTCCTATGAACTAATAAAATATTTGAAATTTGGATAACATTTTTTTATATTGATGTTTTTCTTTGTACACACCCAATTTCCCTAATATCGGCCACTTGCGCCCAAAAATCGCCCACCTGTTTGCCTTGTATCGGCCTAGGCTTACATTATGAGCAATACAAATATACTTCGAATTAATAAAGAAAGATAAAGATATACAAAGATATACATAGAGATATATAAAAAACATACATATACTTACCGTGAATTTTTTTAACAATCCAAACTTAATTTAATGTGTTTAGAATAAATTAAAAAAAATATATGTTTTTGTTTTTTTCTTGCATACTTACCTAAAGATATTCTTACCTAATAACAAATAAATTTTGAAGTCGGAATTTTTTTTTAGCGATTTTAGATTATTTTACACACTTTAATATTTCTTAAAGGAAAGTCTATAAATCAAATAGGTACTATTAACAATTTATTTTAAATTTAATATTAGAGTTTGCACATCAACAATGATACTTCCACATAAAAGTAACTAAACAAAAAATCGAGATTTTTTAAATACTTTTTTATGATTTTTTATTATAATTACCTAAATTAAGTATCTAATCTAGTGTACTTACCTAGATTTGTATGAAGTAACATTTGTATCGTCCATGACTTAATGTTTAGTGGCCGACATCAGGATTTTGACTCGCCTTGTATCGGCCATCACCATTTTTAACGGCCGATATCAGGCTTTTTTATGAAATAATCAACCTTAAATCCGGCCATTCGATTTTTTATTAAAATTCTAAAAAAAACACAAAAATATTAATCAATAATGTTGCATTATAATCTCTTTAACCTTCACAAGCAAAAATCAACGATTTAAACCTCCTAGATAAGTTGCAAACCCTTTCCCCCGTAACCTCGAACTCGTCAATTTTGACTAGAAAATGGCGTGAATTTCGACACAACTGCGCAGGTTACAACATCCAATGCTACTGAACTGTCAAATGAACTTTGATCACCACATCATTTAATTCATTTAAAGACAACAATATAATGTTCATTATAGAGCAGAATTTGTGCAAGTGTATCGAATATTTAATAGTTTTTGATCAAATTCGTAGGAAGTGGCCGATACCAGGTCGTGGCCGATACAAGGCGGTTTTACCCTACTGGTATTGCCAGTGCGAATAATTAACTGTTAATCATTTGTCCTACATGGTAGGTATGATTGTATAAATGCCTATGATTTTAGTTCCGTGTTCGAGTGCAAACATTATTTTTTAATCTTCGGGAATTATGCCTTATTTGTATAAAAGGCGGATCAGTGTGAAATTAATTTGAAACTTAAAAATAATATTTTAAAAGATTTCAACACAATTTAGGTAGGTAGGGCAGTAATGAGAGGTGTCAAATGACCGGTTTTGGCCACTTATTGATAGTCAAACTTTTGTAAGTATAGCGAAAAATCAAAACCAAACCCAGGTTAAATCAAAATATTCTAATGTGCTTAGAAACCAATTAAATTTAATTGTAAAAAGTAAAGGTTTGTAATAAATTTTATCCATAACCTTAAAAGTTTCATACAAAAAAACAGAATACCTATCATATGGCGTTTATTGAAAAAAATAACGTACCTACGACATAAGGAATTGTCAGCGTCAAAATGATCTAAGCGTTCAAACCTACCTACCTACTGTGGCCAAAACCGGGGCTTCTGCCCTACTTTTAACGAAAGAAAATACCGATAATAATCATTTTTATTTATTTACTTATATAAAAGGTAGGTATACCAACAGTGTAATCATGGACTTTAAAAAAGGTGGATAAAATTAAAGAAAGCGCTATAAAAAGTAATAATAAAAACATGCTTACAGTTAAGAACGCTAAAATTACAATCAATGACACCCAACCCAATAGTGATGCATTTATATTTAAGACATAGGTAAATTATTGGGATGAAACCCCAGCTGATTTATGTTAACCTCACAAAAATCCACAATACATCAAAAACTCGAATAAATCTTAACTCGCATCGATTTAGAGTGCTGCCCGTACTGATCTATGGGGAAATTTATGTGTTTACGCAAATCCAGTGGTTTTTCGTAAGTCAACATGTCGGAACAAGATGGATACGAGTGGATTTTAATAGACGTATGGCTGAAATATTGGAACATGCCCGTTTTTGTAACTAATGTGAAAATAAAAACTTCATACTTTTGTTTTACTAACATAAGTTATTTCTTACGAATATTTTGAGTATAAAACACAGGGCCTGTCAAGAGGTACTTAATTTTTGTTTTCATGTCTATATTCTGCCTTCATAATAATATTATTCGCTTTTAATAGTTATATTACATAATGCAGTGCTGTGCGTGTCTCTCTGTCTCTGTCGTGTCTAAACCAAGTTGTATGAAACAAATATGCTGGCGTCGGTCGCATCACAAATCACAACACAATTAAGTGTGCTTCCGACTTAATTCACCCAAAAATTTTAGTATTTATTTGGTTTGGTATATTCAAACAACCACCTATTGATAAATCTTTTAGCTAACGTTATAAACTTGAGCTCAGCTATACAAAAAACAAAGACGACGACATCGTTTAGTTTGAGCTTCGAGCTTGCACTTGTCAGAATGCGCTTGCATTGCACTTCACAAAAACAAGCCAATAATTCATTTCTCAGCTGTCAATCAGTAGTATTAATTACATAGTTTTCCTATCGAAGTCTTCTCCTTATTTGAGGTTCACAAAAACTGGTACTTCTTTGCATTTGATTCTACTCATTATAGGATAGGACATATCATTAGAAGACAAGTAGACACATGTCAATCACTAGGCTTCCTATAGAAAGACTTGTTCTGCTTGGGCACAGTCAATTTGAAGACAGAAGGTTAGTTGTATCCATGTAGAACTGGAAATCGCATCATATTTATCAGGATATTTAAAATCATAGCTTTCTACCAGCTTCAAAAATACCTTAACGATATCGGTTTTGTACCTACTTTTAAATTAATGAAACCGTAAATAAAACTGCGGTTTGAACTTAATAAAAACTGGTTCAATAGTTTAATGCTCTAAATTATGTACATTACATTTCATTGTGAAAAATAGAGACAGTTGATCGTCATTTGTTCTTATATTTTATTACATACATAGCTGTTGCTTGCATCGAACTAGGTTAGGCACCTACTTGAGCCACGGAGCTTTTAATGTCTTCGTGGTTCGAAAGGAGTATGTATAATGTATATGTATACTTTTTTACTGTGTTCTTGGTGGCGTTAACTTAACACAGCTTGAGGCGCTTCTTCTAAACAATAACAACAATCAGATGTTATTTAAATTTTTACTTTTTTGCATTCACAATACAATTTTTATCCGACTCCGGCGACTCCGTATTACCTACTCCTAGACTGTTAAAGACTCCGTAGCTCAGTGGTTAGAGCAGTCGCCCGGAAAGCGAAAGGTCGAGTCAGAGGCGGCGTAGCATGGGTTGACACCCGGGGCGGTTTTCTATTGAGCACCCCCAATTTTGATGCGGTTTTCAGGAAAGTATTTGTTACATTTAGAAGGTTTTGGTATTTTAACCGATTTAAAAAAAGAGGTTTTGTATTACATTACAACCGACTTCAAAAAGGAGGTTCTCAGTTTGATCCATTTCCCGTGATTATCTCATGTTTGGCTGAACAGATTTTGATACGGTTTTCATCAATGGACAATATGGAAAGTCGGCCTTGGCTCATTTTGGATCTTAAAGTAACATTTTATCAACTTTAATTTTGAAAAGCTTCATTCACAAGAAGCTACTGAAACACTCTTAGTATTTACTATGTATTGGCGATACGCGCCCCTGATTTACAACCTGTCGGAAACGCTCCCGACAGCGGAATGTAAGTCTGACACTCACTGTAGAAAAGAGAAAGACAAAGCACAGACTTCGAATCCGATTCCGTTTCCGACGCTTTGTGAATCAGAGGGCAGGAGCGGTTTTGCGCTTTGTAACCGTATTTTAGGTAAAATTGAATGTGTTACTTTAGTTTAGGGAATAAGTTAAGTTATAAATTTTAATGCCACCAAAACCCAGGCGTGTCTTTTTACCGCAAAAAGGATTCCTTTTACCTTAACTCCTACTTTCCGTGGTAGGTACAACTGTACCTATCAGTTACCGACAACTTAGATCTTCTTGGCATGAAGTTAACATCGGACCTTAACTTGGGCGACAACATTGAGTGTAAAGCTCAAACTGCTGCCAAAAAGCTGGGAATGCTGAATTAAGCGATACTTCACGCCGGGGCAGCTTTTGACTCTTTTTAAGCGCAAGTTCGGTCATGCATGGAGTATTGCTCTCACCTCTGGGATGGTTCAGCTAAATACCAGTTAGCAGCACTTGACTCAGTGGAACGCAGAGCGAGAAAACTAATCGGAGACGATGAGCTGGTTCAACCAAGCTCCATAGTCTAACCCATCGACGTAAAATGGCTTGCTTGTCGGTATTTTACAGGCTGTACTTCGGTGAGTGTGCTTCTGAGCTGCATGAGCTCATTCCACCATCCCCGTTCTACCACCGAGAATCTAGACGCACAGCGGGCTATCATCCTTGCTTGGTTAACATCCCGCGAATGGGTACCAAGAGCTTTTCTTCTTCCTTTGCGATGCGCACCGCCAAGGAATGGAATACCTTGCCTGCGTCTGTTTTCCCAAATGACTACAACCCTATAATTTAGCTAGAGTGAATAGGCTGCTTCTGGGTAAGCTCGCTCCATCTTTTAGGCTTCTTCTCAACCCTAAAGTTCAGTGTGAAGCCAAGAGCAAGCCCATTAATTAAAAAAAAAATGAGTTAGGTAATTGCTATACTAGTTATCATATACAAACTTTGATAACTGATATAGGTAGCAATTCACTCAAAAATGTCAATATTATAACTTGACTTATTCCCTAACGTAAAAAATGCATGGTGCACATTTGTCATTGGGCACAGGTATAGCTTTGTTAAGGTTCCGTAGCCATTTGGCTACGAAAAACAAAAAACGGAACCCTTATAGAATCGTCAATTCGTCATGTCTGTCTGTCTGTCTGTCCGTCCGTCCGTCCGTCCGTCCGTATGTCACAGCCACTTTATTCCAAAACTATTAAGACTACATACTTGAAGTTGAAACTTAGTAGGTATATATATTCTGTAAACCACTTTAGGATTTTGTAACAAAAAAAATATATAAGGGGGCTCCCCATACATGGAACTGAAACTAAAAAAAATATTTTCAAAAAACATATTCGTGTGGGGGTGTTTTTAGATAGGTAAGTATTTAAAAACGATATTTAGGTTTCTTTTATCATTTTTATCAAAGTCAATATTTTGAAAGATATACACTTCCAAATTGGTAAAATGTGTGTCCCCCCCTCCCCCCCCCCACTAACTTTTAAAATAAGAGAGTGAAAAATCTAGAAAAATATATGCTGTAGATCTTAATAAAAACTTTTAACGAAAATTTGTTTGAACGAGATATAGTTAGCAGTTTTTGAGATAAAACACATTTCCAAAAACCGCAAATGTAAGTTGGTCGTTCATACAAACACTATGGAAAACAAAGTTATTTTTTGCTGACGAAAAATGATAGTGGTATTTTGGCTAGGTATTAGGCAATCGGTACCTACGTTAAGTTGGTACGTAACGTAACCCTTCATGGGCGAGGCCAACTCGCACTTGGCCGAGTTTTTAGATTTTTAGTCGTGTTATTTTATGTGTATTCTACCTGTTGTCTGTTAATTGTGCCTTAAATAAAAATAAAAAATAAAATAAAATCGAATACCGTATTTCCTTTACTGGCTCCGATACATAGTTATTTAAACTATTTTGCCAGGTGCCAAGCACCAAGGGGTGACAACGTGCGTGGTGACAACTCACTCGCGGTATCTCTAGCGTCAGACCGCGAACGAATTGTCACCACGTACGTTGTCTGTCACCCCATGGTGCCTGGCACCCGGGGCGGACCGCCCCCACCGCCCCCCCTTTACGCCGCCTCTGGGTCGAGTCCCATCGGAGCTGGTTGTGAGACGGGTCGATTTTTTCTAAATACTTCATTTTCAATTTTTCAATTATTAGATGTTTTAGATATTTGACAAACAACATCTTATTGATCGGATTTCAAGGTTAATCGTTAAACTTTTTATGTTACGAATATCAGAACCAATGAACAAAATTTCGTGGTATTATTTGTCACTTTAAGTTTTAATAAATAACCAAAAATGCAGAAAGAAATAATATTAGGTAAGTAGTTTAATTTTTCCATTATAAAAAATTTACGCGTCACTTCGCTTCCACTATGACCAAGTGTGAGATGAGCTTCATCATCATCATCATTTCAGCCGTACGAATGATAGATAGATAGCCGTTAGATGAGCTTAATGTCTCGTAAAATTTTAAGTGGTACTTCAATCAATCTAAACAGTTTAAGATAAAGAATTTCTCCAAACTGACCTTCTGACTTCAATTTATTTGTGCCACTGCAGTATTCTAGCTTCGACTCCCGCGCAGCTAATACAGTGACCGAAGTACAGGGTTAGCGCATACGCAAAACCTGTAAGTACTAGGAACATATGGATTGGTGATCCATTTCCAATCAGGCCGTCGTCGATCGATAAAACGCTTTTATCTTCTTAGATAGGGTAGGGTGAAAGCTTTTTTTTTACCAATAAAGTTTTTTTAAATCAAACCACAAAAAGCAGGATTAGATATTTGGTAGGTACTTTTAGTTCAATGATTTTTACTAAAATTAATAGTGGAAGTGTATTCAATATTTTGTTTTATCTATAAAGCTTTGCGTTACTGACTGACTGACAGACAGACAACGCACAGCCGAAACTATTGGGCGCAATAATCTTGCGCCCAGTAATGCGGCAAGAAGCTGAAATTTGGCATGTATGTTCCTTGGGGAGTGTAGGGGAGCACTAAGAGAGGATTTTTGGAAATTCCCCCTCTAAGGGGGTAAAAAGGGGGGTCCGAGCAGTCGAAGTCGCGAGCAGAGCGCTAGTAAAATATAAAAGGGGTCAACAAAGAAAGAAAGAAAGAAGAGTGATAGGACTAAACACAGAACAAAGTATAAAGTGTGAAGCCAAAGGGCAACAAGTTTTCGCCCTATCCAAATAGTAACTGGAGCTTCACGCTTTCCCATTTTTTTAACCCTGGATGTACTACTCGTCGTATTATGGGATAGGCTACATTTTCACTATCCTCATTACGATAATTTTATTAGTAAAGAAAACAATAACATGAATGTGTTTCTTCTTCGAAATTCCTTCCTTTCGAAAATCTTAAAAGAAAGGAAAATTTACATTTAAGTTATCAATACTTCCTTCGTAAATTCAGCCATTTAAAATCAGATAGTCAAATAGCTACCAATTATATTCATATCATAATCATTAAACTTCTATTAACTTAGACTTGACCATAATTAGCACCTAACGACGTGGAGTAGCTCATGCTACAAAATCGATCTATTGATCTCTTTCTTTTATATGCCCATTGGTTAGGTGTGAGCGAGACCGCGTATTATTTCGACATTTGAAACAAGGATAATTATCAAAGTCTCGGTAGGTAAATATCAAACGAGATAGTAGCCGCTAAAGGTACCGTAACGACAGAAATGCACTTGGGGACAAAAAATAGTGCAACAAATATAATCACAGGCCCGTTACAAAAAATGTCTTTAGTTTATTTTAAAATTTTCAATTGTAAGATTATTATTAAGTATTAGATTATAACTTTCATATTCTTATTGTTCAGACTTATAATTAATTCGATTTCAATTACTTACTTAACTTTTTTTACGAAGTTTTACTCATACTAATTTAAAAAACATTTAAGTATGTACTTAAATATATCTAATTGTCTTATTCACATTTTTTGTTAGCGTAACAAATTAAAACCTGAAGAGTTTGCTTGCATGAACGCGCTACACTCTTTCAGGGCAAATCATGTTACAAAAATCCTTTTAATTTATAGGCTAATTTTGTTGTGTATTGTTTTGTTTTTTAATATCACGTTACAGAGTCCTCGCGGAAGAAGTCGCGTCCCTCAGCTTGTATATAACATATAGTTCCCACGTTTATTGAGCCCAGTTTAAAGATGGCTCGTCCATAGTTCCATACCGCCATCACGTGCAAATCATAAATTGGCGTGCCGCGTGCGTGGTTGCACCGGCTAATGTCAAAGGTTTAGAAAGTGAATGCAGAAACGGGAATGTTACATATCATTACATTACTTCGATTTAACGACCCAATTCTTATTCCTTTAGATGTGGTCTCTAGTGCATGCGGAAAAAGTCACGTGCCCCTATTAGTTAGTACACCTGCGTAACAGTGACCACGATTCTGAAACTCAGTTTAAAGATAATACCGTCCAGGGGCCGTACCGGCGAACGCTCCGAACTTCGGTTTACCGGGCTTCAAATTAAAACAGATAAATCGAGCCCTAATTAGGCTAAAACGGCAAGCAACGATTTATGATGTCCCAGGAACATTGATATCTTCCAAATAACTTCGGAAAATAGTACAATATGAAATTACGTATTTCGATATACCTAACTGTTTTAAGTTGAAGCCCGGCAGATTTCCGAAGTTCGGAAAGTTCGCCGGTAGGGCCCCAGATACGTGCCAGAAGTTATTCCGGACAACGAGTTTTTTGTTTAAAACGTCCTGCCTGTTTTTAGTTTTTATGAAAGTTCGGTGTGGTTCTCCCAGCAGAACGGTGATCATAAACTTTGTGCGTATACGCACCATGGGTAAGCCGTAAACAAGTCGCGGGCCACTATTTGTATACAACATATTATAGCTTAAATTATAATTGTGACATATTATAGATCTAACGTTTTATGAAGCCCAGTTTAAGTATGAGTATGACTCGTCCATACAGCATCACGTGCACGTCATAAATACAGCGTGGCTGCGCCGTCTAATGTCAAAGGTTTAGAAAGTGATACGGGAATATTACATTACCTATATGTCTTCGATTTTGCGCTGTGTGGAAAACTGCGATCTGATCGTAAATTTACAAGATAAAGCGGCATTAGTGAGGAATAGATATTGTAAACTGCGTGGCCCCGTCTTTTATTAGTGGCCTTTGATTCGTAATCATACTATCTTACAGTTTTGAAATAAAATTTACGTGGCTTTACGGCTGGCCGTGTCTGTGCCACAGTAGATAACGAATGGTCAGGAAACCGTAAAAAAGTAGGTATTAATTTGTTGAATACTTTCAATAAAAGTAAGTATGTAATTCTTGAAAGTATTGAATTAAGGTTTTTTCTTTTTTCATGTGTAATGAATATTATATTACGTTTACTGACAAGACAATAACTACATAATACGATTGAGAAAGTGAATACAGAAACGGGAATGTAGGTACGTATTCGATTCTGTGCCGTGGACGTAGAAAACGCAGATACTTATGCGTCGATCTGATCGTAAACTTGCTAGATAAAACGGTTGTAGCAATGGTATTGTTGGCAACCTTGTGACCTCATCTTTTAGTAGCCCTTCTATACATAATAATATCTTAGAGTCTTTAAATAAAACATTCTGAACCCGCAAAATGGTCTAACTTTGGTTTAAACCAGGTCTAACTTTAGTCCACGTTTTGGAATAAGGGGGTCTGTGTGAGTCTGTCTTTAAAATCTGAAAATGAAACGTATTTCAAAAGTGTATGTTTCAATGATGTAAGAGTTTTATTATTTTTAATTGAGTTCTAATTCCTTATGATGTATTTAACATTAATTTCCTTTAATTAACTACTTTACTTATACTTAGTTCCAAAACTATATTTTAAACTTTTGCGACACAGTACGATAACTTCAGCATTTTATTTTCACTCGAGCTTGAATGTTCACTTCTTAATTAGAATCTAAAAACAACCTGAACTCAATAGCCCGATTAACTTGCAAGCCACTGTAACTTTTGACAATTGGAATTAGACCGCGGCTCGTTTTATCTCTCGCTTTTGGTATTATGTCGTTTTATTCAAACACAAAGTCGGCATGCCGATAGAATGTTATAATTAAGATATTGTCGCCATTCTAATGAAAACATTGATTTACTTAGCCCACAAGTAATTTACGAGGTAACCGTTGCAGCTTATAAGCCATATTTGAATAGTTTTGTGCGTAATTATTGTTGGAACTAGTCTTCCGCCCGCGGCTTCGCCCATGTGGACTCATCGACGTTATAACACGTGACTGTGATATTATTCCGGGAGAAAAAGTAGCTTTTATCATAAATCACTCTCCAGGGTCCAAAACTATTATTAATTCCAATAATCAAGTCGATCCGTAGCTCCATTTTGACGTGAAAGACGGACAAACAAACAGACTTTCACACTTAAAATATTGTTATAAATTACTAGCTTTCCACCCGTGGCTTCGCCCGCCTGGACTACACGACATTATCCCGCGGGAGTGTGATGTTTTTCCAAGATAAAAAGTACCTAACCTATGGCACTCTCCAGCCTCCAAATTATTCCCATACCAAAAATCGGCTCGACCTGTTGCTCCGTTTTGACGTGAAAGGGGCACAAACAAACAAACTTTCACATTTATCATAATTAGTAGGTATGAATGATATGGATTACGAGATAACCGTTGTTGCAGCTTTTAAGCCGTATTTGAATAGTTTTGTGCATAATTATTGTCGGAATGCATCTGCATAAATGGGTTAGGTAATGTTTACTCGTTTGCAAAACTCGTGGTTATTTAATGTGTTAATTAAGACGTTTCTTGTTAAGTAACGTTGCATTGCAGGCCACATTCAAACGTTTTAATAGCTCAATAAATTAATCTAGGATGATAGCTTTGTGTGAAGTGTTTTGTTTTGCGATCGGGTAGGCATTCATTCTAATGTACCTACCTATACAGTATGTTTGTTTAAAGATGTGCATCACTTCAGGGGGAGAAAGTACCTATCAATACAATCAACTTTTACTATGGGACCAAAGTGGGATATCGCGATACAAAAATCGGCTGTTGCATACAAAAATGCAATACCGAATGGGCCAAGATGTATGGAACAGCTGGTTTAATGGATCAATCTGGAGATTTTGGAGCAATCACAATATAAGTACTTACCTATTGCTGCATTGTTTTGGGAATATGGCTTCTAATTGCTCTATATATTATTGTTACTTGCTTAAGGCTGTTCAGTGTTCATCTCAAAGACAATTTAAATGTGTAAATTTTAGTGTTATACATTGTAAAAATTTAATATTTAGAAATATAATTTTGTACTTATGTATAATAAAATGTGAGATTTAATTCTAAATATATTAATCTTACACACAGTCACACACACAAATACTCCTGTTCCTATTTTATTTCTAAGTAGTGTAGTCAATTCATTATTCTTTAAATTAATTACTTACCTAAATGAATGCGACACGATTTTAAACTATATGTATAGGCGGCCATTAACGATGATTACTTGCGTATGTTCATAATGTTTTGTTTGTCTGCAATGAAAAATTTATTTCATATACTTATTCCGTATTTCTCAATGTCGGAAAATCTTTGGACTTTTTTTTCTTTCTCGTTTATACTTAGTTACTTACGTATAACTAGGTACCTACGTCTTGTTTGCGTGAGAGAAACAGGCTGGCAGCGGGCGCGGTGGAGTGTAGATTACTTGTATTGCCTAGTTTTTAAAGTTGCTCCATATTTCGTACTTAAGTATTGTGTGACCCGGCGGCGGCCGTATCTCAGCAACAGGGTGCTTCATTTTGCCATCGCCCTAAATTGCTTGATGTGGTCGTCTTGTGACGTCATAGCTGACGGGTATTGAGTGACAGAAATTTAGCAGTTCTAGTTGCCCGTGTACCTTAGGTAATTGATCCGTATTTGGCTTTTGTGGCTAGGCTTTGATGGAAAGGCAAACACAAAGCTACAAATGTTACTAACATTCTCTCGATTTCAGCGAATGCCTAAATAAATTATTAATATTTGAATTATATGAAATTGGGACATTTCTTTTTTCATACCTGATGTAAATAATTTATAATTTATGGCGTTCTGTTGATGGGAAATCTAAAAATAGAGATAGTTACTGATTCTTAATTTTCAATCAGTATTAATTGATTATTTATCCCTAATATTAAAATTATAGTCCCACTAGATTGTTGCATTAAGATCATTAATATGATTCGATTTGTTCGTAGGTTAAATAAACTACGTAGGAATTTAGATTGTAACAACAAAATATGGTCAGTAGGCGTGCTCTCTTTAGCTTGGTTCATAAATTGGATTGTATTAGACGTACGAGAGTAGTAGGTATATAGTATTTGAAAGCCTCAAGCTAAACGTTTTATTACTAGCTAGTCAATTGTTTAAGAGGACTGTGTACCAAGCGGTCTCCATACAAAAAGCGATAACGTTTTAAACCCTAACACGCAGCAATGAATTTTCGGTATGTTGTTGAAATGCATAAGAACTAGGGCGGTACGTTTTATTTTTTTAAATATTTATCATAGATTTTAAAATATTTGCACTTTAGTGATTTCATACAAAACAAAAAAGTGCCAATATTTTTAAATCTACAATGAATATAGGTAGGTACTTACTTAAAAAAAACTGTAATACTGTGGTATGGTATAACTATACCGTAGTAAGAGTACCGAATAGACTATTCGATTACCATAACGATAGTTTTTTGTGTAAGGGGCACTGAACCACAGAATAAATAATAGTGCTAAGGCACAGAAGACTCACTCTGCAAGCTCATTCAAATAACAATAAATCTTTCTGCGTGGAAATAAAGTCCAATTCCAGTTACTTTGTCATCGCTTGCCTACTGTTATGATAACCTAGAGTCCGCGCATGCAAGCAAAACTGTACCCAATAGCTACGCGCGAGCGTTTCTATTTCTATGAATGTCTCAAACAGCTCGCTCGCTGGTTAGGGTTGCGAGCGACTTGCGAGTTCGGTTTTGTTGTCTCTTTTGTTCTTTCTTTTATTTAGACACCCGTAAACACAACAGTATCTTATATACGGATTATAAGAACGTTTAGTAGTCATTGTTCGGTGCACGAAAATCACTGAAATGATCGATCGTTTTACGCGCGAACGTGGAGCGTACGAGCCGAGCGGCATCCTTCTGTTATACGCCTGCCCGGCAGGCGCGCCGGCCGAACGTACCTAAACTGCGGAGTGACACCCCCCTGACTGAACACTAGTTTATTTATATCCTCACTAGCTGACCCGGCAAACGTTGTTTTGCCATATAAATTTTATTGGACACGAACTTCGTACCACCTGCCTGACACAATGTCACTTATTAAAAAAAAGAAATCCTAAGCAGCAAAAATGTCAGTGATTACATACTCTTTGACATACCTTCTCTTTGGCAGCGTCTAAGAAATGACAGTTGTGTGAAGTATGACAGTTTAACGGTTTTCTGTACAAAATTACCATTTTTATTATATAATTTTCCTGGAGAAAAAGTAGCCTATGTTACTCTCCAGCTCTCAAATTATCTCCATACCGAAAATCTCGTCGATCCGTTGCTCCATTTTGACGTGAAAGACGGACAAACAAACAAACAAACAAATAAACAAACAAACAAACACACTTTCACATTTATAATATTAGTTATAAAGTTATAATTATAATATTAGTATGGATTAGTTCACACTTCGCCGTTCACTATACGAAAGAACCTTTTCCAGTTACAAGCCCTTCGTACACACCTAGTTGCACAAGAGACGTGCAAAATTACTGCATCTGATGCAAACTGATATCCGCTCAAACGATAGGCCATAAGACCTGATTTATCACTGAATCATTATGGTTTCGCTCACTTTCACGGGTCCGATGGCATGGTGGTATAGATAACTACTGATACTGGGTCGTAGGTTCGATCCCCATCTGTAACAAAGTTTAATGCGATCAATTTTTGTATTTGACGACCGATTTGGCGCAGGGGTAAGCTACTTGCCTTCTGCGCCAGAGGTCTCGGGTTCGATTCCCGAACAAGACAAATATTTGTGTGCATGAACATGTCTATTTGTCTTGGTCTGGGTGTTTTCTATGTATATTAAGTATGCTGTTTAACGCCAATGTAGTATGAGTATAGACTTCTTGGTGCAAAAGGGTATTCTTTTTTATGTCATATTTTTTTCGTTATTCTTTTTTAGTTCGAGTTCTGTCATTGTAATAAAAGCAATTTCAAGTTCAATTTTGGTGTTATTTATCTCAATAAATAATAGTTCTGGAATAAGACTACGGTCTTAGACATGGTCCTGTAAGAGCCGAATGTTTTACCATTGAGAATAGTAGTCCAAATTAGTACCGTCACTCGTTACTAGCAACCGATCGCATCAAGCGAAAGTGCCCAGTTTTCAGCCTTTTCAGTATTCCATAAACCAGTACAAGGATCTGAAGGGTGAACGAGGTGACGACGTATTGAAGGAGAGTTCCAGTTCAGTGCAAATTAGAGGTCAAATTGATGTATATAATGTAAAAAAGTGCAAGCAAAACTGTAAGTACGTTTTTCAACTTTTTTTCAAAGAAGAAAAGCTTATTGAGAAGAAACAACAGTGATTATAATTATAGTGAAGTGTGTGTGAAACGTGTGTATATAAAGTAGACTTTATTTCCTTGTAGATAACTTGTAAGAAATTGTATATATCTATTTAGGGCTTAGAATAATTAGTTTGTTTACGTTGTGCATATTCAAGTTTGTTATTGTTTTAAGGTTTGGTGGTTTAAGTTTATAGTTTCAATATGGAAGGTCTTATAAATGTTCAATTGTCACTTAAAAACAATATTGAACGAAGTTCAACTAATTACAACAAATCACCAAAAAGTAGAATAACTTTAGAATATGTAGAAATTAGAACAGAAAACCTAGAAAGGGATTGGGGCCAATTTAGACAAAATAATGATAAGTTGATGGAAATATCTGTTCCCGAAGAATTGTCGAAATCCAAGTACATAATAAATGATATTTATGGTAGTGTTGAGGAGACCTATTTAGACTATAAAACTTTGTTATGGTCCGCACAAAGAAAGTTGTGTGTAACAGATACTACGAATGTCACAAAAGAAAATAGTTCTATAAATATTGCCTCTTCAGTTGTAAGGTTGCCTCAAATTTCGATACCCATTTTCTCTGGAAAATATGCCGAGTGGGCCACGTTCCACGATATGTTTGTTTCCTTAGTTCATAAAAACGATTCTTTGGACAATGTCCACAAAATGCATTATCTAAAAGGGCACCTTACGGGTGAAGCGGAGCAGTTAATTAGACATATACCTATAACAGCGGATAATTATAAACAGTGCTGGGAACAGTTAGAAAACAGATACAATAATAAAAGATACTTGGCCAATTGTATTCTAAAACGCTTTTTTGGACAAAAACGTATTTATGTTGAATCGGCAAGTGCTATAAAGGATATTTTAGATACAACCTCGGATTGCATTAATGCTTTTAAAAACTTAAAGATTGATGTGTGCTCATGGGATATATTAATTATTTATGTAGTTGCATATAAACTTGACCCAGAGACCCGTAAACAGTGGGAGCTTTCCATTTCTAGTGATAGTTCTGGAGAGCTACCAACATTCACACAATTCAAAACGTTTTTGGAGAGTCGTTTCAGGGCTTTGGAATTTATTGAACCTAAAAAATCTACAGGTCAGCACAATGTTTCACACACACATCAATCAAGTCCTAAGGTCATGTTAAATACAAATAAAGGTAAAACTAGTTACTTAAAGTGCGAATATTGCGCTGATAGTCACAAGTTGTGTTTTTGCAATAAGTTCATTGGTTTAGACGAGTATAAGCGGCGTGAATTTGTCATAAACAATAAAATTTGTTTTAATTGTTTGGGGGGGAATCACATGGTAAGTGAGTGTCAAAAACCAACTTGTTGTCGCACATGTAAGAAGCGACATCATACGCTTTTGCATGTTGATAGTTTTAGTTCTAGTACAGCTAAGGGACAAGGGTGTGATTCTGATACTCGATCTTGCAACCCTAGTACCTCAAACGAGAAGGTGCCGATTGTTTCATGCTTATCAACGAATACCATCACTAAGCCTAGACAAGTTTTACTAGCTACTGCGTTAGTCAAAGCTCAGACTAAGACTGGTGATTATCAAGTGCTTCGAGCCTTATTAGACCAAGGCTCGCAAGCAACCTTTGTCACTGAGCATGTAGTTCAGTTTTTAAGATTGAAGAAAATCCCTGTCAGAGGAATAGTATCAGGTCTTGGTGCAAATAAGATAACCTTATCGAAATATATGGTTATCCTTAATCTGCAATCACTAATAGAGTCCAATTTTGAGATCAACGTGCACGCGTATGTTTTAAAGGCTATTACGTCCAATATACCTGAAAAAAAGGTTGAAACATTACAGTGGTTGGAGTTAGGGCAACTTAAATTAGCAGATCCCGAGTTTTATAAGCCAAACAAAATAGATGTGTTATTAGGAGCCAACGTCTACAGCCAACTTATGAAGGAAGGTGTCAAGCGATCTCCAAATGGATCTGTTCTAGCTCAGTGCACAAGCTTGGGATGGATTCTATCTGGAGTCGTGGTTCCTGAAATCGAAAATGAAAAGATCAGTACAAGCAATATCACGGTAATGCATATCAGTATGAATGAAAATGATATGTTAAAGAGGTTTTGGGAAATGGAAGAGCAGTTCAATAAGAATAATACAATACTTACCTTAGAAGAGCAAAGATGTGAAGAGCTGTATGCAGCCACAACAAAGAGAGCAGTGGATGGAAGGTACGTTGTGAGTCTTCCTTTCCGCTCAGATCCCCCACAATGCATTGGTGGTAATAGCAGAAACATAGCTCTTAAAAGATTAATATCATTAGAAAGAAGGTTTGCTAAGGACAAAGATCTAAAGGAAAGGTATAGTGAGGTAATTAATGAATATTTACGTTTAGGACATATGAGAATAGTAAAGGAAGGAGACAAGAATAATTATAAAGCGGTGTACTTACCACATCATGCGGTGATCAAGGAAGAAAGAACAACGTCCAAGGTGAGAGTAGTTTTTGACGCGTCATGTAAGAATGAAAACGGTATATCACTTAATGATGAATTAATGATAGGACCGACTCTACAATTAGATTTACGTAAAATTGTTATGCGTTGGAGAGTATTTCCCATTGCAATAGTCTCTGATATTGTTAAAATGTATCGGCAAATACGAATTGCTGAAAAAGACGCTACCTTCCAAAGAATTGTTTGGAGAAATGATCCAAACGAACCAATAAAGGACTTCGAGCTAATAACGGTCACGTTTGGTACAGCATCCGCACCATACTTGGCTGTAAAGACTTTAAATCAAGTAGCGGTCGATGAAAACGATAAATATCCAAAGAGTTCAGTTCTAGTTCCTGTATCTTTTTATATGGATGATTTGATGACTGGTTGTTTCAGTATAGATGAAGGGGTAAACATATACCATGAAATGAAGGATCTGCTTGCAAGTGGTGGTTTTGAGTTACAGAAGTGGGGTAGCAATAATAAAGAACTTTTAAATATAATATATAAGGAAGCAAAAGGGTTAAAGGAAGATGAGGTAGAACGGACGGATGAAGGTTATAATGAAGACAATGCGGGGTCAGAAGGAATAGAAAAGGGAGAAGGTGAAAAACAGAAAGAGGAAAAGGACATAATGGATACTACCAAAATCTTAGGACTTACCTGGTCACGCAGCGAAGATTTCTTCAAATATTCGGTACGCTTAAGTCTGGATCCCGGACCTGTAACCAAAAGATCTGTAATATCAGAAATAGCACGGTTATTCGACCCCCTTGGTTGGATAGCTCCTAGTATAGTTCTTGCTAAGATATTCATACAAAAGTTGTGGTTATCAGGTACTAGTTTTCCGCCCGCGGCTTCGCCCGCGTGGACTACACGACGTTATCCCTCAGGAATGTGACATTTTTCCGGGATAAAAAGTAGCCTATGTTCCTCTCCAGGCTACAAAGTATCTGTGTTCCAAATTTCATCCAAATCCGTTCAGCCGTTTCGGCGTGATTGAGTAACAAACATCCAAACATCCAAACATCCAAACATCCAAACATCCAAACTTTCACATTTATAATATTAGTAGGATAGGCTGGGATGACGAATTACCTAAGAGTCTGAAGGACGAGTGGGATGCTTACCGTAGTGAATTAATTCAACTGACAAAAGTTTCTATTCCTAGATGGCTTGGTATTGAATCAATGGAAGATTACTTAGAACTTCATGGGTTTAGCGATGCCTCAAAGTCAGCATACTCTGCGTGTATTTATGTTCGCACTGTAAACAAAGAAAGTAAGGTCCATGTTTCTTTATTGGTGGCAAAAACAAAAGTTGCACCAATTCGACAAATCAGCATTCCAAGATTGGAGCTTTGCGGTTGCTTGCTACTTACCCGATTACTGGTTGAGGTGATGGAAACCATGCAGATTCCTAAGAACAGAGTCCACGCCTGGACTGATTCAACGGTTGTCTTAGACTGGCTAAATAGCCACCCCAGTAGATGGAAAACCTTTGTAGCCAATCGTGTATCAGAGATATTAACGAGTCTTGATTCTGAACAATGGGCTCATGTGGCTTCTAAAGAAAACCCGGCAGATTGCGCATCGCGGGGAGTTCAGCCTACTTCAATGTACAATAATACACTTTGGCTACAAGGACCATCATTTCTGAGGGAATCGAAAATTTTATACAAAAGACCAATTAACATCGAAACTCATTTGGAAGAAACCATTAAGACACATTTTACTTTAACTGATGATGAACCTCTATGGTCAAGGTATTCTTCTCTTAGAAGGTTACTGAGAGTATTAGCATATTGTAGACGCTTTATAGATTGGCAAAATAGATCAGACAGAACAGAATATTTGAAGAAAACAGAACTGTGCGAAGCTTTAAAGTTATGTATAAAGGTTTGTCAAAAGAGAGAATTTGCAGATGAGTACTCACAGTTAAAGAAAAATATGTGTTTGATTTCCAAGAACAGTAAGTTAAAATCTTTATGGCCTTACATTGATGAAGAAGACCTTATAAGGGTGGGTGGTAGACTACAAGCATCGGTACTTCCACCTCAGACAAAGCATGCCATGATTCTGCCAAGGGACTCGCATCTCACATATCTGATCGTGGCGGACGCGCACGAACGTACTATACACGGCGGTCCTCAGCTCATGCTTAATTACTTAAGATCAGCTTACTGGATTGTCGGGGTGAAGCACTTAATAAAGAAATTTGTAAGACAGTGTGTAGTATGCGCAAGGTATAACGCGAGAGTTAAAAATCAGTACATGGGTAATCTTCCGTCTGCTAGATGCACTCCCTCTAGGCCCTTTCATAATAGTGGAGTGGATTATGCAGGTCCAATTAACATTAGGACCACAAAGGGCAGGGGACATCGTGCCTATAAGGGGTATATTTGCCTTTTTATTTGTTTAGCTACTCGTGCCATACATCTTGAGGTAGCAAGTGATTTGAGTACACAGGCTTTTATCGCAGCTTTCCGACGTTTTGTTTCGAGACGCGGACATGTGGCTAACTTATATAGCGATAATGGGTCTAATTTTGTTGGAGCTGCACGAGAACTAACGGATTTGGCTAAAATACAGTCAAACGTCGCAGAGTACTTAGAAGCAAATGCAACTCAGTGGCACTTCATACCACCTCACGCACCCAATTTCGGTGAGTTGTGGGAAGCGGCAGTTAAGTCCACTAAGTTTCACATTAAACGTGCCATAGGCGATTCTACATTGACATACGAAGAGATGAGTACTTTACTCTGTCAGGTCGAAGCTTGTCTCAATTCTCGGCCTATGACATTAATTAATGATAATGCTGATGAACCGTTGCCATTGACCCCTGGTCATTTTTTAGTGGGTGAACCATTGGTAGCTGTACCTGACGTTAACTACGAGAACCTAAACATTAGTCCTTTGCATAGATGGCAACTTATACAACAGATGTTGCAAAATTTTTGGCGACGTTGGTCGCAAGAATATCTGACCACACTTTTGCATAGATATAAATGGTGTTCTAAAGTACCAGAACCTGAAATAGGCGACATAGTTTTAATTGTGGAGAATGACTTACCTCCAGGTCGTTGGTTGATGGGTCGAGTTGAAAAAAAACATCCTGGCGATGATGGTATAACGCGAGTGGTCACATTGCGCGTAAAGGATTCATTTTTAAAGCGTCCTACTTCAAAACTATGCATTTTGCCGGTCAACACAAATTAACAATATACAGGGTGTAAGGGTACACCCGGTATACTTAGTACATAAGATAGATAGAGATGTCGTAGAAGTTAAGTACCTATCATTTTAGTTGAGGTTTAAGGATTTATTTTGTTTCTTTATGGTTTAATATTCAGTTCCATACATGTTTTAAAGGACGACTGTTTCAGTGTCGTCCTTGGCGGGCGGTATGTTTAACGCCAATGTAGTATGAGTATAGACTTCTTGGTGCAAAAGGGTATTCTTTTTTATGTCATATTTTTTTCGTTATTCTTTTTTAGTTCGAGTTCTGTCATTGTAATAAAAGCAATTTCAAGTTCAATTTTGGTGTTATTTATCTCAATAAATAATAGTTCTGGAATAAGACTACGGTCTTAGACATATGCATTTACAAACAAAAGGTATATAAGTATATATTTATCCGTTATCAAGTTCACATAGACACAGTTTCTTAATAAATTTACTATGGGCGTAGATAATTGGTGTGATTGTAAGAAAATATTTATTTATTTATTTTATTTTATTTATTTTGTTCCGTGTCTGAATGTTCTACTAATATTATAAATGTGAAAGAGTGTTTGTTGTTTGTTTGCTTGTCCGTTTCACGTCAAAACTGAGCAAGGAATCGACGTGATTTTTTGTATGGGGATTGTTTGGGATCTGTCTGGAGAGAGACATAGGCTACTTTTTGTCCCGGAAAAATATCACTTTCCCGCGGGATAACGTCATCTAGAACACGAGGGCGAAGCCACAGGCGGAAGGCTAGTTTATAATAAAGCTGAAATTTTGGTTGTTTAGAACGCTCCTATCAACCGTCGGAAACGGAATCGGATTCGAATTCTGTGCTCTGTCTTCGTCTATTCTATGGGTTTAGTGAGTGAGTGACAGAGACAGTGCATTATCTAATCTACATTCCACTGTCTAGAGCTTTTCTGCCCCTGTAGACAAGTGGCTTTCTATTAGCGAATTCGCCAGTCGAATAGAAAGAAAATGTATGGGATTGACATTAGCGGTCACGTGACATTTCGATTGCTAATGTCAATCCCATATATTTTCTTTCTATTCGACTGGCGAATTCGCTAATAGAAAGCCACTTGTCTAGGGGGGCAGATGCGGTTTGTGAATCAGATGGCTGAACGCGATGAATTTCGGTATGAAGAACAGAAAAGAGGATGGGGAAGCGTTTCTGGAATCGAAAATACTTACATACATACTTACCTAGGTGATAGGCACTTAGTAACAAAGTTAAACCAGACGAAATCGCAGTTAAGCTGGCTAGTAAAATATTGTTGCCATACCCACTTTATTATCGGTTATTACTCAAAATGGCTGAAACTTGCAGGTGTTGAGGAAATCAAACGTTCATAAACTACGTTGGATTAACCTTTGGTATTGCCATTTTGTTTATTATGACTAATAGCCCTTAGAATTATTCACACAATATCATGTTACTTAAATAAGGTGGAGGCCGTTTCTGATCTTACCAAACCAATCAAAGTTACATTCACGATTTCGTTGCCAATGGCTGTCGGCAAGTTGATACCGTCAAAATATAATATTATTGAATGTGGTGGACATAGGGTATTATTGGTATTTGTAGATTCAGGCATTCCAACTCCTAGTCGAACGAGGCACTACTACTAAGACCACATCAGGGTATATAAAAACTACTACGTATTACTAAGACCACCGAGTTTTTTCTATTTAACTTTTGTTCAAAATACACACAGTAAAATATACAAGGCGGACTTAATACTAATAGTATTCTCTGCCAGTCAACCTTTGGGAAACAGAGAACAACGAATGCGGTACAAAACATAATAATACATGCTATATAGGTATGCTAGATTTCCACTTCGACAGCTGTCAAACCAACTCTAACGAAATAACAAAACGTTAAATCGCAGTTCTTTGAGTGGCCATAGTATTTATAGTATTCTTTGGTAATAAGCCTTCACCGATGCTTTGAATTTTGTTATTCTGCTTCAACAATTTTTTTCAGACATGCAACTACTTAGCATTCCTATTTATTGTTAACTTGAGATGGGAAGTCTTCTCACGTAATAACATAACGAAGAGACGCTCTGCTCTGCACAAAACTTTTTATAAAAATAATTAAAAAAAAACTACATACAAACTCACTGAGTACCTACATTAAAACACTTCAAAACGAAAAATTCTATAAATTAGGTATTTATTTCATTCATAGGAATAAAACGCGCGACTTTTTCTAACTACTCTTGAAACTTACAGCTATACTGATCTACCTGAAGTCGGTGCCAAGCCAAATGATTATTCGATTGGTTACACCAACCCGCGCTTGGCCATCAGGTTCTTTTTAGCCCGTGTCGTAGTGTGAAAGATCAGCTGTCGACTGGAAGCAATTTTGTTTTTTAAATACCTATGTAGAGATTAGTTAGGATTTTTAATGTTCTACGTTTTGGATTACCCAAAATTCACTTCCTATGTTTTCTGAAACACAAGTCTGATATCTAAGTTAGTTGTACAATTTCCGCACGATAGCAACAGCAGTGTTGTCAGCGTAGTTATGCAAAAAGCTGGTATCGCATCGCGTTGCGCAATCGCGGGTTCGATTCCGGGTATTTAACGAGTATCAGATTAGGTCGAGTGGTTAATGATATTGTTGAGGTCGGTAGGGTAGCTGTTTGGGGCATTCGTTATGCATTATTAGTGTTGAGACAGAGGTAGGTATGGGTATTGTTTACTTGGTATAAGGCTGTAGGAAGCTGAATGTGTTTTGTAACTACAATGATGTAAAATGGCAGTGAAATTCATGAATTTGGAGGTCCGTAAATTGCGGAACTAGGTATTTACAAACCTGATGTGTTAGCGTTTGAAATACATACCAAAAATATTTTTATAAATAGATAACTTACCTACACCTACTTATTTCTTTTTAAAGCGTAACAGCTTTAAAATCCTATTATCTTTCAGTACCCCGAGTGTAAGTTTTTATGTCAAGCAAACGCAAACTATTTCGAATGCGTATTAATGTCAATTTGTATGAAAACTATATAAGCGCGCTACTCGCCGCTAGAGGCGCTAATACAGTTTTCATACAAATTGACATTAATACGCATTCGAAATAGTTTGCGTTTTTTGACATAAAAACTTACACTACGGGCACAGGTTATAATAATTTTGAAATAAAAACAAAAGAGTTTCGTTTTTCCTTAGTCCGTTTGACATTACATCCATACTAATATGAAAAGTTGCTTATTCTGTGCTAATACTATTAATGTGAAAGTGTAATTGTTTGTTTATTTGTTTGTTTGTCCGTCTTTCTTGGTATAGTAATGGTTTAGGGGTTGGAGATGATTTTGAGCTACTTTTTATCCCGGAAAAATATCACATTCCCGCGGGAGAACGTCAGTCCATGCGGGCGAAGGCGCGGGCGGGAGGCTAGTCAGGCACAAATTTTGAATTATCCGCCTTTATTAAGAACTAAAAAAGCTATTTTTATTAAACATGGTAAACCTACCTACATACAGGACGGATTTAAGGGGGGGCACGGGGGCATGTACGGTATTTTTGCCATCTTTAGCAGGAAACAAAAGAAAACTGTCTTAACTAAACATTTAATTTTTCTATTGTTTTGACACTTTCATAAACCTTCCTATACATACTTGAAGTCTGATACGTTTATTTCTAACTGTTACTGTTGATTTTTTTGTGCCCCTCCCAGAAAAAAATCCTGGATCTGCCCTTACTAGGTGCTGTCAAAAGTTAGTTTAGGGCGCGATTTACAACCAAACTTACAGCGCCTTGTAACATTTCCTCTATTTTTAACCGACTTCTAAATCAAAAAGGAGGAGGTTCTCTATTCGTCTGTATGAATGTTTTTTTTTTTTTGTGTATGTCCACCGATTACTCAAAAACAGCTGAACCGATTGAAATGGTTCAAACGTTATTACATCAGGTTGGTTTCCAAGTTGGTCCCATTTTTTGAAATTTTGAAATCGGTTCAGTAGTTTTCAGGAAATCTTGAAAATACTGTCGTTTTCGTTACCACGTTATGTGAATTTAATACGTATCTTTAGGCGTAACTCCTTTGTTTATAAACCGATTTAGATGATTCTTGTTTTGTTAAAAAGGGGATACCTCAAGGTATTTTAACCGACTTCGAAAGAGGAGGTTTTGAGTTTGATCACATACCTATTTACCAGAAAACACGTAAATTGCCTGCACGATGCACTAAAAAGAGTGAAATAAAAATTATTTTTATAAAAAAATAAAACCGCCTTCAAAAAAACCCTTCCTGATCAGAAGGTCTAAGTAGCTAGATGTCCAACAGCGCGAAACGTCTGATGAGCAGTAAGTCTAATTAGCAGAATGTCTTTGTAGCAAAACGTCCAACTATCAAATGGTCTGTATAGCAGAACATCTAGGTATTTAGCAAATCGTCACATTATCAAAATGTCTGGATACTCAGGCACAAAATTCAACACACAAATTACATCGGGAGGGAAACGGACACGGAATTATAATATGTACGTACGTACAGACTTGTACATACCCACAGATTATTTGGTCTATGTAGCTTAAATCATATCTTTTTGATGGTAACTGACAATTTATTGTCAAGAATGCTATTTGATTAGCATTAGGGTAAGTCACGGATAGATGCCGCGGTGGGATACATGCCGCGATTTTAAAAACTCCTATGAGGGTAATGACCTCAAGCTCGATTTGTCTCCTCAAACATGTTTTTATTTGTTTATTTCATAATGTTTCATATTTATATAAGAAGGCATCTATCCTCTACGATACGGATACTTGCCTCGTTTTTGATCGGGATAGATGCCCTTAAAGGCGTCTATCCCTAAACCAAGCCACTTATTCCTTACTAACGCATACTTCTAATACGATTATTTTTCTTTCATTTCAGTACCAAAATGCTCCGAAAATATAAAAGATGGTCCGGGTCCAACCACGTAATATTAATTAATCAAAAAAATTACTTAGATGCGGCGTTATTAGATTTGGAACGAAATAATTTAAAATGGCATCTATCCTGAAGATATTCCTTTATTTCGTTTGTACAACAAAATTTGGGAGGATAGGCGCCATTGGAGGATTTCTTTGATAATGGAGTGTTTTGATTATCGTTATGATTTCTTTGGCACAGCATACCATAAAGTTTAAGCAAGTTTAAAAACGATAGTTTTGATATAAAATGACACGAATAACAGTAAATACGTAGCTTTTTGTACCGTGGCATCTATCCTGTAACGCAGAATGTAGGTCAATGACTCATTTAGAATGAAATAATGTTTTTCAATATATTTTATTTCCTTTCTAAATTATGTTTTTGAATTAATATTCTCAAATTCAAATATATTTCTCACAGGGGCAACTATCCGTCCGCCCTATTTGACTGGTGAGGCGACAATCCGTAGTGCGGCATGTATCCTCCAAAAATTAGAGGTCTGCAAAAATCAGTGTAGCTCATACTCTAACTACAATAATCCAATATCTGTTAAACGATTTTATAGATGACAGATTGTAGTTTATGTATTCATAAGTAGTTTGTTGATTTTGCACATGTTAAGTAAGTAGTGCGGCAATTTCAAAAAGTGCGGCACCAATCCGTGACTTACCCTACATAAAGCTCTTAGAAAAGAAGCGCTTTGGCAAGATCGCAAATACAAGAATATGTTATTTGAAGGAAATAAAAGAAGGAAGATCGATTTAATGTTTAATGCCAAATACAAAAGAGCTGCAAAAGTTTGAGGGCCAAAAAGATAGTCCCTTTGAATTTTTAATACACCTTGGTCATATCAAAAGAATAAGTAAATAAATGCAGGGGAATTTGTGCGCCTAATATCCTAATAATATTTATGGCGCTACTAGCTTTTTAATCCAGATTTTGTTTTTCTCAAATAAATGTAATGTAATTTACAAATGACTTATCCTTTTTATCATGAGTGTACACATTTCACAAATGACTTTTTGCTAAATAGATGTTCTGCTATACAGACCATTTGATAGTTGGACGTTTTGCTACATAGACATTCTGCTAATTAGACTTACTGCTCATCAGACGTTTCGCGCTCTTGGACATTTAGCTACTTAGACCTTCTGATCAGGAAGGAAAAAAACCACATCAAAAAAGTAAGAAATAATTCCTCACCAAATAAATAACGTAAGTACTTTGAAGTCGGGCGGGTTTTAATAAAACAACAAGAAATTGTACATGTTTCACGCCCGACTTCAAAGTACTTACGTTATTTATTTGGTGAGGAATTATTTCTTACTTTTTTGATGTGGTTTTTTTGAAGGCGGTTTTATTTTTTTTCTAATTATAATTCAGTTGTTGCTAAAATTAAGTGCACGTTCGATGCAACAGTTGCAGTTGCTAGCTACAAGTACCTACGTCAGGTAATTAACGTTAGCCGGCAGATTGTGACCTGAACAAATTTATAACCAGCGGTTAGATGACGAGATAGCGCCTTTCGCAATCGCAACTAGTTAATTTAAAGGAGTTTGCAATAATTAGTTTCCTTAGACCTGTGTTCACCAACAGTTAGTTACGTACGATTACCGTTGGTTAGTAGGCTGGTTAACGCACGTGATTGGCTAAAAAACCAACACTAACCGATAGTTAAACAACGGTTAAGGCGCCAACATTGGTTCAATAGCGCCTTTTTTTAATATTGGTCTTGGTTTGTTTTTATAACTCGTAAACCGGACCAATATTTAAAAAACAGGAAACAACCGTGCCCTCTTAAGGCGCTACTCGGAAAAAATATGGACTTTTTGATTTAAAACTATCTATAGGACGGTTACAGTTGTTACAAATCTGGTAATAAGATATATATTTCTTCATACCTTTATCTAGATTCGTATAGTTTCAAAAACACGATTTTATGATTTTGTCTCGACACTTTTTCTTTTCAAAAAGACCTCGAAATAATACGAAAATTTAAGATTATTCTTAAATGGGGTTACTTACACTATTGAAAATTGGTTTAATTAGTGAACACCAATAATATTTAGGATCGTATAGAAGCATTTTTTTTAAATCGCTGTAGTTTTTTAATATGAAGTGATTTTGTGTTTTTTTTGCCTAATCTGCAAAATCGGTCTCGCTCCCGCGCGCGTCGTTTTCTCATTGATATCTCGCTTCAGCATAATTTTTCCGAGTATCGCCTTAAATTGTCTCTAATATTTTTTGAATAAATCTTCAACAGTTTTCATCCTTTCTGTAACAAAGAATAAAAAATATTAAAGAATTATTAAAAAATATTAGAGACATTTTAAGAGGGCATGATTGTTTCCTTTTTTTAATACATTTTTTTTTAATAATTTACTTGGTTTACGAGCAATAAAAATAAATGAATCTGCGGCGCTAGTGGACCAATGTTAGGGCCTTAATGTCAGTGGCGTAACTAAACTATACCGCTTGGGGCCCGTGTCAAATTCGCTACATTATCACGCCCCTCCCCCCATAATTCGTATTCTCTTTTTCAAAACTTTTTTGGTGGGATTCGGAGGCCCCCTCAGGCTGGGGGGCCGTGGCATTTTGGCGGCTTGCCACCCTGTAGGTAGGTGGTTTTACCACTAGTCACTGGTTAACGTAACCGAGTGTTGGTGAATCCAGGCCTTAGGCCGACATTTCACTCGTAAGTTGCTTTCGTAATTTTTATGTAAGTAACTTACGGCTGTATAATTAATTACACATACAAAAAAACTTACAAAGAGTGTTTACATTTTTTTCGTAAGTCACTCACGTAAGCAACTTACGTGAGTAAAACTTACAAGTGTAAGGTCGGCCTTAGGTTAGTTAGGTTAGATTAGGTTATTGGTAAAACAAAACTGCGGTTTCTGTAAAGATGTAGAAATGGCTGAACGGATTTGGCTGAAATTTGGGACTCAGATACTTTGTAGCATGGAGAGGAACATAGGCTACTATTTATCCCGGAAAAATATTACATTCCCGCGGGATAACGTCGTGTAGTCCACGCGGGCGCATTGAGTCACACCAACACATCAATATATGACTATAAAAATTACTGCATTTAATGCGCGAACTCGTGCAAGTACTAATAGTTTTTGTTTCATCGAAATCTGGCCAGGATTTCTAAAGATACAGCGTTGTAAAGTTTCACCAGCTTTTGAAAATTTTCTTTCCTTGCGCGCTATTGCGATGACGTCATGTCGCACTGACATCTCCGTTTGCGGTTGTTGCGGGTGATTTCCGTCTAACTGTACCTACATAGAGTCCGTCTGTGCGCAATCTTCGCGCAACTCTAAAACTGTCACCTACTGTCGATACCGAAAGACATTTATCCCACAAACTTATCGGACCCAGTGGTGGAGGCGCCACTAGCAGTATAATATTATCGAAATGGCTGTCAGTTTTTAGGGTGATTATTTAACTACCAAGTCAGTTAAGGTTGTAAGTACATTTTGTTTTGACGGTTGCTATATGTATTGACAGAATCCCGCCCGCCATTACGAAAGTTGATTTAATTTATTATTCACGAAAAAAAAACAATTTTTGAAGGTGTTTTTTCACATGGGCTCAATACAAAATGACTTAAACATTTCATTGATCGACTATAAGAAAAATAAATAAGTTTATTACGAAACCGTGAGAGCGCAACTATATAGCCAAAGGATTCTATGTAAGTATACGGAAGTGCGACGTGACGTCACACGTTAATGCCATTGGTTCACCCAAATTTTCCTCGGAGGCCGTACTTTAACGTTTAATATCTCAGTCATTTTTGAAGATAGGAAAAAAATTAAAACAGATTCTTTTTTCTCGTGTTACATATTTTTTAGATATGCTGATAACAAAAATCATTGGTGTGACTCATTATATAAATTAATGGTACTTACCTGTTACTCTTTTGTATTACTGTTGTTGAATATTGAGGGCTATGTAAGTACGCAGCAAATTAGGTTCATACAAGGTTTTTTTAAAATGTAATTTAAATTATGAATGTGTTACCTAATATATTATATCGTGTGGCTGTAGTTGTAGTAAATAAATAAATAAAACAAAACCCTCTATTAGAGTTAGACTAAAAACGCTTTAAAACTTTCTCATTATAATGAATTCAACAGTATCACAGGGAACTCCCATTACTAAACAATGTATAGATAGAGTCGCGAATAAAATCACTTAGCGCACTTATCGTATGGTTTCTGCCTCTAACGGTGTTATTGCCTATTCCCACCGGGCGGAGATGCCGCCGCGATAACTGATCAGCGCTATAAAGTTCGATTTACATTGTGCTAAATCCGACAAAAGATTAGATAGAATACAGATAAAACGGTTATTAAGGAGGGTGCATCTAAACTTACGTACCAACTTATGGCGCTACCGATGTTGAAAAAAAAACGTACCTAGTACAATTTTTATAATAAAATATCAGACTTCTGAGACACAAGTATTACGAATAGGTACATAAGGTACCTTGGACCTTATGTACCTATTCGTACTACGAATTGGACCGATGATTTTTTAATAACTTTTTTGTGCTCGCTATTCAAGAAGCAGGAAAAATTAAATCTCTGGATTGAAAATTGAGCCATCTTAGGAGGCGGGCTGACAAAAGCTGTAAGTAGGTAGGCGGTAGCGGGTCCCACGCGCGAGGTCAGTAGATTTTCAATGCCTTTGATAGTTGTTGCGCGTAGTGCGAGATCTGTAGATTTTTACTTTGAATGTTATTTTTATCATGTGTGTGTATCAACAGAATAAACTTCTTATCTATCTATACGTTATGATATGAAAATTAAGTCGAGAAACTTCTTTATCACATGTCTGTCATGAATGTGAATTAGTGCCTTTTTCGCTATGTCCGATTATGAGATACTTTCTAGTTTCATTGACGAGTCACACCAACACATCAAAATATGACTATGAAAATTACTGCATTTAATGCGCGTACTCGTGCAAGTAATAACAGTTTTTGTTTCATCGAAATCTGTCCAGGATTTCCAAAGTTACAGCGTTGCAAAGTTTCACCAGCTTTTGTAAATTTGCTTTTTTTGCGCGATATTGCGATGACGTCATGTCGCAGTGACATCTCCGATTGCGGCTGCTGCGGGTGATTTCCGTCCAACTGTACCTACAAGAGTCCGTCCGTGCGCAATCTTCGCGCAACTGGTGCGTTTTTGGCGCTAGTTACAGTACATTTTATTCGTTCAAAGGTTATGGTAAATGATTAGTATTCGATTTCGACCGCGCGCAGCCGCACTCTAAAACTGTCACCTACTGTCCATTTGACGGCTTCGTGTTATTGTTGTTGTTGATCGAAGTTTGACGGTTGCTATTTATATTGACAGAATACCGCCCGCCATTATAGCCGCTACACACGCTCCTATCCGACCGCCGATTTGGTGCGGGCGAACTTCACTGCTACATCTGATCCGCGCCTACACACGTTCAAACCAAATCTGCCGCACCAAATCGGTCGGCGCTACACACGTTCCGATTTGGTCTGGCCGCACCTAGCTGTTGTTGCAGTGTTGTCAGCCACTGCTAATCTCCCAATATTAATATTATTTATAAATACTGAAAACATCGATATGCTTGCAATAGATACCTAGTTTAAAAAGCAAAATATTTTCTGTTTTTAATGTTTTATTACGTCTAAAGAATTCAATTTCAATACCTACGTATTTTTTTATTTTAGGTATTTTTCATAAAAATACTAAAACATGCTAAATATTTACTAAAAGCAGCACTAATTGATAAGGTGTGTTAATATTTAGTTTTACGACAAATTGTGAGTTTTGAAATAAAAACAACGAAAAAAAACTAATAGATTAAGGAATCTTTGCTTAAATGGCCATATTTAGACCTTTCGTTTGTTCAGTTCTACGTAAAACTCATGAACGAGCATTAAATTGAATCGTCTGAAAATCCCCTAAACGTAATTTTACCTGCTTTAAATATTTCCGCTTTTACATATTTTCTCCCTAAATCTTGGGGAAAACCTCCAAAATTGCCAACACTGCCAAGTTGGTCCGGTCGGAAGCCTACACACGTTCCGATTTGGTAGGAAGTGAAACACGAACTCGTGCGAACCAAATCCGGCCGACCGCGTCAAACACGAATAATAATAATTATGGTCGGACGACTACGCTACACACGTCCAGATTTGGTCTGGAGCAGAACAAATCGGCGGTCGGATCGGAACGTGTGTAAATGCTATTACGAAAGTTGATTTAATTTATTAATCACGAAAATACAACTTATGTATTTGAAAGGTGTTTTTCACATGGGCTCAATACAAAATTGATCATTGATCGACTATAAGAAAAATAAATAAATTTATTGCGAAACCGTGAGAGCGCAACTCTAATAGCTAAAGGAGAAATACGGAAGCGCCAACTCTCAATCGCGATGTGACGTCACACGTTAATTCCATTGGCTCACCTGAATTTTTCACGGAGGCCGTACTTTAACGTTCAATATCTCAGTCATTTTAGAAGATAGGAAAAAAAATAAAAACATGTTCTTTTTCATGTCTCATATTCTGAAAGTAACTCCTAACTAGCCTAAAATGCGGGTTGAAAGTGGTATGTGGCAGCCCTAGGGTCGTTATGAAATTTAAAAAAGGAATAGGAGGGGTCATGTCAAAATCTGTAGATTAATTCAGTTTATTTTTACTTTCCTCATATTCAAAATGAAAAGTAGAGTGTTTACTTCGGGCGTATGGACCCATAACAGTCTCGAACTATCGGCGCCCTCACTTCGTTCGTGCGCCAAAACACTCGACTGTTATGGGTGCCATACATCCCTTGCTAAACAATCTACTATTTCTCGTTCCTTTGTCTCGAGTAACATATTTTTTAGATATGCTGCTAACAAAAATCATTGGTGTGACTCAATTCAAGTTACAGCTAATGAGAACTTCGTAGACATTGTGAAACAGGCCCTTTGTCGCAGATGGGAATCGAACTCATAAGTATTCAGTACAACTGCGGTTCAATTAAGTTTATATTTATCGTCGAGTTTTCCTACCGACATAAACCACGTATTTTCTCTTATAACGATCGATGCTCGCTGTTAATTTTGAACTAAATTAGACGCACCCAAGAACACGACATTGCTTATCGGACCTGTATCTAACTGGAAAGTATCTGAAATTATGTATTTTCATTATGGGAGCCACGCAAGATTGTAAGATAATACCGCGTTTCCCTGTTATTGCTACCTTCGATGTCTGCGAAAATATTATAGGTATTTAAAGTAGGAATCTTCAAAGTTTATAAATAGTATTATTTAAAGATAGGTAGGTACTACGCTTGACTTGAATAAGTCTCGAAAACAACTCGGCTTTCGGAGCGTCTCAAACATAATGCCGTCTGGTTCATACCTTTGATATTTAATGTGACGAATTAGTGTTTTTTCTATTCTATCTCCAAGCATTTTATGTCTGAATTTTGAACGTTATATTTTCTTGACTTGGAGACGAGTACATTTTACCTAATTACTAATGAATGAAACAAAAAAGGAGGAGCCCCTGGCGCAGTGGTTAGCGCGATCGGCCTGCGATCGTTGAGGTTAAAAAAACTTTCGCAATGGTCAGTCACGGGATGGGTGACCAATACTTTTCATCTCGGGCTCCTCCGTGCTTCGGAAGGCACGTTAAAACCATTGGTCTCGGCTGCATTTGCAGTCGTTAATACCCACCAATCCGCACTGGCCCCTGTGGTGGGTCATGCATGGCCCATTCTCCTTAATTATCCATCCGTAAGGAAAGCCACTGCCCCTGATGATGATACAAAAAAAGCTCTTGCTTTTAAAAGGCTTCATATAGTAGAATCATATAGTTAGGTACACACGGCGGCACATCAGGCTATACATGTTGACCTTGAGAGCGCCCTTATGCCCTACGTAATAAAAGCTGTTATCGCAGTTCAACTGTTTAACCTGCCGGCCTAGCATGAGCGGCTTATAACGCACGATATGATATGGTACGGCATGCCGTCTTACTTACACCTTAGTGGGGTAAGCAAGACAACTTGCCGTACCATATCATATCGCGCGTTATAAGCCGCTCATGCTAGGCCGGCTGGTGTGCTGTCGAGTGTACAATACAATAACTTTAACTGCAAACGTGCGACACAGTTCTCATTATAAAACACGAGCTTTGTTATAAAACCGAACCCAAAATAACAATTGATAGAATTAAATTCCGTAAGTTCGATTTGGTACGGTTGGAGACGAGATCGTGACATTATGGATATCCTTGATCTATGCTAAACTAAATCTTAACAAGACAATGCTCGCACGACTCCGACAATACATCACGCCTCTGATATACAAGCATGGTAAACATGAGTATTTCTCTGCATGGGTATTATTTTGGATATTTATTTATACCTACGTAGTACGTATCTACAGTTTCTACAGACAGCTGCCATAACTAAAATTGCCTCCGTTAGACTAAAACTTTATAAACCTTGAATTTTTGGATGAAAGCTGTTTTTGACTAACTTTCTAAAAATATTATGACCATCCCCGTGGTCTATCTATCCATCTATCTCTGAGACCCCGGGTTCGATTCCCGGTCGGGTAAATGTCGATAAACATTTCGATATGTGTTTCGATATTTTCTCGTGTCTGTGTGTATGCGTAGCTTTTTTTTTGTTTATAGTGAGGGCAAATACAGTCTTTTCGTATACCGCTAACGGTATGTTGGACTCAGCCAGACAAGGTCTGTCTCTCGCCGCGCTCAGCCCTCCCGCCAAGCCCAATAGGCTTCGCGTCAGGGCTGGGTGGTTCTAACCCCTGCCCCGCCCCCTGACGAGCTCGAAAGCTCGACAGGAGGCGGGGCAGGAGGAGAGAGCCTCCTCCCAATCTCCCCATGTTACCCACTCCGGGTGGGCTGACCAGATGTGGGCTGTAGCCTAGCCGTAGGTAGGTACCACGTGACATTCGGATTGTTTAATAAGTAGTTGCCTTATAAAATTAATAAAAATATCGCGAGTTGTTGGTGTTTTAATTTCCTTTGATTCTTGTGTATATGCCCACCAAAATATGCTTTCTAGTTCAAACATCCAGCTCACAATACCTAAGCCATTCAAGTTTGTATTACCTAACGCAGTTTATGCAGTATCTACATATAAGTAATGCACTAACGTCATGGCCGATTCGGAAATGCATTACATATCCATACTTATATTATAAATGTTGGTTTGTGTGTTTGTTTGTCCGTCTTTCACGTCAAAACAGAGCAAGGGGTCGGAGTGTTATCTGGTATGGGGATAGTTTGGGAGCTGGAGAGTGACATGGCTACTTTTTATCCCGGAAAAATATCACTTTCCCGCGGAAGAACGTGGTGTAGCCCACTCGGGCGAAGCCGTGGGCGGAAGGCTAGCAATGCAGTGTGTTAAGCTATTTAATGTGGGATTAAATCACCCAATATAAGGTTTTTTTTATTTTTCATTTATTCTCACCGCACATTTACGCCTCAGTACTCCCCGCTGCCCGCTCGCTTCTGTAACCGCTCGCTTCGCTCACATAACAAGCAGAAGTTTAGCGAAGCTGCTTCGCAAGTCGCGGCACATGTGGCCCACGTTTGATTTAGCGGCCAAAGTCCGCAACTACTCCACAGGGATGGAGTAAGCTGCATTGTCAACAATTCATGTTGCTTTGAACTTTGGAAGTGTCAAAGTGTTTTGACAATTAAGACCATTTCAAATGTTATTTGGATTTTCCTGCTTATGTTTAGGGCACAAGAATACAGAATCGATTTTGTTCTCATCTAGTATAAGTATCTGGAATACGTCAATAACCCTGTATAATAGTTTAAGGTTTAACCGCTAGGTTTGTTTCTGATTGAATGACCTATCGGCGCTTTCACACAGTGCCAAGCTTTTTCTCCAAAAGGCACTGTTCGAAATTTTCAATGTTGCCACAAGTAGGTAAGGTAAGCTTTTGCGCACCAAAAGCGTCCTTTTTGGAAAGTTGGATCAAGTAATTGTAGATTTAACACTTATAGTATTAATAAGTGTAAAATAAAGGTAGATACTATCTAACACGATCTAATAGATACTATCCAACACGATCTAATAGATATTATCCATCCATAAGTAAGGGCTGTGCCCCACTAGCGGGGAATTTAACGGCTGATGATGATGACTATGCGTTATTTTAAAATCTGTAAAAACTTTTTTATTTCAATTTACGCGCGAAAAGTTAAGATGGTCAGTTTCACTTTAAATATAAACTATTATAAAAAAGGTGTTTTATTTACCATAGTAAAAAATGGTCATGATCATACCGATGCGATATTTTAACACAGTTGCATGCGCCATGACGTTATTCCGTGTGCCTTGATCATGGAGTGTGTAACTATGCTGAAAGATCGGGGACTTATCAACACTATAAAAATCTCGTTTTTTATAATTATAGAATTGTTTAATTCACACAAAGTCAATATAACATAGAAGCAACTAAATACTTTCCACCCGGATGAAGATAATGTTCTCTTACGCAACTGTCATCATTGCAGGTACGGCCAGTAGTTGCGCAAACGATTAGAATGACCATTCAATAACTTAGCCAATGAGCGTAAGGTTCAACTTAATGCAGCTTATGGTCAAACGCACTGCAAGCCGCAAGCTTCGTCAGGTACGCCATAGATGGTAAGACATAATAATAGATTATAAAATAAATAGGATATTTGTAGGTTTTGTATTGTTTTTTTGAAGTGAGAACTTCTTTAGCTGCTTTTTGCACTTTTTGTGATGGACTCGCGTCAGGACACGTGACGTGACCTAATCGAAAAACTGTTAAAATGTCATTAGATTAGAATATGAAGGCAAATTTCGCCACCGTTTCCAAAGTTGTAATGGCTCAGTTTAGAAAACGGGCGGCATTGAAGCCAGAAGACCTCGGTTCAAATCCAGTCCGTATTTTTTTCTTTTTTTTGTCAACTTCATGTTTTTTTTAAGTCTAGGGAGCTCTTTTCACTTCTGCCGGCACTCAAAACACACAGAATTTGAATTTGTTTATGGTGACATGGAAACCACGCACTCACAGGTTTATATAAGCCACACTCCTTTTAGTACTTTAATTATAATTAGAATGGCCGCTCAATAACTCGGCCAATGAGCGTAAGCGTAAGATTTAGTTACTGGGGCCATAATTATTAAAAATTCGGTAAAGAAAGTTGTTTGAATAACCGGTGAGCTTTCATGCTGTCTTAATTTGTATACATTTTACTAACTGTGGATTTAATCCCGTTGATATATCTTATTTGGACTTGCATTTGCTTAATTAAATCTATATAATATATAATATATAATATATAATATCTAACATATAATAATATAATAATAAATAAATAAAATTGGAGTGTCTGTTTGTAACATTAAAATAACCGCTTTTTACTACATGCATATGATTATATATACGGTACACATACCAAAAAGACATTTTTACAATTTTTGTCTGTCTGTCTGTCTGCTTGTTCCGGCTAATCTCTGAAACGGCTGGACCGATTTTGACGGGACTTTCACTGGCAGGTATGTAATAAGGAGTAACTTAGGCTACTTTTTATCCCGGAAAAATATCACATTCCCTCGGGATAGCGTCTTTTAGTTTATTATCAATACGAAAGTTTGTGGGTATGGATGTATGGATGTGTGTTACTTTTTCACGCAAAAACTACTGAAAGGATCTGGGTCTGGAATAACACATAGGGTACTTTTTATCCTGATATTCCCGATAGTAAATTAATAAATGCACTTGGTACTACGAATCTAAACTTGACGTGTCGTGTTAGTAGCTCCGTTCCGTTCCGTAGCACCGTGAATGGGAAGTTTTCGAACTGCAGATTGCACAATTGCACATGCGTCTCACAGTAACTACATCTTACCAAAAGTTCAAAGTTTCTTTAGATTCCGAAGATATTAAGCTGTTGAGTAACACATCTGAGCAGTATTCCTTTAGATGTGAGAAGCTCAGTGGTTATGTAAATTGTATTTTATATAGAAAATGCTGAAACCGGGCTACGCAACTTCATCAATAGAAATAGATTTGACGCTGCTATTGCTAAAAAGTATGTATAGTTAACTAGCTTTCCGCCCGCTGCTTCGCCCGCTACACGACGTTATCCCTCGGGAATGTGAAATTTTTCCGGGATACAATGTAGCCTATGTTCCTCTCCAGGTTACAAACTATCTGTATCCCAAATTTCAGCCAAATCCGTTAAGCCGTTTTGGCGTGATTAAGTAACAAACATCCAAACATCTAAATTTTCGTATTAATAATATTACTAGCTTTCCGCCCGCGGCTTCGCCCGCGTGGACTAAACGACGTTATCCCGCGGGAATGTGATGTTTTCCGGGATAAAAAGTAGCCTATGTTCCTCTCCAGGCTACAAAGTATTTGTGTCCCAAATTTCAGCCAAATACGTTCAGCCGTTTTGGCGTGATTGAGTATAACAAACATACAAACATGCAAACATCTAAACATCCAAACTTTCACATTTATAATATTAGTAGGATAGTAGGAAGTAGGATGAAAAGTATGGATAATTATGTAAAAAAGGAACGGAGAAAAAAGTAATGCTATACTTCTGTTTTTGCGTGGAAATCGCACAAAAAACATGTTTAATTTAATAAATAGTACGCGCAACAACAACTATGTGAAAAATGGCATTTATTTTATAAGCGCGTCATAACTTAATTTCAGGAAATCACAGCGGATTCCTCCGTCTAACATATTTCAAAAATTCAATAAAAGTGCCCATAAATTCGAGGTCTCATGGGCCCCCGCCATTTATCTAAGTGGGGACAAGTATTAATATCCATATGCAAGGAGATATTGACGGGTTTGTATCAGTATTTTGATACGAGAAAAGGTAGGTCAGGCGGACTGTTCGACCGAGGACTGTAGACAAACTGCCGGCGGACTGATAGCGTGTGGTACCCTTATCCCATTCTTGCCCGCTATGCCAATTTGGGAACACCTTTAATTATGAAAAAATGGGATTTTTACTTTAAACATGGAAAAAAAAATTCGACATCCCGTTTTCCCTTATCGTTATAGGTGTTCCAAAATTGTTACGGCGGGCAAGAATGGGTTAAAGTGCCTTACAGACTATTAGTCCGCCTACAGGCAACGGCCTGTCAGTTGGCCACAATCGGCCACATACTCACAGTTATACATACAAAAACCGAATGTTAGGAATGTTACCGATTAAGGCGATACTCGGAAAAATCATGCTGAAGCGAGATAGCAATGAGAAAACGATGCGCTCGGAAGCGAGACCGATTTTGCAGATTACGCAAAAAAAACACAAAATCATTTCGTATTAAAAAACTATAGCGATTTTTTTTTAAATGCTTTTATACGATCCTAAATATTATTTGTGTCCACTAATTAAACCAATTTCCAATAGTGTAAGTAATCCCATTTGAGAATAATCTTGAATTTTCGTATGTTTTAGATGTCTTTTCGAAAATAAAAAGTGTCGAGGCAAAATCATAAAATCGGGTTTCTGAAACTATACGAATCTAGATAAAGGTATGAAGAAATATATATCTTATTACCAGATTTGTAACAACTCTAACCGTCCTATAGTTTTATATCAAAAAGTCCATATTTTTCCGAGTAGCGCCTTAAGAACTGCAAGTGGTATGCCGGCGGACTGAAAGTCTGTGAGCCCCTTTACAGGCGACTGGTATTTGTATCCGACGACAGGCGTTAGAATCCGTCATTTGTATTTATTACCGCCATAACAACGATGTTTTCATTATTGTTGTTTTCCGGCAGTTAGAGATAAGATAGCCAATTCAACAGTAGTTGAGGATTCCGGTAGTAGTGCGCTTCCACCGTTGGCCCTATCATCACTTAACATCAGGGGGCCAAGTCTGCTAATGTTAAGTCATAATGGTGTCTCAATCGTGTTTCAGTTGTAGTTCAATTGCATTGCTTTTTTACACACAAGTTACAAGAATTATGACAGTATGATGTGATGTGAATGTAGTGTGTGGTGTGACCATCAGGAGTATTGTGAAAAAAGTACACATTTCTTGTAGTAAAAAAGCACTACAATTGAATCACGATTGACACACGATTATGACTTAACGTTAGCAGGCTTGGCACCCAGGTGTGATGAAGGCTAAGTGCTGGATACGTTGTCATTGTCAGTAAAAAATAAATTTTATTTTTATTTTGTAAAAAAAAAGGGTTACCTATATTATTTTGTGTACAACTGGTGTAAAGTGTGTTGTCTGGTTATTCTACTAATCCCACTTATACGAGATAAATGCGAAAGTTTGTGAGTATGGATGTATGGATGTTTGTTATTCTTTCACGCAAAAACTACTGAACGGATTTGGTTGAAAGCCTGGATTAAACATAGAATACTTTTTATCCATATATCTCCACGGGAACGGGAACCGCGCGGGTGGTTTATAATAATGACAGCTGCTCTAACCATGGAAGTCACTAAACAATACAAATGAAAGAAACGCCTCAGCAAATTGTCCTCGCAACTGGCGTATGATACCAGCTGTTGTCTGTTAGTAGGTATCGTAATGTAAGACTGGGCTAAACATGTTCTGCGGCACTGATTTAGCTATACTTTCCATTGGTGCAGTATGAGGCGTTTTGGACCTCGTACTAATTAGACCTGTTGCGATACGAAGCTTTAGACCCCACCGCGGCTAACTCGCGGCTAACCACCCTTAAGTCGGGATCTATAGCACAACTCAGATGCCTCTCTGAACCAAATAAAAGCTACACCCTCCGCTCGAGAGAGAAGGTTGTGTTTTTCCTTGCCGCACCACCCGGTGAGACACGGACGAGGTGTTTTGGGCCTCGTACCGCTGTGAACGTATTAAAGCATTCAAATCGCCAAACAACAAGGCAACCTCAAATAGAAATCAATATTGCGTTCGCAATCGCAATAAATCATAAACTTAATTTATAGCATCAAGTTACATTAATCCTGGGTTTCGTTAGCTAAGTATTAGCCGTTTATTGATTTTAATGCTTCGATCAATTTATAGCACTAGATGACGCCTCACGAACTAAAACAAAACGCTGTTGCCTTATTATTACCCTTATTATATTATTTATTATTCCCTTTATTACATTTTAAATACTTACAAAATTATATTTCTAAACATTAAATTTTTACAATGTATAACACTAAAATTATAATTATACTATTTATTATTATTATTACCCTTATTATATTATTATTATTCTACTAATATTATAAATGTGAAAGTTTAGATGTTTGGATGTTTGTAACTCATATCACGCCAAAACCGCTGAACGGATTTGGCTGAAATTTGGGACACAGATGCTTTGTAGCCTGGAGAGGAACATAGGATAGATAGATTTATTTATTTACTAGCTTTCCGTGCGCGGCTTCGCTCGCGTGTACTACACGACGTTATCCCGCGGGAATGTGACATTTTTCCGGGATAAAAAGTAGCCTATGTTCCTCTCCAGGCTACAAAGTATCAGTGTCCCAAATTTCAACCAAATCCGATTAAACCGTTTTGGCTTGATTGAGTAACAAACATACAAACATACAAACATCCAAACATCCAAACATCCAAACATCTAAACATCCAAACATCAAAATTTTCACATTTATAATATTAGTAGGAAGTAGGACAACGAAGATGCACATATTACAAACATAATCACAAAAAGAAAAAAAGGAAAATGATATATAAATTATTAGCTTCCCGCCCGCGGCTTCGCCCGCGTGGACTACACGTCGTTATCCCGTGGGAATGTGATATTTTTCCGGGATAAAAAGTAGCCTATGTTCTTCTCCAGGCTACAAAGTATCAGCCTCCCAAATTTCAGCCAAATCCGTTCAGCCGTTTTGGCGTGATTGAGTAACAAACATCCAAACATCCAAACATCCAAACATCCAAACATCCAAACATCTAAACTTTCACATTTGTAATATTAATATAGTAGGATAGGAAATAAAATAAAATCTTATTTTAACTTGATTTTGTCTGCCGTAGCGATTCAAAAAGGCGAAAACTCAGTGGTACATTTACTCATAAAAACAACGAGCTACTTTTTATCCCGGAAAAATATTACATTCCTGCGGAAAAACGTCGTGTAGTCTAAGCGGGCGAAGCCGCGGGCGAAAAGCTAGTAAGAAATAAGGGCGCACCTTTGAAGCTCTTAATTGCTCGGCCGTTTTTGACACTCCGACAGCTTCATCATGTCAGCCGAACGACGCCCACTGCTGGGCATAGGCCTCCCCCAAGGATCTCCACAACGATCGGTCCTCCGACAGCTTACAGCTTACAGCTCTAGTGGTATTTGTTGACGGTATATAGGTATTAGACTGTGACGCAGTGGTACTGATCTTATTTTCTGAGCCAGAGGTCATGAGTTGGATACTATAACGACGCGAATCTCGGTGACGAGAAATACCCAGACAGTAATTTTCATTGCCGAGATTCCATTCGTCACCTGCGAGGACCGACACACTTGTGGCATTCGTGATTTTATGCCATGAATGAAAGTGCTTTTGCTATTTTTGAGCATTTCAAAATGCCACAAACAGCATTCCTTCGTTCTAATAATATTACATTCCCGAATTATTACATTCGCAAAACATTACAATCGCAAAACATTATTTTCTCAAAATATTACGTGTAGGTACAGTGAAACATAAGTAAATCATAATATTACATTCTCGAATTATAACATTCGCAAAACACTACAATCGCAAAACATTATTTTCTCAAAATATTACATGTACAGTGAAACAGATAAGTCAATAATAATATTTCATTCTCAATTTATAACATTCGCAAAACATTATTTTCGCAAAATATTACCTTCGTGTAAAGTACAAGAATGTAATATGAGAACGAAGGAAAGAATGAGGAATGAAAAAATGAACCTATAAAATTGATATCCTTAGTTTATTCAAATCAACTTTAACCGCCTCTGTGGTCTAGTGGTTCACACCACCGATTTCAGACCAAGAGGTCCCGGGTTCGACTCCCAGTGGCGGTACATATTGTATTCGGTTTGGTTGGTGGTGGTCTTGTTGTTAGTCCGCCGTCCACCATCTTATCTAAGCCTGACGCAATAACAATGATGTTTTCAGCATTATTGTGTTCCGGCAGTTAGAGATAAGGTAGCCAGTTCCTCAATGATTGTGGATTTCGGGATTAGTGCGGTTCCACCTTCAGCCTTATCATCACTTAACATTAGGTTTGATGAAAGCTAAGTGCTACCACGTTGTGTATAAAAAAAAGAAAAGAAATGCACCTAACATTTGAAACTTTGGAAAAGCAAAACAAACAAAAAAATGCCAACAAAAAGCAATGACAACAGGGTGCTTACCATCAACTCTTATTTCGGTTTTGTTTAGGACCTAAACTGATCTGCTTCGGACTTCTATTCGTACCACGGACAGCTTAATATCAATGACAGCGATTCAGTGATCGATCAATGACGTTTCACAGCCGCTAAGCTGTCAGGAACTCTTATTTGACTTATAACCCGGTCGATTTAACATGTCACCTGCAGGTTATACCCGTCCCTCTCACTCTCCGGGCATGACAGAATCGAGTGAAAGAGACGGGTAGAAGTAATAAGGACACAAATCGTTCGGTCATTCACATTTAGCAATTCATTTGCGATCCAGTTTTTAGAAGGTCAGAGTACGAAAGAAAGCAATTCATTTTAGGAACCTATTCTGCATCGCGCTATTTTTGAATTGCTGTCTTAAAGTTGATGGTAGGCACCCTGACCCTTAAAAACGAAAAAACACAATTTTTACAGTAAATTAACTCTTTAAAGCTCCGATAAATCCTGCAAGCATTTTTCGATAGATATTTCACTTTTTAAACATTATGAATTTATTTTATCAGCTTGTTCCGATTTTTCGATATCTTGTTGTCGCCGTTTTTTTTTGTTTGCAATGCAGTTTACTTTTTCATTTTAATATCTTGTACGTAAAAAAGAAATAAATTACAAGAGATAATATTTAAAAAAAATAATGTTTTGCGATTGTAATGTTTTGCGAATGTAACAATTCGAGAATGTAATATTTTAAGCACGCGTCCAGCGCAGGTGACGAAGCGAACGGTGCGAACATAAATAAATACATTAATAGTTGTCTCGCCGAGTACCAAGTGAGCCTGAACAATGAACGAATATTATTTACGTTTCTCAACGAAGTCAATTCTAGCAAATTCACAACATCGGTCGGCTTATATAAGCTTATTCAGAAGGCGCCGTAAACCACGTTCTTAAAATGGCGGCGCGCAGGTTTTCTAACGATTGGTTGAAAAGCTTTACTCCCTTTAAATCGGGTAAAATTATAAAACCTTAAACTGTTGTACTATTTCCGCTGTCCCCCATCATGGAAGAGATGGAAAAAATATACTTACATAAATTAAACATTTTTTTCTCGATGTCCATCAATGGGAGACAATTTCTGGGGGACAGTGGGAATAGCCTAAAAGTAATTGACTTAAATATAGTTACTCTATGACTCTGTACAGACCGATAGTACAAGTAAATGAAACATTAAAAGTATTGGTAAATGTTGAACAACGGTAAATGTAAATTCTAAGCAGTTTTGATGAATGAAGCATTTTTTTAAATTATTTTAATTAATATTACGACGAACTTACAGGTAGTATTAATGCTTTATTGTAATAACTCAAACCTTCACGGAAGCACACTATTTATTTTCTCATTACTATCTTTTACCTACTGTGTAACATGTTGTCTGTTACAGTTCGACTTACACTTTACTTGCTTGCTATTGCTGATAAAGCAGATATAAATAAAATTTTACAGAGAAAGTTAAACTACACTACGCACTATCCAAAACATGTTTTAGCCCTTTTGGTAAAGGTGAAGCAATGTACAGTTAAACTAATGGAATCGTGACCCCCACCATACATTTATTTTCCAACAGCTGATATTCAAATTCAATAGGTTGAAATTCAAACTTTTCGTCAGTGACACTGATCTTTATAGTTTTGACGCTTTGAAACGAATTATTAGCAAAATGGGTCACGATTCAATTGGTTCGATTGTAGGTAGGCCTACATTTTTTAAAAGAAAAAGTAAGTAAGTATTACAAAAAGCGACTGCAGAAATATTATACTTAACTGTAAAACCCCTGTACAATTCTTCTGTAAGTATACATCTTCACATCTACGAACTTTTGTTCGTAGTTCGTACAAATTAAATAATTAAAAATGTATGTTTAAATTTCGGCGAAAAGACTTATGCACACATGTTAGTACCCCGTTGGTAGCATCACGAGCCTTAGGGTTGGTAATTTATCGCTCTTCATGCCGCTTCGCCAGACAATTTCTAGGCTAATAGCTCTTACGTTTCACCTAAATCATGTCCTAAGTATCTGTTGCTGTAATTGTACACAAACAGGTCACTTTCATAGAATCGTGTCCACAGAAATGACGCGAAGTGTAGTCGCGAGATTTCTTTTCAATAGTAGGACCTACCTAGTGAGTGACCTCCCGCGACCTAACCTAAGTGAGTTTAAAATAAAGCAAACTACCTAGGACATTTTTAAAAACCTTATGCATAAAAAGACAGGATAGGTACCACATACCTGACATACCTAGTGAGTGACCTCCCGCGACCTAACCTAAGTGAGTTTAATATAAACCAAACTAGGATTTTTTTTTAAAACCTTGTGCAAACAAAAAAAGAACGGATAGGTACCACCTACCTAGTGAGTGACCTCCCGCGACCTAACCTAAGTGAGTTTAATATAAAGCAAACTAGGATTTTTTTTAAAACCTTGTGCAAACAAAAAAAGAACGGATAGGTACCACCTACCTAGTGAGTGACCTCCCGCGACCTAACCTAAGTGAGTTTAATATAAAGCAAACTAGGATTTTTTTTAAAACCTTGTGTAAACAAAAAAAGAACGGATAGGTACCACCTACCTAGTGAGTGACCTCCCGCGACCTAACCTAAGTGAGTTTAATATAAACCAAACTAGGATTTTCTTAAAACCTTATGCAAACAAAAAAAGAGAGGATAGGTAGTACCACCTACCTCCCGCGACCTAACCTAAGTGAGTTTAATTTAAGTATAGCAAAGTAGGAATAGGAAATTTTTAAAAAACCTTGTGCAAAAAAAGTTAGAAGCCCGTGGCGCAGTTGTTAGCGCGCTCTGCCTGCGATCGTTAAGGTTAAGCAACTTTCGCAATGGTCGGTCACGGGATGGGTGACCAAAAATGTTTCATCTCGAGCTCCTCCGTGCTTCGGAAGGCACGTTAAGCCGCTGGTCCCGGCTGCATTTACAGTCGTTAATAGCCACCAATTCGCAATATGCCCGCGTGGTGGGGTCATAGCCTAATCTTCTTATCCATCCGTTGGAAGGCCAGTGCCCTAGCAGTGGAGACATTAAATGGCTGATGATGATTAAGCAAATAAAACAACAGAATTTAACAAAACTTCGACAAACTTTTTCAAACTCTAACAACTTTTTAATTTGCGGTACAATCGCTCATTTCCATTGGTAACTAAATACAGTATAGATATACATGTTGTGCTTGTGCATGACAAACTAAACATTGGTACTCGTACCTATAAGAAGGAAAGTATATTAAATTTCATATAATATTTTATTTATTAAACAAACAACCACAATAACAATAAATTTTAATTTACAATCAACTCAAGTACAACAATCTCTAAAACATAGTTTTTTAAACATTTCGACCAATCATCAAAGTGAATACCAATCATTTATTAGTCCAAAAGTTGTCAGTCAAATATTACACTGACAGAAATTTGGTTACAAATTGCTGACTTTCGTATTTTTACTAATAAATGTCGTAGGTTTCTTGCTTTGATGCGTAAGTTGTGCCGGCATTTTAATATTCAACCTCCTACTGTGTATGGCATCTTTATTGAACGAAAAACGTGTAAGACAGTAGTAATAACTGTATACTAGTTGACACTCGCGACTTCGCCCGCGCGGAATTAGCTTATACATATTATTATCGCGCTTTGATCGTCAGTTTATTTTTGTACTGTGTTCCTTTTCAAGACCAGCAGGGTTATTCACGAACTGTCTTTTTCGAATCCGTTAGAAAAGCTTTTTTTTTTATCCACAACGGGGCAGCACTTAGCCTTCATCACACCTGATGTTAAGTAGTGATAAGGCTGAAGGTGGAAGCGCACTACTCCCGGAATCCTCAATCACTGAGGAACTGGCTGTATTATCTGTTCCGGCAGTTAGAGATAATTTATCTCTAACTGCCGGAACACAATAATGCTGAAAACATTCATTGTTATGGCGTCAGACTTAGATAAGACGGTGGTAGCTAGCCAGGCGGATTAAGAACAAGTCCTACCACCAACCAAGCCGAATACAATATGTACCCCCACTGGGAATCGAACCCGGAACCTCTTGGTCTGAAATCGGTGGTGTGAACCACTAGACCACAGAGGCGGTTAAAACAGAGTTTTCCAAGATGTCAAAAATAGCGATTCACGAAACGTCACATTTGAAAACTTTGACATCGGAGTCCGAGCCACATAACTTGGCATTTGTCAGAGGGCGCTGATCGTGGTGGTTGGTCGGAAAAATAAGCCTTATTCCCATGCCATATTTTTAGTTCCAGATATTGACACGCGCCAAGTTATATGGCGCGTACTCTACCACTCAATATAGAGTTGGTGAAAAGTGAGCCATACCTATATTTTCTACCATTTTCGAGCTACCATTTCGTATTTTTATGACGAAGTAAATTTACTTTTCCATGCAGGACATTGTGTTGTGATGTGATACATCCACATCCATCCATAACAGTACTATTATATTATATGTATATTCTGTGCCATAACTACAAACTAACTGTAACTAAATAAGTTAAAGAGATTCTTACTCAAAACTCTAACCATACAATTACAAAAAGTTTACCGTTTTAATTGAAGATTGCATTCAAATTAGTAAACATATTTTTAAATCAAATCATTATCGATTTACTAATTAATCTTCATATTTTAAGTAATAAATTAACATATCTTTAATTTATCGGGTAAGTATTGCACTAAAGGAACATCAGTTATCGATATTTTCTTCCATGGGTGGGACCTCCCGTGGTGCAAAGCTACATTATTAATTTTAATATAGTATGGCGGTAAGCTTTATATTAAAAACAAATATGCTAGCGGGAATTAATTTAAATTAGTTCGGAAAAAGCATGTTAAGTTCATAAAGTGTTTAATTTGTTGGTCGGTGCTACCCTTAAATTACCTTATTGTGGTGAAGTGACAGATTTAAATTGTAGTTTCACTTTTTTGATATTTTGAATGTTATTTAATTAAATTCGGAGTTTACGCCTAATATTTTTTTAAATGTGTATTTAAGTGTAGACTTTTTATTTTTTAATAAAAAATATGGTAAAGTTATAATAGAAAAATGTGATAGTAAAAAACCACGAGCCCTGTAGCTTTCAGGCACGATATAGATTAAGTAGGTATAGGGCTAGTGATTTTTTACTATCAAATTTTTCTATTATAACTTTACCATATTTTTTTACAGAATTACATTGTGATTGTGAATGCATAAAAATATTTTAAAAATCTCAATGGTAAAAGTTTATATAAAAAACCCTGCAGGGCATGGGAGTTGTTAATGGAATAGAAAGGGTAGCCCACAACCCCTTCAGTCACTTATTTCAATTTGGCACATGATGCTTCAAACACCCTGTATTATAACACCCAGATACAGTGCACAACACAAATGATCATCGTTTATTTTTGTGTCCCAGGTGGGGATCGAACCCACGATCCTATGCTAAGTAAGAATGGTCAGATAAGAGCCACTGCGCTTTCACGCCCTTCTTAATGTTAACAAAATGAATGAAATACCGTAGTAGGCATTTTTAATTTGATGACAATTTTCACAAATATGGGAATTTAATTTGGAAGGAACTTTTATTAAATATTTTGACACATTTTTCTTTAAGTACCTACGTATGATATTTTCTAAATCTTAGTAAATTTTTTTGTTTTTAATAACGTGATTACCTACTAGAGAAGCAGATTAACTTTGACCTAGAAATTTCATTAACTTTCATAAAAAATATATTCATTACGTGTTTTCTTCAATAATTTACATTATAAGAACACGTGTATGAAACGTGAGTTTTGGTAAGGAAGATTGTGGAAGAAACACCACTTTTTGTCACAAAACTAAATTATAAAGTGGGTTTAATACTTAAGTGTTGGTTTGTTTGAGAATGTGCGCACTTAACGCATATGCCGACCGAGTTTTATTGCGCCGCCCCGTCTCGATGCGCATTTGTTTCGATACAGACGAGTTTGCCAAGCAAAAGTTGGAAAGTCAGCTGCATCTGACTCGCAGGCGTATCTCGTTCTCGTCTGCATTGAACCAAACGCGCGTCGATGGCGCGACGCGCGTGGAATAAACGCAGTGTGCGTAGGCACTTAGGTGGAATATGTGACGAGGAACTGGCTATCTTATCTCTAACTGCCGGAATACAACAATGCTGAAAACATCTTTGTTATGGCTTCAGACTTAGTTAAGACTAGCGATCGTCCGCGGTTTCACTCGCGTGGTTCTCGTTCCCGTGGGAATATCGGGATAAAAAGTAGCCTAAGTTATTCCTTATTACATCAGCTACCTGCCAGTGAAAATCCGGTCCAGCCGTTTCAGAGATTAGCCAGAACAAACAGACAGACATACAGACAGACAAAAATTGTAAAAATGTTATTTTGGTATATGTACCGTATATATAATCATATGCATGTAGTAAAAAGCGGTTATTTTAATATTACAAACAGACACTCCAATTTTATTTATTTGTATGTATGTATGTATAGATGATGGTAGCTGGCCAGGCGGACTTATAACAAGTACTAACAACGAAACCGATTACAATATGTAACACTGGGAATCGAACCCGGTACAATTTTTTCAATACTTACAGAATTGCATTGTGATGTGAATAAATGAAATTTATTTAAATTCTTAATCTTCTTTACCTATTTCATTTCCTGGTTTTTCTTGTTACACTTAGGCAAAAACAGTCTAGACTGTTTTACGAAAGAAAACCGTAATTAATTTTATCTACACTCATGTTATAATATTTGAATTATGAACTCATGCCTGAACGTATAAGGATACACTTTATGCCATAGTCGACTTTAAAAAATAAAACTGTATCCGGTTGTATCATAATGGTCATTATGAAACAACCGGATACAGCTGTCACTTATTATAAAACACTTATATTTCTTAATTTTACAGTCGCCATGGCAACCGTAGGATTTACCGGCCCTGACTTCCAACTCTTTCAAGCCCTTCTTTAGCCGGCAACGATCAAAAACTTTTTTAAAATTGGAATTTTGAATTTAGAAGGATAAGACCGTATTTTCTCCTATGAGTGGGGTTTGGCACCAATTCACATTTTATAATTAATATTGATTTGCTTTATTTTTGAAATATATAATAAATGTAATGCGTGTATTTAAAGTAGTGTATGAGACTGCACATAACTCTATAATTATTAACCTACAACAATATTATACCAAGCAAAAATTAGCCAAGAACTAAATAAAGCAGGAACATTTCGGTTTGCACTGTCCACTGAATAAATTAACCTATTTAAATATTTAATTGCAATAAAAGCACATTAGAGAATTAAAAATACCTACCCTATCACTTATTTACGCAAAAAGGGTTTTTGGGTAAACGCATTTGTACCATAATGCATTGGTGGAAGAGGTGTACCTATAAATATAATATTATGCAAAATAATCGACACAAACACTTTTAGGCCAAAACGTTAATACCAAATTTATACTATAATAAAAAAATATATATTTAATACTTAAATAATGTGGAGACGACAATAACAGAAAACATAGGTGGAATTCGTAGAAGTATTTTGAAAAGCTATTGAAATCCTAGGATAGAAATGAAAAATATAATTTTTTTCAAACAAACTAATTAGTCCCAAAATTTATACAAAATAAAACACCATTTGAAATACCATACAACATCAGAATAATTGTTAATGAGACGCGACGTCACGCGAGACGACGACCGACGGGAATGACATGAACTTTTGGCGCAATAGCTACTCTATATACCCTTAAATTTTTTGTCATACCGAAGTATGACAAAAAATTTAACCCATGTTAACCCATGTAACCCATGTTTCTAAGAGAAAGTTGATTACTTACCGATTCTGAGTCGAGCTTAAAAATTGTAATACTATTTAAAAAAATATCCTGTATTGTTACCTTGTCACCTATCGTGTGGAAAAAATACAACTAAAAAATATTTACTGTGACCAAACTATTCGATATTATTTAAAATAAAGATTGAGATAGTTGTGAGGTGGGTCGAATTTATCTTACTGCATTTTCAATATTTTTTTAATAATAAAACCTGCATCCTGAATCCAAAAAAGTATAAGCAACCATAGGATATTTTTAATTGTTTCTTTTTGTACAGACTAGGACCTTTATCAGATATACAGGGCGTCCCAAAACTATGCCACATGGAGGGAAAGTACCTTAAATACTGAAGATATAAAATTTTACTGAAAGGAGACTTCATTTTTATTTCAAAAAGAAAACAAATTGCATTCAAAGAATTTTAAATAATCGCCTGTCTGAACTGGGAATCGAACCCGCTAAATAAAAATAAAAAATATTTCATTTTATTGTTCCTATAAAAAGACTCAATTATAAGCATTTATTTCTTCTAAGTAACATAGCACCTTAAATAAAAGACAAACTACGAAATTTAACATTTAATGTTAAAGAACAAGTTTGTGCAGCGTTATGGAAAGCCTTTTATGTGACTGTTGTGCTCAAAACAACTGACTTTAAAATTTCAATGTATTACTAATGAGTGAAGATTGGAGCAGTTATACCTTATGCCCCTATCATAAGTGTTTCATAAAGTTATGATGTGATAAGAAACACCACCTCGATTGGTTTAAAAATGTTTGAATAATTCGGTGCGGTCTATAACGATCCATAACGCTGCACAAACTTGTTATTCAACATTAAATGTTAAATTTCGTAGTCTTTCTTTTATCTAGGGTGCTATGTTACTTAGAAGAAATAAATGCTTATAATTAAGCCTTTCGATCGGAACAATAAAATTAAAGAAATATTTTTTAATCCAGCTGGTTCGATTCCCTGTTCAGACAGGCGATTATTTAAAATTCTATGAATGCAGTTTGTTTTCTTTTAAAATAAAAATGAAGTCTCCTTTCAGTAAAATTTTATATCTTCAGTATTTAAGGTACTTTCCCTCCATGTGGCATAGTTTTGGGACACCCTGTAGATACGACATTTCATTAATCTCCATTCAATCACATTGTAAATAATATTATCTAAAATTGTATTTCATTAATTACTTAATAAATATCAGTCAACATCACATAGTTTGTCCTGAATTTTATTGTATTTCATTTTATAATCTCATAAATTCTCAATGCCAATGCAGTGCAGAAGAATTATACACATAGAGTACCTACCTACGCGCTACATAACTTGGCGCGTGTCGATAAAGGCTTAAGGTCATAGCCCATTCATACCGCACCGCTCCCACCCAACCAATGTATGAGTAGTCAAATATGGACTTAATGGCGTTCTCTGTAGACGCACTTTAGCTTGCGGCAGGCTCGCTTACCGCGCGCTGTCTGCTATTGTATATTGTTACTGTAAAGTGCATCTACAATGAACGATATTAAGTCCATATTTATCTGCTCATACTTTGGTTGGGTCGGAGCGGTGCGGTATAAGTGGGCTATGACCTTTATAGTCCTAGCGGTACACCCCGTAATTCAGTAAAATGCTGCAAATGGTGTTAAAGGCATGAAAATCGGAACGATTGATCTTTAGGCCATAAGAATCAATTTGACCCGCAGCACGAAAAAAAAAACCAAATAGGAGAGGAGTTATGACGTCATCTTTTATTTGTATGGGAAACATTATTTTTTTTGTTCCGGAAACTATCGTGTAAGGTATCCAATGAAAGGGCTTACTAAGCCGATTCTAAAAATGTATCACATCATTATATTTCAGTCACTTGTTTAAAATTAAAATTTAAATAATTTTCAAAACATACCAAGTTTGGGTTCCTCCAGATATGATACGGTTGAATCATTATTTGTAAAATATACCTTAAATGATAGGTAATAGCCTCATATCCAACCCTAAGAAAGCAATTTTGAAAATATTTACATTTAGTATTTTTTTATAATTTTTAAAAACTACAAAATGTGATAAGATCACAACTAGTTGAAACATGTGTAAAAAGTTCAACTTTAGACACTGAGGACGATAAAAACTAAAAAATAAAATGATTTAAAACTCCTTTGGCATTTTTTGGCGTACCACTAGCACTATTAGGTATTTTTGACGATCAGCGCCCTCTTACACACGCCAAGTATGTGGTACGGAATCTAAACCCCTTTGAAAAAAAACGAAATATTTGTTTTTCCGAGAAGCATTTGAAATAAGTTTGGAAATCACTCCACATGCTACATTACAAACAAGACCTTTCGCGCACTAAACATATAAAGTTAATTTTCGTAGGTACATTATTAAAAAAATTTCACGAACGAGTATATTGTAGCGTCAAATACTTGACATTGCTCTACCTATTATGCGAGCATTTTCATAAATATCCGAGCCGCGACAAATTTATGGCGCGGATAGTGATCTCCAACAAAATGCTTGTAATTTCGACTATTTTTCTTTTCACTCGAGGCAGTTAAGGGGCCTACAGGCTCTCATTTCCTAAAATTTTTCCTCGGTAACTCTTCAAATTGATGTAAAACTGCAATATACTTATTTCATAGAAGATGTTTAAATGTTTTTGCATGTTATAAAATAAATAAACAATCTCGTAATAATTTTTGGATATCTTTGATTTCTATGATAATATTCTTCTCAACCAATCGGACAGTGTTGTTTTAGGTTTTTTTTAATATTGTATGGGCTTGCTCTTGGCTTCACGCTGAACCATAGGGTTGAGATGACAAGAAGTCTAAGATGGGGCGAGCTTACCCAGAAGCAGCCAATTCACTCTAGCTTTAAAAATTACAGGGTTGTAGTCATTCGGGAAAACAGACGCAGCAGTAGGTTTTCATTTAGTGGCAAACCAAGTTTTTAAATAGGTACTAATTTACGCTTTATTTTTAGCACTCTGGCTCCTTCCCCTTGTTATAAGTTTTCTTTTTCCCATCTGATTTTAAGTGGTAATAGGGCTGAAGGTGGAATGGCGCTACTCCCGGATTCCTCAATGAGTGAGAAACTGGCTATCTCACCTCTAACTGCCGGGTCACATCAATGTTGTAAACAGTGTTGCTTTGGCGATAGACTTGCATAAGATGATGGCAGTGGTAAGCGATCTGGAGCCAAAGGTGTAAGTCAAGCGGAAATAGAACAAGTCCTGCCACCAAGCAAACCAAATACAATACGACAACCGATTCGGCGCAGGGGTAGGATACCTGCCTTACGCGCCGGAGGTGTCGGGTTCGATTCCCGAACAAGACAAATATTTGTGTGCATTACATGTCTATTTGTCTTGGTCTGGGTGTTATGTAAGTATGTATATTAAGTATGTATTTACAAAAAAAGTATATAAGTATATATTTATCCGTTATCTAGTTTCCGTAACACAGTTTCTTAATGATAACTACTCATGAGCTAGATAATTGGTGTGATTGTAAGGAATTTATTTATTTATACTTACAGGATACGTTTTTGACCAGTGCACAAATTTTTAGGATCAACTCAGAATCGGTAAGTGAACAACTTTCTCCTAGAAACATGGGTTGAAATACGACAAAAATGTTTGAACTTCCCATACTAAGTCGATCACGTGATCAGTCAGATTTGTATGAAGAGTCAAACATTTTTTATCATATGTCGACCTATGTTTCTAGGAGAAAGTTGTTCACATACCGATTCTGAGTCGATCTTAAAAATTTGTGGACTGATTAAAAATTTATTCTGTATTTATTTAATGTACATTGTACACCACTGGTCGGAATCCGACCGTCTCGGATGCGCACGCGGCCCATGACCGCCGCAGACGGTTGGGGAGATGGAGGCCGGAGGCGACAGTATATGAAGTCACGTCGACGATGTTGGGTGTTCTATCGCCGACATCGCACGGCTTGCACTGTCTGGGGAGGTGGCCAAGGGGCTGTCCATTAGTCACGTGATGTTTTTAGCCACTTTTTAGACCCCCCCTCCTCCCTGGTGATACATTTTGAGGCTTTTTACTATGCGATTGTGATACTTGGTGATTTTTCCCGGACCCCCCTCCCCTCTTTCGGCCTCACGTGATTAATGGACAGCCCCCAAACTTGCTCAGCCATCTTGTAGCTGCGAAGGGGCCTGGATAGCCGGGCCGCGGCTGTCAGGTATCATCAGGGGAGACTGTCACCCCAATCCCCTACTACCAATGACCCCTTATTCCTCGTACATTACCAAGTTTGATAACTGGCTTTCTACAAGGAAAAATAATTCTTCCTAGCTTACCCGGTTTTCAAATGGGAATTTTTTTTCCTGGTAGAAAACCGTAATTTTATTTCAAAGTCAAAGTCAAAGTCAAAGTTATCAGAGGAGAATTTTTTTTCCTCGTAGAAAGCTGTGAATTCAATCACAGCTTTGTACGTATTGTTCTAAGAATAAGATTTTTTCCTACTTAGCCATTAGATCAGATAGACCGAATAATTATTCATTTTTACTACTTAGATTAATTTTAATTTTAGAGGGAACAACAGTTTTATTTTATTTTATTACTAGCGGCCGGCCGCGGTTTCACCCGTGTGGTTCTCGTTCCCGTAGGAATATCGGGATAAAAAGTAGCCTAAATTATTCCTTATTATATCAGCTACCTGCCAGAGAAAGTCTCATCAAAATCGGGTAAGCCATTTCAGAGTTTAGCCCGAACAAACAGACAGACAGACAAAAATTGTAAAAAAATTTTTTCGTGTATGTACCGTACTTATATACAGGAAAAATTTTTGACCAGTGCACAAATTTTTAGAATCAACTCAGAATCGGTAAGTGAACAACTTTCTCCTAGAAACATGGGTCGAAATATGACAAAAATTTTTGGACTTCCCATACTAAATCGATCACGTGATCAGTCCGATTTGTATGAAGAGTCAAAAAATTTTTGTCATATTTCGACCTATGTTTCTAGGAGAAAGTTGTTCACTTACCGATTCTGAGTCGATCTTAAAAATTTGTGCCCTGATTAAAAATTTACCCTGTATAATCATATACATGTAATTAAAAAGCAGTTATTTTAATATTACAAACAGACACTCCAATTTTATTTATTTGTATAGATATAGATTTAATAGTAAAGAGGTTAGTTATTTTAATTTTTAGTTTTTTGCAATTACAATGCAATTTTTATCACAGAAAAATGGAAAATTAAGTATTTAGAAAAAATCTACCCGTCTCACAACCCATCGGAGCTGGTTGTGAGACGGGTCAATTTTTTCTAAATACTTCATTTTCCATTTCCAGTACAGAGGTAATTAAAATTTTTACTTTTTTGCATTCACAATGCAATTTTTACCATTGAAGAATTGAAAATGAAGTACATATTTTAGAAAAAATCAACCCGTCTCACAACCAGCTCCGAGGGAACGGTTGGTTGGAAGGTCTAATTATTGAAGTAAAACTTAATCTAAGTAATTATTCGGTCTATGTGATCTAATGGCTAAGTAGGAAAAATTCTTATTCTTAGAACAACACGTACAAAGCTGTGATTGAATTCACAGCTTTCTACGAGGAAAAAAAATTCTCCTCTGATAACTGGGTAAGCTAAGAAGAAAAAAAAATCTTAGTAGAAAACTAAATAAAATTACGGTTTTATACCAGGAAAAAAAAAAACCCATTTGAAAACCGGGTAACCTAGGAAGAATTATTTTTCCTTTTAGAAAGCCAATTATCAAACTTGGTAATGTACGAGGAATAAGGGCCAATGACTGTCACGAGAGCAAGTACCGCGAGTTTTAGTGGGTAGGACCCCCAAAGGTAAGAAGACCCACATTTCGAATCATCCCTACTTCACTCAGAGGCGAGAGACGCATTTTTAACGCATTTCTCCCAGTCAAAAAAATAGGTTTTATACCGGTGGTATATGTAAGGTAATACTAGCCCTTATGCATTTAAAAATCCACGGCATCAACGAGTGTATAGGGCCCTTAAGTGTGTACGCCATTGCCTTTTAATATTCGCGGAGTTTAAAAAGTTACTCGGCTTTTATAATCTGTGCGCTGTTTCGGGATGCATTATGGCTGACTTGATTAAAAAGTTGAGTGCTAAAATCGTGAGCTACTTAGAACGTTGAGGAGTGTTGAGGATTCGTAAGCTTTTGAGAGTTAAAATTCGATTAAGGGTAGTTGCTTTACATTCTGGGGTGTGTATTCAATTAAGACGATACTCGGAAAAATTGTGCTGAAGCGAGATAGCAATGAGAAAACGACGCGCGCGGGAGCGAGATCGATTTTGCAGATTAGGCAAAAAAACACAAAATCACTTAGTGTTAAAAAACTATACTTAGCGATTTTAAAAAAATGCTTCTATGCGATCCTAAATATTATTGGTGTCCACTAATTAAACCAATTTCCAATAGTATTTGTAATCCCATTTAAGAACAATCTTGAATTTTCGTATTTTTTAGAGGTCTTTTCGAAAATAAAAAGTGTCGAGGCAAAATCATAAAATCGTGTTTCTAAAACTATACGAATCTAGATAAAGGTATGAAGAAATATATATCTTTTAATCAGATTTGTAGCATCTCTAACCGTCCTATAGTTTTGAATCAAAAAGTCCAATTTTTTCCGAGTTGCGCCTTAAGAGTTTCGTAACGAAAAAACTGGGTTATCTGTCTCTCTCTCTCTCTGCTATCGGTACTCTGTTATCTGTCCGGGTTTCCCGGATTGATCTAGTCCAGTGGAACACTCTACCGGTATCAGACCCAGAGGTCCCAGGTTCGATTCCCAAGGGTACCTATTGTATTCGGTTTGGTTGGTGGTAGGACTTGTTCTAAGTCCGCCTGGCTAGCTACCACCATTTTATCTAAGTCTGACGCCATAACAGCGATATCATTGATTCTCTAATTATAGGGAAAAATTGTAGTATACAAAAAACAAACACTAGCCAAAATCCCGCCTGAAAGATACTTGCAGGTTTGGTGGTTTTTTCTATCACAATTTTTCCAATATTCCAATTTTTAAATAACTTTATCTTTCATGTTTGTAATTAAGTTGTGTACTTATGTACTGCCTCTGTAGACAAGTGGCTTTCTATTATATAATAAAGACAAATGTATGGGATTGAAATTAGCGATCGAAATGTCACGTGACCGCTAATGTCAATCCCATACATTTTCTTTCTATTCTACTGGCGATATAGATAATAGAAAGCCACTTGTCTAGGCCCTGATGTCACTACTGCGTCCAACCAGGCCTGTCTCACTTCCATACAAGCAGCGCAAAATCCCCGAGATATTTACCTACTATTCTGGAAAACAAACTAATTTCAACCTTTTGCATTGCGTATAGCGTTCATAGCACAATAACTGTCTGCCGTCTCGCTTCAATCTGCTAGGGCTGTCAGATGTACTACTTCATCTGCGAAAGTAATACACGCGAAGCGAGACAGATGGCGACACATGCGGATGCGTGCGCTGCGTGTGCGACAAGTCGAGCGAGTGCCAGCCTATTGAGACTAGTCCGGTGACCAGACGCTTGCGTTTATCATACCTAAACTTGGGAGTGAAATTTCTGTACCGTAAGGTACTAATATATATTCTGTGGTCCAACAGAATATCAGTGCAGCAGGCTTCGATCAACAATTGTACTAGATGAAGGCTCACGAACTAAATCAAAACATTATATGGCACCTTTAAAGAAAGGTTAATAATGTTACGATCTTATGTAATAAATAACAGGAACTACTTACTAATCAATACACGCTCAAGTGGGCGTATATCGCTTAATACTAATTTTCATGTAAGCGAGCGCTCGACACGAGTTAGCGAAATTCAAAAATAGACACCCTGGCAGCACACGACATTGCATTTATTATTTTTAATTTCTTATTATATTTTGTCTGCCTATATTCTAATCTGTGATAAGTGTTTTTATTTTATTTTTTTATCTTTTGTTGTCAGAATACTCATAATGCGTGTCGTGTGATAATAATAAACAATAACTATTATGAAAAACGGGATTTTTACCATGTTTATTTTGTTTTTCGAGTTCCCGATATTTCGGCGCAGTTGCACACGCCATGATCACGGAGTAACTGACTAACTAACAACTGCGCCGAAATATCGGGAACTCGAAAAACAAAATAAACATGGTAAAAATCCCGTTTTTCATAATAGTTATAGTGATAATGACCATGTAAGTTTAAAATCTTAATAATAAACAATTTTGCTTTCTTTCTTTCTTTCAATAAATATGTTAAGCTTGGGTGCGGGCCACTGTACCAAAATAAAACTTCAAATGGCATACGATATCGGCGGAGCATATCTCTAAAGGCAGCCCAACAAATTACAATTAAACTGATTTATGAACCGCAGAAATTATGCGCTCATACCCGTTACTTCACAAAGACGGAACAGTGTAATTTACTGATCTTTTTTGAGGAGTTCAATGTTCCTTAATATGGAATAGGGAGTTTCAATTTTTATTTCTATTTTTTCCTTTTTTGAATTCACAATGTAATTTTTATTATTGAAAATATTGCAAGTGAAGAAGGTACTTATTAGAAAAAGTCGACCCGTCTCACAAGTAGCTCCGTTGGGTTGGGACTCGAACCCACGACCTTTCACTGTCCGGGCGAATGCTCTGGGTTCGAGTCCCATCGGAGCTAGTTGAGAGACGGGTCGACTTTTTGTAATAAGTACCTGCTTCATTTTCAATATTTTAAATTTCACTGTTGTTGAAATGTAGATATTAATTATTAATGATGAAGTTAAAAATTAAGGAAGTATGTGCTTAGATAATTGGTGTGATTGCTAGAAAAAATATTTATTATTATTTATAACATAACATATAAGAATAACAAAGGTGAAAAAATTATTTGAGTCTGTTTTATAACAAGAATTATAAGCTGTTTAATTTTGACTAGTTACAAATACAAATACAAATTCTTTATTTGCTAAAAATAAGGTGGTACAGTTTTGATGTTACTTTGTTGTAGCCATTTATAGGTATAGCATGCAAATGTCCTTGTTAATAAGCTCTAATAAGTTAATAAGCTAATTAATAAGTTATAGCGAGACTATGATGCTACTGACTTGGAGTCGTTCTCTCCTTGTCTATTTAAAAAGTTTGATGTCCTATAACTTTGAAAATACTAAAGATAATTCAAAATAAAAATCTTGATTTGTCTAATATTTCAAAAAACATTTCACATAAAAAATATGCGTTTTTAATTTTATTGATAATATCGTAATCGTTATCGTGATCGCATTATTTTGTGTGAAAACCAGAGCAGCGCCTCTCTCGGTCATATAAGGAACAAACATTCATAAGATATCTGACAGCAGCACTTTGACAGCTTTTGACGGATGGTATAGTTTAGACCTGAGGTTTAGACATAGTTTAGATTACCTATCGTCAACTTTTCGTGCTACAGCTGATATACCGTACCGTACAGCCAAAGCCATCTTCTATCTCACTCGTTGCACTCGAGAAATAATAGCGGGCCATGGTACAGCTCTTTCAATGAAGTATGAAGTAAGTATAACGAGATGAGAAGAGATGAGATGAGATGAGATGAGATGAGATGAAGTATAACGAGATGATAAGAGATGAGATAACGAGATGAGATAACGAGATGAGACGAGTTATACTTACTTCATACTTCATTGAAAGAAAACAATTTTACGGATAATGAAACAAAGCCTAAGTTATAATAAAACACGCGTTTATTTTATAGATTTCCATCAAAATCTCATTATATAAGTAAGTACTAAAAATCAAATCAAAAACGGTGTTAAGCTGGATTACAAAAAAAATATACAAAAAGCCAGATTCGGACAGGTTATAAAGTAATAACCTCCCTCTTATCAAGTCGGTTAAATCACCGCTGTCGTCGGGCCGTATCGCTGCATCGGTTAATCGTATACTCCGAAAGATATTTATTCGTGAATGTATAATTTAATTATTACTTTCTGCAACTGATTCTTATTGAATATTGCAATGTGAATTAAGAAATGCTGTAAGATCGAGTTAGTATCTACCTACTGCCTGAGTAGATTTGTATATGCGAAAAATAAAAGTCATTACACATTTTGTACCTTTTTTTAACCACAACGAGGTAGCATATAGCCTACATCATCACACCTGATGCCAAGTGATGATAAGGCTAAAAGTGGAAGCGCACTACTTCCGGAATCCTCAATTAGGTACGAGGGACTGGCTATCTTATCTCTAACTGCCGGAACACAACAATGCTGAAAACATCCTTGTTATTGCGTCAGACTTAGATAAGATGGTGGTAGCTAGCCAGACGGACTTTGAACAAATCCTAATACAAATTTACCCCCACTGGGAATCGAACCCGAGACCTCTGGGCCTGGTAACGGTGTTGTGTACAACTAGACCACAGAGGAACTGAATCGAAAACCACCTAGTTGCCATCATAACAACTTGAAGTAAATCAAAATAATTTTACATACATTGTTATGTACTAGCCTTCCGCCCGCGGCATCGGCCGCGTGGTAGCCCGCGGGATAACGACGTTATCCCGCGGGAACGTGATATTTTTTCGGGATAAAAAGTAGGTAAGTACCCTATATCTAAAGCACATTAAGTTGGTCCTGGCTTTTGTCCCGTCTGCTTTTGCAGATGTTAATTGGACCCGCTATTCGGTGGGTCAATGCCCATTTTCGAATTGTGCAGAAATCCTCACCGAATTTTTTTTCCCACCAGTTGGGGGATTGTTATTTTTTCCCCAGAAATCTCCACTACTTAAATAAACTCAAATCCCCACTGTGAAAAACTTGTAAAACTTCTTTTGGAGATTTCTTGGAAAATAGTTTGTTTGTAATGGGATTGTCTCAAAAACTTCTGGACCAATTTTAAAAACTATTTCATCATTAGAAAGCTACATTTTTCCTCACAGCTCCCTCACACTAATAATATTATAAATATGAAAGTGTGTTTGTTTGTTTGTTTGTCCGTCTCTCACGTCAAAACAGAGCAACAGATCGACCTGGTTTTTGGTTTGTGGATAGTTTGGGAGCTAGAGAGCAACATAGGCTACTTTTCATCCTGGAAAATGATCACATTCCCGCGGGAATCGCGGGATAACATCGTGTGATCCACGCGGATGAAGCTGCGAGCGGAAGGCTAGTGGGTTATATTTTATCCTCATTTTTTGACAGGCAGACACTTAACGAATTTAAGTTCCTTGTTTCTTTTTAAGGAAATAAATCCATATCACTGTACCTCAAAGATTTGGAATAAAAATACCCTTTAATCAAGATGCAATTCGTAACCGAAGATATTGAAACCGATATGTTCGCATAATCGATTGAGTGCCAACACTATTTTATGGCTGGGTGTGAAGGAGTTCACAAATCACGCGTACCGATTCTCGATTCGAGTAAATCGATTTGTTTTTATCGAGAAGGATACCCGATCTGTGTCAGGCAAGTTTTTTGTACATAAACGGCCGAATACTCGAACGCAAATCATCTTTGGGAGCGTCTCAAACATCATGGCATCTCTTTCATACGTTTGACATTTAAAGTGACAGGGCGATGTGTGAGACCATGAAGCTCGACTTAATACTGAGGTAATAGGTATGGTCATGAAGCTCGACTTAATACTGAGGTAACTGGAGAGTGCAGTACGAACAATTTTTTGAATACCACAAATAACACAGTGGCTGTCTTCCGTCTCACCTACACTTTAAAAAAATACGTATGGTCATATGAGACAGCTGACAGCCACTACATACATAAATGTCAAATTTGCTGGCGACACTTTTTTATTCAGGGTGAGAGCTCCAGTTACCTCAGAGTATTAAATCAAACTTCATGGGTATGGTCTTAAGAGACAACTGACAGCCACTACATACATAAATGTCAAATTTGCTGGGGACACTTTTTTATTCAGGGTGAGAGCTCCAGTTACCTCAGTATTAAGTCGAGCTTCATGTGTGAGACGCTCCCAAAGATAAGTAGCGTACGAGTATTCGGGCAAAAGTCAGTTCCTTACCGAATTTATACGAAGAATAAAATGTGTAATTTAATGACATTTTCAGTTTTGTAAAAAAACGTGGATTTCTTTTTGGAACGATCTGTAGCGTATTTCGAAAATGCGCCAAGTGTGTCCTAAGATGATAGCAGAGAGGATGGACTCTGCAGTTCTCGGTAAAGTGCTCGTCAGATAAGTCTGCGCGCGGTAAAAATCGAATACTAATCTTTTCTATAACATTAGAACAAAAAAATGCACTGTAACTAGCGCCAAAAACGCGCCAGGCACGTGCAGAGTTATCTGACACACACTCTAGGTTTACTGATGTGCACGTAGGTAATACGTTCACATCGTTAAACCCACAGAACAAGAAAACATGTTCTGTGGTTTAGCCTATCGATGGACAGTTTTGATGCTTCTTTTAATACTGTTGCAATAATATACTACTAACATTAGGAAGTAGGGCAGGCGTACCGATTTTGGCCACTGTACCGGTTTTGGCCACTTTTTGCTCTAAAAGTTTTCAAAACAACTTTTAGCCATTTTTGATAAAAGCAATTAAAATAAAGTATTTTAAGGAGTATAGTATTATATAAATTATATTATCTGTGTTTAAGGTAATAATAACAACCGTTAGAATTCCTTATGTCATAAGATTTTTTTTCAATAAATTCCATTTTCTGTTTTAAAAAATGTTTTGTACTTATGAAAATTTTAAGAAATTTGTTTTGGATGAAATACTTTATAAACATTTGTTTTTTACAATTAAATTGCTGTTTTGCAATTGACTGGTTTCTAGCGCATTAGAATATATCGATTTTACCTGGGTTTGGTTTTGATTTTTCGCTATACTTACAAAAGTTTAACTATCAGTAAGTGGCCAAAACCGGTACATTTGGTACCTCTCACACATTGTGTGTAATATAAAAAGAACTATTTTACTTTTATAAATTTGAAAAATTTACCTTTAAAGGTAGATAAATTATCTATAATTTAAGATATAATTTGTGTCTTAAATACCTAAGACCATTTAGTACTTAGTGCTTAAAAGTCAAAAAATCCTTAAAGTGGCCACAAAGGGTACCTCTGCCCTACTTATGTTTACTAACAGTAATGGACAGTTTTGGTCTGAAATAAAAGATTTATTTTTTATTTATTTAATAAAACAAAATATCTTAAATTGATTTACCAAACTAGTTATGTATTGTTTATGTGTGGTTATAGGTACTACATAATAATTATACACAACTATTGAATTGGATTATTCTGTAACTAGCGCTCCGCCCGAAAAACTTTGACCCCCTTTGTAGAGGAATTTCCGAAAATCCTCTCTTACGCCCGAATTCTCGAACGCAAATCATCTTTGGGAGCGTCTCAAACATCATGGCATCTCTTTCATACGTTTGACATTTAAAGTGACAGGGCGATGTTTGAGACGCTCCCAAAGATAAGTAGCGTACGAGTATTCGGGCATTAGTGCCACCACAGCATCTTGTGGCCAGTAGTTTCGGCTGTGTGTTGTTTGTCAGTCACTAAAGGAAGAGTTTTATATATATTACAGATTGATGATTTAATGTTAAGTGTCAATAAAAATATAAATATCCAATGGCATTACTCCTTGAAAAGTAAAATATTTAATAATGTTTTCCGATTTATCTTAAGGCGAAATTAGAAAGTTCATCAAAAGTGATTCATTTTTGCGATGAATTATGAATGATAAATGATGACCGATGCTAGTGAAAACAATCGGGAGCTGCAAGCTTTCGTGGCGAAGGCACACTCCGATGAACGACAATTTAGAAAATTCAACGGTCTTTCATCGTTGAAGCATCGAAAATGAAAGCAAAAATTAACCGTCTAATTTCGCCTTTACCAACAATCTCAAGTACGTGATGACATGACTCATGCATGACATAAGTGTCATGATAATAAAAATAATTAAAATCATAATTTCACAAGTTAGCTAAAAAACAACTGCTTAAATAAATATTACTAGGTACCCCTTTATATAAAATGGAGATAACAACCCAACTTCTCCAACGAGAATAGCGAGAGAAAGAAACAAATATACTTATTTCGGGAGCACACAGTCAGCAAACTAGTTTGCATTTTCAATTTTAAGACGATTTAAGTTTTAAGTTCAGTTTAAGTCGCTAAAGATTCTCTTCAGATGGATTTACCGTTAAATTGTTCTCCACGGCTTCCAATCTTGAATCTAGAAAAAAGGTATAGATTTTTCTTTTTTATAAACTCTGAACTTTATGGCGAATAAGTTAAAGTGATTTTAGATTTTATTACAGACTTCTTTTGGAATTTGAGTTTTTTTTGTTTTTACACGGTTCTGATGTTGTTACGATTTGCTTTACTTAAGGGCAGGATCTTCCAAAAACTCTGTCTTTGTCTTTTTCCTTACGTGTGAAGAGTAATGAAAATAACCTCACTTTTTCATTTTTTCAATGTTTTTGTTGTTATTTTGAGCATAAATTCACTTTTTGAAAAAGTCTACAATATGTCATTACCTATTTTTCTATAAATTATTCGTGAATTAGAGATTAATAATCTAACTATAAAACCAAAAAAAATTAAAAATATAGAAAATTTTCTTTGTTTTTGAATTTTTTTATTGTCGAGTTACGATACGAATATCGTTTCCAGCCACAAAATAATCAAGATCGCTTATGAAACTTCAACATTATATTTTTATCTGCTCATAATAAAGAATATTTAAATAAATATAAATAAATAAATAACAATCATTGCAACTATAAGGATCTACGAACAAATAAATATTGAAGTAGGGCAAGCGTACCGGTATTGGCCACTGTACCGGTTTTGGTCACTTTTCACTTTAAAGTTATATAAATAGTAATTAAAAAACTATTGCTTATATTTATTAATGGCGAATAAAAGATTGGACTTTTAGTTAATAATTACAGCATTTAGCTTTTTTTACGTAGTACGATATTTAAGAAATAAACACCACGTTATGTTTCAAAGTTAACATTTTGTAAAATTCTTAAGCAAAATGTTAAGAGTAAAGGTTTTGAAAAATCATTTTTTTCTACAATAAAATTATTTTATGGTTATTTAATATTTTATATCACATTAGAATATGTTTCTTCTAGATGGATTAAGTGTTGTTTTCTCACTGTTCTCACAAAAAGTTGGAAAACAATAAGTGGCCAAAAGTGGGGCTGGAAATTTTAGCATTGTGCCACCTTTGGCCACTTTGGCATTAGTAGCAAGTATCCAACTTTTCAAGCTCATTTATTATAAAAGACTCACAACTCACTAAACTTTTAAATTAATAATGTTTAGGTTGTCCGCTGTCGCGGTAGTGGAGCGGAATGAGTCAGCAATGCAGAGCGGAGTCGCAGACTGTTTCTGCTTCGGAACCCTTTGTATTTGTTAGGGCCACTTTTCACTTAAAAAGTGATATAAATCTCCGTGTTTTATAGTGACACGGTAGAGGAAGTGGAGCGAGCGAGTCGAGTGGAGAAGTGGAGTCAGGATGCTTGCCCCGCTTGGCTCTCTCTCTCCGCTTCTCTGCTAGGTTTCCTCACTCCGCTTCTTTTTAGGGTTCCGTACCCAAAGGGTACAAACGGGACCCTATTACTAAAACTTCGCTGTCCGTCTGTCTGTCTGTCTGTCACCAGGCTGTATTTCATGAACCGTGACAGCTAGAGTAGAGTAGAGTAGAGTAGCCGCGGCGAAAAGCTAGTGTTACATAAAACCCTTGTTTTGCTACCTCGCTCCTCTTGGCTACCTAACTCCTTTTAGCTCCTTAAGGCTGCCTAAGTAGAGGGATTGGAGGGGATTTGCGTTTCCATACTAATTAAAAGTAGGACCTAAATGTATAAAAACACAGCTCCGGTTCGCTTTATTATATGGAAAGTTACAAAATTTTACCATTATAGGTAGGTAGGTACAAACGGCGGCACATCAGACTATACATTTGAGACCGCCTTTATGCACTACGTAATAAAAGCTGTTATCGCAGTTTAACTGTTTAACTTGATGTGCTGTCAAGTGAACTTCGGAATGAGTGTTTAAGAATAAGGTAGAAACAGTGTCGAGAACTATCGTCCAATATCAGTACTAACATCACTGTCGAAAATTTTAGAAAAACTAATTAATAAACGTCTCATAGATTATCTAACCAAAAAACAAATAATTTCAGCTTCACAATTTGGTTTCCAGCCAAAAAAGTCTACGGAAGATGCAGTTACACAACTCGTAAATACTGTTGCTAAAACACTAGACAACAAAGAAAAATGTATTGGCATATTCCTAGATTTAGCGAAGGCTTTCGACACTGTTTCTACATCCATCCTTATTCAGAAGCTAGAACGCGTCGGAATCAGAGGTATCCCCTTAAAACTCTTCCAAAGCTTTCTGAACAACAGAAGTCAATCTGTTAAAATTGGTGACCAAATAAGTTCTGAACTTCCAATTAAATTTGGAGTTCCACAGGGCAGTGTATTGGGACCAAGCCTGTTTCTCATTTATATAAATGACTTATGTAACCACAAACCCATCAATGGTAGCATCTTTTCCTACGCTGATGACACAGCTCTCATTTTCAGAGGTACAACCTGGACAGATGCGAAAAAGTCCGCAGAGACAGGCTTGGTACACGTATCCTCTTGGCTACAGTCAAATCTTTTGACACTTAACACCTCCAAGTCAAAATATATAACTTTCGGCATACAAAAGGTACGATTGCCACAATCCGAGCTCACACTGAAATTACATACTTCTTCATCTTGTATAGGTTTGCATACATGCGATTGCCCAATTTTGGAAAAAGTGAGTCACATCAAATACTTAGGAGTCGAAATCGACGGAACTCTCTCGTGGAATGAACAGATTGCTTCGTTATCTTCTCGCACACGTAAATTGATTTGGATCTTTAAAAACCTTCGTAATGTGGTTAATCAGCAACTAATTAAATCTATATATTTGGCGTTGGCTCAGTCAATATTTAGCTATTGTATTCCTGTCTGGGGTGGTGCATGTATAACAAAAATAATTAAACTGGAACGTGCTCAAAGATCAGTTCTCAAAGTAATGACAAAGAAGCCGTTCCGTTATCCAACTGAAAAATTGCACCAGGAATGTGAAGTTCTAACCATCAGGCAACTATTCATACTCCAAGTCATATTGCGCACACATTCATCCCTTAGTTTCAATACGTCATTGACAGTATCCAAACGTAGATCAGACAAGGTTTGCGAGATACCAACCTACCATACAGCTTTTTACCGTAGACACCTGGAATTTTTAGCATCATATTTGTATAACAAAATCAACAAAGATTTAAATATCTACGACAAAACAAGACACGAGTGCAAATTAATTACACGTAATTACTTACTTAAAATGAATTATGCCGTCACAGAATCTTTATTGCAAATTCTGCAATAATTAATTAGTACACACAATACATATGCACCCAGTCACGAACCTACACCCACACACTCACCTACAACCACACAAACACACACACACCAACATACACCCAAACACATATACACACACACACTACACATACACACATATACACACCTACACACACACTACACACACACGCACACACTACACACTAACGCACACACACTACACACACACACACACACATACTTAAACACTGCATTAAATTATATTCCTACATTTATGTAACAAAATACTTAGGTGATCCGCGGGTGAGGACCTGGAGGCCAGAAACACAGGGTTGACCTAGTTTAGGCTCCAGATCGCACACTCGGGACAGTTAATTTTTCCTGTAATTATTTAGATCCAACGATTAAGATACTGTACCGTTTTTGTGTGATAAATAAATATATTTTTATTATTATTATTCCCTTTATTACATTTTAAATACTTACAAAATTATATTTCTAAACATTAAATTTTTACAATGTATAACACAAAAAAATATAACATTTAAAAATACAAAAATGCAGTTCCCCAACGGCAGCAAGATCAAGGTCCCGGCTACCGATGGTTAAGGATCCAGAGACAGGAACCTTCTCACTATACGGGCCGTGTCCAGAAGTACTGCCTTCTGCATCTGACTCCCGATCCATCCACCTAACGCAAGCCTCTTAAGGTGTTTATCGAGGCTCTTGGCTATCAGACCATGGGCAGATATGACTATCGGAACAATAATTGCTGAATCAATGTCCCACATGTCCACAATCTCGTGAGCTAAATCAAGATATTTGTTTTCTTTATCTTTTTCAGCTTTCACAAGGTTGTCGTCATGGGGAACAGTGACATCAACAATTATCGCGCGGCGTTCGTGTCGATCTATCAATACAATATCAGGCTTATTAGCTACAATAGTCCTGTCTGTAATGATAGATCGATCCCAATACAATGTGGCATGGCTATTTTCAAGGACCTGTTCTGGTGCATACCTGTAGTACGGCACCTCGGATGCCACAAGACAATGTTTCAGAGCAAGTTGTTGGTGTATTATCCTGGCCACTTGGTTATGTCTATGCAAATACTCGCCGTTTGCGAGACGAGAACAACCGGAGATTATATGCCTAAGGGATTCACCCGGACGATGACACGCTCGGCAAATATCCACTGTGCCATCCCTTAGGATATACTTTCGGTAGTTATTCGTCATCACAACCTCATCCATAATTGCACAGACAAAACCTTCGGTTTCACCAAAAAGATCACCGAAACGGAGCCAGGATACTGAGGCTAATAAATCTACGTCGGGCCCATGAAGAGCCCGGTAGAATCTGCCATGTAACTCCTTGCTTTGCCACACAGTGCTGCGGTCGGAAGTACTAAGTACTACAGGTTTGCGCCAGTTTTCTTTTGCTAAAAATAGAGGAGTCAGTCCATTGTCAACAGCAACTACATCTCTATGAGACCCCATATCGACTTGGAGAAAATACTCCCTAAGATTGCATATCTCGCGGTTATGCAATGTCTTAGCATTTAAGAAGCCACGACCACCGCACTTCCGCGGGATATACAATCTCATGGTCGATGAACGTGGGTGATGCATGCGGTGTGCTGTTAGCAATGTACGAACTTTTCTATCCAGGGCATCCAGTTCAGTTTGAGTCCATTTAAGTATGCCGAAGGAATACATCAGTACCGGCATGACCCATCCATTGTATGCGCGAACCTTGTTTCCGCCTGACAAAAGACTTTTAAGGACTTTTGAAAGGCGCCCCAAGAAACGCTCACGCAACGACTGTTTCATGTCAGCATCGTTGATGCCTAATGCCTGTGACATACCTAAATATTTATAGGTTTCGTTTACGGAGAGAGATCTAAGATGAATAGAATCCGAGAGTTGTATACCCGTAGATTCCATTATCTGACCACGCTTTACATGCATGACTGCACATTTGTCCACACCAAATTCCATTTTAATGGCATTACTGAAAGCTTCAGTAACCTTCAGTAACGCTGTCAAATGAGAACTGCTATGGGCAAATAGTTTCAGGTCATCCATGTACAGCAGGTGTGATATTACTTGACCATTTCTCCGTAAACGATAGCCTAACCCTGAACTCTCGAGAAGTGTACTCAGAGGGTTCAAGGCCAGACAGAACCACAATGGACTCAAACCGTCACCCTGGAAGATACCTCGCTCTATTTTTATGGGATCGCCCTGACCTAGAATCCGTCGAGATCCTGGATAGAAAAGGACCGTTCTCCATTTTCGCATGCACGATATCAAGAAAGTGCGTAGAGTTGTATTTATTTTATACAACTCCAGCACCCTCATGAGCCACGAATGCGGCACGGAATCATATGCCTTCTTATAATCTATCCAGGAAGTCGACAGGTTCTTTCGGTTTCGACGAACCTGTTGGTTAATAGCCATGTCAATGAGGAGTAGCTCCTTAGTACCACGGGCCCCATTCCTACATCCATTTTGAGAGGCGAACATAATAGAATTTTGATCAATGTGTTTATTAATCTTCGACCTCAAAATGGACGTAAGAATTTTATAAATTGTTGGTAGACAGGTGATAGGTCTATAGTTTTTGGGGTCTGCAGTACTACCAGATTTATGGAGCAGATGGGTTATGCCTGTTGTCATAAATTCTGGAAGCGATCGAGATAATAAAGCACATTGAAATTGAGATGCTAAGCAAACGTGCGAGCTAGGTAACCATTTATACCAGAAATTGTGCAGTCCGTCCGGGCCTGGAGATTTCCAGTTGGGTAAGGAACGAACTGCACAAACTACGTCTTGGTAGTCAATGGTTACTTCATTCATATCAGGTATAAGCTCACACGAACGCTCAACATCCTCCATCCACACGCCTTCAGAGTGAGTGACAGGCACGGACCAGATGTTGTGCCAAAAAGAAATCATGGCATCATCATCCGGCCGATGCATATCAGTATCACTCTGATCCGATCGCTCCCAGGATGCATAAACACGTCGTTGATCTCTCTCGAACATGCGGTTCTGAGTAAAGCGATCGACTCGCACCCTATACCTTCGAATACGATTAGCCCATGCACAAATTTTCTGCTTCAGGAAGTCGATGCGCTCTGTGACACATGAAATATAATTTTGAGGACTAATACCAGTCCCCAAGAATGCACGTTTCACAAAGCGCATGACCCTAGGGCGCATGTTGCCCTCCCTAAAGCAGCTGAGCTTACCGATGAGTACCCTAGCCTCACTGATACGACGCTCAATCCTACACTGCCAGGCTGGTACAGCAAGGCGAGGGCGTGTTGCTGTGTCAGTATTTGGAAATTTGACATGAGCAACACGACAAGCTGTAATAGCCGCACAGTACAGGATCGAATGAGTATCAGCCAGGTCTTCACTACTATCAAAGTAATTTGGTAGTAGCAAATCTAAAGCACACATCAGCGCCCTATTTTTTTTGTGCATGGGAAAACGTGGAAGCCGAGGTCTAAGGTGAACCGAAGTCGATCGAAATTCCCGAACTACATCTTCAAGAGTACTCCTCAATATATCATTGTATTGGGGACTTACAGTAGTAACCATATCATCTCCACCATCACTATCAGCAACGCCAGCTTGCAATGTGGCCGCGGCAGAAGCTTGAGTTGCCGCCTGCGATGCAGTAGTAATGATACGGTTACGTTGCACCTCTGTACGGAGCCGATCAAGTACCGAGTCATCCAACAAGTGACCCCGTTGAATGGCTCGCACCTGATCCGACAGTCGTTGAGCCGAAACGTTGATTGATGGTTCGAGAGCCTGAAACAGAGAAAGCATCCGAACACGATACGCAGTAAGATTAGTTCCTGCCTCTGTTGCCTCAAAATATGCGCGCATGACATTTTCATTGATGGAAATTGTCCATCGCATGCGCTGCACTCCACCGGGAGCGGGGGCCCTGACCGGAGCCGTTTGCCCCAGAAGCCCCAAACTCTTCGGTGGCCGGCCCCTCCTCCGGCGTACAGGCGGTGGCGACGTCGGCGGAGAGAAGTACTCGTCACTATCACTCGACGCAACTGCAGATGTCAGCTGAACACACGGCACTGAGGCAGTTGCCGACAACTGCGAGGCGGAGCGAGGTGACGAGCCCGGAGGTGGTAGACGTGCTGCTCGGCTTCTCGTCAACATCTATTTCTTCATTCGTTATCCCATTATTGGTAGTTTGGCAATATGATGATGACTGGTGATGACATTCTCAAATGTCATAGTAAATTTTCTATTTGTTTTTGGTATTTTAGGTCTAATAAATATTAAATAACTGTGGTATTATAAACTGGATGCTATTGTTGATCGAATTATTACAGATAATATGAGAATTTCGACCTCTGAATAAAATATTAAATATAAAATGGGGAATGAATGTCCTGTCACATTGACGCTTTCTTTTTTTTTTTTTTTTTTATTATTATTATTATTATTTAGTTCGTAGCAGACTCCTTGGAACTTCAAGTGTCTCTTAAAGTTAAGCGACACTCACTTGACCTTGACGTTGATTGCATCGACGTATTTCTGATATCAAAGGTAGAAAAAACCTCGTGGTCAAGTGCCACTTAAAGCTGGGTATCCCTTAAAATTAAGTAACACTCAACTGAACGTGAAATCGGCGTGTATTGATGTCAAAGATGGAAACCACCATAGTAGTTAAATGCTCCTTAAAGTTAAGTGCCCCTTAAAGTTAAGTGACACTCATGTTAACGTGAAATCGGCGTGTATTGATGTCAAAGATGGAAACCACCATAGTAGTTAAATGCTCCTTAAAGTTAAGTGCCCCTTAAAGTTAAGTGACACTCATGTTAACGTGAAATCGGCGTGTTTTGATGTCAAATATAGAAACCACCATCGTAGTTAAGTGCCCCTTAAAGTTAAGTGACACTCATATTAACGTGAAATCGGCGTGTTTTGATGTCAAAGATCGAAACCAACATCGTAGTTAAGTGCCCCTTAAAGTTAAGTGACACTCATATTAACGTGAAATCGGCGTGTTTTGATGTCAAAGATGGAAACTACCATAGTAGTTAAGTGTCCCATACAGTTAAGTGACACTCATATTAACGACAAAGATACAAACCACCATAGTGGTTAAGTGCTTCTTAAAGTTAAGTGTCCTTCAAAGAAAGATAACTCTTATTTTAACTAAACGTGACGTTGACGTTTTTCTGATGTCAAAAAAAGGTAGAAGACGCCGTCATGGATAAGTGCCCCTCACTGAACGTGACATTGACTGATTTTGGAGGTAGAAGACAACATCAAATTCAAGTGTCCCTTAAAGTTAAGTGACACTTATCTCAAACATGACATCGACGTGTTTCTGATGTCAAAGGTAAGAGGCACTATTGTTTTATTGCCCCATCTACCTAAATTAGCGAATTGAAGCTAGTGCCTACAACACTAGTCTAAATCCGCTAATTTTCTTCTAATCAAGTGATAAAGGTATACTTATAAAATTGTAGTAAGGAGCTAGCTGGGATTGAAATACTATTTCATGTAGTGTTTTAGTCCAGAACTCTAATAAGACATCAATTAAGCATAAACTCAACTTCTAAATATAGTAATTTTATGAAAGTGGCCAAAACCAATGCAAACGATGTGGCCAAAACCAATGCAAAATGGCCAAAACCGGTACATTTGGCCCTCCCTGCAGAATTTGTTTTATATAAAAAAAACTATTGATTTTTTTTTACTTTGTAAATTTTACCCTTATAGGTCGATAAATTCTCTATAATTCTAGATATATATTTTTTTCTTAAAGACTTAAGATCATTAAGCAATAAGCGTTTGAAAGTTAAAAAATCCTTAAAGTGGCCAAAACCGGTACGCCTGCCCTATTTAAAAACTTACATGAATGTTTTGGAAGAGCAACGAAAGAGAAAATTATAAGTAGTTTTAGCTATGATTATCTAACAAGCTCAAGAGATCAAGCTTAGAAAAAATCAAGTCTTCCTCCATAATTTTAGTACGAGTATGTAAGTAAGATAGCCAGTTCCTCAGTGTTGAGGATTCCGGGAGTGGTGCGCTTCCAGCCTTATCACCACTCAACATCAGGTATTCAAGTGTAATGAAGGCTAAGTGCTACCGCGTTGTGTATATAATAATGACAAGTTTTATGCATGATGATAAGTTTTAGCTTACTTAAAGACTATAGTGCCGTGTAGTGCCGGCACATAAATAGAATAGCACTACCCCCTCTCTTCCCGTGGGTGTCGTAAGAGGCGACAAAGGGAAAACTGCCAAAGGAGATGGGCAGCAGCGTCTCGAGGCTACAACAGGCCATACTGCGATCGCCAACCCGCCTGCCAAGCGTGGCGATTATGGCGATATTATTATATTATGTTAGTTTAGACTAACAATTTGTTAAAATTCAAATAAGTATCAAAATAACACAGAAGCCAATGCCTTTACACGTCACCACGATAGCCCCAACATCCGGTTCTTCATTTTGGGCGATTTTACAATAAAAATAAAGAACACGCTGCGCCGACGATCGGACAGACAGATATGTCGATTTTTATTATTTTAATGTGTCTCGGACTGACTGGCGAATGTTTAATTAAAGTTTTCTGATAAAACTGTTTAAAGTATTATTACATGCGTTCTGCCCGTGATTTCCTCGTCGTGGGATACGGTTATATCGCGCGCCAGGGATCAAGGCTTATTTACTGAACCGATATTGATGAATTTAGATTCATACTTAAATTACTGTACCAATTTTTTGGCATAGACATGAAATAGACTATAGAAAAGAAGAAAAGAAAAATGTCGTATGTATCAGGCTCAGGCATAGATAAGAAAGGTTCATAGAGTACTTCTGAATTTGACGGTTCTGAGCGACACTATGATATAGAGCATGGAGAAATGATACCTGAAACCTAACGTCACTTACTGTATCATGAAGATATCCGACCAGCCCCCTTTATTATGACCTAAATGTAAGGGGCTATGCATCACCCGTAGGAGATGTAGCGACCTAAAAGATCTGTTGAGTGAGACTCGCCACTTGATTAAAGTAACTCTTTTAGCCTGTAGGCTTCTAAGAAGTCTAGCATACTCATAACTTTAAGAGTTTTTATATCCTCTGGGCCCATAATGTGTCAAACTGTCGACCCAGATGGATACTGCGTTTGTGGATAAGGGGCCCGAGAGATACTGGGCGTTTCCCTCTCCTGTTTACAGTAGCGCAGAGAGTAAGAAGATGCATGGCCTGGTTCTTAAGGATACCACAACAGGTTCTGGTCAGCTCTTGCAAGTTCATCGGCTTTTTCATTGCCAAGACCAGCCCTTCCAGAAAGGCTTTTTCATTACCAAGAACAAAACATTATTGACGCGGTCTTGACTCTTTTTTAATGATTGATTCTTTTTTAATGTCATTTTGCTGTCAAGTTGTTGACAAACCATAGCGTTGCTGCCGGCTGAAGGTCTATAAAGTCAGGGCTGGTTAAATTGCTACAAAACAAAAGAAAAAATACCGAATTGTCACCGAAACACAAAAGATTGCTTGACAGCAGCACTTTGACACTAGGGGTCGGTGGTGGAGGCGCCACTGGCAAAACAAGTGTTAGGTAAGTAAGTAATTGTAGATGACAATCTCCAGTCACTGTTAGGCATAGAAATAGATAAGAGAGGACTAAAGTGACGTCAGTTCCCGCGCTATGCTGCGAGGTGGCGGGAATGAAGCCGGTTCGCGCGCGCGCCAATTAAAGCGCGGGCCACACCGCTAGCGGGATAAAGGAGTATTTAACCAGGCTCTACCCCCCATGTGAGAGGTTAGAAAGAGCATTTTACGCGTTCTGTACTGAATGAAGCGTGAAATTGAAATTAAGCCAGTGAGTAATTTATTATTACTAATTTAAAAAAAATCTTATTTCATGTTTTTATCAATTAAATCCTGAAATTCGTAACTTATCTCTCTGCAGTGCACTCCGGCGGATACTCTTTGTGGTTTTTTCTTATGTTAAATTATTATTCCTAAGATTTACCTACCTTCATTTCATTTTCACCTTTAGATAACTCGAAACTATTTCAACAAATAGGTGTCGTCGTAATCTTACTTTGTTGATGCATCGTCCCCACTAAAATTGATTAATCTATCTTCTCAATGAAATAGTAGATTTCATTACAAGTGCGGAAAGCCTGTCATTGCAAAGAGTTCCGACAAATGTCTACCCGAGCCGAGGCGCAGCCGAAGGTGAGGGTTGACAGTCGGAACAAGTTGCAATGACGGTTCCGCACGTGTACTGAACAACTATTTTTAATACAGTTGCAAAAAAAATTAAGCAATTTAATAAAATAATAAAACACAATAAACTCAATTATCTAATCGTAAAAGAATAAAACAGTGACTTTTTTTTTGTTTTCTTCACCCATTCTGGGTTGGCAAAGGAAACTATGATCATACAGCCAAGGCTTCAGTAGATTTTTTTTTATTGATATGAAATGAAAATTAAATTAAATGAGATGAAATGAAATGAAACCTAACAAAAGCAATCCGAATCCTACAGGAGCGCCTTTCCTTAGCCACATTATTGCACTAATTCCACCATACTAAGTACCTACCACAATAAAAACCAGAAAAAACTAATTTAGAAAATTGAGAAATAAGGTCCCTCATATTCTTTTCACTTACTTGCGCAAACTCCTATAAGCAGATACTATGGTAAATAGTGCACGTCATACCATATTTAGTAATCTGTGGTCATACAGCCAATTTTATGTATTTTTTATATTCATAAATTTAATTTGGCCGATACTAATATTAATTTAATGTAAGTATAATTAAAATTACTTTTAAATCTGATATTGAAACAAATTAGTAGTTTCTTTTTAGAAATATTTGCATGAATCATAAAAACTTCTATGATTTTTTTTTTGTAAAAACTTCGTGGTTGGTTTTTTCTTTTTAATAGACAATATTTTGACAGTTGGGAAAGAAAACGCACGAGTTCGGGAAAGGTAAAGAAAAAGTTCGAGTGTGTAATAGCCCACATGCCGAACGCTATACGTCCCTGCAATACGCCACTTTTTGAGCAACTGTATTAAAAAACATATTTTGAGGGTGTCAATTCGCACGCTTTTAAATTAAATTCGTACGAATCGCCTACAGAAAAATAATATTTAAAAAAGTGTCGATTCGCACATTTCGGCCAAGTCAAATTCGTGCGAATCATCCAATAACTCTTTTAAACTCAATCGGCTTACTTTTAGCGTTAACTGGCCCGAAGTTCCTAGTTAACTTATTCACTATACTAAACTTGAGAACAGAGTAATATGCTACGCCAGTGACTTGTACCTCCTTTTTATCTAAAACGGGGTTGCACTGACTGCCTACATTGGACCTGATGATGAAGATAAGACCGAAAGTAGACGCGTACTACTCCCGGAATCCTCAACCAGTGAGGAACTGGTTATCTTATCTCTACCACCGGAATAAAACAAAAGTAGCTACCACGAAATGATGGTGGTAGCTAGCCAAGCGGAATTAGAACAAGTCCTACTATCAATCAAAAATGTTTTCATAAAATCACTTTGAACTTGTGTTGCTTGCTTCTCCCGCTCGCTCGCTCGCCCGCTTCCGGTATGGCCCGCGCTTTACCCGCGTCCGGAACGAATGCGACCGGTCGCACTGCCGCGAGGGTGGCCATCTTTACATAATAATCTTTTTTTTAATGGATTGCCCTTTTTTCTTTTTTTGATCCATCAATATGGAGTTTGCAATCAAATTCTTTATCTATTGCCATTTACAACACTTCGGCGCGTAACTAACGCGTAACACGACGTTAAATTGTTTCTTCAAATCATCACTCAGTACAGTACTCACACTGAAGTAATATTTGCGTATAGACACATTGAAGTTCTAATATCGAATACACTAAAAGCTGCTGTACGCGGTTAGAGTAAACGGTGGTGTAGAGTGGTAGAGTACTAACTATCCTACTAACTATACTAATGTAGACATCATTGGTAGAGTAGAGTAGGTATTGAAATTTGGTAGAGTATAGTAGCCAGCACCGCGGGCAAGCTACTCTACCGTTTACTCTTCTACCCGTGTACAACAGCCTTAATAGCTACCTCGCACTTGCTAACTCTATCGAAATGTGCATCTGTTGTTGCGCTACAGAATAATGCAACTAATTTATTACCTATCTCTTACAACTTCGATATACCATAGACGTCGAAGGCTGCTTTTTCATACAGTTTTTGTTATGTAGGTACTAAAATATAAAATAATAGGAAAATCAATAATATAACATTTGCGACAAAGAGCATCACTAACTAATGGGACCTTGATAATAAGTACCTAAGTGTGTAATTTATTTATTCACCCTTCACCAAGGTTGGCATGTAAGATGTGTTAAAAATAATAAAAATAAGGCGTTGATTTGATACTAGCAAAACCTTTGTAAAATGTCTAGAGTCTGAACTAGGCTGTAAGATAGATATATTCAGTCAAACCTTATTGAACATCGATCGATACCCAGACATATATTTATATCGTCTGTAGGTAACTAAAATTTATCATCATGCATAAAACTTGTCATTATTATAAACACAACGCGGTAGCTTTTAGCCTTCATCACACCTGAATACCTGATGTTGAGTGGTGATAAGGCTGGAAGCGCACTACTCCCGGAATCCTCAACACTGAGGAACTGGCTATCTTATCTCTATTCAGTTATTGAGGATTCCGGGAGTAGTGCGCTTCCACCTTCAGCCTTATCACCACTTATCATCAGGTGTGATGAAGGCTAAGTGCTACCCCATTGTGAATAAATAAATAAATAAAATAAATAACTGCCGGAACACAATAACGCTGGAAACATCTTTGTATGGCGTCAGACATAAATAAGATGCTGGTAACTAGCCAGGCGGACTAAGAACAAGTCCAACCGCCAACCTAGACGTTCATGCTTCAGGTAATGACTCTACTCTACTACAATACACAACATGGTTGGTTTAAATACCAACATGGTCTTCATCACAATAACTATTAAGAAAAAAAATTAGAGTTACTCCGTGATCATGACGTGTGCCGAAATAGGTATCGGGAACGAAAACAAATTTAAACATTGTAAAAATCCTGTTTCTCATTACGCAATTATTAAGCACGACACATTGGAAGATATTTACATAATAATATTGGCTAAGCAATCAACAAGTTATGGTATGACGATGATGTTAACTTTCCGTTTCATTTGTTTAATAATTTCAATTCATAAAAACGCATCAGTTTAATAAGACTCTAGTTTTGTAAGCAATAAGATTGCTATTTGTTGTACGTCTCAAATGTCAGTGGTAAACGTCAAAACATCATGACATTAAGTATTCTCTTGTCAAAGTTGTAACATTTCCAATAGGTTTGTGTTGGCGGACGCCACAGTGTTGCTATTATTTTTATTTGTTACTAGCTTTCCGCCCGCGTGGACTACACGACGTTATCCTGCGGGAATGTGATATTTTTCCGGGATAAAAAGTGAAGCCAAATCCGTTCAGCCGTTTCGGCGTGATTGAGTAACAAACATCCAAACAACTAAACTTTTACATATTTTATAATATTAGTAGGATACGGTATCGTATATTTATACAAACTGCAATAGAAGTGTTGTTATTGGAATTTCAATTGCAGTTAAACTACAATTTAAGGTTTAAGGAGAAGATTGAGAAATAAAACTATATTACATAATTTATGAGCAAACACATAAAATTATTTTATTCGTATCTCTAATAACTAAAGGAACCAAGGCTCTCTAGTTAAAAAGAATTTTGTTCCTTATTTTCCTAAAAATATTTTTCGTGCATAATATGGTCTCAAAATAGGTTTTTGTCATTTGATTGAATAACGCCCGGATTCTCGAACGCAAATCATCTTTGGGAGCGTCTCAAACATCATGGCATCTCTTTCATATGTTTGACATTTAAAGTGACAGGGAGATGTTTGAGACGCTCCCAAAGATAAGTAGCGTACGAATTCGGGCATAAGACTTTGTATCTAAAGTAGGTGTATCGATTTTTAAATATTGTAATAGATTTTCTAGTACAAATAAAATTTACAAGTTGGCCTACAGACTAATTTGCTTTTATATATTACTATGGCAATTCAAAGCAAATTGTCGATGAGAAATTATATCAAAACATTTTGTAACGTAAATTTTAGAACCGTTAATCGCATCTCTATGGCGCAATCGCCCCGATCGCTCGCTAACAACTATTGCACAACGTGATTTATTAAAAACCGCACAATGTCTTCTATTTAGCATTTAATTCGTTTCGATATAGAGAAATGATTGTCCCCGTTTCTCTCTGCATTATAATTACTTTTTTGTTAACATTTAGTAAGTTTCACTTTTACGATCTTACGCACCGCACTTTTTAATTTATGACGATAACGATTTTAGGTTATGGTTTGTTAATTACTCTGAGATAGGATCTGCACTTGTTTCTTAATTATTTGCAAGATTGATTTATTAACACTATGAGACGGATATCGGGTCTCTTTCCCCCTAAGAGTACCTAAGTATACACAAGGAATATGACGCTTTGAAACGTCAAACGTAAGGAGTAATATGTGGTAATATAGCCATAATATTGCTAAGCAATATTTTTGGTTAACCCAGGTGTACACATATTCTTTGTTTATTAATAAGACCGTTTAAGTTTAAAGTTTTTTTTATCCACAACAGGGTAGCACCACTATTATTTATTCTGTGGTAGCACTTAGCCTTCATCACACCTGATGTTATAAGTGGTGATAAGACTGAACGTGGAAGCGCACACCCGGAATCTTCAATCACAGAGGAACTGGCTATCTTATCTCTAACTGCCGGAACACAACAATGCTGAAAACATCGTTGTTATGGCGTCAGACTTAGACAAGATGGTAGTAGCTAGCCAGGCGGACGTATAGCAAGTCCTATCACCAACCAAACCGAATACAATAGGTACTGGGGGTAACCGGAACCTCTGGGTCCGATACCGGTGTTGTGTGTGTACCACTAGACTAACTTCGATAATATTCTTAGCTATTCAGTGGCGATTAGTTAAAATAAAGTGAAGGTAAGCCGGACCAAAAAAAAACACCACGTGATGCAAGCATTTTTGTACAGGGGATAAATCCCCAAGATCTTTAAAAGGGTAGACGATGATAATATCATGTATGAACCCTTTGCCCCATAACATGACAAGTGTATTTTTTAACTTTCATAATATAATAATATTAACGGCGCCCAATAATAATCATTGCCCAGACGTCTGCGTCACTTACCTACCACACGGCCCTTAACCCAATTTGAGCTAGTCTAATTGAAAATCACTTTCTGGGGCTAATTTTGGCAAGATTGCCATTCACCCTAAATTTTCCTATTAGCCCCAGAAAAAAAATTCATTACATAGCTACACCGCACGGTATTTCAGGTAGCTTCCTTTCCCGTCAAAATATAGGGATAAAATAGCAAGGAATAATGTCAAGTGCTGAAAGAAAAAACTAAAAATCGGTTGAGAAGTCCCAGTTGGAGATTCAACCTATTGCTTCTGTAAAGGTGCCAGTTAACGTATGCATCACAGTCAAAATTAACTTGAAAGTTACGCGCTTTTGAATCGTCAATATTTTTCCTGCCAAGTGTTCAATGTTTTCCTCGGCAAAAAGTCGGGGAATTGAAAAACAACAGTAAGTAGGTACATAAATATTTAGGTAGGTATCTATAACAACATAATTATGCTGAGGCAGGGTCCTGATTGGCCCATCACAAAGTTAATTGTTTTTATTTCTATGTAATGTACTTAACTGTTTGTAAATTGTATTTCTTGTTTTTTTGTATTTTATTGTAGTGTGAATTTGTGATGTGATGTGCCAATAAATGTCTTTCATTTAATTCTAACTTTAAAAAATATTAATAGGTAAATATATGTAGCAAACTACAAAAACAATCAATGAATAGTACACGCAGAAATCAAACTAATTGAGACAAGAAAATAATAATAATAATACTGATCAAAGTCGGCCGTCGTGTAATTTTATTTGCCGCTGCAGTAATGGCTGGCGTGTAATTTAATGTGAGACTAACGCAGTCGCGCGACCAATCTCTAGACCGGTTTATGTTTATAGATGTGATGGTCAACTGATGCACGCAGATCAAGTCGATTTCAATTCATTTCATTGCCGACCCGCCCGCCTTGGGCATCGGTATTTTTTTTGATTTCAGATATGACCAGTCACCTCCTTTGGATGCTGGTCATCCCCAGTGTGCACTTCGCCTAGGCGGGTGACGCCCTGCGCCACGGCCCTCCAGGGACGTGGTCGCCACAGATATGCTGAAATACCCGTCCAGGTAACAGCAGTTTTCAGGCAGTGTTTAGTCGGTAAGAGTCCGACATAACCATTACAGCCGGCTGAAATGGAATCCATGAGGATTCACTGCCTCCTTCCCCCGTAGTCCGGAAGGGCAGCGATTGTTTCAATAGGAAACGATCGGTCGTTCGACGCAAAAAAAAAAAAAAAAAAGATCAAGTCGGTAAAATGACTTCTTACTTAAGAGGAGTGTGTAGCAAACAGTCTCCATACAAACGGCGATAACGTTTTTCACCCTCTAAACCTTTACATACATACAGCAATGAATTTTTGATATATTGTTAAAATGGAGAAGAACTAGGGCTGTTACGTTTTTTTATATACCTATTCATTGTCGATTAGAAAATATTGGCATATTTTTGTTTTGTATCAGCGATTTGTACTCAAAGTTAGTCTCTTTAAACCTAGGCTATATCCGACCGTATCTCTTCATAAAGAATCTGCCATGCTAACTGTAAGACAACTTTATATTCTGACAATTATTCTTAAGCAACATAAATTAGTTAATATGAACAATAGGGGCATGTCAAATAAAAGAAAATCAAAACAGCACGCCGTTTTTACAAAAAAATATTACAACACAAAGTTATTGAACGGTTCTTTTGTTATCAAGGTGCACGTTTATACAATCAAATAAATAAAATCCTATCTATAAATACAAAAAATAGTATTGAATGTAAAAGAATTGTAGTGGAGTGGGTAAACTCACTTAACTACGATGACACCGAAATTTTACTAAAAGGATAAAGTAGAAAAAATGAAAACTATTATACCCACATTTACTGAAAAATAAAAAAGAGAAAAATGTTCTTAATTATTATATACAATAGAAAAATGGAAAATGAAGTATTTAGAAAAAAATCGACCCGTCTCACAACTAGCTCCGATGGGACTCGAACCCACGACCTTTCGCTTTCCGGGCGACTGCTCTAACCACTGAGCTACGGAGTCGCTACGAGAAGCGTCGAATTTATCCAATACTTCTTACTCGCTGTATAGTCAGCGTTAATTTCATCAATGTGGAGATATTACTACCCTCACACGCGAAAGAAATACCTTTCCAGGTATTTGGCAATCGCTAAAGATGAAATTACTATTGCAAGTTATTTTAATTTTTAGTTTTTTGCATTCACAATGCAATTTTTATAATAGAAAAATGGAAAATGAAGTATTTAGAAAAAAATCGACCCGTCAGTTGTGAGACGGGTCGATTTTTTTCTAAATACTTCATTTTCCATTTTTCTATTATAAAAATTGCATTGTGAATGCAAAAAACTAAAAATTAAAATAACTATTATATACAAATTTAATTTTACCTTACACACCAGACAAAATTTAAGTTAATGTTAAAGATATAGATATAAGTGCTTAATAGAAACCATATGAAATCTAGGGGGTGGCCTGGAGACCAGAAAACATCTCAAGCCTAGCTTTAGGCTTAGTTTCAGGCTCCAGTCTCCCACAAAACTTAAGTAAGTTAGCACTTTTTTTGTAAGCTTATATTCTATTGCAAGTTTTTGTTTTTGTGGAAGAAAATAAACTTTATTTTATTTTATTATTTTATGAAATCACCAAAATGAACACAAGATTAAAAAATAGCGACCGCAAACCAGACGATGTTCCGTGGGAGGCTCCCTGCAAGGTGGACCGAGACCATCCGGAGAAGGTCGCGGGAAGCCGCTGGATGCGGGTATGATCCTTGGGGGGAGGCTTATGCCCAGCAGTGGGCGTCGCATGGCATGGCTGATGATGATGATGAAACAAGATAGCTATGCTAGGTTCATAACGAAAAATTAGGATGCACTAGAACCTTCGATCAACAATAACACCTAGTTAGAACACTAGAAAACTTCAAAGATTTTTCCAACGGCTAGAGACAACTAAACGTTAGCTTATCGTTCGGAGCTTTCGCTCTGATTGTAAAAGTCCCAAGTTCGTTTGCAGTCCGGGTTATTAAGAGGTGCCTTCAAGTATGTATTCAAACAGGGGCTAATTGTCTAACTCAGTAATTCAACAACTTTCGTGATCGCTTTCAGTTCTAATGTTTGTACAGGATAATTTTTTTATCAGTGCACAAATTTTTAGGATCGACTCAGAATAGGTAAGTGAATAACTTTCTCCTAGAAACATGGGTCGAAATACGACAACATTTTTTGGACTTCCCATATTAAATCGATCACGTGATCAGTCCGATTTGTATGAAGAGTCGAATTTTTTTGTCATATTTCGACCTATGTTTCTAGGAGAAAGTTGTTCACTTACAGATTCTGAGACGATCTTAAAAATTTGTGCACTGATAAAAAAATACCCTGTATAACAAGCAGAGTTCAACGAGTTTTAGTACTATCTGGGTTTAAACCGATCTCCTTAATGTAAGCTCTAACTCCATAAAAACCTGTACTAATCATAATCAAAGTTTACCTCTATTTTTTATAAAGAAATCTCAAAAATTTGAATAATAAATCCATCGACGAACATTTGCAAAGAAACTGCACTTATAAAACGAAAATGGCGACACTTAAACCCAACATGGCGCATGATAACAACAGGTATGCTATATCAAATGAATTAAGTTGCTCCGATAACTGTAGGGCTGCCGCTGAGGTAAAAATGCAGGAAAAAAAATTAAACACTACACAAATTTTTAAATTCGACTCAGAATCGGTAAGTGAACAACTTTCTCCTAGAAACATGGGTCGGAATATGAGAAAATTTTAATGACTCCTCATACAAATCAGACTGATCACGCGATTGATTTAATAAGGAAAGTCCAAAGTTTTTTGGCGTATTTCGACCTATGTTTCTGGGAGAAAGTTGTTCACTTACCGATTCTGAGTCGATCTTAAAAATTTGGGTAGTGTTTAATAATTTATCCTGTAAGTATTTTATTTTAATTACTTACATATTTAACCTAATATGAAAAAATTACAGTTTATTTTCAATCACCATATTATTATAAGTACCGGATAAAAAAATGAACCAGAATAGAACAGAAGTAGGATTTTTTTTATCTCGATACTCCCATGGGAACGACATTGACGAGGGTAGAGCCGCCGATGGGCACTAGTTGAAAGTATTTAAATTATTTTTTGCAAGTGCACGACATTTTCTATTATTTTATACTTTTAAAATTTTAAATCGCGATAGATCAAAACATGATGATTACTTCAACTTCGAGTTTTAAGTTATAAAAGAGAAACAATAGTTTTTGTAATTCGTAGTTTTTACAGAGTTCAGGATGTATAAGAATTTTGTTTTATTACTGTTAGCAATGATGTGAACACCAACCCTAAACAACTTCGAATTTCGTCGGAATTTGTCCGTATCGTTTGTATTCAAGAACGATTTATAATTGATTCGAACTATCTCGATGGCGAATGTATATTAAAAGAAATCAATATTGCGACCGAAACACTTGTTAAATTTTGGAGTCTGGGATTTTATATACCTCGGTTTCTTATTTCATGTGAACGAAATTAATTAATGTCAATTTTATCAGCACGATTTTTGCGAGTAACGAATAAATATTTGGGATAAAATCCTATTTAATTCATATTTAATTTTGTTTTTAATGTTTCGTTTGAAAATGTTAATTGTAAGTAGGTAGCTTATGTTTTTATTCACGAAAACGCGCATCTCTATAATATGGGCATATTTTTCCAGTTTTGGATACTGAGGAACGCTCTATGTTAAAAAATACCACATCAGAGAATTCGCTATTAAATTTTAAAAATATAAATTATTCTGTCTTCTGTTAAGAGCACGCACGTCTAACGTACCTCTATGTTGCTTAAAAATAAATAATAAAATATATGTTTGTTGAAGTTATACAAAGAATTTATGAAGAAAATGTTCCCCTTCTTTTATTAATTTTTTGTTTCAGTGGTAACAGGCATAGGTATACCTACTGTCAAGTAAAGACATGATTTAATTTTGATTGTTAAAGTGAAATAATAAATAGACTGAAATATATTTCATAATTCTACTCATTCATAATGTTTCAGTAGGAACGTGCCTACTACTAACAGTATTGACGTGTTTAAGATGCTTACAATTTTATCAAATTTTTATTCCAAGAAAAAACTGTATGAAGCTATAAATATTACTCAAAAACATTGTTTTCTCAGATGATACATCAAACCGTCGACAGATGTCGCTGTTTCACACCAATTCCACAGAGTAGGTGAAGTGAGCGACTGCCGTCTACCCACCACCCAATTTATAGTATCATATAATTTTATGAACGATCGCACGGAGCCATAGGCACTACATCAAATGTTGTAACAGAGCATCTCACACAAAACAGAATAACAGATATAAGGTCACTGGAGAAGGCAACTTGGCGATATTCGTTTATTTTTAGTTTATACGAAATGCAAAAACCCTTTGGTACTAGTAATATAAAGTTTATGTTTGTAAAAATATGACGTGGTGATGACTCATTAAAACAATTGACAAATTCTGACTTGTAATGATCATTATGTGGGCGAAACACGTGTAAAGTGATCGCTGAAAGTGCAAGTGAGTGACACTGTGTGCATTGAGCGATTGGTGAAAGTACAAGATGTGTCATGGTGCTGCAGTTGCTGTGTTGCAGAGAAAGGAAGCTAAATTTGATGAAATGAGACAAGTCAAATCAATAGACTTCACTAGGTCTTCGCGTTGGCTGAAGAATTGCCTAAATATTGGGCACACTAACACAAACTCTTTTGGTAAGTCCAATAGAGAATACCAACGCCGGCTCCACACGATGGCCACAATGCTGGCCGATGCAACGTACATTACCTCTTTGGAAAGAACCAAACATGTAATCAGTACAGGGTAAATTTTTAATCAGTGCACAAATTTTAAGATCGACTCAGAATCGGTAAGTGAATAACTTTCTCCTAGAAACATAGGTCGAAATATGACAATAAATTTTTGACTATTCATACAAATGGGACTGATCACGTGATCGATTTAGTATGGGAAGGTTAAAAATTTTTGTTGTATTTCGACCCATAGTACGATAATTATATTGGCGGCTTTTTGGGCGGAAGTGTGGTGGTAAGTTTAGCGCGTTTAAAAAGAAAACAATTCCTAGAGCTTTTTTTGCAAATAGATTGAAACCCTTCCAGCGCCTACGATTCCGTGTAGAATTCTTTTAATGTCAAGCGCAAACTCCACGGGGGACGGCAATAATTGGTTAAATCACTTAGGCCGTCTAGTGTTTGCTGCGGATCTAAAAATAAACGGAGAAGAGGGAATTGTTTCGTTTACGGCTTACCGATTGTTCGAGACAATCGATTTTTGCAGTGAAGGGTTATAAATAATACTTGGAGTTTTGTCGTTCTAGTAGGTTTTAGATCACATATTGAATCGAATTGTCGACCGATTTGGCGCAGGGGTACGGCTACCTGCTTTCTACGCTAGGGGTCTCGGGTTCGATTCTCCAACAAGTTTTTTTTAAGTTTGTTTAAGCAACTTAAGTATATTTTGATCGTTCATATGTAATATTGTAAAGATTTCTACTAATCATGGTTCATCATCATCACTGGTCTTCCTTATGGATGGACAAGGAGAACGGGCCATGCGCGGGCTCAGTATGGATTAGTGGGTACTAACGACTGCAAATGCAGCTAGTACCAACGGCTTAACGTGCCTTCCGAAGCACGAAGGAGTTCGAGATGAAAAGTTTTTGGTCACCCATCCTGTGACCGACCATTACGAAAGTTGCTTAACCTCAACGATCGCATGCCGAGCGCGCTAATTCCTCTACGATCATGGCTGTCACTTCTCAATTATGTAATTAACCACTTATAATTAATTTGCAGATTAAAATCATTTCGAATGGTGCATTTTAATACCAGTAACTTTTGTATCCTCAACTCAACAATCGCTTTGCAAGGGTTGTGAGACTTGTGAGTAACCCGAGCCGCAATACCCCCACCATTTATCCCCACCATTCTCCGTTAATGGCGCTTAATGAGCATTTAAGACGCTGCCGAGAGGCCGCAATTGTTTTATCGCAGCAATTAAGGACGCCTATAGATCTAGTATATCTGTAAACAACCCTGTAAATTGATTTTTTGCGGTCCGCCAGTTTTTGTGCGAGAGAAGTGGATTGGAAACGAAATGTGACGGCTACCGAATTGTCGGGGGTAAGTTATACCTTTATCGGTATGGAATTGGTTTCCTTTTGAACGTGAACATTTTTGGGTTAACTTTTGTTACTTTTTCTGTTTGATTCTTCGTATTGGTATTTGATGAAACTCACTCCTTATTATGGTAAGAAGCTTATGAAGAAAGAAGTTTTTGAATGAACCAGTTCGAAAAGCTGGAATTAAACAAGGGCAAGCTCACCTCTCCGAATGGTAAGTTCAAGTTAGGTTTACACTTTTAAAGGCAAAAATTAATGCTGATAAATTATATAGCACCCTCGCCTCATTAGATAAAGGTGAGGCGAGAATTATTTTTACTCTCATAAAAATAACGAGAGAATAATTGAACTCGCAGCTCTTCATCCCTGGCACACTCCACCAAGAGGTGGTGAACATTCTCCACAATATTACAGACAGAGCACATAGGAGAGTTGATTTTGCCCATGAGGTATGCAAAGGCATTCAACGGGACATGCCCGCAGGCGCGTTGTCTCAGAGCCATGGTTAGGCCATTTCTGTGTGACGCGTGTTTTCACGGCAATGGTCTCGAGTGGACTAAGCTTTGACCGTGGCACAGAATATTTAAGTAATAGTACTAAACCGTGGATCAAACTTTTTACACGCAAAAACTTTTGCCGTCTATGGGCGTTTGTGCACTACCACTGAATTTTACCGATCCGGAAAAAAACGGATGATTGTATTTAATTAATTACTAATATAAATGATTAATTATTAAAATACAAGCATCCGTTTTTTTCCGGATCGGTAAAATTCAGTGGTAGTGCACAAACGCCCTATCTCGATGAATGTCTGTGGTTAGGTCCGTTACTCGTATGATGGCTTGATAGATCCAAGGAAATCTATGTGTGTTTGGTTGGATTGACTTTGTACCAGATCCGGACGACGTTCCGTGGGCAGGCCCCCACAACGTGGACCGACGATCTAGTCAAGGTCGCGGGAAGCCGCTGGATGCGGGGCCGATCGTTGTGGAGATCCTTGGGAGAGGCCTATGCCCAGCTGTGGGCGTCGTTCGGCTGACATGATGATGATGATGATGATGTACCCTTAGTAAGGTATATCATGAGACATTACACTACACTACGCATCATAATGTAAATTTTCCTCGACCAATTTGATACTTCGAGTTAAAGCCTATTCTAATTCTACTAGTAGGTACTTAGTTATAAAAAAATAAATAAAATTCTTCCAATCACACCAATTATCAGCTCATAAGTAGTTTTCATTAAGCAATTGCGTCCAGTACGCTCAGCCGCGTCTTACATCCATGTTAGCACAAAGTGACGACATGACGATGACGACCGAAGACTGCGCTCGGTTCGATTCGTATCGTACGCGTCAAACAGCATTTGTTTGATGTTTATTTTAGTCAACCCGCAATGTTATTGTCAATTTATGTGTTTGATTTTTTTACCACACTTTTATTAGCTTCACATGTAACTAAGTCACAATGTAAGAAAATCTTGGAATTCAATTTTAACCTACTTCTAAGTGTCGTATTGATTTGAAACTTTGCAAGTCTATATGAATCCGATGACAATACAATAATTTACTACCATCGAGCTGATCTGATGATGGAGTCAATAGGTAGGCAATAGAACTCTTCAATGGCTGCTAGGAAACCCCTCGAGTTTGGGCTCATTTGTTTTGTTCTGATGAGACCTATTCGCTACACTTGATGGTGAGGTTCTGATGATGGAGCAGGGAGGAAGCCAGCGGCACTTCTTAATGACCACTAGGAAAGTAGGAAACCCCTCGAGTTTGGGCTCATTTGTTTCGTTCTAATGAGACCTATTCGCTCACTTGGTGGTGAGGGTCTGATGATGGAGCAGGGAGGAAGCCAGTGACACTCCTTAATGACCAATAGGAAACCCCTCGAGTTTGGGCTCATTTGTTTCGTTCTAATGAGACCTATTCGCTCACTTGGTGGTGAGGGTCTGATGATGGAGCAGGGAGGAAGCCAGTGACACTCCTTAATGACCAATAGGAAACCCCTCGAGTTTGGGCTCATTTGTTTCGTTCTGATGAGACCTATTCGCTACACTTGGTGGTGAGGGTTTGATGATGGAGCAGGGATGAAGTAAGGTTTCGGCTCGCGCATCCGGTTAGTCTGTTCCTATAAAAGTGTGTGTTTTTAGTTTTTCAAACTACATATTTATTCATATTTTAAGTTTGTGCGTTTGTACCTATTTACGTTTATTTAAGTTGTTTATGTTTCTCAGTAAGTGAAATTTGTATTTCGTATGAGAAATAAATATTCTTTAACCATAATTGTGTTACGGAAACTAGATAACGGATAAATATATACACGAACACTTTGTTTTTTGTAAATAGGGCAGGCGTACCGGTTTTGGCCACTGTACCGGTTTTGGCCACTTTTTGCTCCAAAAGTTTTCTTAACGACTTTTAGCCATTTTTGATAGAGGCAATTAAAATAAGGTATTTTAAGGTAATTATAACAACCGTTAGAATTCCTTATGTCATACTATTTTTTTTCAATAAATTCCATTTTCTGTTTGAAAAAATGTTTTGTATGAAAATTTTAAGAAATTTGTTTTGGATGAAATACTTTATAAACCTTTGTTTTTTACAATTAAATTGTTGTTTTGCAATTGACTGGTTTCTAGCGCATTAGATTAAATTGATTTTACCTGGGTTTGGTTTTGATTTTTCGCAATACTTACAAAACTATCAGTAAGTGGCCAAAACCGGTACATTTGACACCTCCCACACATTGTCTGTAATATAAAAAAACTATTTTACTTTTATGAATTTAAAAAATGTACCTTTAAAGGTAGATAAATTATCTATAATTTAAGATATAATTTGTGTCTTAAATACCTAAGACCATTTAGTACTTAGTGCTTAAAAGTAAAAAAATCCTTAAAGTGGCCACAAAGGGTACCTATGCCCTACATACTTAATATACATAGATAACACCCAGACCAAGACAAATAGCCATGTTCATGCAGACAAATATTTGTCTTGTTCGGGAATCGAACCCGAGACCTCTAGCGCAGAAGGCAGGCATCCTATCCTACCCCTGCGCTAAATCGGTCGTCAAACATGACATAGCTGAAACTGCCTACTATACTGTGACTGAGAAAAATGAGATAGATAAAAGTAATAGTACAAGTATTCTCTGAAATCACATTCTTTGTTGAAATATTACTAATTCTTGAATAGAAGCACGATCAGACCACACCACCATTAATCATAACAAACTATATTCAGGGACAGACTGTGGCATTCATTTGTCAATATCATTGCTTTCCAGTTTAGGTGGGGCACGTTGCTTTTTGTTAGATTTCTGTATTAAATCTATACCTTAGCCAAGTAGCCATTAGACATTGGGAGGAATTAGTCAGCCATTTATCGATTTCCGCTTAGGTCATTGTCTCATTAAGGCCTTACATAAGTAGGTAACACAGACTACTGGCACAGGGTAAAGAAAACTACTACGTATCTAACTGGTATCCGACGCCTATTGCCGAGACAAACCACTTGTATTGTGAGACATTTAGGATATTAGCGTAATATGCGAGACAAAATAGAAAACAAAATACAAATTAATGTTTATATGTTTACAAGTGGTTGCACCCGCGTGGTTCCCGTTCCCGAGGGAATATCGGGATAAAAAATATCCTATGTTTTAATCCAGGCTATCTACTAAGAGTGACAAACATCCTTACATACATACTCAAATACTTTCGCATTTATTATATTACTTATAGTAGGATTAAATGTTCATGTTAATGGAAGTACGCCTTGATGGTTTGTCTCCGCGACTGGCGTACGATACCAGCAGCCCGAGCACGAAAAGCTGTCGTTATGATAATCGTAATAATAAACTATACCATCCGTTGAAAGCTGTCACAATGCTACTGTCAAATATATAAAGGGGCGCTATTCTGGATTTCATACACAATAATACCATCACGATATTACCGTTACGATAGTTTTTCGTGCTTGGGGCAGGTCATCTGTATGTAAGTATCGTAATATTCACAAGAAACCGATTTTCCATAATGGCGCCAGACTTAGATCAGGTGAATAGCTAGCCATCATCACCACAGTAAGTACGTTAATGTGAAAATGCAATCCTAATTTTAAGCAGATTAAGTCACATGCCATAGTTTTACTATAGATAATCTATCACAAACAAAAATTTATTCAATTCACATCACAAATGTGGTAACATTATGCATCGCTTTAGCACATCAACCATACCCAATTTAAGGAAATCTCCTATCAGCATTTCCCTTGAACCAACCCCCTTTTTCCACTTCCCTAACTTTTTCCCATACTCGACCTTGAATCCTCTAGCTGGAAGATATTTACGAGCGTCCGTCTGTCACCAACCCTTGAAGGTCTACTAAGAAACGAAGACTTTAGATAATCTGATGATTTTCGTTTGAGTTTTATATGATTTGAACCTACTTAATTCAAATAAATTGAGGTAACAAAATTATGAATTAAAAAGAAAAAAAATTAAGATGTGGTTGAACGTTTTTCATTTGTACTTTCTACCTTTCTACATGCCTAAATGGAATAAGGTTCTTGTTTTGCCAATTTGAAATCTTGGATCAGGAAGCTGCAAGCTGAACTTTATTTCTTGTTTTAACATACTTAATGAAAATCCTTGTGCTTAACACATTTTAGTCAATGCCAAGATGTGTTAGAGTACACTATTTAATTTTTAACTATGAAAACTTACTCGAAAAATGTAATCAAATAAAACCGCCTTCTAAAAAACCACATCAAAAAAGTAAGAAATAATTCCTCACTAAATAAATAACGTAAGTACTTTGAAGTCGGGCGTGAAATATGTAGGTACAATTTTTTGTTGTTTTTGTTAAAACCCGCCCGACTTCAAAGTACTTACGTTATTTATTTAGTGAGGAATTATTTCTTACTTTTTTGATGTGGTTTTTTAGAAGGCGGTTTTATTTTTTTATAAAAATAATTTTTATTTCACTCGTTTTAGTGCATCGTGCAGGCAACTTACGTGTTTTCTGGTAAATAGGTATGTGATCAAACTCAAAACCTCCTTTTTCGAAGTCGGTTAAAATACTTTGAGGTATCCCCTTTTTAACAAAACAAGAATCATCTAAATCGGTTTATAAACAAAGGAGTTATGCCTAAAGATACGAATTAAATTTACATAAAGTGGTAACGAAAACGACAGTATTTTCAAGATTTCCTGAAAACTACTGAACCGATTTCAAAATTTAAAAAAATGGGACCAACTTGGAAACCAACCTGATGTAATAACGTTTGAACCATTTCAATCGGTTCAGCCGTCTTCGAGTAATCGGTGGACATACACACAAAAAAAAAGAGAAAAACATACATACAGACGATCATAGAGAACCTCCTCCTTTTTGATTTAGAAGTCGGTTAAAAAGGAAGTTGTGAGATGTCCTCTTCCTCTTCATATTTAGAACATGTTACTAAACGAATCGAATATCGTCCGATGATCTTACTTCGGTTTTCGAAGTAATCTCCCTGGTCATGTAGAAAACCGATTCCACCAACTTGATTTACAGTTAATCGGTAATGTTCATGAGTTTTTCCGGATAAAGTGAGCAAATATTGTGTTGAGAGGAAAACTATTTTCTGCCTCTATTCGGTCCTGTTCGCAACTAACTTTGCTGTTATCGGTTACGTTAATATTAGGAAAGTTATGTGGCGAGGAAGTATGTAAAAGTTTTGTGATGTTTGTCATTGTTTATTTATGAAGGTTTTTTCAAGATTATTTTTCGATTTTACTATAATAAGTACCATTGATGTGGTTTTTTCTTTTGCTGATAAAAATAAGATATGAGTTTAAGAGAATATTGTTTTCTATGTTGCTCCCACACCTGTGAAAGAATGTTTACAAATAATATACAGAGTGTTAGTTTGGTCACTTGCAAGTACGAAACCACAGCTTGTACCTACTCATAAATTTGATAAATTTTTTGCAAGAAACATCCAGGACGAAATCTGAAAAAAAATTTTGGTCCGTTCTTACAAAATCGATCAGCTGACTGTCCAGTTTGTATGGGAGACCAAGATTTTTTTTTCACGTTTCGACCCATGTTTCTTGGGGAAAGTTGTTCAATATTATGAGTACAAGCTGTGGTTTTGGGCTTGCAACTGACCAAACTAACAGCCTGTAGGTATATTCTTCTTCTTCTTCTTCTTCTGTAGGTATATTACTAAACATTAATTTTGGTCACAGCTTAAAGAAATGTTTTTTTTATGTAAGTTAACATTTCTAAACAAAAAATGATCTAAGTATAGGTACTTACTTATTTTAGTTAAGTTCTTAAAATTGTATTTTGCATTATTCTCATGACGTGTTTGTGTCAATAAATACATTTTTCTTTCTTTCTTTCTTTCATTTTTAATTTTGATAATCGAGTAGGTAGTGTAGAGAAATAATGACGAGTTGATCTGTAATAGAGACTGTGAAGTGATCATGTTTGTATGAAAATGCAAGTGCCTTTTTTAGCAAGCGAGTGTATTATGTTAAAGCATTAAAGTCTGCATATACGTCCTTGAAGAGGTCATTGCCCCCCATACTGGTTGTGTTATGACGTAATTAAACGGCAAGGCGGGAATGCGCCTGAGTGCAAGTTAGTGTTGCTTTAACTTACGTTGCATTGTCTACTTAGTTAAGTTGTAGTTCTGTTGCCGGTGTGTTGAATGATGCTTATTTTGTGAGTAGTTGGCTGATTAACTTTTATATTTGTAGTCAACAATTTTTAAGATTCTTAAAATCTTTTCAAGTAACGCTAAGATTGCATACTTTATATCTGTTCGATTAATTTAGATAGATAGATAGATAGATAAATTCATTTATTTGCATCACAAACATAACATGCACATAAACAAAAGAAAAGGAAGGAGAAGCAAACCAACTACTTACTGACTAACAAAGCAGGTATATAATTAAGCAGGTATATGTGTGCATGTTTGTCACAGCGACGCAAAGAGGCAAAAGCTCAGCGTATATATTGCCCCGAAAGAACAAAACACTGGTTTTCAGCTTTCGCCCGTAGAAAAACGCGAGGGGACGCATTAACAAAATCGGACGCCCTTTTATTAATTTAAAAATATCATCTATTTAACAAAATTGATTAAAAAATAATAAAATATAAGTAATTAAATTTGATAAAATTGAAATTGAATTAGTGAGTAAAACTGTAAAATTTCTAAATAAAAAAATAAAAAAAATCAAATAATAATAAGCCATTTAGTGTAATATAAATAAAATATATTATCATGCCTTGCATTTATTCATAAAACTTAATAAAATCATAAAATTAATATCAGTTCAAAATAAAAATTGAAATTAAACTAAACAACAACTAAATAACAACAACAAATTTCCTCACATTCATATTATAATTGTGTCATGTATTGTGTAGCGTAGCTGCTCTTATTTTCCCACCATTGGTTTATATTGTTATAAATTTCTGTATCTAGCAACACCGTCTAAAATGTTTCTCTTCTGTGATCACCATTGTAGCTGCATGTTGCATTTTTACTTTGCTCAATATAAAAAGTGTTAAATCTAACAAGTCTTTCCTTTTCTACATTAATTCCTCAAACAATATCTGCAAATCACAAAATGTACTTATAATAATTGTTGCAATGCCTATATTTCTAATCTTTATATAAATAAATAATAATAATAAATAAATATTTTCTTACAATCACATCAATTATCTAAGCCCATAGTAAATTTCTTGCGAAACTGTGTCTACGTGAACTTGATAACGGATAAATATAAATACTTAAATACTTTTTGTTTGTAAATACATACTTAATATACATAGAAAACACATTGTACAATGATAATGTAGGTATATATTACCTACATTATCATTGTACAAGTGTGTTGCATTTGCAAATATTTGTATGTCCCAACAGTCGTTATAAACGCAACAACATCTCTACACCCATACGTAGGTAGGTAGGTACACTCATGCACAAAAATTGGTAACGCGCTAAATTAATCTGAACCGAGGCGCGATATTTATAAACCACCATATAAAACAGTAGTAACCCGAACGAAATATCAATTGGGGTGGTGTTGTCGTTTTTTATAGCTGGCTCTGTAAAACATCGGACTCGCGTGTGTACGGGCCTTATGTTCGTCCGGCACGCGATTGTGTCGCCGCGAACGAAAGTGATTCGCAAAATATATTTTTTTCTGTTTTCGCTTACACAATGCAACTTTTATTATTGAAAATATACAATGATGTGTTTGGAAAAATCGACTCTTTTCACAACTAGCTCCGATGGGACTCGAACCTTTCTCTGTCCGGGGGAAAGCTCTAACCACTAAGCTACGTAGTCGCTACGCACGTAGTCGCGGGTCGAATTTTACTAATACTTCATTTTCAATATTAAAAAAATATATATTCGACGACATCACACATATTAATCCCAATAAGAAATAAATGTTTAACAGCTCGTTCACACGACGACGTTTGACGTATCGTCTTTTGTCAAGATTTGTCTTTTTTTGTCCGTGTTCACACGATCACGAATCGTGAAAAATGACGGATACGTATTTCCTATACTTGAGACTTTAGAGTTTCGTGTTTTTGACAAATCGTCTGATCGTATGACGGATCCGCTGTGAACCGAACAGTAGATTTTGCAGCTGCTTTTGATGGACTCCGTGGTCGAGTGGCATATGTCGGTTCTCAAGGTGGCGCTATCTATGAGGTGGGGATTCGATTCCCGGTCGGGTGAATGTAGGAAACTAACTTTTCTATATTTTCTAGTAAATGTTACTGAAGATTTATTATACAGGGTGTTTTTCTATAAGTGCAATTACCTCTTAGGTAATATGAACAACTTTTACTATGGGGCCAACTCTGAAACTCAAAAAAAAAACAGCTGTTTCATACAATTTGTTAATACCTACCTGACCAGACAGAATGTATGGAACAGCTGATTTTTTTATGAAGTTGCAGAATTGGCCTCATAGTAAAAGTTGTTCATATTCATGAGTACAATCACCACCTAAGAGGTATTGCACTTATAGAAAACACCCTGTATATTAATCGCGTTTTCGGTGAATGGTGCGTGTGCGTCGAAAAAATAAAATAAAACACAGCTACAAAAAAAACTCAAAAAGTTAAATTTTTAATTCATCCTTTTTAAAATACTTACCCTCAAAAGTTTGTTAGTAAATACTCATATTCAGGAGCTACGATGCCACAGACAGACAGACCGACAGACAAAGACATGGACTCGTCAAACTTATAACACCCTTCTTTTTCCAGTCGGGGGTTAAAAAGCGTTTTCGCTCCACTTCGCCCTTGTATAAACGAAACCTAACCGTCCGCCAGCGCTGCGTTCAACGTTCAGCCTTGCGTTTTACGGCAAAACATTCAGATCCAAGACTCATAGCATAGCTATAAGTGTCGATAACAGAAATATTCAACGGAGGGCACTTCACGATCCTTTCTCGAGGTAGGTACCTCGTAAAATAGCAGGTTAATCGCTTTTTTGTTAGCAAGAGTTATGTGCGAGTAATAATGTTTTGTGGGATATTACTTAGTGGACCGTGTTTTGGGTTTGCAAGGAAATCAAACGCTGTGCTGATTTATTGCAAGACCTTAGAACTGTTTTATTTTTGAGGAAGGAATCTTCTGCTTTATGGATAAGTATTGTTTTTCTACTACCTATTTCATTTTTAAAATAAATACATTTACATCTACATTACCCAAGTCATTGTATGTAGATAATTTCTGTATCGACTTTTATGAAGAATTTTAAAGTTTTTTTAATCCGTCGGTTTGGATCCCAGTGCGCTGTTGACCTAATGCAATGTTTCAAAGCATCAAGTAAACAAAAAAAAACATCATTTTAAATTAATATTCATGAAAGAAGGCGTTATACGAATAATCCATGTGTTTAATATTCATTCATCAATAATGCTGAATTTATGTTAATAATTTGCAAGCACTTCTCGCCGCAACGTTACCTAAACCCTTTTATATTTTTTTAAAGCCACACCACCGCCACGAATGATCGAATGTACCGAATCTATGTTATACATTTAAAGTTATCCGATCAAAGCTGTAGTAATTTGTTAAGTATTCGAATGGCGCGCAAGGCACGACACGTAAGTGAGTTATTATACTAATACGTAGTTAGTGGGTTAGCAAGAATGCTTACGATGGAAATATTGGTGGTACGACTTGTTTTAAGTCCGCCTGGATAGCTACCATCTTGTCTATGTTTGACGCCATTACAACGGTGTTCTCATTCTCAGCATTGTTCTGTTCCGGTAGTTGGAGATAAGATAGCCAGTTCCTCAGCGGAAAGTTGAGGATGTAGTAGTGCGCTTCCGCCTTTAGTTTTATCTTAACTTAATATCAGGTGTGATGAAAAAAATATATCCGGATAACTTAGCAGTAACACGAGTAGTTTTTCATATACATTTTATACATCACACCTTTAATATATTTCATGTATTTTTCATTGGTAAGTATATGTTTATTTTGGCAGTTATTAAGTATTGTTTATTTGGAAGACCAACAGCTGAACTTAATATCTTTATTAAAATATAAAGATAATAACAGAAAGCCAGTAATTTTATCATACACATTGCTGAAAATGGGAAAGATGATATTTTTGATAGTTTATATTTATTTGTAGTAGTGCAACTGGGTAAATATTTATCATAATAAGTAAACCATCGCTAATTTAGATGCTAGTGTTTTTAAAGCTTAAGTTTAACTAAGTACTTACTTACTTATTATTAGACATATTAACTTAGATTTCATACTTAAAAAATTTCTTGGCTGGATTTGACATTTTTTATTTTATTTTTATATTATAAATCACGTAGGTACAACTTAGTACAACATGGTAAGTCAATTTATTTTGCGTGTTCTGTCAATGAATAAAAATGTTTCTTTTCAGAATTTGAAACCAATTATCAGAAATAGTCTCGTTATAAGGTTTTTCTAATGGGCGTCCAATTTAAGTAAATTGATGCTCTTTTACAATAAGTACTACAATCAGTACCAAAATTACCGATGATTGAAAAAATTTAGAAGATTTAGGTACTTTCACAACTTTTACTAAAATAATTTAAGAATATTTTTTTAAGAAAGAAACGTTTACCTTCTTCTCATAGTTGTATTTCGATTTAAAATAAATTCTATTCGCATATTTTTCATAGCCATATTTCGAATAAAAGTTGGGTTTTACGCTCATGTGCGTAAACTGTTTAAATAAATACCTACACATATGCTATGTAGATAAAAAACATTGCATTTACGTTCGTGTGATTTTAGAAAATGGGTAACTACTTGCTTCGTTAAGATGGATTATTCACTGTCTTATCATTATCAGGGCTCTCTCTCATCGATATGCGATGGTGACAGCGACGCGACTCTCCGCCGCCTCTGGGGTCTAGTGGTTCACACCACCGATTTCAGACCAAGAGGTCCCGGGTTCGATTCCCAGTGGGGGTACATATTGTATTCGGTTTGGTAGGTGGCAGGTCTTTGTTCTTAGTCCGCCTGTCTAGCTACCACCATCTTATCTAAGTCTGACGCCATAACAATCATGTTTTCAGCATCATTGTGTTCCGGCAGTAGAGATAAGATAGCCAGTTCCTCAGTGCTTGAGGATTCCAGGAGTAGTGCGCTTCCACCTTCAGCCTTATCACCACTTAACATCAGGTGTGATGAAGGCTAAGTGCTAACCTGTAGTGGATAAGTATATAAAATTTAAATTTCAAATTCCTTTCGATTTTCCGCTTCAGACATTTGACAGTGCGCGGCCCGATAGGACCGTTAAGGTTTAAGTAAGTGGTTGTCAAATGATGGCAAACTAATTTTTCACTTCTCATGCTCGTAAAGTTCGTGTTTATGTTGGGTATAGGCGGCATAAAATCGCTTTTTATGCTCTAGTGCATAAAGTAAAATCTTCGTCTAAAGTCTCAGACTCTAAGACAAAGGTCGTCAGGTAAACAGTCACACACGCAATTTAAACTTCGTTAAAAAACTTGTTATTTCATTCTGTTTCTTAAATTTTGTACATAATCCATGTTAAATTATTAAATTAATAAAACTAGGCAAAATTAATGAGTTTTCTAAGGAATAAGTATTTCAAGAGTATTATGGACTACGATCTATGCTAAAGTCACTGTGCTGCCAATGCCCGTATAAAAAAAAAGAAAAAGAAAGTCTTCCCGCCAATATGGCGAAGTCTTTATTTTTTCTTTTTTGCAATATTGCTATTTATTTTCCTCATACTCGAAGTGAAAAGCAGAGTGTATAACTCGTACATAAAACCCATTTTACCCTCGAATTGACTATCCACCCTCGCCTACGGCTTGGATGGATATATACGTCTCGGGTAAAATGGTACCTTTTATGCACTTGTTGTACAATCTACTATTAGGCAACCTTACAGAATTGGAAGCGTGACAACAGGAAGAAGAATCCAAACAAGACTTTTCTTTCTTACTTTTTGGATTTGTTCTACCTAATCTATTAATGTGATTAAATTCAGACATCTTTTCGATAAACATCCACATCCTAAAAGTATTACAAGTACTTACAGCTAAATTTTGAATAAAAAAACTGACCTCAACATTCACGCACGAGAGGTTAGTCACTAGTGCGTTCGCAATTTACTACAAAATCGAGCTATAAAATCTTCTCACTTTACAATCGGTCCGTAAACTCGTTTGAAACAGGAATTTCTTCTTAATTACACCCACCTCTTTTCATGTCTGCAACGTATTAATGGGAAATTGCAATTTAACACCGCCCCATGTCAAACGAGTGGACGCCTCGTTGCTAATTATTTTTATTTAATTTTATTTATTGAGTGGTATTAGCACGCGATTGGAAGCGGCTCACACGATGGAGGAAGCGAGACGAATGAGAGAAAAAAGTTTTCAACGCATCGCTCGCTGTAAAGAGGTTTGGGTACGGGTACTCTACTCGACGAGTAAAATTTTTTTGGGTGTCTCCTTATTTCTGGCATGTGATAGGTAAGTCTGCGCGTGGTAGAAATCAATCACTATTTCTTACCATAACCATAGAGCAATAAAATGTACTGTTACGATAGCAGCGCCATAAACGACCCAGTCGCGCGCAAGAACCATCGAATGTCATCCTAGCAATCTCAAATGAGCGTTTAAGAAATTGAAGAATTTAGGGTAAGTAATTAATATTTTTAATTTTAATCTAGGTATTAAGTAAGTAGGTATTTCAAATAACAACGCAACTCTTTTGGTTGTGGTAAAGTTACGTCTCTAAAAATTATCTTATAGTGAAAAAATGCGTTAATTCAAGCACATTAACTTTTTACTAATAAGAAATAAAAAATGATGAGAATAACTGTATATTTACTATAGAATCAGTGTCGATTAAGATAGGTAATCATTCTCCTAGCATTATCGACGTTCGATCCCAGATCGATCATAACATCATAAGTCATATTTTCTAGCTCATGAAATTCTGCACACGTTTATCTGATAAAAGAATTATTCAACATAAACTTCATCTGGGCTCCAAACCGTAAAAATAGGTAAAGCAGAAGGTTAACTGCGGATTTTTATTAAAGCTAGACGACAAACAGTCACGCACTCAGCATCCGAAATACGCACACGAAAATTCGTTATAGTTATCGTCAAATTCAAATAAATTTGATAGCCGTTCAAGCGATTCAATTTAAGACAAGTGCTTAATTTATTTATCGCGGAATCAGATCAATGTTTTAATCACATTTAGGTATTTAGGTACACTTGTTCCATTTTGATTTTAGAAAGTAAAGTAAGTAAAAGGGTTTCGACAGACACACAGACAACAAAGAAGTCCTGGTTGTCTTCTTTGAGGTAAGAAAACAATAATATACAAACTAGTCGATTTGATGTACAAACATGCCTGTTTGCGCATGCTATGTGATGTGTGTCAGTAGGTATTATTGATAAAATAATTCGTTACTTGGTGAAAGTCCATAGCTAGGGAAATATAAAAAAAAAACAAATGTAATTTAGTTCCCTTTCGAAGCAAGACAGCAACTGCAACACCGTTCCACACCTTGCACTTTCACCAATCATATGCACACAGTGTCATACACTTGCACTTTCATGTATTTCGCCCCTACACGGATCATTCTCAGGAGTTGTTACACAGAAGTTGATACAAAAATATCATTCCTGTTGACCCTCTGCTTTTACTGCGAGTAACATTGTCAGTCTGCTACCTATTCTCGCTGATATCTTGTTGAATTTTAAAGCATACCTACCTTAAGATTTTAAGCTTATTTTAAGCCTTGTTAACAAGATAACTTTTTGTCGCAAAAATTTGAAATAATAAATATAATCGAAAAAGCAATACAACCAAAAAAGAAAATAAATAGTAGATTGTACGTACAACAAGTGCATAAAACGTATCATTTAACCCGAGACGTATTATATCGTCGTTGTATCGTGGATAGTCAAGTCGAGGGTAAAATGGGTTTTATGTACGAGTGTATACACTCTGCTTTTCACTTCGATTGTGAGGAAAATAAATAGCAATATTGCAAAAAAGAAAAAATAAAGACTTCGCCATATTGGCGGGAAGACATTCTTTTCTCTTTTTTTATACTGGCATTGGCGCACAGTGACTTAAGCATAGATAGATTTAAATAGTCCATAATGCTCTTAAAATACTTATTTCTTAGAAAAGTCATTAATTTTGCCTAGTTTTATTAATTTAGTAATTTAACATAGATTATGTACAAAATTTAAGAAACAGAATGAAATAACAAGTTTTTTAACGAAGTTTAAATTGCGTGTGTGACTGTTTACCTGACGACCTTTGTCTTAGAGTCTGAGACTTTAGACGAAGATTTTACTTTATGCACTAGAGCATAAAAAGCGATTTTATGCAGCCTTTACCCAACATAAACACGAACTTTACGAGCATGAGAAGTGAAAAAACTAATTCATTCAGTTGTCCTTCTGCGTCCCATATGATGTGGTGAAGACGTAACGAATTGCGACTTGCGGCGGCGGCGGGCGGCGACGTGGCTCCTAGTGGACACGACTGGACACATCGAACATGGAAGAAGGAGATAGGCCGAATTGCAATTTAGTATGAGTCATCATTATCATCGGCCATCACTGCTAGGGGAATGTACTTGCTTATGGATGGATAAGGAGAATGGGTCATGGCCCACCACGCGGGCCCAGTGTGAATTGGCGGGTATTAAATTAACCACTGCAAATGCAGCCGAGACCAACGGCTTAGCGTGCCTCCCGAAGCACGGAGGAACTCGAGATGTTAAGTTTTTTGGTTACCCATCGCGTGACAGACCATTGCGAAAGTTGCTTAACCACAACTCATCGCAGGCCGAGCGCGCTAACCACTACGCCACGGGCTCCTCTTTAGTGTTAGTACCTTTGATCGAAGGTTAGTACCTATACAAATGACAAAAGCAAGCCAAGCTTTTAACAGTTCGAAAACCGCTTTTTTTTCGTCCGACTCCAGTAATATGGTGGTCTCGCTCTCGACATATATGAAACATGTTGACTGAGCATCATATTCTAAAGTGTAAAAACCGTTAATTCTTTTAATATTTTCTGCCAGAATTTATTTTTAATGTTAAATTTGGACTTATTGAAGCCTGTCGGAAGGTTTTGCTGCTGCGCTACCTACTGCCTCTCGCTCTTTATATCTTTCCTATGCCTCTGAGGTTGCCCACATAATTATCACCTTTTTCTGAGTTATTTTGTATTGTATCTTTGTGTGGTCAAAAAAGTATTTATCTATTTATATAATGCTTCGTATCAAATGAAGGTTTTCCCAATAACATACCTAATCTCTCTCACTTTTAAATAAAGTTATATGCCGCATCCGAGCACCGAACCCACATCCCGAGCCACACATTACCGATGCGTTACGCGCAACGTCCCAGCTTTGTAATGATCATAACTAGAATAATTACTATAAAATGGCAGACGAGGTTGCTATGCTTGCCGAGACGGAAGGAGACGAATGCGTGTCTAGATCTCGACCAATATTTTAATGGAGTTTGTCGCAAAAGAGATTAATATTTATTTTAATAAATAAAAAAAACGTAACTACTATTAAAATGTGTTTGTCGGTCTTTCACGTAAAAATGGAGCAACGGATCGACGTGACTTTTAGTATGAAAATAGAAAGTTGAGCTGGATTCTGGAAAGTGTAAGCTACTTTTTATTTTGGAAAAATATCACATTCTCGCACATTTATAACTCAATGTACTCGCACGTTCACGCGGGCGACCGCTAGTGTTTCAAATATTGAGAATTTTAAATGGTATTTCTCGTTAAATTATTTTTTATTAAAAGACGATGTTATAATAATTTCTGCAACAGTTCGTGATTTGTCTCCAGATCTTCAAAACGGCTTAGGGATTTAGTTCTATCAAAGGCTAAGTTTGTTGCAAAACTTGCTTAGTTTCACAGTATCATAAGTTCAATAGTTTTTCAGACTGTCTCATAGTTACGGACAGATAGACAAGATTGTTTTCAAGTTTCAATTGAATTTCTGCAAGCTTGGTGAGTTTGTGTTACATAGATTGTTTTAGCGCAGTTACTAAATATAAATAATCTATTACTATTATTATAAAGCTGAAGAGTTTGTTTGGTTGAATGCGCTAATTTCAGGAACTACTGGACCACTGGAAAGTTCGACTCAGAATCGGTGAGTGAAGAAGTTTCTCCTAGAAACATGGGTTTAAATACGACAAAAATTTTTGGACTTCCCATACTAAATCGATCATGTGATCAGGGTGCCTACCATCAACTTTAAGACAGCGATTCAAAAATAGCGCGATGCAGAATAGGTTCCTAAAATGAATTGCTTTCTTTCGTACTGATCTTCTTAAAAACTGGATCGCAAATGAATTGATAAATGTGAATGACCAAAGCCATCTTCTATCTCACTGGTTGCAAGGAGCGCAAGCAGCCGAGAAATAATAGCGGGCCATGGAATGACTGAACGATTTTTGTCCTTATTTCTTCTACCCGTCTCTTTTACTTGATTCTGTCATGCCCGGAGAGTGAAAGGGACGGGTATAACCTGCAGGTATCATGTTAGCTTGGCCGAGTTATAAGTCAAATAAGAGTTGATGACAGCTCAGCGGCTGTGAAATGTCATTGAATGATCACTGAATCGCTGTCATTAATATTAAGCTGTCGTGGTACGAATAAGCGAAGCAGATCAGTTTAGGTCCTAAACAAAACCGCAATAAGAGTTGATGGTAGGCACCCAGTATGATTTGTATGAAAAGTAAAAAAAAACTTATTTCGACCCATGTTTCTAGGAGAAAGTTGTTCACTTACCGATTCTGAGTCGAACTTAAAAATTTGGCCAGTGATTTCAAAATAACCCTGTATATTGATCTATTTCCTAACCTCTTCTTACCTCATATTATATGGATAAATGAGTATATAAATCTCAACATATCTAATGTATGAATTAATTACTACTTATAAGTAATACAATTTGAATCAGATGTCTAATGCCGTACTAATCTGGCTAACAATAGCACGCATTGGACGATGATAAGAGAAACAATATGGCCGCCATTGTGGTGGGGGAGTTACAGTGGCAATGAAAACAATGCATGTTTCGATGGATGGATACTCTGCATGGGCCAGACGGGCTCAATGGCTGGGGTTCTCAATGGGAATCTGTTGGACTAGTCCTAGCGTAGGACAAACATTCAATGTGGTAAAAAAATTGTGTCTCTCTCTCCGTGCCTGAGTGTGTCGACATCGACATCAGCCATTTAATGTCCCCACTGCTGGGGCATTGGCCTTCTTTATAAATAAATAAATAAAAACAAACTCATTTATTTCAGGCATCAAAAAATTTCTCATAAAAAATTATAGATGGATAAGGAGAATTGGCCATAACATGATCCACCACGCGCGGGCCCAGTGCGGATTGGTGGGTTGGTGGGTATTAACGACTGCAAATGCAGGCGCGGCCAATGGCTTAACGTGCCTTCCGAATCACGGAGGAGCTCGAGATGAAAAGTTTTTGGTCACCCATCCCGTGACCGACCATTGCGAAACATTGCTTAACCTCAACGATCGCAGGCCGAGCGCGTACATATTGTATTCTGTTGTAGTACCTTCGTTGTTTCTGATATCCGTACCACAAGTGCTTAAATGCTACATTATTCCGGAATCAGACCATGCGTGTGATCTTCAGAGATAGGAATAGATCATTTTATTTAACGATCTTTGGTCACCCGTCTCACGAGCAGTCACCGCAAAGTTACTTAACCACCACAATCGACGGTTCTTTTTTATCCACAACAGGGTAGTACTTAGCCTTCATCACAACTGATATTAAGTGGTGATAAGGCTGAAGGTGGAAGCGCACTACTCCCGGAGTCCTCAATCACTGAGGAACTGGCTATCTTATCTCTAACTGCCGGAACACAATAATGCTGAAAACATCACTGTTATGGCGCCAGACTTAGATAAGATGGTAGTAGCTAGCCAGGCAGACTAAGAACAATTCCTACCCTACCACCAACCAAAAAAGAAAATCAAATCTAATTTAGCAAATGCACGGTGGTGCCTATTATGCAGGAGAACCATAAAGTGTGCATTTATGTACCTGTATACAGTATTGTACAGGGTGGCCATTGTTTGCGTCATGTATTTTTAAAAGCACAACAAAGCCGCAAGGCGCGCATCGTAGTAGCGACTCGGTGCGTGATAGACGGGTACAGGATGCTCTTGTTTTGGTTTTTAAAATCTGTAAATAAATGTTTAGCTAGATTATTAAGGCTTGGAAAAGATAAACGAGTATATTGAGATTATCTATACTAATATTATAAAGAGGAAAGATTTGATTGTTTGTTTGTTTGCATCAAATAGGCTCCGAAAGTACTGGACCGATTTAATAAATTCTTTCACCATTAGAAAGCTACATTCTTTCCAAGTGACGTAGGCTATATTTTATCCCGATATTCCCACGGGAACGGGTACCACGCGGGTGAAACCGCGAGGATCCGCTAGTATAATAACGACATTTCCGATATACCTAATAGTTTTAAAACAGTGTAGTAAAAACTGGATTTATTGTTCAACTATGTACCTATAGATACTTAATGAATAAAATAATATTTAAGATGTTGTTTAGGCTTTGTGTCGCATCATTTCGACGAACGTCAGTGTAGTGTGTGTACTACGCATAACACACACTTAGCCTCCTTCCTATATATAAGGCAATGCAAGCCTCATTAAACGGCTCTATTTAACCGAATGAACCGTCTTTTAATTCACACCCGTTGCGCCAATCCCTTCATATATTGCATGGCGACCCTGCCAGTGCTGCCTATCGGCGGCGCTGCGCAGATGGTTTCCCAAACTACTGAACCGATTTCAAAATTTCAAAAAATGGGACCAACTTGGAAACCAACCTGATGTAATAACGTTTGAACCATTTCAATCGGTTCAGCCGTCTTCGAGTAATCGGTGGATATACACAAAAAAAAAACAAAACATACATACAGACGAATAGAGAACCTCCTCCTGTTTGATTTAGAAGTCGGTTAAAAAATCACAATTACACCAATTTTATCTAAGCCCATAGTAAAATTTATAAGAATAAGTACTTTTTATTTATAAATGCTTACTTAATTAATATAGGTACCTGGAAAACGCCCAGACCAATACAAATAGACATGTTCATGCACACAAAAATTGTCTTGTCCGAGAATTCTGGCGTAGAAGCCAGTTATATTAATTATAATAGTTTTTATTATTGAAAATAAAGTGTCAGAAAAAGTAGAAAATATTTTCAATTAAGAAAAAAAAATTGTGAATGCGAATGGTAAAATAATTTTAAGTTATTATTGCATTTTTTTTTAGTAATTTGTTGCAACACCCCGTATATAGCAATAAGCAGAGTGCAGCGGGCTTTGTGGCGCATCATTTCGACGTACGTCAGCCTCCGATGCAGTCACGTCACGTCGTTTGCCTTTTAATTACGAGGAGAATGGAAGTGAAAAATTTACTGTTTGTGGGGGACCGCTGAAGAGATATCTTTGATGTCTGGGACCTGGGTAGATAACGGACTGAAATCTTTCCCTTTTATAATATTAGTATAGACATACTTGGGAAAATTTACTACCTCAACAAAACAAAAGGGAAACAGCACAAAATCATATTTTTTCCACTAATTGTCACAGTATCATTGTCCTAAAACAAACTCGGAGTTAATTTAAACGAGACTTACTAATTCTAAGCTTTATAAAACTTTAAACGTAAATCTCGTGTTTCGAGCAGTGACAGGCGAAGTTTGTTCTTAAATTTATTCTCCTGGAAGATAGAATGGCCATCCTCATTCTTCCCACTTCCGTTGTTTGAATTCTAAATAGGCTAAAAACTTTTTTCGTTCTTTTTTTATTTTTAATTCGCCGCAAAAAGGTTTGGGTTTTGTTAACTTAATTGAATGCATTTCTCAAGCCTATAAATTACAATTGTTTTTTTGCATGCCTCGGAGAGGTAGTGCTCTACCAGTAACTATTTAGTAGGTAATCTGTGGCTCAACTCTTAACATGTTAGTGACAGACAAGCATATTTCTGGACTTAAACTGTCTCTATTCTAATCATAATGCACTATGAATAATAGTAAGTACATAAATATGAAGAACAACCCTATTAATAAATTGCAAAAAAAAACTTAAAGTAAGTAGGTACCTATTAAATGTGTTTAGAGTTTAACATTAAAATTTAATACTTTGAGAAAAATTTTGCAATTTAGATAAATTAGATCAAATTAGATTAAATGCAGTAAAAATGTAAATAAGTGTTCAAACCTCTATCTGTCATAAAGAAAAGCTGAAAACATTTTTGCTCATTATACCCTCTTTTTATTTTTAATTCGCCTCCCAAGAAAGTTTGTAAACATTGAATGCGTTTCAAGTCTAAAGTTGGGCGCTGCAATCGTTTCTGGCCTTCGATGATCAATCTAAAGCAAGGGACACTGGCAAGCTGACAATGCACTGGGAGCGATTCCAGTTCACATTCGGATTTTCAGATCATATCCGATTGAGACAGAGGGGAAAACAGAACCCCTTGGAAGAGCAGCGCCCCGATCGCCCCGACCGGTATTTCTATGACGCATTAGTCAAGTGTACGTGCAGTTGAAGTGCAGTTGACGTGCAAAACCGTTTTTGATAACGCGCGGCTTTGACAGTGCGACAACGTTTTCTGTTCCGGTAATAATCTTTGGAACTAAAACAGCTTTCATACGACAGTCTATTTTGACAGCTTATTCCGTATTGGAAGTGGTTCCTCTGTCACGGATGTCACCGGATCAGACAGGATTGTAGGAGTACAGGGTGCCTACCATCAACTTTAAGACAGCCATTCAAAAATAGCGCGATGCAGAATAGGTTCCTAAAATGAATTGCTTTCTTTCGTACTATGACCTTCTAAAAACTGGATCGCAAATGAATTGCTAAATGTGAATGACGAAACGATTTGTGTCCTTATTTCTTCACCCGTCTCTTTCACTCGATTCTGTCATGCCCGGAGAGTGAGAGGGATGGGTATAACCTGCAGAAGTCATGTTAGCTTGGCCGAGTTATAAGTCAAATAAGAGTTTTTGACAGCTTAGCGGCTGTGAAATGTCATTGCATGATCACTGAATCGCTGTCATTGATATTAAGCTGTCGTGGTACGAATAAGCGAAGCAGATCAGTTTAGGTCCTAAACAAAACCGCAATAAGAGTTGATGGTAGGCACCCTGGTTTGCGTGACGTGTGCGTCGTTATGTCATTACGGCAATACGAAGTCAGATGTCACAAGACCCAAACGCGATGAAGACGCGCTGCATAGAATTACGGCGATTGGCCGCAGCAAGAGAAGCGCAGAGTACTGGAATGGTGATTTTCGATCTTGATTCGATTTTGATCTCAACTCGATTCCATCAGGAGGTCAGTAGTTACCCCCCTGTTAATGACATAAAAAGGTGGGATGTATTATCAGTTGCTATAGTCTTCTTTAGTGACCATCTCTCGCAGAAAATAGCCTAGGTTATTGGAAACGGCTGTAAGATCCTTTTATCGCATTCAAACATAAAACCAAACTGAATCAGTAATAAAATCGGACTATTGGTTCGTAAACTTTTTATACCTACCATTAATAGTGCTCTGAGTATAAAAGATAGGTAATTAAAAAACTATGGAATCTTCGAAACTTCTATAAAAATGCTAATAATCAAAATGGGTAATTAATGCATTAATTGGTTTCAGTGGTATCGTTATGAAACGTTAAATTAATCTTAATTTTAGGTATTTTATGGTTATTTACTAGTTTTTAATGTAAGTTGTAACAAAAGGACTTTAAAAATATAGGAAAAATGTGATAGTAAAAAAAACCTGCGCCTCCGGGAATCCGGCCCGATGCTCTGACCAACTGAGCTACCGAAAGGCTTACACGACTCGTCGAATTTTGCTATCACTTGTTACGCTGTAGGCCAGCGTTGCTTCATCAATGTGAGGAAACCCTTGCATCCGAAAGAAACATTTTTACAAATGTTTAACAATCGATTAAGATGAAACAGCCATTAGATTTTAAATTATTTTTATGCATTCACAATGCAATTTTGTAGGCGTAGGAAAAATGTGATAGTAAAAAATTACGAGCCCTATAAGTAGCTTTCAGGCGGGATTCGAACCCGCGCCTCCGGGAATCCGGCCCGATGCTCTGACCAACTAAGCTACTACTATCACATTTTTCTTTCGCTTCGCGACTTCGCTTCGGACAGATCAGTAAATTTTAGTTTAGTTTAGTTGGAAAAAAATACACATTTTCGTCATATACATTAAATGATTCAGTTTAAGTTGCTCATTGAAATAAAACTTTTTTCGGCTTTAATCACGCGTATATTGCACACTGTGCACACGTAATAATTGGAAAAACTAAAAAACCTTTAAAACACTGTAACATATCATTTTTTAATATGTTACATTCACAATAAACTTTGATAGTACCAACCTTCATTTCTGCTTTTTATCCTATATTTTGTACCTTTACACAACACAGTTTTTATACATCCCTTATTGCAAAGTACATACATTCTCATTAACTCAATTCCAAGCAATAATTGCTAATTTTTACATCTTAGGTACACTTAAACTTGTCAACAAACATCTATCACGTCTGAAGTTTGACATTTTAATTTTATCAGAGTAAACATCATAATTTTTGAACCATTGGCTCAATCTTGTGAGGAACAGCAGAACTATTTCCACGAGCAATTATCCAGAGATATACGTCTTCTCATTCTTGCATGGATGTCCAGCTATTTCCATCTCTTTTTCTTATAAAGACACCTTGCGTTGAGAGTCCACACTTCATCAAACTTTAGCGCCATCTGGTGTCAAATAGTGGCAAAGTATGTCGCACATATATTGTCATCTCTCTCACACCTAAATGCATAGCCATCCTGTCATCTCGTTCATGCAACAGCACCAGAACTGACATCTGGCGTAGAGTAGCTCTCTTGCTTTAATAATTGAACTTCTACATATTAAGTCCAGATTATCTATGGTACCTAAAAACTTTTATCAATAACTTTATGAATATCTAATCTACAATGAAAGTAATTAGTTATTTATAATCTACAAATCTTCCTTTATTTGATTTTATATAATTCTTCATTTATCTTTAGCTAATTTTTTAACCATAGACTATATTCGGATCATTCTAGAAATGTACAAGTGAGCATTGTCTATGCTACTGACTTTGGAAAATTCGAGATTGATGGTAAAGCAAAATGAGTTAAAAACATGATTCTAGAAAAATCGTGGCAGAACATATAAATAGGGCCCATCTCGCCCCAGTGTTTTTTTCTCTCTCTGAACCTCTACTTAACTGACTGTGAAAAAGACTGTGAAGCAAAATCATTGTGACACGTAGTTTATCCCTAATAAACCTCGCTAATTGCGTCCTAAGCTGCATCATTGTGTGAACACTGCAATTTTCTTGATTGGTCCTCGATCTTCAGCGTCCGGGTAAGTCGATCTGCTAAACGGCAAACAAATTACCAACATCTCTTTATGTCACTGGTTTGGCATAACGCTGTGTTTTCTTCTTCCTCGACAGTTCTTATTCTTGACTGGACTACCTGTCCGGAGCGAGCACCTGCGAAGCTGATACCATACCGGCGAGCCCTCGTTCGCTGACCTTAGGCCTTGAGTGACCGGCGTTCGCAAGCTCTCCTCGGAATATAAATCTCAGGTGTAATCGTTCTTATATCTTTATCTCTTATTTCATTTCTTTCCACCCTTTTCGCTTATGAGTTGTCCATGAGCGTGGCGCCCATTAATCATCTCTAATCTTCTCTTCTCTCATAAGTTTAACTTAACTACATACATATAAGTATTACCTACCTTCCTTTCAATTTTGTAACCCTCCCAACTTGATTTAAACTGCACTTGTGAATTTGTTAAATGTTTAATATTGAATAACAACCCATATTTTAATTTGTGTTTGTATTTGTATATCCAGTCTGACACGTTGTAAACCTACTTTAAGGATAGTGATAGCCTAGGACTTTTATTCATATAAATTTCTTTTGAAACCTTATTTGTTTAGCTTCAACTTCATTACCAGTCTATGTAATCTTCAACTCAGTGAGAATACTGTAATTTATGTCCCTCCGACAGTGCAACAAGTGAGCTGCAAAGTAAATTGTTATCCCCACGCCCTGTATTTCTTATAAGAACCTGATTTTACATGTGATATAAATAAAACTTCATATTTCATTATATTTTTAATTTCTTTTATTTCACATCAAAACCTATAGTTAAAAATATTAGTTACAACACAGCTAAAAATAACTAATTATGTGTGCAATATTATACGCGTGATTAAATCCGTAAAAAGTAAATTTTAATTTTTTCGGCTTTAACCACGCGTATATTGCACACTGTGCACACGTAATAATGGAAAAAAAACTAAAAAACCTTTAAAAACACAGCTAAAAATAACCAATTATGTGTGCAATATTATACGCGTGATTAAATCCGTAAAAAGTAAATTAAATTAAATTTTAATTTTTTCGTGTTTTCGGGATGTTGGGATTTTTGTTTTTTGTTTTATTGCAGCATTACTCTTTTGGTTCTAAAACTAGGTAGGTAGGTTGTGATCCAAATTCTATAATAAGAAAATGACCGTGATTACAGCTGCCCAATAATTGAATTGGAAACTGGCTGGTGTATAATCAGGGTTGACGCGGCGCACGTAGGGGTGTGAAAGGGGCTAGTGACGTCATCAATCGAGTTAAATGCCCGCCGGACGTGTGTAGACGCCCGATGGGGAAGGGGCGGGGTTGAGATGAGAGCGATTAGGTTGAAAGCGATTTTTGTAGCGAGTAGATATCTACCGTTCTCTGTCGTTTAATTTTTTTTTTATTATCTAATATTGTATTAACAAATTATTTATTACTTTTTTGCATGTTATTATTGAATTTGTATTTAGAATGCTATTATTAGGTCCATTGTAAGTAATATGAATGAAATTGATCTCCTTTCGTGTTTACTGCTCCTCTCAATACGCTTTTGATTATTGTCATCAGTTATTTCATTGTCTTTCCAGCATGCGTAGCATGACAAACCCGAGAAGAGTTTTGTCTACCTCGAAAGTCTATAGTTGACAGCCAAACAATAGGTTTGTCTACAATGAAATGTCATTTTTGACGTTTCGATATAGACAAAACCTTTCTCGAGTTCGTCATGCTACCCGTGCAGGTATTCTTTATGAATATGAATGAATGATTTTTTTTTGCAGATGGTTATGGAGAATGGTCCATAATCCAATACGCAGGCCCGATAGGGCTTGGTGGCTCGATAAAAATTTATGAAATTTGTTGTCTGTCTGTGCGCATAACCCTCTCTTCTTTTTTTTTTTTTTTTATTTATTGATCCACCAACGTTTATTACATTTGGGTTATGCTTATATAAAATATTATCTAAATATATACTGCTAAATGTATAAACAATTACAGGTGAATACCACGTGCATCCACTAAAAGAATTTAAAAACAGTTAGTAGGTATCCTAAAATTAACTATATTTATTCTAACATTAAATGTGACACAAGAAAAATATATATAGTAGGTAATTACGTAATATAACACTAAATAAAATTATACAACAACAAAAGTAAAAGAACCTATGACTTAATTTGGTTAAGATGATATTCTTCTACTGGTTCGACTGAAAATCAGCGTCATGGCCTGCCATGACACATGCTGAGTGGATAGCATTTTGGCAGCATTGTGTGTTATTTTATAAGAATATGTTATGTACTCAACTCATCGTCATTTGTTAATATATTTTATTTTGTTTTTCATAATGTTCTTAGATATAAATTATTTTGTTTAATGTGCACCAAATAAATAATTTTCAATTTCAATTTCAATATTAACGTCTGTATACCAAATCAATGCAAACCCAATAGTTGGATTGGAAACTGGTGGTGTATAATGTGAGTTGTATGATGTGAGTTATCTTGTGAACGGTAAGGTTGAAAGCGATTTTGTAGCAAGTAGCTAGCAAACTTTTTATCTAACTAGTTTGAAGTCTGGCCCGGTGGAGCCCAGCCAGTTTGTCGTGGTTAAGTCACTTTTGGAATGGACGGTTACGGGATGGGTGACCAAAAATTTTTATATGGTGGTACTCAACGCTTCGGAAGACATGCCAAGCCGTCGGCCTCGGCCGCATTTGCACTCACATTTGCAACGCCATAGTCGTTACCTAACACTCACCAATCCGTACTGGGCCCGCGTTGCTGGATAGCTAATTGATTACATAGGATAGTCGATCAACTGTAGGACCAACTGACTTAAATGTATTATCGTATTAAATCTGTGTTGTAAAACTATGACTGGAAAAACACTTAACAGTCCCACGAGTCACTTATACAACTCATGAGGAACTTTAGAATTAAGTTCAGGAGTTGACTCATGTTTTGATGTAATTTTGGGATATACATTTATTATTAGTGTAGCATAATGAATTTATAAAAATTACATGAACGTTAGCCGAAAAGCCAGGCATATAAATTTCTCATTTATTACTTTTATTTAATTTAAGACATCATGAATGTTACTAAGCCTACCACAAAATAAAAAATTGATGGACGTGGGGTAGTTGTAAATGTTATTTTATGGGGACAGTTATGTAGTTGACTCGCCGTATTACTAACCCCAGCCTTATGCCCACTGACATGGACTCGATGAGACAAGTTCCTTTCGGGCTGACCTATGTCTAGACGTGGACGCCGCGTCTGAATGCCCCACGAATTATTAACCCAAATTGTATTACGTTATTTTAAGGTACCTACAATCAACATCATAGTTAATAAGCTTAGCAATTGCGCTGTGAAAGTCGTTATTTTGGGTTTATTTATACGTGTTAATGCAATAACCGAAAAACCCATACACCCCAACTAATTTATTTTATACTATCTTTCCGCCCGCGGCTTCGCCCGCGTGGACTACACGACGTTATCCCGCAGGAATGTGATATTTTTCCGGGATAAAAAGTAGCTTATGTTACTCTCCAGGCTACAAAGTATCTGTGTGCGAAATTTCAGCCAAATCCGTTCAGCCGTTTTGGCGTGATTGAGTAACAAACACACAAACATCCAAACATCTAAACATCCATACATCTAAACTTTCACATTTATAATATTAGTAGGAAGTAGGATTAAATTTAATTCCGTTAAAACCTTTTTTTTAAGAAACTTCCAAGATATTAGTGCTCATATAGGTCTCTGTGATTTTCCGACAGATTTTAAGCTCTACTATGACGTAAGAGAGCACGTGATGGGACGCGCGCGTATTGAATGAATAGGCAGTTGACACAAACATTTTTAGAAGTGGCAAAATAGGAATACATTTTTTTTTAATTTAATCCCTGGTATTTGGTATTTGGTATTGTCACTTTTCCGCATTGACTCATATTTGGTCCGTTATGCGTGAACATGGCTAGTCGAGCCATCCTAGCTCCTTCCAGAAGCGCAGAAGTCTCCTGGGGCGTTCACAGGCTTCTAGGAGCGACCTCACCTCTGTGAGGATTTCTGTTCGTTGTGCGGCCAAACCCACGCACTCCAGGATCACGTGGGCGGCTGTTTCCTCTACGTTCAGGCAACCTCTACATATAGGGCTGTCTGTCACATTCATAATAAATAGTTGTCGGTTTAAGGTAACGTGACCTGTAAGTGTACCAACAACTATCCGGAGGTCTGGACTGGACGATTGAGGCTGAGCAGCCTGCAGGTCAAACGCGGCGAGACTGCAGTCATCGCCATCTTAGACTATCTACAGCTTGTTAGAGCTACCCAACGAGTATTACATATGTGCAGCACGAGTTCGTTGCCTTACCCATAAGCGCAGTTGGCTGAATGGGAGTGGCAGAATGGGTGTAGGTCCTGCCACTATTGTGGAGGATCCCATTCTAGCCAGCTAATCGGCAATTTAACCCCGGTCCTAAATGTGTGGAATCGATTCTACTCTCGATTCTGAACAAACTCTTTTCTCAGTTTCGTTTAAAGTATTAACACGTTGTATAGAAACTAGAAACTCAACAGCTTTTTTAACAATTCATATTTCACATTCATATTAAATCTTAAGTACAAAAGAGCTCGAGATGAAAGTTATTGGTCACCCATCCCGTGACCGACCATTTCGAAAGTTGCTTTGCCTCAACGATCACTGCGCCACGGGCTCCTCAAACACAACCCATTATGGCCAATACTTACTAAATCATTGATGCCCGAATACTCGTACGCTACTTATCTTTGGGAGCGTCTCACACATGAAGCTCGACTTAATACTGAGGTACCTAACTGGAGTTTTCACCCTGAATAAAAAAGTGAACACCAGTAAATTTGACATTTAGTATGTAGTGGCTGTCAGTTGTATGACCATACGTATTTTTTTTAAGTGTAGGTGAGACGGAAGACAGCCACTGTGTAATTTGTGGTCACAAAAAATTGTTCGTACTGCACTCTCCAGTTACCTCAGTATTAAGTCGAGCTTCATGGTCTCACACATCGCCCTGTCACTTTAAATGTCAAACATATAAAAGAGATGCCATGATGTTTGAAACGCTCCCAAAGATGATTTGCGTACGGGAATTCGGGCGTGAATCAGTCATACTTTCCGATTCTGTAAACAAATATTAAACACAAAACGCTTGCTAAGCTAATTAAATCCCAAAAAACCTTGTTAAACTGCCCATCTGTATAATTTTCTTATTCAAACACAAAAGCCAATCACCAAATGGTCTTAAACAAAACAAACAAGTAAATTATGTTTTGAAATTCTTATTTTATGCAGAAGACGCCGCAGGGGATCACCAGTTGGTATACTGACTCACAGAGGACCAATGGTACTAGATTTAGAGTGGTTCAGTATATTATTTTTATGTATGTGTATGTATAATATAAAAACTAGCAAATCGCCAGTGAACTTGTCTATAGTAGGTAGTCTTTTTTCGTTAGGTACATTATGTCAGATTGCCTGGACAAGTGGCTTTCTATAATCGATATCGCCAGTAGAATAGAAAGAAAATGTATGGAATTGACATCAGCGTTTGAAATGTCACGTGACCGCTAATGTCAATCCCATACATTTTCTTTCTATTTTACTGGCGATATCGATAACAGAAAGCCACTTGTCTAGGGGGCAGTCAAGTATCGGTAACTTTTACCGGTGTAGTACAAACAAATAGACTATTTTTTTTCCATAACTATCATTGCCATCTTAGAACGTAAAGTACCATTTTGCTGAATGAAGATTTTAATGAGTTTATCATCTTATGATGACTCTATAAGTAATAAAAAAACTAGTTGTTTTTAGTATAAAATGTAGGTGTACCTAGTAGAAAAATAAAAAAAATACATATATATTCCTACTTGGAGGAGCCAGTGGCGCAGTGGTACACGCGCTCGGCCTGCAATCGTTAAAGTTAAGCAATTTTCGCAATGGTCGGTCACATGAAGGGTGACCAAAAATTTACTATCTCGAGCTCCTCCGTGCTTCGGAAGGCACGGTAAGCTGTTGATCCCGGCTGAGTTTGCAGTCGTTAATACTCACCAATCCGCATTGGGCCCGCGTCGTGGGGCATGGCCCATTCTCCCTATCCATCCATAAGGAAGGCCTGTGCCCGGCAGTGGGGCTTTTAATGGCTTTTGATGATGATATACCTATTCCTACAGAACCCTAAAAGGCAAACTGTCACACACTGGTCGGGTTTGAACAAAACGTAGGATGCGATCATTAACGCTATACTTTATGGTTTAATGGTACTGAATACCAGTTTTTAGCGTTTGAGTCAAGGCAAATAATCCCATAATTCTTCTCATTAATAGGAACTAGAAACTATTAGCTAGCTAGTTCGCTAGATGGCGTTAACTAGTAAACATCAGCTCCGTATTAATGAGTTATTAAAAATAGTAAATACCGATAAAACCACAAAAAAATACTATTACTAAAGTGAATACAATATAAATAGTGAGTGACAGTGTTTGTGACATAAATAATCGAAGATAAGTGCTATAAGCTCTAATTAAACTTCGGTCCAAAATAAATCTGTTGCAGGAATTTGGCAAAGAAGCTAGTGACATCTTACGGACAGTGGAGACACGTAATTTAGCATAGACTCTAACCTGATCCTTAAATTTATCGCTACACATATTGTTACCGTGGTCGATCTGTACCGTTACCATGAGTTTACATCGATCCTACTCGCTAGCGACGACGTAAAAAGTTTGTATGGAAAATTGCACAGCGCCTCTAGCGGTCACTTGCAGAACTAAAATCGGTAACATGAGTTCACTTAGTAAAATACCTATCGAAATGTTTTCGCTAACGACTAACGTTTTTCGCAGTTTCTATAGAAATCGGCACCATGAGTTACAAATTTGACGGATGCCGTCGAGAAATACCATTTCGACAGTAGTAAAGTAGCTCACTAGCATAATGAAGCGTGAATGCGTAGTTAGTCAAAATTATTATTTCATTTACAATTAATTTCTGCACTATATCGTGTCAATGATGTCCGGTAGGAATTATTTAGCATAGAATATGTTAGCGTCGGTTGCATATGAAGACGAACGACGCGATCAAGAAGAGATTTCCAAGCGAACATGATTGCGAAAGAGACTTGGAGCTGATGCACTTTGCAAATCAATGAAAATAATAGACTCGACTCAATAAGGAAGCTTTTGAATATTTGTTCAAATATTGCGATTGGCTGGTTGGCATTTTGTAATTCTTCGGACAAACAGAACAGAATCCTTTTATGAATAACTAGCGGCCGCCCGCGGTTTCACCCGCGTGGTTCCCGTTCCCGCGGGAATATCGTTATAAAAGTATCATATGAGTTATTCGAGCCTATAATCTATCTTTTTTGCAAATTTCATCCAGATCCGTTCAGTAGTTTTCGTGTGAAAGAGTAAATAACATCCATCCATACTCACAAACTTTCGCATTTATAATAATAAATTGGATCGTACAACTGTACTTAGTTACTGGTGCCAGCCTTGTTCCCTTGCTTGGAAAAGATGTATATAATAATTATGAAGATTTAACAAAATAAAACAATATTTAATTGTATTATTTATTTTTATTTACAATTCTTACTCTAAAATTACAAAACATAGTACAAGGAGAAAATGTTTGATGCTAGTGGGACCTAAAAGTGGTTCAATTCACTTTTTTCAAGTTTTTGTTAGTCCTAATGTCTTTCAATATGGACCCACCCTTTGGTCTATATTAAACACTAGCCAATTTTTGGTCCAATTTTAATTGGCCAGAAGGAATTGGAATATTTATTCCAATTCCTTTACGGCTACGTTCCACTATTCGTCTGTTGCTAACTGAACCCGCATAGCCACTAGAAAAATAAGTAATTAAACCTCCTGGTGAAGCGCCAACCTCAAATTTGAGTGTTCTTATGTTTGTATGTTCTAAATAAAACTTTTTGGTTGCTCGGCTAACTTGGCTTCTGTATGCTTATTGCAGTCTCATCTATAATGGCTCTTGTAGAGGGATAATATTTTTTTAAACTGTCTAGCATATAAAATTTACTAAACTTTGGCTAGGCCAAATGTCGAACAAGCTCTAAATGTCACATAAAAAAAATATCTATGCAACTATAATATTCAACACTTCAGTCTTACTTACAACAAATATTTTGTCTAGTTCGAAATCTATAGTGTTTCTTCTTAGTTTAATTAACAACAGCTAAAGAGCTGCTTTATTTATTTATTTACATATTTAGTACACACAAACATAAAAGCAAAATAGAAAAGAAAGAAATAGAAAAAGTACAGGGGCACGGCTTATTTCAAATTAAAATTTCTACCAGCCGGCCTGTAAAAGGAAATTATCACCATGAGAGCCTTTATGTAATGATTATATGTAGTATAAATAAGTGATAAAACTAGGGTCGTAAACTAGGAGTAGAAATGGATCTTCTACTGATATAAGCCGATCACTACTCCAACGATATTCTATATTATTCACCAAAAACTGTACTTAAAATTAACGACAATTTAGCAGCTTTTTCTAACACTGTAAAATATTGAACTGTCTCATCATCTGCAAGTAATAGTTCAGTTGAGAATAATCTTAATACATTGGAAGTTTGAGTGCCACAAGTTTTACATTCTTGAAAAGGTTCAAGCCTTGGAGTTATTTGTATTGCACTCGATCGATCACATTCTCTTGAGATACATGAATCAAAGTCGAGGTCCACACTGCTAACACTATTTCAAGTGACACTATGTCTGATGGCCTTTCAAAAAGTTGTTTTTCTTCTTGAGGTTACAAGCTTCTAATCTAACTTTTCTTGCTTTTGCCTCCTCTGAAACTGGTTGCATGTTCCATGGAAACATTGTAGTTACAGCACCTTTTTTGAGGCATCTATGCCGATTTTCAACTCCTGGAACAAACAAGAATGTTATTACAATACTTTACCAAGTAAACTAGTAGGCCAACATTACTATTGATGTTTCTTTTTAATGTGCGTATGAACCATTTTTGACCACAGAAATAAAATAAATTTATTGAGGAACTGCTTACCTGTGTATTTACTGCCTTTTTCAGATAATCACACAATCAACAAAATGTTTTCGACATTACTTCTAACAATTTTTTGGTGTTATATTTGCCCGGCGGATAGCTTTTAACCATGGGCGACGAATTTTATTATCTTTTGGGATGCAATATACACCAATTTCACAGCATTTTGGTACAATACAGCGCGTCATTTTAATTACTTTCTAATGATATGAACGAAGAAAAGAAAATCAAAATGTTTGGGAACAAAACAAGTTTGACAGTATGAATGATGAGCAAAACGACCAATTTAAAAAACACTTAAACTTAACGTAGAAGCGCTGCTAGGTGACGCTTGCAATTGGCAGGGTTACCGATACGTTTTCTGTTATCTACCTTACTCTGTCTTTATTAGTGCGCTAGAAAGAAGCAGCATAATATGTGTGAAGTTAGTCATGATAGTTTTGTGTGCCAACATAACGACTCAAAACCGCTATCGAGAAACGAGTTGTCGCTAGCGAGTCCACTCGACTCATGGTACGACTAATATTGAAAACTATTCGATACGTGATTAAGCGATAGCGACTGTAGTAAACGAATGTGACTTTTCGACAGCAACTCATGGTAACGCTACTGGTTACGTGACACCGCTCTGACCTGCGAGCAGAAGATCAATCCCGCTTTGGGGTAGAATTTATTTTGGATTCATAACATAATTAATTTGTTAATAAGATTCAATTAAAAATAAATAATGGAAGACGAAAATGTTACTATTCGTAAGAACAAAACTACAGTAAATGAATCGTTAAATTTATCATTTATATCAACTCATTCCGGCTATTTAGCGCAAAGTTTACCGGACTTATCAACTTGTCACAATAATGATGAATTTGAAGACCTAAAAACAGAAGTTGTTAACTTAAAGAGTCAATTGGAAATAGCTCATAAAGAAATAGAAAACTTATTATTACAAAATAAAAAGTTGGATAAACAAACAATTGACCAGCAAAATACAATAACACAGTTGAAAAAAATATGCACAGGTGAACCAAATAGCACAAAAAAATCTACTACAAAAAAAAGAAAAAATAGGAGAAAGTCGCCATTAGATAGTCAGGATTTGAACGATAGCTGCATAGACCTTGAGTTAAAATCTGATATTGAATACGAGAATGTAATAATAAATAATACACCCACAATGTTACCAGATGATCAATTTCAAGAACCTTCGAGAGATGGCAGTAGTAGTTGCAATGACTTAGTCAATACGTGTGATAAACGTGAAATTTTAATACTTGGAAGTCAACAATGTTCTGGTTTAGCTGTAATGCTTGAAAAATCGAGGCGAAATACACAGTTCGAGAAATATCAAATTAGTGCGATTACAAAACCTTATGCATTAACTGAGGAAATATTGAAAAACTGCTGCAACTTGCAAGATATTGAAGATAATTATGTGATAATCTGCGTCGGTGAAAATGACTGTAATCCAAATACTATTTTAATAGAACTAAGCTCAGTTTTAAAGCAATTAAAGAACATAAATGTAATTGTGTTAGATGTTAAAAGAAACATACATTTAAACGTTTTTATGTTAAACAGTTTGCTAAAAAATATATGTAGTTATTTTAAAAATTGTATTTTTATAGAAACTAATGAGGGAAGAAAAGCTTTTTATTACCCTGAATTAAATAGATATTATAACTTAAATCAAATCTGTCAAAAGGTAAATATATGTATAGACTCAAATTACTATGATAATAAATATTTACCAAATTGTATTAAAAACTTCGTGCAAAACAATAAAACTGCTATGATTACAGAACGTGAATTAATTCCCAAAAAAGGTACCATACCATTCTATTTTAAAAAAATAGACAAGTGCAAGACTGCTGGCGTTGACACATTTTTTCGATAATTACGATAAACTTAATTTAACTGAAATAAAAAAAGACACAGCCACGTTACTGCACCAGAATATTGCAGGACTGTTAAATAAGCAAGAAGAAATTGAAATTGCTGTACAGGGATTCCTAGACAATCAAATAAATTTAGACGTCATATGCATGTCAGAAACATTCATAAAGTCTGGCGATGAGTTCAATATTATGTTGAAAAACTACACACTGGCGAGTCATTTTTCAAGAACAAATGAAAAACGTGGTGGAGTTTGCATACTTGTAAAAAAGTCATTAGAATTCCAATCGATACCGTTTTGCAATAAAATATCGACAGAAAAAACTTTCGAATGTTGCGGAATTAACATACCGTCTTTAGATTGCATTATTGTATGTATTTATAGGATACCAAAATCCGATACTACGATTTTCTTTAACAAGCTTGAAACACTTTTACATAAACTAATGATGAGGAACAAAAGAATTATTATTACAGGAGACATAAATATTGACACTTTAAAAATTAACTCTATTACTGAAACACTAAATGACATTTCACTAAACAATAATTTGACATTACATATCAATGAACCAACGCGTCAAGATTCTTGCATAGATCATATTATCAGTAATATTAAAGAAGCAGTTGGAAAGGTTCATAATCTTTTCTTATCAGATCATAACACTGGACAAACTTTGACATTTCCAATTAAAGCGCAATGTCAACAGTTAAAACATTGGTATATAATGAGAAGAGATTTAAGTGACGATAATATGCAAAAATTGCGAGATTGTTTGGCTAGTCTATCATGGTCTGATACATATAATGAATTAGATTGTAATAAAGCATTTGACATTTTTTACGACAATTTTCTCTTATTCTATAACCTCTGTCTTCCAATAAACAAAATTAAAATTAAACGTAACAAGACTGCCCCTAAATGGATAACAAAGGGTATAAAAGTTTCATCTATGACCAAAAGAAGTATTAGATACAAATGCTATAAAAATAATACTACTGAAAATAAAACAAAATATATTAATTATGACAAATTATTAAAGAAATGCGTGAGTCATTCAAAAAAAAATATTAATTATAACTATATGCACAAAGCAAAAAACAAATGTAAGGCATCCTGGAATATAATTAATGATAAGGTAGATACCATAGGAACAGATAACAACCTGCAATTTATTAACTCAGATGGTTCTATTATAACTGATGCCAAAGAAATGGCGGAAACGTTTAACCACTTTTTTAATAATACAACAAATGATAAACCTAGCACCAATATAGACTATACTTCCATTGACAAAGTACATTCAAGTATTTTCCTATTGCCAACATCACCAGATGAAATCATAAAAGCCATAAAATCATTAAGTAATACAAATGCGGTCGGATATGATGGCGTCATAACCCAAGTAGTTAAAGAGTGTGCAAATGAACTTGCAGAAGTGTTGTGTTACGTAGTTAATTTATCGTTTGATCAGGGTAGGTTTCCAGAGAAGCTTAAGCTGTCGATAATAAGACCGTTACATAAAAAAGGCAATAAAAACGATCTTGCAAACTATAGGCCCATAACACTCATAACAATTTTTTCTAAATTATTTGAAAAACTAATGCAATTACGCCTTATAAGTTTCTTGGACAAATTTAACGTAATTATACAAGAACAAAGTGGATTTCAGAAAAATAAATCGACCACTCTTGCGGCTTATACTTTGATTAAAAATATTGTAGAAAATATAGACAAAAAAGTTCGTATTTCAGGTATCTTTTTCGATATGAAAAAAGCATTTGACCTTGTTAATCATGAAATTCTGCTGAACAAATGTGATCGATATGGTATAAGAGGAAATGCTTATTATTGGTTAGCTAGTTACTTACACAATAGAAAAACATGTGTGGAAATAACAAGAATTGACGAAAATATGACACTTAATGCTTACAGATCTGACTACGAACTTAATCGGACTGGTGTACCTCAAGGAACCATACTTGGTCCACTTTTATTTCTTATATATATTAACGACATTACGAAGGCGACAAACCATCAATGTATTTTATTCGCGGACGATATCTCCATTGTAGTACCAGAAACTTGTAAAAACTCGTATAACATTGATATAAACTCAACAGTAGAATCAATTACGCAATGGCTCGATAGAAACGATTTAAAAGTTAATGCCTCTAAAACTAAATTAATGCAGTTTTGTAATGATAGAGTCAGACGAGAACCACTTAGCATCAGTTGCAATGGTGAAAGTATCATGGAAGTGTCTGAAACAACTTTTTTAGGCCTAGTGGTAGATAATCATTGCAAATGGAAAGAACATATAAAATTATTGTGCACCAAAATCAATAGATTTGTATTTGCAATGAAGAGGTTAAGAAAATTAGCTGGCGAACAAACCGCTATTACAGCATATCATGGTTACATAAGTTCATTACTAAGATATGGATTATTATTGTGGGGCAACTCCACCCATATCAATAAAGCTTTCATAGTACAGAAAAAATGTGTCAGAGCCATATGTGGAGCCGGACCTATGGAATCATGTAGACCACTATTTAAAAAATTAAAATTGCTTACGCTAACTTCGCTCTATATTCTAGAAATTGGTGTTTTTGTGCGAAAGCATCCGGCAATGTTCGAACGTGCCAATAATAAAAAGAAACATTTGTCAAGAGATCCTTCCAAATTATCAGTACCGAATTGCCGAAGTCACCTTTACCATGAAAATTGCTCATTCATGGCTATACAAGTATATAATCAAATTCCCAAAGAAATTAGAGAATTACCTTTTAACTATTTTAAAAATAAACTGACAAAATGGCTCGTAGACAAATGTTTCTATAAACTTGAGGACTTTTTACGTAGAAAACATTGAAATGTATGATTTAATTTTATTGTAATTTTCTCGTATCTTTGTATTTGTATCATGACATTTTTATTGTATTTGGTTTTTTTTGTGACATTCTATCATAGGTATTCTTTTGGGACATTTTGATAATGATTCTAAATGACATTTTTATTAAAGAATTATTTAATTTTAAAATTTTATTTATGCTTCTGAAAATTTTATTGACAATTTATTATTGACATATTATGTTATGTAAATTCTATTTAAATTAATGATTATAATTACAAATTTTGAACAATGAATTTGAATTAATAATTGTCATAAATATATGTAGGTACTTAAAGTTAATTAATAACTGACATGAAAATAATATTTGCATGCTGTTAATGATAGCTAAATGAGCTGAACTTTATGTAATTTATTAAGATCTGCGCAGTGTACCTCATTTATAAGCAAATAAATTCTATTTCTATTTCTATTTCTATTACTTATATTTGAATTAATAATAAAAACAAATCAATAACAAATACTTTAATTTTGTTTGTCCCAGACAAACAATGTGACAATAATTAAAAATGTAAGTAATTCAATTTTTTTTGTCTACAACGAGCACTTAGCCTTCATCATATTATATCTACATATCATAGTGTTAAGTGGTGATAAGGCTGAAGGTGGATGCGCACTACTCCCGGAATCAATCACTGAGGAACTGGCTATCTTATCACCAACTGCCGGAACACAATATTGTTAAAAACGTCATTGTCATAACAACAGATATATGATCGTGGTAGCTAGCAAGGCGGACTAAGAACAAGTCCTACCACCAACCAAACCGAATATAATATGTAGGTAGGTACTCTCACTGGGAATCGAACCCGGGATCTCTTGGTCTGAATTCTGAAATATGGTCATGTGGAAAATATAAAATGAAATAATATGGTCATGTGGAAAATATAAATTTCACGTGTGGTGAAATATAGTCGGTGGTGTGAACCACTAGACCACAGAGGCGGTTAAATAGCTGTTCTCTCGTCTGTCCCGAGGCCTTAATAAGGCGTTTTTCAAAATGGCCGCATCTGTCAAAGCCTTATAAGGCTTCGGGGCGATGGAACATTTTGGTACGTTTGTACTCTATTATGCTACTCCTATCTGTGTTTTACTTGTTTATTGTCTGTGGGATTTGACACTGAAGCGATAAAACGTCACAGTATTAACCAATCACCATTCTTTGCGCCTTTTTTTAACGTCAAGTTGACCTTACTCCACCCCGCGCCATTTTCCCATGATAGATAACCGCCATTTTTTCAAAATGACCGGACATACCAGAGGATCCGAAATATTTTTATATATAATGCGGTAGTGGTTAGGCTTAGCGCAAACGAGCCACCGTCCATAACCACCGGTGCGGTGGCAGTAGTCGGTCGCCCGTTTGGCTAAGCCTACGTTTATCGATGACTCTTATGAACAAGCGACAGTTATGGTGCAAAAGACAGCCTTTTAAGTTAGACATGTTGATCTTTATAACAACCTTATCTCATATGTAGTAAGAGCTATTTTCGAAGTCTAATGGTCAATTCTTAGCCCATTCAATAGATAATTGCATAGTGGGCGCGCGTTATAGTCCAACGAAATTGCCAGCTTTTTAACAGGGGTGTCAATTTATGGATGGTACCAATAAAATAATCTTGTTGCATAAAAAATTACTTACAGTATGTTTGCGTAAGTAAATAGTTTTCTAAATTAAAGATAAACAACGTTGTAATGTACTTAAGTTATTAATCACTTCATAAATCATTTCATAAATTTTCTTGCAGTCTGCTGGTTTTAGCAAAGCGCTCTAATTTAAATACCTATATCTAAACACATCACACTCCAGGTCAGTCGTGTAAAATTATCATTAGATTTGTGCACATTATTTTGTTTCGGTTTTAAGTATATACCTAGTTAACAAAACTTTACAAAAACGTACAATATTTCAAAATATTATCGGTTAATTCTGTGCATTAAAAAACCTTGTCAAACATACCAATTGCATAATGTGCAAAGCGCACGCGCCGGCGGATATGCAGGAAGATGTTTTCTTTTATGCCGGTAGCACACCATTTCATAGTGGGGTTGGTAGTAGCTCTAAGTGGAATATTTTCCCATCTATCCCTACAGTAGGGATATCTTGGTAGGGATATCATGGTAACCACCCAGCCCCTGACGCGAAGCCTATTAGGCTTGGCGGGAGGATTGGGCGCGGCGAGATTGTCTGATTGAGTCCAACATGCCGTTAGCGGTATACGAAAAGACTGCATTTACCTTCACTTTAAAATAAAGGATATCTTGGTAGGGATAAGTGTACCGCGCAGACTTGTTACCCATATTCTTCCAGAAAAACAAAATTAAAATATTTGACGTTTGTTTTGTGCCAACCCTGCCATAAGGACTCGGCTGAGAAAGTACTCGATAGTATTTCCTTTTGTGGGTACTCTAAAGAAGTTTTTACTGAACGCAAGCCATTGAGAAGCGGTCGACTGTATGTACTGGAATTTTCCCTTGAGTGGCACTCAAATGTATTATAGCAGTACAGTGGAAAACATAGGAAAATATATTGAAAAAACAATTGGTTATTTTTGAGTTAGGGCTGGTTTACATGAAGCATTACTTACTACTGAATTTAGGCGTCTAAATTCGGATCCAGTATTAAGTAGTCAGTTGTTGTACTCCATACGCCAGCGCTGGAAGCCAGCCAGCGCTGGATTGGGACATTTACACGAAACCAACGCCAGTCATTGTTCCCAAGTTAATTTACCATTAAAGCCAATTTAAGATATGGATAGTAAAGTGAAAAGAATTCGGTCCTAAATCAATGAAAAAGCTGCCGTCAAAACCTACACTTAAAGTGGGCGGTCAGAAAAGGAGATTTTTAGGGGGTTAACCTGGTTCGACGTTGCTCCCGCGTGCTGGTTGTAGAGGACGCGCGTCTCTCTTCTTATTTGACTTTCCACACCAAAAGTTCGTGATCACAATAGTCAGTTCAGGTAAACTCGCGGCTATCACTTGGAAGATGTTACTACTTGACCGATATGATGAGAAGCAGGAGAGCTCGACTGAAACGCTCTGTCGCGTAGGCAGGCTGGATCGGAAGTGGCGAATATGGCCGACACGACACGGCAAAATGTTGGTTTACCCCCATAGGATCAAAGGATAAAAATGATGTGAGGGTAGAAGTTGGGTTAGGGATGTAGCATCGGTACAAGTCTAAACTCGATTGATAGTGAAGTGAAAATTATTGAATATGACATGATGAGTCTAAATCTACCATAAAGGGAAAATAATGAATAGTTATAAATTCGTAATTTAACCCTTAGCAGCACTGCAGCACTATTTTCAGCCTACTCCCCACGAGTGTAGTTGTGTAGGCTGAAAATAGCGAGGCAGAAATATATAATTGTTTCCTTTTAGTTAAGCCACTTAAAAAATCTCCATTGATAAAACGAAGATATTTTTTTTAATACCAAGTTCGATGTCGTCAAATCCTCCATTATAAATATGTAATTTCAATATAATTTCTTTCTTTACTTGCTCTAAACTACCTAATTACGTATCTAGTTCCAAACAATAAACTCTGGAGACAGGAAGATAGACATTTTACGATTTACCATCCATACTATGGTTGTTATGGCTGTAACTCAGTTATTTATATCATTACTTACTTTTTAGTAGCACTAATGAATTGTTGAAGTCGTATTACAGATAAAAGAATAAAGATTTATTTTATTATTTTATTATAAGTAGATCCGAAACGAATAAGTTGCATAATTCGTAAATGTGTTTCATGACTTGACAAGCTGACATAAAAAAACACACTTCATCATTTAAATGTTGATAAAATAAAATGAATATCCACTTATTTTGTATAGTGGACATGTGGAATTGTCTTTGAGTAGTCTATTTGCCCAAATAGTTACACATCACAATTATAATACCAATACGTGTTTACAAAAATATTAGTACCTACTTGGGTAATATTTAACTGGTGTTATTACTGGTGGTATTATTCAACAAAAAAAAGGAAACGTCTATGTCCAATCTTTCCCCAGTACTTAGTTTCAGAGATTCAGACCAACTTTTAATACATAATTACATATAATATAAGCGGCTGTCCCGTTCTTCGTCTGTGAGGACTGTAGACAAAATAGTTGCATCATTTTGTCACTATTACGGTCCAAGCCCTTAGGCGTGGCCGCACACGAGCCACACGTGGCAGCCACAAACGCCCGCACCGCCACCTGAAGCTAGAAGTGGCTACAAAGTTAGCTGAAGCGCGGCACAGTCACTTGTGGTCGGCGGTAGACAGACGCTACTTTTTTACCGACTTCAAAAAAAGGAGGGAGGTACTCAATTCAACCCGTATTTTTTTTTTGTTTGATGTATGTATACCGATTACTCTGGCGTGATCCGATTTTAATAGTTGTTGTTTTGTTCGATTGGGTATACTTTCGATTTGGTCCCATATAAGTTTCATTGAGATCCGATGACATTCTTCGGAGATATGGGGCCTGATGTCATGGGAGTCATGAATTATTAGAAGAAAGTGTAATGTCATTCATGTAAGTAAACGTTAGATTTTTGTTCGGATTGAATAGTTTGTTCTTCAAAATGGCGTCAATAAAGCCACACGCGGAAACTAATTATATACTAATTATATCATAGTATAATGGGTATATGGGCTTCACTTCCAGGACCTCGATTGGTGATGTGGGTTATCACCGCGTTTTGCGATCGTTGTGGTTAAGGTGTATCGATGAGCTCAGTGGCGCCGCCAATGGAAATAAACCAATTGCATTTTATTGAAGGCTTGGATTAAAAGTTTCGGTTATATCGCGCAAATAGAAGAGCACTTCTATGTTGGTCTTATTATAACCAAGTCAGGATCTGATGGTAGAATCCAGAGGAACGAGGAAAACCCGCAAATTTTATGGATGGATTACGTGTTTTATGTATTTTCTAAATTTTTTCAAGCTATTGCATCTAATAGCCATCAGCTCATGATGATGAGCTGGTGATGGAAAATACAACTTCTTAATGGTTAGAAGTTGGATGATAATTCTTGAATGATTGTTGATACGTAAAAAAATTTAGTTGTAAACTTTCAGGTTATTTAAGTGAGCCACTGCTTGCCATGAAAAGGTTTGTGGAAGTTTTTTTTAGTATCAGTCGCCAAGACTATAAGTAATTGTGATGAGTGCTAGTCACGTTCAAGAGTGAAGAAAGCCAGCTTCAGCCTCTCTTAATCATCAAACACTTTTCTTCGTTTAAGTCTTTGGATGTCACTTCTATTGGTCTCCACCAGCGCTTTAGCAAGAGGACTCGGGTGAGGCGAAAGGCAAAGGCGATCCTTGTGTTTATATATTTGGTTATCTCTTCGCTAACCGTTGCTACTTCCAAATATTCGTGTATTTCAGTGTACCTGGTGTACCATGTGGCACCACTGATAGTTCTAAGCATGTTATATTGAGCTCTTTGAAGGCACTGGATGTTTGATTTGGAGGCGGTAGCCCACAGCTGGATACCATAGAGCCATATAGGCTTGAATTGCACAATAGACCATGATCTTATTATTCAGAGACAGAGTGGATTGTCGTCCTAGAAGCTAAAGCAAATTCCTGAATCTAAGATTTAACTCATCTCGCTTGTATTTTATATGGTCTTTCCAGGTCATACGGCGGTCAAGGTCGAAACCCAGGTATTTAACGCACGTGGTTTTCGGCAGTTCATCTTCTCCAAGTTTAACAGGTGAACAGTCGCCTTTTCACAGATGAAGTGGCTATCTTATCTCTAACTGCCGGAACACCACAATGCTGAAAACATCGTTCTTTTGGAGTCAGACTTAGAGATGGTGGTAGCTAATTTTCTACTGGTTCATGTAAGCAAAGCCGCTGGCGAAAAGCTATAGTTAGTTTATATTTAGTCTCCTTACATGTGTGCACAAAGCCTTGCGAATTGGGTACTCGTGTGTAAAACCTACTTAATGCTTGACAAGCCCTGAACGTTTTCCCCTATTCCGTCACAAATAGATACTTTGTGGCCTGTCATTGTACGGCATAAGATTATGAAAGGTGTTGTAAACATGATTATAATAATATTATTAAGTAGGTTATAGTAATTTTGGTCTTTTTTTGATATAATGAGGGGTGGGCGAAGCCGCGATGAATACTAAAACCACATTTAAGGGTGGCGACTCTGTACGGATATTTTACCGTCACTACTTCGCATTCCACAACAAATCGTTATGTCATAGCTACTCGTATTAATAACAAACAAGTGAAAGTCTAGCAAAAACTAAGTTTTATGCAAAAAATAAATTTTATAAACCTAAACTATGGAGTCGTGAAACGATCATTTTTGAGGCAGTAACTCATAAATTAGCCTACTGATGAATCCAGAACGAATATATATTAAACTAGCTTCCGCCCGCGACTTCGTCCGCGTGGACATTTGAAAAAATACTTAGGGGACCAATAACCTGGATAAAAAGTATTCTTTCTTTTAATTTCATAAAAATCCGATCAGCCGTTTTTACGTGATTAGGCGGGTCCTCCCTCACCAAGTGAGCAGACTCGTGCGAGGCCCGCCGCACGTGGCAAACGTTCTGCCTCGCGCGAGGCAGCTCGCTTGGTGAGGGAGGACCCGCCTAATCACGTAAAAACGGCTAATCGGATTTTTATGAAATTAAAAGAAAGAATACTTTTTATCCTGGTAATTGGTCCCCTAAGTATTTTTTCAAATGTCCACGCGGACGAAGTCGCGGGTGGAAGCTAGTAAATAATAAGTGTCTGTTTCACAATCAAAGAGTTAGTTCTGAGTAGCTTAGGCACCAAGAACTTTTAGGGTACTTAAGATGATTTAGGTTTCTATACCCTATTTACCCCCTGAGTTTGATTTTCGGAAAACTACGAAATGGGTTGCCTATTTGTTTTAAGAAGTAAGCCAACAAAGTTTCAAGTGGAAATGTCTATTTTACCCCCTGATTTTTCATTCAAAACTTCACCCCTATTTCAACCTTTTAGGGGTTGAATCATGTTCAGCGTGTTAAACATCAAAATAAATGCCATTTTTAACCGACTTCTAAATCAAAAAGGAGGAGGTTCTCTATTCGTATGTATGTATGTTTTTTTTTTTTTTTTTTTTTTTGTGTATGTCCACCGATTACTCGAAGACGGCTGAACCGATTGAAATAGTTCAAACGTTATTACATCAGGTTGGTTTCCAAGTTGGTCCTATTTTTTGAAATTTTGAAATCGGTTCAGTAGTTTTCAGGAAATCTTGAAAATACTGTCGTTTTCGTTACCACTTTATGTGAATTTAATACGTATCTTTAGGCATAACTCCTTTGTTTATAAACCGATTTAGATTATTCTTGTTTTGTTAAAAAGGGGATACCTCAAGGTATTTTAACCGACTTTGAAAAAGGAGGTTTTGAGTTTGATCACATACCTATTTACCAGAAAACACGCAAATTACCTGCACGATGCACTAAAAAGAGTGAAATAAAAATTATTTTTATAAAAAATAAAACCGCCTTCTAAAAAACCACATCAAAAAAGTAAGAAATAATTCCTCACCAAATAAATAACGTAAGTACTTTGAAGTCGGGCGGGTTTTAACAAAAACAACAAAAAATTGTACATGTTTCACGCCCGACTTCAAAGTACTTACGTTATTTATTTGGTGAGGAATTATTTCTTACTTTTTTGATGTGGTTTTTTAGAAGGCGGTTTTATTTTTTATAAAAATAATTTTTGCATTCGTCTTCCCATAAAACCTCAATAACGACATCCATATAGATTTTTAGGTTTATTTATCCCATTTAACCTCTAATGGGCTAATTTTCGAAAAAATACGAAACATGTTTATGCTTATTTGTTTTACTTTCCGACCATAAGCCTAAATAATAAATTGAATGAAGGACTTTCCAGATACAAGACTTCATTCCCCTCTTCACCCCTTCGAGGGTGGAATTGTCAAAAACGCTGACACAGGAAAATATTAATTTTCAATTGCCAGCCTAAATACAAAATTTTAAGATCCTAACTTCAAAACTGACGGACTTTTATACACATATTCATCCCCTATTTTACCCCCTGGGTTTGATTTTGGGAAAATTACGAAATGGGTTGCCTATTTGTTTTCAGAAGTAAACCTACAAAGTTTCAAGTTGAAATGTCTATTTTACCCCTGATTTTTCATTCAAAATTTCACCCCTATTGCAACCTTTTAGGGGTTGAACCATGTTCAGCGTATTAAACGTCAAAATAAATGCCATTTTTGCAATAGTCATCCCATAAAACCTCAATAACGACATCCATATCGATTTTTAGGTTTATTTATTTATTTATTTATTATTTTTTTTTATTTATCCCATTTAACCTCTAAGGGGTTGATTTTCGAAAAAATACGAAACATGTTTTTGCTTATTTGTTTTACTTTCCGACCATAAGCCTAAATAATAAATTAAATGAAGGACTTTCCAGATACAACATTTCATCCCCCTTTTCACCCCTTCGGGGGTGGAATTGTCAAAAATGCTGTTACAGGTAAATATTAATTTTCAATTGCCAGCCTAAATACAATGTTTGAAGATCCTAACTTCAAAACTGATGGACTTTCATACAAACATTCATCCTCTATTTCACCCCTTTAGGGGTGGAATTTCCAAAAATCCTTTCTTAGTGGATGTCTACACTGTATAACGTATCTATGTGCAAAATTTGAAATCTCTAGGTTCAGCGGTTTGGGCTGTGCGTTGATATCTCAGTCAGTCAGTCAGGACTGGTCAGGACTTTGAATTTTATATATATAGATAACTATGGAGTCGTGAAACGATCATTTTTGAGGCCCTAAAACTCATAAATTAGCCTACTGTTGAATCCAGAATGAATATATATTAAATATCCTTACTTATATTATAAATGCGAAAATGCGAATCTGTCTGTCTGTGTGTTACACAATACTAAACTACGGAACCGATTTGAATAAAAATTGGTACAGAGATAGTCTAGAGCCTGAGAAAGGACATAGGCTACTTTTTTATGTGAACAAAAGGCTGTAAGGGGTTGAAATAGGGGATGAAAGTTTGTATGGAATATGAAATTTTTGCCGCTACAGGGGCTGTATACATTGAAAAGAAATAGAAAAAAATACCACCAAGGGTCTTCTTAAACGGAACAGATACCAAAAATATAGTTTTGAATTTTTTGTCTGTCTGTCTGTTGTCCACGTTTCAGGCAAAAACTACTGAACGGATTTTAATGAGACTTTTTTTGTTATATAGCTATTAGTTGTCGCCAACTTATAGGTAGGCTATAATTTATTGAGAAGATCCCAATGGCCGATGTGGAACCATAGCAGTCCAGCCAAACTATGAGAGATATAAAAATACCGTCTTATGGAAAATTGTTAAATGTGATGAGCATTTTCTATTGACGTACAAAGTTTGAAGATCTTGGTACACCTGCCTGGCTAGCATTGCCATCATTATATCACGCGATATGATATAGCACGTCTTGCTGTCTTGCTTCCACCTTAGTGGGGTAGCATGACGTGCTATATCATATCGCATGATAAAAGCCGTTCATGCTAGGCTAGGCCAGCTGATGTGGAACCCTAGCAGCCAGGTTAAACTATATGAGATAGCATCTTAAAAGAAGTTGTTCAGCGTGATAAGTTCTTTCTTTTGACATACTGTTTGTATTGTTTGTATATCCGTCTTTCACGTCAAAACGGAGCAACGGATCGGCGTGTTTTTTTAGTATGTGGATATTTTAGGAGCTAGAGAGTGACAAAGACTAAGTGATATCCCGGGAAAATATACTTAACTTTTCCTCGAGATAACGTCGTGTAGTACAGGCGGGCGAAACCGCGGGCGGAAGGCTATGTGAAATATTTTTTTAATGTGTTAATATGTATCATAGCGCTAAACTAATATATATAAAATAAATACACAAAAAAACGAAAAACCTTATTAGCTAAAAAAATTAAAAATGCTGCCGAAAGTCACTATTCCACGCGAACGAAGTCTCGGGCACAGCTAGTTGATATATAAACTTCAATATAAATCTAAAGACGACCGATTTGGCGCAGGGGTAATCTACCTGCCTTCTGCACCAGAGGTCTCGGGTTCGATTCCCGAACAAGACAAATATTTGTGTGCATGAACATGTCTATTTGACTTGGTCTGGGTGTTTTCTATGTATATTAAGTATGTATTTACAAACAAAAAGTATTTAAGTATATATTTATCCGTTATCAAGTTCACGTAGATACAGTTTCTTTAGAAATTAACTACGGGCTTAGAGAATTGGTGTGATTGTAAGAAATTATACTTCATGCTTCGTCCTCAAGATTAGCTTGATTAACACTTGTAGTACGCCCTAGTAATCGCCAATTTCACACTATATTGAGAATATACCTATTTATAAATTAAAAAAGCAATAAAATACAATTATTATTTTTTAAATTTCAAATGCGGGTAGTCAAGAGCGACCTGGCTCAAGCGCCCGTCATAGCTGTCATTCGCTTTCTAGTGCGTCGCCGTTTCACATCTAGTTTTTAAATTGTGTTAAAAAAGTTGTTAGTTGTTGTTAAAAGTGATTATTTAGGATGCCCAAACGCAAAAAAAGATAATTGTGAACACATTAAACGAAAAATTATAAGATTGGGGAGGAAGTTGGAGCGAAAAAAGAAGCACCACCACACCGGTAAGATTCATCTTGTTCTGAGTTATCGGAACAATCCTATCGCTCGTCGTCCTTATCTAAAGGTACGTTATGTATTTTAATACGTTCATAAGTCACTGGCCTTGACATATTATATTGCAAATTGAAGTTCAGTAACCTGGTTTTCTAACGTTTCGCAAAAAAAATGCAAACGATAATTACGTTCAACGATAAAACGTTTTGACTATTTAACTACTTATTACTAAGTTTGTAAAATAAATACTTTTTGATAAAGTATAACAAAATTGTTAATTAATTTTAAAGTTATAATTGAACATAAATGCATTAGTTCGGCACAGACTTTTACAAGTTCTCGTATAAGTAGATTTCAAACAGTTTGCGGGCAGTACTTTCTATGAACTGGGACTGCTTCTTACTGAAAATAATTCACATAAGTGACTAAGATAAAAAAGAGCTTTGTATTCTAAAGTATTATGCTTATTATGATGTGTCGATTTTCAACAGTTTGCGGGCAGTACTTTCTTTGAACTGGGACTGCTTCTTACTGAAAATAATTTACATAACTGACTAAGCTAAAAACAGCTATGTACTCTAAAGTATTATGCTTATTATGATGTGTCGATTTTCAATAGTTTGCGGACAGTACTTTTTTCGAACTGGGACTGTCTCTTACGAAATTTAATTGCATACCTAAGGTTAAGCAATACATAATCTCAAATAATGATAACATAATCATCATTATATACACTGCAGTCACTGGGTCCTACAAACAGTACAACGGGACTGTTATAAAGTACTTTTAAGTGTTGTTTGCGGACAGTACGTGTTGTTATAACTGGGGACTGTCTCTTACAATATTATACTGACATGCAAAAATTTTATGAACATGAGGCTTGCTCTGTCTCTTACATACGACCAAGAGGTCATAGTTGACCATGTTCTAAGGGTTAACCTGAAGGACAATTAGAACAAGTGCTCCAGCAGTGGCTCCAGCCACTTTTGGAACCAACCCAGTACATCCCAGTCTGAAAACATTACAAATATACACGATGGTCATTCGTCGACTGAGGCTCCGAAGCGTGATCTACCTTCAGATCAAACGTCTGCTCTTGAAATAGAAAACATACAGTTAGATATTGAAGTATTAGAAATATTAGGTACTGACCCTACTTCAGTCAGGAGTGCTGGAGTTTTCCAGCACTGGGTCACAACAGGTATTAACAAAGAATTGCGTAAAGAACTCATAAGGATCATGTATCCCAGAAAATTGCTAATTGATTGACCCATCTGAGCTTGATCCTAAGATTAAAGCAGCTGTTTCAGATATTATTGCTAAACGCAATAAGGCCATTCAACTGAAACAGAAGGAATCGACTGCTGGAAACACTTGTCTGGTAAAATATATACTATTATATTGTCTGCAAATGAGAAAAATACAGCCTTGCTAAAAACACTTATGGATTTGGCAAAAAACATGTGTGATTGTCAACATTCTAATTCAATTTACAATTTTTTTTCTGAATGCCGTGAAGATGGATCTAAGGGATTCTCTTCATAATATTAAAATTGATAAACAATTATTCGGCGAAAACTTAAGGGAAACCATAAAATCAGATTAACAAGTCTGACACAGACCCAAAGCAATCAACGACACAAAAGTTTCCTAATAAGAAGCCAAGCTCTAATCCATACAGTTCTTCGCGAAATTTAAACTGGAAGGTCCGGGTCCTAGTCGCAGGCCGACGGGCCCTCCCAGGACGAAGGAGCCTGCAACGACTTCGACGGGTAGACGGCTCATCAACTTATCGAAGCAGTCGCAGTATCCGTGGCAGAGACAGAACAACAGCCGTCGTTAAATACGTTAACGCATGCAGGTCGTTTATCATTATTCTATAAAGAATTTTTAATGATTACCAAGGACCCACTGGTTCTTTTTTCATATAAAAGGATACAAGATTCCCTTCAATCGAAAACCGATGCAACCTGTATCACCGTCAACCCGAAAATGTAGTGAAAAGGAAAAGGCTCTTTTCATACACGAAATTAAAAATTTGCTGTATCTGCAATTTCAGAGATAACAGATCTGATCAATCTATCAAATATTTTTTAGTACCCAAGCCAAATGGGAAGATGCGCTTCATCTTAAACTTATCACTAAATAATTTTTTTGACACAAGTCATTTTAAACTGGAGGATTTAAGAACAGTTATAAAATTGATATCGAGAGATTGTAACCGTGCACAGTAGACCTGAAAGACGCATACTTTTTGTTAAAAATTCACAAGGGAGACCGAAAATATCTAAGATACCAATTTGATCAAAAAACATATGAATGTAATGTCTTATTATTTGGCTTAAACACAGCTCCTTTGGTATTCACTAAAGTCATCATGAAACCGGTCATGAAATTCTTAAGATTATGTGGTTACCTGTTAACAATATATTTGGATCACCTCTGTCTAATATAAGGGTCTTAAAACTTACAAGATACCGTAAAGTTGCTTACAAGCTTAGGTTTCATTATAAATACCGATAAAAGTAATTTTATACCTTCTCAGTCTTGTAAGTTCTTAGGATGTAGTTTAGACTAAAAGAAATTCTAGGTCACTTTGCCAAAATTGAATTTGCAATACAAAAGTTTTCTAACTTAAAAAGGTGTACTGTTAATATCCGCCTGTCCCGCCGTGAAATGCAGCTGGTTGAATACTAAATTATTTGAAATATGTATAATAAGTACATGGATATACCTTGTTATTTGAAACAGGATTTCTATTGGTGGAGCCGCACCAAAATAAAAATAGACAAGTATGACCTGGAGTTTTTTCAGGTGCCTCAACTACGGGGTGGGGAATTGCATGTGGAGACGACAGAGCTAGTGGTTTATGGAGTGTAAAAGAAAGTAGCAGACAATAAATTATTTAGGAATTCTTGCTGCGTTTATTGGTTTAAGATATTATGTGTCAAGTACTTCTACGAACTGACAATACCACGGTAATTTCCTACGAAAACCGTATGGGTGATATACACTCCCCACACCTGACAGAGATCGCAAAAGACCTCTGGCAATGGCGTAAACGTAAAAATCTTTACGTTTTTGCATCTCATATTCGATCTTCAGATAATACTATGCAGGCAGACCAAGAATGGCAGCTAGCTGATTATGCCTTTCAACAAATTGTTGAAAACTTTCATAGGCCTGACATTGATACGCTAGTCGTTGAAATAATAAATGTCCAAGATATATTATATCATGGCATAAGGATCCGGATGCATACGCCGTAAATGTTTTTTTCAGTGTCGTGGTCGAAATTCAATTTTTATGTTTTTGCTCCTTTCACAATGATTATTAAATGTTTAAGAAAGATTATCTCTGACAATGCCACAGATACACTTAATAGTTGTTGCATTTTGGTTCACATAACAGTGGTATCCACTATTTAAGAGTCTTTTAATAATTAAACAATTCGTTTTCAAAGCAGATTCAAACCTAATTTTATCTACAAATTCCAGCCGCAAACAAATGCGCAACTCCATTACCCTGGTGATGGTGATGATACGAAGAGGCGTCAAACAATTTTCTCTGGGCATCATGCTTAACTCCCTTTTAGATAACTCGTATAAGCAATACGAAGTTTGCTATTAAAAGTGGTTTATTTATTGGCAACTAAATAAACTAAACTTATACGAAAGTATCAATTCCCGATATACAACATTTTTTTTGCATCTGATTTTAACAGTGGCGCTCAGTATGGCACAATTAACTGTTATCATTCTGCTTTGGCTTTAATAACTAAAATTAATATCTCACAAAATCAAAAAATAAAAAGATTTATTAAAGGAGTTTTCGTACCAGACCTCCACCCCCTAAATTTAATGAAGTCTGGAAGTCTAAAAAAAAAAAAAAAAAAAGAAGTCTGGAATATAGCACAGGTTTTAAATTGTCTTGAAAAGTGGTGAATCTGGAAAAAATATGTATAAAAAAAAATACTTTATTAGCCATTGTCACAGCCCATAGGGTATGACGAACCCTTTCAAAAAATAATATTTGTAATATTAAAAAGTCTTCTTTAGCAATTAAAATCAAAATTTCCCATTCTCATAAAGACATCTAGTGGTAGCGCAGCTCAACCATTGCTCGTTATACCATTCTATAACGAAAAGCCAAGTATTTGTCCTGCAAGAGTTTTGATTACTTACCTTGAAATGACAATGTCTCTCTGTCCTGATTCCAACAATTTATTTATTAGTTACCGAAAGCCATATAAGCCTGTTACATCACAAACCTTATTCAAATGGATAAAAAATACGTTACATTTAAATGGAATTGATATTTCTACGTTTACTGCGCATAATACCCGGTATGCTGCTACGTCAGCTGCGCAAAATTTAGGTTTTAGCATAGACCAGATTATAAAACTGCAGGTTGGTTTTTAGAATTACATACGTTTGTCAAATTTTATAACAGAAAAGGCACCACTGCTTTGAGTGCTTAATCAAAATATTTTTCGTTTATTTCATAAGCGATGTTGTTTTTTTATGTAACAAATAATACTTTTTTATTGCTTTTTGTTTCTATGTTGAGAAAATAAAGAAGCAAGCTATGTTATAATTTTAATTTTTGCATATTTTTCGAACACTTAGTCTCTAAACGTCCACAAGTGTTAATCAAGCCTTGAAGACGAAGCATGAAGTATAATTAGAGATTAAACGAACTTACCTGAAGTGAAGTTCTATCTTAATTATACGAAGGCTTCGTCCGAAGAGATTAGCATGCCTCCCTCTCAAAAGTTATTACCTACTCCCCTATATTACTCGAAAAATATAATACTCCAAACTAAATGACAGCTATGACGGGCGCTTGAGCCAGGTCGCTCTTGACTACCCGCATTTGAAATTTAAAAAATAATAATTGTCTTTTATTACTTTTTTAATTTATAAATAGGTATATTCTCAATATAGTGTGTAATTGGCGATTACTAGGGCGTACTACAAGTGTTAATCAAGCTAATCTCTTCGGACGAAGCCTTCGTATAATTAAGATAGAACTTCACTTCAGGTAAGTTCGTTTAATCTCTAAATATTCATTATTATTATTTAATCTGAGCATTTAAAAAAACATAGTCTTTAAGATACTATTAAAAAAAACATTGAAATGAAGCTGTTTTCAACTTGAAATATTGTATTGACTTGTGATATTTTCACGTTTCTTTCAGGAAACGATTGCTAACTTGTTTAACTTAAAACTGAGCATTTTTCGTTCTAAAATGATTCATAGTTTTGACGAAACGTGTGTTTAAGCTGTTTTGGTGCGGGTAGCGGGCGGGAAAATTAGGCCACGCTTCTATGCCCAAGGTCGTTGGCGATACCACGGGCCTTAAGCTGGGTACGTATCTAAGGTCCGGTTCCTCGTACATTACAGTAAAGTTAAAGTTAAAATTTAACCGTTGTCAATTTTGACCTCAGTCAAAGAAAAATAAGTTGGGTTAAAAGTGTTGTCTGTACTATTTCATTAACCTTCCCTTACTTACTAATGTCAAAATTTAAACCACCCCCACCCTGTCGGTTATTTTGACCGCCGTTAAATGTGTAATTTGACTGCTCGTTATAGTAACCGCTTCTTCAACAACGCTTTTTAAATTTGACCGCCGGTTAATTTTACTTAACCATAATTTAACCCTAACCAAGCTTCGAGCAACCGGACCTAAATGTCTAAAATTAAAATACCTAACGTTAAAACAACTCGTATCTAAATACGTACCCGCTTAAGCTATTTCATTTGTGATTGTAACAACATTGGTATGGTAGGTATGTGAAGGTGTCCAATATTTAAAAATAATAAAGATGTTTTTGTTAAGACGCGAGTTTAAAAAATCGCTGTCTGCGTTTTGTTCTAACGAAATAAATCGTCTGTCTTGCCGCGACGAGCAAATCATGTTATTGTGGATTTATTGGCGTTTCTACCGCTTCTGGAAAACGAAGAAAAAGATGAGAAATGTTGGCAGCATCGTTCTAGTACAAGCAAATCTAGTGAAGACATTTTTTTTATTGAGTTCGTACGCGTGGGCTATTTCTAGTTCCCTATAAGCCTGATAGCAAGGTAGAGTTTGGAGGTTTAAACAAACTTATCTGACCCGTTGGCCATTTTTGGAAAGAAAGAAAGAAAGGAAGAAAGATAAGACATTTATTGGCGACACACACAAACAAAAAATTACACACAAAACGCCGACACCGACCTATTTCCTGAAGTTTTCGTACATAATAATAAATGAACTCGCCGCATACGGTTTTTTTTTATTTATTAAGGTTATGCCAGCCCCATCATAGCCTTATTTACAATATTTGGTTCTACAAGCTAGACTACCTAATACAAAATTATAGACTGTTCTGGCTTCCTTGCGCCAGCCAGGATTCCATGGAACATACTTACATTCACCATGCCTTTTACTCTCGTTTTGGGCACAATCCACCAACAAGTGGTGGACGTCTTCAATTCTACCGCAAGTAGTTAGGTATTACAATTTGGTGATTCTGCCGCACACGGTTGAAGCCGCTAGTCATCACTTGTTTCTTTTTCTGGCTTCAAGTGGCGGCGTTTGTGACTTTCGCGTGTGGCTCGTGTGCGGCGACACGGTAGAGTGCATGTACAAGTAGCTTGCGCATGTTGAGGCACTTGTGCGGGTTATAAAGTTATAATGCATCGTAAACAAAATTACAGCGCTTCTGGGCCATTCTAACCACCTACGGATGGCTCAGGAGCTTTTGTGCTGAGTCAGGGCCCTTTAGCGTCACACACACACACAATACAAATAAAATTATAGTATTGTTCTTTTTTAATATTTTTTTAATTGTTATTATTATTTTTTAAGTATTCCGTTTGTTAATGTGTTATTTTTTGTGTGTGACGCTAATAAATGTTTTTTCTTTCTTTCGTTCAAAAACATGTGTGGGTCTATACGGACGGCTCCAAGATGGGGACTGGAACTGGAGCTGGAGTATTCTCACAAGATCTGAATATCAAAATATCACTAGCGCTGGGCCAACACAGTTCGATATTTCAATGCGAATGTGTTGCAATAATAAACGCCGCTACCACGGCCCTGTCCAGAGGTATGAAGGAACTAAACATCCGCATACTGACTGACAGCATGGCCGTCCTAACAGCACTGGAGGCCAACACGATCAACTCCAGTATCGTCTACGAATGCCACAAAGTTTTGGATCGTTTAGCATCCAACAACGGAGTAATCCTACAATGGATTAAAGGGCATAGTGGATCACACGGGAATGACGCCGCCGATGAGCTGGCTAGAATGGGATCCTCCACAATAGTGGCAGGACCTACACCCATTCTGCCACTCCCATTCAGCCAACTGCGCTCATGGGTAAGGCAACGAACTCGTGCTGCACATAATACTCGTTGGGTAGCTCTAACAAGCTGTAGACAGTCTAAGATGGCGATGACTGCAGTCTCGCCGCGTTTGACCTGCAGGCTGCTCAGCCTTAATCGTCCAGACCTCCGGATAGTTGTTGGTACACTTACAGGTCACCTAACCTTAAACCGACAACTATTTATTATGAATGCGACGGACAGTCCTCTATGTAAAGGTTGCCAGAACGCAGAGGAAACAGCCGCCCACGTGATCCTGGAGTGCGTGGGTTTGGCCGCACAACGAACAGAAATTCTCACAGAGGTGGGGTCGCTCCTAGAAGCCTGTTAACGCCCCAGGAGGCTTCTGCGCTTCTGGAAGGAGCTAGGATGGCTCGACTAGCCATGTTCACGCATAACGGACCAAATATGAGTCTAAATGCGGAAAAGTGTCAATACCAAATACCAAATACCATGTGTGGGTCTAGCGACTCGAGTATGTACCAAAGCGAGCCATCCGCGCAACAAATCCGCGTGCTCTGGGGCACGCGCGGGTCACTCGCGTATGTTACTTGAGCAGGTTCAACTCATAAAGCTACCGCTCGAATAGCATGCACATGTAGCTCTTTGGCTACGAACAAACAACTAGTGGGTACTGCTTGCGCAAGTAGCCCGTGTCTTTACTTGCTCCAGTGATTTGCACCGTGTCCAAGTACAAGCGAGTAACTTGAACAAGTAGCTTGCGTATATTACTCACGCGTGACACCCGCATCTTTACTAGCTCCAGCTACATGCACCGTGTACAAGCACACTTAGGCTACGTCTGCTGGCTTGGCGCCCAAAGCCTAGTAGCTTGCGTTCTACTAGCGCAAGGCGCCAAGCGCGCAGTGCGGCCGGTTGCAAACATCCTAGAACGTTCGTTTTACCTACCAAGGTTACCTACTCGCTAGGCTCTAGGCGCCAAGGAAGCCGCCTGCCTGTGCGTACGTAGCCTTAGAGCTACCAGTACGGATACCGGGTGGTCAGACAGAGTGTCCACTTATCTCTACCGGTAGCTCTAAGTGTAATATTTTTCCGGGCGCCACTAACTTGATCCGGTGGTCTTTGGAATCAATAACTTTTCTGACAGTTGACGGCAATGTCGGTACTTTTGTATTGCTAGTGGCGTTTCCACCACACCGGGTCATATCTGGATCTGTACCATCAAGATACGGTTATTGCGTACACATTAGAAGAATCGAAGCTCCGGTAGTGAAGTACCTTCTTTTAAGTGGTAATAAAATATTATTATGTAATTAGCCAAGCCGAATGGCGACCGCGAACCGGACAACGTTCCGTGGGCAGGCCCCCTACAAGGTGGACCGACGATCTGGTCAAGGTCGGGGGAAGCCGCTGGATGCGGGCAGCGCAGGACCGATCGTTGTGGAGATCCTTGGGGGAGGCCTATGCCCAGCAGTGGGCGTCGTACGGCTGAAATGATGATGAATTAGCCAAGTGCCATGGCCAATTCTCCTTATCCATTTATACGTTATTTCGCCGCATCTGTGGTCTAGTGATACACACCACCGGTATCAGACCTAGAGGTCCCGGGTTCGATTTCCAGTGGAGGTAGGTACATATTGTATTCGGTTTGGTTGGTGGTAGGGCTTATTCAAGGTCCGCCTGGCTATATTTACCACCGTCTAAGTCCAAGCATGACGCCATAGCTAGTGGCAGTTAGAGATAAGATAGCCGGTTTCTCAGTAATGGAGGATTCCAGGAGTAGTACGCTTCCACCTTTAACCTTATCACTTAACATCGCAGGTGTGATGAAGTATAAGTGTTACACCGTTGTGGATAAAAAAAATCCATCCATAAGAAAGGCATTTGGTCCAGCGGTGGATATTAAATGGGTATTGATGATTATGATGAACTGGCATTAGCTCAATTTTATTTTGTAACTAGTTGACTAACTAAGTGTGACATCGGACAATATCCTTGAAACACCATAGTGACTTTGATTTGACTATAACGTTACGCCGCCGGCGCCGGACGTGGACAAACGTTTAAACAAAGACTTTGCAGACTTTGCCTTCTGACATGGCAAAGTACTGTAGTATTTTATCAAAGCTTTGAACAAATACTCAAATACCCGTGCTACACATGTGTCCAAACATTTGTTCAAATGTTTGTGCACTGGCATTAAGATAACAGAATCGAGGCATTAGCTAAAGCCTGAAAATAAGTATTTTTATACTTTGTATGAAAAACAGAAATGTAACCTGCGACAATTTTTTTGTTATAATGGGATAATAAAGTGATATAAATATAGTTGGGAGTGAGTAACGGCGCAGCCCGGCGCCGCCGTGCTCCGTTGTGATACTTGATACGGGCTTCAATTCGCGCTGCTCGACAAGTATGGAGGGATTTATTTATTATAAATTTTCGGTGGTCTTTTTATTATTGCTTTACTGTCACAAGATAAAAAAATATCTCAAGACCTCCGTAATTATGGAAGACAATTTACTGGAAAACTACCCCTAAACAACTTTGAAAGTCGATGGTCTGACTGGGGGGCCCTCATGGTGTGTTATGGTCCATTCTCCCTAAATATCTATGAAAAAGTCTAAAAAAAAAGGGAAAAAAGGCGAGTTTCTTGCCGGTTCTTCTAGTTACAAGGCCTCCCGACGCGCCGTAGGATTTGCAAACCGATAGTAGTTCACAAGTGCTATATCAGCCTAAAATGAATAAATTATTTGATTTTGATTTTAAAAGATCAAGCTAATAATCGAAGGACGGAGGAGCATCCCGTGACCTACCATACTAGCAAAGGCTGCTTAGCCTTGTGGCGGTGAGCCTTAAGGCGAGGATTCCCGACTGAAATAGGCACGCTAACGCTTGCTCGGCCGCGCTCGATACACTTCACGCAGACGCAGCGGCAGCCGTCAGTGAACTGTGAACTCGCGAGCGCCCCGCGAATCGAAAATCACTTAAAATTCAATTAAAAATTAACTAATAAAAAAAAATATGACGGCCGGAAGCCCTCGGCTAATCAAAGACAATCATTTTCGTATATTTTTCAATAACTAAAACCAAGTAATACTGCAAGTAATACGATATTTGGGTTACGGTTAGACGGATGTTTGCGATTTTATTTGACACAGTAAAATATTACCAATCGAAAAAAACGGCCGGAAGCACTCGATAAATAACTGTAAAATAACATATATTTTTTCCAAGTTTTAAGTACTTGTGATTTGCAAGTAATCCATAATTTAAAATACCCTATTTTTGGGAATCGGCGCCTTAACTACTTACATGCTCGGTAAGTAGGTAGTTAAGGCCAATTCCTCATTTAGAAACAATTTACTTGTAACATACTTGTAACACATACTGCTGCACTCAGAGACGCCAAATGACTTTAATTGACGATTAAATCTCTTTCTGTCTCTTTTTTATATCCAGTATTGAATAAAGTAGGAACGATAATGCCAATTAAATTTAACTAGCGACTCTAAATGCGGCAGAAAAACATTATTTTTAAAATAACTTTTAAATAAATAAAAAAAGCCGTTTCTACAACAGCAACCGACCGACACAGCCCAGTAATTGAAATCGTCTGCCCAGGAAACGTTACAATGGAATTTTCACAAATGGAAATAAAAAATGGCGGACGCCACGTCTAATTCCGGTGTCCTCGACTACCGCTAATTCAGAGGGTAAATTGGTTTTTAAATAAAACCTTACCTGCGCCATTGAAATACCAGGTGTCGGCCTTTTAATACTTATTTAATTTTTAAAAAGCTAATTTTTGTTTTTAGAGTGGACGGTCAGAGTGAGGTTTTGCATAAAATACTTTTTGGTCAAGTGTTTTGTATGTTTGGGAATTCGGTTTTCAGAATAAGTTAAACTAATAAACTTTATTTCTTTTGCCAGTTTGAATTGAAACCTTACAGCTGTGCTATATTCTGTGCATCGTGTAGTCCACGCGGGCAAAACCGCGGGCGGAAAGCTAGTACCTACCTACTTACTTATTTAATTTTAAAATGCTAATTTTGTTTTTAGAATGATCGGTCAGAGTGAGGTTTTGGATAAACTACTTTTCGGCCAAGCGTTTTGTATGGTAGTAAATTCGGTTTTTAGTCAGTGTTATTGATTTAACTTAAATCCTAATGTTTAATAATAATTAGTAAACTAAACTTTTTTCGTCAGTTTGCAATGCTTGTTTTTAAATAAAACTTTTCCGCTCTACTGAAATATCAGGTGTGTCGGCCTTTTTATACTTATTTAACTTTTAAAATGCGTTTTTTTATTTTTTAACGAACAGTCAGAGTGATCTTCTTACTAAATAATTGTTATAAAATAAAATTAGAAACGTATTTTTGACTTTATATACAGTCATGTTAAGTTTAACAAATGCTTTTAATAGGTGCTATTTAAAAGAACTTATAATTCCTTGAATAAGCTTTTCTAGTCAATTTCATTTGCTAATGGTAAAATCTAGTTATTAGTAGTCATAGGTCTTGACTCGAACCTTAGACCTTACGACCCTCTTATTACTAGGCAATTAAGTATGAAGTAGCATGCCCTGGTGTAATTTAATTGGTTGAAGATATTATTATATACTTAGTATAACAATTACATATTTATTTTACTAATGAGTGACTGTTACACACTTTAAGTATGTGTTTCTTACTAATATTTTAAATGCGAAATAGCCTGAGATACGAATAGGGATCGACCTTCACACATCTGTTTAACCACTTGTAAAAAGTATGTTTTATGAAATTAAAAATGTTAGTTATTTAATTTTTTACTTTTTTGCATTCACAATGCAATTTTTATTATTGAAAAATGGAAAATGAAGTATTTTGTTGTGAGAAGGGTCGATTTTTTCAAAATACTTCATTTTCCATTTTTCAATAATTAAAAATGTTAAATAACATATCATTCACTCAGACTATGTTTGATCGACGATTGTATTCGACTCAAATCGATATCGAATTGATTGTACCCATTTATTTTATTGATAATTTTTATACCAGTCTACAGAATTTAAAATAATTGATTCGTTGATTGATACGTGAAAGTTCGTTTTCAATATTCACCCGACCGGGAAGCGAACCCGGGACCTCTAGAGATAGCGGCACCTTGAAAACGTGCGTGCACCACTCGGCCACGGAGGTCGTACAGTATATCTCGTAGGATAATTAAATAAAGAACGTAAACAAAATTTGGGATTATGCAGCTCCTGAAGAAACTATGGTCACAGCGACCTTAAAGAACTATTGTGACTCGCCATTGTTAAAATAACTTATAGCCTGGAGGCTTCCATGAAGTGCAGATAGACATGTGAAGATAACATTAATCTATACTCTATACATATACATACAAATAAATAAAATTGGAGTGTCTGTTTGTAATATTAAAATAACCGCTTTTTACTACATGCATATGATTATATATGCGGTACATATACCAAAATAACTTTTTTTTTTAATTTTTGTCCGTCTGTCTGTCGGTCTGTCTGTCTGTCTGTTTGTTCCGGCTAATCTCTGAAACGGCTGGACCGATTTTGACGGGACTTTCACTGGCAGGTAGCTGATGTTATAAGGAATAACTTAGGCTACATTTTATCCCGATATTCCCACGGGAACGAGAACCACGCGGGTGAAACCGCGGGCGGCCGCTAGTCTCTCTACAAAATAAGAAAGTCGACAAATCTGTCCCTGGTCGCACACGGGCCACCGACCACAACCACAAACCGCCGCCACCGACCTCTTTCCTGTAGTTTTCATACATATTATGAAGTCTCCACTCGCTTCTTGTGACCGCCACCGGCCACTAACGCCGACACAAAATACTACAAGCAAATGGCTTAGAAAAATTAGCAGCAACCGACCGCAATAGTATCTACTGCTTTTGTTATTTATTTTTAACTAGCTTTCCGCCCGCGGCTTCGCCCGCGTGGACTACATGACGTTATTCCGCGGGAATGTGATATTTTCCGGGATAAAAAGTAGCCTAAGTTACTCCTTATTACATCAGCTACCTGCCAGTGAAAGTCCCGTCAAAATCGGCCCAGCCGTTTCAGAGATTAGCCGGAACCAACAGACAGACAGACAAAAATTGAAAAAAATGTTATTTTGATATATGTACCGTATATATAATCATATGCATGTAGTAAAAAGCGGTTATTTTAATATTACAAACAGACACTCCAATTTTATTTATTTGTATGTATAGATAAGTATAGTTTTTATATTGTAAGTCCTACTTTTTATGTTGAATGCTTGTGTGTTTTTAATGTGGTCTGTTTGGTGGTTATTTTGTTTCATGTTAATGTGGTACTAGCTTTCCGTCCGCGGCTTCGCCCGCGTGGACTACACGACGTTATCCCGCGGGAATGTGATATTTTCCGGGATAAAAAGTAGCCTATGTTCGTTCATCTTCAGACTACAAAGTATCTGTGTCCCAAATTTCAGCTGAATCCGTTCAGCCGTTTTAGCGTGATCGAGTAACAAACATACAAACATCCAAACATCTAAACTTTCACATTTATAATATTAGTTAGTAGGAGATATTTTGTGTATGTGATAGTTGTCGCTATGCATTAAGTTTTTTGGTTTGTATTTTGTTGAATTTTTTACTGTGATGTCACAACTGGACTCAGCAGAAAACCAGTGCAACAGATCTCATCTGTTGCGTACACTGCGCTGAGGCCGGTTTTGACATCACATAACACCTGCATTATCCTTTGTGTGTGTGTGTGTTTTTTTTAATTATTAATTTCTATTTTGTAAATGTGTAAGTTTTATGTGTTGGCAAAATAAATACTATTCTATTCTACTACCGGCCTCAAGGTGTCTGTCGCGCGCTTCAGCTACCATTGTCGCTTCTAGCTTCAAGTGGCGGCGTTTGTGGCTGTTGTGACTAGTGTGTGCGACGACGATTAACTTTCTCGTTCGCTCAACGGTTATTAATAAAGAAGTATTTACACCGACCTCAAAAGTCAAGGCCATAATCTATCCCAGCTTAAAGGTCCACATAATAATTTGTAAACGAGCCTATATTGACAGGATGCCACGCGTGCTTCGCGCGTCGCCGCCGTCACGTTTCTGTCCGCTGAGGACTTTTTTAATATCCCCTCCACTTTCCCCCTACTCATTAATTATGGGGAATGAGTCCCTGAATATGAAATATGAGGTATTGACATTGTTCTCGTCTTCTCAGAAGTTTATGGGGGTGTTAGCGGACGAGATAAATTCGTTATGAAGATTTTTTCTCTCTTGAAGAATTAGTAATTTGATGTGCCCGTTGGTGCAGTGATACTGATGAGTCAGGGGTCGGTGGTTCGGTCCCAGGACATTAATTTATGAGAGGAAGATTTGTATTGGTTCAGTTTCTGGGTATTGTTATCTCTATGAATGTAGGTACTTATTTAATTAGGTACTAGCGGATCCTCGCGGTTTTACCCGCGTGGTACCCGTTCGGAATTTTTGGATAAAATATAGCTTATGTCACTCGGTAAGAATGTAGCTTTCTAATGGTCAAAGAATTTTCTAAATCGGTCCAGCAGTTTCGGAGCCTATTCGATGCAAACTAACAAACAATCAAAATCATTCCTTTTAAACCGACTTCTTAATCAAAAAGGAGGAGGTTCTCTATTCGTCTGTATGTATGTTTTTCTCTTTTTTTTTTTTGTGTATGTCCACCGATTACTCGAAGACGGCTGAACCGATTGAAATGGTTCAAACGTTATTACATCAGGTTGGTTTCCAAGTTGGTCCCATTTTTTGAAATTTTGAAATCGGTTCAGTAGTTTTCAGGAAATCTTGAAAATACGGTCGTTTTCGTTACCACTTTATGTGAATTTAATACGTATCTTTCGGCATAACTCCTTTGTTTATAAACCGATTAAGATGATTCTTGTTTTGTTAAAAAGGGGATACCTCAAGGTATTTTAACCGACTTCGAAAAAGGAGATTTTCAGTTTGATCACATACCTATTTACCAGAAAACACGTAAATTGCCTGCACGATGCACTAAAAAGAGTGAAATAAAAATTATTTTATAAAAAAATTAAACCGCCTTCAAAAAAACCACATCAAAAAAGTAAGAAACAATTCCTTACCAAATAAATAACGTAAGTACTTTGAAGTCGGGCGGGTTTTAACAAAAACAAAAAAAAAATGTACTTACATGTTTTACGCCCGACTTCAAAGTACTTACGTTATTTATTTGGTAAGGAATTATTTCTTACTTTTTTGATGTGGTTTTTTTGAAGGCGGTTTTTATAATATTAGTCTAGACAAGCGATATAAGGGCGCTCTCAAAATGAAATTCTTAAGTCTAGCGAGCTGTTATCCTATGTTATGTTGTGACGATCTGAGGTGCCGGGTTCGAATTCCGGTCGAGTAAATTTAGAAAACTAACTTTTCTATATTTTCTCGTGTATCTGGGTAGATGTAATACCCGTCCCATTAAGATATCACAAGTTCATACACTACTTGATTTCGGATTGGAGAATTATAGGTATTTTTTAAATTATTATTTTTTTGTTTGTATTTTTGTCTACGATCAGTCCTAGAACTTTGAGTAGGCTTGTTATTTTTAAAAATTAAATAAATTATACTTAGGTATAATTAAAATATATGTTTTTGTTTATTAATTTATTGTAACGGCTTGTCGAAATTCTAGATATTTGGGTGTATCCAACAACTTTAGCTGTAAACCGCCTAATTTTTAATAAGGCGCGAATATATAAGTTTCTAAGTTACTTAACAGCACATGGCGGCCATATTGAATTCTCACACTCCTTATAGGGTGCACAATAGAGTCATAATGTCAGTTAGTTAGTGGCCAACTCATGATTGCCGCCTTTTGACTAGCCTTATTAGATTATCTAAGTTCGTATTTAAATAGTTATCTGTGATTTTCAAACGCGATTAAGCTTAGGGAATGTGTTGTTAAAGTAAATTAGGTGTGAGTGGCAATAAGCGCAGTTCTTTTGTTTTAACACTGCTACGAGTATAACAGAACTACGATCACAATAACTTTAATTTAATTAGAACAGCGGGCCGATTGCCGTAATTTTAGGCAGCGCGTCTTGACCACGTTTGCGTCATAACGTTTGATTTGACATAACATGACATGTTTCGTAATGACATAACGACGTACACGTCGCGCAAACCTAAACGCCGCGAAAACGTTAGTTACGGGTCTTTTGTATCGCACAAAAACGGGATCGCGCTAATTTTTTGATGTTTCCTGTACACCCGACTAAGAGCAGTTGTGCACTACGTCCGATTCTTATTTGATTCTTATCAGTGAAATGACGGATCTTAAAAACTCCGGATAGAATACGTACGTATAACTAGAATCGGATCTAGTGCGTAAACTACCATACAAATAGTTCTATGACCACGCCGGACCGTCATTTGACTGATAAGAATCGAATAAGAATAGAATAAAAATCGGACGTAGTGTGCAACCGCTCTAAGGGCGTTTGTGCACTACACTGAATTTTACCGATCCGGAAAAAAACGGATGCTTGTATTTTAATAATTAATTATTATAAATAATAGAATTTATTTATTTCGTGTAGTTTAGGGTTCGAAACATTGAAACTACACGAAATAAATAAATTCTTACTATTATAAATAAATAAATTATTAAAATACAAGCATCCGTTTTTTTCCGGATCGGTAAAATTCAGTGTAGTGCACATTGTATTTATTTATAATTAAAACTACAATCCTTTAGTTATTTTACATTAAGTTAAAACTTTTATTAGATTAAGTGAATTCTATATAATATCTGTTAACATAAAATGCTTTCGTTGTCCATTTAAATGAATTAGCTATGTAACATTTTAAGGTTTTTGTAGCGAAGGGGCTGAATCCCTAAGCACAGGTTATTTTCATAACCAATTTAGGGTCAGTGGTAACACTTCTCCTTGAAAATGAAATATTACGTCAATATTATTGTAAACTTGAAGACTAATCCTTTATAAAAGCCTGCTTATTGTAAAGTTATTGTAATTGTAATTTTATGGTCAATGAAATAAAAATTTATTATTATTATTATTATATTTTATAATAGTAAGAATTTATTTATATGTTAGTAGTGATGAGATGGTAATGACAAATCCAAGTTTTCCACCTCAAAAGCCCTTTGGATCATTGTTAAATACTTAAAAATCCATAAAACTTTCGGATATTTTTCAGTATTTGTCAATTTTTACCACCAAGGATCTGAGTTACGGCAAATGTTACTATGCACTTTTTAGAGTAGACTAAATTTGCAATAAAAAGAGAATAATTTAGTTTATGTAGGCCAAATAGTTTTTTAGATACGGCTTTTTTTAAATTTGTAATATCACAAAAAAGGAAGTATTACATTTTTTTTATTTTTCGTCAAATTTGACCCCCTAGTAGTGGGTTTATGTCAAAAGTTTTTTATCAGTTATTAAAGTCCATTAAATTTTCAACAAAATGAGATTAATTATGTCAATTTAAACCTGAAAGTTCCTGAGACACAGCTGTTCAAAGTTATAGAGGTAGGTAAGTAAACAATTATGTAATAGAAGGGTTTGGAAAAAGTAGTAAGCCCTAAAGGAAGAAGGATCTGGGAGGCGTTCCCGTTCTACCCTGCTAATGACACACAAACCTTAATCACCTTGAAAGCATACCAAAGGTGTAAGGTTGTACCAGCAGATGTGGTTGCAGGAAAGCAGAACTCAAATGTTCGGCTATTTGCAGCTACTGCATTGGCCAATCAATCGAGAACATACCAGACCTGATGTGTGATGACATTGATAAACCATTGATTGATAACCCACCATCAAAGGACGATTTTGATCTTCCTGAGCAGTTCGATGAAGAAATTATACGTCAGCAAGCTGCCCCCAAAAAGTGTGCTGTGGATTCAAAGGACGTGCCTGGTCCATCAGAATTATACAAACAATGTACATATAAGTAGGTAGGTTTAATAGTTAGTTAAGATTTTAAATATTTTTTTATGGATTCACAATGCAGTTCTGTCTGTATGCATAAGAAAAATTGTGGAGGTAAAAAACCACGAGCCCTGCAACGGGATGCAGCTTGCAGGTCTCGTGGTTTTATTTCTTTCACATTTTTCCTAAAAGTAGGTAAGTATTATACAAAATTGCATTGTAAATGCATAAAAATATTTTAAAAATCTCAAAAATTAAGTTATTTTCGTATTTGTATAACCCAAACGGACATTTTTAGAACCACCCAAAGGCCGTTTGTGCACTACCACTGAATTTTACCGATCCGGAAAAAACGGATGCTTGTATTTAATTAATTACTAATATAAATGATTAATTATTAAAATACAAGCATCCGTTTTTTTCCGGATCGGTAAAATTCAGTGGTAGTGCACAAACGCCCAAACGGTAAAGTGTTTTCATGTCGAGCAACACCCCCAGCTCTACTCCAGTTGTATTTCAAAATTAAAGAAGCTAGAAAATGTTAGAAAATTCATCGGTCTCTTCGACACTCGAAACGGTTCAATTTCAGCTAGACTTTGCAAGAAATGTTCTGGAAAAGTGAAAAATCCGGTGAGAAGCAGCAATAATTGGAGATTACGGGAACGAGAGTGCTCTTCAACATATTAAACTATCAAAGACAAACTAGAATTCTGTATCGATGAGTCTCATCATGACAATAAATAACACAACTATTGGAACCCATTGTCGCCTCTCGCTAACGAATAAATATTTGACTATAGTTTGTTCATAATTTAACAAGGTAAAAGAAAAAAAAATACCTACCTACCATTATCGATATTGAGGTCTTATAAAATACACTCGTTCATAAATGAAATGGAATTTAGAAACCTACTAAGTATAATAGGTTTTAAGATTCCAACATCGATTTCAAAAAGAAAGTATCTAGCTTTGCGACTAAGTAATGCTATGTGATTTTAAATGACTCCTAATGTAAAATAAAAAGGTTTAAGCAGGTGTCTAAATGATCCTGGTATAATACCCACGCTGAAACCTTTAACATTATGCACAACTAAATCGTTTATAACGAGAACCTTGTAGCTCTAATGACTCAATCCGCAAGCGAAGTTATCCGAATACTAGTGTAGAGATGTTGTTAATATATCGATAATTCTGTAGGTATTGCATATTTGGCGTGTTAAGTTAAAAACAATTACTGTTGTACTATTTATTTACTGTTCGTGATAAATTCTCACATTATTGAAAACGAAGTAAGTATTCTTCTTCTTCTTATCGTTTCGACCATTCGGCTTTATAATTAAACTTTTTGGGGCCAATACTGTGCCACTTGTATTCCTTTGCATTATTGGAAGTATTAGAAACAATCGGCCCGTCTCACAACTGGCTTCGATGGGACTCGAACCCACGACCTTTTGCTGCCCGCTCACCTGCCTTCACAGGCAGGTAAATTTCTAATACTTACTTCATTTTAATTAATAGAAATTGCATTGTGAATGCAAAAAAACTAAAAATAAATTCTCATGTAGGTAGTCAGTCATAACACTCATAACATAACTTTCCAGTATAAATGATCAGGAACCTTTTGCTGCAGTAAAAAATCTTGTTCCTGTAGAAATTTTTTAAAAACCGTAATATCGAAGAATCTTTTAATAGGTAGTTAGTTTTATCGTAATTGTTCTTGAAGTCATGTGCTTTTGTATGTTGTTCATAAGTCTTACCTTACCTACGCAATAGCATATAAAATGTTCTCTTAGGGATTTTTAGTAATTTGGGAGCCATATCCTGTGACTACGCCGCTTAAAAATACTTTCCCGAAAATAATATCTATCTCTTATATTTTTTTGAATCTTTAGTTGTTTATTCGTTTGCTATCATCATTTTTGTCGATACATCGATTACCTATGCGCATTGACATCACTACCATAAAAATCGAAGTTCGTTTTAGTGTTGCCATTTTACAACCGCAGTGCAAGCCGCCACTAATGAACGTTACAAAGTATGGCAACACCATGAATTATGTTGAATGTACCGACTTAAAGGATGGAGTTTATTTCCTCTCCGCACGTTGTGTTGTTAAGTAGTCACCTTTTAAGATACATCGTTTGGCCTTTGAACTTTATAGCTTTGGAGCAAATTAAGTTATTTAAAGGACTTAATAAATGATAGAATTACACGCATGTTTAAGTTTGAGCATGTGGGATGGGCAGAGGAGGGGCGATGAAAAGATAGGAGTTTGTTAGAGGAACTCATGTATAACAATTTGAATTTTGCGTTCTCTATGTCTATCCTTTGATCGAGTTTATGACAAAATAGTTTCTTTCTAGACCAACAACTACATATAAGAATGTTAAAAGAAATAAGTAACTATTTATAACAAGAAAGAAATGAAGAATAAAACCGATGAAATTGCACAGTGCCTACTTACTTATACTATACTAAAATATAATTAAAAAAACCTTAGCTAGCTTTCTAGTTTTGTGATTGACAGTTTTTAAAATTTTGAAATAGTTTATTAGTAAAACGATGATGTCGCTTTTAAGCAGACACCGGTGTTTGCATCTCTATCGGATGTGGTATTTTTCCGTATTTCTATCTCCTCTTCTTATCTTTATTTCTTCTAGCTTTGCACGACCCCTTAAGCACAGAATATATAATAGTCCTTAAGGTCAATTCATATAAGCGCTGAGTCGAAGCCTCAATCTGAAACTTTCTTAAACAAATTCACTTTTATCTATACAGCGTACTGCACAAGACATCTTTTTACAAGCTTTTATTTAACTTGCAGTGTATGTATGTATGTCTGTTCGGGTCAAATCTTGCAAGCTAAATTTGACTCTTTCCAAGCGTCCGATTGAGCTGAAATTTTGCATAAGTACAGTGGCCCGATTCTGCTAACGTTAAGTCGAAATCGTGTCTCAATCGTGTTTCAATTGTTGTGCTTTTTTACACACTACTTACAAGAATTATGACAGTATGATGTGATGTGGATGTAGTGTGTGGTGTGACCATCAGTAGTATTGTGAAAAACGTTCAAATTTCTTGTAACTAGTGTGTAAAAAGCACAACAATTGAAACACGATTATGACTTAACGTTAGCAGAATCGGGCCACTGGTTTGGTTTGGATGACAATAAGTACAATATTAGAAGTACAGCCAACCAAAAAGCTTGTCATAAAAATGAAGTTTTTACAAAAAGCTTATTTTCTATATAAGAAATTTATGTTCATTAAGAGTTGGAGATAAGGGTAAATTTGTTATGCGAAGTTTCAGATTGAGGCTTCGACTCAGCGCTTGTATGAGTTGACCTTAACAATGAATAAGTGCAGTGGTCACAATTTGCTCGTCACTCGCTACTGTACTCGTGCCGTTTTCTACAGTACTTGCTGTACTTGCCGTTTTCTTCAGTACTTGCTGTACTTGCCACTCGCCACTACTAGACCAAAATATGCCTATCAGCAATAGAGCGGTTATCGTAGTTTCGCTGTTAATATCGATGTAGGTACTCCCAACTGTACTAAGTTACGTTATCCGACACCATCGATATCCATCGTTTGCATTCAATATTAATACACCTTTGTATTAAATTCCGAGAAATCTCATAGGTATCGATGGTAGCGACCAGTCAATACTTTATTATGTTACGATAATGTTCTGCTTTCATTAAAGGGTTTGTAAAGATACTCATATTTAATTGTCTGGGGATCTATATTAATGCTAGTTTTCCGTTATACCTATTACAAAGATCCACGTGCTATATTAGCATATTATATTATTATATGGTATGTTAAAGTAATAATTTTTTTTATGTAAGGATTTTTAAACAATATTTTGGGGGAATAGTAATACATGAGCTCTGACGCCTATCGAAACCGTATTTTTCTATCATTTGGTGTTGGTTTTCGCACGAACTATCTCCTGAGGATGCCCCGCCCCGGGTTGGGGTGAAACACGTGTAGAGTAGTCTAATCGGTGAAGATGCAAGGTGTACTGCCTTGCTAAATGCAGGTATTGTGTACTGGTATTTTTGTGGGGTGCATGTGCAATTTTTTGCGGGCGGGCGGGCGGTGCATCTTGCATGTTGTGTTTTTTGCGGAAGTATCCAAGCTACATAATAATATATTTAGATTTTCACAATGGTTAGGGACTTCCGCCAAGTGACGCCTGATTCAATCAAATAAAAATAATCTCTTGTTTGTTTTTGGTTCAAACATGAAATACATACTTATATCTATTCTGATCATCAGCAAACAAACTAAGTAGGTATTATAATTTCTGATCAAGTTTTTTACAAAGAAACTCATGTCATGATTTTGTTCTAACAAAACGACTGTTTTATTTAAGCCAGCATTCCATTCCAAGGAATATAGGTAAAAGTGTACGGTGCTTCATTAAAAATGCAATCATTCAATCGCTTACTAGGAAACATGTCAATTGATTTCCATTGCCCCTACTGTTTGTTTACGGAAGAAAACATTTTATTCTCACTTCTTACGATGTCTCTTCGAGTTGCAAAATTGATTATGGTTGTATTGTAAATCACGTTTACACAGTCAGTTTTTTAATATATTAAATAGAGTCGATTAGTATCAAAGACGGCAATCTGTACTTTTTGGCTAAAATGAGTTATTGGCATGGCAACACAAAACAACATAACTAATAAAATCGTTTTGTTATTGCATTACGTTACAAAAGCAGCAATCTACCATACAAAATACTCATCAAAGTTTAAAGTTAGTTGCAAATCTGGCATTCTGCTAAGGGCTTAAGACAACACATAAAATGTTTTTTTGCATTTACCAAAAATTCTCTAAAAGTCAGATTACCGCTTTTGATACTAATCGACTTTCGTAGTCCCGGATTTGGTCTGCATTTGCTACACGCATAAAGCCCGCTATACACGTTGGCACAACCATTGGCCAATACATCGTACATTGACACTTTTGAACGAACAAGTTTAAAAAGGTTCTTTCAAAAGTGTCAAGTCAATGTACGATGTATTGGCCAATGGTTGTGCCAACGTGTATAGCGGGTTTTAGGCCCATTCTCTATCCATTCATAAGGATGCCATGTGCCCCAGGAAAGACGATGATATTCAAATGGCTGATGATGATGATTCGATGATGAATTTGTTTGTAATGAGACAATTAGTAGTGGCAAAGGTTGAGTGCCGGTCCCGCTAGATGGCGTGACCTGGCTTAATAGTTTGACACCACTGCGGCTAAATCGAATTGCACTTTGATTGCATTCTCAAAACCTGCATTTTTGACTTAGATTGGGTTGCTTTTCGGGTCAATAGTTAAGGGTTGGTAATTACTGTTCGATCAGTAGTTTGATGAAAATGCTTAAAATAATAGCTGTAGATTTTTCAATTTCCGATCTTTGTGAAACTCAGTAGGTACCTAAGTTTGAAGAATACATTGATGAAGATATTCTCAGTTTATTATTACGATTTATTAATACTTTGAGTTTTTTTAATATCAATTATTTTAGTAGTATTTAGAACTTTGTTATAGGAGAGGATATGAGATATAGATATACAAGAAAGGAAATGAGTACCTATATTGGTTATGAAAGGTAAAAAGTACTAAAAGATAATATTATGTATTAATTGTTAGTATCCATTACAAACAAACAAACAAAAACAATCAAAGTACAGTAAAAAAAAAAAATCAGCTGTTCCATACATTTCAATCGTGTTAATTTGAAAATTTGTGTGGAACAGCAGACTTTTTTTTCGCGATTTCAGAGTTGCTCCCATAGTAAAATCATAAAATTAAATTGTTACAAAAAACTTATTTGAATCACAGCACCGATAGAATGGTCTTACTAACGAAAAGAAATGGAAGTACTTAATCGTTATACATTAACGAATCGGCAGCTGATTAGTAAAATTGAAACTATGTAGTATGTCCATCAGTATATCCTTGGGGCCTATGCCCAGCCGTGGGCGTCGTTGGGCTGACATGATGATGATGTCCGTCAGTTTAAAGTGAGACACGCAATAAAACCTCCCCAACTCATACAAACAGTCGCCAAATTGTTTCAACACGTCCAACTTATGACGAGACCGATCGCAATTCCCACATTAAGGAGGACCAGGCTTAAGGTGACTCACAGTCTACCACGCTGTGAGGTCGCCACGGGTGGCCACGGACCATCATACCTCGACCCCTCATATTCCCCCAAACCTTTCATCTGTACCCTCACAATGACCGAACCAAGCACCATCAAAGCTCTAAGTTAACTGGTCGTCTCAAACTTTTATGGATTTCGCCCAAACCCTATGTCAGCGGAATTTTTGCAAACGATTCTTCTCTTTAAACGATTGGGGTAAGGTTGGTTTTGTGATTTTGGGGTTTAGTTTGAGGTTTTCTGAGAAACAATGTCGTCAAGTGATTATTACAGCCGCATTGGCTACTGGCTCTGTTATGATCGAGACTAAAACACGTCGTTTGGGCGTTTCATTTTTAGGGATCCGGAATTGAAGAAAAGGGAAATAAAAGTTTGCTGATTTGTATTTCAGTGCTAAATTCTTTGTAAAAGATATAAGTACGTATTTACTAATAGCAACTATATCTGAGATTTAGATTTATTCTACATTCTGGTGTCCTTTTAACCGGAAGTTTTTTTTTTAAGAAATATTGAAAATTGAAATTGTTATTCATTATTGTTTGCAGTCCCTGCGTGGTGGTCATGCCCATTATCCTCATCGCTCCTTATTTATTTATTTATTGGAAAACCAAATTCTGCTTCACCTAATACATTAAAAACCTTAAATATAAACATAAAGCCATTTACAGGCTTATGAAAGTACCCCAGCAGTGGGGATTCTTTTGTTTTTTTTATTGCTTATATACCCCAATTTCAGCGCCTGTGTTATGGCAATTGGAAAACGACGGGTATTAACCACATCAACTTACACCCAGACACGAGAAAATTTGAAAAGTTAATTTTCAACATTTACCCGACTGGGAATCGAACCTGGGACCAAAGAGATATCGGTGCCTTTAAATCCGGTTTGTACACTACTCAACCATTTGAGGTCGTCATGAGTTTAATTGAATTGAATGGCTAATGATGATGATGATGTTATCTAAACTCCGATATCTTCGAAACCCTTCATCCGACGTAGATGTCCATCCATACCTTTGCAGTTTTTACGCTTTCATTGTTCGTGCATTGTTTGGTCAGGGCTACCTCGGAATGTGCAGTTCGGTTCCGTACGTAATTATAGGAATGCACTTACCGAATTGTTTTCTGTCTGAGTATTCTTGTTAATGTTTCCAGAATCCATTATCTGTTGCTTGAAGGGATTGTAAAGGTTTTGTGACTTTGTGAGGTTTTAAGCTTATTCTATTTTTATTAATATTTATATAATATTTATTTATAATATTAGTATGGAGTAGTTTATATGCTACTTTTTATCCCGGAAAAATATCATTTTCCCGCGGGATAACGTCGTGTAGTCTACGCGGGTGAAGCCTCGGGGTTTTTTTTTGCGTCGAATGTCCGATCATTTCCTATTGAAATAACCGCACATAGGCAACCATGCGGACACAGAGGGGAGGTAGGCGGTGAATCCTCATGGATACCTACACTCACAGCCGGCTGTGAGTGTGGTTATGTCGGACTTTTACCGACTAAACACCGTCTGAAATCAGCTGTTACCGGGAAAGGTAATTCAGCATATCTAAGGCGACCACGTCCCTGTAGGGCCGTGGCGCAGCGCGTCACTAACCTAGGCGAAGTGCGCACTGAAGATGACCAGCATCCAGAAGGGCTGACTGGCCATATATTATATGTATGTGAAGGAGGGTTATGGTATCCATCACGGTTCGTCATGTCCATGGGCGTTAGGAAGCGGGTTTATATTAAATGAGACTAATTAAATTAAGTTTAAAATCAACAACACTATTTATTATTGTTAATAACAAATTTCACAAAATGCCCAGAGGTATGCGGAATGGCAAGTGAACCGTCAGCGCCGAGACTCACATAAAAACTGAGCTCTCTATTTTTTTAGTCGTCGTAACGCGTCGAACGTCCGACCATTTCCTATTGAAATAATCGCTCGTCCGGCAACCTTCCCGACAACGGGGGAAGGTTGCAGTGAATCCTCATGGATACCCTTACAGCCGGCTGTAAGGGTTATGGCGGACTCTTACCAACTAAACACTGTCTGTAGTCAGCTGTCACCGGGAAAGGTAATTCAGCATATCTAAGGCGACCACGTCCCTGGAGGGCCGTGGCGCAGCGTGTCACTAACCTAGGCGAAGTGCGCACTGAAGATGACCAGCATCCTGAAGGGCTGACTGGCCGTCATTTAAAACGACTGACGCCCAAAGTGAGCGGGTCGGAAATCGACTGACTCCCAGAAGGGGTAATCGCCGCAGTATGCGTTTTAAACTAATTTGGGGCTGTAAGTACAGTCAACAGAAAATCATCGTTATCATGTAGCAATACGAAAACTGTTACACCACAAGAAAATGACACACGCCTTTAAAACTTAAAATAAATGCGTGGGTACCTAGGCGGTCATATCGCACAAAGTGATATCTTCCAGACTTCGATCATATAAACGATCGAAGCTTCCAGACAACAAACAAACAAATTCACACAGATAAGAAAAAGGGTTAAAATAAAGAATCATTCTATGTTTTTAACAGTGTTTGATTTATGTGCCGTCAACTTTACCTTCAAACTTAACTAAACGATATGCTTATGTAGGTACAGTTACAGTCAGTACCTAGTTCCCTTTGAGCCTTTGAAGTGTGATAGCGCTCATCTACAGTGTTTGTGCGCCAATATTGACTTTGGCATGACTGGCTTTATAGAAATAACCTATAGGTACCTATAAGTACAAGTTATGTACAGGGTGGAACTATTTCATGATACCTGCCCTCTGATTCACAACCGTTCGGAAACGGAATCGGATACGTATTCTATGCTTTATTCTCTACGTTAAAGTGAGTGACAGAGACAGAGCATACATTCCGCTGTCGGGAACGTTTCCGACGGTTTGTGAATCAGGGGGCTGGAAGCATCAAATTCAAATAATGGAGATATTAAATTTCACTCAAAGGAAAAATTCCTTTATTTTTGAAATTAAATAAAACTGCGTTCACTTACACTTTTTTCACTAAGTATATAAAAGAAAATTATTTTTCTCCCACTTGCGTATTGCGTTGCGTATAAGATAGTCGATCACCCATCTGTGACCCGACCGTCGCCAACCTTGCTTAGTCTTGTAACCGCAAATGGCTGAATTATTTAAAGCCTTCTTTCTTTATGGCCAACATTTTGCGATCCCGCGCATAACCACCTAATGCGGAAACCGGGATGATAAACAGTCTCAAAAAAAATTTTCTTTTCCCTACAAATACTCTTACATTTGCTGAAAATGTTCTCCCCGTTTCAATACAAGATATCAACCGACCGAAAAAACCAGCGTTTGAATTATATAAGTGTAAGCAGTAGATCAAGTTTTGGTGTAGCTACCTTCATAGGTATTTGGTAAGTATACTATAGATAAGGTATTCTATAGAAGTTTATAATATCATGAAAAGGAATGTAATGGATAAACTAAAAAACTACTGCATTTATTTTTTATTATTTCACCATAAATATTAGACGTCATTACCAAGACCTGACTGCGACTCCTCTTTTTTAGAAATTGGGCATGTTTAGAATAAATAAAATAAAATCGATTGGCGGCGCTAGTTGGCTCGTGTCAGCCTCTAACTAACATTGTATGTTGGTTTTAAAAGACTCAAAAAATATAAGAAAAATGAAAAAAAAAAATGGAAAAAGAAGTAAGTATTTAGAAAAATTCGACCCGTCTTACAAGTTCACAACTAGTTCCGATGGGATTCGAACCCACGACCTTTCGCTTTCCGGGCGACTGCTCTATAATTTTTCAATTATAAAAATTGCATTGTGAATGCAAAAAAGTAAAATTTTAATAACTTAAATAAACGAATATAAAGTAAAAAATATTGATCAAAATTCAATCAAATGATCATGTCGATTCTTCAAAATTGTATTAGGTAATACAAATAATACAAAAGACAATGCTTTCACCGCTTTCCACAGGTAAATCACATACTGAGCACACTTTGCCTAACCCGCAACAATGGTGCGTAGCAAATAAAAATAATAAATGTGCAATTCTTTAGGCAGGGCTGTAAAACTGTCGGTCGCACTCGCGCCCTTGAGTTGTTCTAACCTGGGCTGGCCGCCCCTGCACGATTGATGTCGCGTTGAGGCCGAACATTTTAATTTATACGCTTCGGTTTTTGTCAGGCGGTTTTAAACGCCATTTTTTTTAAAGGTTTTATTTTCAGTTTGTGATAATAGAGTTATTTTACTTTTGCCTAACAAAACCATTAAGCATTTAGCATTAGAAGCGTACCGCCCCGTCTTCTTTCGCTTGGAATTTGGTTACATCTAACTCCTAATCTTTTAAATCTCTATGCCCTAGCCGCGCGCCGCCGCCTCAGCTCGGGAACTTGCAATATAGAATCGGTTTAGAATTTTTTAAATTTAAAAGACAATTGCAATAATAACGCATAGCAAAAAGTTCTGCAGTTCTTCAGGCAGACCTGTAAAACTGTCGTCGGTGGCACTCGCGCCCTTGAGTTATTCTAACCGGGTTGGCCGCCCCTGCACAGTCGATGTCGCGTTGAGACCGAACATTTTAATTTATATTTATACGTTTCGGTTTTTGTTAGGCGGTTCTAAACGTAATTTTTTCAAGGGTTTTATTTGCAGTTTGTGATAATAAAAAGTTATTGGTTTCTTCTATACTAATATTATGTTATAATGCCTGGAAGAGATTGCCATTAGGCAATGGGGCCGCCTTTGTCTGTTTTCTATTTTTTATTGTGTCTTCTTGTACCTAATTGTATTTCTTCCGTTGTGTGCAATAAAGTTTTTTTTATTTTATTTATTTATTATTATTACCTATTAGAAAACAAGAATAACCAAATATAAAAAAATACTTACAAATCCACAAACTCCAAAACAAAAAAGTAACTCGAGCAGTAAATAATTTATATTCAAATCGATTCGTTTCCCCAAGGCACGGAGTTCTCAAGCTTTTATCCCGAAAATAATCCACTTTATTATTTTTCAATCAGTTAAAAAGTTTCCTAAGTTCGACAGGAAGTTTCTCATTTGGATGTGAGTATCCGCGAATGTTATCCCCCTGGGATGAACTCAACCCAAAAAGTCAACCCTTCGGGCATTCTGGTTTACGGTTAAGTGAATATAGGATGACGGATTGCTAAATCAGAGTTTTTGTATCACCCCAAACTTAGGTCGCAAAAAGAAAAGAAAAATAAATTTTGTGTTAAAAAAAACAGTGGCATTGAGATCCTCCTCCTTTTTTGAAGTCGGTTTATACAACTAGTCTGCTCAATTTATTCAAGAACTAGCTTTCCGCCCGCGGCTTCGCCCGCGTGGACTTCACGACGTTATCCCGCGGGAATTTGATATTTTTCCGGGATAAAAAGAAGCCTATGTTCCTCTCCAGGCTACAAAGTATCTGTGTCCCAAATTTTAGCCAAATCCGTTCAGCCGTTTTGGCGCGATTGAGTAACAAACATCCAAACATCTTAACATCCAAACATCTAAACTTTCATTTATCGTGTTTTTTTTTTTCATTAAAAACATGATAAATTAAAATAAAAGAGAAACCACGAAAAATATCATCGATTCGATGTCGATTCCAGTCGATATGTATTTTATACGAACAAGATGAGTTTTTAAAAAATACTGTGAATGCCGTTTTGTTTTTTGTCGAAAATTAAGCAATGGTTCTTTTCAGTAAAACTTGCTATCTCCATCGACTCCAACCATTTCGGTACCAGGTATAATGAAATTATTCCACTCTGTATAATTGCACCACAAAAAAAACCTTGCATCTAAAATACTGAGAATCAAAGAAATTGAAGTTTAGTGCGCATTTTAGTATTTTGGAAAACAGTATTTTTTGTGGTTAGGTTAGATGGCAAGCAGTTATACAGGGCGTCCCAAAACTATGCCACATGGAGGGAAAGTACCTTAAATACTGAAGATATAAAATTTTGCTGAAAGGAGACTTCATTAACCGACTTCAAAAATTGAAAAGGAGGAGGTTATCTATTAGTCGCGTTTTTTTTATATGTATGTACACCGATTACTCGAAGACGGCTGAACCGATTGAAATGATTCAAACGTTATAACATCAGGTATTTTCCCAAGTTGGTCCCATTTTTTTTTATTTTTATAAGAAAACTAACTGCTCTCAAAGGATTTTAAATAATCGCGTGTCAGAACTGGGAATCAAACCCGCTGAATGTAAAAAAAATACTTCTTTTATTTTATTGTACCGATCGAAAGGCTTGATTATACCTAAGCATTTCTTCTAAATAACATAGCATTTTAAATAAAAGGAAGACTACGAAATGACATCAGGCACATTCCCTTTACAAAAAACCTAAAAATGTATAGCTATTCTATTGAAGTGAATGACTAAAGTTTATCACAAACAAACACGAAAAATACCTATAATTTTATTATGTGTTTTTTTGTTCGAGTTATTTAGGTTTAAAATATTTTGTTTTTGGTAACACTGATACTGAAACAGCAACACGAACAAAACGTTTCGTTACTTGCGTTATTTTGACCTAGAGAATATTGTGTTTCCATGATATTGAAATTGGAGCAATTTGACTTGATTTATGTATTAACTCATTTAATCCTTTTTAAATTCTTCTTTTATATACTATTATTTTAATTACATCAGTTTTTGTGACATGATTCACATGATCTACTAAAAAAATAAAATACGAGCGTGCGTGCGTCGGAACGTCTTTAACAACTGTTGTCAACTTTGACATGTAAACATACTACATCTTTGATGTAAACAAAGGTTTTTTTTAATTTTATAAAGAGGTTGACACACGGTTGACATTCTTTGTTTTTTTTTTAATGGCTAGAGATGACGTTTCATGATAAATTCATAGTGATTTTTGTGTTTTTACACAAATTAATTATTAAACAATGAAAGACTTTAAAATTATTTTGGTACACGTAATAAGTTCACAGTGGCGCATAGTGTCTAAATAAAATATAATGAAGCTTATACAGTTTTTGCAATATGTGCCTGATGTCCTTTAACATTTAATGTTGAATAACAAGTTTGTGCAGCGTTATGGAGAGCCTTTTTGTGCTCAATACCTGCTAATAAAATGCTATGTTACTTAGAAGAAATGCTTAGGTGTAATCGAGCCTTTCGATCGGTACAATAAAATTAGAGAAATATTTTTTTTTACATTCAGCGGGTTCGATTCCCAGTTCAGACAGGCGATTTTTTAAAATTCTTTAAATGCAGTTCGTTTTCTTTTAAAAATAAAAATGAAGTCTCCTTTTAGTAAAATTTTATATCTTCAGTATTTAAGGTACTTTCCCTCCATGTGACATAGTTTTGGGACGCCTTGTATACTACCCTCATAAGGCTCAACCCACACAAACCACAACCACAACCACACCATGTGTGCGGGGCGCATTTTGTATTGGAAATGAATAGTCAATTCACACATACCAAATGCCACCACTGCAAATTGTGCAGTCATTATCGACCGCGTGGGTGATACCGGCCACAACGCAACCACAATGAAACCACCAGCGACGACGCTGCGAACTAGCGGCCGGCCACATCCACATCACATCTACTAGCGACAGCGACATTTTGTCGAACTACCACAATGCAACTGCAAAAAGTTGCATCGACACCTATTCACACGTACCACATTTTGACGCTGTTATGTGGTGTGGTGGTGGTACGTGTGGGTCGACACTAAAAGTGATTCTAACGTAAATTATTTGCCGCCCCAGTTCTTACGAGCAACGCGTGCATGACGTCGGCATTCTTGTGACGTCATCAACAGAGCTCTGTCGCTCCCCACGTGACGTCATTACAATTATGCGAGTGACATACAACTCGTGCTTACACTGCATGTTTGGTAAGAAATTACTTTCAGAGGCATTCGGATCTTTTGATACCATTTCCAATGGTGTAAAAAATTTCATATTTTTTGCTGACTGTATTTAAATATTGTATTTGTCATATAAAACCAAACCTGTATACAAATTTCAGCTCCATCGGACTCTGGGAAGTGGGTCAAATTAGCTTGCAAGATTTGTCCCCCACTAACTAACTAACTATCACGGCAAGTTAATATAAAGCTTGTAATAAAATAAGTGTTTAGTAAAAAATTCAATTTTTATGACAAGTTTTTTTGCTGTCTGTACTTTAATATTGTATTGTCATCTGAACCAAACATGTATACAAAATTTCAGCTCCATCGGACACTGGGAAGTGGGTCAAATTAAGCTTGCAAGATTTGTCCCCCACTAACTAAACTAACTAACCATGGCAAGTTAATAAAAAGCTTGTAATAATACTAAAAATAACAGTTTTTAACCATCTCTATGTTCTAGTGGTATGCACCACCGACTAATATCAGACCCAGAGGTCCCGGGTTCGATCCCCAACGGGGGTACATTATGTGTTCAGTTTGGTAGGAGTTACTCATTGGTTGAGGATTCCGGGAGTAGTGCGCTTCCACCTTCAGCCTTATCATCCTTAACATCAGGTGTGATAAAGGCGAAGTGCTACCCCGTTGTGGACTGAAAAAACTTACACGCACACGCTATAGCAGAAAAATACGTTTTGTCATTTTTCACATTTAAAGATCCGCAAAACGCGCGAGTATTTACGAAGTGATTATACGAATACAACGTTTCATAATAGGCATTTAAGTCCAAAATCCTATAAGCTTCCTTTTACGTGAAACAGACCTAATTATTTTCAGCTTACACAGGCTTAATTCTAATTAAAAAAAGGTTTTTTCTTTAAAATTTAGATGTGCGAGATAAACACCGCTTTTCATTGGATCATTATCTCGTATGCGGTGCAAATTAAGGGAAGGGAGCGGGTGTTATATTTTGAAATACACATATAGTATGTATATTGGGAGGAGGAGGAGAGGAACCCGGAAACTGGTTTGTTCACTCGGCCTGCGATCGTTGAAGTTAAGCAACTTTCGAAATGGTCGGTCATGGGATGGGTGACCAAAAACTTTTCATCTCGAGCTACTCCGTGCTTTGGAAGGCACGTTAAGCCGTTGGTCCCGGCGGCGGTTGCAGTCGATAATACCCATCAATCCGCATTGGGCTAGCGTGGTGGGTCATGGTCATGGCCCATTCTTGTTATCCATCCATAAGGAAGGTCTGTGCCTTAGCAGTGGGGACTTATAATGGCTGATGATTGTGATGATGATGTAAATTGGAACGTATTTGATCAAATACTAGCGACCCGTCCGTCCTTTGTTTTAATTTAATACCACCTATGATACTACTACTAGCTTTCCGCTCGAGGCTTCGCCCGCGTGATCTACACGACCGACGTCGCGACGTTATCCCGCGGGAATGTGATATTTTTCCGGGATAAAAAGTACAACAAAGTATCTGTGTCCCAAATTTCAACCAAATCCGTTTAGCCGCTTTGGCGTGATTGAGTAACAAACATCCAAACATCTAAACTTTTACATTTTTATTATTAAAGTAGGAAGTAGGATTACTACTATTCTATCAATAGCGTAAAAGTTGAAGATTCATTATGTTCGGAAAAGATCGACGTTTCTGAACGCATCTCTAATGTCACGTCAAATTGACATTAGCTGTCACTTGAAGTTGACAGGGGCTTTTCGCTTGATTGGAATTCTTGTAGAAAAATGTCGGATTAATTTTTGCTGATTTGTTGAAAAACGCTCGCGTTGAATGTGCCTGGCATATCGAGCTTGAATTGAATCTTAAATTATCGATTTGATCCCGTTTTGTACGACCAAGATTTTGACGCCATCTTGACGAGTGGCACGGTCGCGGCGCTTTGAAATAACTAGTCCGATCGCACGCGCTGTTGTCGGGACGATATATCTTAATAAGCAAGCCCCGCGTGTGTTATGGTGTATTGTTGAAGCGCCCAGTGTCTTGGGACCGCTGTGTGGTATTTGTTTTGTGAGTAAGGTGACGAATTGGTAAGGTCGGCAGACGAAGAAAGGACACATCAGATGGGGGCGCCCCCTCATACCACTTCTGCCCCGGAGACTTTCGACACCACAGACCCGTATGTAAAATTCACCTTAATTTAAATTAAGTCGCTGTGTATCGCAGTTCAATTGTTCAGTTACATCCCGGCTGAAACCAAGTTTTGTCCGGAGTCTATATTAGTGATACGCTTCCACTGCGCTATGCCGGTTCCGCGGGTCGAGGCAGGGGTGTACTGAACATTGCTTGGTAGCAAAGCGTAGTTTGAAGGCCTGACAGGCCCACGCCAAAACTTTGTCTATTAATCAGTGCCGTTTTGATGACCATCTGGTCCGGACTAGATTAATTTGTACTTGTAAATGGTAATTAACTTGCATTTGAAAAGTAAAGGGCATTCCTTTTGTTATTGGTTCCATGTCTTGTAATTAATTGTCATGTATTGAAGTTCCAAAATGTAAACAGATGCCTTTCTTTGTTCATAATAATTATTATTTAGTTTGTTAGCAAATTTGAGTTGTGAATATTGACAACTACTTAGTGAAACTTAAATGATTTGAGACATTGTTTACAAATTGAAACTTTTTGAAACTGGTGCTTTGAAATAATTAAAATTAACTTGTTGTATGTTGATATCCAAGTGAATTTCAATAGTCAGTGATTTGTTTGAACTGAATAACTTTTTGACTTATAAAGGCAAAGTTAATTTGTGTCTAAGTTATAACCTCTTGAGAGTTAGAGTTATAATTATATACTTGAGTTTTGTTGTTTTCTGATAACCTCCAAATATTTAAGAGTTTGTGTCATTATAAATACTTTGTTATTGTAATATTGGAATTTGTGGTTATTAATAACCTCCAAATATTGGAGATTTTGTGTTATAGTGAATATTTTGACTTTGTTGGTTTTGTTGATAAATTTGTGACGTTACAATGACGGCCTCCTCTGCTAAAGCCAAAATACCTTCTGAGTTACGGTGGTTAGCTTCTGCGGTTGCATTGTTGGATCGACCGGATAGGACGGAGGCCTTGTTATACAGATACGTAGATCTGCCCATACGTTTGGCTGTTGTTGATGAACAGTATGCCTTATTTTTGGAAAGGACTGTTGAGGCCGATGTGGAAATGCGACAAGAAGTCGGTTTGGATGTGGACCAGTGTTATGATTTTGCGGACAGAATTACCCAGGTGGCTCGACCTTTGCAAGTGGCAAGAGAGAATGATCCCAGCCCGTCCCCGGTCACATCTAAGAGTATGCCCCCTCTATTTGCTAGATTGGCCCCCTTAGATTTAAGGCGTTTTGCTGGTCGTCTACAGGACTGGGAGGGCTTTATTAATATTTTTGATAGTCTCGTACATGCCCGGGACGATTTGACCCAGGGCCAGAAGTTGGCTTACTTGTTATCCGTGTTGGAAGGGGAGGCCCTTGAATCGGTTCAACATTTGGCCCCCTCGGATGAAAACTACCCTATTGCTAGGGATTTGATTGCCCGTCGGTACCAGAACGTACGACGTCTGGCGGACAACCATGTTGCCGCCATTTTGAATTTACCCCGCGTTGCCAGCGTGATGCACTTGAGAGTGGCTTTGTTGAATCCGCTGTTGGTTGCCTACAACGCATTAAAAAACTTAAAACTCCCAGTGGAGCAGTGGTCGTTTTTGTTACTGCACATTGTCCTGGGAAAGTTGCCGGACTCTGTTAAGGTCCGTTTTGAGCAGCAGTATGGTGGGGATAGTGCGACTTATCTGCCACCCTTCTCGGACCTCTTGACGTTCCTGGAAGGAGAGAGTAGACTGGCAGATAATTCCTCTCTGGCCGGTCCTATGGGACCCGAACGACCTGTGCCACAGAGTAGGTCCCCCACCGGACCCCCCCGTAGGGGGCGTATGGCCCCTCGCGCGCCCGGCCGCTATGCCGCCGTCCAGGAGACCGCCCGCTGCTTGTACTGTCGGGAACCGGGTCACAGCACGACCCGTTGTGATAAGTTCCTCGACCAGCGCGTCCAAGGCCGTCGAGCGATCGCGCGACAACGGACATGGTGCTACTCGTGCTTGGGCCTGCACATGCAGCGCGAATGTACCCAAGCGCACCCATGCCGCTTTTGTAAGGGCAACCACCATCCCCTCCTCTGCATGAACAGCCCAGAGGGCGGCGGAGCGCCGCAGCGCGTCGCTGCAGGATCACCTCGTATGGGTGGGGGTCTCGGACCCCCCGCGGTGTTTGCATCCCGCAGCAGTTCTAGTGGCCACCAGAGTGGCCCCAGACGCTCTCCGCCACGTTTGGAGCCTCAAACGGGCGGGGGTCCCAGGGACCCCCCCATGGGAAACCGATCCCCAAGGATGGGGATGAGTTATGCGAGCATTGCCGGAGGTCGTAGAGGCCCCCCGCGACGTTTTGAGCCTCGCACGGGCGGGGGTCCCACGGACCCCCCCATGGGAAATCGGTCCCCAACTAGGGGGTTCGATTTTGCGAGCGTTGCCGGAGGTCGTAGAAGCCCCCCGCAACGTGTTGAGCCTCGCACAGCCGGGGGTCCCCGGGACCCCCCTTCTGAAAATCGGTCACCGTGCCCCCGCGACTATGGGGCGACGTACACGGTGGGTGCTAGGCACCGATTCTCGCCGCCGCTCGCCGAATACCCGCGTTTGGAGCGGCGCCCGCCCCGTCTTCAAGGGGCCGGGAGATATAACCCGCCTGATACCGGGCGAATTGGACGTAGGCAGTATGTGGGAGAATGGGACCCACTGGATCGCTATGAGCGACCCCCTTACCATGGGGGACGTCTGGGGACCCCACATACTAGCAATCAACGTGTTTACGGTCGATTGTAGCCACCCCTCCAGAGACCGTTTTGTTGCCCACGGCCTCTGTGCTTGTCAGGGGATTGAATGGCGACCTTGTGGAAGTTCGCGCCTTGTTGGATTCCGGTGCTCAGGGGTGTGTTGTGTCATCTTGGTTAGTTAGGCGGTTGGGCCTCAAGGTGCACCCCCACACGGAAGGCGTGAGAGGTGTTGGCGATGTGAAAGTCCCCGGGTTGTTAGGGCATGTTGACTTCACATTTACATCACGTAATAAGTCCACGCCAGGCATTAAGACCTCGGCGATTGTGTTGGACACAGTTGTTGGCCGTCAACCTTCAGTTGACTTGGGACCGAGTATGTTGTCTTTGGTGTCTGATTCCCCACTCGCCGATCCAAATTTCTTCCGCCCAGGCCCGATTGATGCTCTCCTTGGAGCCGATGTCCTGGGGCGAGTTTTGTTGACGGGGAAGCGAGTTTTGCAGCCAGATGGCTTGGTAGCTCTGCAGACGACACTCGGTACAGTTGTGATGGGCCCTGCTCGCCGCGTTTTGGATTCCCTTGATGAGGATCGCGGTCTTGTTTTTAATGTGTCTCTCTCCGAAGTGGTGCAGAAGTTTTGGGAGGTTGAGGAACCTCCACCAGCCCCGCGGGTCGACCCAGTAGCGGATGAATGCGAGTTGTATTACCAGAATAACACTGGTCGCCTCCGCTCTGGTCGTTTGATCACCCGTCTCCCCTTTCGTGCCGGCCGACCTCCTCTGGGCGAATCCCGACCGCTAGCGGAACGTAGGCTAGTGGCAATGGAGCGTCGCATGAGCAAGGATCCGGTCTTCCGCCAGAAGTATGTTGAATTCATGCGGGAGTATGAGGAGTTAGGGCACATGTCCGTGAGCGATTTGGATTGGCGCTCCGTTGAGCACTTCTTTTTGCCGCACCACGCCGTTTTGAAATCCGGAAAGATTCGGGTGGTCTTTGACGGTTCGGCTCCCACCTCTACTGGAGCGTCCTTGAACCAGTGTCTGCATGTAGGTCCCAAGCTGCACACGGAGATCTCAGACATTTTGACCAACTTCCGGCGGCACCAAATTGTATTTATGACTGACATCCGGATGATGTTCAGACAAACGGTCATCCATCCAGAGGATAGGAGGTACCAATTGATTTTGTGGAGAGAGAGTCCTAGGGACCCCTTGTTGATTTATGAATTGAATACGAATACGTACGGTTTGGCTTCGAGCCCGTTTGTTGCGATTCGTTCTTTGTTGGAGTTGGCCGAGAAGGAGCGCTTGAGATACCCTCGCGCCTCCGCCATTTTGGCCAGTGACGTCTATGTGGATGACATTTGCACGGGCGCCTCATCTGTCTCAGAGGCGATTGTCCTGAGAGACGAACTCACCGCCCTTTTGAAGTCGGGAGGTTACGAGTTGAGGAAATGGATATCCAACTCGCCTGATGTACTGGTAGGTTTGCCCGAAGAGCACCAGCAGGACCCCCACCTATTCGAAAATGTTGATAATCCCCATGTGGTGACCGTCCTTGGCGTACAGTACAAACCGGTCTCTGACACGTTCACTTATTGTGTGGATTTACGACCACCGAAAGTCTGGACCAAGCGTTTAGTATTGTCTACTGTCGCACGTACCTTTGACCCCAATGGGTGGATTTGCCCCGTGCTGTTTATGGCCAAGTGTTTCTTGCAACGGTTATGGGCTTCGGGTGTGTCGTGGGATGAACCCCTCTCGGACGAGTTACTCCGAGATTGGTCGAGCTTCGTTTCATCCCTCCCCGAGATTAATGAAGTGCATTTGCCGAGGCTATTCCTCCCTTCTGAAAATTGTAAAGTTACTCTTCACGGCTTTTCCGATGCCTCCGAACGTGGATTTGCTGCGGCCGTGTACCTCCGCACCGTTACTGTTGACGGAGTTGTTGCTGTGCATCTGGTGATAGCGAAAAGCAAAGTCGCTCCCCTTCGGACTCGTCATACGATCCCGAGGTTGGAATTGTGTGGAGCTGCCCTCCTAATGCGTTTGTTGAACCACGTATGGCTCACATTAGGTCGATCTATTAAGATACAAGAGGTTTATGCTTGGACGGACAGTCAGGTCGTCCTTTGTTGGTTGAAGGCTCCGGCGCACACCTTGGACGTGTTTGTGGCCAATCGAGTGTCGCAGATTTGTAATTCCGACATCGAGTTGATTTGGAGACACGTGCCGGGAACCATGAATCCCGCGGATTGTGCGTCTCGGGGTTGTGTAGCCCCAACCCTAATTAACCACCCCCTCTGGTGGGGCCCACAGTGGTTGATGCGGCCTGAGTCGGAGTGGCCGCCCTCTCCAGCGTTGTCGAACGTAGCCGTTCCTGATATGCGGGCATGCGTCCTGGAGACTAACCCCGCCGGGGAAAAGGATTTGTTGTTGGATCGGTACAGCTCCTTACAGAAGCTGCTTGGTGTTACCGCTTGGATCAGACGTTTTGTGTACAATTGCAGAAACCCACGCGCGAGGCGTGATTCGTCGGTTCTCACTCCGGACGAGCGTAGGGACGCGCTCTTGTTTTGGGTCCGGAGAGTACAAGCTGATAGTTTTGAGTCCGAGATTGAAATTTTGCGTTTAGGCCGTCGCAAGTTGAAGGGCGCGGTATCGCGATTGAATCCCTTCCTGGACGAGAGTGGGCTTTTGCGAGTCGGCGGAAGACTTCGAAATGCGAACCTGCCGTATGGAGCTCGTCACCCCCTTTTGTTACCTAAAGCCGGACATTTGACTCAACTGATAATAACAGATCGCCATGTGAATGCACAACATGCTGGCTGTAATGCTTTGTTGGCCATTTTGCAGCGTGAATTTTGGATTTTGTCTGCTCGTCGAGCCATTCGCACTGTGGTTTTCCGTTGCCTGCCTTGTTATCGATTGAAGGCCGCGACCATGCAGCCCCAGATGGGTGATTTGCCTGCTGATCGCGTCACGGAATGTAGAGCTTTTGCCGGAGTCGCCACCGACTTCGCCGGTCCCTTTACTGTAAAGGCTTCGAGACTGCGTAATGCTAAAACCTATAAGGCGTACTTGTGCGTGTTTGTGTGTTTGTCCACCAAGGCTGTCCATTTGGAAATTGTCTCGGAATTGTCTACCGAAGCCTTTGTCGCCGCCTTGAGCAGATTTGTTTCCCGTAGAGGACTGCCGACATTGATACGTTCCGATTGTGGTACTAATTATAAGGGAACGTGTAATTATCTTAAGGAAGTAGTTAAGTTTTTTGTTGATAATAAAATAGACATTGGAACCACCCTCTCCCGGCGTGGGATAATCTGGAAGTTTAGCCCTCCAGCTTGTCCGACGTGGGGAGGAATTTTTGAAGCTTGTGTAAAGGCTGCCAAGACACACTTGCGTCGCGTGATTGGAGAAACTATTCTCACGTTTGAGGAACTTGATACGGTATTTTGTAAAATTGAGGCCGTCCTCAACTCGCGACCCTTGTGCCCGTTGTCTTCGGACCCGAATGACCTGGAAGCGTTGACCCCAGGTCATTTCTTGATCGGACAGCCCCTTTTGGCTTTGCCTGAATATCCGATTCAGGATGTAGGATCCCATCGTTTGTCGCGATACCAACTTTTGAGACAGATGTCCCAAAACTTCTGGGCACGTTGGTCGATGGAGTATTTGCATATCCTACAACAGCGCGTGAAGTGGACAGATAAAACCTCCCCACCCCAGACTGGCGACCTCGTGTTGATTAAGGATGCTAACCTGCCGCCCCTAGGTTGGCGAAGGGGGCGCATTGTTAAACTCTACCCCGGAACTGACGGAGTTCCTCGTTTTGCTGAGGTTTTGGTTCGAGATTCGGTTTTGAAGAGAGCAGTTAGTGGGCTCTCCCGATTACCCGTAGATTGACGTACCGTTCTTAACGGTCCGGGGCGGGGGGATGTTCGGAAAAGATCGACGTTTCTGAACGCATCTCTAATGTCACGTCAAATTGACATTAGCTGTCACTTGAAGTTGACAGGGGCTTTTCGCTTGATTGGAATTCTTGTAGAAAATGTCGGATTAATTTTTGCTGATTTGTTGAAAAACGCTCGCGTTGAATGTGCCTGGCATATCGAGCTTGAATTGAATCTTAAATTATCGATTTGATCCCGTTTTGTACGACCAAGATTTTGACGCCATCTTGACGAGTGGCACGGTCGCGGCGCTTTGAAATAACTAGTCCGATCGCACGCGCTGTTGTCGGGACAATATATCTTAATAAGCAAGCCCCGCGTGTGTTATGGTGTATTGTTGAAGCGCCCAGTGTCTTGGGACCGCTGTGTGGTATTTGTTTTGTGAGTAAGGTGACGAATTGGTAAGGTCGGCAGACGAAGAAAGGACACATCAGATGGGGGCGCCCCCTCATACCACTTCTGCCCCGGAGACTTTCGACACCACAGACCCGTATGTAAAATTCACCTTAATTTAAATTAAGTCGCTGTGTATCGCAGTTCAATTGTTCAGTTACATCCCGGCTGAAACCAAGTTTTGTCCGGAGTCTATATTAGTGATACGCTTCCACTGCGCTATGCCGGTTCCGCGGGTCGAGGCAGGGGTGTACTGAACACATTATAATAATAATAAATAAATAAAAATTTGTTTATTTTCTCCCTTTTGACATAGACAAGAACATTATCTTATGTTAAAATAAAATAAAAAAAATAAAACCGCCTTCTAAAAAACCACATCAAAAAAGTAAGAAATAATTCCTCACCAAATAAATAACGTAAGTACTTTGAAGTCGGGCGTGAAACATGTACAATGTTTTGTTGTTTTTGTTTAAACCCGCCCGACTTCAAAGTACTTACGTTATTTATTTGGTGAGGAATTATTTCTTACTTTTTTGATGTGGTTTTTTAGAAGGCGGTTTTATTTTTTTATAAAAATAAATTTTATTTCACTCTTTTTAGTGCATCGTGCAGGCAATTTACGTGTTTTCTGGTAAATAGGTATGTGATCAAACTCAAAACCTCCTTTTTCGAAGTCGGTTTAAATACCTTGAGGTATCCCCTTTCCAACAAAACAAGAATCATCTAAATGCCTAAAGATACGTATTAAATTCACATAAAGTGGTAACGAAAACGACAGTATTTTCAAGATTTCCTGAAAACTACTGAACCGATTTCAAAAAATGGGACCAACTTGGAAACCAACCTGATGTAATAACGTTTGAACCATTTCAATCGGTTCAGCCGTCTTCGAGTAATCGGTGGACATACACAAAAAAAAAAGAGAAAAAACATACATACAGACGAATAGAGAAGCTCCTCCTTTTTGATTTAGAAGTCGGTTAAAAATACACTATCGAAAGGGAGACTGGTGCTCAAACTAGGTAAACCCTGTATCTTGAGTACCAGGTCTCAACCCTGCCACATTGGCACATAAACATTTTAGCCACATCTATTTAGCACATTAACTTCGGAAAAAAAAACTAAATTAAAACATTAATAACTAATCTAAAGTAAGTATTTGTGTTTATGCGTGTGTATGTAAGTGTATGTGTGTGTGGGAGAGTATGTGAGTGTGTTGTGTGTGAGTGCCTTTGAGAATTAGAAGAAGTAAGTGTGTTTCTATGTTTATTTAGCAATCATCTTTTCCGTTTCATCATAGTTTTAAGTTTGTAACCACTCATTAATAATAGTTTTACAATTAGCTTTTGTTTTGCTATAAATGTTTAGATGTTTGTTAATAAAGTTATACTGGCGACAACCCTGGTAGCAGAAGGATCTCCTGAATATATTTGATTTACCTGAAGTCAATTTACATGTCATATAATGTCTCCTTGTGTTTGCAAGATGATGTTTGTTAGTGAATGGCACAAGCGAATGTTGCCTCATTATATTGGTCATAATATATTATTTATTACCTTTACACAATCAATATCTTCAGGATATTATCAACGACCTCTGTGGCCAAGTGTCTCTAGAGGTCCTGGGTTCGATTCCCGGTCAGGTAAATACCTATTGAAATCGAACTTTTCAATACTTCGACGGGTCTTGGTGTATGTGGAATACCCGTCGTTGTTTCCAATTTCCATAACACTATTGCTCAGCTCAGCTTACTATAGTATAGTATAGTTTGGTAAATGTTATTGGAACTTGGTAATGCAATTGGTTAAAGGCTCTCCCACACAGGTGCGTTATTATCGTCAATAATACCGGATGCGGTAATTGCGATAATGCGTCCCGATTCCTTGCACACAAGTGCAAATCCTAATACAAATGTTCTAAGAACTCACATCGCAGGACGGATACGGACGGAGGAACGCAAGCGTCCTAGTCGATATTATCGCAGCAGTGTGTAACTTCGTAGCCATCCTAATACATAATGTACTAAAAACAAACATCGCAATAACGCATCCGATATTATCGACGATAATGTGTTGCAGAGCCTTAATGCTTGACATGCTCCTTCTCACCTTGTACCTGTTGGAAATTTTGACGAGTCTTATAATTTTCCCAATAAGTATTTCCTCTCAATAAAACCAACATATTAAGTTATACGGAAATATATATTATATAATATGTGTTCAAATTTTCCTGAATTTAAAATTTGAAAATTTCTGACGTTTCGACACCTCATAAACCACAAAAAAGTAAGTTGTTTTAAAAGAATGATGTTCAAAACCAAACCACCTTGTCTACTTTTAATAGTCTTTTAACATCAACAGAAACTCGAGTATTGCACTTCCCATTCACTTCCGCACTTAATATCCATTACTCCTGTGACTTCGACCGCGCCTAAATAGAGTTCACATTCATTTGTCAAAGTCGACCGCTCGGATTTATTACTATTTATTGTGCTGGCCCACTGACCCAACCTTGGACAGACACCATGTGCGCAGTTTTGCCTTTTAACGTAGTTAAGCAGAAGATGTGTCGAAACCTTATTGGTTTGAAAAAACGTAGTGAAATTTTTTGTTGACAAAATAAAAGGAAAAATTTAAGAAAAAATAAATTTGATTACTATTTATTGTGCTGGCCCACTGACCCAACCCTGGGCAGACACCATGTGCGCAGTTTTGCCTATTATCGTAAGCAGAAGATGTGTCGAAACCTCATTGGTTTGAAAAAATTAATTGTTGACAAAATAAATGGAAAAAAATTAAGAAAAAAAATAATTTGAAATAAAGTTGACCGCTCGTATTATTTATTGTGCTGACCCACTGTCCCAACCTTAGGCAGTTAGATGAGAGTTATTTTGACTATTGACTTGAGCAGAAGCTGTAATTAATTTTCTTTTTGCAACTCAAAATAACAGCAGTGAAAAATTTTTGGTGGGAAAAAGATAGAAAATTTTAAATGATTAAAATATTTCCGTTAGATTTCAACCTCCCGGATTTATTACTAATTATTTTTACTTTTTGCATTCACCAATGCAATTTTTATTATTAGAGAACTTACGAAATATCGACTAGGACGCTTGCGTTCCTCCCTCCTGCGATATGAGTTCTTAGTACATTTGTATTAGGACTTGCACTTGTGTACAAGGAATCGGGACGCATTATCGCAATAACGCATCCGGTATTATCGACAATAATAACGCGCCTGTGTGGGAGAGCCTTTAGGCTGATTCTAAAAATGGTCCATGGAAAAAGAAAATGCCACCTACTGTGATTGTTCTCACAAATGAACACCAAAGAACTTAATTCAATTATTTACACCTCCGTTACTCAACCAAGCTTAAAAAACTGGAGTTAGAAATATCTTTTGTTCCTGGTATTATATTTTCATACCACGTAGGTACGTCTACCGAGGAAGTATTTTTAGATAAATCGATAGATCCATGTAATTTTCTCTCTATCGTTAAAATGTTCCGTGAAAATAGATTCCCTAATAGACCGTGAGCCAGATAGGTAGTATATTTTGTCAGTCATTTCCTCTTGAGCGAAAACTCGTGCAATGCTTGAGAGAGTTGTATTATGAATTATGGTAAACGTCAGCTGCCGCTCCGTGGGTGGGTGGTGCAGCGGCAGCCCCTCAAACACGTTTTTTTTTTTATTTTCAGTCATTTCCTCCCGACTGAAAATTTGTTAAATGATAGTTACGCAATTATTAGAAGATAAAAAAAAGTCAGCTGGACGTACCGTGGTGGATTATACGTCAGCTGGTCATAGGAACATGCAAAAAAAAATTTTTCGTTCAGTGATTTCCGCTCACTTGAAAATGTGTCAGATGATAGTTTACATGCTATTTTGAATAAATAAAAGCGTCAGCTGGCTCTATGTTGCTAGAAAGGTCGTCAGCTGATGCAGTGAAATAGGGAGCATGAGAGTCAGGCGTGAGCGCCGATCGCTTATTTAAATACGTCAGCTGACGGGTTTTCCACCAACATAGAGCCAGCTGACGTTTTTAGGGTTCCATAGTCAACAAGGAACCCTTATAGTTTCGCCATGTCCGTCTGTCCGTCCGTCTGACCCCAGTATAGCTCATAGACTCTTAGACCCCAGTCTAGCTCATAGACTCTTAGTCCTAGAAAGGGGAAGTAACCTAAAAAAAAAATTTTTGCAAAATTTTGCTTTACCACTTTGTTGGCGTGATAAATATGTATATTCATGCCAAATTACAGCTTTCTAGGACTAAGAGTCTATGAGCTAGACTGGGGTCAGACGGACGGACAGACGGACATGGCGAAATTATAAGGGTTCCTTGTTGACTACGGAACCCTAAAAACGTCAGCTGGCTCTATGTTGGTGGAAAACCAGTCAGATGACGTATTTAAAAAAGCGATCGGCGCTCACGCCTGACTCTCATGCTCCCTATTTCACTGCATCAGCTGACGACCTTTCCACCAACATAGAGCCAGCTGACGCTTTTATTTATTCAAAATAGCATGTAAACTATCATCTGACACATTTTCAAGTGAGAGGAAATCACTGAACGAAATTTTTTTTTTTGCATGTTCCTATGGCCAGCTGACGTATAATCCACCACGGTACGTCCAGCTGACTTTTTTTATCTTCTAATAATTGCGTTAACTATCATTTAACAATTTTTCAGTCGGGAGGAAATGACTGAAAAGAATTTTTTTTACGTGTTTGAGGGGCTGCCGCTGCACCACCCACCCACGGAGCGGCAGCTGACGTTCACCATAATTCATAATACAACTTTCTCAAGCATTTCACGAGTTTTCGCTGGAGAGGAAATTGGTCAGTAAAATCTGTTGCTGGCTCACGTACTATAACAGGTACCTATCATTTATTTTGTAGTCATATTTTCATTTTGCGGAAAACTTTTTTTTACTTTGCAGACGAAATTGTAAGCAAGTGCTAGACCTTATTCATACAAAATAATATAATGAATACTGTTCACAAAAACAAATGTAAATCTTGTGTATTTGTCGAGCTCTGTTACATACAACTTAAATATTACATAACTAAGTTTTTGGATAAAGAAAATCATTTTTATCGCAAGTTTTTTTGTTAACTGTATAATTAACCTTAATAATTGTCATTCAAACTAAACCTGTATGAAAAATATCAGCTCAAATTGGCTTCGATCAATAATACACAACGAAAATATGGCACCCAATGACTTTTTATAAACGGAGAATTCACTTATATCGGGAGCGTCGTTTTAGAATCCGGAGGAACTGAAGAGCACATCACTTCGCGGATCGCCAAAGCCAGAGCTACCATCGCACGCCTGGGACCTATATGGGGGTCACGGAAGCAGGGACCGTACTCTGAAACGCTAACCCGAAACTTCGGTTAGCCCCGCCCCTTTCACTCGATTCTGTCTCGACTAGAGAATGAGAGGGACGGGTATACCGAAGTTTCGGGTTTTGCGTTTCAGAGTAGGCCCTCTGAACCGGAGGATCAAACTTAAAATCTTCAGGTCCAATGTTAAATCGGTACTCCTGTATGGTTGCGAGACTCGGAAGGTCACAAAACACATCACGCGCCAGATTCAGGTCTTCGTCAACCGTTGCATACGCCGTATTCTCGGTATCTTCCGGCCCGAGATCTCCTCTAACGACCAGCTGCTATAGAGCTCTTGCGTGCCTTGCGAAGTACAGAGGAGCTCGAGATAATAAATTTTTGGTCACTCATCTCGCGACCGACTATTGCGAAAGTTGGAGGACGCCGGAGAGGCCGAAAAGGGCCAGAGAATTATATTGTAAATGCTGCCTTATTTCGTATAGAATTTCACTTTGGCCCCATTCGGCCGCCCGGGCGTTGAAGACTTCCTCGGCGATCGCAGGTCGAGTGCGCTATACATTGCGCCACGGGTACCAGTTGCAAAAAATTACAACATCACAACCGCATCGCTCGGAGCCCCAACAGTTAAGGCGAGGATTCCCGACCGAAATAGGCATGCTAACGCTTGCTCCAAAAGAGACCCAAACAGTTAAATCACAAAACAAAACTGCAAACAAAAACTCATTTCCCAAAAACACGTAAAAGTGAAAAATAAATTGAATCATTCAATTCAAAGTACGAAAGTGCGGGACTTTTTCTAATTAATCTTGAACTTACTGATCTGATTGAAGTCGGTGTCAAGCCAAATAGATATTAATATTAATATGTATTTGATAGGTTACAATTTACACCACTCTGCGCATGAGATATTGTTTATTATTGTTTCACTATTTTGAAATGAAATGAAATTGAATTTTAAGTATTCGTTCTTGTTACTTTCGGCTTGACACCGACTTCAATCAGATCAGTAAGTTCAAGATTAATTAGAAAAAGTCCCGCACTTTCGTACTTTGAATTGAATGATTCAATTTATTTTTCACTTTTACGTGTTTTTGGGAAATGAGTTTTTGTTTGCAGTTTTGTTTTGAAGGCGGTTTAATTTTTTTTGAAAAATTTTGTTTATTTTTCCTTTTTTAGTGTAAGAAATCTACTATAAGAAACCGCATAATGAGCAAGGGTAGCTCAATGTGCAACGACTATAGCCCATATCTAAATTAGAACTCAGACAAGCACCACCCTCCAACTCTTAACTGTTATGCAGTTTCCTTCCACCATCAGCTAACCTAAATTACTTGCTCTTAACTGTTATGCAGTTTCCTTCCACCATCAGCTAACCTAAATTACTTGAAAGAATACAACCTAAAGTTCTATTTGCGCTTGTAGTACTTAAAAACATACTTTAACTCCTAAGCGTTAAAGAGTTTTACCTTCCATCATCAGCTTAACTAAATAACCTGAAAGGTAACAACTACAAATATTTACGTATCAACGATATTTAAAGAATTATCCTCCAACTCCTAACTATTGAGGAGTTGTACCTTCCATCACCAGCTCATCATCGTGAGATGATGACTACCAGTCGCAAATACTTGAAAATTACTTATGAACCTTAAAGGAATCGTATTGCGCCCGTAACATATTTAGTATTTAATTAATGTTTTCGATGGCCATATGTGGTCTTCATCATCAGTTACTCTTCACCAAATGGTGCTTACCGAAAGCAAATGCACGAGTTACTTAAGAAAATACCAAAATCGCTATAGGTGTGCCTATAATATTTGAAGAGTTCCCTTGATTTCTCCAGGATGCCATCATCAGATCCTGACCGTATAACAATGGGACCAATTTGTAACTAATAGGTCTTTACTTATGAAATTGCCGTTTTGTATGGAGATTTCTGTAATTATTTTTTTTCCATACTAACGTTTTTGTTATTATTTAACGACTAATATTATGTAAATTTACAAAATTTTACACAAGTATTTATGGACATTTTAACTAGTAAATGACACATTCGTTAAGAGAAAAAAAAATTTTTTTCACTAAGTTACAACTAATAAAGTACGAAATTCTGGAAACAAAAATAGTCGTAACTTTCGGAATAAGTTTTTTCTATGTAAATAATCAAATATCGTGGTTATTAAATTATCAAAAGTTGCTCGATACGGTCTTTATGTAACGCAATATTAAAGAAATTATATATTTCTAATATTATAAAAGTTGTTAAGTTATATGTACAAAAGAAAAAAACGGCAATTTCATATGTAAAGACCTATTATATGCTTTCAAACCAAAAAAGAATTTCTAAAATCGGTTTATAACTGACAAAGTTATGAGGTAACAAACATTAAAAAAAAAAATAAAAAAAAAAAATTCAACCGAACTGAGAACCTCCACCTTTTTTTGAAGTCGGTTAAAAAGAGACCCATTTTACCGGACCGTGGGCCAATTAAGAGCTTATCGCTAAAATGGCAGTGTTGATTTTGCTCAGACAAAGCGAACGCCGAGCAAATAGTTTTAACTGGATATCTACTAATTGATAAAGCGGTTTTTTGCGGAACTGTGTGAAAAACCGCCGTTTGTAAAAGGATAAATAGATAAAATCACAAACGTCACGACCTATATTAATTCTTCTCTAATGATAATGAAAATGTCTGTACGCTAAGATCTTTCAATTATTAAATAAAACCGCTTCTCTGGTCTAGTGGTACACATACACACCACCGATACCAGACGTAGAGGTTCGATTCCCAGGTGGGGTAGGTATAAATTGTATTCGGTTTGGTTGGTGGCAGGACTTGTTCTTAGTCCGCCTGGCTAATTATCACCATTTTATCTAAGTCTGTCGCCCTATCAATGATGTTTTCAGCATTATTGTGTTCCGGCAGTTAGAGATAAGATAGTTCCTTAGTGAATGAGGATTCCGGGAGTAGTGCGCTTCCACTTTCAGCCTTATAACATGTCGCAGATAGAAATGGATTTCGTTGTAAAATCTTATCTCCGTCCGCCATTTTGTACGTGGTTAAAATGAATCAGTGCGCACGTCCAGCGCGGTCGAGTTTCAAGAATAGAATGATAGCTTTTCACCAGCAGATTAACACTCACTGTCTCACTGACAGACGTCAACCGATATTGACAGGTCGCATAGACACGCTACCACAGACTACTCACTCGAACTACTGACTCAGGGAAAGTTTGCTAACAGCCACAACAGATGGCGTTACTAATCTTATTCGATTATTCAAACTGGCAACTTCAAAACCTTACCAAACCACCGAAAGGTGGCGTTGCTTGTATTACCCACAGAATAGCTCCGATAACTCATAATTGCATGGATAGATGGCGCGACTAGTCTTTCCAATGAAATATCTCCGACAAACATAATAACACATAGTCCTAGCACAGGATCTGTAGTAGTTTTTTTTACCCTTTGGTTCTAGCTAAGTACAGTTCAGTCAGATTCCAGGGGGCCAAGTCTGCTAACGTTAAGTCACAATCGTGTCTCAATCGTGTTTCAATTGTAGTTCAGTTGTATTGCTTTTTAACACACTAGTTACAAGAATTATGACAGTATGATGACGTGATGTGAATGAAGTGTATGGTGTGACCATCAATAGTATTGTGAAAAAAGTACATATTTCTTGTAACTATTGTGTAAAAAAGCACAACAATTGAAACACGATTGAGACACGATTATGACTAAACGGTAGCAGAATCGGGCCACTGGTGGTTAGAGCGGAACTCAGGTAATGTTCTCGAACCAATCTCTTGAAAACGCCCTTAGTAGGGGCGCTACGGATGTGGCTGTTTTCATAATAATTTGCCAAAACATCATTTATATACAAAGTAAAAATATAAAGCCAAATCGTAAATATACCATAAAACCACAGTAATAAACTATACTTGGCGATCTGTGGGCACTTTCAAAACCCGAATTTTATTATCGCAATAAAAAATTGTATGACCACTTAAGATGAGTAGTAATGGACGTAGAGGATTAGTTTTCAGTTTAACTGAAAAAAGAAAATAAAATTACAGTTAGTATACATTACACTGGCAACCCGCCCGGCTTCCCACGTGTTCAGTTTTAATATTGATTTACCAAAAATAACATATTAATTTATTCACTTAGACAATAAATATGTACCTACCTACTTATTAATCGTCAATATTTTCTTCCGCCTATTCAAGACTTTTTTAACTGACAAGAAGAACAGGCGCAATAAACTGGTTCACCCTTGTTTGGTAGAACAACGTTTGATCGAATTTTACTAAATTACAACGTTTAAGAAAATAATCACTGTGTATAATATCGATTGACATAATTTTTCATTTCATCGAATATTCATTAGCGATAACAACGTTTGCGCTAATGATAGTAAAATAGATGTTCATTTGATATAATAATCGTTTGGTATAAAAACGTTTGGTAGAAAACTCCTCGGAAGTCCTGTAGAACACGTAATAGGTTAGATTTTTTTTTTGTATCAATGCAAATTATGGAATTTTTCACATAAAAAAATAACCACGAAATTTAAATGTAAATTTAAATTTCTAACCCATCACGTGTTCTACAGGACTTCCCACTCAAATGATAGCAAGTTAAGTTATATCAACCAATGGAGAACCGTGTGTTATCGAATATTCATTTGGTATAATGCAGACTAAATCATTATTAGCCTAGTTAAACATTTGTTTAAATAAAATTAGCGCAATAGGAAATTTGGTAAAATGACATTCGTCCAAATAACATTAGCTCAATTGAAAATTCGGTAAAATGACATTCGTCCAAATAAATAATTATACGAAATAAAATGATGACAAATAAACATTCGATCAAATGAATAATTCTGTGAAATGAATTTATTGTAACCAAAATTAGTCGAACCGATTTTCGACGAAAGGTGTGCCCAATAAACTTGCCTGCGTTTCTTAGGTAACGACATTTACATACTAACTACCTACAACAATTCCTTATAGCATATCATACACCAATTTGTGTACGATTGTAATTTTCTCTAAAGTTATTATAAGTTGTTATCTCATTATAAGTTGTCATGGCAAATAGGTTGTTTTCGATTTCACGCTTCCTTGTGTACTAAACGCGAATAACGCGATACATGCTCTTTCTAACTAACCCCTTTCTATTGTTCTGTGATTCTAACTATGCAAAACCCAAACTTATAAAAAGTTTGAAACTCTTATAACTGTGGTAACTTCATTCAGTTTCTTACACAACAGACGCGTCTAGGTGACATCAAACGCAGAGACCGTCCTACATTACATAGGACGTATTATACAAAGGAAGTCCTCTTGTTTCTGAGCACTGCGCACTGGCTGAAGATAAAATATTGTAGAAAAATTGTAGATTGTACAACAAGTGCATAAAACGTACCATTTTACCCGAGATCGAGGGTAAAATGGGTTTTATGTACGAGTTATACACTGCTTTTCACTTCGAGTGTGAGGAAAATTTAATAAATAACAATATTGCAAAAATGAAAAAATAAAGACTTCGCCATATTGGCGGGAAGACTTTCTTTTTTTTTATACGTGGCAGTGGCAGCACAGTGACTTTAGCATAGATCGTACTCGTAGTCCATAATGCTCTTGAAATACTTATTTCTTAGAAAACTCATTAATTTTGCCTTGTTTTATTAATTTAGTAATTTAACATGGATTATGTACAAAATTTAAGAAACAGAATGAAATAACAGGTTTATATAACGAAGTTTAATTGCGTGCGTGACTGTTTACCTGACGACCTTTGTCTTAGAATCTGAGACTTAGACGAAGATTTTACTTTACTTTAAGCTTCAGGCCAAAGTTCAAACATCAGTTAAATATTTCAACAACATTTATTCAATAATTATTAGTTTTACAACATTCCGCCATTTTTCGTGTCCAAAACATCATCTGCCGCTTTTTCCTTTTTCTTTTTTAATTTCCTCTTAGGCAGCGGCACCAAAGAGGTTTTAAGAAAAACGTACCTATTTATAATTTGGCTTTAACAAAACGATATGTGAAAATATTTAAAATAATCGAATACCGCACCTTAACCATAATTAATAATTTTAATACAACTTAGAGTTCATGTTACAACAACTATACAACCAAAATATTAGTTATATCCTTTAACAATCCACGTTATTGTACGTGTACCTAACAGCTCGGCCTTCCTGCTAGACGCGAGTCCCTTCGCGTTTTATGCAAAGCAAAGAAAAACATTATACTTTCAGCGAATACAAAATCAAAGAACAAATTATTTACACAAAGTACTAGGTACTTACTCAAAATATTCTTATACGAACAGCAAAAATATGAAAAATATATAAATAGGCCAGCTCATTTAATTATTATTACAATTTTCAATTCACCGTAACTAGGGTAAGTACAATACAATGCAGTTGGTCGTATTTTTTAAAAACTTATACCTACCTATTTTTAGCCATTTGTTACACTTAGTACTTACCTGACTTTCACAATTAATACCTACCTGCCATGCTCCTCAACCATTATTATGATTACAATCATTAACATCATCATTTACACAATTAAAATATGTTTATTTATACCTAGGTGCACATATTTATCAGTCACCCAATAAAATGTCTTATGCCTTAGTACATACATTTACAAGAACACAATGTCAAAAGCAGTGGGTGCATAGACTAGGTACCACAGAACTATTCCGTAAAATATAAGAAAAATGTGCATCCCATGCATCAAACATTTTGGTAGGTACTATTGCCCTGAAACGCTAATAAAATACATCGTTCGATTAACCAGAACATTTTTTTTTATATCTAAAACTTACATTGTATCAGTACCAAATAGTCTGTCTAGAGCATCTTCAAAATTATTGTCATAATCATCATCATCATCACCAGAACTTCTATCAATGTCCTGATCTTAACTCATCTAAGGTTGAGTTTTATCCATAGCTATCATTCTCTCATAAATATTCGCCCGTCTTTGCCGACAATGGTGCATCCATAATGACGTTTTTCTCTTTACAAGAACAACCGCGTGAGGCGATGCTGACTCCCTAACTACAACAATAATCAATTAATAATTTATCTATTTCCAATAAATTCTATTAACATAGGCACGCCGCCCGCGACCGCTTCCTGGACCATAACTACAGATCAATAATTTAATACAAAATAATTATTACAAATGCCAACATTTTAGTTCAATAAAATAAGTAACACCTTTGATTTGAATAGTACAATAATGTTTAAGAAATTTAAAAACGAATTCCATAAACAAACACAGTAGGCGATATATTTTACAACTTTTAACGTTGCATACCAACGTCGAAATAGTGGCGATATTATATCTTGGGACGTTTTCAAGCTACCGTTCTATATCTGATACCAATGTTTCTATTTTCATTTATATAGTTATCTCGCGCCTATTGGGACATGAGACAATGTCAATTTTATCAAGTCAAGTCCTTGTCTTCTTCATCTCGGGTGACTATTTCTTGGCGCGAGCCTCTTTATAGCGCATCGGCTCATCGGGGCGCTCACGCACGGTTGACTCGGTCATCGGACCTACCCCAGTCAGTACTCTTCACCGTCGTCGCGCGGTCTGCCCCGCCAGGTGAGACCCGTTTGGGAGGCCCAGCGGAGGCGACCAGCGGACGAACGACGGGCTTATGTGCGGGGGCGTGATTAAACCATGTTAACGGGCAATTCAGCAAGCCAATAATGCCATTTATTTATTGTAGTAAATGACTATTCTCCATTCTTCATCCTACTTTGTTAATAAAACAATAGTGATTGGCTGTTATCATGAGCTATAAACAAAACCTTATAAAGCCATTTCATTCATTTTACCATAACGCCAGCGCCAACGCCAACCAACTACAGCTACAACGTAGCTCCAGCTCCGATTCCAGCTCCAGCTCCAACTCAGGCTCCAGCTTCGTCTCCGGCTCCAGCTCCAGCTCCAGCGCCAGCTCTAGCTCCAGTGCCAGCTCCAACTCTAGCTCCGGCTCCAGCTCCAGCTCCAAAACCAGCCCTAGCTTCAGTGCCAGCTTCAACTCCAACTCAGGCTCCAGCTCCAGCTCCAGCTCCAGCTCCAGCTCCAGCTCAAGCTCTAACGCCAGCTCTAGCTCCAGTGCCAGATCCAGGTCCAGCTCCAGCTCCAGCTCCAATTTCAATTCCAATTCCAATTCAGATTCCAACTCCAGCTCAGGCTCCAGCTCCAGCTCCTGCTCAAGCTCTAACGCCAGCTCTAGCTCCAGTGCCAGATCCAGGTCCAGCTCCAGCTCCAATTTCAATTCCAATTCCAATTCAGATTCCAATTCAAATCTCAATCCTAAATTAGGATTCCTAATACAATGCAACATAATGCAATCCAATTCAATCGAATTCCAAACACTATTCCAAATCTAATATCCATTCCCATTCTAATTCCAATTTTCATTCCAATTCCAAATCCAATCCCAATGCCAAATCCAATCACAAATCCAATCATAAATCCAATTCCAATCCCAAATCCAATCCTATATCCCATCCTAAATCCAATCCCAAATCAAATCATAAATTTATTCCCAAATCCAATCATAAATCCAATCCCAAATCCAAGCCCAAATCCAATCCCATATCCAATCCCAAATCCAATCTCAAATCCCAAGTTAAATCTCGAATCCAATCCCGAATCAGTTCCCGAATTCAATCATGGACCAAACCTCAGATCCGATCCCAGTTCCAATCCAGGATCTAAATCTCAAATTCAATTCCGAATCCCATCCCGAATCCAATCCCAAATGCAATCCCAAATGCAATACCAAATCCAAATCTAATCTCAATCTCACTCGCAAACGCAATCCCAACCTCAATTCTCAATCTAAATCTCAATCTCAATATCGATCCCAATCTCAATCTCAGTCGCAATCTCAATCTCAATCTCAATCTCAATCTCAATCTCAATCTCAATCTCAATCTCAATCCCAATCTCAATCTAAATCTGAATCTCAATCTCAATCTTAACCTCAAACTCAGTCGCACACACAATCGCAATCTCAATTCTCCATTTAAATCTCAATTTCTCAATCTCAATTTAAACTTCGATCTCAATCTCAGTCGAACACGCAATCGCAATCTCAATCTCAGTCACACACACAATCGCAATCTCAATCTCAGTCGCAATCTCTCAATCTCAATCTCAATCTCAAATCGCAATTTTCAATTCTCAATTCTCAATCTCAATTCGCAATCTCAATTCTCAATCTCAATTCGCAATCTCAATTCTCAATCTCAATTATCAATTCTCAATTCTCAATCTCAATTCTCAATTCTCAATTCTCAATTCTCAATCTCAATCTCAATCTCAATCTCAATTCTCATTTTCATTCTCATTCTCATTCTCATTCTCATTCTCATTCTCTTTCTCAATCTCAATTCTCAATTCTCAATTCTCAATTCTCAATCTCAATTCTCAATCTCAATTTTCAATAACAATTCTCCCTCTCAAATCTCAATATCAATTCTCAATCTCAATTCACAATCTCAATCTAAACCTCAATCTCAGTCGCACACGCAATCTCAATTCTCAATCTCCATCTCAATCTCATGCATTTGCTTACCACCACTGTAGTCCCACTGAAGCTATGCTATGGGTCTATCCTGTTTTTAACGCCCTTACCGTTGCACAAACTTGCGTCTTATCCGACCCCCGAGGATCTCGACGCTATAGCACGCTATAAGTCCTTGCCATTGCTCAAACTTCACAATACATAACGGAAAGAACTTGTTAGCGCTTCATATTATATTTCTTATATTGTTACATAGTTGGGTATGGAATAAGTATCGTTAAAGTTATTCAAACAGACTTTCACCGCAGCCTTCTCAAGAAGTTTAAAGTTAAACTAATTCACACTGAAAATACCTAATGTTAATGGCTAATGACGATAGTACTGCCTACTCCATCAATTTCATAATGACCTGGAGAAAAAGGTCATACTGTCCCATTAGCCTCAAAGAACACCCATTATTCCGAATCACTTGCTATACTAATTCAAATAATTGAAATTTTGCATTTAAAAATAATGTTTGCAAGTCGAATATATCGATCTACAAGTCGCAAAGCCACCACAAGTGAGTGATACTATGGCGTTCATACGGGCACTCCTCTCATACGATTAAATATACGTAAATCGTGTTGTGACTTGTATTACATCTTAGGTGATCCACGTTTTTTTCTTTACGGCACAAAACGTGCATGTACTAACGGAAAATCATAAGTTAATCAATGTCGTACACAGAACATTATTGAAATACTTACTTAAGTTTAGATAGACAATCCTTCAGCTATAATGTTTGCTTGACCAGAATTAACCCGTGCTCAAATAATATGGTTGCATTGACTCGCAACGTTCCTTTCGTAAAAACACCGGTTTGTCCTTCGTCTCACTCTTCCATAGGCTAGGGAGTCTATGGGAGTCTCGCTCCAGCCTTCACCAACTTCATCTTCTGTATCAGGTCCGGCCCTTAACCCCGGGCATCATCATACATCATCATCATGTCAGCTGAACGTCGCCGTCGCCTACTGATGGGCATAAACATCCCCAAGGATCTCCACAACGATCGGTCCTGCGCTGCCCGCATCCAGCGGCTTTGCGCGACCTTTAAATATACCTATAATTTAAATATACCTATAATGAAATAATGTATTAAATTCAATTTTAAACAAATTTGTATACTCTTTTTAGAGTGGGACATACTGAACTAATTAATATTGTACCAACTGTAACAAACTATGTTCTTGACAAATAAACAATTCTTATTCTTATTCTTATTCTTGACCAGATCGTCGGTCCTCCTTGTAGGGGGCCTACCCACAGAACGTCGTCCGGTACACGACACCAGCCCTTCACCTCGGGCAGCATCACATACCACCTCTTAACCTCGAACATCATCACATATTAGCCCTTGTCCTCGGGCATCCCAATAAACCAGCTCTTAACCTCGAGCATCATCACATATTAACCCTTATCCTCGGGCATCCTAATAAACTAGCTCTTAACCTCGAGCATCATCACATATTAACCCTTATCCTCGGGCATCCTAATAACCCAGCTCTTAACCTCGAGCATCATCACATATTAACCCTTATCCTCGGGCATCCTAATAAACCAGCTCTTAACCTCGAGCATCATCACATATTAACCCTTATCCTCGGGCATCCTAATAACCCAGCTCTTAACCTCGAGCATCATCACATATTAACCCTTATCCTCGGGCATCCTAATAACCCAGCTCTTAACCTCGAGCATCATCACATATTAGCCCTTGTCCTCAGGCATCATCATATACCAGCTCTTAACCTCGAGCATCATCACATATTAGCCCTTGTCCTCAGGCATCATCATATACCTGCTCTTAACCTCGAGCATCATCACATTTTAGCCCTTGATTTCGGGTGTGTCGTTGCCATCATTGTCTCTGGAATTTAGAGAAACGCATAGATCAAAATGTTATAATTAAAAACCTTTACAAAAGAAAAACGGCTATATGTAAGAAGAACCCCGGAATGAAACTCCGTCAAAAACTCTTTGTCTCTCTTAAATCCAATAAAAATAAACTGCTTATTTCTTGAGACAATGCTGTCTAAACCTTCATACTAACTACTCAACACCCGCCATCTACATAATCTTTTTTTCATCCGCGCACGGCTCATTATCAAAGGCAAATTCCTTTTTGGACGGTTACAATTTTATTCTGTACTAGACTTCCGCCCGCGGCTTCGCCCGCGTGTACTACACGACGTTATCCCGCGGGAAGGTGATATTTTTCAGGAATAAAAAGTAGCCTATGTCCTTTCTCAGGCTCTAGACTATCTCTGTACTAAAATTCATTTAAATCGGTTCAGTAGTTTAGGCGTGATTGTGTAACACACAGACAGACATTTTCGCATTTATAATATAAGTAAGGAAGTAAGGAAGTAAGGATTATCAATTGCCGAATTTTAACTTAATGTTTTTTTTTTACTTGCATGAATTTTACATAAATCTTACATTTATTAAAAGCAAGATTATAGAATCCTTAACTTGTACCTAAACAGGATTCTTAACCAAAACCATAACGCAATAATAATTTTGATTTGCTGCATAACGTTATTTTTACATTTAGAATAGCTTTGAATCATAAAAGGAAACAATAAAATTAGTATGTACCTATTTCGTTATATTTGATCAACATCTTTGCATTGCCAACAATATTAAATAAAAGGTTTTTTTGTTTTAATTAAACTATCAGGATCCTTAGGTTCATTTATTACTTTTATTACAATAAAAAAAATACTATCACAAGTTGTAGCAGCTTGACAATAACTTAATTAGCAACTGTTGGAAGTTTGTAATCGGCTTGAACGGAACATAATGACAGCTGTTATTCCGAACGGGAATCGAGATCTATGGTATGGTTAGATATACAGCGCTCAGCTGCAGCTGCTTTTTAGGGTTCCAAATCAAAATGGTAAAAAGGAACCCTTATGGTGCGATTCAGTCTGTCTGTCACAGCTGGAAATCTCGAGAACCACTAATGCCATCAACTTGAAATCTTGTTTAAGAAGACGTTTGCCAAACCATTCCGCAAATAAGAGAGAATTAAAAATATTTCATTGTTTTTTGCAACAGGTTCTGAAGAACAGAAGAAACAGAAAGAAGTTTATGTAATGATTACAGGAAAAATAAAACGATGTCTCCAAACATCAAACCTTTTCAGAAATAATCAACAAAAACCACATTAGTTCTACTATCGGGCAAGAGATGGCGCCGACCCAAAACTGCAATAATTCTACACCGCAAATTTTTTTACGAATATAGCCTCGCCGATGAAAAACATCCTAACGTTTTACCCATTCACATGATTGTACGGAACCCTCGACGCGCGAGTCCGACTCGCTCTTGACCGTTTTTTTTTGTCATTGATTCCATTCCAAAATACTATAACACAGATTTTATTATTTATCATTAAAATCTTGTAGGCTTACAGAAAAAAAACAATGCAATTCCAATTTCAAATCACACTAAGTACAACAATTTTCTCTTGTCAATTTTCACAATTCATTCCAATCAAATAACACCAAATGAGTACAATTATTGTCAAATACATAAATCATGCGATCTCAATACTTTTTCAACATCAATTGCCTTGAAACTTTACGCTAAAGTTTTATTTTGCAATAAAAACTATCTTCTTTAGCTATATAATAACATGCAACAAGTTCACTTAACTTTGGTTTTGCAGGCGTGGAAGGAAATTTTGTATATCCTTTACGTGTCCCCTTTTGAACTTTAAGCTTCAGGCCAAAGTTCAAACATCAGTTAAATATTTCAACAACATTTATTCAATAATTATTAGTTTTACAACATTCCGCCATTTTTCGTGTCCAAAACATCATCTGCCGCTTTTTCCTTTTTCTTTTTTAATTTCCTCTAAGGCAGCGGCACCAAAGAGGTTTTAAGAAAAACGTACCTATTTATAATTTGGCTTTAACAAAACGATATGTGAAAATATTTAAAATAATCGAATACCGCACCTTAACCATAATTAATTATTTTAATACAACTTAGAGTTCATGTTACAACAACTATACAACCAAAATATTAGTTATATCCTTTAACAATCCACGTTATTGTACGTGTACCTAACATTATGCACTAGAGCATAAAAAACGATTTTATGCAGCCTATACCCAACATAAACACGAACTTTACGAGCATGAGCAGTGAAAAGGAAATTTTTAATTGCAAGAAATATGTTTTTTAAAAATGATCAATGCTGTAAAATTTTGTGGCGAGAGAAAAAACAATACTTAGGTTTGATCGTTTAAATCAATGTTACGTGGGTATCATATTTGGTAAACGGTTTGTATTTTTGCAGCATTGGCTAATCAGCAAACCAAAATATTAGTAGAAACAACTACAACAATTCAAAGCGTAAATCTCAAGTGACTAAAAAAATTGTAATTACTTAATTAAGTACTTACAACTCACACTTGACGTTCCATTACATTTAAAACCCTCTTGTGGTTACTATATTCCCCTTTCCTACACACGAGACGCGTCTAGTTGACACCAAAGGCAAAGACTGCCCTATATAAGACAAAAGGAAGTCCTTATACTGAGAAGCACTGGATGAAGATAAAATATTGTAGAAAAAAAGGATATTTTTAATTGCAAGAATGACTTTGGCTTTTGGTAGAACCATGTCGTCAACACCCAACATCCAACGTCGCGTAGTTCATGTGGGCAAAGCCGCGAGGGAAAGCTAGTGTTACAATACAAATAAATCAATTGTTTCGTATTATAAAATGTTGCGTAAAGTAAATTCAGTGTGGATGTACCATTAGAGTAACTATGTAGTAATCTGTGCCATTAGTCTCAAAATCCTTAGGTAGGTAGGTACTAATATTATAAATGCGAGAGTAACTCTTTCTGTCTATCTGTCTGTCTGCTACGTTTTATCGCCTAAACTACTAAACCGATTTTGATGATATTTGGTACAGAGGTAGAGTTGACCTTGGAAAGGGACATAAGCTAATTTTTATCCTGGAAAAGCATGTACTTTGTAGTCCACGCGGGCGAAGCCGCGGGCGAAAAGCTAGTATGTAAATTGTAATAATTTGCTTACTGAAATAAAGTGTTAAACTACATTAAAACTCTTTCAATTGAAGATAGACTAATATTATAAGGACTTAACCTTTAACCTACCTATAATGTTAGTTAAACATATAGAAATCAAAAGAAATTTTGGCTTTTCGAGACATAATATAGGTTTACTAATTGTCGTCGAACCCCTGACCTATCTATTCCTGAACCTATTTCAGGCGCATTAGTTACTACTGCGCACGCCTGGGCCAGTCAAAATATTCATAGATGATCTTTGATCAAAGCATCATACAATTTTGAGTAAGGGGCATGACCTGCATTACGATTAGAACGATATAAGATCTAAAGATTTATTTATCGATACTATTAGTTATTATTGCCCTAAAAGATTTTACGAGCTTCAACTTTATGAAAATGTTCTATAAATAGCGAAGGTTATTTGAAGTATGGCTGCCTGCTTTTTTCAAAATTAGGGCGCATAGACGTTAGTAAATTTTTGTTGCTTCATTAGTTAGGCGTGAAAAGTAATAGACAGACTGAATTATATTTGCAGCTGGTAATATTATAACGAAAATACAAGAGGATCAAGCCAAGATAGTAAACTAGTGAAGGTTATTTGAAGTATGGCTGTCTGCTTTCTTCACAATTAGGGCGCATAGACGTAAGTAAATTTTTGTTGCTTCATTAGTTTAGGCGTGAAAAGTAATAGACAGACTGAATTATAAAGGGTGTCTCAAAAGTACGTATAGGATTTGAATTTCGCGCTATTTCCGAAATATTCAAGATGGCGGGTTGAAATTTGACATACATCATCTTGACATATGTAAAAATAATCGTGGAGCGTTTCACAATAAAACAGCGCATAGAAGTTATACAAATATTTACGATCAATTACAAACACTCGTCGAAAGATCGGAAAATCTCGTAATTTCAAGAAGAGGTGATGCCAAATGGCCACCGAGATCTTGCCATCTGATGCCACTGGATTTCTTTCTTTGAGGCTACGGCAAAGATAAAGTGTACGCCAACGATTCACAAAACATAGACAATATACGCAAAATATTCACCGAGTTATTGGTGAAATAAGAAGCGAAATGTGAGAAATTAGCAGCGAAATGAGTGAAAGTGTCACGAAAAACTTGCACACAGTAATAATTCCCGTGGCATTTAGCAGATATTCTATTCAGATAAAATTGTACAAGTCTCTTCTTTAAAATAAAATAAAACTACGAAGAAATTCCAATCCATTCGCGTTTTATTGAGACCAATCATCCTTTACCTACTTTTTAACCGACTTCTAAATCAAAAAGGAGGAGGTTCTCTATTCGTCTGTATGTATGTTTTTTTTTTTTTTTTTTTTTTTATGTTTGTCCACCGATTACTCGAAGACGGCTGAACCGATTGAAATGGTTCAAACGTTATTACATCAGGTCGGTTTCCAAGTTGGTCCCATTTTTTGAAATTTCGAAATCGGTTCAGTAGTTTTCAGGAAATCTTGAAAATACTGTCGTTTTCGTTACCACTTTATGTGAATTTAATACGTATCTTTAGGCATAACTCCTTTGTTTATAAACCGATTTAGATGATTCTTGTTTTGTTGGAAAGGGGATACCTCAAGGTATTTTAACCGACTTCGAAAAAGGAGGTTTTGAGTTTGATCACATACCTATTTACCAGAAAACACGTAAATTGCCTACACGATGCACTAAAAAGAGTGAAATAAAAATTATTTTTATAAAAAAATTAAACCGCCTTCTAAAAAACCACATCAAAAAAGTAAGAAATAATTCCTCACCAAATAAATAACGTAAGTACTTTGAAGTCGGGCGGGTTTTAACAAAAACAACAAAACATTGTACGCCCGACTTCAAAGTACTTACGTTATTTATTTGGTGAGGAATTATTTCTTACTTTTTTGATGTGGTTTTTTAGAAGGCGGTTTAATTTTTTTATAAAAATAATTTTTGGGACACCCGTTATTTGCAGCCGGTAATATTATAACGAAAATACAAGAGGATCAAGACAAGATAGTAAACTAGTGAGGCTACTGGCTTAGTATAGTACCTACACACACACCTAAATTACACCATCAAAATACATTCAGATTTTTTGTAGGCAGATAAAATACTCGTCAGTACTCTGACACAACGACGGGCATTACCTAATGCATACACCTATAGTACACGAGACAATATAGATAGGTTCGCTTTTAACTTTTACCCGACCGGGAATCGAACCCGTTACCTCAGAGATAGCTGCCCCTTAAAACAGGTGCGTACACCACTCAGCCACGGAGGTCTTCAAAGGATAGATTCGACATAAATGCTAAGATCCTTAGTCCGTTCAGTAAACAGGCCTTATTTAAGCAATTACCACAACTACTTTCAGATTGTAAGCAAGAACTTAATACATTTTCTTTATCTCACTTACATTTTCATGTGAAATAGCTTTGCTGAAAGGGTCGCCCTTCCAGACATTAATTACAGATAAGATTCTTATCATTATAGTATAGGACAAAACTTCGCAAAATTATAATATCGTCTGACTTCGAAGTAGGTACTTTCGAAGATCCTCGAAGTACAGTACAGAAATATAATGTAATATTTTTTAATAAGTCACTTTCAGAAAGATCCTGCGCGCTTTTGTGATTTTTAGTCGACCGATAGTTTAGTCGGAATCGTAAGACGATCGTGATCAGTACCCCTAGTGTAAGTTTTTATGTCAAAAAACGCAAACTATCGTGAGTGCGTATTTATGTCAATTTGTATGAAAACTGTATCAGCGCCTCTAGCGGCGAGTAGCGCGCTTATGCAGTTTTCATACAAATTGACATAAATACGTACTCGAAATAGTTTGCGTTTGCTTGACATAAAAACTTACACTCGGGGTACAGACTGTCGGCCGATAGTTTGGTATTGAGAGCCTGCGCGCACTTAAGATTTTTAGTCGACCGATAGTTGGGCGATAGTTTAGTTGAATGCAGAGGCGTGCTCATTACCGACCGGCCGATAGTTGTGCGATAGTTTGATCGTACAACTATCGTAAGTGCGCGCACTCACGTACACCATACTGTATGCGCAGTCGACCGATATTTGGGCGATAGTTTAGTTGTATGCAGTGCGCGCGCTCACATAGTCCTTCATGGACATTACCAACCGGCCGATAGTTGTGCGATAGTTTGATCGTACAACTATCGGCCAGTCATTTTCGATAGTTCAATCGGTCGATAGTTTAATCGTCGATGCGCGCACTGCCATATAACTCTATACTGAATTCCAGTACGATCAAACTATCGCCCGATTAAAATCACAAGTGCGCGCTGGCTCTTAATTCTGAATTGTAACAAAAATTGGTATTAGCAAGTAACTTTACCAAAATATCTTGTACAAGAAACTAAAATATCGCAAATTACACTTTTAATTATGTAAAATAAAACCTATTAGGACAAAATGCTTCCTCTTTTTTATAATTACTACCCTTAACTGGCGTAAAAATGCCTGAAAGTAATATTCAGAACTCAAAGGGTTAGCCGTTTGAGCCAGTTTTTTTATCGTGATTTCATTAATTACTGGGCGATTGTCTCAGGGCGAGAAGGGATGGATTATTTAAATAATTATTACAAATTAAAAAGGATCATCACGCCAATTAATTTGAATTTCCTTTTTGAAATTCCGAATTTTTCGTTCGCAGTTTTTCTGTTTAGGATTTTTTTCATACTTATGTTTCACGCTGTTGTTAAACACCTTACAAAAAACTAATTGAGGTAAAATTAAATTACTTACCTATATCAAAAGTTCATAATTTCATTTGATCATTAAATTAAATACTAGCCTTCCGCCCACGGCTTTGCCTGCGTGGACTTCACGACGTTATCCCAAGGAAATGTGTCATTTTTCCGGGATAAAAAGTAGCCTGTGTCACTCACGTAATCTCCAGCTCCCAAACTATCCTCATAACAAAAATCACATCGATCCGTTGTCCCGTTTTTACGTGAAAGAAGGACAAACACACAAACAACTAATCACACCTCAATATTATGGATAAAAGAACATCTATCTTCTATATACCTATATAAATATAAATAAATGTTGCTAAGCGCAAAACTCGAGAACGGCTGGACTAATTCGGCAAAATTTTTATAAAGAGAAAAAACATAAAAGTTGCCTGCAAAATAGTACCTAAAAGTAACATTTTTTTCCCATACAAACCAGCTGTAAAACATTTGACGTAAAAGTCGTTTGTCCGTCTATCATGTCAAATCGGAGCATCGGATCGACGTGATCTTTCGATCTATCGTATCGTATCGTTTGGGATAAATATTAGGTTCCGGCGGGATATCTTCCATGTAGTTCACGCGGGTGAAGCCGCGGACGGAAAGCTAGTATCAAATAAAATTACGTCATATTATGATCATTAGATCTTTTGATATTATGTACACAACGCAACATAACCATTCCATAGTAAATACGAGTATCTACCGCACAGTAAGGAGTCATATATCTCAGCTTTGCAGAACATGTTAAAATCTCATTTTATTTTTTTTTATTCATGATAACAACAGCACAATAATAATAAAAATACAAAGATGCAAAGTTTACATGGTTTAGGGTCAATTATAGTTATCCTTAAAGCTACAAAAATTATGAGCTATAATTTTAAAAATTACAATTTTGATGAATTTAAGGTACTTATTAAGTCATTAACAGAACAATATAAATACTAGTAAAATATCAGATAACATACAAACCAATTAAAGTTATTAATAAGATTTCTTACAAATAACCCACTGCCCCATTCAATAATATAAAATCTTAATGTAATGTCATTAAGTCACTATGATAGCATGATAATTATTTTGTTTTCATTTAATTTTACTATGTATACAAATGGATTTAACTTTGTATTCTTTTATTATTTGATAATTTGGTAACGTTAGTTTGTTTTCAACTACATGTTTTAATATGTATACCTTTTAAATAAGTTAACCAGAGGTTGGGAACCTGATGTCCTGATATACAGGCATTTAAAATGTCTAGTTTATGCATCAGTCTTCCACAAAGTATTACCTAAGTATAAACACATCTTGTTTATAAACCCGAACTAACAGATGTTAAGTGTAAACTTTGTGGAAGAACATAAAACTTTTTTCATTTTTTCATTTTTTTTCATTTACAACAACATCCAAGCCATGCAAAACCCAAACACTGCTCTGCCCCCGCTACACAAATGGATCATCCTTTAAAAGATCAAAGTAATTTTGTTGGCAAATATGTACGATCAAAAATCCGCTATTTGTAATACCCCTTGTTCTTGGGGGTTGAATTTGCTAAATCATTCGAGAGCAATATCTTCGGATTTGTTTTTGATAAATTTTAAATCACATTGTAAAGCATTTGCGTGCACCCTTTAATGCTATTTGAAAGGGAGTTCAAATATACAATGTGTGGACGAAAATGCGACAGTAAATGAAAAAAATAGTAGCACTGTTCATAGAAGAATTTTGAAACTATCTAAAAATTCCTTGGATACATTTTTTTTCTCAAACAAACTAAATAGTACCATATTGAAAAATGGAAAATGAAGTATTTAGAAAAAATTGACCCGTCTCACAACCAGCTCCGATGGGACTCGAACCCACGACCTTTCGCTATCCGGGCGACTGCTCTAACCACTGAGCTACGGAGTCGTTACGAGAAGCGTCGAATTTATCAAATACTTCTTACACGCTGTATAGCCAGCGTTAATTTCATCAATGTGAAGGTATTACTACCCCCACAAGCGAAAGGTCGTGGGTTCGAGTCCCATCGGAGCTGGTTGTGAGACGGGTCGATTTTTTCTAAATACTTCATTTTCCATTTTTCAACCATAAAAATTGCATTGTGAATGCAAAAAAGTAATAATTAAAATAACTTGCCATAGTAATTTCTTCTTTAGCGAATGTCAAATATGTGGAAAGGTATTTCTTTCGCGTAGACCTCGTGGGTCCTCGTGGGTCTTATACAGGTGGTGTGTGTACCACTGACTACAAAGGCGGTTAAAATGGTAAAGCTAAAATTTATGATGGGTTTGATAATGGATTTAGTGCAAAGGCTCTTCTTAAAAAAAATTAAGCAATCAACATCGCGGAATAACAGTCACGTATTTTAGTAAGTTCCGCATAAACTTAGTGCCTAAACACATAGACGCATAAATCAGAAATCAGGCTACCAAATGTGCATTCTGATTAAGAATAAAGTAGGTGGTTCAACAACAGCGGTGCATAGGAGTTGCATCGTCTGTGGGCCTCATCTGCATCGCATTTGCATCGCTTCCGCGCCGAACGGGGCCTGTTTCTCATGCGGTGTGACGTGGTAACGTGGCGTGGATATATGCGAGTTTAATGTTGTAATTTTTATTTGAATAAATTACTTAGTAATATTTGGTTGGTGGTAGGACTTGTTCTTAGTCCACCATCTTATCTGAGTTTGACGCCTTAAGGTCACAGCAGACTTATCAACTCGTAAACGGATCGTAAGCGTATCAACTCGAGCGGTTCAGTATTTTTTGTATGAAACCCCCTACTGCAACGCACACTAATCGGAATCGTAACGTAAACGCCTCGCCTCGGGACCAGCTCACGAACCGCTTTGCGGGTCGCTCAACTTGCTATCCCCGCGCTTATATTACCGCTTGTCGTCCACGCGCTCACGTCTCTCCGTACCCGAGCTTACGGCTCTACGCACAGTGGTCTGAAAATGAAAATGAACTAACCACATTTCAAAAAATCAGACTGAAATTCCGAGATTTGATCCCATGTCCACCTTTTTTCGATATAGAACCACTGTACGGCGAGCCGTAAGCGCGGCGTCGCCTAGCCGTAGCCGAGCCGACGTACCGACGCTGATCCGGTTTGGTTACGTGCTTGCGTTAGGTTGACGCCTGGTTGACGGCGAGGAGAAAGGCGATACGGTGTCGATCCCTTTCCGAGTTGATGTATATGCTGTGACCTTTAACAACGAAGTTTTTAGCATTGTTGTGTTCTGGCAGTTAGAGATAAGATAGCCAGTGGATGAGGATTCCGTGAGTAGTGCGCTTCCATCTTAATCCTTATCTTCACTTAACATTAGGTGTGATAAAGGCTAACGGCCGGTTTCCGAAACGCCAATTAAATTTGAATTACCTAATTCCCAATTAATCTCCAATTAATTGTAGTTTGGGTTTCTGAAAGAAAAATGTGACAGACTGTCAACAGTCTGTTAACAGTCTGTCAGTGCCCATACAAATAAACCTAATGTGAGATAATTTTCGTTTCCGAAACCCAAGGTGCTTTTAATTGGGAATTAATTGTGACAGTCTGTTAGCAATCTGTTAGCTAATTTTAATTTTTATTGGCGTTTCAGAAACCGGCGGTAAGTGCTACACCGCTGTGGATAGAAAAAAGCAGGTAAATTAGTTAAACCAAAAATTAATTTAATCTAATTGAAGCATACATCATTTAATAATCCAATTTTTCAATGTTACTTACTTACCTACTACTATAACATTCTTCAAAATTACAGTCAGTAATTATAATTTACGACTTAGGTACTCTAAAGCCCCCCTCATGGATATAATTTAATAAATCAAGCTTAATTCAATAAAAAAAAAACAAAAAAACACGCTCCAACAATGAGTCAACACACGCCAAATTTAATTCGTCGCAAAGTTGCCAGCCTGATTCGATTATTCATTCGAGGAAATTAAATAGATGGGTAATTTGGCAACCCCATTATCGGGGACTGGGGTACCCGGCGACCCCGGGGTAACCAACTACCTAGATTTATGTGTGGGCGCGAATTTATTTGACAACCCGTTAGTTTTACACTAAATTTGAATGTCACGGACATTGCCGTGTCCACCATTTAGTTATTTTAGCCAGTTTGTGTATAATTTGCTTTCAAAATATTACATTTTGGTTGGAGCTAAGACTTTGTTTTTATTCCGCCAGGCTTGCTATCAGTCGCGAGGTGTCGAAATAAAGCGAAGGTACCTAAGCCGGGGCCAAAAAATACTTTTACCACGTGATGGTCTGCATGGTGGATTTATGGTGCGTTTTTTAGGGATTTTTAAAAGGGATATAGCCATATCAACGTTTCTGGCAGATGGAGATAAGATGAAAAAAAAAATTTAAATAAGTCGATATCAGTTCCTTAGTATTTGAGGATTCCGGGAGTAGTGCGCTCCATCTTTCTGATGGATGATGATAATTATGAGCATCATATGTACCTAATGGTAGATGGTATGGTGGTAGATAATATTGCTGATGATGTCAGCTAATCAAACTGCCATTTACAAAACATATCACACAAATTACTTATATCAATTTGATATACCTACTTGGATGAAGTAAATGATAACGCAAACAATTTTTTTTTAATTTGCTATGGGGCATTCTCTAACAGTGAACAGGTATGAATGTGTACTTAATTGTTATTTATTTTATTCGATTTGGTTGGTGGTAGGACTTGTTCTTAGTCCGCCTAGCTAGGTATCACCATCTTAACTAAGTATGACACCATAACAATGATGTTATGTTTTTAACCGACTTCTAAATCAAAAAGGAGGAGGTTCTCTATTCGTCTGTATGTATGTTTTTTCTCTTTGTTTTTTTTTTTTTTTTTGTGTATGTCCACCGATTACTCGAAGACGGCTGAACCGATTGAAATGGTTTAAACGTTATTACATCAGGTTGGTTTCTAAGTTGGTTCCATTTTTTGAAATTTTGAAATCGATTCAGTAACTTATTGTAATTTTTAGTTTTTTGCATTCACAATGCAATTTTTATTACAGAAAAATGGAAAATGAAGTATTTAGATAAAATCGACCCGTCTCACAACTAGTTCCGATGGGACTCGAACCCACGACTTTTCGCTTTCCGGGCGAATGCTCTAACCACTGAAAACGACTCCGTAGCTCAGTGGTTAGAGCAGTCGCCCGGAAAGCGAAAGGTCGTGGGTTCGAGTCCCATCGGAACTAGTTGTGAGACGGGTCGATTTTATCTAAATACTTCATTTTCCATTTTTCTATCGATTCAGTAGTTTTAAGGAAATCTTGAAAATATACTGTCGTTTTCGTTACCACTTTATGTTACGTATCTTTAGGCATAACTCCTTTGTTTATAACCCGATTTAGATGATTCTCGTTTTGTTAAAAAGGGGATACCTCAAGGTATTTTAACCGACTTCGAAAAAGGAGGTTTTCAGTTTGGTCACATACCTATTTACCAGAAAACACGTAAATTGCCTGCACGATGCACTAAAAAGAGTGAAATAAAAATTATTTTTATAAAAAAATTAAACCGCCTTCAAAAACACCACATCAAAAAAGTAAGAAATAATCTCTCACCAAATAAATAACGTAAGTACTTTGAAGTCGGGCGGGTTTTAAAAAAAACAACAAAAAATTGTACTTACATGTTTCACGCCGGACTTCAAAGTACTTACGTTTTTTATTTGGTGAGGAATTATTTTTTACTTTTTTATGTGGTTTTTTTGAAGGCGGTTTAATTTTTTTATAAAAATAATTTTTTTAAGCAATCGTGTTCCGGTACTAAGAGAGATGATAGCCGGTTCCTCAGTGATTGGAGGATACCGGGAGTAGTGCGTAGTATCACCACTAAACATCACGTGTGATGAAGGCTAAGTTCTACCCAGATGTGTATAAAATAAATAAAAATAGTAATTCAAGTATAACATTTTAAACAATGACATTTAATTATGTACTTCTACTTAGTACTTATCGTTAATTAGTGAAGTATTTTTTATTAAAATCTCACTCAGGTGATGAAAGTGCCCCAAAAATTTTCAAGCCTTCATTAAAAGTATAACATCAACTTTGATATAAAAACTTAAGCCGAGAAATTAACCAATTAAGTCACAAAGCTTGATATACTAAGCTCTAAAGTAGATTAATAAAAAAGACACTCATTTTTCCTTTTAAGAGATTAATTTATTTAGTTATCGTTTATATAGCTCATTAAAGCAACGCGTTTAAAATGTACATTAAGCGTATTTTACATGGGCGGTATTTTTTCCCGGGAAACCACTAAAAGGAAAAAGAAATTAATATAAATATCAGACAATATGCTTACAAGTGCTTCCAGAAATACTTATTACAATGAGAAAGCTTGTATGATTGTTACTCAATCACAAATCTTTAATATAGAGCCAGGCGTACGGTATGGCAAACAATTACAGCTTAGACATAAAGAAAAATGTCAATTTAAAGTTTAAATGGCGTTAAACAAATGAATGCTTAATTTCTTTAGAGTTGTTATGACTAGCCCCATAGTAAAAAAAATATTAAATGATTCCCCCTAAACATCTATTAAACTAGCGGATCTTTGCGGTTTTACCCGCGTGGTACCCGTTTCCGTGGGAATATCGGGATAAAATATAGCCTATGTTACTCGGGAAGAATGTAGCTTATTCTAATGGTCAAAGAATTTTCTTAATCGGTCCAGTAGTTTCGGAGCCTATTCGATGCAAACAAACAAACAATCAAATCTCTCCTTTTTATAATAGTACCTATAGATAAACTGTGCATAACAGTAACTAAAACAAAACTACCTTAAAATATTAAAACTGCACACTGTTTATTGAAAATAATTTTTGTATTGATATTTTTTATTTAGTTTTAAGTATGGCTTTTTCATGTCCTGCCTGATGTTTCAACACTTTGCAGCTATGATCACGGGCCCACAATCCAAATGGCTGTCAATAAGTGGAGCAAGTTTAATCCACCCTGAAGTCTCTCAGTAATTAAATTAATTTCTCCATCCCGCGGTTGGGCCGCCCGTGTATCATCAGCCTAACAAAAAGGGCAGAATAGGTCCAGCTAATTTAGAATAGTGCTCGATTTAATTTTCGCTAAAAGATCGTAACTCAGTATACGGATTGTCGTAAATCGGGGTAGCATGTAAGTGGATTTATCCAGTGTTTTAAATACATTACGCGGGGATAAAGTTTTTTGCGTATCTCGTATTCAATGGAAGCGTTAATGGAGATGAATTGTAGCTGGCGGGACGCCAGTGGGTTTGGCCGTACTATTGGTCCGAGTCTCACTCGAATGGAATTGTGATAAAATGTCACCTACGATACGACTCGCTAAAAAGAATTTGAGTTCAATAGAAACCAATTGTGTCTCGTGCCTTATTGTTGTGCCTAAGTACCTATATCGTTTTTGTACAACAGGAATAGGAGTATTAAACAAGAGCGGATTAATTGCAATAATAACGGATCAATCGATTTGTACACTTATTTATCATTCGTCCCTGTCTTACAATCTCTCCGAACTCAAAAATAGTCTTCATTTGAATTTTCATCATCATCATCATCATTTCAGCCGTACGACGCCCACTGCTGGGCATAGGCCTCCCCCAAGGATCTCCACAGCGATCGGTCCTGCGCTGCCCGCATCCAGCGGCTTCCCGCGACCTTGACCTTCAGATCGTCGGTCAACCTTGTAGGGGGCTTGCCCACGGAACGTCGTCTGGTTTGCGGTTGAATTTTCAATATGTACTAATAACGTTACTAAAATTAAATAAGTTTTCATTAAATAATGTGCGGGAATGAATGCTTTTAAAGAACAGCATAATCACTAGGTAACATGATCAGAGTACTGAAATGTACAAAGTTAAATTTTTACTGATAGATCGTAATGGTATAATGGCAAACGTGATAATACGTTATTATCACATTAACAAACTTACGTTATGGGTACAGATTAGTGAAAAATACCTATTTGTTAACTTTTTTTCTCTTGATTTCATTCGAATCTCCCTAGTAGAGGATACTTATTTTATGTTTTTATCAGGGGAAAGCTTACAGAAAAATGGAAAATGAAGTATTTAGAAAAAATCGACCCGTCTCACAACTAGCTCCGATGGGACTCGAACCCACGACCTTTCGCTTTTTTCTAAATACTTCATTTTCCATTTTTCTGTAATAAAAATTGCATTGTGAATGCAAAAAACTAAAAATTAAAATAAGGGGAAAGCTTGTTAAATAATTTTATAAGGCGTAGTTCACATCCTGCAGATTGGAATTTGAAATGGAAAAAAATAAATGTTATATTGTTTAGTCTAGACGGAAACAAAACATTCTAGGTATGGCCAATATTGCTGGAACGGTTTGTTGTTTGGACAAGACAAGTTAAATGTCTGCAAAGTATTTCAGGAACGAAGGAAATTATGATTTAACGACTGTTTTGTGGTTTAGGTTTCTTTTGTTTAAGTGGTTTTCTGACATAATTTTTTTGTCGTATTTGTTATAATAAATTCTACTCTACATAGTTTAAGTCGCTTCCTGCCGTCTCTGTTCGCTTAGGTCTTTCTAACTACGCAACGAATTTAAATGCGGTTTTCATCAAGAGACAGAGTAATTCAGGAGGAAGGTTTATATCTAAAATACATGCATATTTTGTATCAACATTGCACCGCAGTTCGCTAATAAAAATAAAGTTAATCTAAGTAAAGCTCAGGCTCTAACTCGCGAGCGAGCTATCGAGCCGAGCGATGTGACGTTTCACCTCTTTTCATACTGCGGGAGAAAGAGAGAATAATAATAATAAATAAATTTTTATTAAGTCATTCAATTGAGTTTCCAAAGAAAAGGAGGTTGCTCGACGCGCAGAAAGCGACATCTTATGAAAGGCGACTCACCAATCTCTTTAAAACGTAAAAACTCATGGATATGTGCATAATTCCCATCCTCACATACGGCGCTGAAACTTGTTCTGGTCAACCAAGAAACAAAGGTCTGCCCTCGGGGTGTGTCAAAGGGGGATGGAGCGCAGCATGCTGGGCATAAGTTAGCCGACCGCATAAGAAATACGATACTGCGCTCCAGAACTCTTAATGCTGGCGTTTCCCAAAAAGCAGCATTATTATAGTACAACTGGACCGAGCATGTCGGAAGACTACTCTGGGCAAATCTCGCCACTAAATGGATCCCCACAGCTACACCTCCACGTGGCAGACCGAGACGGCGGCGGTGGCGAGACGATCTTGACTCGTATATGACTGACTGGCACACAGCAGCTCTAAACCGCGCGAAATGGAAGGAAGGTGAAGAGGCCTTTGCCCTGCAGTGAAAATAATTAATAGAGATAATAAATATTATGTACAGTCGAACCTGAGTTGAAATTGAGTCGTGACCCATTTTGCTAAAAATTTGTTTGAAATCGTCTCAATGTCAACAAGTTTAAATTTCAAGTTTATTGAATTTTAATATCTTTTAGAAAATGAACTTATGGTGATACGATTATAGATAAAGGTATGAAGAAATATATATCTTATTACCAGATTTGTAACAACTGTAACTTTAAATTATAAAATGTGGATTGGCTCCAAACCCTACTCTTAGGAGTCTATACGGTCTAAAACTTCTAAAGTCAAAGTTCTAATTTAAAAAAAGTTTCTTACTATTGCCGATGCCGGCTAAAGAAGGGCTTGGAAGAGTTGGTTTTCTTGTACTATACCTACTCAATAACTCAACTCCGTTCTATATTGTAAATGATTATGCTTAACGTAAACTTCCTCCAACCCATTTCACTACACTACACCAGACTAACACAAACTGAAAAGCTCCAAACAAGCTCAACTTCCTCACCTCCCAAACTGCAATCCAACATGTTATTGCTAAACCAGAGCGTCTGAAATGTTTGCTCACAAATAAATGACCTCCACCACCACAGAACTATATTTCAAACACATGCCGCCGAGTAATTACAGCAAATTACTCTATTGGTACTCCAAAACTTCCGGCAGTCCAGTTAAACGTTACAAATTTGAATTTCGAACTGTTCTAAAACTGAAACTGAAATCAGTTTGGCGTGCGCGGATTGGCCTGCTGAGCGATGACGTCATCAATACTCGTCGCGTCCCGACCGCGATGGAAATGGAATGTTATTTTAAAGTGAACAGCGGTGAGAGGCGGTTGTCTGATCAGAGCATGTCGGAGCTCAATCTGGGTATTGGCTAATACAGGGTGTTTTTCTATAAGCGCACAATTTGTGCTCATGAATATGAACAACTTTTGCTATGGGGCCAACTCTGCAACTCAATAAAAAAAATCTGCTGTTTCAAACAAATTGTCAATACCTACTCGACCAGAATGTATGGAACAGCTGGGTATATGGGCGGATTTGAAATTAAGATATATTTGTAGGTAGGTATACTGTTGTGGTTTGATTTGCTTTGATAATAAAATACATAATATTTCGTTCACACTGCATTTAGGATGCATACTTACTTTAAGTAAATTGGATAAGAAATGATTATTTATCCCCTCGTTCCACTGAAATAAAGTGTAGTAGCGTCCAAGTGTGTGACAATGGGTGAGTGATAGAAGTGGAAGGTGTGTCACAGTGTTACAGTGTATGTGTTGCAGCGAAAGTAGTTTGTATGTTGTAATTTTTAAAGAGCTTGCATCTAAAATGATGTGATTTTACTTTAAATATTTAGGCGGCTTTATCAATAAATTAATTATATAAGCTACATTGATGACGTCATCAGTTGCCGGCCTATCGACTAATTCTGATGAATCGCTGGTGCGCCTCAATGTAACTGCATTTTGTAGTCGCCGTCAGAATGGTATATGAATCATTTAGTGCGCGATATTGTTATGGGCTGAATACAAGTTCAGAACTTGTTAGGGGAACAGAGGCAAAGTTTTGCGGGCATCCGCACTCTGTTGTAGAGGCCGAAGAGTTAGGTGGAGTAGTGGTTAACGCACCCAGTTTGCAATAGTCACGGTAAGCATCTTTTGCAAGCAGCTCTTTGCTTCATAGCCTATATACACTCACTCTCGTGCGAGGTACGACACGAGCGAGGTGCGACGCGAGACACGAGACGAATTGCTGTGTTTTTGGGTCGCGTCGGTGGTGAAGTTGCGACTGTTGGCACTGTTGCGAGGTACGAGACGAGGCGAGATACGATAATGTAAATGTCCTATCAAAGGACACGTTAAGCCATTTGTCCCGGTTTCATTTGCAGCAAAGCCAATGCCTAGCAGTAAAGACATTAAAATAGACGACCGACACGGACCGTTCGGTGTAGTCATTATGAAACGATGATGGGTCGTTGGTTCTGGTGTTCAATGTTCATGTACAGTTGCCAAGTTCTGGTGTGATTAACGCATTCAAATTAGAAAGATGTGGCATAACCCAGTAATTTCCATGTCTTCTTGAACAGTACATGAGACGCGACATCGTACTGTGAAGTTTTCGATATACGACACGACTCGGTGATTGTAACTAAACTATTGAATATAAGTACCCAACTCAGTAACTCGAGTTATTGAATTAATTGTATGCTCATACTCATATGGACATGTCAGTATCTTTCGCTTGAAACTGTTTTTGAACAATGAACATGATAGCCGTAACTTTGACGAAAATAGTGTATCCTTTGAAGAGTTGTTATTACGTATAAAAACAGTGTTATTTTTAAATAATTTAGGTATACAATCAAAAGTATTTAATATTATAAAACTATGCGTAGAGTGGTTTATACTTGTAGCTGTGAAGTATGTATCTGATTGGAAAATTATTAAGTACCTTTTATGTTTTATCAATGGCGGGGGTAAATAGTCTAATTAAGTTAACATTACTCCAGTGGAACGCTCAGAGCGTTAAAGGTAAATCTATAACCTTAGGTGAATTGTTACGTCAAAGTAAAGTGCACATTGCTGCTGTCAGCGAGACTTGGCTTAAGAGTGAGTATACGTTTAAAATGCGAGATTACAATATCTATCGACAGGACAGAGATGATGGGTATGGAGGACTAAGTATGTTAGTTCACAAGTCGATAAAATCGCGTTTAATTCAAATAAACAGAGTTAATGCTGGAATAGAAATACTACACATTAGGATTTCTAATTGTGACCCAATTGAGAATGTTATACTGATTTATTGTCCAAGTAATGTCAGAACTACTCAACAAGATTGGGATAACATTTTCTCTATGGGTTCACGTAAAACGTTAATTCTGGGTGATTTCAATGCTCACCACCATACCTGGTCTTGTAAGACAGACAGCAGAGGCAATCAATTATATAACTCTTCGATTAGCAGTGAGTTTGTAACGCTTAATGATGGTAGTGCTACCTGGATGAGGCTAATAAATGGTGTTCTTAAGAAGTCTACTCCTGATATTTCGTTTGCAAGCTCTGACATTGCGCTTGGGCTCGAATGGTGTGTATTAAATGAAATGTTAGGAAGCGATCATTTTGTAATCAGATTGTCTACCAACCATGTTACTGTAAACCAAAGGACAATAAAAAAAAGGAATTTTAAAAAAGCTGATTGGTCACAATATCGTGATTACTTGAACGAAGGTTTTAAAAACTTTACCTATTCTGGCGATCTCCAGGAAACGTATGATTTATTTATACATCGCCTGAATATGGCGGCAGACGCATGTATTCCGCAGTTTAAAATTAATCATAATCCGGAAAGTAAGTTTACTCCTAGGCCATACTGGAATAGTGAACTATCCCGAGCTGTGGCTGAGCGCAGGCTGGCGTTGGCAACATTTAGAAAAAACCCTACTCCACAGCATTTAAAAAACTTAAATGAAAAAACAAATATTGCACAAAACCTTATTAGCAACGCGAGACATAAAAATTTTCAAGAATTTTGTTCTTCTGTTGACAGTAGTATCACAAGTAGTGATATGTGGAACAAAATGCGATGGTTCAAAGGGTCTCGAGGAACACAGGGTAAACATATAGATCAAAATAATGCCACTAAACTTCTGTGTTCGCTAACGCCAGACTGCGCTGTGCCACCAGCTCCAATTTTAACAAACAATTATGAGTCACCCATTGATTGCGACATCTCTATGCAGGAGCTAGAAAAATGTATTAAGTCCAACGATACATCTCCTGGCTGCGACGATATAACGTATTCAATGATAAAAAATCTGCCGTCAAATGGTAAAGCTATATTACTATCACTTTATAACGAATTCTTGAACCGAAATTTTATCCCTAAACAATGGCGGGAAATCAGTATTGTGCCAATTCCGAAACCGGGAAGAAACTGCGACTTGTCCTCCTCTTGGAGACCCATATCCTTGATTTCGTGCTTATGTAAAATCCTGCATTTAATAATTAAAGTAAGAGTTGAATGGTTACTTGAGAAAGACGACATATTCTCACAAAATACTCACGGATTTAGGAAATGTCGATCTACCCTGAATAATTTAAGTTGCCTAATTACTAAAATACAGGTTGGGTTCTCCACACGCAAAGCCACTATTGGATGTTTTTTAGATATAGATAATGCATATAATAACATCGAAATTACTAGCTTATTGCGTATATTAGATCAATTAAAAATAGGTTCAAAAATATGCAGTTATATTTGGAATTTTTTAAAGGAACGGCTTCTTAAAATACAAGTAGACAGTACAGTTATGGTTAGATCAACTTGCAGAGGTTTAGCTCAAGGGGATCCTCTTTCACCACTCCTATTTAATGTAGCAACAGCAAAAATTTGTAAAGAGTTGGAAAAGGATATATTTATGTCTCAATATGCGGATGATTTTGTTTTGTATTGTTATTGTAATTCGATTGAAGGGGGTCAAATAAAGATACAAAACGCGTTAAATAAAATAAATAATTTATTTTTAGATTTAGGATTATCAATTTCACCTTGCAAAAGTAAAATTTGTATATTTAGTAGAGGATTCCGAAGGGAAAGCGCAATAATTAAAATTAATGAGCAACCTTTAGAAGTAGTTGATAGTGTTAAGTACTTGGGGTTGTGGCTAGACAGAAACCTAAGGTGGGGTAAACACATAAATGAAACTAAAGAAAAAATACAACATTTTTTGAAGGTGTTTAAAGTGTTAGTGGGTCCGGGATGGGGGGTTCATCCTTTACACCTTAGACATCTGTATATCTCAATCGTGCGCAGTAGACTTGATTATGCTTCATTTCTTTATGACAATAGTTCTGTCACAAACTTATCAAAATTAGATAAAACTCAAAACATATATTTAAGACTAATCGGAGGGTTTGTGAAAAGCACTCCTATTCACGTTATGGAGTCGGAATTAAATATACAACCACTATCTGTCAGGCGTAAATATTTAGCTGGTAAATTTTACCTTAAAAATAGATCGTATATTTTTGATCCATTGTTAAGTTATCTAGATGAACTGTCCAACTTAAGTAATAGCTTGTTTTGGCGCAATAAAAGAAAACCACTATTACTGGAGACACATGAAATATACAGATCTATACCTGTACGTTGTAGCAATAAATTAGAGATGTTCTCGTCAAATACTTGGGTTACTAACGTCGATTTAACGGATAATCTGAAAAACGATATTTCATGTATCAACCAACCTAAACGTAGGTACGAGGATCGATACCTAGAATTAGTGTGTCAAAATATGCTGGAACACGAGTATCAAAACTTTTACATTTTGTTCACGGATGGTTCCAAAGATGGAGAATCTAGTGGTGCTGCATTTCTAGACTGGCAAACCGGTGAATGCATGAAATTCCGTGTTGAATGTGACATATCCATTATGTATACGGAAATGATCGCTATTTTGGAAGCTCTCTCTTATGCCCAAAGTATTAACCATAGCAATTTCGTTATAGTGACCGACTCAAAAAGTACCATTCAACACTTAACAAGATGCACCTATAATGCTAGGGGCTATCCGCTGGGGTATGATATTATCGATATTATTTGTAAATTAAAAGCTATTCATAAAAATGTGATAATACAGTGGGTTCCTTCACATGTAGGTGTAGTGGGAAACGAGGAAGTGGATCGTCTCGCGAAAGAAGCCTTGAGTGATGGTGATAAATATGAGTGTTTGCCATTATATACCGACATCTTAAAAAAAATAAAAAAAGGCTGTCTTGAAGCATGGGCTGAATATTTTGATGAGAGATCCCTGACAAAAGGTATATGGTATAAAATTATACAGCCATCACTTCCTCGTTGTCCTTGGTTCAAGGAATGTGCCTCATTAAATAGAAATGATATTATAACGGCCTTGAGACTCCGATCGGGTCATATTCCACTTAATAGTTTTGGTTATATGATGAGAAAAGTAGACTCTCCGAATTGCAATATTTGTAATTCAGTGGAGGATGTTTATCATATCATCATGGAGTGCTCTAGGACGGCCGATCTTAGGAAAAAAATATGTATACGAACATATGATATTGGAGCGTGTAATTGCATTTTGATGCAGCCATGCAGTAAAGAGGCAAAGTTGTTATACAGATTTGTTCAATTAGCTGTTAAAAATAGATAATAATTATATATTGTTATTTTACATTGTATCTAGACATTAATTATGGGGGTGGCATATCTTCGGACAAAACCCCTTAAAAAATAAAGATTAAAAAAAAAAAAAAAACTGTTTTTACTTTTATAATTCAAAATATTAAAAAATGATTGATTGGAAAATATCGACCCGTCTCCCAACTAGTCCCACTTGACTGTTCCAACCCCAACAAACATTTGTAGGTCGCCGCGAAGTCGCCATGACCACCAAAAGGGCCCACTTTATGCGACTCAGTGTCATAATAGAGTCATGTAGCGGTCGTATAGACCATTTTAGTGTCGTTTAGAGTTGTATAAAGGTAAAAGGTAAATAGGCTCTAAGTTGTATTCATTCTAAAATTACCTCAATACGATGTTTTTAGCACTTTCAATCACGTAACTTTCACGTAATACGACTAAAATGTTTGTTGGGATCGGAGCTAACTAGCTCCGATCCCAACACAACTGTGAGAAGTGTCGATTTTTTCTAATAAGTACATACTTCAATTTCAATATTTTTGGCTTAATTAAAGTAACGTATGTTATTAAAGCAATTATGATTTAATTTAGACTCTGTTCGGAACTCTCATCTGTGGCACAGCTAATGTACCGTCTGTGTGATTAAATATTCTGTGACGCTGATAACTATGGTTTGGACGTCAATTTGATCAGTGCTAGCATCGGTAGTGGTGTTATACATTTGTATAATTGTTTATGTGGATGACGATGATAGCCATTATTTTATGCTTTGAGGATTAACTTTCAAACATTTTAATAATATTATATTACTAGATTTTGCCCGCGACTTCGCCCGCGAGCGATTCGGGGAAAGCATACCTTCATCATTTCATCTCGTTATTGGTTGAATTTTACAAAATCCTTTCTAAGCGGTCGCCTACTACGTCACTATCTGCGTGTCACAGCTGCACCCGTCTGAAAGTACACAACCATCTAACTATTGTCAGTTTTTTTTCAAATTCAAAACTTTCTTTCAAAATCGCAACGAAGGAGCCAGAAAAATGTATCTTACTAAAATTTATTTCGCATCGTTTTTTCGCTTCTACGTGCAGTTTTATTCCCGTGAGTAATGGGCCTATTTAGCTCTGAATAATCTAGACATTTTTTTTGCTACAACCTCTGTCTAGACGCTCTGTAGTTCTGTATGATAAATATTTCAGATGTATTTTTTTCGGATTTAATATTTTACAAACCTTTCGTCTATTAATTTGTGAGCCCGCATTTCAGGATTTGCAATAAAATATCGTTTTATATAATATAACTTAAACTTCTAAATTTATAGAAAGATATATCATGGTATATTAAAAAAGGTCTCTGCCCTTAACGGGCGATTTTCTTGGATTTGACGTGCTTTCAACGGTACCCTTAAATTTTTATAACCTCCCTTTATCGTTATCGTCATAAAAGAAGAAAAAAAGATCTTACTTCTTTACTGTATCATGTAGCCTATGAAAAAGAAAGGTCTTTTTGTAGGGATTTCAAAGATATATTTTTTTATATAGTTCATAGATCAATTTTTTTAAGTTATCCAAGTAAGAAGATGAAAATTTACCTAATAGGGAGGGCCTTCAATTTGCACCGAAACTAATGGCTACTGGACCAGATGAGTCAAAAATTAAGCATGTAGGTAAGTAAGTAGGATATGCTTTTCCGTGACTTACAGACAGAGGTTTTTAAAAAACTGAACTGTATCGTGTGGCATAAGTATACAATACGACTTGCTGTAAGGCACCGGAAAAAGCGCGGAGGTCTAGCGGTCAGAGTTTCGAGTTCTGCGTTCCGCGTTCTCTGTAATGTATGTGGTGTTTGGTGTGGAGCAGTCATGCTTTTATGTGTGTAGGTTTCTAAGACACCGCATATATAATGGAGAACGTAGAACTCGGAACTCTGACCGCGAGACCCCTGCAGTGTGGCCCCTTAAGGATTTTAAAAATATTTTTGTTATTGTGGATAGTTTATAAGTTAAAAAAGGCGAAAATTTACCATTCCCCCCTCCCCTTTTATCTCCAAATCCGAATACTCCAACGCAACTCAGCTTTGGGAACGTCTCAAAATGTTTAAAATGTCAAAAGTATGAAAGAGACAGCATGGTGTTTGAGACGCTCTCAAAGTTGAGTTGCTTTCGAGTATTCGAGCATTTAAGTTCTTTACTTAAATATTACAGGAATAGCTAAGGGTATTCTATGTATTACAAGGAAACGCTATATTATTGGGAACAAACTTACATTTTAGTTGGTAAACACATTCTTCCATACGAAATGTATTTTTCAATTACAGTTTTAAATATTTAGATTCAAAACACTAACTTATCTGGTTTTTGTCAGAGTCTGACAGAAACTAGATAAGTTCTGACTCAGAACCCTTACCACCCGAGTTTGAACCTGTCCAGTTGTTTAATAAAGATATAAGACGCATTAATCTTATTCCGAACTAGCTTCTTATATAATTCGCCTAATCCATATTCTTGTTATAATCTTTTCTAAGCGCATTAATTGTAAGCGTGTCACATCGATATCAGATGACACCGTACATCTAATATATCTGAATGTGTGTCAATTATTATACGAACAATGAAATTAATAGGCACATTATTAGATAGGAGGATAAATTATATGTAACAGGAGCAACACAATTAGGTTGAGGTAGCCACGAGGTCAGAGTATATATTAGGTTTCTCTTGGAGGTTACGTGGTAACATTGATTATATTCTTTTGCTTATTAAGCAAAACAATATAATATTATTATACACATACACGCAACATACATATAATATACATATATATATACTTGCAGGGTTATTTTTTAACACCATTAATTTTTTTCCTGGCTGTAATTTTATTATCAATCAAACATTCCATTTATATAAAAAAATATGCATACATACATACATAATATGTATGTATCTATTATACTCACGCCTACTATTTCTCATGGGGGTAGGCAGAGACTATGGATCGCCACTTACTACCATCCTTGCACACTTCTTAAAAAAATAGATACTTAGGTAACATTTTTATAAAACCTTTTTTATCCCTGCGAATCGTGATAACAGCATGGATTATGGCATGGGGGGAAGGGAGGGGCGTTATCATCAATATGACCTCAACAAGTATTTTCAATAAAAAATAATATTTTATATACCTACTTAACACGCTTAGCGTACTTACTATTTTAGTGCCAGTAGATGTAATTTCTAAAATAAAAAAGGTAAGTACTTAAGTCCAAGCCCATTTCCCGTCGGAGAGCTTGGCGCTAAGCGTGTTAATCACTAAAAATAATAAATTTATAACAAATAATTTAAAAACACAACTGCCAAAAAGGCATAAAGATATTAATATACCTCAAGTCCAGTTTTAGTAACTAATGATGAAACAAAAGATATCTTCTTAAGATATTTATAAATAGCTCTTAAACGCAATTAAAAATGGTAAAATTATACTTTTGCCAGCGAATTTTTATTTTTATTGCCAAGCACCTTTTAAACTCTCAATATCACAATTGCCGACCATACTTCCTCGATTACTTACATCCAAAATGCTTGTAAGGGGGTATTCCCACTAATGACGTAGGGTGCGGGGGTTTCCCATGGGACTGAAATACGGGACCGATTTGAGGGGGTAAATAATAAATCGACTCTTAAAAAGCACTAAGATGAAAATCCTCGATTTTTCTGCTGTACAATTATGATGGGGAAATGCGGTTTGAGTGAAACTTCGTATAAGCACATTGTTAAAAACGAGTATAAGTATAATTTTAAATTAGTACAAAAATAGTACAAACACTTTAGAGGAATATAGTGTCCATAAATACGATCAATTTTTACTATCGGAACAACCACGGAATCGCGAAAAAAAAATCAGTTGTTTCATAAATTTCAGTCGATTCGATGTTGTACTTTTGTATGGAACAGCTGATGTTTTTTTCGCAATTCCGTGGTCGTTCCCATAGTTAAAATTGTTCGTATCATACCCTAAAATCTTTGTAGGGCAGAGGTACTCTTTGTGGCCACTTTAAGGATTTTTTGACTTTTCAGCACTAAGTACTAAATGGTCTTAGGTAGAGACAAATTATATCTTAAATTATAGATAATTTATCTACCTTTAAAGGTACATTTTTAAAACTTAAAAAAGTAAAATAGTTTTCTGTATTTATAACACATAATGTGGGAGGGGTGCCAAATGTACCGGTTTTGGCCACTTATTGATAGTTAAACTTTTGTAAGTATAATGATCGAAGAAGTATAGCGAAAAATCAAAACCAAACCTAGGTTAAATTGATATATTCTAATGCGCTAGAAACCAATCAATTGCAAAGCAATAATTTAATTGTAAAAAACAAAGGTTTATAAAGTATTTCATCCAAAACAAATTTCTTAAAATTTTCATACAACACATTTTTTAAAACAGAAAATGGGATTTATTAAAATAAAATCGTATGATCTTATGGAATTCTAACGGTTGTTATTATTACCTTAAAACACCCTTTTTTAATTGCCTTTAGCAAAAATGCCGAAAAGTTGTTTAGAAAAGTTTTAGAGCAAAAAGTGGCCAAAACCGGGGCTTCTGCCCTACTAATTAAAATTTAGTGGTGTATAGTATATAGGTACACTTCGTCAAGTGACCAACTTCCTCTTCTACGATAGACAAAAGTAGTAGTGTTTTAGTTAAAACATACCATCAAAAACATTGTTACGTAAAACTTTCCCAAGACAATTATTATGGTTCGTAAGTCGTAAGTGATCTCTCTTGTAATGGATGTCTACCAGAAATGGTCCCTTATCACTTAACCAACTTACAAAAAGTTGTTTAATCACAGCATTAACATCCATACTAACATTATAAAGAGGTTAGATTTGATTATTGTTTGTTTCATCATCATCATCAGCCTATTAACGTCCACTGCTGGACATAGGCCTCTCCAAGAATACGCCATCGAGCACGATCAGTGGCTACTCTCATCCAGCTCTTGCCAGCCACCCTGAAAAGATCGTCGCTCCACCTAGTCTGAGGGCGTCCTACACTACGTTTGCCGATTCGCGGTCTCCACTCTAGAACTCGCTTACCCCAGCGGTTATCGGTCCTGCGGCTTATATGGCCGGCCCACTGCCACTTCTGTTTGCTAATCCGGTGGGCTATGTCGATTACTTTGGTTCTCTGTCGGATTACCACGTTCCGTATTCTATCCTTCAGAGAAACTCCGAGCATAGCCCTTTCCATAGCTCGCTGAGCGACTTTGAATACAGTTTGTTCGAACATTGTTTGTTTGTAATACACAAAATAAAAAATGTTAAATGTTGTAATTTGTAATGTTAAAAACTACATTTTTGTAAAATTCTTCCTCCAATAAAAGCTAAATTATTCCTTATTGATAAATATCCCGATATTTTCACTGGAACGGGTACCTATCACGCGGAGCAATTATATCTAGACTAGAAACCTATATATTTCAAAACTTGCACTCACCACATCAGGGTCATTCATCCAAACGTAATTATATGGCAGTGTGACTAAATAATGGGGTCAAATGGACGCATCTGATTAAGCCCAGCCTCCCTCGACGCGGCCTAGGCTAGATTTAATATACGGCCTAGGATTAACGCAAATTTCATTTGTTTGTGAATTCGATAACACGTTCATTATGTTAATTTTATTTGTGAATCACTACATAGTATAAAATAAAGTCGCTTTCTCTGTCCCTATGTCCCTTTGTATGCTTAAATCTTTGAAACTACGCAACGGATTTTGATGCGATTTTTTTTAATAGATAGAGTGATTCAAGAGGAAGGTTTATATGTACTTTTTATCCGGATATTCCCACGGGAACGGGAACCACGAGGGTGAAACCACGGGCGGCCGCTAGTTGTATATAAAAAGGAAAGCAAAACAACTGGCCTTCAACTTCCTCACACGGAACTCGTATGCGCAACCTTTGGCTGTCCAGGAAAATAATAATAATAATAATATTGAAGACCAATACCTACATACATTTTTGTTTAATCCACAGCAGGGTAGCACTTAGCCTTCATCACACCTGATGATAAGTGGTGATAAGGCTGAAGGTGGAAGCACACTGCTCCCGGAATCCTCAATCACTGAGGAACTGGCTATCTTATCTCTAACTGCCGGAACACAATAATGCTGAAAACATCATTGTTATGGCGTCAGACTTGATAAGGTGGTGGTAGCTAGCCAGCCGGACTTAGAACAAGTCCTACCACCAACTAAACCGAATACAATATGTACCACCACTGGGAATCGAACCCGGGACCTCTGGGTCTGAAATCGGTGGTATGAACCACTAGACTACAGAGGCGGTTAAACATTGTTCTAATACCAAATTCTAGTAGCTTGAGCACTAGTGTTATGGAAATTGGAAATAACGACGGGTATTAACACAAAACCACAGAATATATAATAGTACTAACGTACAAAACCCCAGATCCGAGAAAATATTGAAAAGTTCGTTTTCAATATTAACCCAATCCGGGAATTGAACCTGAGACCTCCAGTGACAATAGTGACCTTGAAAACCGCTGCGTACACCACACGACCACAGAGGTCGTCAAAATGATTTATCAATTGCGTTGTAATAGACGACACAGAGAGTCGATACATGGAGAGTTGAGTGAGAAGTAATATACGATGTTTTTCCGCGGGAATGTGATGAAAAGTAGCCTAAGTCACTTTCCAGCATCCAAATTATCACTATACTAAAAATCACTACGATCCGTTGCTCCGTTTTGACGTGAAAGACGGACAAACAAACAAACACACTTTCACATTTATAATATTGGTATGGATAGTATATGGTCAGTATGGATAAGCATTTTACTGGACAACTCAATTCTCTCAGTACTCAATCAAACAAACAAACCTATTCAAGATGCACACTTCATTGTACCTACATTGCTCCATCCTGTTTATTAAACATTAACAAAGTGACGTCACAAATGACAAAACAAGCCAAACGGGGTAAATGTTTTACACTTCAGTAATTCAGGGCTTTTTAAACCCCCTCACTGTCCACTGCACCGATAAGGCACCCAAAACAATGACACAACCCAAAATTCCCAGCGTTACGTTTAGCAACAAAAGCTTATTATGTAGATCAAAACAAATGATTTCATTTGACGCTAAATATATTCTTCTCATTTTCGCAAGGGTTTCGGTAAACGACTCGGAAAAATTTAGCTTTGCCCCTGAGAGAGATGGATGGGAAATTGGTGTGTGTAGGAAAAGGATGGAGGGTTTTCGTAAATTTGTCTTGAATAAAAGACCAGTGCTGTGACTCTGTTATTGATGTCATACATTCTTTTAATGCGTTGCAGATGTGTCTCGGAACTGCTGTGGGGTTTATTAAACTATGATAGGGGTAGGGTGGACCATGGACTATGATTCTTGTTAAGGAAACGCATGATATAAAAGGCGTCCATGACAAGAATCTAGGTTCTGTAAATTTTGCTATTATGAAGTTTAGATTTTAGATGTGATTGATTGAGACGAAATTTTTTCATTAATCCGTTACTTATCGCCATACTTAAATTAGGTAATTTTGTGAAATCTAAATGACCTTCGCCGGAAAGTGATTATTCTTATTTTATATTTTTTTAATTTCGCTCTAAAATAAAATATTCTTACAAAAGAAAAAAATACAAATGGTCTCTCATTTGTGCGGACGGGACTAGACACCTAAGTCCCGGAACCTAGTCCTTATCCTTAGATCAATACGAATCGATACGATCACATTAACGTTACTACACAGATAATAATACGTAGCTGTAACAATTATTTCTTTAAAACTGAATTTAAAAGATCTTTGAATCAAAGCTTTCCTCAAATATTGGAAAAACTCATTTGAATTTAAATTCAAAAGAAAAATGTTCATAAACGAATTTGTTTGACTATCTATATTCTATCTACTTTTAAAAATTTCAACTCCACTGTCCAAACAACACAACTGACCGCCAAACATGTTCGATCACGTCTGCTAAAAAACGGACTCAATTAAACCTGTGCTGCGAAGTGGGGGTAAAGGGAGGGGAGACTCTCGAGCGGCTTAATGACGGCGCGAAGGACCATCCAGATAATTGACAAGTTTTGCTGCGTCGCCACCTTCAGACTATGGGCTGGTAGACATGTAAATTCATACCCAACTATATTATTAGAATGCAGGTATGTTGTCGAGAAACAAACAAACAAAGGAAACGGCAGTTCGGGAGAGGAAGAAATATATATTTACAGAATCTTTAATGATTATATAAATAAAGCGGAAAGGACAAGACAAGGGCAGAATGACAGAAATAGATCAAATCAAATCAATTCAAATACCTATTTATTTATTCACATAGACATAATAAGCATGTACTTATGAATCGTCAATATTTTCCTACCACCCATTCAAGACTTTTTTAACTGACAAGAAGAATGGGCGCAAGAAACTTGCCAGCGCGTATCTCAGGTAACGACATTTACAAAAATACATATCGTTACTTATTACAATATTTGAACAAACATAGAGCACATATTATACAATATTATTATAACATTTCAAAGGAAAATTTTTTCATTAGAATATTTTTCTTTTAAACAAATATAAAGGTATAGGTACATTTCACAACCAAACATTGTGATCGTTCAAATAATCTCTGACGTCATAATAACCTTTGCTCATGAGAGTCTTTTTATCATGTTCTTTAAATTCATGCAAAGGCAATTCAATTACATCTTGTGGAACTTTATTCAAAAAGGCTATGCCTTTCCCCAAAAACGAGCCTCTAGTTTTTTCTAGTCTAAATCTTGGAACGGCAAGTTTATTCTTCTTTCTTGTATTTAAATTATGTACATCACTTTTCTTTACAAATGAATTAGAATGCTTTCTTACATACACTAAGTTTTCATAAACGTACTGTCCTGCCAAGGTTAATATATCAATTACCTTAAACAAGTCTCTTAAAGAATCTCTTCGCCGAAGATTAATTGATAAGAGAGGTCATTAGCCTAAATAGCCTAATACAACTCAATCCTAGACACAATACAGAATTATAAGGGTCCTTTCCCTAGACACTTAAGTATTGATACTATTATTTATTCTGTGGAATTGATATAAAATTATCAATCGGTACTTGGTCGGTACTAATACCATACTTCAGTCGGTACTAATACCGATAGTTCCATATTAGTTTAATAAATCTTTCGATCACTTTTTGATTCTCCAGACAATTTTTTTTCCTAAAGCTTTATCGGACTAGATGCTGCTGTGTAAGGAAAGGAACCCGAATGATTTTTACAAGCTTTTTATTAACTTGCCATGTTAGTTAAGTTAGTTAGTAGGGGAAAAATCTTGCAAGCTTAATTTGACCCAATTCCCAGTGTCCGATGAAGCTGAAATTTTGTATACAAGTTTGGTTTAGAAGACAATGCAATATTTAAGTACCTACAGTCAGCAAAAAAGCTGGTCATGAAAATGAAATTTTTACTAAAAACTTATTATTTTTACAAGCTTTTATTTAACTTGCCATGGTAGTTAGTTAGTGGGGGACAAATATTGCAACCTAAATTTGACCCACTTCCCAGAGTCCGATTGAGCTGAAACTTTGCATACTCACAGGTTTGGTTTGGATGACAAAACAATATTAAAGTACAGTCAACAAAAAAGCTTGTCATAAAAATGAAGTTTTTACAAAAAGACTTATTATCCTGATATCTGATAATGATAACTTATTGTCTATCATAACATAAGTTATGTGCATGTAATTATTGAAACTGTTATTTAAATTATGTAAGTTACTTCAATTAAGCTGAAAAGTTTATTGCTCCCGTACTTCTTGGCAGTTAAAAACGTCTAGTTTTTTTAACCATTTAAAACCTTTATGCGCTTTAATGCGCTTTATTACTACGTCTATGTATTTGAATACATATTTAGTTTTTATTAATACTTAATCAATCGTTTTTCAAAAACACGACCTAGTTCTTAACTTTTCTATCGTTCGGCATATGAACCAAGTATTACCAAACATGTTGTTACTTCAACGAAGCAAAAGACACTTTTTTAAAGTCACAACGTTATCCACAATACAAGATATACAACAATCGGTGACTATTTCTCTCGTCGGTATGTACTCGAGAAAAATACCTATGCGTACGTGAGGGCTGGGCTTTTTCGCTCACCAGCTGGGAAGCATCAATAAGCCATTCGTTGCCTAAAGGACCGGTCACACGATCCTACACGGTGTAAACTGTAGTAGAGAAAAGTAGAGTGCGCTCTCTCTGCTGGGCTATACAAGCGTTGTTATAATAGCCTTTTCCCTTGAAATCCAGATGGAAAACTTGGTATATAAGTTTGTTGATTAGTGCTAATGTATAGGTACGTAAGGGCAGGGGCTTTTTGCACACTCGGTGGTAGATATAAATAAAGCCATTTGGTAAAAACCGGTTAGACTAATGTACACAATTCACAATGTATACAGATAGATATAATGCGTAATGACTGCTAAAGCTATGCTTAAGACAGTCATTTTTTGATTGTAACATCTTTTAGGTCAAAACTTTGAGGTATCACCACTTTCTACCAAGTGAAAGTTAAAATACATTAATTTCTATATCTCATGTTAAACGTACCGTACCGTCATTTTTCAGATTATTCCAATGTTGATCACATGCAAGCTATCATCAGCTAATTACACCCAGAAGAAACGTAGAAAATTCATAAAAAGGCTTTCAAAGTCGTGGTTGGTGAAGGTGCGGATATGAAGGTAAGATATTTAACTGTAACGATTAAATGTATACTTGTATTGACATTTTTGACAAAGTTCAATCCACTTCTTGAATAACCATTGAAGATTTCAAAGTGCTCATGCTGTGGGTTATTTTCGATATTTCTGATGAAAGTTCTCCTTCCCAGCTTTAGACAAACAACGTCGAAATAAACCTAATCCTACACACAATCGTGTGTGCCCCCCTTTATAATCTCACAGTATGTTTATTTATAGGGCATTAGAAAAGACGAATTTTCGCGTTCTAGACCCCTTTTGTGGGGCAGTTATACAAGAGAATGTTCAATTTCACTACAAAAAAGCAATATTCTTTATTTTAGTTGGCATCTAGTCTTTTGCTAGGTTAGGATTTATTCATATTGGGATTTTATTTTCATCTCATCGTCGTATGCAATTTGTTTTCATCAATAATTGCAAGATGGATAATTATGTAAAATAAAAAAAAGACTTTTTATAAGTATTTTAAGGCAACTGTCAGGTGTAGAAATATTTATTTTTTAGGACTCTGCGCGCTGGGGCACAGCCTATCTGTTATTTCAGCCTATAATCTATCTCTGTTGCAAATTTCATCTAGATACGTTCAGTAGTTTTTGCGTGAAAGAGTAACAAACATCCATACATCCATACTCACAAACTTTCGCATTTTTATTATTAGTAGGATTGTTTGACAGTTAGGCCCGTGATTCATTTTTGGCTATGAAAACTATATTATAATATAGGTAGGTAACTAATTAGTGAAAACTGTTTGTAGGTAATACCTTAATGCATATTAATGTCGTTTCAGTTTTTAGTTTTTCAGTAAATTAAATGGAATTTTAACAATCATTTTATATTAAAATTTGATGACTTCGACGAGTGGCGAGTGCCAGTTCAAGGTGCCGCTATCTCTAAGGTTCCTGGTTCGATTCTTCTTCTTATCGTGTCGCTGGCAAACTAAACTGTGTCCGACCAAAATTCAGCTACTTACGTATTGCATAACTAGTAGCCCTCATCAGATCCTCCTGCGTGCAGCTGCAAGGACACGCAAGGCACGCACGTCATCAAATGTCCCATCATTTGGGGAGAAGCACCGAAACCACATTCCAAGCTGGAATCATCCAAAAATCCCCACCTGTGAGAGGTTGTCTTCGCTACTTTTACTGTTGTTGAAATGTAGATATTAAATGATGACGTTAAAAAATATTGCAATTAAGAATACCAAATGTGAAAAAATAATTTGAATCTGTTTTATAATAAAAGAATTATAGTCTGTTTGATTTTGACTATAGCTGTCTCTTTCTAAAACGAAATCTTCTATGGCGTGACTATGACGCTACTAACCCACTGACGTCACTAAGATAGCGTCATGTCCTTGTCTAATTATAAAGTTTGAAGTCCTATATCTTTGAAAATATTCAAGATAATTCAAAATGAAAACTTGTTTTGTGTAGCTAATATTTCGAAAAACATTTTAAAGAAATAAAAAAAAATCAGTAAAATACCGTATTGTCTCCCAGCAAAAACTGACTTCACCGTCTCTACTACAACAACAGTATGTTTTCGCCTTCTATTAAGTTTACTGACATCATATGTTAGGGATTTGTGAATTCTCAAAGTCGAGCATAAGATGTACAATTGCCTAACCGAAAGAAGACCACAAGAAGCATAAAGATTAGTTGTTGGGAATCTATATGGTTTAAACAACATTACTTTTATTAGTGATCTTTGTACCCTCTCTAGTTCAAGGAACTTCACTTTAGTAGCACCCCCCCAAACTGGAATACAATACATCAAAATGATTTTTGTCAGCGATGTGCCTTAGAGTTTTAAAAGTCCATATCAACTTTCGAATCCTGGACATGACTAGTTCTAGGTGATCATGCCAAGACATCCGCTGATCAACAACCACCCCCAGGTATTTTGTGTGATGGACTTTGTTAATAATATCACAAGAACAATTTTCCTTAAAGCTACAATACGGTATTTTACTGTTTTTTTTTTATTTCTTTAAAATGTTTTTCGAAATATTGGCTACACAAAACAAGTTTTCATTTTGAATTATCTTGAATATTTTCAAAGATATAGGACTTCAAACTTTATAATTAGACAAGGACAGGACGCTATCTTAGTGACGTCAGTGGGTTAGTAGCGTCATAGTCACGCCATAGAAGATTTCGTTTTAGAAAGAGACAGCTATAGTCAAAATCAAACCGACTATAATTCTTTTATTATAAAACAGATTCAAATTATTTTTTCACATTTGGTATTCTTAATTGCAATATTTTTTAACGTCATCATTAAATATCTACATTTCAACAACAGTTAAATACCCTATTATGTATTTTTATTTTAAGATCTATTTCAGGTTGTGTGCTATTGTATTTCGTAAAATAAATGTAATTAGTTTTGTTTATATTCATCATCATCATCATCAGCCATTTAATGTCCCCACTGCTGGGGCACTGGCCTTCCTTATGGATGAATAAGGAGAATGAGCCATGACCCACCACGCGGGCTCAGTGCGGATTTGTGGGTATTAACGACTGCAAGTGCAGCCGGAACCAACGGCTTAACGTGCCTTCCGAAGCACGGAGGAGCTCGAGATGAAAAGTTTTTGGTCACCCATCCCGTGACCGACCATTGCGAACGTTGCTTAACCTCAACGATCGCAGGCCGAGCGCGCTATATACTGCGCCACGGACTCCTCAAAAGGACTTGTTTATATTAAGTGTTAGTAAATTGTTTCTTAACCAGCTAGCTATTTTGGCGAGTCCCATTTCTGCTGATCTGCGCACTGATTCACACGTTTTTCCGCTAAACACAACAGCCGTGTCATCTGCATAAGAGAAGTCTTTACCATTGTCAATGTTTATACTGCATAAGCTGTTTATGTATAATAGAAACAAAGTCTGCCCCAAGACACTACCCTGCGGGACACCATATGTCACGACTGCTTGTTCACTGATGTATTGACCTTATGCATTTTGTATTGGAAATGAATAGTCAATTCACACGTATCACATTTTGCAGTCATTATCGACCGCGTGGGTGATACCGGCCACATCGTAAGCACAACGCAACCACCAGCGACGACGCTGCGAACTAGCGGCGACGCTGCGAACAACCACAACGCAACTGCAAAACGTTGCATCGACACAACTTTGTCCACAACCACATTTTGTCGCTGCGATGTGGTGTGCAGTGCAGTGGGTCGACACTTGAAAAGATTTTTATAACAAAGACTCAAGATCCAAAAGACAAAACCGGCTTAATACCAAAAGTATTTAACTTAATACGTTTTTAATCCTCATACGTGTTTATTTCTATGAAAACCCCCATATAAATCTGCATAATAATAACACTGGACAAAGATTTTTCACTAACCGAAGCTCGTAATGGGTTTACGGCTGAAAATGCTTGCGTAATGAACTTGCTGAAACACACTAGAAAGTATAATTACTGGAAATAACAAGCTTTAGAATTATAGAATAGAGTAGACATAATTTTTTGTTTTGGCGCGAAAGTTGACAGTTTGGAATAGGTATAACCTAAAATTTGTTTGCCAAAGTGAAGTGTAGAGAACGCTATTGTAACTATACTTTGCTCAATGTGCTTAGCAGGTGTGGGTGAGGGTGAGTGGTGCATGGGTCCTATAATATAACCTCAAAAGTTTTTGCAAGATTTGGTATGTGTTTTTGGTAAATTATCTAGCATAATCTTTAAATAGGCTTCAGTACATCTCAGCGGCGTCTTCAGTACATTCCTCGAATTGTTACAGGCGCATGACCAGCATACTGTGCAGGGAACGTCAACCGATGCGGTCAGGAGGCCCGCGGGCCATAGTCAACAGGAGACTCCAGTAAAACAAATAATCAATTGGTTCTCTCTGACGACGTAGAGTGAGACTAGATCAGGACAGGTAGATCCTAGTCTACTGTCCATTTTGCCAGCTAATTTTGTATTGCTAGTGGCTCCTCTGTCACGGTTGTCATCAGAACAGACAGAAATGTGGGACTGTAAATATCAAATAAAGTACATCAATATGTCAATAATAATTCATGGGAAATGCGAATCTCCTACAGTCCGACAAGCATTTTTGTTCCGGTGATGCTCTTTGGAACTAAAATATTTTGCATACGACAGGCCATTTTGACAGCAACTTTTGTAATCCAAGTGGCTACTCTGTCACGTCACGGTTGTCATCGGAACAGACAAATATAATATCCTTAATATCAATACCTATGTATAAACTATGAATAAAAATTTAAACCGTTAAGTACCTACCTAAAAAACGCGTGCAAGTACCTATAATGCGCCTGTTCTTCTTGTCAGTTAAAAAGTCTTGAAAAGGCGGTAGGAAACTGTACCGATCTCAATCACGATCGATCGATCCATCGATTTTCGTTAATATGTTTATTTTAATAAATTAATATTTTATCTCATCTTTATCTTTATTTTATCTAAAAGAAAACGCGGGCGAAAGTCTTGCTAATACTCCGGTATGGTGAGCATACCTAACCTACTGTGATATCATACACTCGTCGCGACCGCACGCCGCACCAGCATTCCTCACATTCAATCACTATAACGTGGTATATAGGTCATGTAAGCTTATATGTGTTACTTAGAAAGTGGTAGGTAATTATACATATTAAATAAATACCTAAATATTAGATACCATCACAAACTTGCTCCAATCCTAAATAAGTAGCTTAATCACGAGTGTTATGGCTAACGACGATTATAACCATGTGTGCACCCAGAAGCGAGAGAATAAAGAAATAGTAGATAGTTTTACAAACGAGCAAAATAATATTTTTACGGCTATGGCGCTATTTTGAATCCAGAGCGCAGTGAAGGATTCTAGAGTAGAATCTTGAACTCAGCGAGGGATTCAATACCTAGTTATACGTTGCCCGAGGTGAAAATATTTTTTCGGCCGACTAATACACTCTGCTTTTCAGGCGCTACTCGGAAAAAATTGGACTTTTTGATTTAAAACTATAGGCTGGTTAGAGATGTTAGAAATCTGATAAAAAGATATATATTTCTTCATACCTTTATCTAGATTCGTATTGTTTCAAAAACACAATTTTATGATTTTGCCTCGACACTTTTTATTTTCGAAAAGACCTCTAAAAAATACGAAAATTCAAGATTATTCTTAAACGGGGTTACAAATACTATTGGAAATTGGTTTAATTAGTGGACACCAATAATATTTAGGATCGTGTAGAAGCATTTTTTAAAAATCGCTATAAGTACCTAGTTTTGTAATACGAAGTGATTTTGTGTTTTTTTTGCCTAATCTGCAAAATCGGTCTCGCTCCCGCGCGCGTCGTTTTCTCATTGCTATCTCGCTTCAGCAATTTTTCCGAGTATCGCCTTCATCCCCCTTGTCTTTGCTTACAATTTCCATAATACTAGTGCTTAAGCTAGTGCAGTTTGGTATTGGAACAATTGTAAGGGATGGTGTCCATTTTTTTTTAAATATATTTATTTCTCTGACCGGGTTTCGAAGTGGTTTCGAACCCGGGACCTCAGAGATAGCGGCACCTTGAAAACCACTGTGTACGCCACAGTCAAATATGTAAATATACCTCACAAATAAAATTACTTTTTTTACGGATTATACTCGTTTAAGTATATTTTCTTTAATTTAAAAACAGTTATTTAAATTTTTACTTTTTTGCATTTACACGGCATTTTTTCATATTCATCCCATCCCGTCCCATCGGAGCTAGTTGTGGGACGGGTCGATTTTTTCTAAAACACTTCATTTTCCATTTTTCAAGTTAAAAACTGTTTTTAATTCAAGGACTTTTACCTGAAAATAAAACCAAGTAATTTGCATTATGCACGCAGAAGCAAGGCTAAGTTTTCCTCGGCAGTGCAGAAAATGAGGTCAGGGATGAATATTTGGAAGCATAATATTATATGTAGTTTAAGGCGGGCATTCCCCAAAATAGGGTTTTTTAAATTATGGATTGCTCGGAAATCACAAGTACTTAATACTTGGAAAAAATATATGTTATTTTACAGTTATTTATCTAGTGCTGCCGGCCGTATTTTTTCGATTGGTGATATTTTACTGTGTCAAATAAAATCCCAAACATCCGTCTAATCGTAATCCAAATATCGTTTTACTTGCAGTATACTTGGTTTTAGTTAATGAAAAATATACGAAAATAATTGTCTTTGAGTAGCCGAGGGATTCCGGCCGTCATAAGTGTAAATTTTTTATTATTTAATTTTTAATTGAATTTTAAGTGATTTTCGATTCGCGGAGCGCTCGCGAACTCACAGTTGACTGCCGGCTGCCGCTGCTTCCGCGTGAATTGTATCGCGCGCGGCCGAGCAAGCGTTAGCGTGCCTATTTCGGTCGGGATTCATCGCCTTAATTAGGATAGCTAGATCGCGCTTTTAGTCAACAATTTCTGTGGATAAGTAAGCTTCTCCGCGGCCGGTCACGGGATGTGTGATCAAAACACTTATTTACCTTATTTTATAATTTATAAATCTGAAGGTTTTTTTATCCACATAGGTGTAGCACTTAGCCTTCATCACACCTGATGTTAAGTGGTGATAAGGCTGAAGGTGGAAGCGCACTACTACCGGAATCCTCAATCACTGAGGAACTGGCTACCTTATCTCTAACTGCCGGAACACAATAATGCTAAAAATATCATTGTCATGGCGTCAGACTTGCATAAGATGGTGGTAGCTAACCAGGCGGACTAAGAACAAGTCCTACCACCAACCAAACCGAATATAATATGTACCCCCACTGGGAATCGAAATCGAACCCGGGACCTCTTGGTCGGAAATCAGTGGTGTGAATCACTAGACCACGGAGGCGGTTAAAAGGTTAAAAGTGATGTCGTAGTTGGCGTAGTGACGGTAGTTAAGCAATTTTCGCTATGGTCAGTCACAGGATGGGTGACCTATGCTGACCAGATGGGGCGATCGAGAGCAGGCACCACTACCAACTAAACCCCTCACTACTTGCTCTCCGCCGTCAGTTTTTGGTACACCGACTGTGGGGGGGTCCTAAAGTTTAGTATCGCGAACTCTTCAGCTTCTGTTTTTCGAGAGACACTTTGAACTATTGATACTGGTTGCTTTTGTAGTCATTATTTCAAACTAATAATCCTCATTATGGTTATATTTCATCGTCCATATCTATTATTAAGGGAACCCTTTATGCGTATGAACTATGAACTTTAAATACGACATGATGGTGTACATAATAACTATTCCAAATGGAATACATTAGCAAATGGAATAGAAATGGTGCAAATTGGATTGAATAATGAGCATGGCATATATTTGTACCTAAGGGAAAAATAATAGGTATTTTAAATTCTCGAAAAAAGTTAACTGACCTTCAGTCAGCAGTCTGTAAGTATTTTGTAATTACCTACTTGTATATTTTTTCAATATATTTTTACGTGTTCAAAACTCTTAGCTTTTATAACCTTGAAGTTGAAGTTGTCAAATATATGACGAAAGTCTTCACTTCTAGGAGTCTTGATTTATTTTGCTTTTCTATTGAAAGGAGCTTCATAAAGTAAATATATTCTCGTACTATTAACAGTCAGTTTGTTACCGTTTTCCAAAAAATAATTGCTAACTTTCCAAAGCCACATTTATTAAATTAAATCAATTAAAAGAGCAATGCATAGCGTTTAGTTCCATCTCGCTTTAAATAATGATAATAATCATTGAAATACCTTAATCCACAATAAGTTGTGCCAAAGCAGTCGATCATGTAAGTACAAGCGAAGAGTTATTAATCTATGGTAAGTACTTACTAAAATAAAATCTAAGAAAAACATTTGCAAAGAAGATGTTTTATTTTTGAGGAGAATGGAATTTCTGATGATACTGGTACTGTTACCGGTAGAATAGGCTTGAATAATTGGAATAAAATACTGAGGCTTTGCCCAAGACACATGTACCTATCCTGAGATTTTAAATTATGTTTATGCATTCACAGTGCAATTCTGTAAGTATAGGAAAATATCGGCCAAGTGCGAGTTGGACTCGCCCTGAGTACTAAAATTGGGTATTTGACTGTTGTTGAAATGTAGACATTTAATTATGACATTCAGAAATATAACATTATTGAATAAGAAATGTGAAAAAAGAAATTCAATCTGTATTATAACAAGCGAATTATGAGCTACTTAATTGTGACTCTAGCTATCTCTTTCTAAAACGAAATTTTCTAAGGCGAGAGTATGGCGCTATAGAAATGTGACGTCACATTTCTATAGAGCTCTCCTTGTCTAATTAGAAAGTTTGATACGCTATATCGCTGAAAATATGCAAGATATTTGAAAATAAATACCTATGTTGTGTTGCTACTAATTCAATGAACATTTTAAGTCAATAAAAAAATTTCTGTCAAATACCCAATTGCTGTGAAACGAGCACCAAAATCTGGGTTTTAAGCCTAAAGGATTTTTTTTACTCCTTGTATAAGTACCTAATCAAAACTAAAAACATGAGTTTTACTATTATGAAAAACGGGTTGGATTCAGACACATCCTTACACATTCTTCTTGTCAGATAAAAGAGTCTTGAATGGGTGGTAGGGCAAAACTGACGATTCAATAACCTCCGTTCTTGAAGTCAGTAAAAATACTTTATGTATACGTAAGTTTATTAACTGACTACAAAAAAGGAGGAGGTTATACGTTTGACTGTAAGTATGTATGTTTTTTTAGAAAAATGAATATTCCTGTTTCTCTTTTGTTTGTTTCAGTAGATATCGGTTGGCAGTTGGGAACACACCCCACATTTGGGGCCCGAATCTCTTCCTTCACGGCTCCAAGGCTACCGAAACTTCCCCAAACTTTAGTTCTGCGAGTAATGAGAATCGTTTATAAGTCTTTCGTGCCCCGTAAAATAAACAACAGAGCTACATGCCCTGAATAAAGGTAATATGGGCCTTTGCTTTGAATAGATTCTGGAAACGACATGTACCTACGTATATAATTATCATGAAATAGTAACGGCGTTCGGTACGTAACTTTCACAATGGTCAGTCACGGGATGGTTGATTAAAAATTATCAAACTCATCACCTATAGCAGCTTAAGGCGAGGAATCCCGACCAAAATAGGCACGCTAACGCTTGCTCGGCCGCGCTCTATACACTTCGCGCGGACCCAGCGTCAGCCGGCAGTGAGCTGTGAACTCGCGAGCGCCCCGCGAATCGAAAATCACTTAAAATTCAATTAAAAATTAAATAATAAAAAAAATCCATTTATGACGCCCGGAATCCCTCGGCTATTCAAAGACAATTATTTTCATTTGTTTTTCATTAACTAAAACCAAGTATACTGCAAGTAATATGATATTTGAATTATTATTAGACGGATACTTGGGATTTTATTTGACACAGTAAAATATCACCAATCGAAAAAAAACGGCCGGAAGCACTAGATAAATAACTGTAAAATAACATATATTTTTTCCAAATTTTAAGTACTTGTGATTTGCGAGTAATCCATAATTTAAAATACTTACCCTATTTTGGGGAATCGGCGCCTTAAGTGCAGAATCTTCCAAAAACTCTGTCTTTTTCTTTTTCTTTATAAGTACGTGAAGAGTAATGAAAATAACCTCACTTTTTAATTTTTAATTTTATTTTGAGCATAAATTCTTTTTTTGAAATAGTAGCCTCAGAATAGTTTTCTATATTTCATTACCTAGGTACCTATTTTTATATTTACATTATCCATACATTAATCAAATGAAAATTTTCTTTTCTTTTTGAAATTTTTGATACCTAGTCGAGTAAAGGATACGAATATCGTGTTTTTAGCCACAAAATAATCAAGATCGTTTATGAAACTTCAACATAAGTATATTTTTATCTGTTCAAAATAAAAAATATTTGATTGTTTACTTTAGAATCAAAAATAGGTTAATTTCGATAATTTCGAAGATCCTGCCTAAGGGCAGAGCGTTAAGACGTTAAACTTTTCTTCCGGTTACATTTGCGTTCATTATTACCCTCACAAACTACATACATACACCATGTAAGTATACCAATCAAGTAAATAAGTTTAAATAAATTCTAACGCGACAACGCAAATCGGACATCCAATTCGATCATGCATTTACAGCAGCAGCGCGGTAATTTACCGCTCTATAGATAGACAGCAGTTGTCCGCAGTTGATATCTCAACAATTAAATTGTCCGGTTCGAAATTACAAACGGTTGGTCCACTAAAACTGTGCACTCAAATAATAAAGATAAGTTTGAGTAATTTAATTAATACAATACCTGCGCAAAAACAAAAAATGAATGTCTTTATAAAGTTCACCACTAATAATAATAATAGTACTTAGTACGTCCGACCGCAGCACTGTGTGGCAAAGCAAGGAGTTACATGGCAGATTCTACCGGGCTCTCCATGGGCCCGACGTAGATTTATTAGCCTCAGTATCCTGGCTCCGTTTCGGTGATCTTTTTGGTGAAACCGAAGGTTTTGTCTGTGCAATTATGGATGAGGTTGTGATGACGAATAACTACCGAAAGTATATCCTAAGGGATGGCACAGTGGATATTTGCCGAGCGTGCCATCGTCCGGGTGAATCCCTTAGGCATATAATCTCCGGTTGTTCTCGTCTCGCAAACGGCGAGTATTTGCATAGACATAACCAAGTGGCCAGGATAATACACCAACAACTTGTTCTAAAACATAGTCTTGTGGCATCCGAGGTGCCGTACTACAGGTATGCACCAGAACAGGTCCTTGAAAATAGTCATGCCACATTGTATTGGGATCGATCTATCATTACAGACAGGACTATTGTAGCTAATAAGCCTGATATTGTATTGATAGATCGACACGAACGCCGCGCAATAATTGTTGATGTCACTGTTCCCCATGACGACAACCTTGTGAAAGCTGAAAAAGATAAAGAAAACAAATATCTTGATTTAGCTCACGAGATTGTTGACATGTGGGACATTGATTCAGCAATTGTTGTTCCGATAGTCATATCTGCCCATGGGCTGATAGCCAAGAGCCTCGATAAACACCTTAAGAGGCTCGCGTTAGGTGGATGGATCGGGAGTCAGATGCAGAAGGCAGTACTTCTGGACACGGCCCGTATAGTGAGAAGGTTCCTGTCTCTGGATCCTTAACCATCGGTAGCCGGGACCCTGATCTTGCTGCCGTTGGGGAACTGCATTTTTGTATTTTTAAATGTTATATTTTTTAGTGTTATTCATTGTAAAAATTTAATGTTTGGAATATAATTTTGTAAGTATTTAAAATGTAATAAAGGGAATAATAATAAAAGTTCACCACAACGATATCTATCAATCAATCGCACAGCACCAATAACCATGTTTTAACCAGTTAAGCTCTGGACATGCTCAAATTAATGTCCATGCAAACAATAAAATTAAATTGTTTTATCAAATTACTAGCGGCCGTCCGCGGATTCACCCGCGTGGTTCCCGTTCCCGTGGGAATATCCGGATAAAAAGTATTCTATGTTTTAATTCAGGCTATCTACTATCTGTGTGCCATATTTAAACCAAATCCATTTAGTAGTTTTTCTTGAAAGAGTAACAAACATCCATGACATCCATACTCACAAACTTTCGCTTTATTAGGATGCGCGCAAAAGGAAAAATGAACATGAAACTACTAAAAACAAGTTAAAATAAAATCTAACGCGACAACGCAATTCGGACATCCATTCCGATCATAGATTGACAGAGGCGCGGTAACTCACCACTATTGGCAGCAGTTGACATCTCGACGGGATGTCCGAATCGAACGTTCCGATTCAATTTCTATCAACCGAGCGGGGAGCGTAGTTGTCACCGGTTTTGCATTTTTAGCTTAGTTTAATTATTATATTTTTATACAGTTACTCGTTTCTATCGTTCATATTCCTTTATATTTATAAAAAAAAAATTGCTGTAAGAATTAAGATACTTACTAGTTATACGCATGTCATTAATTATAAACGGCAGTCAAAACTTTAAAGCAATAAAAGATATCGTTCATTGTACGGATACATTGCTTTTTACAACCACGAAAGCTTGCCACTAATGAGCAAAATGCTCAATATAAAATTAGCTGTCAGTGTTTTTAGTTCCAAAAGTGACCACCGTTTCCTAAAAGCTTAAAGCACTCTTCCGTTTACTCAAACCGTGTGCAGCAGGCTTTATATTTGAATTATAATAAGGATCTAATTAAAGATTTAGATATTATTTTATTTGCCAAACCAAGATCTTTACCTCACTACGCAGCTTTTCACAATTTTCCTTGTAAATCTCCACCATTTTATCATGTGTTGCAATTAAACGTCCGCTCGCAACAACCGCATCTTGAGAGAATGCAGTCCCATTGAGTCACATGCGGTTAGTCACGTCAAGTGATAAAAGTAGCAGTTGGCGTATCTGGTCATTGTTCCGGTAATGGTCCCATTCCTAGTAAGTATTAACAGGGGTTTAGAGTAAAGTTTATTAACAATTTTTCAGAAAAATAACAGTTTGAATGTAAGAAAGAAAAGAAAGGTTATATTGTACCTTAGGGATCTCCTTAAGCTTTCACAACAAAAAGCGTGGACTTAGGCCCTGTCCTAATTGGCCGTTGCTCGTGCGTTGATGCGATGTGATATTATCGTGCGATGAAATTGAATACTAGACAATATTTTGGTCGTAATCATTTGATCGCGCGATCGTCAATTAGGACAATCAGTAGATATTATTATATTAGGTTTGATCGCACGATTGCTCGAGCACTTTTATCGGAGACGGACGCATCATCGCACGATCAATGGCCAATGTAGGACAGAGCCATGGCCTATGTCCTTCTCCAAAGCGAGAAAATGAGAGACGGACAGACAAAGTTCCTTTCGATTTTTTTTTTTTAAATATATAAATAACTTCTTACATTCACACCAATTATCTAAGCCCATTTTAATTTCATTAAGAAACTGTATCATGGAAAACTTGATAACGGATAAATATATAAGTACTTAAATACTTTTTGTTTGTAAATACATACTTAATATACATAGTAAACACCAAGATCAAATCAAATAGACATGTTCATGCACACAAATATTTGTCTTGTACGGGAATCGAACCCGAGACCACTGGCGCAGAAGGTGGGTAGCCTACCCCTGCGCCAAATCGGTCATCAAATTAATTGTGAAGACCTCCGTAGTCTTCACAATTAATTTGACGTCACGGCTCACGTCACGGCGTCACGGCTCAGGCGGTGACACATGCTGAGAAGTGGCCATTTCAACAAAATACTTACCTGTAATTACAGTGTAAACATTTGTTTTTGTAAACTGTATTTTTTGTGTTTTGTTGAATAAACTTTTTCTATTCTATTCTATTCTAGTCGGCTGGGTGGTGTTCGCACCGATTTTCAAGGTTTACTTCTGAGACCTTCGATTAGAAAAAATCGACCCGTCTCATAACTAGCTCTAATGGGACTCGAACCCATGCACGATCTTTCACGATTTCAAGTGAAAGTTTTCCATATTTTCTTGTGTCTGGGTGATTTCCATATTTCAGGTGGTTATGTTCGGCTATCTATGGTTTAGTTCCTTTGTAGGTATTAGTAATAGAATAGACTGCTCCACCGTTAAACTACGTACCTAGTAAGAACGTGAATCATCTTAGCCATTGGTTCTCAAACCGACATCGGTGGAAAATATGGGCATTCCTATTGGGGCTCATAACATTGAACATCATCATCATTAGCCCTTTTTATGTCCCTTATGTCCCCACTGCTGGTGCACTGCACAGGCCTGTGAATAATATTAAGTAATAATAATATTTTTTTTGGCAAAACAGAACTATAACCTAATAGACAGATAAAAACACAAGTGCTTAAGGTACTTAGTTTGGTATTGGAGCACTGTATGTGATGGTGTCCAGTAAAAAAATCATACAGTAGGTATTTATTGAGTACCTACCTAAGCCCAGTCTTACACACACCTTATAACCGTTCTCGACTACTTCAACACGTTTTTCTTTTAAGAGAATGCTGGCTATCAAGTAACTAATATCGTAATTTATTAACTCTCAATGCTGGTCATAACGCTAAAAGATTGAGAACCAGCGTGCCTTTTATTGCGTTTCCCTATGCATGGATGCGCTGGCGTCGTCGAGATTAAATGAAATCGTAAAAATGGATTAAACTGTTTACTGTCGGCTATGAAAAATCAATTTTATAGTAACATGTGGGTTATTTGACGGGCTCGACCCACAAATATTTGAGGAATCTTGCATTGTGTAAGATTTATATATGGATTGGATCAGAGGTGTATTTACTTCAGATGAGGAATATCATTATTTTCATGGGAGTGTTTTGGCAAGTTTTGTAGGATGCAACATTAGTTTGTCTTTGAAAGAGTGATATCAAGTTAATGGTAATAATATCGACAAGTAGGTACTAAGCTCTTAGTGTAAGTTTTGATAGTGTATGGCGATTCTCACACTGCACAGCACACCGCTCCGGTTTGTGGTAGTGCGCTTCTTAACTTTGCTGTAGAATCTTGATTTGCATACAAAACCCGCAGTCTATAACACACTCACGCCGGCCGCTTCTCCGTCGAGTGGTGCGGAAACCGGCGCGGCAGTGTGATAACTACTTTATGTTCTAGATAACTATAACTTCAACTTTTTAGCATAAAGCAAACTAGCCTATGCTCTTTTCTTAACCCTAGATTCATAAACATACGTCTCCCATACACCCTTAAGTAGTAAAAGTCTCGCAGCGCGTGGCGCGAAAGATATAGAAATACATGCGTCTCAGTACCTTCATAAAGCGATGAGAGCTTACTACGGCACCAGCAGGTTTGTCGCGAAAACGTATAGTTTTGGATATACTGAGCAGGAGGTGTCTGAGATACGTATGTTTATGATTAGTGTAACAACTTTCTAAACCGGACGGTCTTATTATTTGCCTTATAAAACGAAAAGATGAACAATTTTTTTTTGAAAGGTATGTATTTATTCTGCTATATTCTATATAATTAAATAATTATTAGTATAAAACAATGATAAATCTTGCCGTTGTTAGAATTTTGATGTCGTGCAATAGAAAACCTCAAAGATGGTCGCTCTGTTACTTTTACGGTATGTTGAATATGTCCATGGCCAATTCTTTTGTCATCTACGTCCATAATAATGTCCATTATCAAGAAAAGCCACTGACAAGACGAGCTTTTATCAAAGAAGTGTCAAATAAGATGATAGAGCCTTGGTTACGACATCGACGCGAAACAACAAATTAGAGGTGATGCCTAAAACGGAAAATCAAAGCAATTTTAGGTGAAACTTTGCCTGATGTACCAGCAGAACCTGAAAATCAAGCCAGGAAAGTACGTAACTTTTGCTGTTATAAAAAAAAGGTGTGAACAGATTTATCTGCACCTCCTGCAAACGTTAACATGTGTATGGAACATTGCGGTAGTTTGTGCTTAGAATGCTCGGATTGATTTTGTAACATGGTTTTTTCATGTTTTATTTCTTAATAAATGTTCATTCTAATTAATCTTGGTGAAATTTTCTTAATATCTCCCATAATCATTAAATTAGGTGACCTTAAAAGTAAGGTGTCTCAGAGACGTATGTTTATGAACAATGTAACCCCAAGTATAGTTTATGAATCTAGGGTTAAGTCTAATATATCTCCATACTAAATTTCATCATAACTGATTTAGTGTAGGTGTGAAAACGTAACAGAAAGACAAAAAGAGTTACTTTTGCATTAATTATAATATTAGTATGGATATTAGAATCCACAATTTATGGTAATAGCGCTCAACTACAAGTCTTACAAAAACAAGCTTAAATGTAAAATCTTCACAACGATAGTTCGAAACTTAATCCTCAATATTAATAAGGCGTCATGACCGGTCGGCGGTCATAAGCAAAACAAAATATTCTCTCTAGAATTGCGAATAACACTTTCAATAGTCTAGTACTACAAGATTCTTATACTCTGCACAGTGAAGTGAGAGCAGTGTTTTCAGTAATTTTTATAACTTAATAACAGAGCTTTTGATTCTCAGGACATCTCATCATTATCATCATTAGCCATTATAAGTCCCCACTACTGGGGCATAGGCCTTCCTTATGGATGGTTAAGGAGAATGGGCCATGACGCTAACGAACCGAGCGATGTGCCGTTTAACCTTTTTTAGCTTTTTTACCACGTTTTTATTAGGTGCTTTCTTGTTTGTACGCAAATTTTGCAAACGATTTTATACTAGCTTCCCGATGAGCTAGAGACTTGAAACTTTGAACATAGGTCAGAACTGGATGACAATGTATTTTTTTATGGTTATTTATTTATTGATCACCATCATAATGAACATCAACGTTGCGATGATATGAATATTACGGTCATTGAGCTGATCTAATGGTGGAGCCGGAAGAACGCCAGAGGAACTCCAGTAGGAAACCGTGCTACCCCATCGTGTTTGGGCTCGTTAGAATTGTCTTGACACGTACTCTGAAGGGAAACGAGGTTCAGGGTCTGATGATGAAGCCGGAAGGCCATGCCATAGGAACTCACTATTGAAACAATGCAATGCAACCCCATCGAGTTTGGGCTCGTTTGAATCGTCTTCAAGAGTACTCTATTGAAACATATTTCTAGCCTGTTTTAAAACATGGTTTAAAAAAAATATTAAAAGAGGAGATTATTCATACTCCGGTTCGCAACAAGCACAAGCGCACTGCGAACGAAATCGCCACAGACCACATAGCCATATGTGGTCTGCACTCCGTGAAAGTTGTTGTAACGATGAATTCATATAGTAAAAACTAGCTTTCCGCCCGCGGCTTCGCCCGCGTCAACTACACGACGTTATCCCGCGGCAATGTGTTATTTTCCGGGATAAAAAGTAGCCTATGTTCCTCTCCAAGCTATAAAATATCTTTGTCCCAAATTTCAGTCAAACCCGTTCAGCCGGTTTGGCGTGATTGAGTAACAAACATCCAAACATCTAAACTTTCACATTTATAATATTATAAAAGTAGTATAAATAAATAAATAAATATTGGACACTATCACATACATTGTTCCTATACCAAGTATAGTATCTTAAACAACTGGAAGTAACGACGGGTTACACACACTCAGACCCGAGGAAATATTGAAAAGTTCGTTTCCAATATTTACCCGACCGGGGATCGAACCCGGGACCTCTAGAGATAGCGGCACCTTGTAACCGGTGCGTACACCACTCGGCCACGGAGGTCGTCGTAAAGTAGGCACAAAAACTTTAAATCTCCGAAATGGTTTACTGTATCACAACCTCACTGTGGTTTCTGGAACCACAGGGCTTCTCCGGGGAATATGAGATATTGATTGGAGTTCTCCCGATGTTTTCAATACTTTATTACACCCTCCCCCCGGATTATACCCATTGTCTTTCCAGGATTGACTCGATGCTCCATGATTAACGTTTTGTTTTCCGTCCATCTTTATTTGTGCCTTTTGTGCATTATTAAAATGGTCTATGATGGTTTTCTTTTCCAAGCGTTTGTGGCTTTGAGATGTATTGGATTGGAGGAGAAATTAAATGGGCTTTCTTTTTTTTCGCATATTTTTGTCGACTCGTAGGTAGGTACCTTGTTTTGATTAAAAATAAGCTACTAACTCGACTCGTATTAGACAAATCAGAAACAATTACCCTGATATTAACAACTATATAGATGCGATAAAACATAAAGAACACTAACTTATTTTTAATCGACTTCAAAAAAGGAGGAGGTTATCAATTCGACTGTATATTTTTTTTATTTTTTTTTATGTGTGTTACCTCAGAACTTTTTAGTTTATGAACCGATTTGGATAATTCTTTTTTTATTCAAAAGGTGACGCTTCTCGTGTGGTCCCATTCAAATGTTATCAAAAACTGGCAAGAAGTTCAGGAGTTATCCTGAATAATGTGTATTTAGACTTTATTTGGGTATATGGACGACTTCATAGTTTCATCAAATTGGGGATCATTTTCAAAAAATTTTTTTTTTGAAAGTTGGTACTTCTGACTTATCTATCTAGTATACTGTATAACTATCTTATTTTCACCAAGTCAAGACCAGGGGATCAAATCCCAGGAAAATTGAGAGAAATTCTCAAATATAGGCAAGCCTTATGCGTTCCATTTATTTTTGAAGTTAGTCAAGTATTTGCATCTGGTAGTCATCATCTCATAGTGATGAGCTGGTGATGGAAGCTACAACTCCTTAACGGTTAGGAGCTGGAGAATATTTCTTTAAGTATTAATCGTACGTATGGGCCAATAGTTATATTTTTTCAGGTTATTAGGGTCAGCTGCTGATGAGAGGTGAAACTCCTCAACAGTTAGGAGTTATATGATGTTTTATAAATACCATATGCACGAATGGACCTTCAGTTGTATTCCTTCAAGTTATCTAAGTAGCTAAAGATGGAAAGCTGAATTCCGTAACGAATAGGATTTATCATAATCACCAAGTAGTTTCTTAAGCTACTTCACTAAAAATCGAAAAATAAAACGTTATTGAAAAAAATGTAACCGCCTTCAAAACGGATCTTCTAACAAAAATTAACAAACACTAAAAAACGAAAAAAATAATAAGATTTTTTAATTCAAAGGACGGTGATACGTGACTTTTTCTAATTTATCTTGGTACTTACTGAACTGTTTGAAGTCGGTGCCAAGCCAAAAAGAAAAAGAACGAAATATACTGAGTGAAATAACATACATATTAAAAAAAACCCCGGTCAAAAGCGTGAGGTGTAGGACGTATAATTTACCTCAATACGTATAAGACGGCACCGACTTCACACAGTTCAGTAAGTACCAAGATAAATTAGAAAAAGTCACGTATCATCGTCCTTTGAATTAAAAAATCTTATTATTTTTTTCGTTTTTTAGTGTTTGTTAATTTTTGTTTGAAGATCCGTTTTGAAGGCGGTTACATTTTTTTTTTCAAAAACGTTGTTGTGCATTGACTTATACGGCACTAAACCCGGCCGTTTAGCTATGCAAACTGACAAAAGGTAAATTAATATATAAATAAATAATGGACACCATCACATACATTGTTCCAATACCAAAGTATAGTAGCTCGAGCACTACTAGTATTAAGGAAATCGGAAACAACGACAGGTATTAGGTACCTACACCCAGACACGAGGAAATATTGAAAAGTTCGTTTTCAATATAATTACCCAACCGGGAATCGAACCCTGGACAATTGGCGAAGCTGTCGTGGCACATACCTACATAAAAAACCAGATGACTTCAGAACCTCCTTCTTTTTTAAAGTCGGTCGAAAATAAATGATAACCTTACCAACATTACCGCGATGATCTTTCAAGTCATTTCCCGGGGTAATATAGCATGTCCCATTAGTCCCAGGATTAGCGGCGCGATGTTAATTGTTATTGGCCACTACCTGTTCCTGCAGGAATGCCACACGCGTTACGAGGGTGACTTTTGTCCTTGGCATTCTGTGCTGCGTTCAGATCACTTCCCAAAAATGATTTGGGAGCAACTTGCTTGTTGAGATACAATATACAAATAGTTCAGTCAACGCACGCTCCAAAAACAGTATAGAGGGAAATGCTTGGAACACAGTTTTTGACTTCGTAACTTTGTTTGGACAAAATTGAGAATTGCTTTTTATTGCATTATGTCTCTGTAAAAAACTTTTTCAACAAGTGAATTTCTTATTTCTAGATGCAATTTTTTACACCTACCTATCTTAAGTTTCTCACATTTCCAATTTTGTGAGGAACCTAAAACGAACATAAATTTAATATACAGTAGTAGAAGTTAGAAACTTAGACTAATTATGTACCTACCTACAACACAACAAAATATAGGTACTCAAATAGTACAACTTTTATGGGCTCTTAAGTATCTTACTTATCCGTCACTTTTATTTCAAACTATTAATGTTTGCTTTAGGTAATGAGTAAAATTATTACTTGTCCTAGGTTACATAGGTCTATGGTTATGCAATAAATGGCAAAGCACTCATCTATTATACCCAATCCTGAAGCGCTAGTTCAATATTTCCTAGCAAAATAAGCATCATTGAAAAAAAATAGGATCCTGGTTTGAGTTTTTTTTTTCAATTTTGGCGCAATCGGAGCGATACAGTCTCCACGTCCAAACGCCGCCAATGCCAGGCGGAGACTGAAGAATTATGCTGCGAAACGGTGTACGATGCATTTTGGGATACTAGTTCTTGAATATAAATATTACAAAAAAAATTTTTAGTAACTTCCCTAGATATGACTAAGAACTACTTACACAAAAAAAATTAGCTTGATTACTCAAATAGTAACTGAGATAATTGAGTTTAAGACGGAAAAAAGGGGTCTTGAAAATCATTTTTTTTAGTACATTGTATTTATTTTATTCAAATAAAATTTAGTAACTTCCCTTCATAAAGAAAAGATATATCACATATAATATTTTGGAAGACCTAGCAATGATACTTTGTCAGGAAATTTAATTTAAAAACATTGAAAATTCTGAGTTTGATCGCCGGAATGCCCTTAAGAGGTAAACATATCAAAAGTCCCCGCCCGTAGCCCTTGAGCCGGAGGTAAGGGGGGTTTGAAGGTCTCATTTTTCGGTTTTTTGATTATATATCAGAAACTATACCTACGTCCTAGCGACATGCCTACTATGTGCAAAATGAAAGCTGATTAAATTTGCTACAAGTTTTATTAACTCCCCCGCTTAAAGGCTACGGGCGGGGACTTTTGATATACTACACAAGGTGCTGGTGTCCAGGCTTCTCAGTAGAAACACCAAAATCAGGATCTACAAGACCGTCATCAGGCCTATTTTAATGTACGGATGTGAGGCCTGGATATTAACACTCAGCGAAGAAAATAAGCTTCTGGTCGCCGAAAGAAAAATCCTTCGTAAAATATTTGGTCCTAACCATGATGCTGATGGAAGTTGGAGGATCTTAAAGACGCTGAAGTAGAACATCTCCTGGCTGGGCCTAATATCATTGGAGAAACGAAGGACGAAACGAACACAGACTCCGATGGCTCGGTCACGTCGAAAGAATGGGATTGGAGAGGAGCGCCAAAAGAGCCTATCTCGGTCAAGCAACTGGCCGACGCCCGGTCGGACGCCCCCGCTACCGATGGAGAGACGTGGTGGAGGCCGATCTATGTGAGCTCGATGCTGGGGACTGGCGCGAAACTGCAAAAGATCGATATAGATGGCGAGCTCTAGTATCGGAGGCCAAGACACACTTTGGGTCGCTGAGCCACCGGAGTAAGTAAGTAAGTAAGTAAGCATTTCCCCTCTACAACTCTTCGTTGACTGGGCTAAATACCTATCAAGATTCATAAAAAAATAGTAAACGGTAAGTTCATAGTTATGTGAGTTGGTGATAAAGTTTAGATAATCGTCCTACAAATCTACACGTGTCACTCACTCTACACGTGTTTCGCCCCAACCCGGGGCAAACACGGGTTAGGCCGAAACACGTGTAGAGTAAAGTATTTCTGTCTTGCTAAATGCAGGTATGGTGCACTGGTATTTTCGTGGCGTGCGAATGTGCATTTTTTTGCAGGCGAGCGGGCAGTGTGCCCAGTGCATTTTGAGTGTTATTTTAGTCTTTATTATAGGATATTCCGGATCTGTGATCTAAAAGAATTCATAAATACAGTGTAATAAAGGGCAACTTAGGTCACGGCTAAGCGTTACCTAAGTGCGGGCTTAGGTCACACTGTGCTATAAAAATTATAAAAATTGGGGTTTTTTAAATCTAAATTAGTTTTGAACTGAGATACACTCACTTGCAAGAAAGATCTTTATCTTTTTAATGCCACTTTAAACCCTAATGCCTCATTAAAGCATTGCAAGAAAGAAAATAAGATGCATTTTAAAGCTCCTTTAAAATTTAAATAAGGAAGTGTCAAACTTATCTAAGGAAGTGTCAAACCCTCAGACCATAATTATAGTATTATGTGGTATTATATTTTTTTGTCCTCTGTGCTATTGGCAACAATTGCTAATGCTTTCATTAGTTAAAGGATCGAGTTTTTAGCCTAAAGTAGTTTGATGCAACAAACTAATTAAATCATTATTTTAATGTGTCGTTCTTTCATCATTTCCATCTCAGACTTCATGCGCAGATACTACCTACTTACTGGTACAAGTAATAAAGTAATATTTATATGAACAGCAGCGCGTTTACACAAAGCCTTTATTTTCCCGTGTAGGGGCAATGTTGCTCGTTTAAGTGTGACTTTTTGGGAGCAGAGGCAATCTGCAAAGGTTTCAAACTTGTTAAAGTAATAGAGATCACGACGACGACAGTCAGTTACTCCGTGTGAGCAACTGCGCTGAAATATCAGGAGCTCGAAAACAATATTTTTTTTCATAATAGTTGTAAGTACTTAGTGATATTGACTATGTAAGTTTTAAATGTACTGTACTTATGATAATTGTTATATTTACAGGCAAGTCCCTCTCGCGGTCACAACGCACCACAATCATATCCACAGTTATGCCAGCAATGCGATTATAAATTATGTCAATTATACTGAAAATTTGGCTAATGCCGAGCGTTATAGCAACCGCGCGGTGCGGTGACGGTTATGCATGAAACCACTTACCTTAGCCATTGTGTTGCAACTGGTTGTGTAAATGTTTTGTGGAATTATTCTTGTTTTTAGCACATTTTATTTATAAAATAAGGCTAAAGTTAAGGTACTTAACTTTTAAAATAAAAATTAAATCAACTGTAAGTTTTTTGGTGGATTCCATGGCGCAGTGGTTAGTTCACTCGGCCTGCTATCGTTGACGTTAAGCAACTTTTGCAATGGTCTGTCACGGGATCGGTGACCAAAAACTTTTCATCTCGAGCTGCTCGGTACTTCGGAAGGCACGTTAAGCCGTTGGTCCCGGCTGTATTTGCAGTCGGTAATACCCACCAATCCGCATTGGTTATAAAGGAGAGTGCTCCTTAACCATTCATAAGAAAGGCCAGTGCACCAGGTAGTGGGGACATTAAATGGCTGATGATGATGATGATGGCATTTTGCAAGCAGCAGAGATCCTTGGGGGAGGCCTATGCCCAGCAGTGGGCGTCGTTCGGCTGACATGATGATGATGATGATGATGTGGCCAACGTGTTGTTGATTTATGTACGTCAGTCATAAGGTACTAGTTTATTTGAGGAAAACTCAAGATACGAAAATAATCATGCTTTAATTAACAGGGGCGTCTAGGAAGACGCCCCTGTTTTGGCTGCAGCCTCGGTTTTGCCCACTTTTTTGCTATAAAAGTAAGGTATCTTTATTTAAGTATTTACATTTGAAGAAAAACTACTTACTTAATAATAATATTTTACTTCACAGATGAATTTATTCTAAATCAACGCGATTTCACCCTTTCGTGTTAGAGCCAACGCGAACTTGTGATTTTTAATCGGGCGATAGTTTGATCGTTCTCGGATTCAGTATATAGTTAAATGGCAGTGCGCGCAGTGACGATTAAAAATCGACCGGTCAAACTATCGGCCGATAGTTGTTCGTTCAAACTACCGCACAGCACAATCACTATCGGCCGGTCGGTAATGTGCATGAAGGACTATGTGAGCGCGCGCACTGCATTCAACTAAACTATCGCCCAACTATCGGCCGGCTGTTAATCACGATCGTCTTACGATTCCGACAAAGGTCACAGCACATATATCAACTCGGAAAGGGATCGTAAACGTATCAACTCGAGCGGTTCAGTACCCCTAGTGTAAGTTTTTATGTCAAAAAACGCAAACTATCGTGAGTGCGTATTTATGTCAATTTGTATGAAAACTGTATCAGCGCCTCTAGCGGCGAGTAGCGCGCTTATGCAGTTTTCATACAAATTGACATAAATACGTACTCGAAATAGTTTGCGTTTGCTTGACATAAAAACTTACACTCGGGGTACAGTATTCTTTGTATGAAACTCCCTACTGCAAAGCACACTTATCGGATTCGTAACGTAATCGCCTCGCCTCGGGACCAGGGGGGCTACCGGCTAAGAAATATGGATATGGGTATGGGTTTCAACTGTCATTTGAATTCCTTATTTTGATAGATTTTTGCTGCTTTGTTCTGTTGAACGTTGCTAGCTAGTTATCGTTATACCCGACGTCACAAAACAAGGAACTGAAGGCGGCTATTTTCTTTATAAAATTTACTTAAAGTTCCCAAAAACGTATGAAGTTCATACCCATAAAGTTACGCGGTAGCCCCCCAGCTCATGAACCGCTTTGCGGGTCGCTCAACTTGCTATCCCCGCGCTTACCGCTAGTCGTCCACGCACTTGTTAGATTTTAAGGAGAAAGTATGGAAATATGACTATTCTGATAAAAGCTGTAAACTGTTCAATTAACTAGGAATAAAACCATAAAGCTTATATTTCAATAAGACCAGAATCAAGTAAAACACAAATAAAAAATTAAAAGCATTTTATTATTTTGATTCGTCCTCAATTTTTTACCTACCACCCGTTAAGGACATCTTTTAGCTGATAAGAAAAACGGGCGAAAAAAACTCACCAGCGTTATCAGAAACAACGACATTTACAAAATAATTATGTCGTTTTTGGACAAATAACACATTTTATCGTAATTAACATTTACAACCACATTACTTTTCATGATAAAAGATTAAACAACATTTAGGAATAACATCAAGCATTTGCTATAAACTGTTACTTCATATTATTTCCGTACTCACATCATTTATACAAAACCACTAAGGACAACATTAATTTAATATTATCAAGTAATAAACAAGTATATCCCTTTAACAAAAGAATAACTTCCGCAACATCTACCAGACAATACATTGGCATTGGATAGCAAAGAAAAACAGTAACAGAGAAATATAAAATTACAGGGGGGGTATACTTAACTCAACAGTGCTGCTGACGACTCGAACCACAAGACTGTTCGTTTTACCGCCAAGCTAGCTTTTATATCTTTATTGACAATTACTTAAAAAACATTAACAAGGATGATACTTTTATTAAACCATTTTTAAAACCTTTTGAAACTTATGAGAATGATTCACCACTATCTATTATCAAGAAACACATCGTAAATTGTAAGAAATATCAGTTTTAAATTCTCATCTAGATTGGAAACAAGTAATGTTACAGTCCGACATAAATATTCTTAACATTTATCAACCTTTAAATATTTATCATAGCCAAATGATTTGAAAACCACTCGAAAATAGCTAACATATTATTTTATTAATAACAAACAATAATGATAAGATAAATTCTTCAAAAATAACAATAATTAGTAACAGTATCAGTTTGAATTCCACTTCCTGTTCTTAAGAAGGAACGTTTAGTTAAGCATTTACCATCTTATTGATTTTATCACAGCCAAATGCTGTAAAAATCTGTCGAAAATATCAAAGTTTGTATTTGATAACTAATAAAATATTATCATATGGCAATTCACTCAAAAATGTCAATATTATAACTTGACTTATTCCCTAAAGTAACACGGCCATTCTGACCGAACTTCGTCCCCGAAGTTCCCACTCAATACCATTAATTTTATCTTACTTTTTACACCAGATATTTTATAAGTGATCTGTTTCATATATACATATATATTGCATTTGGTTGTAATCTATACATATAGGTACCTAATAAAACAGTAACCAAACTAAATCTGTATATGTTATATTTTCAAGAAATAATTACTGCTACCCATTGTAAGTATACAAGATATAGACCTCAAAACGATAAAAAAGTCATAGAGTGCCTTGTTTCCATGTCATTTGGTGATAAAATACAAAGTAATACATGTAGTTTACTATACTATACTTTTCATTTAAGTATATAATTTTATATTGTGTAGGTATAATTTATGTATTTTGGGTAAGAAAGTATGTTGTAAGTATGTATTGTGAAAGCAAAAAGGTAAAAATTTAACTAAGTAAGTATGTATTATAAGTATATTTCTTGTATGTTTTGTATGACTTATGTTTATTATCTTCGTATCGATCATTCCTCTTTACACCCCGCTTTTTTTCCTGTCAATTTCTTCATACAGTAAGTTGTCTGGAAGAGAGCGCTCTGAGCGATAAGACCGCCTTTGTAACACTAGTTTTGAAATTTATTTTTAAGTACCTATGTGATGTTTTGTGTTATTGTGGTGTAATAATAAAGCGTTAGGTAATAAATAAATAAAATATACACACATAATAGTTGATGTATTTTTTTTGATAACTGCGATATATTTTGGTTGTAATAAATACATAAATAAGATTTTCACTACACTGGTCAAGAGCTTCGTTGGCGTCAAACCCCATCACCCGCTGCACGTGAAGCCAGGTAAGCGACCGCTCATGGCCAACAGCGTTTTATCTCATCATCATTTTATCTCATTTTTTTTTCTCATCTCATTTCATTTCAACATCACTCAAAAACAACAAATCAAATACAATCTTAGTCAACATACCTACTGCCACCCCTGGGCAATAGTCTCAATAATCACATATAGTCAACAAGTCAACTGCCACACCTGGGTAGTCAACTTAATAATCACTTGTTCAATAAAATCATCGTGACAGTGGTCATGGTCAAGTGTCTCAAATTAGACAAATGGCCCACCAGCATCATTTTTAAAATTACGATCAAATTTAATGTCAAATACCAAATATACATAGTTGTTTCCTCTTCTTATGTGTGACTCAAATATGTTTGGCAGCAGTGCTTTCAAAAACTCCCCTAAGGTAAACGGTCATTTGAAAAAAAAACGTAGTTTCATACAAGATTTTAGTTTAAATTTTCCATAACAATTAAACAAACGATCTTGGCTAGCAACACCATAAAACGTTTTCTGTCAAACTACACTGCGCTTACGATTAATTACTCAAGTGGTTCCAATATCGAGATAAAAACCCTATATTCTATAACTCTTTGGTATTCTTTATGCAAAATTTCGTCCAAATCTTTCAGCCGTAAGCAACAATTTGTTTTTTATTTTTTTTTATTATTTTACCTGAATTCTATTTACTTCTAACTTTATCGAAACTTTCTTAATAATACAATTGTCAACTTGAAATATTCGTAGTTCCCGTCTGCCTGTAAATCGACGTTTTGAATTAAATCTATCAATTCTGAGAAATTTCTCGAATTCTAGTATGAGAGAAAAAAAACCAAGTAAACTTTTGTATGGTTATGGTTACCAATTTCAATATTTTCACAATCCGCTTGGCCATACTGATATTGCTGTATATCTTACATTTGACACTGGAACTACATATCACTATTCGACTATAAGATTCCTACATATTTTGATACATATTTGAGGTAATCATATATATTACCAATATTTCTGTAAATATAAAAAACCGATTTTATTTGAAATGAAAAATGCGAATTTTCCTCTAATGGCAAGCAAGGAAGAACCAAACGAATAAATATCTTAATCATTAACTGAAATTACTTTCTGTGTCGTTAAAACGGTAAGAGATTTCAATATATAAAAGGTAGTAAATGTATCCGATTCTAAATAACTCTTATTTTAATGTCCATAAAAATAAAGTGATGTTTAGCATCTTAAAGAAATGTGCGATATCATCTGCTGTTCAAACTCATAAAACTGAACTAATTTGCCATTACTTAGATAAATAAAAAGTGTAGGAAAAATATTTTTTCCGGATTTGTGAACCTAATATACCTATTACTTTCCCATGTGGCTGTTTTTTTTATCATAAAAAGACCTTAGTATTTATGATTATGACTAACATTAGACTGATAGTAGTAAAGAGTAATGAAGCAAAACGTTTCTCAAATTGCAGTGGTAAAAAAAAATTGTATTTCGCATCACTCGATTTATCAATCAAGGGTCAAGACAAGACTGAAAATAGTTTTGGCGACTACTAGGTCCTACTACTACTACCTAACTTGAAAGAACCATTGCAACATAATCTAATTCAACTACTGTTCTTTTTAACCTAAATTTTAAAAGTAAGTAAGTTATATAGAACTATACCAACACACTTATTCGAAGAGATAAATCTGTATAAGTTTTCCAAAATCTTCTTGATTATAGCTAAAATGTTAGGAAGGTATTAGGTAGCCAGTACCTAGCCAGTTTTATATTTTTTTTTAGAATAGCAATATATTCCATAGCTTGTGCTACCGGTTTGGAATTCAGCTCCAGTTGTATTAAATATAATCCATACATATATCCAATGAATATCATGAAAAATAGATTCTTGATACTCAATTGTAGCAAAATCTAATTCAATACGCATGTTTTTGTAGGTACTAATAATTCTCGTTAATACGTAGTTTGATATACTAAGAAGTCTTTAATTTGTAGCTTAAGATATTGATACATTATGTAAATAAAGAATATCGATTCTGAAAAACAGCTTATTGAAGAAAGAATTATGATTATGACATTTATGACACAAATAGAATGAGAAAACAAAATCTCAGTTAGCTTTTTATCGATTTTAAGCGACAGATTGATGATTATAAAACTGAATACATTCTAGGCACTGCAAAGATAATTTTATTTCTTAAACGAACTTAGCCTTTCTGAATCTAAAGCGGGTAAAACTATCTCGTACAAGCTTTTCGCTCGCAGCTCTGCCCGTGTGAGCTAGACGATGTTTTCCCGTGGCAAAGGTATATTTTCTAGAGGTAAAAAGTCTTTTGCTATTCTAGAGCATAATTTATATCTCTGTCCAATGTCATCCATATTTGTTCAGCTGTTTAACCGTGATTGAGTATCAAAACAATCACACACAACAACACACTTAAACTTTACTATGGCTGAGGTGAGGTGTCATTACATACCTGTACGTACCTACATAATATGTATCATTCACATTACAATAGACCAGGCATTATTTTATAGGATAATCCAAACAAAAACACATGGTTAATCGATATCGCAGTACCAAATATAGGTACACAATATCACAAAAGCTATCGCATAAAAAGTCCACAAATACACTGACCCAGAGACAGGAGAATGTATCCATAGTTTCAATTACTCTAACGAATTACTAAACTGTCAACAACGGACGTACCAAAACATTCAGTCAATATTAAACTACCTCCTACATGGTCTCGCACCATCCACGTACATAAAATTGCAAAAAACCGCCACAATTGTAAGAATGGTTATGGATGACCCCGAAGAAACAATAAATTTTTCACCCACTAACGAATTAAGTAAATCCATAAAAACTTTGATTATTTAAAAAACCCTTTAACGCACAGTCCCACAAAAGCGGAACATACTATGTATTTTATAAGTGAGAAACGCAAAAATAATAATAATAATCAATTTTTAATTGGTACATTACATACTATTCTATCGGCCAAGTTTGTCAGAATAAAATCTTACTGTCACTTAATAACAGTTAAATCTTTATTAATGAAGATGTATTTATCTTTATTATTGTTAATGACTTAAATCATGGTAAAATCTTTTATAGACTTTCACAGTGGAAATCTTTCATAGTATTTATAGGTTTATAGTACCTACTAAGGCTAGTAGTTAATCAAAGAATGACACTTTTTTCTAATGATACCCTCAATTCGTACCGAAGTTTTAAATAAATACAGATCCCCAAAGGGCTTTACTGGCTTTACTGACCAACGAAATGCTGCTCCAAATTCCTTGGCCAAGTTTCGATAATCTTGCACCAGGAACCAGTCCAGTCACCGGGTTGGACAGAAGAACGACATCGTCACCTTGACACGATGGATGACCCGTAATTTGAGGTGGCAGCATTGCAGCGCCACCTTGTCACGATGGATGTCCCGTGGTTCGAAGCGTAGTAGATTAGCCAGATCAGCAGCATCCATCCATAGAACATAAAAAATATATTATGAATTGGTCGTGGGCTTAGTTAGCACTTCTGATGTTAGATTTTAAGGAGAAAGTATGGAAATATGACTATTCTGATAAAAGCTGTAAACTGTTCAATTAACTAGGAATAAAACCATAAAGCTTATATTTCAATAAGACCAGAATCAAGTAAAACACAAATAAAAAATTAAAAGCATTTTATTATTTTGATTCGTCCTCAATTTTTTACCTACCACCCGTTAAGGACATCTTTTAGCTGATAAGAAAAACGGGCGAAAAAAACTCACCAGCGTTATCAGAAACAACGACATTTACAAAATAATTATGTCGTTTTTGGACAAATAACACATTTTATCGTAATTAACATTTACAACCACATTACTTTTCATGATAAAAGATTAAACAACATTTAGGAATAACATCAAGCATTTGCTATAAACTGTTACTTCATATTATTTCCGTACTCACATCATTTATACAAAACCACTAAGGACAACATTAATTTAATATTATCAAGTAATAAACAAGTATATCCCTTTAACAAAAGAATAACTTCCGCAACATCTACCAGACAATACATTGGCATTGGATAGCAAAGAAAAACAGTAACAGAGAAATATAAAATTACAGGGGGGGTATACTTAACTCAACAGTGCTGCTGACGACTCGAACCACAAGACTGTTCGTTTTACCGCCAAGCTAGCTTTTATATCTTTATTGACAATTCCTTAAAAAACATTAACAAGGATGATACTTTTATTAAACCATTTTTAAAACCTTTTGAAACTTATGAGAATGATTCACCACTATCTATTATCAAGAAACACATCGTAAATTGTAAGAAATATCAGTTTTAAATTCTCATCTAGTTTGGAAACAAGTAATGTTACAGTCCGACATAAATATTCTTAACATTTATCAACCTTTAAATATTTATCATAGCCAAATGATTTGAAAACCACTCGAAAATAGCTAACATATTATTTTATTAATAACAAACAATAATGATAAGATAAATTCTTCAAAAATAACAATAATTAGTAACAGTATCAGTTTGAATTCCACTTCCTGTTCTTAAGAAGGAACGTTTAGTTAAGCATTTACCATCTTATTGATTTTATCACAGCCAAATGCTGTAAAAATCTGTCGAAAATATCAAAGTTTGTATTTGATAACTAATAAAATATTATCATATGGCAATTCACTCAAAAATGTCAATATTATAACTTGACTTATTCCCTAAAGTAACACACTCACGTCTCTCCGTACCCGAGCTTACGGCTCTACGCACAGTGGTCTGAAAATGAAAATGAACATAATTTTTTTTTTCTCATTTTTTTGTCTTTTAAAAAAAAATGTATTTTTTTTAAATAATTTTTTTCTCTCTTTTTTTATATGGAACCACTGTGCGGCGATCCGTAAGCGCGGCGTCGCCTAGCCGTAAGCGCGGCGTCGCCTAGCCGTAGCCGAGCCGACGGACGTACCGACGCTGATCCGGTTTGGTTACGTGCTTGCGTTAGGTTGACGCCAGTACCCCTAGTATGAGTTTTGATAGTTTTCGAACAGTTTGATGGTATCGTTTTGTTTTCATACATTTCACACTAGCGCCTCTAGCGGAAACTATTACGAACTAAAAATGGCAGTATGAGTTGAATCGAGTCAAAGTTTTCGAAAACTTTGTAAGTTTTCGAGTAGTTTTTGATAATTTGGTAGTATGAGTTACTAGTTTGACATCTAACCTATAGTAAACGGAAACGAAAACCAAAACTTTTATAGTTTTCTTCGTCACTGAAAATTACTTAGTGAGTTCATAGAAATAATTGTTTTTAACGTGAATTTATGTGAAAATATTGAAAATGAAGTATTACAAAAAGTGGATCCGTCTCACAACTAGCTCCGATGGGACTCGAACCTACGACCTTTCGCTGTCCGGGCGAATACTATAACCACAGAGCTACGGAGTCGCTAAGTAGCGGAGCAACTCATTTTCAATAATAAAAATTGCATTGCGATGGCAAAAAATAAAAATAAGAATAATCCCTACTAATATTATAAACTAGCTTTCCACCCGCGGGTTCGCCCGCGTGGACTATACGACGCGACGTTATCCCGCGGGAATGTGATATTCTTCCAGGATAAAAAGTAGCCTATGTTCCTCTCCAGGCTAAAAAGTATCCATGTCCCAAATTTCAGCCAAATCCGTCCAGCCGTTTTGGCGTGATTGAGTAACAAACATCCAAACATCTAAACTTTCACATTTATAATATTACTAGCTATCCGCCCGCGGCTTCGCCCGCGTGGACTACACGACGTTATCCCGCGGGAGTGTGATATTTTTCCGGGATAAAAAGTAGCTTATGTTCCTCTCCAGGCTTCAAAGTATCTGTGTCCCAAATTTCAGCCAAATCCGTTCAGCCGTTTTAGCGTGATTGAGTAACAAACATCCAAACATCCAAACATCTAAACTTTCACATTTATAATATTAGTAGGATAGTAGGATAATAAATAGTAGGTTAAGTAGGATGCAATGCGAAGATTGTGTATATTTTTTTGATAAAATTTGAAACGAGATAGTTTCCGAGACCTTAGGCTATTTTTTTCCGCGGGAATAAGGCTCATTCACATGGGAAAATCAGTAGATACTAATATTATAAATGTAGAGTGTGTTCGTTTGTCCGTCTTTCACAACAAAACGGAGCAACGGATCGACGTGATTTTTGGTATGAGGATAGTTTGGGAGCTAGAGTCAAAGGCTACTTTTTATCCCGGAAAATATCACTATCCCATGGGGTAACGTCCACGCGGCCAAAGCCGCGGGCGGAAGGCTAGTGTGAATATAATGTGTTAAAATGCCCGATGGTATTTCGCCTTTACATTTCTATGTAGCACATTAAGGACTTACAGCGGCTTTCAAAGATCACAAAGAGAGAAGTAGACTAAGATCACAAAGACTAAGGTATGTTTATTTCTCATCTATGTTGATTGACTTTCTTTTGACCAATATAGGTACCTATACATGAGTATAACAATGATTAGAATTTTGCTTTTTCGGTGTTGTCTGCATTATTGTTCTATGAGAACGGAGACTGCCAATGCCAACGGGTGGTTGGGCTGGCTAACCACTTTTTGCAAGAAGCTATGAGTGGATTTATCAGCAAGGTTACTACAGCCCTTACCCACCCTCAAGTCATTCACTTAAGACAAGCAAGGAGGCAAATCAAACAAAGGAAAATGAAAAAACTTATATATTGTTAAATTTATGTTTATATACTTATTGACTACAAACTTAGTTCCTAATCTTCTTTATTTCAGATGTCTTATTCATGGTATTTCTTGCTTCATAGGTTGTGTGGATGCCTGCAAAAGCCTGCATGCAGGGCCACCACCTGTTCCACTGATAGAGCGGTGGATTTTGGCTGCCTTCCATTTGTATTGCCACATCTTTACATGCAAACAGAAAAACCAATAATTATTAAACAAACTTGTCAACATGCAATGATGTTTTTACTGACATGAAAAACCATACATAGCTACACACCTTTGTCCACTTTTCAGCCGGCTTGGAACTGCCGGTTGTGTCCAAATTAGGGACACTTGTGAGTTATAACCCCTTGTTGTGGGCCGTTACTCATCCATAGGAGTCCTCACCAAATTGATTTAAGTCACCATTTCTGAAAAATTAAGCAATATTGTAAACCGCTTTCATAAACAAATGTTTCAAGATATTTCATACCTATTTAAACAATATTGGATTAATTTTCTCGGTCGAGATTACGTGTTAGAGGTATTTGATATCTTCAAGTGTAAATATCTTGTTAAATAAACCAGTAAATAGCATTTAAAATGCAAAAAATATGTTACATTAGTTCGTACAAAATTTGTTAATTACCTTTCCATGATCACAACATGACCTCAAATTGCGAAGGAATTGTTCGCGACATATGAAGAACAAACTTCAGACACTGAGAATTTGTTAAATTATGTAAAAAGTAATGTATTTTCATTTATTTAAACTGAAAACCACAAAACAAACAACACTGACTGACGTTTTGAATTAAAACTATAAGGAAAACGTCAAAGTATTTTAGTCTTGCGTCTTTATCTATTTTGTAGTGTAGAAGTGAGAAAAAGTATATAGATTCACTCTATATCGTTCGTTCGTTCTATCGTATAGTCGATGGTCGATATAGTTTAAATTACAGTCACTCATACTACCAATGATGTAGTAAACTGAAAGTTTGGCGTTTAAACGAAAACTATCGTAGTTTAGGTTTTTGTAAAACTCGTACTAGGCCTACATGTTGACGGCGAGGCGAAAGGCGATACGGTGTCGATCCCTTTCCGAGTTCATGTAATGTGCTGTGACCTTTAACTATCGGTTGACTAAAAATCAGGAGTGCGCGCTGGCTCTTAATTGTCAAGACTGTATTTGAGTATGCTGTCCCAACCCCAAGGGCAAAGTAATGATAATTTTAGAATCACATTTTGTCATTTACATAACATTTTCGCAAGTTCCTAATTATTAAAGATATTTGAGCCTACAAAGGTTGTAAGTATAAATTAATATCTAATTACCTTACGGGGGCGAAAAAGGGTATAAATATAATTTAGGAAGTTACTTAGCGAAGATGGTTGGGATATTGAATTAATAACATTAAATTTCGCCTCTCTGCAATTTAATTACAAAAGCAATTGTTCAGGAAATTACTTTGAAATTTGGAAATATATGTACTTAAGGTGGTTCGATCGGCTCAGTAGCGCCACCAATGGAAATAAATCAATTACATTTTATTAAAGGCTTAGATTAAAAGTTTCTGTTATTTTGCGCAAATAAAAGAGTAAAATGCATTTTATAAAAATACTTTCAAGAACTCAAACTTAAGCAATAAGTCGTGAGTTTCAATAGTGCCAAAAGTGGCCACATTTAGCAATATCGAAATCCATAACTTAATGCTCATATTTGAGGCCATGAAAAAATACTTAAAAATTGCACTTTACTCTTCTATTTGCGCAAAATAACCTAAACTTTTATTCTAAACCCTTGATAAATCGTAAATGATTTATTTCTATTGGTGGCGCTACTGAGCTGATCGAACCACGTTAACGTATCGTGAATAGGTTTCTTCTAGGCTAGCACGATTCATCCTAAATCGCATCATCGCTTACCATCAGGCGAGATAGCGGTCAAGCGCTTGCCTATCTACAATATAAAAAAAAAGAAAAAAGTAAGCTTAGGTTTTATATGGATGGTCTTTACAGTATAGTTAGTTAGATTGAGTGAGATGAGCGAGCGATGTGGCAAGCGAGCGAATTCAGCGTAGGTTTTGCCTGGGCGGCAAAACGCGATTCGTCACTTAGTCGTGGGCCACACTGGAGCGGCGCGTCTTGCGTCCGCGTTGAGCGGGAAAAACAAATATATTGAGACGGACGGCAGGGGCCACACTGGCGCGTCCGGCGGTCACCACGACCGGCGGAGGATTTAGTACGTGTTCGCGTGTCCTGCGGATCCGCAGGTCGCTCCAGTGTGGCCCACGACTTAGGGTCAAACTAGATTCCTATGAGAATCTTGGTATTGTAACTGCATAAGAAAAGAACATAAATTTCCCCCATTCTTAAGTACCATTTATTACCAAAAGGGCGCGTACTAAACAGCTCTAAAGACCGCTCGGAAATAATGTTTGTTTATACAATTTAACGATAGTAAGTAACACTTATCCTCTCATAAACGTCCGAACGTTACACTGTCACTTTCTAAACTAAATTATGAGGGGTTTAGTGATGGGAAAGGGGAAGACGGAACGAAACGATAAAAAATTTCATACAGATCTGAATAGACCAACTCAAAAAAGTTTGTAAGAGAAACTGGCAGTTATTTTGAAAAGTAAATGTGCTTAGATATACTGTATAAGTATATTAGATATACTGTATAAGTTCTTGCCGGTTCTTCACGTTACAAGGCCTCCCGCCGTAGGATTTGCGAACCGATAGCGTAGCTTCATTGACGTTCACAAGTGCTGTATCAGCCTAAAATGAATAAATGATTTTGAATTTTGAATTTGACTGCAACACATTTTCCTTATGACCAAAAATGCATTCATTTTCGTCTAAAGAGTCCTCTCAGTATTCGGATACTTACCAAGTAATTAAGTTAAATTACTTTTGTATTTTGATTGTTATTTATTTCAAAAGATACTTAATGGGCTTTAAATCATATTTTATCTATACTTCTATACTAATATTATAAAGAGGAAAGATTTGTATTTTTGTATGTAACGAATAAACTCAAAAAGTAGTGGACCGATTTAGAAAATTCTTTCACCGTTAGAAAGCTACAGTCTTCCCGAGTGACAAAGGCTATATTTTATCCCGATATTCCCACGGGAACGGGTACCACGCGGGTGAAACCGCGGGCGGCCGCTAGTAAATAATAATCCTCCAATTAGTATAAGTATCAGAATACTGTAAACATCGATACAGGTAAGTATACAATTTTGTTTTTGCTACTTACATTTTGTTGGTTTTTTTCTGAAAAAATAACATTATTATCAAAAATGAAAAGTTTGCGGAATTAGGTACCTACCTGTTTTATAAATTGGTAATAGTTTTGGATTTACATTGCGATACATTTCCTTCCTTAAACTACATTACCAACACGGCACATCACTACGAAATTGGCCCAATAAGCCCTCGTAAATTAGTGTAAACAAGATATAAAAACCTGATCAGTTTATTGTTCGGGGGTGAAGGTCATCAACCCCGACGGGAATAGACAATGGTCAAGTGTGACACGTTGACTTATTACGTAGTTTAACCGTGGAGCCTGTGGTGCAGTGGTTAGCGCGCTCGGGCGCTGCGATCGTTAAGTTAATTAACTTTCGTAATAGTCGGTCACGTGATGATGGGTGATCAAAAATTATTATCTCGAGCTCTTTCGTCCTTTGGAAGGCACTTTAATCTGTTAGTTCCGACTGAGTTCGCAGTCTTTAATACCCACCAATCCGCATTGGGCCCGCGTGTTAGATCATGACCCGTTCTCCTTATCCAAGGAAGGCCTAGCCCTGGCGCTGGCCCAAGTAGTAGGAACATTAAATGGCGGATGAAGACCAGCGTGCTAATCCCATCATATTATGCAGAATAAGTTTAATCAAAGTAGGTAAGCTTACCCCGCAATAGGGTATTTTACTGTTGTTGAAATGTAGATATTTAATGATGACGTTAAAAAATATTGCAATTAAGAATACCAAATGTGAAAAAATAATTTGAATCTGTTTTATAATAAAAGAATTATAGTCTGTTTGATTTTGACTATAGCTGTCTCTTTCTAAAACGAAATCTTCTATGGCGTGACTATGACGCTACTAACCCACTGACGTCACTAAGATAGCGTCCTGTCCTTGTCTAATTATAAAGTTTGAAGTCCTATATCTTTGAAAATATTCAAGATAATTCAAAAAGAAAACTTGTTTTGTGTAGCTAATATTTCGAAAAACATTTTAAAGAAATAAAAAAAAATCAGTAAAATACCGTATTGGCGTCTTCTGAAAATTATGATGGTTCTGTAGTTTCCTCGCGATTCCTTTCCTTGCGCGATAAGATCCGTAATGAGGATATCCGCAGAAGGACCAAGGTTACAAACGTAGCTCGCAGAGTCGCTAAGTTGAAGTGGCAATGGGCAGGCCATTGACATTGCTCGCAGAACTGGTAGCCGTTGGGGAAGAAAAGTTCTAGAGTGATGACTACGAACTGGACGACGAAGCGTGGGAAGACCCCCAACTACATGGACCGATGACCTAGTGAAGGTAGCTGGTAGCCGTTGGCTGCAAGTCGCTAACAGCCGCTCTTTATGGCGCTCTAAGGAGAGGCCTATGTCCAGCAGTGGACTACTGAACGCTGATGATGATGTAGTTTCCTCTATTTCTTTCGTTCCTGTCCTATTCTATTCCTGTGAAATACAATGATAGCTTGAATTTATAAAATAACAGTGATAGATAGCTAATAATCGACAACACACACACGTTGATCTGATTTCATAAATGTAGCTTACGCACTTATGTTACGAATATTAGAACTGACGAATATTACAAATACATCCAAATATGACAAACACAAAATGTTCATACTTAACATAAATGTTTGTCCTGTGTGGGGATCGAGCCTACGACCCCAGGTGCAATAGCACAGAATATTTAATAGTACCAAGGCAATAGGTAGGATTAGTACGACTGCGCCACCGACCGGGCCCGTCACTGCAAATTATTAGTAAGTATTTATTTAGTAGGATCACCAGGGAAAATTACAGTAAAAACTTAGAAATAGGTAATATTACACAAAACAATAATTCTAACATCATGATCTTCTATATAAATAATTAAAAATGAATGTTGCTAAGCGCATTGCAAAACTCTAGAACGGCTGGATCAATTCGGCTATTTTTTTCATGTGTTCCTTAAGGCTCACAGAAGCTTTTTATGGGAGAGAAAAAACATAAAAATTGCGTGGAAAATATTAAAAACAACACTTTTCTTTTCCCTTACACACCAGCTTTCAAAACGGAGCAAAACGGATCGGATTTTGGTATGGGGATAGTTTGGGAGCTTGGGAGTGACATAGGCTACTTTTTATCGATCCCGCGGGATAACGGTTTGTATCCTACGCGGGCAGAAGGCTAGTTGAAAATAAAACAGAAATTCAGAAAATTACAATTAAAATGTCAGTTTATGCAAAATCAAGAACGAAAAATCATTACTTACACATTTATGTTAAATAAATATGTAGTTTAAAAAACTAATAAAACCCATTTTTATAGGAACATACTAAAAAGTACAAAATAACCGTCTATAGATTCAGTAACTGAAATTAAAAAGCGAGGTGCGCGTTGTCAATATTAAGTACTTGAAATGCATGCTTTGCAAAGGGCGCACCACGCTTTTAAATTTCAGTTACTGAATCTATAGACGGTTATTTTGTACTTTTTAGTATGTTCCTATAAAAGTGGGTTTTATTAGTTTTTTAAACTACATATTTATTTTTTACTTTTTAGTTTTATAAATGGCAAGCCATGGATGGATGGTAATGGATTTTACAATCCATTCATGTCTTCTTCTGCCTACCCCTTAAACATTGAACGAAACAAATGAGCCCAAACTCGAAGGGTTTCTCAGTGGTCATTAAGGAGTGTCACTGACTTACTCTCTGCCCCATCATCAGACTGTCACCACCAAGTGTAGCGCATAGGTCTAATCAGAACGAAACAAATGATCCAGAACTCGAGGGGTTCCCTAGTGGTTACTAAGGAGTGCCACTGACTTCCTCCTTGCTCCATCATCAGACTCTCAGCATCAAGTGTAGTGAAAATAGGTCTCATCAGAACGAAACAAATGAGCCCAAACTCGAGGGGTTTCCTAGTGGTCATTAAGAAGTGCCACTAACTTCTTTCCTGCTCCATTATTAGACCCTCATCGCCAATTGTAGCGAATAGGTCTCATCAGAACGAAACAAATGAGCCCAAACTCGAATGGTTTCCTAGTGGTCATTAAGGAGCGTCACTGTCTTCCTCCCTGCTCCATCATCAGACCCTCACCACCAAGTGTAGCGAATGGGTCTCATCAGAACGAAACGAATGAACCCAAACTCGAGGGCATTCCTAGTGGTCATTAAGAAGTGCCACTGGCTTCCTGCCTGTTCTATCAAACCCTCACCACCAAGTGTAGCAAATAGGTCTCATCTAGTGAATCTGAATGAAACAAATGAGCCCAAACTCGAGGGTTTTCCTAGGGGTCATTAAGAAGTGCCACTGGCTTCCTCCCTGCTCCATCATCAGACCCTCACCACCAATTGTAGCGCATAGGTCTCATCAGAACGAAACAAATGAACCAGAACTCGAGGTGTTTCCTATTGGTCATTAAGGAGTGCCACTGGCTTCCTCCCTGCTCCATCATCAGACCCTCACCATCAAGTGTAGCGAATAGGTCTAATCAGAACAAAACAAATGAGCCTAAGCTCGAGGGGTTTCCTAGCAGACATTAAAGAGTTCTATTGCCAACCTCTTGACTCCATCATCAGATCAGCTCGATGTTAGCAAATTATTGTATTGTCATCGGATCCATATAGACTTGCAAAGTTTCAAATCAATACGACAATTAGAAGTAGGTTAAAATTGAATTCCAAGATTTTCTTACATTGTGACTTAGTTACATGTGAAGCTAATAAAAGTGTGGTAAAAAGTACAAGTAAGATGTCAGACTAAAATTAAAGTTTAATGTCAAAATAAAAACGGAAAGTTAACACTTAAATTAATAATTACAGCTACATTATTAAATAAACAAAATAAGTAAGTAATTAATGCTAAGAATGATGCAAAATAAATGCAAATTAACAACGATATTTTAAATTATTCCTGGCTCTACATTCTCTGACAAAATCGTTGGCGTCTACTAGACTTTAAATTGTGCAACCTACCAAAACCCGGGACCTTCCTAGAACCTAGAAATCTATTTACCGCTCCAATTCATCAAATACCAACTCTATCTCTCTACACATAGAGTCCATAAGCCAATTCACATTGGTTTCCATCTGTCTAGTTTAATTGTAACAACTGAAATTACCTTAAAAGCTTCCTGATGTCACTCATCTATCCGATTTATTAGTGGTCTTACTGATGTCCAGTCCTAAAGCCAGACGATTTAGGACCCTAATGCTAGGGAAGTAGAGCTCAGGAATACGTGAGAGAGATGCAACGAACACGATCATTAAAGCTCTGGCTTTGGCTGCTTGAGGTGCAGTGGGTAGGGTGACAATGATTTAAGGTGGATTTGTAAACGACTTCTTTAAGAAAGAACGGAAAATAGTTCTTGCTTTTAAGCTTTGTTTGACTAAGTTGATATAATATCCAAATAATAGCTTTATGTAACAAGATTTATTGTTATATTATTTTGTGTAGGTACTTGGATAGTTTCTTTGACATTCACAAACGCTTTTAATGTACTATGGGCAACAGCGTCGCTTAACCAGCTGCTAGCAACAAAATTTCGTATCGCCCCTGCACGAACTAAACGTATGTTGTGACGGCGCGGCGTGCAAGCCATTTTAACCTGTTGCCCAAGGTACATACTGTTTATATGTAGTTAAATGCTTTTAAGTTTGAGATTAAGTTTGAAAGGTGATGAGTCTTAAAAGGGCCCATCCTGCATATAAGAACATTAAGGTCACCCTACACAAGTGGGCGTACCGTGGGCCCGACATGGTGACCATACCATCAGAATGCCCTAACGAGCCGCTCGCTGGACATCCGTATGTCTTCATCTACAAGCAGATCCGCTAATCTAGGGATAGGCCCTTTCGTTTCTACAAGTAGACTTATTATTGTTTATCAGAAAATTAATGAGCAGTGAATAATAAATAAATAAATAACTTCTTACAACCACACCAATTATCTATAAGCCCATGTTAATTTCATTAAGAAACTGTGTCATGGAAAACTTGATAACGGATAAATATTATATACTTAAATACTTTTTGTTTGTAAATACATACTTAATATACATAGTAAACACCCAGACCAAGACAAATCTAGACATGTTCATGCACACAAATTATTTGTCTTGTTCGGGAATCGAAACCGAGACCTCTGGCGCAGAAGGTGGATAGCCTACCCCTGCGCCAAATCGGCCGTCAAAGTGAATAAAGGTCACAGCACATACATCAACTCGGAAAGGGATCGTAAACGTATCAACTCGAGCGGTTCAGTATTCTTTGTATGAAACCCCCTACTGCAAATCACACTAATCGGAATCGTAACGTAATCGCCTCGCCTCGGGACCAGCTCACGAACAGCTTTGCGGGTCGCTCAACTTGCTGTCCCCGCGCTTACCGCTAGTCGTCCACGCGCTCACGTCTCTCCGTACCCGAGCTTACGGCTCTACGCACAGTGGTCTGAAAATGAAAATGAACATCAATTTTTTTTTATAATTTTTTGACATTTTTTTTATATTTTTTTTTTTTAATTTTTTTTATCATTTTTTCTTTTTTTTATATGGAACCACTGTGCGGCGAGCGGTAAGCGCGGCGTCGCCTAGCCGTAAGCGCGGCGTCGCCTTGCCGTAGCCGAGCCGACGTACCGACGCTGATCCGGTTTGGTTACGTGCTTGCGTTAGGTTGACGCCTGGTTAACGGCGAGGCGAAGGAGATACGGTGTTGATCCCTTTCCGAGTTCATGTAATGTGCTGTGCTGTGTCCTTTAAACTTCGAATTTTTTATATGGAGCCTGGCATAAGTGGCATACCTAGTTGCAAGTACTTAAGTATGACATTTTGGTGTACACCTGTGAAACATACCACAGTCAACCAAGAAAATAATTACAAACGACAAAAACTATAGACAAAATGTCGTAAATGAATGGCAAAAATTTTTTATTTTAAAGTTTATTTTTGTACCATTTATCCAGAAAGACAATGAGAATTTGAATATTTTATATGACTTTATTATATTTTTTACTATTAGTACGAATCGTGTACAAAGTCCTAGCCGAAAATGAAAAATGTCCTTTCACCTTACGCCCATGTGATGGTAGCGAAACGGTCAAGCTACATGAGCTGGTGTAGGTAGAGTTGGAGTGAGATTATGTTTTGTGAGTTACAACTAACAATGTGACAGCGACACTTTTTGTGTATTATGGTAAGTCGATATTTATCAAGCGATACGACTTTGACGACCGATTTGGCGCGATGCCTGCCTTCTACGCGTACGCCTGAGGTCTCGGGTTTGATTCCCGAACAAGACAAATATTTTGTGTGCATGAACATGTCTTTATGTAAGTATTTACAAAAAAAATGTTTAAACGTAGGTACTTATATATTTTTCCGTTATCTAGTTTCCGTAACACAGTTTCTTAATGAAAACTATAAACTTATCAGAGAATAATCAAACCAAGGCGCAGGATTATTACACTTTTTATTTAAGATCGTTACACAAAGTGACAAAGTTTCCACTAGATCAATGCCCAGTACAAGAATGTTCCCTAAAATGACAAACACTCGCTTAAATCGTCTTTCCCCACCCTACCATACGGAATAATCCGACTTTGAAATAACTAAGCTAGTCAATACAACAACTAGTCAATTCAACTATTTAAAGTCCGTTTAGGTACAAAATAAGCAAATTAACACATCAGTTAAGTATATCATTTCATAACTTATCTCGAATAATATCTAACAAAACTTATGAGCTAGATAATTCAGAACCAAAATCAAAAGCTGTCTCTCATTTGGTCAGATTAGTATGAGGTTACAATGTGGTTGGCGTGGCATGTCCATGAAGACAAAAACCCCTTTCAAAATAATAGATAAGAGCATTTCTACAAACGGGTTCTTTTTTTCTCAATTCTGTGCTCGATTTAATATTTGGTTTTTTAAGTAGTTTAAATAATAAAAAATTAAGTTTATTCCATCCTGAATCTAAAACTAACAATGGGACTAGATATTGAAAAGTGTTTTATGAGAAAAGTTAAGCACCTAATTGAGAATGCACCAAATTGAGAAAATAAACCACCGAATTTCAAAATTGCCCATCGAATTAAGAATTGATGTACCTATTAGAGAAACAATGGATTTGAATGATCAAAATAATAAATACCATAAACGTTTTGTGAACTGACTGCTGGTCTATTAGTTTATTAGATGGTTAATTTTAGGATAAAGTGCGCCTATGTTTAATGTTTCTATCTTTAATTGAAAAATAAATAACAAAAACAAAAATTCAAATCAACATGATTAATTTTTCAATAGAGAACTAAGAATGAGTCTTAATTTTTATTTAAGAAGAATTTTAATAAGTTAAGAAGAATCTAAATCGCAATTCTATCCATTCCAACACAAACCTATTTAATTTCTTTCCTAACAAAAATATCTTTCAGAACGTTCCATGGCTTGTAATGTAGCATCAGGGATAAATTCGGTGAACCACCTCTTACTAGTGTGGCTCACCATTCACTTGCAGTCTCTATCCATAATTGTTTTTGCATTATTCTACCCTATTAATACATAACCAAATAGCAAAAGGATCTACGTGATAATGGCAAGGCACCAGCCGGATAAACTACACAAAACAAGCAAACCGGGTAGTTAAGATAATATCGAATCAGGGTCCTGGCCTACTGGGCAACCTGCGTAAACCTGATAGCTCTATGACTTTGGATCAGGAGGAGACGAATGCCGTTCTCCTACAAACTCACTTCCCAAACTGCCAGCCTCTACAGCATATCGAGTGGCAGGACATAACAAGACACCCAACAGATGACCTCTGGTCTTTCGCTAAAAGGGTGATAACAAAGAAAAGGTAAGACGCGCAATAAACAGTTTCCTTTTAAGTAAACAGGGACGGACAACATCTTTCCTGCCCTTCTACAATAGGGGGATCAGCAACTCGTTGCAGTCATTACCCATCTTTTCAAGCCTGCCTGGCGCATGGCTACATCCCACACCCCTGGAGGGAAGTCAGGGAAGTATTCATACCAAAACCTGGTAAGTCCGACTACACGAACCTGAAAACTTTCCAACCCATTAGCCTTTCCTCCTTCCTGCTGAAGACCATGGAAAGGGTATGTGAATGGTTTTTACGAGATACAATACAATCTGTACATCCTTTACATAAGCACCAGCACACCTACAGTGCTGGCAAATCCACAGAATTGGAACTCAATGAACTTGTCAGTAAGATTCAAAACAAACTGATATGCCTTGGTGCGTTCCTCGAAATTAATGAGGCCGTTGATAAGACTTCCTTCAGCAGCATTGAGAAAGCGCTGGTAAGGAGAGTTGTCAACAGATGCATTGTCAACATACTTTGCAACAGACTGATACAGGTATCCGGTGATGGAAACCAAAGGACGCATGTGGCAAGAGGAGGCTCCCAGGGAGGCGTCCTCTCTCCACTGATATGGAACCTGGTTGTTAGTAGATGACCTGCTCTCACTCTTTAACTCAAGTCACTTTTACACCATAGGTTACGCTGATGTCACCATCCTAACAATGGGTACTCAAGCATTGTCTGGTGGTTCAAAGCTGCTCAGACTCTAGGAGCAAAGAAATGCAGAGTCTTCTACGACAGGCCTGCTGTGCTCTCACTGGCTGCATGAACACTGCTCCAATTGCAGTGCTGGAGGTAATGCTTAACCTTACTCCACTGCATCTTCACGTGCAAGAAGAGGCAAAAGCAGCACTTAGACTGAAACACCCAGGTACCCCCAGGTTTCCAAAGGTAAGACACGTAAAGGGCCAACTGGAGGAATGGTTGGACATACTCCTTGTGGAGGCGGTGTGTGATAGGGTCAAACCATCCTTCATCGTTGATAAGAAATACAAAATACAACTGGATGACTTACAAAGCTCTCAGGCACAACACAGAGCGCTTCTGATATACACCAATGCCTCCAAGACCTCTAATGGAGCGGGGACAGGTATGTTCTCAGAAGACTAAAACATACAAATTGCGCTGCCACTAAGGTCATACAACACTGTCTTTCAAGCTGAGTGTTTGGGCATTTTACTGGCAACTGGCAGCTCAAGCAGTCGTAACCAGGGAAGTAACCGACTATGATGTGCTCTATTGATTACCATTATCATTTACGAATGGCCTTTATAGCTGCATATGTGAAATCTCAATTCGGTGTAAGTTTTCTCAATTCGATGCCCCATTTTCCATGGAATTGAGATCCACGGAATTCAGAAAATATTACAATTCGTCAAATTACTCGAAAATATTATAAATTACAACAATTTCTATAAAACATACTGGCAGATATCAGCTAAACACTCAATTAATTTACCACAATTCTCATTAAATATTTCATAAACAAAATTAATGGCGCACACCGGTTTGAGAAATGACCGGACCCCAAAAACACCGAAAGATTTCGAACCTTCGAAAAATGCTCCTCAATGCAACAGGTCGCCCATCCACACACCTCGGCCGCTCGGGCGCAACCCCCGGGTGACGAGAATCAGTAGTGTGCATTCGTACTGCGCTTAGTTAGTGATATAGGTAATCAAAAGTAAATTTCACCGAATTGAGGCACACCCCTCGGACAAAATTTAAATACGTTACTGTATGATAACCCAAGGATGTACAATAAATATAATAACTTATATGGCTTTATTGTGTATCCCTTGTTCTGTGAATGTGAGAATTATAATAAGCAAGTTATTGTTTTAAAAGTTATGAAACAATAATGAGTAAATTCTGGAAACCGGACACTCCATTTTAAGCGAAATTCTGCCCGTTTTTGAACTTTCTGATTTTTTGGAGGAGATATGTAAAACCTGGCGGTCTTCTAGATATGCTCTCCATCAGGTCAAGAGTCCTATAAATATGTGTGATTTTTTTCAAGTACCTAATTCAATTTTAAAAGTACTATTTTCGCCCCAGTAGGTCAATCGGTCGTCTCCGTAGAAATGCCCATAAAACAAATCCCAAGAAGCCAACATAAAATTAAATAATTACAATCACGTAATCATTTTATAAACACTAACCCTAACATTATCCTGATAAATTAATATCCATCACATCGACATTGTAACACTATACTTGGAAAATACGCAACCCTCCTGAAAACTGAGACGGACATTAGAAGTTCAATGACCTTTGATGACAGGTCTTGTGGCATAGAAGAGACATTAAAAATATACGAGTATGATTAAGGGTTGAATCAATGTCAAATATTCTATTCGATGGTTTGAATGTGTACTTTACGTGTACGTATTTTTGTAACACTCCGATGACGTCAAAACGTTTGTATATATTTTTATTGTTTGTAATTTTTTTCGAAGGTTACTTCGACCCCTTGGTAAAAAGTAAAAATAGTCATTCAGTTTTATATTACATACGAACTTACCAGTAACTGGCTGCTCTAGTGGTTGAAACCCGCGTGGTACCCATCTATATATATAAAATTCAAAGTCCTGACTGACTGACTGACTGACTGACTGACTGACTGACTGACTGACTGACTGAGATATCAACGTACAGCCCAAACCGCTGAACCTAGAAACTTCAAATTTTGCACATAGATACGTTATACAGTGTAGGCATCCACTAAGAAAGGATTTTTGGAAATTCCACCCCTAAGGGGGTGAAATAAGGGATAAATATTTGTATGAAAGTCCGTCAGTTTTGAAGTTAGGATCTTCAAATTTTGTATTTAGGCTGGCAATTGAAAATTAATATTTACCTGTGTCAGCGTTTTTGTCAATTCCACCCCCAAAGGGGTGAAAAGGGGATGAAATGTTGTATCTGGAAAGTCCTTCATTTAATTTATTATTTAGGCTTATGGTCGGAAAGTAAAACAAATAAGCAAACACATATTTCGCATTTTTTCGAAAAATCTACCCCTTAGAGGTTAAATGGGATAAATAAACCTAAAAATAGATAAGGATGTCGTTATTGAGGTTTTATGGGATGACGATTGCGAAAATGGCATTTATTTTGATGTTTAACACGCTGAACATGATTCAACCCCTAAAAGGTTGAAATAGGGGTGAAATTTTGAATGAAAAATCAGGGGGTAGAATAGACATTTCAACTTGAAACTTTGTAGGCTTACTTCTTAAAACAAATAGACAACCCATTTCGTAGTTTTCCGAAAATCAAACCCAGGGGGTAAATAGGGTATAGAAACCTAAATCATCTTAAGTACTCTAAAAGTTCTTGGTACCTAAGCTACTCAGAACTAACATTTTGATTGTGAAACAGACACTTATTATTTACTAGCTTCCGCCCGCGACTTCGTCCGCGTGAACATTTAAAAAAAATACTTAGGGGACCAATTACCAGGATAAAAAGTATTATTTGTTTACAGTAGTAGTTGTTTGTAGGCAGAACGTTTGCCACGTGCGGCGGGCCTCGCACGAGTCTGCTCACATGGTGAGGGAGGACCCGCCTAATCACGTAAAAACGGCTGATCGGATTTTTATGAAATTAAAACAAAGAATACTTTTTATCCTGGTAATTGGTCCCCTAAGTATTTTTTTTAAATGTCCACGCGGACGAAGTCGCGGGCGGAAGCTAGTTCGGGGATATAGGAATAAAAATATAACTTACAAGACGTTGTCCCGCGGGAATGTGATATTTTTCCGGGATAAAAAGTTGCCTATGCTCCTCTCCAGGCTACAAAGTATCTGTGTTCCAAATTTCAGCCAAATCCGTTCAGCCATTTTGGCGTGATTTCCCGTTTCCGACAGGTTGTGAATCAGGGGGCAGATATCATGAAATAGTTACTTAACACTTTATTTTCTTATCCTGTCCATCCCTAGGTTGTCTGGAAGAAATTGTTTTAGCGATAAGGCCGCCCATTGTATGTCTCCTTTGTATTTTTTTTTCCATCTGTATTATCTGTGTGTACAATAAAGTGTAAATAAATAAATAATTCCTTTGTAGCTAGGTATGTATATTAGCGGCTTCCTTAGGTACTGCATTTAGTACTGTCGATGAGGAGCCCGTGGCGCAGTGGCTACCACGCTCGGCCTGCGATCGTTGAGGCTAAGCAACTTTCGCAATGGCCAGTCACGGGATGGGTGACCGAAAACTTTTAATCTCGAGCTCCTCCGTGCTTCGGAAGGCACGTTAAGCCGATGGTCTCGGCTGTATTTGCAGTCGTTAATTTTACTATCAACCAACCCGCGCGCGGTAGTTCATTCATGGTCCATTCTCCTTATCCATCCATAAGGAAGGCCAGTGCCCCAGTAATAGGGTCAATGAATGGCTGATAATTAGTGATGCAACGAATACGAATACGAATATTCGTATTCGCCGAATAATAAATAATAGTAATAAATAATAAATATTTTCTTACAATCACACCAAATATCTAAGCCCATAGTTTTCTTAAGAAACTGTGTCTATGTAAACTTGATAACGGATAAATATATACTTAAATACTTTTTTGTTTGTAAATAAATACTTATTATACATAGAAAACACCCAGACCAAGACAAATAGAGTTCATGTTCATGCACAAATATTTGTCTTGTTCGGGAATCGAACCCGAGACCTCTGGCGCAGAAGGCAGGTAAAACTTTGGCGCAGGGGTAAACACCCCTGCGCCAAATCGGTCGTCAAAAAACGCAACGAATACGAATAGTAGACATTTACCGAATATTCGAATACGAATATTTGAAAACTAATGTTTGTTTGTAGTTACGCAACTCTATAGTGCCCCGGCTCCGGGAGTTTTCCTATCATTACGAACCATGGATTGATTCTAGAGATGGGTCGTGCTAGGTAAATTTAAGACTTAGTCCACCTGTTCCTAGTCTGTGCCAATACGTGATCCAAATACCTGTTCCACCTAATCTCACCAAGTATCCATTAAAACCACAAAACCTACAAATTTTATGTTTTTTAAATAAAAATTTGCCTTTTGCAAATTTTAATTGCTTACTAGAAGAATAGTAATTCATCAAATAAATTATGCCCGTTTGCACTAAACTTGGGTTGAGCTTGTCATAGATAAGATACATCTTAGCTTAGGAACATCCTAAAACAGCCGAGCTAAAATTTTTGTATGCACTGACAGACTACGTCGTAACTTAGTCATCGCCTTGCTAAAAGAATGAATGAATGAATTAAAATATTAATTGTTTATGGATTTTAAAACTGGCGAGGTAAAGTAGGTCACTGGATATTTTTTGGTTGAAACTTCGATTGATTCCTTCGTGAGTTAAAAGGAGACAAAAGCTAAGGCGTTGTCTATTTTATTTGGTAGGAGCAATTCACCGAGAAAAGAAAAAGTCAACTGAGCCCAACTGTCAAGAAAAACATAAATACAGTGCGTCAATCTTTTCTGTTCCGGTGGCCAAACTAGAACTAACGAGTTTTGTTTTTAATGTCATTTTGCTAATACTTTCATGTTTTGCTGCTAAACATAAGCGCCGCTGTCATGGGAACAGAAAAGATTGTCGATCTGTAATGTTTTTTTAAATAAATGATGAATGACGTATGTCACATCACATGTGTTGTGTTTCTATCTAGCAAACAAGAATACAAAAGCAACAAGCTTTGCTGTTCCGGTGACAGCCGTGACAGAGGAGTCACTTGCAATACGAAATTAGCTGTCAAAATGGACTGTCGTATGAAAACTGTTTTAGTTCCAAAGATAATCACCGGAACAGAAAAGCTTGTCGCACTACTCTTTGCTCACAATGCCACAGACAATAATCACTGATATAGGCATTTCTTAAGCCTTAGGCGCTCGATATTGGGCCCGTAAGTTAAGAATAGCCTAAAGTGCATTTAAGAATGTCCTTAGGTTAGTGCAAAGCATTTTTTGTTAAGAATGTCTTAAGTTAGCTAGGAAAAGACTTAGGCGATTCTTAAGTTTAGTGCAAACGGGTGATAGTCTTTTATTACCGTGGCGAGATATTCGTATTCGTATTCGTAAAAGTAGTATTCGTTGCATTACTACTCATAATGAGGATGATGTGCTGTTGACTGTACCTAAATTAAGGTGGGATATGAATTATCCTCTATATCCTTGTATTTCCATCCTGTTATCAGGAATGAGATGGAATCCGTACGAGTGTAAGTAATTCCGTTAATCCGCCACAGGGGATCTCGATATTGAATTAGTTGCGTGTTTTACGTTACATTTAATATTATTTTCAGGTGTTAGTCGGGTAAAGTACCTTACCTACTAGTATTAAATGAAGTCAAAGTCAAAGTAAAAAAATTCTATTCACATAGATTAAACAAAATTTAAGTTACTTTAACTTTTAAGAACATGATAAAAATTATAAAATTAATATATCATCATCATCATCGTTAGCCAGTTTATGTCCCCATTGCTGGGGCACCGGCTTTCCTTATGGATGGATAAGAAGTACGGATACGGATAATGACCCACCACGCGGACCCAAAGCAAATTGGTAGGTTATTGGTAGGTAGGTTAGCAAATTAGCTTGATTACTCAAATAGTTATTGAGATAATTGAGTTTAAGACGGAAAAAAGGGGTATTGAAAATATTTTTTTTAGTACATTGTATTTATTTGATTCAAATAAAATTTAGTAACTTCCCTTCATAAAGAAAAGATCTATCACATATATTATTTTGAAAGACCTAGCAATGATACTTTGTCAGGAAATTTTATTTAAAAACATTGAAAATTCTGAGTTCGATCGCCGGTATACCCTTAACGACTGGAAATGCAGCCAGGAACACCGGCATAACGTACCTTCAGAAGAACGGAAAAGATCGAGATAATATATTTTTGGTCACCCATCCCATGACAGTCTTTTGCGATAGTTCCATATCCTAATCGATAACAGTCCGAGCATGCTAACCATTGCGCCACGACTCCATTTACATATTTTAAAGTTTCTGTCAAATAATCCAAATAATTGCTTGAATCTGCTACGAACTTAATTTTCAGTCCTCTTATTAATGTCCGTAGTCCAGATTAAGCTATAATATTTCAAGCGGTAGTAATAACGCGCAAAATATGCAGAGGGTGTGCCCGGTGTAAATATTGTGACCACGTGTGCTTACGTGCAGGAAGATACGGGCTGGTGAACCAGTGCAAGCGACACGCTATAGCTATCAGTGCCCCTAGCACACCTACGACACTCCATACTACGACCCCCGCATAATAACCTTCTACTACTACGTAACTGACATAACGTGTGTACACGCGTCAAATGTGTGCGTCAACGATGCAGGGATGACATCCGCCGTAGCACACTCCGGAGCTAGTGGTACAAAATATATCGACTAGATGGCGTGTGCCGCGTGCGTCACGAAATAACTTTGCAAGAGCGTCCCAATTTATTATTTACGTATGTTTATATTATGTCGGGTATGTTCGGAAGCAATCATTTTACAAGCTTTTTTCAGTACAAAAGCGATTGTCAAAAGGCCGTGTGAATGGCACAATGTACTTTGTATTGAAATCTTCAGAAACGCACCTGTCGTACGGTACTAACTAATTTAATAAAAAATGAAATGAATCCAACAAATAAAATTGTCTTTAATTATCACTACATAGTATAAAACAAAGTCGCTCTTCGCTTCTGTCTGTCTGTTTCTAAACTTTTTATTATTTGACACAAAACAAAAATGATAAATAGTTTCTTCGTAGTGTAAACTTCCAAACATATAGTTTTATTGCTTAAATAATGTGCATGTTAAGCCAAACGGCCTATACATCGTGCACAAAGTCCTTTGTCAGCCAACACACCACGTAAAAGGAAATTGTTAAGTGACTTATAAACAGAGTGCAAAAGACGAAAAAATTTGGATACTCAGCAAGAATGTGCATCTCAAAAAGATACCAATATGTCCTCTCAATTACAAAAAATATCAATTTTCAAACCCGTCTAAAACAAAACAGTCATGGCAATAGAAACACTAAAGATTTACAGTTATTTGCTTTAAATTTATATTGCCAGTCCATTAGCATAAAGAGTCTTAGCAAACGTTAACATGCCAAGCGAAAGGACGTTGCGCCGAATGAATATCAACATTGATACAAAATTTTCACCTAACGTTTCACAATGTTTAGAGACCAAATTAAAATATTAAAAGACTCAGAAAAATACTGCATTATTTGCGCTGACGAAATTTCATTAAAACGGTACTTATATCATCAAATTAACGAGGATAAGATTATAGGTTTTCATGAGATTGACGGGACACAAACTGGAGAACCAGCAACGCAAGCTTTTGTAATCATTGCCAGAGTTATACATTAAAATTGGAAACAACCAATCGCATACTGTTTTTTGGCTCAAAGCAAAAATTACAAAGAACTTAGTGCGTGATTAGATCATGTTATTTCACAAATTTTAAATATTGGAGTTCATGTAATGTAGCCTTTGTATCAGATCAAGGCTCAAATTTTTTAAACATGGCTAATGAAAGAAATGTGACTGTTGTCGCAGTCACAGACTGTAGTAAGCCATACTTTTTATTGAAGGAAAAATAAATACTATATTTTTATAAATAAATAAATCATCATCATCATCAGCCATTTAATGTCCCCACTGCTGGGGCACTGGCCTTCCTTATGGATGGATAAGAAGAATGGGCCATGACCCACCACGCGGGCCCAGTGCGGATTGGTGGGTATTAACGACTGCAAGTGCAGCCGGGACCAACGGCTTAACGTGCCTTCCGAAGCACGGAGGAGCTCGAGATGAAAAGTTTTTTGGTCACCCATCCCGTGACCGACCATTGCGAAAGTTGCTTAACCTCAACGATCGCAGGCCAAGTGCGCTATCCACTGCGCCAAATACTATATAAATATATATTTAATGCAAACATTATTACTCTTGGTCATATTTGTTTCCCTGAGACTTTCGTTTTAAATACTTTTTGAGCATCAATTTTTTTTTTTGGCAGAGGTGACATATCAGCCTACTTGGGGTTTCCTATTACCGACGATTCCAATAATCTTCGTTTCTTAGCCTCTGATTTTAAGTCAAGCCGCAACTTCCTTTTCCGGGGTGAATTTTCACTTAAAATCTGTGTTTTCTACACTGAGTGTGACACCTGTGAAGTACTTGTACTTGGAATTTCTGTTGATGTTTGAGATTTGCAAGTACTCTAAAAGGCTATTATCAGTTTGAGTAAATTTTGATGTAAATACGAGTACCAGATGAGTCTTCTGGCTGCAGTAATAATAGGGTAGGGGCTGCATTTTTCTTAGACACTCTTTTTGCGCGGTCAGAATAAGGGAAATGAAGTTCGCAAACAAAATAACTAGTATGAAGTGTCTCCACGCTTTTTTGGTTTAAGGCTAGGAATCCCGAGCGCAGAAATAATTTGAGGGGGTGAAGAACTTCGCATACGCTCCGCCCATCGGAGGGACACCCCGCGCGTCTCAGTATACTTGCGCGGCCCTGGCCTGCGGCCGCTATCGCGCCATAGTGTAGCAGCAAGACAGTAGTGACTGATATTCAGTAGAACCACTCAAGTTTCATTTTAATGTAATATGTTTGACGACCGATTTGGCGCAGGGGAAGGCTACCCACCTTCTGCGCCAGTGGTCTCGGGTTCGATTCCCGAACAAGACAAATATTTGTGTGCATGAACATGTCTATTTGTCTTGGTCTGGGTGTAAACTATGTATATTAAGTATGTATTTACAAACAAAAAGTATTTAAGTATATATTTATCCGTTATCAAGTTTTCCATGATACAGTTTCTTAATGAAATTAACATGGGCTTAGATAATTGGTGTGAATGTAAGAAGTTATTTATTTATTTATTTATTTATTTATATATGTTTATTATTTTAAAACGAAATAGGTAGATAACTGTAGTACAAATAATATTATTACCTACCACTGTATACCATACTATAATATTACATTGAATGTATTACAATATTGTTACGGTGAGGGTATTATTATGAATTTCAAGCGAAATGATCGATTCTAGAATAGAATTATAGTAAACAAGCTGTTGCCCTCGACTTCGTCCGCTTGTATTTCAGTTAAAACATGAGTTTCAGTTGAAAAGTACCCTATATCATTCTCGATCGTCCTATTTATCTCTATACTAAAATTAATCTCTATACTAACTTGGTTTATCGGTTTTGGGATGAAACCTAACAGACAGACAGAGTTACTTTCGCATTTATAGTACTAGCTTAATAACGCTGAATGATGAATTTTGGAATTTTGAAATACATTGAACCGTCCTATAGTTTTAAATCAAAAAGTCCATACTTTTTCCGAGTAGCGCCTTAAGTCCATTCGACCAATTTCTTTAATCCAATACTTGCACCTAATGAAAGTTAAATCAAATCAATAAAAGATCCTCTAATTTCATAGAATTTAATCGTATCATAACATTTATTATTTGGTCAAACAATTCGTATTGGAATATTTGTTTTCTGTTAATATTAAATTTGATATCAATCATCTACGATTCAACTGCATATACGAACGCCACTGCAAGGTTATATCGCACGATCCTCAAATCGAAGTTTGCTTACGAAATATAATGACATCGTTGACTTGGTTACATTCTTGTTGACTGAATGACTGACAAGACAACCGACAAACGTGTGACGTTTACTCCTCGGTTTACTATCTCAATGCGGGGGAAATGAATTGGTGGGGGGAGGTGAGTGTCGCTTCTTTACGTTAGTAATAGTAATATTATAGTATTCTTTGCCCCTAGTATGAGTTGATTTTAACTGTCAACGTTTACGAAAACTATCGGATGAGCTGCTCGTGTCGGTAAAGCAGTCAAAGGACATGAAAGAGATAGAGCGATAGTTTTTGATTACGAATACAGTTTGCCAAACTCATACTAGGGGTACAGAGCTTTTTGTTTCTGGACATGTTGAAAATATTTTAGTTTTATTGTAATATGCAAATTTTAATAATAAAAATGTGCTTTAGATTAGACAGTGTTGATCTTACTCACTTGCCGAAAATTCGAAACCGACCACTTTTATTCGTCATACAAACAATAAAAAAGTTCAAATATGGTAGGTACGTATTGTTCGCCTCATTTATATTTTTCTATCTATTTCATATCTAAAATCGGATCATCTGAGCCAGTCTATACTTTGTTAAATGTAGCATGGGTTTCGTGCAAAGCAAAATATTGTTTCCTAACAAGCAAAAGGGTCTAATTTTCTAGCAATAAAAAGTGTCTAATGCTGTTTTTCTTAAGTTTTATTCCAATAATATAAAGAACTTTTTTCTTTGCATGTATGAGCTGTCATAGGACCCTTGCTACATTGAACCAAGTTTAGTTAAAACATATTAATAATAACGTATAGCTTACACTGTGCCCAATCACAAAGCTATAATAACGTCACCACGTCACGCGCACACGGTCTCATCTCATTACGTTAAACTGTTTCTGTTCCGTTTATGTGCGGACTTCATCGGCTCGTGTGCAACGGCCTTTATTTACACCGGCTTTAAACCCGTCTGCATAATAATGTCCAGTATGAGAACTATATTTGAAGCTCCAAATGACGCCATATATCTATATTAAGGAAATTACTTACTAAGAGAATGAGTTACTTTCATCATTATCATCATCAGCTTTAAAATAGCTTCTCAGCTTAAAAGCAGAAAATTAGCTTTTAATTTAGATCATTGCCTTTTGCATTGTTAAGGAAGGAAAATGGGACCCCCACAAGGTGGACCGACGACCTACGGTTACGGGAAGCCGCTGGATGCGGGCAGCGCAGGACCGATCGTTGACGAGGTCCTTGGGGGAGGCCTATGCCCAGCAGTGGACGTCGTTCAGCTGAAACGATGATGATGATGAAAAATTAGCTCATTTTCCTTACCCACCACGCGGACCCAATGCGGATTAGTGGTATTAACGAGGGACGGGAAGGCACGGGGGTGCTTGAGATAGTGAATTGGTGGTCACCCATCCCTTGACCGACAAAACCACTTTGATGATCAGAAAAGAGCCGAACATTTTTTTGTGGTGCTCGCTTATGCTAGACCTAAGGGACTTGGGAACGATTCTGTAAGGTTTTTTTTTTAATTCACAACGGTGTAGCACTTAGCCTTCATCACACCTGTTGTTAAGTGGTGATAAGGCTGAAGGTGGAAGCGCACTACTCCCGGAATCCTCAGTCACTGAGGAACTGGCTATCTTATCTCTAACTGCCGGAACACAATAACGCTGAAAACATCATTGTTATGGCGTCAGACTTAGATAGACGGTGGTGGCTAGCCAGGCGGACTAAGAACAAGTCCTACCACCAACCAAACCGAATACTATAAGTACCCCCACTGGGAATCGAACCCGGGACCTCTGGGTCTGAAATCGGTGGTGTGAACCACTTGACCACAGAGGCGGTTAAAATATTCCGCTAATTTGATTCTGATTCCGATAATTTGGTACACAGATACTTTGTAGCCTGGAGAGGAACACAGACTACTTTTTATCCCGGAAAAATATCACATTCCCGTGGGATAACGTCGTATAGTCAACGCGGGCGAAGCCAAGGACTGAAGGCTAGTACTTAATCCAATTTAAAACACTTCTCCTAAAATAATTAACTTTAACATTTTAATAATTATAATAAGTACAAAATACTTCTAGTAAGTATACTGCCAAACTATACAGGCTACAAATATCACAAACAAAATATGACCACCCAATTTCCTGAAGTGAGCACCAAGTACCAACCGTTCTCACAAGTAAATATACTGAAATTTAGTTTCACTACATTTGTTTTATTCACTGTATTCCGTGAGGATCTTACTCCCAATTTCCTAGCCCACTTCAGCTCGAAACAAACAGAGGGGCTATTTTATTCTAGATCTGGGTCACGAAGAGCTAGTAACTGCTTAAAATCTATGTGTAAAACGAACACATGTCTTACGATACGGCATAATAAATATAACAATTTATTCATGAGCATTTTTCTGGGTATACTTGCATAGTAATACTATATTCATGACAATTCTCATGTATAAAATAAGGTTGCAAGTAGATATTTACTTTCAGAGCAAAATTTTCTATAAGTAAAGACTTAGAAGTTCTTAATTTCATCAACAATACCACTAGATAACCAGTTGCAGTGTCAAAAACGGCAGGGCCCTTATTCATTCGTAACCTTTTTCTCCGTTTAAAACAAAGTCAGTCAGTGCCATAGGTATTTACGATTGTTTTAGTTCGTGAAGCGTAATCTAATAATAAAATAATATAATAATCTATTATTGTGTTATTGTTGATCGAAGAGTTTTATCGAAGTACGGGTGCATACCATCAACTCTAAGACAGCGATTCAAAAATAGCGCGATGCAGAATAGGTTCCTAAAATGAATTGCTTTCTTTCGTACCTATGACCTTCTAAAAACTGGATCGCAAATGAATTGCTAAATGTGAATGACCGAAGGATTTGTCTACTTATTTCTTCTACCCGTCTCTTTCACTCGATTCTGTCATGCCCGGAGAGTGAGAGGGACGTATAACCTGCAGGTGTCATGTTAGCTTGGCCGAGTTATAAGTCAAATAAGAGTATGTGACAGCTTAGCGGCTGTGAAATGTCATTGAATGCTCACTTAATCGCTGTCATTGATATTAAGGCGATACTCGGAAAAATTATGCTAAAGCGAGATGGCAATGAGAAAACGACGCGCGCGGAAGCGAGACCGATTTTGCCGATTACGCAAAAAAAAACCCCACATAATCACTTCGTATTCAAAAACTATAGCGATTTTTAAAAAATGCTTCTATACGATCCTAAATATTATTGGTGTCCACTAATTAAACCAATTTTCAATGGTATATGTATCCCCATTTAAGAATAATCTTGATATTTCTTATTTTTTGAGGTATTTTCGAAAATAAAAAGTGTCGAGCCAAAATCATAAAATCGTGTTTCTGAAACTATACGATTCTAGATAAAGGTATGAAGAAATATATATCTTATTACCAGATTTATAACAACTCTAACCGTCCTATATAGTTTTATATCAAAGAGTCCATAATTTTTCCGAGTAGCGCCTTAAGCTGTCGTGGTACAGTGCCACAACCTTTTCTGTTCCGGTGACAGTGGCGCTACGTACGTTTTTCTTTTTTTTGTAGCAATTTAACCGGCCCTGACTTCTAAGAACTTCAGCCGCCAGCAGCGCTATGGTTGGACATCAACTTGACAGCAGAATGACATTTAAAAAAAACACGCTAGTTTCACATTTTGGCCACCGGCACAGCAAAGTTTGTGGCACTGTACGAATAAGCGAAGCAGTTCAGTTTAGGTCCTAAACAAAACCGCAATAAGAGTTGATGGTAGGCACCCAGTCTTATCTAAAGTTCGAGTAGAGTTCTTGCGTTTTTGGATGACAGCGGTGTATGGATTTGTAAAACTCCATGCCTAAATATTTTCGTTCGTGAAAAAGAAACATAGGAAGCTTTCTTCCGCAAAAACAACACAACATACAAGATTCTAGCAAACCAGGCGATGCTGGTTTTCGCACGGTAACAACTCCTGAGAATGCCCCGGATCCTGAAGCAATTACACAGTTCAATTTCGGTTCAATATTGCTTTCAATTCCATTGCTTCAATGGCATTGATACGTCTCAACAACAGCATTGAAAGTTAAGATCTACAGATAGCTGTCAATGCAATGCTTTTCAATTAAATTGCTACTCGCTAATCACAAGTACTTAAAATTTGGAAAAAATATATGTTATTTTACAGTTATTTATCTAGTGCTTCCGGCCGTTATTTTTCGATTGGTGATATTTTACTGTGTCAAATAAAATCCCAAACATCCGTCTAATTGTAATCTAAATATCGTATTACTTGCAGTATACTTGGTTTTAGTTAATGAAAAATATACGAAAATGATTGTCTTTGAGTAGCTGAGGGATTCCGGCCGTCATAATTTTAATTTTTTTATTAGTTAATTTGTAATTGAATTTTAAGTGATTTTCGATTCGCGGGGCGCTTGCGAGTTCACAGTTCACTGCCGGCTGCCGCTGCGTCCGCGTGAAGTGTATCGCGCGCGGCCGAGCAAGCGTTAGCGTGCCTATTTCGGTCGGGAATCCTTGCCTTAATTTGATTGAGTCGTGTAATATCGGCATAAAACGACGAAAGAGTCGGTGTCGGTGTCGCCGTCGACGTATACGTCGAGGACATCATTATCATCTGCAGCTGCAGGTATTGTGCACGTGACAGTTTCGTGGTGTGCAGTGCATGTGCACTTTTTACGGGCGGGCGGGGAGTGTATGAAGTGTTTTTGCGGAGGAAAGCTACATAATTATATTTCTTTTTTCACAACAATGGGTAGGGACTTTCGCCAAGTGACGCCTGATTCAACCAAATAAAATATTTACGGTTATGATAAAATTACGGACGACGCGATGAGCGACGTTACGTGGGCAGACCCCCTAAAGGTGGACCAACGATCTAGTCAAGGTCGCGGGAAGCCGTTGGATGCGGGCAGCGCAGGACCGATCGTTGTGGAGATCCTTGGGGGAGGCCTATGTTCAGCTGTGGGCGTTGTTCGGCTGACATGATGATGATGATAAAATTACCATTTTATCACAAACTAGTGATGCGCCACTGAAAAAATAGGTCGAAAACTGAACCTTCTTCTTGAACCTCTCTGTCAATTGATGAAGACCACAATAAAATCCGTTGCGTTGCGTACATATTTTGAAAGATCTAAGCGTACAGTCACGAGCAAAAATATGTAAACAACATAGGACTATGTCACATTACAATATTGACATAGATACGGTTTTGTTTCGGAAAGTTTTAATGTGACAAAGTTCTTTGTTGTTTCGTGACTGTACAAACTGCGGGAACTGTCTTTATTATACTCTATGTAGAGATTAGCCATTAGTTAAGAGGGGGGCTATTTTAGACGAAAACTTCAAAACCAGGCTATCTTGGCTACTTTTCAGTACCCCTACCACGAAAAATCAGTCGTTATGATAACAACGATAACATGATCGTATTATTTTGTACTACTGACTGAGCCACAAACATCTAACAAAACATCTAAGCTTTCACATTTATAATATTAGTAGGATGAAAACCAAGTATAAACCAATAACCATCCAGCGGCTTCCCGCGACCTTAACCAGATCGTCGGTCCACCTTGTAGAGGCCTGCCCACGTAAAGTCGTCCGTTCTGATTCGATCGAGCAGGGAAATACCAAGCATCGCTCTCTCCATTGCTCGCCGGTTGACTTTGAGCCTTCTTTATGAGACCCATAGTAAAAGACCACGTCTCACTTCCACAGGTCATTACTGGCATGGCAACACATACTGGTCAAAGACTTTCGTCTTGAGACATTGAGGTATTTCGGACGCAAATATATGCCGGAGCTTCCCAAACGCTGCCCATCCGAGCTGGATTCGACGAGAGATCTCTTTCTCAAAGTTGGACTTACCATTCTTATCATCTGGTTTAAATTGAGAGTTTTATCTTTAGCAGTACCTACAATATACAGCAAAATAATGATCATACTTAAAAGAGATTTCGATCTTCACAACACTCTAGTTACCAAACTTTATCAATTTAAAGTTTTGCCACTTCCAAAAAGATACATCACGCTGCCTAATTATAGAAGTAGAAAGAAAACTTCTATCACCCACTGAGATGGTACAAAACCGAATGTATTTAACCAAAGAACTGCTAACAAACAAGTTGATGTAATAGACAACTCGAATGACCGAGTATTGGACCTTTTCAAAGGACCAACCAAACTGAGAAACGGCCGAATCATCCCATTCGCAACACATCGTCTCTACTTAATATCAAACTTTTTGTAGGCACGACTTGTCATAGAGTAAGATACGGAAAGGTCGATTTGTTTATTTCATGGAGAGTATTTTGTTTCTATCTGTAGATGTAACTGTTGTTAAGTGACCTGCGATGCGGTCAGTCTTCCATACAAACGTAATACCAAAATAATAATTTAAAATATGAGCATGACTGGCTCTATTTATGATGTTAATAAGACAGTATTTATCTAGGTTTCGATTGAAATAAAAATACATAATATCTACCTAATAAAACATAATGCCAATTAATTTTTTTCATACAAAACTGCAATTCACATTTATCTTTAAAAATGGGTAAGTATTTAGGATTATTTTTTAATGGAAACCTGGATAAATACTGTCTTAATCCGAATACCATCACAAGTACAGAAAATAATGCTCTAACTTCAATCGAATTATTTTGGTATTACGTTTGTATGGGAGACTGACGCGTCGCAGGCCTCTTAAAAGCGAAACGTTATTTTTTTTAAACACTATTGTACATTTACATAAAGTATAGTGCAATAAAAAGGTTACAACAATATTTTTAGTTTGTTGTTTGTTTCCTTTTCCTTTCCTATTTTATAAGTTATTTTTAAATATCCAACTATTTTTTGGTTTTGTTTAACGTATGATATGATGTATGTGTTCAGCTATGATGTATTCCTCACTTACTAGTTAAGTAGATTTTATAAATTAAAAATCACTCTCTCAATTGGACTAGAATAGAATTTTGATTGGCCTTTTTTTTGGTTTGGATTTGACCCGTAAAAATGCAGAAAAACATTAATCAAAAGCAGAAAGAAAGTCAAAGAAATAAAGAAAAAAATTGAACTAAGATGTAAACTGTTGTTAAATTCTTAACGCCTAAGAAATTGTTTTCTAGAGTTTTTACGCTATTTAAATTGTCTCTGAGAGGCTCGTAGGCATCACACGCCTCTCAAAACACTTCTGTACCAACTTACTCTCCGAACGCACCGCGACTAGTTTTTTGTGAGTCTCGTATAGCATTCAGAGAGTTTTTTGTCCATGTCATTAGCTATTGTGCCGCTTTAATTATTGTGAGGCTGAGATTCGATGTGTATCTTACGATTACAACCAGTCAGCCTTTTGGTCAGGCAGTTCAGTTCGGAATTAAGACTTTAGGAATTGTTATTATGATTGTTTTGTTAAGGTTTGTATTTTTTTAAGAATTACTAGCTGACCTGGCTATTGTTTTTTTGCCATTAAGTATATAAATTATTTCTGGAGATGGTTAAATCGTTATTAAAAATGAGAGTTGGTGGTGGAAGGGTAAAAGTTAAGGGTTACATGAGTTTTTAGAGCCAAAACATTGATCATAAATAAAAATATTTTTTTTTGGGTTGAGCCTTATTACTTATGGTATAAAAACAGTAACGACCTATTCTCAGACCTACCGAATATACACAAACATTTCATTAAAATCGGTCCAGCCGTTTAATGTCCGTATTACAGAACGACACTCAAGTGTAGTTAGAAAGGATTCGAATACATGCAACGAATACATTCATCCCTTGCTAACTAAACTTGAGAAGAGATCTGCACTTGAGTGTCGTTCTATAATACGGGCCTTATGCCCGAATACTCGTAAGCTACTTATCTTTGGGAGCGTCTCACACATCGCCCTGTCACTTTAAATGTCAAACATATGAAAGAGATGACATGATGTTTGAGACGCTCCCAAAGATAGATGATTAGCGTTCGAGAATTCGGGCGTTAGAGTTTAGTTAATACACACGCACAGAAGAAATATGTACCTATATAAAGATTAGAAATTTTTTAAAAGAGTTATGTGGAAAATAGAAGATGGTTAATGACCGGAAACAATATTCATTTTCTTCATCATCATCAGCCAATTTTAATGTCTCCACTGCTGTAGCACAGGATTTCCTTATGGATGGATAAGGAGAGTGTTAGTGAGAAAGTTCGGTTAAGTTTTAATGATTTATTTTCTTTTTAACTAAATGGTTTTACATTTGACCTCCGGTCCGAGGGCATAAGATGAGGTCTAAAGTTTTACTTCTCAAAGCTGAACAAAAAATACAATTAGAATATAACAAGAACTAATGTTATTTAATTTTTTAATTTTTTGCATTCACAATGCAATTTTATTATTGAAAAATGGAAAATTAAGTAGGTAGATATGGGTATATCTTCACATTGATGAAATGAAATTAACGCTGGCTATACAGCGCGTAAGAAGTAAGTCTATACTAATATTATAAAGAGAAAAGATTTGATAGTTTGTTTGTTTGTATGTCTGTTTGTTTGCATCGAATAGGCTCCGAAACTACTGGACCGATTTTGAAAATTGTTTGACCATTAGAAAGCTACATTCTTCTCGAGTGACATAGGCTATATTTTATCCCGATATTCCCACGGGAACGGGTACAACGCGGGTGAATCCGCGAGGATCTGCTTGTAAAATATAACAAGAACTAATGTTTGACAGGAATATTATGCAATAATAATATGTACTCGGTGGGAATCGATCCTATTACCTAAGAATCGTGGCATGATCAAATGTACCTACTGCGCCATATTTTTTTGTAATTTTACTTATTTATTAATATAAAGCAACAATTCATAAAAAGCCACTTACTTCAACGCTAAAAACCTTCAAAAGAACAACAATCAAAACAACGTCACAAATACAACATCACAAGAAAAAGGCGGCCGCCCATCTCACTATCGACCATTGCGAAAGTCGCTTAACAATACCGGTCAGTAAACGGCGAGTTGTTAACACGTCAAGGTCACGGTTCAATGATCTAGCTTGTAACCGATAGCTTAAGTGCTTCATATCTTTTATAATACCCTGATATCTTAATGAAGGTCTATTTATGCTGCCTATAAATATTTCGCTAAAGGATTTTCTTGGGATTTTAATATCTGTCTAGGTACTATAAAATCTGTATTTGAGGTGATTAAACTATAAATCTACTTATTTTCTAAGTTATGTGGAGATATTTTGTTCTCAACTGGGATCCACATATTAGGTATTATACTAATATTATAAATGTGAAAATGTGGTTATTTGTCTGTCTTTCACGTCAAGGCGGAGCAACGGATCGACGTGGTTTTTGGTATCACGGCGAAGCCGCGGGCGAAAGGCTAGTAATCCATAATACAGGGTGGAATTATTTCATGCCCCCTGATTCACAAACCGCCGGAAACGAAATCTGATTCAAATTCTGGGTATTGTCTTTGTCTATTCCATAATGAGTGACAAAGACAGTGGGTACATTCCGCTGTCGGGAGCGTTTCCGACGGTTTGTGAATCAGAGGGCTGGAGGGAAAGTACTCAAAATAATGGAGATAGCAACTAGTATTAAGAATATAAGATTTTAAACTTTCGCGTTCCATTATAATCATTATAAACAAGAGTAACGGGACTCAACGCGACATTTATTATGTAGTACATAATGTACTTACAGCTTGACGTTTCGACTGTGTTGCTACAGCCGTGGTCACAAGCAGACTGTAGTATTAAGAAATATTATAAATGTCTATTTTATGTGTTATGACTTATGATGTACGTTATGTTTACATAAGAAGGGCTTTATCAATATTTCTCACAGTTACGTTGTTTACATTCACATTATTGATAAGAAACAACAAGGTCACAAACTTGTTAAGGTCTGGGTCAATTATAGATAAATAGATTCCTAGAATACTTTAATAAATATGGGAAACGTTTCTAATTATATCTATTACTATAGCTATTATGAAAAACTTTTTTTTTCTTTACGACTTACTGTTTTTCATTTCATTACGATATGTAGCATACCACAAGATGAGACACGCCTCATGTAGCATGCGGTATTATTATGGACACAAATTATATAGACTAGTACAGATAGGAATCAAGCCTTATAGCGGCCGTTTGTTAGTGAATGACGGACCCCGATTAGATTTTGACAACATAGTGCTGCCAGAACTATCGACCCTTGATTCGATATCGATAGTTGTGCAAATCATCGACGTTTGGTACAACCCTAGTAACATACTATTTTAAATTCTGCTCAAATAAAAAACACATTTGATGAAAGAAGGCATTTATTACTTGACATTATAATTTTTTCAAATACAAAGTACATAAGTATAAGTTGAAATTTATACAAGACAAAGAATGAGAGTAATGAAATTACTTACTAAATTGACTTCACTACATAGTATAAAACAAAGTCGCTTTCTCTGTCCCTATGTCCCTTTGTATGCTTAAATCTTTGAAACTACGCAACGGATTTTGATGCGTTTTTTTTTAATAGATAGAGTGATTCAAGAGGAAGGTTTATATGTACTTTTTATCCCGATATTCCCACGGGAACGGGAACCACGCGGGTGAAACCGCGGGCGGCCGCTAGTTATAGATAAACTAAGAAATATAAATACTTTATCAGCTACAAGAAAAATTAAACTGTTTGCAAATATTTATTATGCACAAATGCTAATGCTATTTTTCCTAGTAGTTTTATTTAGTATCTGCCATTTCATTATTCACTGTTAATATCACTTTAGTTTCACTGCAAGACGCAATAACCTAATTCTAATAGTTAAACATTTAATGCAGTAAGTAATCAATATAGCAACTAACAGCAGTAATTTGCACCATAATTCTGATTTGATAACTTATAACCGCAAGAATAGGCAGACACGGGCATCTTCGCAGCACTCCACGAACCTCGTTGAGACTCAAGTTATCTGAAAAGATTAGATTTGGTTAGTATAGATTCTACATATTGTTACTATAATCTGCCATAACATTTTATAAACAAATAAGTGATAGTTGAACTGAAAAGTTTGTAAATCAAGAAAGAGTAGTGTGTATATTTCATATTTCATATAAAGCACATTTTGTTTGTTGTGCCGCTATGCACAAGTTATAGATAATCAATGTTTATAGTTAATAACTGTTATTAAGTAGATAAGCTTTGTACATAGACTGATGAGAGGTAGTATATATAATTAAGTAAGATCTAAGATAGTAGGTAGCAGTAACAGTTATAACATACCTAGTCATAAGACAATCACAATAAACCATCATTCGTACCGACAACAATCATATATTATCCCACCGGTACATTTGTTATAATTCTGTTCTGTTTGTCAGAATCAGAAATATGAATTTGATGATAAGGCATTTTAAATGTTTTGACAAAGTTATTGAATTACTTACACTGTTATTTTCTCTTGACTTGGTGTTAACAACTTCACTAAATTGAAACTTGTTAAATTTGACAACTGATTATTTAAATTTAATCCCAAGTAATCTACTGTGCTTTATCATTATCACCATATGATATCACTTCTAAATGTATATTGAAAATGTATATTTTTTAACAAAACTAATCAATAATTAATTACACATACCTACTTACATTCATATAAAAAGAATAAACAAACATTACCTACCTTTCATTCATAACTTCTTCTTCAACATGTCAATGACAAGTACAAAATCATATGTTGTTGGCCCAAAACTGTGCCACTCTCACCGCATTATCTGCAGCCAACATGAGGTCCTCACACGTGCAGGTGTCCGGGCATGCATGCAGAGCAATCAATGAGGTGGGCCATGGTTTGTGGAGTGTAACCACACCTGCACGCGAGATCCGTGTTACTGGTGAAGCCCCACCTGGACAGGTTGTCTTTACTTCGACCAACTTGGGTACGGAGTCTATTTAAAGATCTCCATAATGATCTGGGAAGTTCAAGGTCAGGAGGGAGCTTTTCCTGGATGTGCACATATGGGTGTGGAAGGGTAGCAGAGTTTTCCCACAGTTTAACTTTGGTTAAAGAGGCCTCCGTGGTGCCAGGCATGACGCACTTGTAAAAACTATTGCGACTCTTTAGCCTTTGATAAATTTCATAACTTTCTGAGAAACCGAATCTTCTTTACTCTGGTTAAGTTGTGAACTGTATTTTCTTTTGTTTTGGTTAGTTTTAAGAAATACAAAGTTGCCTCTTGGAATTACCTAAAACAACAAAACTCAAATTTAGGTTAATGTAATAATTGATACATAAAACTACGTAATAGTAGATTGTATTACAAGGGAGCAAAATAACATATTTGAAATAACGAAACATTATGAAAATAATTTTGCGGCCGAGTAATACACTCTACTTTTCATTTCGAATATAAGGAAAGTAAATACACTCTGCTTTTCATCCCCCTCTATAAGAAAAGCAATAAAGACAACTAAAACTATCTAGAAAAATAAAGGAAAGGTGGCGGGGGGCTTCGCTTTCTCTGTTTCTTCTATAATAGGTATTTAAAAAAATTTAGTTTTGATATTAACAAAAAAAAATTAAGAAAAAAAATTTTTTTTGTTAAAAATAATTTTTTTGTTCAAAAAATTTTTTTAACAAAAAAAATTTTTTTCTTAAATTTTTTTGTTTAAAAAATTTTTTTTATATGTCTATTGGATGCCTCCTAACTATCTCCGGAGTATCATAGGGGGTTGAAAATTTTGTTAGATTTTAGCTACGCTACGAGACGCACCTTTTTTGAGATATTCTCGTTTTTATAAAATTCATTTTATTTTTAAATTTTGCAAGTCCCGTCCCCATACAAAATTAGTTGAAAACTTTTTCATTGCCGATGAGGTAACTCTATGGTTGACTGTAACCAAATTCAGTTCTATTCTTAAAATTCATTTCCACCCTAGGGTGAAACGGATAGTTTTGGACCCGCTGCTCAGTTTAAATATACATCACTTTCCGAATCTGAGAGATGAAAATAGATTTACTTACGTGTACCGAAGGCATCTTCGAATAATGTATCCATATTTCTGTAAAGAAATATCTGAGTAAAAGTGGAAAAACATCTAAAGAATACTAGAAAACCGAAATGAGTAAAAAAACACAAACTAAATAAACGTCATCTCGAAATTCTTGAAAAAAGTGACAGCCTTAATTTTAGCCAATGGGGGCACTCCAACAAAATGGCGGTCTTAATTATAGCCAATGAATGGGTATCGGGGCTACCGGCCACTAAGTTTTGACCTATTCTATGGGTGATTCCAACGCCTGATTATGGATTACCTACCGCACCGGCTGAAAATATTGAAAATGAACTAAGTACTTATTCCAATTAGAAACCGTAGAGTTATGGGTATTCAAAAGGAACACACTGTTAAATACCTAAGTATTTATTACAACGCATACCTACCTACCCACAATTTTGTAGAAACTCATTCAAGCTTATAATACATTTTTGCGCAGTATCGTATTGAAATGAAAAACAGTTTGTTGTGACGACGTCACAAAAAAAACTGTCTAGTATTTTTGCAAATGCTTTGCATAAAATACAACAGAACTATAACCAAGAATAATCTTTAATTTCTCTCTTCCGAGTTAAACTTTACGGGTGAACATTTGATCTGCAGCTAAAATTAACATTTTATTAACCTGTTTATCGATAGACCACAGTTCAGATACGTACAGTAGGTATATTATATCAGTAGCTCAACTCAATCTTTTGTAGTTGTGGAAAATAAAAATAAAAAAATGGAAAATGAAGTATTAAGAAAAAATCGACCCGTCTCACAATTTTCCATTTTTCTATTATAAAAATTGCATTGTTAATGCAAAAAACTAAAAATAAAAATAAATAAAAATAAGTAAGTAAAGATTTTAAATTATTTTTATGCATCCACAATGCTTATTCTGTAAGTAAAGGAAACATTGTGATAGTAAATTAGTAATAGTGATAGAACACCCGGGGGTGTGGGTTTGAATCCCGCTTGAAAGATACTTACTTGCAGAGCTATTGGTTTTTTACTATCACAATTTTTCCTTTACTCACAGAATAGCATTGTGAATGAATCATTATTTAAAATCTTAATGGCAGTTTCATCTTCATCGATTGTGTAACATTGTAAAATGTTTCTTTTAAATGCGAGGGTTTCCGTACATTGATGATGCAACGCTGGCCTACAGCGTTAATAATTCATAGCAAAATTCAACGAGTCTTGTAAGACTTTCGGTAGCTTAGTTGGTCAGGGTATCGGGCCGGATTCCCGGGAGCGCGGGTTTGAATCCCGCCTGAGAGTTACTAGCAGGGCAGGTGGTTTTTTTATTAGGTATCACAATTTTTCCTTTAAAAATGTGCCTTATCTTAATTATAGACGGGCACACTAGACATCTCTTACCACTTTGCTTGCGACTTTCCTTGCGATTCGACGTGTGTGTGGCCGCGCCATTAATAAGTTATTATTTACTTACATTTTGTTTATGAAAATTGGTCTTGGTAAAAATCATTGTAACGTCTACAAAAGTTGAAAAAAAACTTTAATCTCTTGAAGTTTTTAAAATAAGTTAACACTTTTTTTTTCAAATGAAGAACGTGTTTCAGTGCTTGACTGAGTCATTCCAGCCTTTTGTATGTAGTTAAGTTACTGTTTACCTATATACTGTGCGTGTACCTACTTTAAAAGTATCATAACACGACGGATATAAATATATTATGAATCTTTATGCCAGGTCTGTGGAAAGTTTATGTAAAGCGATATAGTTAAGATAAACTGAAACTAGTGATCTAGTCTGGGTTCGTACCTATACCATCTTTTATATTATTTATTCATTTACCGATCTGCTACTGGTTATTATACTTCAAAGTCACAGCCATCGCCGTAGAATGTTTTTTTTTTTATCCACAACGGTGTAGCACAGCTTTCATCACACCTGATGTTAAGTGGTGATAAGGCTGATTGTGGTAACTACCGGTATCCTCAATCACTGACGAACTGGCTATCTTATCTCTAACTCCCGGAACACAATAATGCTGAAATAATTATTGTTATGGCGTCATACTTAGATAAGATGGTGGTAGCTAGCCAGGCGGACTAAGAACAAGTCCCACCACCAACTAAACCGAATACAATATGTACCTCCACTGGGAATCGAACCCGGGACCCCTTGGTCTGAAATCGGTGGTAGTTGCTGGTCTGTCAGTGTTTTACATGATACACTTTGGAGAGTGCGCACAGGAACTGCAGTCGGTACGACCTTGTTCCTCCAGCCCCTTTTCACCATCGGGGTACCAGACGCAGGTTAAATAGCTTTTTTCTTTGCAGCAGGGGCTTTTCATACCGGGCACTCCACATTGCGACTCCTTCTTTAACCCTAGTGCATCCTACCGCCATATACGTTAGCTGTTTCAGATAACAATAAATTTCGCATATTATTAGCAGCATCTACACGCAATAATAATTATTTTATTACCTCATTATGTTGGCAAATAACAGACCAATAAGCTGTTGATTAACTTCCTACGTATTCTGAAGCATAAAGTTTTATTGCCAGATTGAAATTATGTCTGTCTCCTGGTTATTACTAATTACGGATGTAATAAAGGGATATGAGGTACGTTTTATTATAAGCTCTGTTTACTGGGAAGGGTTAGCTAATAAATGCATTTATGTTATAGTAACTAGGTACTGCTCGAAGGAAAATAATTTGATTTCTTTGGTTTCTATAAATCCTTAGGTGATTTGGTTTCTATAAATTCTTCTATGGTTTCGATAAATCCTTTGTATGTATCGAAACCATAGAAAATAAAAAAAAAGCTATTCAGAATCCTAAATTCAATTAACTTTTCTTAATAAACAAAACCTGTGTTTTAATACTATCAATAGCAAACACTATTAAACAATTACCTATATCTATCACAACCAGTTCAAAACTTAACAACAAAGCCCAATCCTTAATCCTTGTGCGCAATTACAATAGTTTAAAGATAACAAAAATCCCTTCTAATACTTAACTCACAGTATGAGATCAAAGAACGGGTAAAATTCTCGGCTCGACTCACTAAAAGCTCATTTAGAATGCGATTTATGTCAAATAAAGTAACACGTGGTACAACAATAAATAGATCTTGTCGACGTGTGGAGTGAGGACATGCTGCTTACGAGGTAGCGTTTCGTGCGAGAAAGAGATACCTAACATTTTACCGGTACAAACCGGGTCGCCGTAGAACTTTGGCCAATAGCATAACTTCTTTCTCATTTACAAGTGCATGCAATTGTAACAGGCTAGCTGGACTAGTTTGAATGGAATGTAAATTAATTAAACTCTGAATTGTGTCAAGTAAAGGTATGCGTCACTACGTCATGCTCGTGAACGGGAGCAGAGAGTGAATAGATCTACTCTTGTTTGCGTTTATTGCTTGTAATATAGTCTGAATAGATAGTATAAGTTTTTAAATTTTATAGACTGACTCAAATTAGCGATGCTAAAATATAAACCATTTTATTGCACAAATGACCGAAGCACATAACAAAATAGGAGACTATTGAAGGAAGCACATGATATGTAGCAATTTTTTGTATTGATATTTTTAAATTACCATATTTTTATATCTCATCCGTTTGTTCAAGAAAAACGTTAGAATTAATGAAATTTAATATTAATTAATACCTAAAAATCGCTCCGCTCATGACCAAGTCCTCTGCCTGGACAAGTTAGCGAGCGGTCAACAGCTGCCTTCACGAGTGGATTAAAACAATTGATTAATTCAAGTACAACTAGCTGAATGGAGTTTTGGACGCCTTCCAGATGCCCTCAGACATGCACCGTACACATACATACATGTGTCAGACACAACTTTAGTCTCGTGCAGTACATAGATGTGTCGGATACAAGTTTGGAGCCAAGTCGAGTGGGTTCATACGCCATCGTTAGTGTGTTTATTATTTTTGCAGCACAGTCTTTATGTCGTAAGCAGTGATCGGATAATCGGATGCATATTTGCCTAAGGTCGAGGTGTTGGCTGTTATGGAATGCACTTTTGTATCGAAAACATTTAAATAAATACCTCATGCTAAAGACGTCGCGTCGTTTCCACAGCATGATACCGACTAATTTTAAATTTGTGAATTTTCTGGAGTCCCGGGATTTATATAAAAAAAACATGTTTTAAGAAGCCGTTTCCATAACTTCCTAGCCAAAAATTAACTTTAGGTAAATAATTAATACCTCTGGTCATAAGTAATGTTACATGCTTGGTGAGATACCTGTGGCGTAGTAGTTTATGCGCTTTGCCTGCGATTGTTGAAGTTAAGCGATTTTACGCATGGTCGGTCACGGGATCGGTGACCATATCTTGAGCTCCTTCGTGCTTCCATGTTCCGTGCTAACTTAACCCGTCAGTCCTAGCTGCAATTGCAGCCGCTAAATCCACCAATCCGCATTGGGCCCGCGTGGTGATTCCTCCATTCTCACTATCTATCCATCCATAAGGAATGTCTATGCCCAAGCTGTTGGGACATTATAACAGCTAATGATGAAGCTGACGTTTAGGACATGAAACAAACAACAGTAAGTATAACAACATACCATTATAATAATGTCTTTACCATACAATTAAATAATAACAATGTTCCTTCGATCAACAATAACAACTAGTTCTAGATACATACTTGGAGTGACAGATGTCTAAGCCTCATAAGCCCACTTGAGAGTATAATTAAAAGTAGATTATTTTGACAGTGTCAATAATACCACGATTGCTTAAACTGTGATAATACTAAGGTATTTCAAACTTGGAACGCTTCCTGTCATTTATAATGTAAGATCGTAACATTCGTTACCTTTTTTCTCCGTTTAAAAAAAAAGTCAGTCTGTCCATATAAAGTTTTCATTTAGTTCGTGAGCCTTCATCTAGTACCTACTATTGTTGATCGAAGCAATGTTCAGATAAAACTGTTTTATAATCTAGTACTTACTTATTATAAGAAGAGGGACAACTCATACAGCATCAAATACAGTAGCCCTAACACGAAAAACTATCGTTATGGTTACCGTTATCGTAATCGTCATATTTTGTATGAAATCCTACTATAATATTATAAATGTGAAAGTTTAGATGTTTGGATGTTTGGATGTTTGTTACTCAATCACGCCAAAACGGCTGAACGGATTTGGCTGAAATTTGGGACACAGATACTTTGTAGCCTGGAGAGGAACATAGGCTACTTTTTATCCCGGAAAAATATCACATTCCCGCGGGATAGCGTCGTGTATACAACGCGGGCGAAGCCGCGGGCGGAAAGCTAGTTTCGTATAAGGAACTGAAATTCAATACATATTTGACAGCAGCACTTTTGTCAGCTTTTGAAGGACGGTATACATAGTTTACTAATCGATTACCATGACGATAATTTTTTTATGCTAGGGGTACTGACCATTTTAGAACCTCTTAACTAAAATAGACGTTTAAATACATAGGTACATACCTAGTGATTATGAAGGCTCTTAGTGTTTCTAAAATGGCTTTTAAAGAAACGTTACGGGCTTTTATATTGCTTGCTTATAATGTAAAGACATGATCTAAATGTCTATTTTCTTCTTCAATGGTTTATTCATAGGTTTTTTAGTACATAATTTGCAATATTTCACAATCTGCAAGTTACTTAACCCGAATTCACAAAGTCGACGAGTTTTATAGCATACCTATATCGTAATAGACTTGTGAAGTAGCGAACAACCTATAAGGCGTTGTTTATATCGAAAGCAATAATATTTTAGTAGGTATATTTCGAGATATAGCACACAATTCAATGTACTATAAAATGAAAATACAAATCGCAACTCTGCTCAAATAATGTTTTAACTCAGAAAAACACATTGTTACACACACTAGTTTGGGCGATTTTGGTTCGAAAGTAGCGTTGCCAAGTGTCCCGATTTTAGCGGGACGTCCCGCGAAACAGCCGAATTTTACAATGTCCCGCTGGGACAGGTGTGTGTCCCGCATTATGATATTTTTCAGTAAGACAACGAAACAAAACAATCAAAGAGTAATATTTCACGGAATATACATTTTAATCAATTATTATGAGCACCTATTTTAATTGTAGTTCGCAGTGTTTTTGGTTTAGCAGTGTGCAGCTGCGGACCACGTTGTAGAAACAATTTCCGAAATTGAAAATTTTGAACATTTTAAGTAAGTACCTATTTTCAGTTTTATTTTGTGCAGAGAGTATTGTCTCGAATGAATATTATATGGACAGACGTGCGAAATCACAGAATTACAAAAACTTATTCGATTGGAGTTGCTGTAACATTCAATTTTCAACTATCTTGTAAAATTCTGAGAAGAAAAATGAACAATTGCTGAAAAAAGCAAAAAGTGAATTGAAATATGACAAACAATACTTATTATTTAAAAAACATTATAAATAAAAGCAATAATTCATTAAAAGTAAACTTAATTTTTTATCTTTTTATTTTTGTTGTCCCGCGGCAGAATGCTATGTCCCGATTTTTTTATTCAATTTAAGTACATGTCCCGAGTTTCTGTAATATACAGGATAATTTTTTTATCAGTGCACAAATTTTTAGGATCGACTCAGAATCGATAAGTGAACAACTTTCTCCTAGAAACATGGGTCGAAATACGACAAAAATTTTTGGACTTCCCATACTAATTCGATCACGTGTTCAGTCCGATTTGTATGGAAGGTCAAAAAAAAATTGTTATATTTCGACCTATGTTTCTAGGAGAAAGTTGTTCACCTACCGTTTCTGAGTCGATCCTAAAAATTTGTGCACTGATAAAAAAATTATCCTGTATAAGTATAAATGTAAATACCTGGCTACCCTATTCGAAAGCTGTGAGAAAACCGTTTTTCAAAAATTTTGAGTTTGTTTTGCATTTCGCATCTAGAAAGTTTTATTACTTTCTTTCTTTTCTTTCAAAAAATATGTAAGAAGTAGCAAATGAGTAGAATGCTTGTCGCCATCCTTTTGCGCACACAGAGGAAACAATCCATACATGTATTTTTTACGATTTTAAATTTATTTAGGTTAAGTCAACGTGTTTGCTTGCGATACACTTAATTTAGTACTAAATGCATAGAAAGAAATAGAAAATACTTATTGTGTATGGAAGCAAGGTTACAAGCAGGTCCTATTGCATTTTTTTATCCTCAACGGAGCACTTAGCCTCCATCACACCTGGTGTTAAGTGATGATAAGGCTGAAGGTAGAAGCGCAGTACTAGCAAATATATATATAGTGGCACTACTACCGGAATCCATTAATGAGGAACTAGCTAAGTAACTGCCTGAACAAATCTAGGAAAATATTGACGATTCATAAGTACATATTTATTATGCCTAAGTGAATAAAGATTTTTTTTCATTTTCATTTTCATTTCAACAATGCTGAAAACATCGTTGTTATGGCGTCATACTTAGATAAGGTGGGGTAGCTAGCCAGGCGGACTTTGGACAAGCCCTACCACCAACCAAACCGAATGCAATATGTACCCCCACTGGGAATCGAACCCGGGACCTCTGGGTCTGATACCGGTGTTGTGTACCAGTACACCACAGAGGCTGTTAAAACTTTACTTCAGTAGGTACTTAATGCATTGAAATAGAAAGAAAAAGGCTGGGGCCCGACTCTCAGGCATTCGAACTTTTTCAGTGTGGTAATTCGTATGTCGAACATTTTGTTTGTGGTTTCTATTGAAAAGTTAGAACCTCTGAGAACGTTTCAAACAAACTAAGCTGTCCCACATGTCAACAAATTCATTTTGACAGCTAAGTTCGTATACGAACATCTATTGGTTTCTACCACTCGTAGCGTTCGACTGGTTTTCGCTCGAACTTTTTCGATTGTGAAATTCTGACAATACAAAAACTGTGTTATATTTGAATTTCGAACTTATAAAAGTGAACTTTTCTCGATTGCCTGAGAATCGGGCCCCTGGGGGCCGATTCTCAGGCAATCGAGAAAAGTTCACTTAATATAGCTCGAAATTCAAATATTTTACGAAGATAACACATTTTGTGTATTGTCAGAATTTCACAATCGAAAAAGTTCGATCGAAAACCAGTCGAACGCAACGAGTGGTACGGACCAATCGATGTTCGTATACGAACTTAGCTGTCAAAATGAATTTGTTGGCATGTGGGACAGATTAGTTTGTTTGAAACGTTCTAACTTTTCAATAGAAACCACAAACAAAATGTTCGACATACGAATTAAAATCGCCGGGCATGTAAGAAAAGATTGATGGATGTGAATGAAGCGAAAGAAGTGTGCAATGATCTTAGCAGGTGGCGGTCCATAGTCTCTGTCTACCCCCATGGGAAACAGGCGTGCTATGCATATAGAAAGAAAGAACTTTCATAATCATCAGCCATTTAATGTCCCCACTGCTGGGGCACTGGCCTTCCTTATGGATGGATAAGGAGAATGAGCCATGACCCACCACGCGGGCTCAGTGCGGATTGGTGGGTATTAAAGAACTTTATTGTGTACAAAAACAAGATTTCATAAAAACAGGTCTTGTTGCTAATTACAAACACCTCCAATAGAATCTCTCGATCCTACTGCGTCTTTTTACCTTTTTTTTAGCTCAGTGGCTATATGAATTTAAGTCTCGTTATCGTTTAGCTCTTGATGTGTCCCCAATTCTTAACCCTCACGACCTTACCCAGATGTTCTAAGCGACCTGTGACGCACGTCTGAAGTTATCATACACTGCTTACATTAACCTGGGGAGGTTCAGTTGAGACGGGTTATAAGTATTTGAATTTATTATGCAACTGAATGACATTGATTGTAATCATATGCGAATTGGATTATTTAGATTTTATTTGTGGAATTCAGTATGCGTTTAACTTATTTCATCAGATTTGTTGGAAAAACCTGGCTAAATCATTACTGAATAGTATTATTTGATTACGAGTTATGAGTAAAGAAGTAGGTAGGTACGTTTTACAATGAAATAAATAAAGTAATAATGTTAAAAAGCAAATAACCATACGTTATAAATTGGATGAATTAGTAAATACTTAGATAAATTTTAAACAGAAGCGAATAAACTTAAGAAAGTACTTATACCTTTAAAAATATGCGTATAATTGAATATGAAAAATTACAAAAAATATACTTCGATGGGGATATACGACAGTAGTGAAACTGGATCGATATTTTCTAATACTACTTCATTTTCAATAGTAAAAATTGCACTGTTAATGCAAAACAGTAAAAATAATTATGAGTACTAAATTATCAACAGATTTACCTAGGTACATATTTTTCACCACAATTACGATAACGATAAACTATTTGCATTTTCCGTGTATATGTAACATACACTGAGTGCCGTGTATATTGCATATACAGGGCACTCCGTGGTTTAACCCACGTGGTCCCTTCCCGTTCCCGAGGGACTAGCGAGATAAAATACAGGGTGTTAGGGGCACCTTTGCAAAAACTTTAACCATGGCTTCAGACCATCTCATGCTGAACAACCTACAGCAAGAATTTTTTGTCGAAAATGAAATTAAAAAAAAATTCGACTCTTCATACAAATTTAGCAACAAATCGGGACATTTTGTATGGAGAGTCAAAATATTTTTTCATTTCCCACAAACAATCTTGCTGTGCGTTGTTCAGCATGATGGCCTGAAGCCATGGTTAAAGTTTTTGCAACGGGGCCCCTAACATCCTGTATAGCCTTTGTTACACGGGAATAATGTAAACCTAGCTTTCTACTGGTGAAAGAAATTTAAAACTTAGTAGTTTTTGAGTTTATTCATTACAAACATACAAATGAACAACAAACGAATCGTTACGTAAGTGAGTTCATTATAGACATAAAATGCTTCAAATAGCTTTTGCAAGTACCGGAAGCTCGTTTGGACAAAAACGTTTCGTCGGACATCTGTATATCTATCTGTATACATACATAGACATATAAATATACATTTACAGAGACCCAGTGACACACTCAATATCGGGATAGGACTCAAACAAACCAATTCGATTTTGGGCTATACCCAGTGTACAGTTCCGCACAAATAGATCGAGGCAACTTGTACCTTGTACTAAAAGTTTTACCACTTCTAGGTCAAATACAAATAAAACTGCAGTATCGTTTGCGTACCTTATTTATTTAAAGATTATTAAAAACAATCCGTGGCTTTGACCGTGTGAACAACTCGATGTTTTCCCGTAGGGTTAAGATGTCCTCCCGGGATTAAAAGTAACTTTTAAGCTATTCTAGAGTTACATCTGTCTCTGTGCCAAATTTTATACAGATCCGTTTACCTCGATTGAGCAATAATAACCCAAATTTTCAAAAAAAAATAATTCTTAATTTTAGCTTAACCACAGAATAGATATAGGTAAATACTACCGTAGGTACTTAACTCCATTAGGGATGATGACTGATGATTAAAATAACGAAATACTAATAAAAAACGAAAAAATATTAAACTTTTAGAGTCGCTTGTGTAGACCTCTTGGTTTTATATATATATATTGCGTTTTATTAGTTTTATGACCCTTCAAAGTTGGGTTGGCATATCCATTTAATAAGTATAATAGTAGTTTTCAACACACTTGCTCATAAAGTGAGCCTTATTACATCGATCTTAGGGCCATAAACCGAACTATAACCCACGCGTGCATAATAATATTACAGTACTAGTTGCGTAATAGAATTATCCCTACAAAGTTAAGTAAGTACCTAACTGCAAATTATATGCGAGTAAACAGAGACTTTTCAATTTCACCGGGTAATACAGTATCCCTACAAAGTTAAGTTAGTACCTAACTGCAAGTTATATGCGAGTCAACAGAGCATTTTCAATTTCAGCGGGTAATAGATACAGTTCTTTTTTTGTAACAACAAAGAGGTTTTATACGGCTGAAAATCCATTTACGTTTTTAGAATAAATAAATGTGTCCCTAATTAAGACAAAAAACATAATTAAGTATATTATTATCAAATTATTTATAATTCACAATAATTTGTTATAAAACATTTGCATTTTATCACTATTATTATACTTAATTAATTTGAAGTAGGCTGTATGGCTGTATGTAATCAATCACCTCACATTTGGCGCGTGCAAAAAAAAAAACTTGCGCGCTTTTTCCCTTAGTTAATATTAGGTTAATACAATATGTATGCGATAAATGTTTGTTTTTCCTCGCAAGTGTGTTGAAAAAGTGCGTATGAAACTCGTGAGCAACTTACTCACTAGACACTCGGCTGATTTACGCCCTCGCCTGCGGCTCGGGCTGCAACCCACAGCCTCGTGTATAATGAGCAACCTAAGCTCACTTGTATCATAATATACTATTATGTGACTGTCGCATAAGGAGGGGTATTAAAACACGAGTGGGAGTTTAAAAAACGAGCCTTGGCGAGTTTTTTAATAGTATTCCACGAGTGCTTTAATACCGAGTTATGTGCAGTCTCATACACTACTTTATCTACACTCATTACATTTATTATATATTTCAAAAATAAAGCAAATAAATATTAATTATAAAATGTGAATTGGTGCCAAACCCCACTCAAAGGAGTCTATACGGTCTATTCCTTCTAAATTCAAAATTCTAATTTTAAAAACGTTTCTGATTGTTGCCGGCTAAAGAAGAGCTTGAAAAAGTTGGAAGTCAGGGCCGGTAAATCCTACGGTTGCCATGGAGACTGTAAATTTAAGAAATATAAGTGTTTTATAATGAGTGACAGCTGTATCCGGGTGTTGCATAATGGTCATTATGAAACAACCGGATACAGCAGCTTTATTTTTTTAAGTTGACTATGGCATAAAGTGTATCAGTATACGTTCAGGCATTAGTTCATAATTCGAAAATTATAACATGAGTGTAGATAAAATTTATTAAAATAACTATTACCTTTAATTTAATTAGTCCGTAAAATGTTAAGCAAATTTGTCTAAGAAATCATTTTGATAAACACAATATTTTTCACACTTATGCTCTGAAATGTTAATATTATATTTGAGAAAAGAATGCAGTACGTGGCACTTTTCCGAGGTAAACATTCTAAATTTGAAAATCACTGCAGTAATGAATTTCAGTACTTACTTACTGCACTGATTTTAGTGCAGTAAGTAAGTACTGAAATTCATTACTGCAGTGATTTTCTATGGTACTACCAACTTTCTTTCTTTATTTTTTCTTTAGTTATTCCTGTGTATAAAAACAGAAAAAGCAAAGGGACATTTGCACCATACAGCCACATTATTATTATAACATAATTAGGTTAACTTTTTTTTAAATACGGTGCGCACAGAGTATATTACTTCGTATTGTACCACAAGCGCTATGTACCCTTAGCACCATGAAGCTCGACTTAATACTGAGGTAACTATGGAGAGTGCAGTACGAACAATTTTTTGTGACCACAAATTACACAGTGGCTGTCTTCCGTCTCACCTACACTTTAAAAAAATACGTATGGTCATATGAGACAACTGACAGTCACTACATACTAAATGTTAAATTTGCTGGTGTTCACTTTTTTATTCAGGGTGAGAACTCCAGTTACCTCAGTATTAAGTCGAGCTTCATGCTTAGCACGAACATCAATCGAAAAAAACAACAAACAAAATGAGATTTATCATAGACAAAATATCCTTTACAAGTAATTTTGTATGGGAAATATATACAGCGCCATCTACCGCCCAGAAGCGGGTATTGAAGTTGCGCATTTTAGTAGCAAGTAGTAAGTATCACTAGGCTGTATGACCGTTCGACATGGCCTCACAAACCAATATTAAAAAAACGGCGGGAATGATTTTCAGCGGTTGATTAGTCAATACAGTTTATATTGTGTAATAAATTATCAGAATGAGTTCTGCCAATGAAACATATACAGACATTGTATTTTTTTGATTTATGAGAGCCAAATTTGAGAGCAGAAGCGAAATTAATAACAGAAAACTTACTGCCAGCAAAATCAAAAGAAATATATATGAAAACCTACGATCTGATTTGGAAAAGTGAAAAAAAGGCGCATACGTTTTCGGAATCTGTGTTGTTGGCGTATTTTAATGATACATCATTAAAATAATATTATTATGGGCGATTTATACATAAGTGAGCCCGGGAAAACAATACCATTTACATTTAATAATTGCCCGAACATGTGTGATATAAATTTTAATAAATATTATTTAGTTAAACAGTTTTTTTTATTTCCTCGCATTTCTTGAGAAAAGCACTATACAAGCCTTGTACGGTAAGCAAATTACCTTGCCTCGAATGATTAAAGCCCTCGCCTGCGGCTCGTGCTTCAAACCATCCTCGACAATGTAATTTCTTACTTACCTGTCCTCGGCTGTAATGTACTATAATATAGCTGCCGAACAAATTTCTTACGCGTTGCATACAAACTACTCTAGCGTGACGTTACAATAGAGTAGTCGTTAGTGTGGAGCGTTTTTGGGCGAGTCCATATGTGTGTGCATTTCAAACTGTGATATCTAGGGGAGCTTTCATGATAGCAAAATAATTATTTTACCAATGTTTCTATCTTTGCGAGATCATTGTTATTACCTAAATAAAAAAAAACATCATACCTATTAGGTACATCAAGAACCAACGTTTTGACGCATAAGGTATTAAAACTGGCTGTAATTTGATGCTGGCTATAATGCACGAAATAGAGGATCGGACTTTTATTGATATGTCATTATTTAAAAGTGACGTTTAAAAATCTAACATTAGGTAGGTAACTATATCAAAAGCTTTGAGTATTCAAAACTCAAAAGTGAAAAAAAGTACAATCTGTTTGATAACGACCAAGTAATGAGCTGCTGAATTGTGACCAACCGTGACTCTCGGAAGCCATAATGATTGTTGTAACCCCTAAGGCTGATTTACATTGATCCATTAGCTCGATCCAGCGTCACTGGATTGCGGCGCTGGATTGGCACTGGATCAATGTAAACATGTTTTACTGGACGCTGTACTGGATTGAAACATGTTTACATTGATCCAGTGCCAATCCAGTGACGACACTAGATCGAGCTACTGGATCAATGTAAATCAGCCTTAATGGTTAGTTTTTTGCATTCACAATGCAATTTTTATAATAGAAAAATGGAAAATGAAGTATTTAGAAAGAGTTAGGACGTCGGACGGACGGTCTACGGCGAGCAACGACTCCGTAGCTCAGTGGTTAGAGCAGTCGCCCGGAAAGCGAAAGGTCGTGGGTTTGAGTCCCATTGGAGCTAGTTGTGAGACGGGTCGATTTTTTCTAAATACTTCATTTTCCATTTTTCAGCCTTAATGGTTTTGGCTTCCGTAGCAAATACAAATTTTTCAAAGATCATCAGCATCCTTGTTCCCCTGTATCCCCACTACAGCTAAGTAGAATGCTTCGGAAGCCAAAATTATTGTAACCCCATCAATAGTTTTGGCTTCCGTAGCATATTCGAATAAATTGTTCAAATATTTGTTCCCCTGTATCCTCACTGCTAGGGCACAGGCCATGTTATAGATGGATAAGGATAATCAGGCAGGCCCAATGCGGGTTGGTGGGTATTAAGAACGACTGTAAACGCAGACGGCTTGAACGGTCACCCATCTTGGTGACCGACGCTGCGGAAGTTGCTTAACCCCTTCGGTCCTGGTGTTCATTTCAATGGACACACTTAACATTTTTTTGCTTGTCTTAAGAAAAACATACATTTAATAAAATTAATTTATTCTTGGATCGTATTCAGTAGGTATCTACTTTTATAAGATTTTTATATCATAAAAAGCGTAATCCGTCTTAAGGTAAGTAGTTCGTGAAAAAAAAATGATTTTTTTTAATAGGTATATTCCATTTCACCATCATCATGTCAGCCGAAGGAAATTTTGGTCTAACTAAATAATGAAAAAAAATCGACTTAAACTTATTTTTAAGTTGTTTTATTAATTTAGGCCCGAAGAGGTTAACCTTCGAATGATCGAAGGGGTTAACCAAAAATATCGCATGCCGAGAGCGCTAACCACTCCGCTACGAGTTTGTAGCATACACAAATTGTCCAACATTTACATACAAACATACCCAAAAGGAATCTCTTGAAAATGGCGGAACCTAAATCCTGGGATTAACTTCAAAGGGCAAGCCGCAATTCTGAAAATGCGTTTTTATAGAAATACCCGCTTTGATGACAAGATTTTGCCAGTGAATTGCGGATGGAAGAATTTCTGGGGCTCAGCCGATTCCCTATCTTGTTTCAGGAGGGCGGTCATTTCGGGGCGTTTCAGAATAAGCGCGTTGAAGGACGAGTATCGGCAGATTTTTGTAACACGCATGAAAATTTAGATATTATGATTTATAGGAAAAATGTGATAGTAGAAAACCACGAGCACTTTAAGTATAGCTTTCAGGCGGGATTCGAACTCGCGCCTCCGGGGATCCGGCCCGATGCTCTGAAGAAGATGCAACTTACACGACTCTTTGAATTTTGCTATCATTTGGCTGTAGGCCAGCAGTGAATCATCAATGTGAGGAAACCCTCGCATCCGAAAGAAACATTGCTACAAATGTTTAACAATCGATTAAAATGAAACAGCCATTTAATAGAGATTTAAAATTATTTTTATGCATTCACAATGCAATACTGTAAGTATAAGAAATGTTTCTTTCGGATGCCAGGGTTTCCTCACATTGATGAAGCACGGCTGGCATTCGGGGTCAAACAAAACTATAGTAAAAATAGTTTCTGAGTGATATAGGCTATATTATCGAATAGTCCCACGGGAACGGGTACTACGCGGGCAAAACCACGGGGAGCCACTATCCTACTAGCGTTCACGACCAGGGGCCCGATTCTCAGGCATTCGAACTTATTCAGTGTAGTAATTCGTATGTCAAACATTTTGTTTGTGGTTTCTATTGAAAATTTAGAATGTTTCAAACAAACTAAGCTGTCCCACATGTCAACAAATTCATTAACCGACTTCTAAATCAAAAAGGAGGAGGTTCTCTATTCGTCTGTATGTATGTTTTTTTTTTTTTTTTTTTTTATGTATGTCCACCGATTACTCGAAGACGGCTGAACCGATTGAAATGGTTCAAACGTTATTACATCAGGTTGGTTCTCAAGTTGGTCCCATTTTTTGAAATTTCGAAATCGGTTCAGTAGTTTTCAGGAAATATTGAAAATACTGTCGTTTTCGTTACCACTTTATGTGAATTTAATACGTATCTTTAGGCATAACTCCTTTGTTTATAAACCGATTTAGATGATTCTTGTTTTGTTGGAAAGGGGATACCTCAAGGTATTTTAACCGACTTCGAAAAAGGAGGTTTTGAGTTTGATCACATACCCATTTACCAGAAAACTCGTAAATTGCCTGCACGATGCACTAAAAAGAGTGAAATAAAAATTATTTTTATAAAAAAATTAAACCGCCTTCTAAAAAACCACATCAAAAAAGTAAGAAATAATTCCTCACCAAATAAATAACGTAAGTACTTTGAAGTCGGGCGGGTTTTAACAAAAACAACAAAACATTGTACATGTTTCACGCCCGACTTCAAAGTACTTACGTTATTTATTTGGTGAGGAATTATTTCTTACTTTTTTGATGTGGTTTTTTTTTGACAGCTAAGTTCGTATACGAACATCGATTGGTCTGTACCACTCGTTGCGTTCGACTGGTTTTCGATCGAACTTTTTCGATTGTGAAATTCTGACAATACATAAAATGTGTTATCTTCGTGAAATATTTGAATTTCGAGCTATAAAAGTAAACTTTTTTCGATTGCCTGAGAATCGGCCCCCTTATCCCGCGGGAATGTGATATTTTTCCGGAATAAAAGGCTTTGTTCCTCTCCAGGCTACAAAGTATCTGTGTCCCAAATTTCAGCCAAATTCGTTCAGCCGTTTTGGCGTGATTGAGTAACAAACATACAAACATCTTTTCAAACAAACTTTCACATTTATAATATTAGTAGGATTTCTAGATAAATTCAACAAACGGATAGCGAAGTAAACGTACCTGCACTTTTGAATGGATTAAAAAATATTGCAAAGTTTTTATATGATCGTTATCCACGTTTTTTATGAATCGAATATTTTTACATTGTGACTAGATATAATCCAGGTTCAATCGGAATATGATATTTCAGGAATAAACTGAATCAATAGAATAAATCTGTTATATTTGGAACCATTAGCGATTTTCCAGTGAAATTGTCGTATGTATTTGCATTCATTGAAAGTTTTGCATTCATTTTTAAGCTCCGTATTTAAAGAAACTTCTGCATTTTGTTTTAGTTTCAAAATTACTAATAACTTCAAAGTTTTCATATAGCTCCTTCTTTTTTACTAAGAATTAGCAGGACATCAAACTTTGAATGTAGGTTTTTTTTAAATTTTAATCATCATCGTCTTCATTATCAGCCGTATGGCGCCCACTGCTTGACATAGGCTTTCCACAAGGATCTCCACAACAATCGGTCCTGCGCTGCCCGCATCCAGCGGCTTCCCGCGACCTTGACCAGATCGTCGATCCACCTAGAGGGCCTGCTCACGGAACATCGTCCAGCACGCGGTCGCCATTCGAGAAACTTTCCCGCCCACCGCCATTTTAGCTGATCAATCCTTCGAGCGATGTCGGTTGTTTTAGTTCTCCTACGGATCTCGTCATTTCCGATTCGATCGCACACAGAAACCATGTCTCATTCCCATAGGTCATGACTGGCAACACACACTGGTCTAAGTCATTCGTCTTTAGACATTGAGGTATTTTGGACGGTTTTTCCCGAACTTTTTATTTCAATACGATAAATTAATTAAATCAAGCAAGATCAAGGATAATTTATTCGTATATTATGCTGCTACAAGCACTTGTAAATGTTGAAAAGTTACGAAAGCGGAAGTGTACGATTTTGTAAGTTTTGATATTCAATCGACCATATTGGCTTAATACAACACGCACAATTTATGTACAGTACAATACCTGTGGAAATGAATTTAAGAACTTATTCATTTACGTAAATGAATACGGTTTTCCTAATGCAACTCTAGGTAGGTACTTATTACTTGATTGGCTTTCAACCAATTTAAGTGATCTTTTTAAACTCAATTTCCGAGGAATCACTTATTCATAAAGCTCGGGTCAGCAGCTTTTACATAATCCTGAAAAAATAACACTTTGTAAAATTTTGTTAACAAATTTAACTTTTTTTTCAATTTTTGCTATTATTTTTTCCAAGTTTACGTTGTTGCTTTAGTTTCAGCACTTGAAAATTTTCTTTAATATCAACAATATCCAAATCCAATAGATCTAAATACCTTACATTGTTAATCTTCATATTACGTGCACTTCCTGTCTTTATCTTAACTTTTTCTGTGGTTGATAACGTCTTTCGACGTAATCCACTCTAGCACCTGTCATCTCCTGACTTACCTCCTTCTCTCTCAGAAGACATATCTATACTAATATTATAAAGAGGAACGATTTGATTGTTTGTTTGTTTGCATCGAATAGGCTCCGAAACTACTGGACCGATTTTAAAAATTCTTTTACCATTAGAAAGCTACATTCTTCCCGAGTGACATAAGCTATATTTTATCCCGATATTCCCACGGGAACGAGTACTATAGTAAGTACCCGCGTATACGCGGGTAAAACCGCGAGGATCCGCTATTACATGATAAAAGTACTATTTACTTTTAACTAGTTAAATGTTTTGAGTCCTTGAAAAAAAACTTTGGGTATTTTTTTTGTAATACACACATCGGGGTAGCACTTAGCCTTCATAGCACCTGATGTTAAGTAAAGATAAGACTGAAGGTGGAAGCGCACTACTCCCGGAATCCTCAACCACTGAGGAACTGGCTATCTTATTTCTACCTGCCAACTGCAGGAACACTACAATGCTGGAAACATTGTTGTTATTGCTTCAGACTTAGATACGATGGAGGTAGCTAGCCAGGAGGCCTTAGCACAAGTCCTACCACCAACCAAACCGAATTAAATATTTACCCCCGCTGGGAATCGAACCCGGGACAACTCGGTCTCATTTCGGGGTGTTGTGTATATACCACTAGACCACAGAGGCCGTTGACCAATTCTTAAATTGAGCTTTTCTTAGGAACATGATTCCTTTATCGTTTTATTTAAATACGCAAAAGAGTTGAAACGTTAAAATGAAAAGCCCTTTAAAGATTTTAAAGCACAAATACTTACACCTTTAAACCAGGTAATCAAATTAGTTTTTCTTAAATATTACCTATTGTTTTTTTTCAACTGATGTCGTCTCATGATATTTCAACTGATGTCACTCATAGTCCATTAAACTTTGTTGTGGCTTTCCTTTTCTTCTCCATCCATCAACTTTAATATCCATCACCTTTCTTGTAGCATTCTTATCATTCCTTCTCATAACATAAATATAAAACTCATATACATCCACCGTGACAAAATGGAATGAGATCTTGTATCCTTCTATTTTCCTTTAAGAATGCATTCTCAGTAAAGCGCCGATGCATAACTCTGAGTTAGCAACCACATTCGAGTTAATTGAGTTTTATTAATATCATAAAATGTCTAGCTGGCCTCTTGCTAACATTTCGTTCTGAAATCAATGCTTTGGCTGCGCTTATGTGCTTGAATGTTTCCAGATTTGCGTATTGAATTGAAACTTATATTGAGCAGTAGACTTCTCTGTCCATCTGTTTTACGTTGTCACGCCTTAACTAAAATAGTATAAAAGAAAACACTTACCCAAAATTTGAGGTTGAAATTTTCTATGGTAAAATCAAAAGATTTTCGAACCTAGGACGCTATTTAAAGTGAACTATTGCTATGTCCAAGTACACTTTTTTAAATCCTTTCAAATAATTTGTTGCAATGACAAACCATGACAAAACGCCAATGATATTTTGTATCCTTCTATTTTCTTTCAGAATGCATTCTCAGTAAAGCGCCGACAACATTAGAGTTAATCGAGTTTTAATAATATCATAAAATTTCTAGCTAGCATCTTGCTATCATTTCGTTCTGCAATCAATGCTTTGGCTACGCTTTTGAGCTTGAGTTTTTCCAGATTTGCGTATTGAATTGAAACTTATATTGAGCAGTAGACTTCTCTATATTTTATGTTGTCATGCATAAACTGAAATAGTTAAAAAACTACCTACCCAAAGGTTAATGTTGAGGATGAAATTTTCTATGTAGTATCAAAAGATTTTCGAACCTAGTATGCTAAATATTGAGCAGTAGACTTCTCTGTCTATCTGTTTTTTACGTTGGCACGCCTAAACTGAAAATAGTAAAAGAAACTACTTAAGTACCCAAAGTTGAGGTTGAAATTTTCTATGTAGAATCAAAAGATTTTCGAACCTAGTATGCTAAAATAAACCGATTTTTTGTTTGATTACATAATTACACGACTATTGCTATGTCCAAGAACTCTTTTTTAAATCCTTTAAAATTATTTGTTTCAGTATAAACCTCATACTTCTGTTCTTGTACCATGACAAAACGCCAATGATATTTTGTATCCTTCTATTTTCCTTTCAGAATGCATTCTCAGTAAGCGCCGATGCATAACTCTGAAATTAGCAAGCACATTGGAGTTAATTGACTTTTATTAAAATCATAAAATGTCTAGCTCGCCTCTTGGTAGCATTATGGTCAAGTTGCTCTTTTGTGCTTGGGATAATGTTTCGAGATTTGCGTATTGTATTGAAACTTATTATTGAGCTATAGGCTTTCTGCTTGTCTGTTTCAACGTTGTCACGCCTAAATTAAACCAGTGGAAAAACAACTGCCAACCAAAAGGGATTAAATTTTCTACGTAGAATCAATGTTTTTTTTTAACCTATTATGCAACAGTGAATATCTTTTTTAACCGACTTCTAAATCAAAAAGGAGGAGGTTCTCTATTCGTCTGTATGTATGTTTTTTTTTTTTTTTTTTATGTATGTCCACCGATTACTCGAAGACGGCTGAACCGATTGAAATGGTTCAAACGTTATTACATCAGGTTGGTTTCCAAGTTGGTCCCATTTTTTGAAATTTTGAAATCGGTTTAGTAGTTTTCAGGAAATCTTGAAAATACTGTCGTTTTCGTCACCACTTTAAGTGAATTTAATACGTATCTTTAGGCATAACTTCTTTATTTATAAACCGATTTAGATGATTCTTGTTTTGTTAAAAAGGGGATACCTCAAGGTATTTTAACCGACTTCGAAAAAGGAGGTTTTGAGTTTGATCACATACCTATTTACCAGAAAACACGTAAATTGCCTGCACGATGCACTAAAAAGAGTGAAATAAAAATTATTTTTATAAAAAAATAAAACCGCCTTCTAAAAAACCACATCAAAAAAGTAAGAAATAATTCCTCACCAAATAAATAACGTAAGTACTTTGAAGTCGGGCGGGTTTTAACAAAAACAACAAAAAATTGTACATGTTGCACGCCCGACTTCAAAGTACTTACGTTATTTATTTGGTGAGGAATTATTTCTTACTTTTTTGATGTGGTTTTTTAGAAGGCGGTTTTATTTTTTTATAATTCACTTTTACGTGTTTTTGGGAAATGAGTTTTTGTTTGCAGTTTTGTTTTGAAGGCGGTTTAATTTTATTTGGAAAAATTTTTGTAAATTAGGTACTAAATTAATATCTTATCTACAACAGTACTATTATATATTATGTGCTACAACTATTATTTAAATAAAACACTTTTTACGGATACATAGCGCGCTTTATTACACATTGGGCTATTTGTGCTTTTTAAGGATTTTTATCTTTTTCCGAAATGTGTAATAAAGCGCTATATTTCCGTAAAAAGTGATTTATTTAAATGAACAGTTCGCGCAGAAATCTTTATAAAAAACTATTATGACAAAGAACTTCTGTATAAACTTCTTTCACATGATTTTACTTAATAAAGTTTATTATACAGTAAAATGTCTAGCTACTAGCTAAATTAGCATCTTGATAGCATTTCTTTCAGAATTAATGCTTTGGTTGTGTTTTTGTGCAAGTAGAATAAAGAGACATTTTGATACTTATTGAAACTTGTATTGAAAACAATCTTTAATAGTTAGTCAAACTAGTGGACCGCGACTTTTGTTTTGTTTTGTTTTTCTTATCTTTATTTTTATCTTGGGTTTTTTGAGACCACTTTTTCCTAGCATACCTACCACCATTTTTCCTATGTTTACGTTGTTGCTTTAATTTCAGCACTTGAAGATTTTCTTTCATATCAACAATATAATTCAATAGATTAAAATAACTACCTTACATTGTTAAACTTCATAAATGTGCACTCTTCTCTTCCGGTCCTTATCCTAACTTTTGGTAACGTTTTTCGACATAATCCACTCTAGCACCTGTCATCTCATCTCTTGATTTACTCCCTTCTCTTTCAAAAGACAGTAAGTACATGATAAAAGGACTATTTTAACTAGTTAAATGTTTTGAGTTGATTATAGTTGATTTTTATCTTGGGTTTTTTTTTGAGACTTTTAAAACCATACAATAGCAAAATAAGTCTTGTCTTAACCATGTTTGTCTAATTGTTCACAATCACAAGTGAAATGCTTCCACAAATAATAATAATAAAGCGAGACGCTATTCGTTTTTACTGTTTTTCTTCTTAATTACAATTAAAAGTTTTTGAGTGCGTTACCCAAGCAGGAAAGTTGGAAAATTTGCATTTTTTTTTTGCGACACCAGAATTTGAATTTTACTTCGACATAAACTTTTGTCAGGCATTACCAAACAGAGAACAATACATATTATAAAGTGACAATAACTCTTAAAGAACCATTTTGATTAAGTACTTACCATTAATAAAGTAAAATAAGTATCATTGTTAAATGAGCTTATTGCAATTATATTTACCTTCGTTCGTCGTACTATTATGAGGCTTTTCAAACGAAATTGAATTTTCATTTTCCCTCTTTTATAGTCAGTAAATAATAAAGTAGATTTTTTCGTATTGTTCCCGATAACCAAGTCCTTGCCTATCAGTTTAAAATAAACAGAAGTAAAAGATAACACAATAAGGCAACACACATTTATAGTAATAACCTTTAAAAGCTCCTATTGGCTACGGTAATGAAAGTTTTATGCAAGAATAACGCAAAACGAGTAGCCAATATGTCGTAAATTTGATTTTAGATGCAGCCGTGGCGGAGCGAGTTTCTTCATATGAGAAGCGTGGGCCACGTAACACAAAGAGGTTACCTAGGACAAGTATCTAAGTGTGATAGCGTCTTTCGCGTTTTTATTATCTTCACCTATCGTACCTTAGATTGGATTGCACCTCAATCAAAGAGCTAGCCAGGCCGACGCACTCTTGACATAGCACGTGCATTAAGCGCGTCACAAACGGTGAAGATGCTATAATATTTTATCTTAAGATATCGTAAGATAAAATATTATAGCATCTTAAACTATCACACACGGTTAAGATACGATATATTTTGGAATCTTTTCACTCGCTTGATATCCGTCATAGGTAGCGGACGAATATTCTGTAAACCATCTTATACAGGGTGATCAAAAATGAGCAATTCGGATTTGCTATTAGACTTATTGGACAGCTCATCAGACGATGATTCTGACCTGGAATTTGATACAAAAATTGCTATAGCTAATTCGAAGGCTAGATCAGTTTGGATAGAAAATCATATTAAGTTTAGAAAAGAACGCGGGGAATTTAATCTTTACGAAGATCTCTCAACGAAAAAGTTTCAAATGTATTTTAGAAAATCAAAGGAAACATTTCTTGCAATTCACAATCTGATTAAAGAAGATATTATGAAAAAAAATACAAACATGCGAGAAAGTATTACGACTGAAGAACGACTTGCAGTATGCATGAGGTGAGTAATAAGACAAACTACTTTTGTTTATTTTTTATTTTTACTCATAAGTAAATACCTAGAAAAAGCAAACAATTTAAATAAAACAGGTATTTAACGAGATTGGAACGAAATAACACTGAAAAAACTTTGTCCAGTGAATAGAGGGTTTTTAGCTTACAAGTGGTCCGGTAGTTTTGAATTTTTGATATGTTGTCCAGGATGGTTTGTGAGTATTTAAAATGCAAAATGCACAATTCCTCGCCCTCCGCCCCCGCCGCCATATTGAAAAAGTCGGCAATTTTTTCAGATTTTCGCTTAAATCTTCGTTTAGGTACATTTGAGCCTGAGAAGTCTTCCCAATGTTGTAGAGAATTAAATTTTCTATAATTAACACTTTAAATTTTGTTACTAGGATTGATAGTTGCGGGGATATGCACTTTTAATTAAATGGTTTTCCAGAAATTTGTCAAACTTTTAAAGAACAAGGTGCAAAATGGGCCCAGAGTCGTAGCACTTTGAAACCTTATTTAATATATACTAGTAAATAATTACAACATTTTATTATATGGTCACGAAGTTCAGTTGTAAAAAATTAAAAAGTTAGAGTAGTTCAAAAGTCTTGAAATAAGCTAAAAAAGAAATCGCTTATATCTTCGTTTAAGTGCATTTTAGCCAGAAATCATTTGTCACAATATTGTAGAGAATTAAATTTTCTATTATTAATATTTTAAATTTTGTTTCTAGGACAAATAGTTTCGAAGATAAGCACTTTTTAAAACTGCGCGGGCACCATGAATTTTCCGGAAAATAAGATCTTTTCATTTTTTTCAAAGTGCATATCTTCGAAACTATCTGTCCTAGATACAAAATTTAAGACATCAATAATAGAAAATTTAGTTTTCTACAACATTGTGAAGAATCTTTTCTGGCTAAAATGCACCTAAACGAAGATATTAGCGAAAGTTTTTAGCTTATTTCAAGTCGTTGTGAACTACTGTAACTTTTTAATTTTTTACAACTCAGCTTCGTCGCCATATAATTAAATGTTGTAATTGTTCATTAGTATATATTAAATAAGGTTTTAAAGTGCCACAACTTTGGACCCATTTTGCACCTTGTTCTTTAGAAGTTTGACAAATTTGTAGAAAATTATTTTTATAAAAGTAACTATAATCTATCCTAGAAACAAAATAAAAATAACATTGTCAACAATCGTTTCTGGCTCAAATGGACCTAAACGAAGATAATTATAAGTGAAAATCTAAAAAAAATGCCGATTGTTTTAATATGGCGGCGGGGGCGGAGGGCGAGGAATTGTGCATTTTGCATTTTTAATACTCACTAACCATCCTAGACAACATATCAAAAATTCAGAGCTACCAGACCACTTGTAAGATAACCACCCTTAATTAGTCTCTATTTACTGGGTTATATGGCCACATTAGCGGGATACAGCGAAGGTTCGTTATGGGCACTCTTTCTGAACCCAGGAACCATGGAGAATGACAGATATAAAAACACGAACAGTCGCCAAATCCTGCATAATATGGACTTTATTTTTAACTATTATCTAATCTAATTAAAGTTATAATCTTCCAAATATCTACGAATATTATGTGGTGAATCTAGTGATTGTGATGTGTCATCTTGATCCTGTATGGGTGCGGAGACGCTAGAATTGGGAGATGTAATGGTGTAATCTGCTTGATTCGTCTGTGGGTTGGAGTGAGTTGGTGATGTATATTTATTAGGAGCTGTAATGATGTAAGGTGCTTGGTTTGTCTGTGGGCTGGAATGAGCTGGTGATGTATTAGGATACTCGTAGTTAGACAATGACGAAGCGGAACGCGATGAACCGGCTATGGGCAACTGGAATGGTGAACCGCCTCTAATGTTATACGAAGTAGCTGAGGTTAAGGTCGAGTTGCTCGGTTGAGAAGCCAAATGCTCTTCTTTTGCTTCCATCACTATGTTGAATATTTGCCGCTGTACCTTTAGTTGTAGTCTTTCTGGTAGACTCTGTGTAGTTAACTGCATGCTATTAAAAAACTTTTCAATGGCGCTTTCTGGTTTGGGAGCAGCAGGAGATGATAGGAGTATCTGTTTTCTTAATTGGTCTCTTTCAATCGATCTATTTTCTCTGCGCCTCTGCTCTTTTTCTAGAACTGAGATGAGTGTGGCCTTTTTCCTTGGTGGAATAAAATTTCTTAATGTTTCGTCTGCTACACTATCACTAGACTGTTCATTAATTGGTTCATTTTCATTATTACTTTCAGTGTCTTGAAAGATATCTTCACTTCCAACATTTGTCGAACGTGGTCGATTTTTCATAGCCGGCAATAAAAACTCCATATATTTTTCATACTTCCATGTAGGCTTCGAAGTAGCTGCTTGGCCAGTAACCGTTTTCTTTTTTGCAACTGCTTGGCGGTGACTATCCCTCAACTTCTTCCAACAACCTCGAGCCTCTTTAACTAAAACAAACAAAATTTGTTACAGATATTTGTCAACTGGTGATTCTTTTCGAAGTATTGCCTTCAGTTATAGAATCGGCGAGTCAACTGTCTCAAATATTGTGGAAGAAGTATGTGACGCTTTGTGGAAACATTTAAAACCGCTAGTATTGCGAGAACCGACTCAACAAGAATGGAAACAAATTGCCATAAAATTTAAGAATGAGTGTCAGTTCGACCACTGTTGTGGTGCAATCGACGGTAAACACGTCATCATTCAATGTCCACCAAACTCCGGGTCAGCATATTTTAACTATAAAAAAACGTTTTCAATCGTTTTGCTAGCTATAGCTGATTCACAACGCAGGTTTGTTCTGGTAGATATTGGATCCATGGGTCGATTCAGCGACGGCGGTATACTGAACGACAGTGAAATAGGAAAGAAATTAAAAAGTGGCAGTTTGCCGTTGCCTGAAGAACAGCCATTACTTCCCGGTGGAGTCAATATGCCTTTCGTAATCGTTGGAGATGAAGCCTTCCCATTATTAAAAAATTTAATGCGGGCATATCCAAAAGACAGATTAAACGAAAGTCGCAAAATATATAATTATAGACACTGCAGAGCACGCAGGGTTGTCGAAAATGCTTTTGGTATAATGGCTAGTCGATGGAGGGTATATAGAAGACCAATCGAATGTAAAGTTGATCTAGCGGATAAAATCATAAAAGCTACAGTTGTCTTGCACAATTTCTTTATACAAGACTCAAATCAACATTACTTCAATAATATCAGAGATTCAAACGTTATCGTACAAGAAGAAAATCAGCTTTTACCATTAAGACAGAGTGGATATCGCTATTCTGATGATAGCTTTATGATTCGGGAGGAATTCTGCCACTATTTTAATACCGCTGGCAGTGTACCGTGGCAGTCGAATCGACTTCAGCGTAGGTTGTTTACGACAAGACGGTGAAATAAAAAATGTGCAGTTAAAATTTAATTTGGTACTTACCTGATTACTCAATCAAAATCAATATTTATAAATAAAGGTAATAAAAACTCTTAAAACATGTTATTTTGTTATTCTAATCTTATTTTTCTTTGTTCTTTTTATTTGGTGCAGGGGACGGATATTCTATGCCTTCTGCGCCAGAGGTCCCGGGTTCGATTCCCGCGCAAGACAGACATTTGTGAGCATGAACATGTCTATTTGTCTAGATCTGGATTTTTTATATTTGTATAATGTATGTATTTACAAAAAAAGTATAAAAGTAAGTATATATTTATCCGATAACTAATTTCCATAACACTGTTTTCTAATGAAATTTACCGTGGACTAGATTAATTGGTGTGATTGTAAGAAAATCATTTATAATTAGGTAGGTATTTGCAATAACTTTGTCACGGTAATATTATCTTTTAGTATTCTGTGTTCAAACAAACATACGGAACGCGAGCCATAGGTAGGTACCTGTGCTACACCATGTAGAGACCGGCAAATGCCCCGCCGGCCGCCGCGTAGGTACTTACTTACTTTGTTTGTGGTACCTATAACGTAAGCCTCGACGCGAGTAAAGCTAATCCTATTATAAATGTGAAAGTGTGTTGGTTTGGTAATGCTTAAAATTAATAAGCACATAAGTATGCCAGTATGGATAAGACGTAATATCATTATGAAGTGATTATGATAGTAGTAAAGTAAATGGTAGGTACTTAGCTATCATCATCATCATCATCATGTCAGCCGAACGACGCCCACTGCTGGGCATAGGCCTCCCCTAAGGATCTCCACAACGATCGGTCGCTTAGCTATATAATATAATCCAAAAATGCACAGCTATCAATGAACTCGACTGTACCTACTTACATTGCCTATATTTTTTGTAGTAGGTAGAGTAGGAAGTGAGTTACACAACTGAAAGATAACATTACCATGGCTTTGTCTTTTAATAGGGTACCTACCCATTCCCATATGTACCTACCTAGGTATGTGTTTAAAAATGAATCGGAATAAATTCAAGTAAACTATGCTCTCTTACCATCTTTCAATGCGCATTCCTTTGTCACTGCTCTCCACGCTTCTTCCTTTAGATCATTTAATTTATACTCTTCAGAGTCTACTTTCCATAGACATGGATATTTCCGCACACTTTCAATTAGTCGCTCCATTATAAAAACTGGTGGCTGGCGGTCGAACGTGCAGCGCGCGGCGGGGTTCGCAATGAAACAGAGAATGAGAAGTGTCTCCCGCCCCGCACCAGGGGGTGGTAATTTCAAAGAAAAAATATTTATACAGGGTGCAAATAAAATCAGTTAGTACTTACCTACAGAGATTTTTTTCTATGAACCAGAATCTGTAATAGATCACATTAAAATAAAAAAATGAACAACTGTTTTTTGATAATTTTGAGTAAGTACAAATATCCTAAATAACACAAGTTCATGCCTACCAAACGCGTAGGGTATTGGCGGGGCGAGTGCGGCGATCGGTTCATACCTATTAGTTCAAAATTACCTGATCCCCGCCCGCCCGCAGGCAGTCAGTCAGTCAGTCGCCTGCGCAACTCCCGCCGAGCGATACGTCACGCGTTATCGTTTTACCTGCGCAGCGCAAACACAGCAAAATGCAACGGTTCTCGTTGGATTTCAAATTTCATAAAATGGTGAGAGTATACATCCTTAGTGCGGTAGTATCTAACCATCACCAAGTGCGGTTTAGTGTGAACGTGTGGGCCGGCATTCTCGGCGATAAAAGTAGGTCTAGGGCCGTACTTCACCTACGATACGACGTATGGCGACCGATAGATCGGCCGTGCTGGGCCGGTACCATAAGCCAGCCAGATCACCGGACTTGACGCCATGTGACTTTTACTTGTGCGGTGAGATCAAAAGGCTACCTAGTTAATGTAAACGCGATCGAAAGCCGATGTGTCGATATGATGGCGCGTATCGAAGTTCATTTGAGACAGTTCGAAATGATAGCACAGAATGATAGTGCAGTTTTGTTTGTCACGATCACGAGTGCGCGCGGCGGAACTACAGGCGGAATGCAGTGAAACGTGAATGAAACGTGCAAGGCTGCCTAGAGCGAAACGGACTGCATTTCGAGCAACTCATAGGGCGTTTGTGCACTACACTGAATTTTACAGATCCGGATAAAAACGGATGCTTGTATTTTAATAATTAATCATTTATATATAATAGTAAGAATTTATTTATTCGAATTATTATGGTTTGAAACATTGAAACTACACGAAATAAATAAATTCTTACTATTATAATTGATGAATTATTAAAATACGACCATCCATTTTTTTCCGAATCGGTAAAATTCAGTGTAGTGCAGAAACGCCCTTAGTGCTAGTTCAGACGACGACGGCGCGGGAACCGCGCGGTTTGACACGCGATTTGTTCTACACTGTTCGCTCAGGATCAGCGGGGTAATTGTAACTTGTGGAATATTGACAGCAGTGTTAAACGAAAAACGCGTGTCAAACCGCGCGGTTCCCGCCGTCTCGTCTGAACTAGCACTTAAAGTAGGTACTCTTATTTCTTTGATTTGTGATCTGTGCATTTGACGCTCATGATAGTGCAGTGCGAACTAAATGGATTACTCAATCAAACTTAGAGGTAGGCGCTACCACCAACCAAAATAATCATTAATAAAATATTCATAAAATTTGTATTTTTTAAAGGAGATCGGAAAAATGACCCTAAATACGAAGTTTAGAAGGGTCAGTGCTGAATAAAGATGCTGTGAGATCTTTAAAACTCGATCGACAACCTCGACGTTCTTTTACGCTTGACTCTCATTTGTTTGTTATGATGTAGGGCTATTTAATTTTTTATTTTAATTATTTTGTACATAGTTGATTCAATTTTTTAAAATACGCCTGGGTACAAGTAGCGGCACGTATCTCGATAGTCGTCGAAGCCGGGGCGGGCCGCTAGTTCTCTCTATGCCCAGCACCGAAAACGGGACAACCTGTATACACATCTTTTCGTATCCAAAATATATATTTCGTATCTTAAGATAGTATCTTAACATGCAAAATATATATTTCCGTATCTTAAGATACGAAATATATATTTTGCCGTATCGCCTAGCATCTTAAGATACTTAATATGAAAATATATGTTATCTTCGGCGTGTGTGATGGTCCATTGAATTGTATGGCGAGCGATATTCTATGTTAAGATAAAATATTATAGTATCTTCACCGTCTGTGACGACCTTTACTCACAAAATATTTTCATAAAACCAAACCAAACGCACCCGTCTCCCCCCACCCCTCACCCGGTTAAACCAGTCCAGTCAGTTCGGGCCCGGCTGCCGCGCGCATCGGTCCACTTAAGTGGGTGAGAACCGCATCGCGTTGTGTTACGAAAAAACATCCTTTTGTACCAAAACCAAATCAGTGTTGTGGATTCCTCAAGTGTCGTGTGAGATTGTGCTTTCCAATTGTGATGTTGTTTCCAGTTGATACAGTGGATTTCTCATAAAAGTGTGGACGGTACAACCACTGGACGCCTTTCCTCCGATCTCGGGATATCATTAAGGTATTTATTGTAACTCAGGTTCATTGTTATAAGGAATTTCTTTCTGCCCTCGTGTGGAGTTGAATCGATAGTACGGATTCGGTATTTGTGTAAAGATGGTTTTTCGATGTAATGCGCGTATGGACTTGTGTTGTATGTTTTGCGGATTTGCATTGTAGATGCGCGGGGCGTGCATACATTGATACATTATGCAGTGTGATCTCGTCCTAGGTTCGATGCCGGCTGTGGGCGTTAAAGTGTTCATGAAGCGGTTTGATGTAACAGCATTATGAAAGATAATTGTCCAAGGTACTCATATGAAAAAAGGAAATTACAGCTAATTTACATATTAAAACTAAAAGCTTTTAGAATCAAAATCATGCTCATACTCAACATCAAACACATCGGTAGGACTCAGGACTCAGAACTTATAACATGGATGCAACAAAAGAAGCGTGTAATTTCAAAGTTTCTATTAATATTACATTTGTTTTATATGAAAGACTTCACAAAATTAAACATAGCATGAAAAATCTTTGAAATATTTTAGTGTTACCTTCATAAACATTAAAAAAATGGTTTAAAATCAAGAAATACAAATCAAAAGCTCTGAATTTTCGACCGTTCTGGATAGATGGCGTTACTAGTTCCAAAACAAATACTTTTCTTCGTTGTTTTCGTGTAAAACTATATTTATTGCTTTTTTATCCGCAGATAGAAAGGTTTCGTGCATTTCATTAAACTAACAATTGAAACAATGATTTTATTCATGTCGAACATAATCATTATTGTAAGTACATGTTTTGTATTCACAAAAGCTGATAATTTAATTAATTAGCACAATAATTACAACGAAATTTCCAGTAATTGTCGATTATTTGGGAGTAGGTACTACTTATTGTTTCACATTATTAAGTTTACAGCTGTTAGTCAAATAAAATATTGACGAATGTTTCAAAGTTCACCATCCAGAGCAAATAATATAATTAGATCCATTAACTTTTTTAAATATGCAAAAACTCTAGTGTTGTTCACCAACTATTTACCTACCTCAAGTTTCACTGAAGACACGTACATAAACTAAAAACTAGGTACCTAGTCAAATCGCTTCATTTACATGAAATAAAATATTTTTCGTATTACTAAGATCTTCATTTATTATTACCTAACCTACCAAACATTAAGATTGAAAGATTTTGTTATTTAGTCAAGAGATTTTCGGTTAGTACGTTATTTATTAATCATCTTGTAACCAGAACCTCTTTAAAGAAAACTTGGTAAAACTTTTTTTTAAAAGGGGTATGTAAACTGAAATTAACAAAGACAAAATCTCGGGCGCTGCTTGTTAAAAATTCAAAAATCTTGGTCTACCTACATAGAAAATAACAAATCAAATCATCTTCAAAGTCATAAAACACAGCTCAGAATGAATGAATCTGATCACATAATTTTATGATCAACTTAAGGGTTACAATTTACCACATGAAACCGTTGATTTAGCCATAAAACATGCCATAAACTCGATATTGATGCGTCCGTGTGTGCGATAAAATTGTGGATTTCGAATAATAATAAGTATTAAAATAACAGGAACCTTTAATACGATGCATTTACACGAAATGATTTACTATTAACTTAATGTTTCAATCTCTCGCACGGAGTTTAATATTGTCAAATTAAATTTTAATGACTCCAAATCGTACCGTTGATTAAGTATTTTTTTATGTTTTGGTTATGTCTTTTATGGATGCTTTTATTCTGTATTGTGATATTACGTTGACTCCCTCTCTTGCCTCTTGAAATGAACCAAAGTCCAGAAAGAAACTAAACAAAAGCCGCTAATTTTAATTTAACATTATTTTTTATACATAAAACGTAATAACCACAGATTACGTTAACGTTTAAATAATCTGCGTATCATTACGGCTTTACGGATAATGAACACAAGTTAATTTGCTTTAAAAAAATATCGAAATGCTCCCGGAAATGTGAGCGTGCTGCCAGCAGAACAGATGTCGACATGTGTCGATTGTCGCGGTGATGTTGAAGCCAATGCCGTCGCTTAATTGACTAGGTTAAAAAAAACGTAGCTCTATGGTAACACGACGCAATGCACGAGAACAACTTAAAATGAATTGAACGTTCCATCCGTGTCCTGAGGGTGTGTTCGAATTTTGATTTATAGTTTTACTTTTAAATTTATGGAGACGCCATTTTGCTTTTTTGTAGTTGCTTTTAAGTTGTGAGCTGCTTTTAGGAGACAAGTAGGGATAAGGGCTGGTATTCTACTTCCTACTATGATATACAGATAGATACTATAAATGCGAAAGTTTAGTTAAGTTATGAATGGAACAGGAAGGACGTTTTTTTCTAAATCACGCCCAAACCAGCACTGAATGGAATTTGGCAGAGTTAGGGCGCTTATGCACTACACGGAATTTTACCGTCCGGCAGTCCGTTTTATTGACGGTCCTGCCTTGGTCCTGCCTACAAAATTGGACGGCCGGACGGTAAAATTCCGTTTAGTGCACAAGCGCCCTTAGATTAAAGTCTGGAATAAATAGCCCATAGATTTATTATCTCAATATTTCGATTAGAACGAAAATCAAACCACGATGCTCATTCTAGTATTATATACCTACTCAACAAAACAAAATAGAGGCACTGGTCTTTTTTTATACAAACGTGCTCACTTTAGCGTCTCATAGATGAGGAACTTTTTGCATCTCTGCAATGATTTTTACGTCAATGGAGAGTCCAAACGACCAATTGTCAAACCTTGTTTTCAAAATTTTCCAAAAACCGCTCTACATTCACAAAAAGGAAAAACAAAATAGTCAAACTTCATGTGCCATATTTAACGATATACCTACTTAATGTGGAGTTCGGTTCATTGTTTTCCTTTTTGAGAATATTGAGCGGTTTTGGCAATTTTTGAAAACGAGATTTTGGTCTCTCCATTGACGTAAAAATCATTGCAGAGATACAATCTATGAGACGCTAAAGTGAGCACTTTTTATGAAAAGTCCTTACAATACGCGAAATACTTACATAACCAAATTTCATGATTTAGTAACCTCACAATTAGATTTCTTACACTGACTGACAGTGTAATCACCCGGACTGTCCCGAATAGTCCTAGGTTCGAGTCCCATCGGAGGTAGTTGGTTGGTTGGAGACGCGCGGCGGTTTTTTACTAATACTTCACTTTTTTAAATAAAAATTGCATTTTAAATGTATAAACCGTAAAAATAAATATTTGTTAATTTAGAAACTTGCGATGCGATGTCTTACATCAGTCGTACCTAATGTCATCGACTCGTACACCTTCCATTATTAAAGATAACGGGCAATGACATAAATATTTTTCTTTAAGACGTTTGTAGTGACGAGAGTTGACAGGTGTCAAATGTTTCTACATCTCATTAATGTCGAATGATATAGATAGGTTCTTGAGCTAACGATGGGATTTGTAACTGTTCTACTATTTAATAAATATAAACAGATATCTGAAAAAAAAATCCATTAAAATCCATATCAACAGATAAAATCTAATTAATATAACATTGTAGAACTGAAGCTTTGAAATTTTCTATTAATAAAGTAACGTTTCGTCTAATCTCTTAAAATGTAATGGTATGTATGTGAATCAGTAATGTAATAATAGTAAAACTTCATACAAAAATAGTAAAAGCAAAAAGTTTAAAAATCAGTGACTTCTAGACTATTAAATAGATAAGTACAAACTTATTAATATTACCTATTAAGAGGAAATATTTGAAAATAAAGTAAGTTTAAGAAAAAAAATCAATTCTTAATAAAAATTGCATTGTTATTGGATAAACTCTAAAACTACTTAATAGATTTCAAAACTTCTTATTAGACAGCCTATATTTTATCTCGATATTCCCAAGGAAACGGTGAAAGTCAAAATTCTCAGTTGACATTAAAAGTTTTAAATAAAATATATAATACAGCCACCCCATTTTAATTTATCTAAATTAAGGTCAAGCTATAACTTAGTTTAAGTTAAAGTTTAAAATTTAATTTCAGATAAACCCAAGGACACACGATATCTAGATTAACTAAGCTTTACTTTATCAACTCCGAACTTTTAAGTAGGCACTACAAGTTGGTGAAAACAAGATTTACTCCGCTTCAGAGAGGTTTTTTTTTCTACTTTTCCGCTTATCTCTTAGATTACAGTTTGATGGTCCAACGTTTTGTGATGTCCCTATTTTTTGGCCCGTTTTTAGCCAAGACGTTTAAGAGCAAAAAGTTACCCATTCATCATTTATAATGAAAAACCTATTTCTTTGCAATTTACGGCAACACCAACCGCCGCTGTGGTCTAGTGGTACACCACCTCCAGTATCAGACCATGAGATCCCGGGTTCGATTCCCAGTGAGGGTAAGTACATGTTGTATTCGGTTTTGGTTGGTGGTATTTAGGACTTGTTAGAAGTCCGCCTAGCCAGCTACCATCATCTGATCTAAGTCTGATGCCATCGCCATAACAACGATGTTTTCAGCATTGTTGTGTTCCGGCAGTTAGAGATAAGATAGCAGTTCCTCAGTGTTGAGGATTCCGGGAGTACCTAAAGCGTTTCCATCTTCAGCCTATCTTCACTTAACATCAGGTGAGATAAAGGCTAAGTGCTACCCCGTTTGTAGGTTAAAAAAACTAAGAAAATATTTACTTAGAGTGCGGGCCGATCGCCGTAATTCTATGCAGGGCGTCTTGATCACGTTTGCGTCTTGACGTTTGACTTCGTATTGCCGTAATGACATAACGACACACACGTCACGCCAACCTATAGTCCCACAATCCTGTCTGATCCGGTGACATCCGTGACAGAGGAACCACTTGCAATACTAAATTAGCTGTCAAAATTGACTGTCGTATGAAAACTGTTTTAGTTCTAAAGATTATCACCGGAACAGAAAACATTGTCACACTGTCAAAGCCGCGCGTAATAAAAAACGGTTTTGCACGTCAACTGCACGTACACTTGACTAATGCGTCATAGGATTACCGCGATCGGGGCCCTGGTTTTCATTCAATATGCCGCTATCTCTGAGACCCCGGGTTCCAATCCCGGCCGGGTAAAAGTAGAAAACGAACAATTCTATATTTTGTCGTGGTATGCACGTCTTTTTTCTCATTGCTATACACAATTTATACTAAGCTACATACCTAATATTTTATGTATATGATTATTTGTTATATATATTTCCTGTATTTACACTGACTTGGTTCAGTTTCATTAAAGCTTTGAAAGCTCTTTGATCATTGAAACATTTATTGATCAACCATCAAAAGTAATACCAAACCAAACACATACAAAATAACTAGGTACCTAATTAAGTTTTGAAAACTGCAAGTTATGCAAATAAAATCGGCAAACCAAACCGCTTCAAAGCGTACTTTAACTAGCTACTAACTCTGAAACTGAGCTAACGTATCTAAATAAACCATCTATTTAACTTCGACATTTAACAGTAAAAAAATACTGGACCATCTTATACCGTTACGTGGTCAGTCAGTTGAAATCCCGCGTTGAAATGAGCTCTATTTCTTACTCCTTAGAGTTCGTTTTGTTGGTGGATTTGTTTAATATGCCCATCGCTCTCATCTTGTAGGGATTAATTAAATTTGACAAGGCATTGTGACATGAAGTTACTGTTAAGCATGCACATAAGATACGCCATTACTGATGCCTGTGAGACAGTTGGTGACGCTGGTAGGCCTAATGTCGATTCTTGACGGTCACAAACTATGAAATATGAGATTGTAATCGTCGATAAAGAGGTGCATTTAAAACTTGTTTGAAATATATCTCAATTGTTTGGACAATAAAGATGATAATTGCTTAACAGTTTGAATTTTTAAGGGTTCTGATTTGATGTTATTACGGCTTATGATGAGATGCAACAATACTTCAATATCTTAATTAGATAGGTACTTGAAAACAAGCAAGTACACAAGTTATAATGGTGTTCATACACCATCCTGTCTATCGTCCAATCGGCATGACGCCAGGCTTGATCCAATCTGCAGTTCGTCCATATCACACCATAATTTGATAACTGTCTTGCCAATCCACGCCCACCCACGGTCAGTTCTACTTGATCCAATCGGCATGATGTATCGTGGTGTAGCCAGGCCAGCATAAGTTTAAATGCCTAACGTCTTTCAAAAAGTAATATTAAAAACAACACTTTAAGAAATAATGAAACTCAAATGAAATATTACATCTATAAATCTTTATCGAAAATATTAAACATCTGAGACAAATAGATAACATACATATTGTAACGGCGAGGACCGATTTTGTATCCAATGCTACCGCTATCGATACCGATGGAGAAATATCGGTGTTATAAAATATCCAGAGTGCAATATCGGTACGATCGAATATCGCGAGCTTCGAGCTAGTCCGATTCGAAATTAGTTTGTTGGATTACAGAAACAGGAATGAGATACCGTATTCCATCTGGAATCTTGATCTGTTTAGGGAAATTGTCTGTGCAGATAAGTAGATAGGACCTACAACTAATGGAAATAATAATGTAAGACTACTTACACTACAAGACTGCATTCACTAGAATGCAATTGATTAAAGATAACTTTGACAATGTATTAAACGGATTCACAACAGAGTTGAAAAAGTGTAATGCAGCGCTTACACGGCCAATTTTTTTGACAACAATTGCGTGGCAACTGTAATATCATGCCATGTCGGTATTGCTTGATGTGGTCGTGACGTCATATTTCGCGGGGATTAACAGGAATTGCGCAGTTTTAGTTGTCCGTGTAACCGCAGCCTAAATGTGAAAAAATACGAATAAAAAGTAGAAAACGCTTGAAGTATTAAGTTATATTAATGTGGAGAAAAATCTTATAGAAGATGCAGCAGATGTGCTTAAATACTGATGTAATGTAACTAAGTATGAACAATTTATTACAAAAATGATTTTGACACATAATTTAGCGATGAATTGTAAAATGCTATGAAAAAGTGTTCGAGTGACAAAAAAGCTCATCTGCAACACTTAAAAAATCATGAGAATTCTTATTGAATAGTTCAATCTCATCAATGCATCGTTACTCAATATTGTAAGAGTCTAGACATCTCAGCTTAATGATACAAGTCTACGAAAGCCCCATGCATAGAATGCTTTCAACAATGGAACATCTATAGAAATTGTTTTTGGTAATTACCGGCTCAAAAGGTAAGGTTTAGTAATGGATGTTCTCACCACGTTACCATTTACAGTTACAAATTTAAATGTTTTTCGAATTGAACTCTTATGTAGATGACGTCGGGTGCACTTAAGATAAGACCAACAGCAAAGTTATGATTGTTAAGACGGTTCACCGTTGTCATTCTGGGATTTAAGTGGTTTTCTACCTATTTATTAAGCTATGAAGATATCTAAAGAATCTGGGGAATCTTTTAGACTTCATAAATGGGGTTTTTCAAAGTGCATTACACAATAAATAAACTAGTTCCCAAATGTTTTATCGAAATTAGCTTCGTAAAGTAGTCATTACTAATTTGTCAATGTCATTTGTTTCATCACTAAATATCACGGAAGCAGCATATCGATAGATTCAAGAAATGACATCTAAAGTTCTAAAATCTTGAAAAGTGATTCGCGATATTACTCTGCTAATATATTCTCAGACTAAGATAGATTTACAGATAGAAGGGACCCAAAGTAATTACACCAACTAATAAATTATTCATTTACATGATTTGAATTTTATTAGCACTTGAAATCCAATGGGTTTGATTCCACGAGTATCGACTGAAAGAAAATGTTTTAACCGCCATTTTCACTGAAATGAAAAAGCTTAAATCTACGCTTGTGCAAAGAAGGGAAAATGAATAAAATAATAATGCGTATTACCTCTGCATAATAGTCGAATATAAAAGTAAAAATAAAACTGAAGCAAATCGACTGTTTAAACCTCTTTACACCGAGACGTTTTCTCAGAAAAAAATATAAAAATTCTGATGATAGAAAATTGTTATACTTACGTTACGCCCCGTTCGCACCAGGCGATCTGTCAACAATTTGATCACGTAAAATATAATATTAATATGAGTATGGAATATTTTCCAGCGATGATATTGCGAGCGTGAATTATTTGTTCGTTGGCATGCAAAAATGTTCCGAAAATGGGAACATCGAGACTTAAATATGCATACCGTTTCTGTGTTGCCTCAGAAACCAAGAGAGTACAATAACTTTGTTTTCCAATCGAAACGCACGTCTCTCCATTCTCTTCTTATTTTATTTTTCTCCTTCCAATCCCGGAAAGGTTAATTACCGGTTTTTTACAATCCATCATGTTTCTTCGAAAGCTGTTTATTGATCAGCGGCTCTTCAGTTCACTCGTCGGAAACTTTACGGGTGATTATCGCAACAATCATCATTATTCTTCATCATTAAATCAGTTCGCACTTCAAATACGTGTGAATTCGCCGAGAACGCTCCTAAACTATATTTAACTGCATTATCTTCGACTTTAGCAAGATTCTTCCATCCGGGCAGCTGTTTTTATGCTCCAACCTCACCTTAAGAACTGTAATCCCGTGGTTCTGCAGCATTTTATTGTTTTATTGCACCGCGGCCGAGCACAGTGCGTAAGGAAACAACATTACGAGATAACCCTCAGGCGAAATGGGTATAAGAATGCTATTTTACTGTCTCTAAGCTCGGCTTCGGATAATTTCGGTTGCCGTTAGGGTTTTCAAGTTGAAAGTTTATTATGGATTACAATTGTTTGAAAATTACGCACGTATACAGAATCTATTATATTATGATTTGTGGTCGTTCTGTCAATCAACAAGGTTTCTGCTGAGTGGATATCGTAGATTGCACTTCTAAGACTGGTAGATAACAAAGCGAAAAGCTTTTCAATCTAGCAATCAGCTCAACAAACGATCGATTTACGTAACACCGCTTTACGAGCTTCCTTTTACTAACACTCGAATGAAAACGTCCGTTTGCTTCGCTCGAGCAAAAATTCTCTATATATTGGCGTCTGCCTTCAAGAATTCGGTTGGATTTGCGTAGATACGGGGTAATGTACCGATAAAGTCGACAGGATCGTTACATTCTGTAAGATTAGGGAGCGGTGGTGAATCAACCGTTTCTCTGGCAAGATTTTACGAGTTTTGTATGACTCCGGAATCGTGCTGAAGTTATTTCCAAGGGATAATTTTAAAAGTTTTGCGTCATCAAATAGAAATTGCTACGTCCCTAAATGAGATTCTTAGCTATTATACTGAGAGGGTTCTTTTGATAGTAAAGTCTTGAAAATAGCTCTTTTACACTTGCTTAATCTAATGGCCGTAAAGATGTGAGAATTCTCATGTGTAAATCCTCTTAATGTAAGCGCCATTCACAAAATCCTATTATAAACCAACAGAGCATAATAAAATTGCAATATTTTGAGTGCGTCGAACACTTCTGCACCCCATATAATACAACTGTCAACGCTAGTAATAACATCAGGTAAAAATTGGAGGCCAAACTTGTCCCTTGGCGTTGAGAGGGTCGTATCGGATGTCTCTTTCACTAATTGGCTCCAGCGGAATAACAGAATTCGGAACAGATGGATCACAAAGTATTCGTCATTTGGAAACATTCACTGGAATTCAAACGACGACCGTAATAAAAATTAGGCATGTTTAAAATGATTGCGCTCGTTTATTTGGGTCGTATCGCCGTTTGGAAGAGATACCGAGCAACACTCCTTCGAAGTTAAATTGAGACATTCAATGTTTGCCCATTTTCTCTTCCTCCAATTTTGCTCCAATAGTAAAAGTAAAAAGCCCTCGCACCACCAACGAAGGCGATATACGACCTCGCCAGACAGACCCATTTCCTTTAATGTTTTCATGAAGCTGGCAAACTAAAGAGCGTGTAACAACGTATCTATTCGTAGCCTTTTAATAGCTGGGGAGCGTACGAACTGGTAAGTATTAAGTTTTATCAACAATCTGTAGGAATGTCACGTCTTTATAACTACTTATTCTTTGTCCTGTGAATGCAGCTGTGCGATAAGGACGGGTGTAAGGTATTGGGATCCCGCTCTCTTGTGGTCGTTGGCGCTTGAAAAGGCACGGAATCGTGCGTCTCTCTCGGGCATAGGTGTTCAATTCAATAAAAAATGGCGTACCTGTACCGGTCCCTTGATGTGTTTATACATTTTTCTTACTGTGTAGGGTTTTTGTTACGGATTTTTCGATTGAGACTGAATCGCGGGCGTTATTAAAAAAGTTTCTCAACGTAATTTTCGCGGTGATTTCTCTGGATGCCCGCGAATTTTTGGTAATTTATCGTTTTGCTTTCGCGCGCTTTATCGAGTTTGGAGCGTTAACATTGATTTATTATTATCGATATTTTTCGTATGCGGCTGTTATTTTTACGTGGGCAAGTTTTGTGTGCAACAAAAAGCCGATTGATATCGCCTGTCCGAGCGATTCTTTTGATACATCGGAACACATTGTGAAGTTTTTCCTCATTTAAAACTTAAAACTATGGCCAAGTAATTTATAAGAACTTGGAATCATTTGTTAAATGTCAGAAGTTAAATTGATATTTTCTGCACAATTGAAAAGGCTTTCTTCCCTTTCATTTTTCGTCACAACTCACTTGCACACTCAGACGGTCAAAAAGTAAAGTCAACATCACACAGTTGACTAAAACGCGAACAAAACAAGGTTCAAACGTGATCAACCTGTTTGTCTACGGGACGTTTAAAAAATAAAAATCCAAAATGGTGGATTTCGCGACTCGCAGCTGATTCAGCCACCTTACTGCGTCCATTGGCTATTACGCTCAAACATTGCCGTATTTTATCTTTGAAAGCACTTTCCTGTATTCGTTCGAATAGAAAATTTGTGTTCACTGTGCTGTTGGTATTTTTATTTCTATTTGTGACAGCACGTAACTTTGAAACATTTAGTTTCAATTGGAAGAATGGCAGTGCAGAAATAGACTTTGCTGGTCAGCTAGAAAATAACAACAGGGATTGCAGTGATCACACCTTTGTTCAAACATAGGTGTATCGTTGTCGTTTGAAACAAATACTTTGCATTTAATAAAAAAAAATTTTTTTTTGTAGTTTTCATACATTTTATATGAACGCCGACGCCGCCGGCAGTCATCAAGTGTTTCTTAATCTTATTCTAGCTTTAAGTGGCGGCGTTTGTGACCCGTGTGCAGCGACGGCTACATTTGTTGAAATTATGTTTTAATTAGATACCTAAGGTAAATAATTTGCTAGCATTATAAATAATATCATCATCATCGTTAGCCATTAAATGACCCCAAAGGTGGGACACAGGCCTGCCATATGGACAGAATAGGAGAATAGGCCATGACCATGACCCACCACGCAGGCCCAATGCGAATTTATGAATTTTAACTACTGCAAATGTATAATTTAAGTAACATGAAAAACAGTTGGTTCTGTGTATTGCACTAAATGAACTACATACTTATAAAGATTAGTGCGTGATCTTTAAATAACACTTAACAACCTAAAAAACAGAATACCTAAACCTTCAAACTATCCATTAACCGAATAACAAAGACTCTCACAACACGTCCCTTTCTCCCACCCACATTAACATACATTGGAGCGAGACATCAAGCTTCCACAGCTTTTAGTAGAAGCTCGTAAATCTTTTGTCAGTCAATTCGCATTGATATCGTGCGCAAGCGCAGATGTGTCGACGTGTAGACTCTGTTTTACCAAAGAGTTCCCTTTTATAGTGGCGTCTCAGTCGCCTCCAACATATGAATTTGAGCTCTATTGCTATAGTTTTAAGGAATCTAAATTCTAGTTCCGTGATACGCCGAGGGACTTCTTATGTGAAACGGACTTTAACAGATAGCTACGTGATTTCGTACTTTAGTGGTTATCTTTAGATAAACTCGCGTTAACTAAACACCTGGTTTGTGTGAGATATTACGAAGGGCTATCTTGCGGATAAGAAGTATTTCTTTCTCAACATGATCTTAGTGTGAGTGACTGCAACTACAGATTTCACATTTATCATCTAATGCACCGATATGAAGCTTAGCGAATTTTTGTTACGAATATTTGAAACAGCAAAATCTTTACAATAATAATATATATTTGATAGTAACACTGAGAGACAACAAAAACGTGAATAACAACTGAGTTGGGGTTCGAATCCAAGGCCTTTAGTGTAGGAGGAAGAAAGTAGCCACTTTATATACCTACTTACCTCAGCGCATACTACCTATTTTATAAGATTTTTGCGGATATTACATTACAACGCGTTCCTATTATTTAATCTAGCACTATCACATAAAAAACTTAGATTTTGTGTCATTTTTCCTGTTTCGACGCTTTTGCAGGAACGGATGATGAATTTGACTTATATTTATATACTTAGGCACTATTACAAACATTATATTCTTTAAGTACCTACCTACATACAACAGTACTGAGATCCATGACGATAGAAATCCCGACCGAAATAGGCGCGCTAACGCTTGCTCGGCCGCGCTCTATACACTTCCCGCGGACCCAGCGGCAGGGCAGCCGGCAGTGAACTGTGAACTCGTGAGCGCCCCGCGAATCGAAAATCATTTAAAATTCAATTAAAAATTAAATAATAATAATAATAAATTATCACGGCCGGAATCCCTCGGCTATTCAAAGACAATTATTTTCATATGTTTTTCATTAACTAAAACCAAGTATACTGCAAGTAATATGATATTTGAATTATTATTGGACGGATGTTTGGGATTTTATTTGACACAGTTAAATATCACCAATCAAAAAAACACGGCCGGAAGCTCTAGATAAATAACTGTAAAATAACATATATTTTTTCCAAATTTTAAGTACTTGTGATTTGCGAGTAATCCATAATTTAAAATACCCTATTTTGGGGAATCGGCGCCTTAAATAAACCTACTATTGTTGAATGCGATTACCTATTCTATAAATCAAAGAATAACATTTATAGGTTATATTATAGGATCGATCTGATTGGTCACATATATGAATGAAGTACAGTAAGCAGCCCGTAAACTTGGCACTCGGCAGATTAGTCAAATAATTTTGAACTCTACTTATAACGGATTAAGGTTTGAAGTTAGTTGTAATGTTTTGTCTATTTTGTAACGCCTGATTTTCTCTAAAGCATACCTTGTGTACTTACCTTTAAAATGAGGACGAAAGAATGAATAAATTATGAAACATTCGATTCTGTAAAAGTATCTACTTTTCAATGATACTTTTTTGATATAATCTGTAATGATAAAATGATGATAATGATTGTAATGGTTCAAAATAAGGTTATAGTATTATTTCAACTCGTACTGAATAACAATATTATAGAATAAAAATATATAAGGCATTGAGAAATGTGTTGAAAGTAGAAGCTAAAGAAATATGACATCGTTGTTATTGAAAAGAAGTGATAGGTAGTTGACCTCTTGCTGGCCCGCGTGGTGGGGTGGGTCATGGCTCATACTCCTTATCCATCCATAAGGAAGGCCCGTGCACCACCAGTGAAGATATTAAATGGCTGATGATGATGATGATGATATACTTAAAGGGAATGTTACTGAGTCATTTAGTTTTTAACATACAAGTCTGTATGCAAAAATGGCTTTTAATCTATTTTCCCAAGATGATAAGGAGGTCGTTCAATAACCTGTCTGACTTATCAGATAAAGGTACAGTAAGTTGATTTTCAAATAATTATTATTTAATTCATTTTTACCGACTTCGACCCGTATTTTTTTTTTGTTTGATGTTTGTTTTTTAATTCATTAAAGTCTTGTTGACATTGACCTTTATAGTTTTGACGCTTTCAATTTTTTTTTATCTAAATGGGTATATCAAACCTCGACAAAAAATAGGCTTCTTTCTTTCTTCATAAGGCCTGGACTCCTCCTAAAGTTTTAAAGCTAGCAATTAACTTATTAAACCCAAGTTTATTTAATTCAATAACTTCAATCTGTTTTCTTCTTCTTTCGTGTCGATGGTAGAAATCTTCCCCGCCCAGAACTCGGCTAATCGAACCGCAGGCTCAGTAGCGAACCAAAGGTCATCCAGTGTCCAGTTAATCGGACACCTGGGGCAACGTAGGAGATGGGACATAGACTGTGGAGTTACACCGCACTCACACCGATCGTCACTGGAGTAGCCCCTGCGGTACATGTTTTCCTTGCAGCAGCCGACTTGTGTTCCGAGTCTGTTTAAAGGCTTCGAAGTCGGCCACGTTTGATCATAGCCGGGGGCCAGGCTTTCTGATAAGCTGATTGGTGAGTTGGGTATACCTCCCGTCCAATAATGTGGAGTCTAGCCTTGGAAGCTTCACCAGATGTGGGCCGTAGTCTTCTAATGGTAGCCATACACCATTCTGCCTATTGTCCAATCAGCATGACGCTGCAGGCTTGATCCAATCTGCAGTTCGTCCATATACTTACACTATAATTGATAACTGTCATGCCAATCCACGCCCACCCACGGTTAGTTCTACTTGATCCAATCGGCAGCGTCATGACGATTGGACGATAGACAGGATGGTGTATGGGCAGCATAAGGAAGCTGTGTCGTCTACTTTTAAGCCGAGTAGTAACTGAGGGATATGTATCCAAACATTGGGTGTCGGGTGTCCTGTTTTTGTCTGGTCATCTCAGCAGAGGTCATCACTTATCTCTGTGAACTTTGGCAGAGGTTATGCCAGCCAGTGAATACACAGCAAGCTCAGCGGGGTTGGTTTTAGGCAGCCTGTTAATTCAGGCAGAAGGTGAAAGTGCACTACTCCCGGAATCCTCAATTACTGAGGAACTGGCTATCTTATGCTGCCGGAACCTAACAATGCTAAAAACATCGTTGTCATGGCGTCAGACTTACATTAGACGGTACCAGCCCTAAGACCAAACAAAAACTTTGAGCTAAAAGCTCTTTCGAATTATCTTTACGACTACAAAGGCACAGAATAAAAGTTTTTCCCTTGTTTTATAGCCCTGTGTTTACAACGAATCGAAATATTTTGGCAGATGTCATGTCTTGCGTGACTACAAATCGTAATGTTGTAATCTCCCGCGCAGAATATTTACGAATCGGGTCAGGCTAACTGTGCCACGAAGATTTAGATTCAAATGAAGAGATTGGATTGGACGATTCACACCCTTATTCCGGGGGAGGAGATACCAAAATAGATTAAATGGAAAATAGGTTAAATGTTGATTAGCTTTGTAATCGGAACTCTTTGCTGGAACAATGGGAAAGTGAAGAAAATTAAACACTGTCTATTGTTAATATTAATTTCATTCTTTCTAATATTGCCTTGGGTTAAAAGTGAGCAATTTAATTGACATTTAGATCATTGCCAAACGATTTTAATGCGTCTTGAGGTCTTACATAAGCATTTGAAAGGTGATGAAGCTGTTTAATTAATGTCTGTCACGTACTTTGCAAACTATGACATCATATTTATAATCAAGAATTACTTGGGAAGGGTTACGTCTACTTGATAAAAATAAAATAGTTCTAAACCTTTAACAGCGATCGTCTTTTTTCCGAATACATTTGCAAAGAGTTTCTTCCATAACTATACGGAAATTAGATGTCAAAGATGTTTTTTGTTTTTTTTATTTCAACACAAATTAAAATGGCAAAATCAGCTTTTTAAAACTGAATTCTTGTATACTTAGTCGACATCTATTAAAGCTTGCCAGTTACACCACAAAAACAGCATTAATAGAATCGTTTAAAAGCTTGTTAATCTGTCGTGTCGACTCCATAAACATTGATGTTTCGATACTACACCTAATGTGATCTCGTAAGAAGTAGAATAGCTGTATCCATTACGAGTTAGACGGAACTAGGCCACACCAAGTAAATTGGGGATGGCCAAAGATGATCAGGTCAGATCCGTTCGAAGTACCTATTTGAGGCCACGATTGAAATCGATTTGTATTGCTATTATCGTCTTTAGTTTAAGCGTCTGTCTTAGACTTGCTGAGCATTATAATAATAATAATAAAAGACTTTATTATTACATGTACATTTATTAACAAAAATACAGAGATATTACAAACAAAAGTAAACACACAAAAGGCGGCCTTATTGCTTTAAAGCAATCTCTTCCAGGCAACCTTGGGTGTAGGAGAAAAAATAAATATAATAAAACAGGAATTGGTGCAAAAAGAAAAGGAGTAAGTACATATGATATTATGATATATGAATACAGATAGAAAGAAAACAAAAATAAATAAATATGATGACTTTAAATTCGGAGATACAGAAAGGTAGCAGTAAAGTACCAAGGCTAGATTTAAATCTGAGATGAACACGAATTATGATAATTTTTGAAGTTACAACAAATTTTACATAGGAATTATGCAATCCGTGAATCGAAAACTTGTACTTATGTATTTTTCTTTGATTCGTTTTTAATTTGTTATATTTACTAGAATTAACTTAAAATGGATAGCGTTGTGTAAATATTCAAATAGACACAAGATAGGTTAGTAAGTACTTACTTGTAGAAAATCTTCAGAATGGAACCGTCCGAAAATCTATGTTTCTTTCATTTACACACATATTATTACAATATTAGTTTATTTATTTGAAAACCCAACAGCTTATTTACAATTTGTAGTTTTTACTCTTAATTAAATAACTTAAGCTACATATAACAGATGATTATAATTCATTCTGTAAATCTTTATTTCAATGCATCTAACCTGCAAAAGCAACTCTGCTGGGTACCTATCTTACTATACCCTTTTTATTTAACCATTGAATGAATATTATACTGTACGCATTCGCTTTACGAATTAATATACCCATCAAATATGCTAAGTGTTTAAATTACCCAATTCTAATAATACTAAATTTTAATTGTTCAATTTTGATGCAGTAGCGATGACGATTCGTGTCAATGCAATCGTGAAATGAGCCACTAGTGAATTAGTAGAATTTGAAATATGAGAGATAATTGTACCTATTTCGATTTCGAGATTTGACAATACAGACAAACTAACAAGTGTTGAGATTTTATATTATTTTTATGCATTCACAATGCAATTTTGTAAGTAACAAGAGTTGTTTTCAACAAAAAAGCCTTCATCATCATCATGATCAACATCAGCCATTTATTGTCCCAGCTGCTGGGCATGGTAATTTTTTTTTTTATCCACTACGGGGTAGCACTTAGCCTTCATCACACCTGATGTAAAGTAATGGTAAGGCTGAAGGTGGAAGCGCACTACTCCCGGAATCCTCAATTACTGTAGTACTGGCTATCTTATCTCTAACTGCCGGAACACAACAATGCTGAAAACATCGTTGTTATGGCGTCAGACTCTGATAAGATGGCGGTAGCAAGCCAAGCGCACTTTATACAAAACCCTACCACCAGCCAAAAAAAGCATTCCTTATGGATGAATAAGGAGAATAAGCCATGCATATGCATGACCCACCACGCAGGCCCAATGCGGATTGGTGGGTTTTAGCAACTGCAAACGAAAAGAGTTTCAATGGTGGCACATCAAATGAAAGGGTAGGGAGGGTTCTCAAACATTTTATTTCCTCTTTTACTGTACGGTATTTCTTTCGGCCAGTTAAAGCTATTAGTACACCTCAGTAGGCGTGAACTTCGCGTCAAAAGAACAATATACATACGAATTAATTACTATGACTCTGAGGCGAAACTCGGATGACGTCACACGACTTTGATCGACGACCAACCCGGAATCAGGCAAACCAAAGTAATAAATACTTACAGTATTCCATCTTCATATGAAAGCTCGGAACGCGCGTTATGACCAGAGATCGGAATAGCTAGAGCTCTTTAGTTCATTAAACGCAAACGTTGTGTTAATATGAACATTCTACTATGGGTATTTTATAAATAATCTTCAATTATTTAAGTCTTGGGCTGCACACCCTCGTCCCCCACTATTCTGTGATAATTATTGGCTGACCTGACGTACAATTTGCATACCAACTTACTCACTTCGGTGTCTCATACGCCGAACTTATATGCATCTAGGCGATGATTTTTACGGCAGTGGAAAGGCCACAAATCGCAAAGCTCCGGTTTTTTTAAACAAAATAAAAATCTGGGAATATTCATATTAATTAAAATTTTCGCATGTAGCAACATAAAATAGCTTTACCTATTCCGATCTCTGGTTATGACTCATCGTCGTCTGGATCTCGGTATGATCTGGAAGGATGTCAGTATGAAGCCTATACCGAGTTCCTTCCAGCACGGGTAGCACGATGAACTTGAGAAAGGTTTTGTCTATATCGAAACGTCAAAATTAATATTTCATCGTAGACAAACTTATTGGTTGGCTGTTAATTATAGACTTATAAGGTAGACAAAACTCTTCTCGGGTTTGTCATGCTACGCGTGCTGATCATACCAAGATCCAGGCGATTAGTCATAATTCGCGGTCTGAACTTTAATATGACAATGAAATACTGGGAGTATCTATTTATTCTGTGGCTGAACCAACCGTTTCTTTGTTACAAGGTATGGAGTGAGCATAATAAGTTTTATAAGAAGGTAATTAATTATTGTTTCCGAAGATCGAACGTGGAACAATTGATTGATCATCGTTTAGGAACTGAATCATTAGTTCTTTATTTTTCCTCTTGGGTTTTTTGTTGCTGTATCAATGAGTATATCAATGAGGTTCACTGTCATCAGCCTTTGTGTCCTTCTTACTGCTGGGACTCAGGCCTTGCTTAAGGATGAATCGGTTGCTTTTAAATTCAGAAATTATGTTATTTAACGGATAAACATACTTCAATACTTTCTTCTGCAAGTCTATACTTTAAATATAGAAAATACCCAATGTAAGAATGATGCTTTAAAAATTTGAATAACGTGAGTGGCAATAATTTGATTAGATTCGTGTTTAATGAACCAAACGTTTATCAAACTACACAAAAACTTTGTGAAAGTACCATACTTACCAAAAAAATAGTAGACGCAAATAGTATTAATAATAAATTAAAAACTTCGTATCATTAGTGTCAAACCGTCGAAAAAGTATTTATGTCCCAAGCCACGATTTCTCTTTAAGAAAAAAAAATACCATTCGCATTCGCACCAACAATGAATGTTCCAAGTGTTCCAAATTCAAATAACACGATTGTGTAACGAAACGCAAGTGAAACGTAAACGTCACTTGAAGATTTTGTGCTATTCATAACATCAACGCGAACAAATGAGGATCTCGCAATGAATTGTAGTTAAAAGTTCAAGTTGTAGTAACGATTAGATTATCGGCGCGCCATCATTGCATAATAGTACAAAATGCGTTGACGTGTGGTGCGAGATAAGAGATTTCGATGATTTGTGACGCTTGTCAGTGGTTCTTTAAGAACAATTTGAATCACTGCGATGTTATAATATTTCAAAAACTACTACAACGCTACTGCAATAGTGTTTTTTTTCTAGTTTTTTGACCTACATGCAAAGTTTGACGTCCTTTTTTATGCATAGCGATTCATCTTCACTGACAATCGCTATTTCCCACACCTTGGACCGCGCAATAGAAACAGCGACTCTACAAAATGGAGCCGCATCGCACCTCCTTCGAGTCATTAATTTGACACTCGGAACGATTCCAAAGCGTTACAATGTGCCGCCCCAGAGTTAGAGGTCGCCTTTTTTAACCGACCCTGCTTTTTGTTAATGCACCCGTAATGAGTTAGATGGCAGCACTGGGTAATTGCTCGTGATTAACACATTAAAATTTTCCGTAGATTGTGAGAAGAGTCTTCAAATGAGCAAAAAGTTGAGGGTGCCATTTTGTTAAGTATTTTTAGTAGAGATTTGATTTGACTTTGTATTGGCTAAATGTATGCTTAGCGATTTTTCTGCACTGATAATCGCTTTTTCTCTTACCTTACTCAATAAAAACAGAGACGCTACAAAATGGGGCCGCATCGCACCTCCTTCGAGTCATTTATTTGACACTCGGAACGTTTCCGAAGCGTTACAATGCGCCGCCCACAAAGATCAGGGTTAGAGGTCGCCTTTAACCGCGGTTGGGCAACCCTGCTTTTTGTTAATGGGCCCGTAATGAGTGAGACGGCAATACTGGATAATTGGTCGTGAGTAACACATTAAAATTTTCCGTAGATTGTGAGTAGGTAACACTTCAAATGAACAAAAGGTTGAGGGTACAATTTTATTAACTATTTTTAGTAGAGATTTGTTTGACTGTATTGGCTAATGTTTGCTAAGCGAGTTTTCTTCACTGACAATCGCTTTTTCTCATACCTTGGACCTCTCAATAAAAACAGAGACGCTACAAAATGGGGCCGCATCGCACCTCCTTCGAGTCATTAATTTGACACTCGGAACGGTTCCGAAGCGTTACAATGTGCCGCCCACAAAGATCAGGGTTAGAGGTCGCCTTTAACCGCGGTTGAGCAACCCTGCCTTTTGTTAATGGGCTCGTAATGAGTGAGACGGCAATACTGGATAATTGCTCTTTAAAATATTCCGAAGATAGTAAGTAACACTTTAAATTAGTCGAAAGCTCAGGTAGAAACCATAATAAGTACCTATTTTATTAGCAATTTGATTTGTATGAAGTAAAGGTAGGTTAAACACTGGATCTGTATAGGACTAGCATGAGCATCACGAGATGTTTTGTTGACTATTATCTAACTGACAACTTAATTATGTCAAAAAGTCATTTTGTTCCGTTCACATATCACTACAGAACCCCCTAAAAGCAAGGAAACACGAAATGTCGCGGCTGAGAGACGACAAACTTATTTCGTGGTCCGTGTTCTAAGCCTGCAGAATTAGAGGTGGGTCATGAACCACGGTTGGGCAATTCTGCCTTTTTCTAAAGAGCCCGGGTTCGATCCCCAGTAGGGGTACATAAGTATTGTGTTCGGTTTTACTACCACCATCTTATCTAAGTCTGACGCCATAAAAACAATGTTTACTGCATTGTTGTGTTCCGGTTCCAGTTAGAGATAAGATATAGCCAGTTCCTCAGTGAGGATTCCAGGAGTAGTGCGCTTCCACCCAGCCTTATCACCACTAAACATCAGGTGTGATGAAGGCTAAGTGCTAGCCCGTTGTGAATAAACAAAAATCGGCAACGTTCAAACATTTATCATGTTTTAGGAAGTCCTAGTGACACCCCAGGTATCAAGAAATCAGGAAGTCGGTAGTAAAACTTAATATGGCTGACATACCGATAACTGCGGCTCGCAACGAAACGACTCATAAAAGCATAGCGCTTGCGTTGCCCCTATAAAACGGGAACATCCGATATACGAGGATTAAAGATATATCGTAAAACGTAACGTTTTATAATGTTTCTTGGACTATTGGTTTGGCTTTAGGTCAAAGAAGTTTTTTAAAGTGCACCAAATCCTAAAGCCGAACGGTACTTGAATAGTACCTAAACCATTACCGTCCTTCAAAAGCTGTCGAAGTGATGCTGTCAGCTATTGAATTTCAGTTCCTTATACGTTTGAAAGTGGCGCTGCTCTGGTTTTTATACCAAATAAATAATACAATCACGATAACGGTTATCATAACGACATTTTTTTGTGCTAGGGCTTCAGCTCGCAACAATGGTCGCAGTGGGCTCGGCGATGCGATCAGTTGACTGGTGGTCTTTTAGTGAGCACGAAAGCGGTTCGCAGGGAGCTCGTGGAGCAGTACATATTTGTAAATTCACTAAAGTGTGTACGTGGCTTAAGGTTTAAGCCCAAAACTTAAGATATGCAAATCTTACGTCTCTGTAACATAGTCTAAGACAAAGTAGTCGCTTCTTAAATCTTTTATACTACACACTATGGATTTTAATGCGTTTTTATCAACAGCCAGAGTAATTCAGTAATGAAAAGCATATTGCACACGTGCGAAATCGGGATCGGGAAAGGTTAGTATATTCTATACTAGCGGCCGCCCGCGGTTTCACCCGCGTGGTTCCCGTTCCCGTGGAAATATCGGGATAAAAAGTACATATAAACCTTCCTCTTGAACCACTCTATCTATTAAAAAAAAACGGATCAAAATCCGTTGCGTAGTTTCAAAGATTTAAGCATACAAAGGGACATAGTGACAGAGAAAGCGACTTTGTTTTATACTATGTAGTGATAGTGATGTGTAGGTTTGGATGCTCACAGCGCGTACGCTGTGAACATGTTGGTTTTTATGTTTTAGAGATTTCAGTACCTATAGGTACTTGTTTTTTTTCAGTATTTATTAAAGTTGGTATCAAAACACCAAAAAAAAACGCACCAACTTTTCCGTTTGCCGCAGTTCCTGTTTTAAAAATATAGATGTCTTAATTCACAGGAAGTTTGCGTTCCGTTCTTCGTAAAGCTTCTTTTTATATAAAAACGAGCAAATATAAAAATTCTATTTGGTCGGTGCTTTTATTTTATTCAAACAATTAGATTACATAAGACGTATATTTTCAATTATAATTTTGATGTTGCATTTATGTCAACAAAATGCAGTATAAGGTTTATTCTCATAAAGACTCGTCGCTTATATGAGAATACTAGCTTTCTGCCCGCGGCTTCGGCCGCGTGGATTTCACGACGTTATCCCGAGGGAATATGATATTTTTCCGGGATAAAAAGTAACTCATGTTCCTCTCCAAGCTACAATGTATCTGTGTCCCAAATTTCAGCCAAATCCGTTCAGCCGTTTTGGCGTGATTGAGTAACAAACATCCAAACATCTAAACATCCAAAAACATCTAAACATTCACATTTATAATATTAGTAGGAAGTAGCATAGGAAGTAGGATGGTTATTTCATTACTTCATTAACATTATTAAAACAGTTTATTGTCGCAAAAGCAGAACATCAATATGTGTCATCTACATGCTTGTTACATAATTACGAGTTTATTATTTACAACAATAATAAATAAGTAAATTTCTCCAATTTATGGCTTACAAGATAATGTATAATTTACCGATCACTGCCTACGACAAACCTACTATATAAATTGCAATTGCACCAATTTACATACCTACGAAAACTAGATTTAATACCTACAAAATACTTCCAAACTAGTCACAATAAGTTATCTCGAAATTTCGTATTCACCCAGCCAAAATCTAAATCCCTTATCGAATATAAATCAGAAATACCTAGACTAGACTTTGAGCAATATTTTAGTATTCTAGATAGAACAAAATACTTATGCAAATAGATTTTAGTTCGAAATAAACGCATCGAAAGTTTCACCCCCAATGATTTATTTATGTTCGGAGCTTTAGGTAAATTTTTAGCCGTGAGTTTCAGCTAAGCTTGTAATACAGGCTGAATTTACGAGATCCTGAAAAATCCTATAAGTTGTATTGAGATTCTGCATCACAGAGAAAGCTAGCCACAAACTGCGGGATAAAATTTTATATTAAAGATAAACTATATTCATTGGCTACCTAAAAACTATGCATTATTATTAAAATAGAAAATTAAAACAAGAGTTATAGGTAAATCTAAATAATTATTACAAATTTGTGCCTTTTTTTCTGATGAAAATTCAAAAAATTATTGATTTCTAGTTTATATCAAAACCTGCTGCTAGCCTTTAGCAAAAAATTATTAAAAGGTAGACTTAATGTAAATATTCTTTTGCACAGCATAAGTCACCGATAAAAAGGAAAACACCACAACTATTGATATGATATAAAGACATACATGTTCACCATATGAGTGATGTATGTATGGGCATCAAATCCAAACCTAAGACCTCATGCTCAGTATCACTATTATAGTACCACTGTCCAGTCTGTTGCTACAACTCAATATTTGCACTTAACTGAAAATCCTCTAATTCACATATCACTCCCCACTTTCTTAACCAAACACGCAATAAAACCCCCACAATCTTTCCAAAGCCTACATATTCCACTACATTATTCACTCGCACCTATCCAAGTTCCAATTTAGAGAAAATCTCACCTAGAGATCTTTATAAACAAAAACAAAATTTCAATTTGAGACTCCAGCCCCCTAAGTCTCGTTGGGTCTCGCAAATCTCTGTTTGATCGACTTCTTAAGCCGTCTTCAAGTAGTTTCGGGTTAGATATTCTGGCTACGTTTCGACTTGATTAGCATATCATGGGATAGGAGAGGATAGGATAGTCCAATCTTAGGATTTGTCCAGTTAAGGTTGTGTTACAATACAATAATGTTTGCAGGGAATGAATAGTTCTGGCAACATGTAGATAAAGGCCTGTGAGTTTTAGAATGTTGCATTTGCATTATTAGGTTTAATACTTATTTTTGTAGAAAGCTAAGGTTAGGCACTTTAGGTCTCTAATTTAAATAGTACCTAACCCTAATTATGATATAAAATATATTTGCTCCTATAAAACTTACTCTTACAAGACTTACACGCAGTATTTCATTATTAACTGGGCTGCTTGAATGAAAAGATTTTTTGAGAATAAGTGTAAGGTATTATGTTACTTCCTTTTATATACATTTTAAGAAGTACAGTCGAACTAATAACCCAACCTAAATTCATTTTCTACTGATATTGTACACTGTTTTTCTCTACAGAGGTATGCGAAGATTATCTTTTCACTTGCGACACATCTTAAAACTTCTCGTGCTTATCACATACCCACCCCATAGGTATATGTATGGAAGTATTTTGTAGCTTTTGTCCATTATCTTACATACCTTTTAGGATGTGAATATTAAAAATACCATTTTACAAACATGTTTAAAAGATGATACATGATCTTTTGTTCCCCTTAAAATCTACGAGATGACAGCTACCATTTTGTGTTCGGTTCCTAAACATACGTCAACGAAACTCATTATAAACAATCCCCAGAATTTAGTTCCATAAACAGATGTTATTACCTTTTAAAATTCATAAAACACTTAACCCGTCCCAGTAAAGTCGAAAATAGCTTGTCATTTCATAAATAAATAGGACAAGAAGTTTACTTGGCTTCTAAATTTGGGTGGTTTTAACCGATTTTGAATTCTATTACTTAGTCATAAGGCTGTCATGTTTGTGTTTTGTTAAAATGTATGTATGTTGAAAGATACGAAGCACATGTTGGACAATGTTAGTTTAATTTTTTCTCTTTGTTAATCAATTAACGGGTGTCTAAATATCTCCGTAAGTATGATGTGTTTACAGTAAGTGTTTAAACATTCGGAAAGTTCTAAGTAACGGAAAAATTAAAACGCATTCCCCCTTATTACAAAACGTGGACTAAAGGTAGACCTGGTTTAAAGTTGATGCAAATTCTGTCTTTCATTTGGAAAATGAAAATGACAACACCAGTTTAATACCAGTTTTAACCCAGGACTATTTTAGTCCACGTTTTGGAATAAGGGGATTTTTTTTAAGTTTGGGGAATTTGGAATAAGTAAAACACTCGTTCACGGATTCAAAGGAATCAGTTAATTTTAGTTAAGTCTCTTAAAGGATTTTTAGTTTTTTCCGACGTTTCGGCACCTTTCCTCCAGGGGCGTTTCGTAACGGAAACTGTCAGTTTTCATGACCATTCCTTTAAAAACACAACAATAATTAACTACTTAATGTGTATAATTAGTATGTATGTTATTATGTTTGTCGACTGACTTCTCGAAAACTAAAAGTCATATCGAGATGATATTTTTTTTAATTTAAAACAGGTGTAAGTATTTACAGGTGTAAGTATTTCAACTTATGGAACAGTCCAAATTTCATTCAAATCCGTTTAGTAGTTTTTGAGATATGGGTATCTTACGGTACAATCTACCTACACCAAACATTAAAAAATAAATAAGGACGTCATCACGACTTTGAAACGGGCAAGCAGGTACTTTCCTCATTAGTATAAAATCATTTTACGAATATGTGATCTACTATAATTTTTGTTGTTTTATCTTAAAAAACTTCTAATTGTTGTGATATGAAATATACCTACTTTGATTTTTTCCTTAACACTAGCGATGTAAATTAGATTATTCTTTTTGTACTCTTTATGGTTTGTTACATTAGTGTTCAGTCGCACCAATTAAATCGCGACCCGTTATAAGATCATTTTTAGCAGATATTAAAATCAATTGACATTGACACTGATTTATAGTTTTGACGCTTTAATGCAAATTATTAGCTCTACTAGATTCAATTGGTTCGACTATACTTCAGGGTTGTTTAATAAGTACAAAACAAACATTTTAGAACGACACTGGGTAATACTTCTGCGTCTTCCAAAAACATAATTTAAAAGATATATTGCGGCACCTGACAAAATACTTTCTTAATATTTTTTTACACAAAAGGTTTTCCACTTCTGTATGACGCACTTCCTGTGTTCTTTTCTCTGAACATTTATGATGGACTCTTATAGAAACTTTATTTTTGTACAAAAAGGTAACTGAGGACCACTTCGAAAAAGTGCGAACCGGAAGTAGGGGTAAAACGGGGGGAGGGGAGAGCGGAAGTCGGTAGGCTTCCCGGAAGTGGTGGGGGGTCCTTGGGTCGAAATTGTATTTAATCTCTGTATATTGCTGCGAAAGGACGTGTGCTCCTCTCTGGGCAATAATTAAAATGTTGAGAAATTAACAAAGACTCGTTTAGACTTGAGACCACTTAACTTTGTATTGAACTCAAATTAAATCTATTGCTTTCATCTTTAACCTTTCGTTAAGATTAGTAGATACTTTCGCCTTTTGTGTTTCTGTATTTTATCTGTAAATAAAATTCAAAACGTTTTGATTACTTACCAAAGATGGTCCTCAATATTACGTCAATTGACTCGACAAAAAATTCGTACCTACTCGTTGCGTTGCATTAGGGTCATTCCTTGGAAAATGTTGTCGAATTTATTTTGTTTTTACATTACCTGGACTAATATTAAATGTAACTTGAGTTAGTAAAAGTGTTTAAGTACAGTCTTGCAGTGCAAGCTTCTAAAGCTTTTCGATCGGCATATATTTTACACTAATTTGTAAGCACTCCACTACACATATCTTACATCTTTAATGTAGTCCAGACCGCGTTCAAAAGAGGGAAGGGGGCGTTCAAAAGAGTCTTAAGGGAAATAAGACCAAGTAGTTTACCACTTTGAAGGGTTAAAACTTGGTAATTATACTGTAAATGGTCAACATGAGGCTGGGCAAAAATGAGTATACTTGTAGAGTGGCACGTTGCGAAAATGGTACTGATTGGCATTTTATGCTTGGAAATTGTTTTTGTTCTAGTCTATTTCATCATCATCATCATCAGCTATTTAATGTCCCCCTGCTGGAGCATTGGCCTTCCTTATGGATGGATAAGGAGAATGGTCCATAACATAACTCACGCGGGCCCAGTGCGGATTGATGAATATTAACGACTGCAAATGCAGCCGAGACCAACGGCTTAACGTGCCTTCTTTTTCAAATTCGTGAAAATTTTTGGTCACCCATCCCAGGACCGACCATTGCGAAAGTTACTTAACCTTCAGGCCGAGTGCGCCAACCACTGTGCCACGGGCTATTTATATTGCTACTTAAATTCAATCCGTTTCATTATACCTTATTTGTTATCTACTAGTTTTGTTATTAAAATTAAAAGACGCTCTTATGTATGTATGTTTGAAACTCTTTCACGCAAAAACTACTGAACGGATTTGGTTGAGGGCACAAAGATAGGTAGTGGATAGCCGGGATTAAAACATAGGATAATTTTTATCCTGATATTCCCGCGGGGACGGGAACAACGCTGGTGAAACCGCGGGCAACCGCAAGTGGTATATAAATTAGACAGCTGTTTAACTAATAATAATTTCAGTTCGCAAGTTCATTGAACCAAAACGGTTTATTTAGTTTCTTGGCAAAGCGTCATCAACTAGGTACTTCAGATTAAGAATAAATACACTGACAAATGCTAAAATTAAATATTACTACACCCCCATTACTTTACTACTTCCATTAAACATGTCTTTAAATCGAAATTTATCGTTAGAATCACCAAGCTTGTAAAAGTCAATACGTCTTGAATTGACTATCAACATTTTGAAACGAAAGCTTAGTTAAAACAAACGGATCTGTTGCACCGGTTATAAAACCTCATTTTAACCGACATTTCTGATCGATAAAACCGACCTAGACAGCATAAAATAAAGCATCCGCTTATATCAAAACAGTGTGCTTCGTATAGTCGTGCAGTCTCATTTATTTTTGTTTACAACCGTGTCACTGCAAGGCATAGCGATCTATCAGCGAACGCAGCGCTCCTGGCGGCAAGCCAAGGAAACTATTTCAAACTATTTGGACTACCACGTTAATAGTTTTACTGTTGTTAGTCGCTAAGTCTCGTGAATAATTGCTGACAACGAATGGGTGGCGATTCGGTTATAAAAACGGTCGGTTTAATGGCGACGCCGCGTATGACTAATCGAATTGGACGTTTTTAGTAATTGTGTCATTTTAATCTTGTTATGAGGGAAACATTTCAATTTTGTCACTTTAATTTTGTGGCTCGTAAAAAGGTTAAAAATCGAGTTGTTTGCTTAAGTAGCTTATTTTACCTCGGTACACGATTGAGAAACAAATCTATGCCCGTTCTTTAATTACGAAACTTACAATCGACCAGTATCCGACGCCAGTCGTGGATTAAATATTATGTAACACACATTCCCGCGGGATAACGTCCTTCAGTACACGCGGGCGAAAGGCTGTTCAAGAAGTACCTATCGTAATGTGAGAAAATAGCTAAATGATTTTTGGTGAATTTTACACGAATAAAACTCTTCAAATTGAGGTGTCATCAAGAATTCCAGCGTAAAATAGAATTAAGTAGTTAAATATCTTGACATTTAAGGAAAGAAAATAAATTATAGGTCCGAAGGAAGCACGTGGGAAGTCCGTGTTATAAACTGATAATAGACGTTTTGCGTCACTCACAACCTAAATAGAACTACATAAGTATCACTATCGGTTTAAAACCAACCAACCTTTTTAAATGGCATTCTATTCCGACCTCCTTACAAAGTCGGCCAATTAAAAAGATGTTCCTTTTTTTAAAGACTCCATTTTTAAACCACTCCAACCCATAAACGTCACTTCTGGTTTTAAAACGTCGCATCTCTAATTTTGTGTGTCGCCTGTATTTGTCTTTGCTATGTCATATTTCCTCTCTGTTGACATTTACGCTTGAAAAGATTTAGTAGTTCAAAAGCGGCGTTGAAATATTTTAATACTACAGTTCGGCACCTCTAAATTATCTCGTATTTTACTATAACTGCCTCCAAATGTATATAACTGTTAAATGACCAATTCGTTTAGTCCTGAGGCAATAGAGTTATTTAATTATATGGTTATGTCTTTAGCGGATTAAGATTTTGTTTTAAGTTGTATTTGATTGCGTATACTGATTACAGCTTAATCACAACCGTAACTTATTGCGGTAAGCAACGGAGTTTAAAAAAAGGAATGAAGACATATTTTTTGAAATTTATAATTTTATATATCTAAATTTTTTTGCAACTTTCGGCTATCGTACACGGCCTATGCAAAAAAAATATCACCCTAAACAATAATAATAATAATAATCTTGATCTTGCTGCCGTTGGGGAACTGCATTTTTGTATTTTTAAATGTTATATTTTTTAGTGTTATATATTGTAAAAATTTAATGTTTAGAAATATAATTTTGTAAGTATTTAAAATGTAATAAAGGGAATAATAATAATAAAAAATCTTTATTTTCTCTCCAAAAGTTACATTTTACTTATTTCTAATTAAATAACAGTATTGAGTTATAAACTATGTTATTAATAGATTGGTATCATAAACTATTACTTTTAAAATCGATGTTTTTTTAAAAAGCTTGACATTCTTTTTTGTAATTTTCACGATAAAGTTTATTTTCAAGTAAATATACGATGTTCTTTTTAAATGTGAACGCACCTTTTTTGTCACTTTTACATGTTCCTTTTTTGTAATGTGACGCTTCGCTTTTTAAGAACTTCGAGCGTGACACGTAAGCGAAGTTATCGCTTAATGAGAGAGGTAGTCGACCCCAAAGAGTGAATTCTGCAACCGCACTACTGAGGCAAGTATTTGAGTCTTCTTGCCTCTCAGCTTAGGGCTGCTGGTTGCACAATTAAATTAATATCTCAATTAAATTTGAGGAGGAGTAATTTTATTTCAACTGGTTGGTTATATTGCATTAGTTGTAGAATGAGTAGTTGCAGGTGTGTATTGTTTCCAGTTTTAAGTATTTTGCGTTTTTTTTTATTCACAACGTGGTAGTGCTAAGCCTTCATCACACGGTGCGTGTCAAATCACATGTCATGTCATGTCACTTCACATGTCATGTTATATCACATGCCATGTCACATCACATATCATGTCACATCACATGTGAAGTGAAGATAAGGCTGAAGGTGGAAGCCCATCATGTACGGAATCCTCAACTACTGAGGAACTTGAAACCAATAAAGGATTACATTTTCTTAACGATTTTTTGAAATTATATCGTTATTTCGATCATCGTCTTAATCTTAATCTTAATTTGGTAGTTCATAATGTCTCCAAATAAGTTTCAAGTACAACCAAACTTCATTCTATTATCTGTGTCTTAAAAATATGTACGTTACAATAGACTACCAAAATTATGTTTTTTTCACCTTTGTGTGAAGCAGATCTTACCCTAAAAGGCCGTGAATCCTCGTACATTAAGGTAACCAAACAAAATTGTAATTAATCGATACAAGAATACGTGTTTAGATATGTTAAACCCTGCTAAGCCCCTCCATCAAATAAGATCACTGAACAATCAGTGTCGGCACCCAATTATCCCGATGATCCGCTACAAACACGAGCACCCACGCACTGCGCGAAAAGAGATGCCATTTAACAAACTAAGCCTTATATTTAAGTAACCTACTTACCGATCTTAAGTAAAAATACGGTCCGTTATTTCCATTAGCCGTTGACAACCCTAACGTCTATATCTGAAGAGCTTTCATCGGCTCTACAAATCGCTTACGTCTACCCCCCACCCCACCTCTTCTGTCGCCTTGCGCGTGCTCGAGAGCCAAAGAGTAAAAAACTTTCGCAGAGGATCCTTAAGAGGCAGCGTGTAAGAGCGTAACTGACAGTAACCGTAACCACGACGAGGCCGTTCGTGAAACGGACAGACTTAATGCTGAGTGCATTTCTGTACTGCAAGGTAGAAGTGTCGTTGGTGCACTCCGTAACTCATCACTGAAGAGGCTTAGGCTTAAATTTTTCAAGGAAAGTCGCTGTTAAGGACAAATTAGACGAGGAAAACACTAACCAAATAGTATGTTAAGTTTACATCCATTAGCTAGGTACTTATTTTATACTTAACTTAATAAAATCCAAGATTAATAATAACCACTTGAAAAACTTCTAGTTTTTATACAAGTGTAGATTTACGCGATATGTACTTAGTTCTAGAACTACTACACTTCTAAATTAAGTACTAGAATCACTCTGCGTCAGTCTGCAACAGCACCCGAACGCTTGAAGCAAAGGCATTCAACGTAAACAATTCACAACCTGGGCTACTTCAAGAATTGGTTTGTAAAAACAAATCATAGCCCTTGAACTACGGCAATTCCAAATATCGACGCAAGCAAATACACAAACTCTGATAGTGTAGATAGATACACCATTATCACCACAATATTTATGAAAAAAAAAAGCTGGTCCATACATTTCAGTCGAGTCGATGTTGTACTTTTGTATGGAACAGCTGATTTTTTTCGCGTTTCCGTGGTTGTGGTTGGCCCTTATTATCGTATTGATGGACACTATCATCCCCTAAAAGCTTTGTACTCATTAAAATTTAGTGGTGTAGATTAAGGTTCTATTTGGTTTAAAGTACTTAGCAATTATTTACTATGATAGTATAGATATACAACTATCGCTAAGTACTTTAAACCGCATAAAACCTTAATCTACAAAAGTGTTATACACCCATCTGGCACTCAAAATATTTCTGATAATAAATAAGAAACTGTCCTATCTCCTTTTCCGTGCTGCTGTGTACCATAATCTTTGTCGAGGACGTTCAAAAATGTTGCCAACGTGTTCCCGCTCCTTGTTTTAAGGCAAAAGTTATGGGTTATAGTGTGCTTCCACGGGTTTACGTCGACATCCGGCGTCTTTATGTATCGACCCGCGAATTTTTTCGAATGAATTGAGACGTCCGTTCCTGGGGAGTGTGTTTACGGGAAAATGCCTCGGTTAATTCTTTTCGCTTTCACGATACTATTTTATTGGGTTCTGTTGGATTATGTTGTAATGTGTGGTGTTAGTGAATAGGTATTCAAGTCGGTAGATAAAGAAGATCGTTCAGGAAAACATCAATTGCCCAATACAGTTTCTTTATGGATGAGTCCTTATAGATTTTCATATTTTTATTCCATAAAGAAGAATCAATTTCCACCTGTAAATAGACCAGATAGACTATATCATATTCGTGTAACCAATTTCCCTTTGACAAAACTATTATTAACCACAATAAAACATTGTTTCATTTCTTAGACTCTAGATTATAATATTAGCTGTATATTATTCCTATTAAAAGCAAGTTATGCCTGATTGGAATAATCCATGATTACACTTATTCAGCCCGAGCCAGAAGAAACCTTAATCCATCAAAAGTAGGACTTCAAAATATCAAGTCCGCAGGATCAATTCTCATTCACATTGTCTGAAAAAAAAATCGAATCTTTCACAAAGACTCTTTGTGTAAGGACAAAGTAATTTCGCAAAGTGGTAATACTGGGCCCTTCGTAGATAGGCTTTATCTGTTGCCTCCCGGCTTTTTTTGCTATTTTGTTTGTATTTTGTGTTGACCTATGGCCCTTAAGAGATGCTGGTGATAGAATGGCTTGTTTCAGCGGATTGCTGTTACTATACCTACTTTGTTTCTGTATCTGTCAATTGATTAAAACCATATATGGCTTTTTATGATTGGACTTCGAAAGATTTATGTCGAGAAAAACTAAAGTTACTGCAGATCAAATACTTAATAATTTTCCTGTCCGAAATGGGGTGTAAATGCTTTTACACAGTATTATTATAAAATTAACCAGTCATTATTGTTTCGAATAAATTGTAAAAACTGATTGTTCCAAATTTTTTTTTATGAATAATTTATATGATATTAGCGTCCAAATTATGAACCTTTAATTTATATCATGCATTATCGTTTTAAGGTTTTGTTGCAGGGGGGGTAACCTAAAAAGAGCCATCATACATAATAAATATCGCAGAGGAAAAGTGCCTCCACCAAACAAAATAAGAACAAAACACCTTCAAACTACGAGCTACTGTTCTCGTAAAACGTCGACTCTCATTATGGCTTTTAACAAATTTCCGTGTTAAGAAATAATGGATGTCACCAATTGGCTGTGGCGTCGAATCTTCTGTAATTTATTTTTGACGCTGTGATATGGGTCGAGAAATGCTTCCGATTCGATGTTGTCAATTTCTAACGAACCCCTTTTAATATAATATCTATAAACGGTTTTGTTTTTGATGATGTTATACTTTTTCTGAGCTGGTTGCAACTTCACTCCTTAAAAGTAAGTTTAATAAATAATAAATAACTTTTTACATTCACACCAATTATCTAAGCCCATGTTAATTTCATTTAGAAACTGTATCATGGAAAACTTGATAACGGATAAATATATACTTAAATACTTTTTGTTTGTAAATGCATACTTAATATACATAGTAAACACCCAGACCAAGACAAATAGACATGTTCATGCACACAAATATTTGTCTTGGTCGGGAATCGAACCCGAGACCACTGGCGCAGAAGGTGGGTAGCCTACCCCTCCACCAAATCGGTCGTCGAAGTTTATAAAGCTATTATAGAATCTTAATCAGCCTTCTTTTATAAATATAAACTGTTTACATTTAACCTCGATTGCGTTAAAAAAGCGTCACCCCCAAAAATTGGCACGCAAACAACCGAAAAGCGGTTTCGTACACAAACTTAAATATTAATCACCGGCGAATTTTCGTCAAAGCTCATTTTTTTGAACGTGCTGCCCGCCGAACGAGCCATAATCCCCCAATCTACCAAGTAAACAGTTTTGTTTGCTCTCCTCTCAAGCATCATACCTGTTCCGTAGGTACCTCCGAAGTTCCCCTTTTTTCGTAAACCTACGTAAATCCGTTTGGGGGTTTTACTTGATTGGGCGATGCTGTGTTTAGACGTGTTTAGTGATAATTGGGGTGGTTTTTTAAGTTGTTTTTCTTATAAATTAGTATTGATTCCATTAAAAAAAGTTAATACATATATCTGAGTACAAAGTATCATGAAACAAGCATGAATAAAAAAATCAATAGTTATTTGTTATACAAGAGAGCAAAATCATTTTTCGCTGCGAGTGCTGAATTTTAATCACGAACTAGCGAAGTAGTCTAAAATTGAATCACGAGCGTAGCGAGTGATTCAAATATAGACTACTGAGCACAGTGAGTGATTTGAAGGCACGAGACATCAAGAAATTTTGCTCTCATGTTAAACATACAACTTTTCACCTCTACCAGCGAGAAAAGTGTTACAGGTCAGAAAAACAACATTGAAGGCAACATCACTACATAGTATAAAACAAAGTCGCTTTCTCTGTCCCTATGTCCCTTTGTATGCTTAAATCTTTGAAACTACGCAACGGATTTTGATGCGTTTTTTTTTAATAGATAGAGTGATTCAAGAGGAAGGTTCATATGTACTTTTTATCCCGATATTCCCACGGGAACGGAAACCGGGCGGGTGAAACCGCGGGCGGCCGCTAGTTTAACAATAAAGAAAACATTAAAATTACAAAATTAATAGGTAATTAAGAGTAAAGTTGAAGCTAACTGTTTGCATTGCGTTCAAAAACTGCACTGCATGTAATTTTTATGAAAACCAAACATGATATTAGTAAGCGATATAATGTTCACTTCATTATTATTTATTTTAAATATTGCGTGTTTAATAAAAAGCAATAGTAGTACAATCGTATTTATATAATTTGTTATTCGAATTCATTAATTTTTCTTATTTTATATTTATATCATGCATGCGATCTCATTTCGTCCATACTCTTTATTACGAACCTTTGGTATCCGTGTATTTATGTTTTAAGCTTTATATTTCATGTCCATTGACATAAAGCTATCTATCCTTTTTGCTCATATTAATTGTAAAAGTCTCATCCTTGTCACTCTATTTCTTTTTTCTTAATTATTTTAAAAGTTGGTGTAAGAAATTAAAAAAGCACTTTGCCTCACGCTCGCAGCAAAAATCGATTTTGCTGCGAGTTTTTAGGCGCCAAAAGCCCCCTTTTCGAGCTGGAGAGGTGAAAAATATTTTTGAAACTTTTTGCAAGTATATTTGTCTTAAAAATTTCCCACGAACACAAATGTTGAAATGCAAAGTTTTAAATATATTAAATAAAATGTACAATGTTGTCTCTCATAGGGGATTGTATCTTGTAGCATTCGTAAAGATAAATGGTTTTTGGCTATGAGAAAACAGTATTTCATCCAACGCTTTCGCACCTTCACCACATGCAAGACATTCCACGATGAAATATGGCGTTCCCTCATATTTTTCTCTATTATTAGACGTTTAATGTAATATGTGGACCGCGTAAATAATGATTGTTTGTTTCTGTTTGCAGGTAATATAAGCAGTGATGTCTATGGTTACATAACAGTTATATGCTTAGGTGCGTATATTTTGTGATATAATTACCAGTATCTGTATATATTAACTCAACCTGCGATCGTTGAAGTTAAGCAACTTTAGCAATGGCCAGTCACGGGATGGGTGACCAAAATTTTATTATTTCGAGCTCCTCTGTGCTTTGAAAGGCAGGTTAAGCCGTTCGTCCCGGCTGCATTTGCAGTCGTCAATACCCATCAAACCACATTGGGCCCGCGTAGTGGGTCATGCATGGCCCATTCTCCTGATGTTGATGATGATGATGATGAAATATAGATGAAATATATTTTGTGGAAGCATTGCAATTGCGCACATTAAGAGAAGCGAGTTTCAAACCCAGAATTCTGGTTCCAGTATCGTTTTAACCGTCTCAAACAGGAGCAAGGGACAAAAATAAAGTCGTCGATCAAAATTTATTACATGCGAACGGAATCGCGGGTATGTAGTAGTCATAAGAGGAATGATTTGATTTTTAGGTTGTTTGTATGTTTGTAATGAATAAACCCAAAAACTACTGGACCAAACTCTTTCATCATTAGAGAGCTACACTCTTCCTGAGTGACATAGGCTATATTTTATAGCCTGATTTTCCCACGGGAATGGGTACCACGCGAGGAAAACCGCGGAGAGCTACTAGTTTATAATAAGCATATACTTAATTTCTGCAGTGAACTGCTGAAACATCTAACATGTACAGTATGCAAAGGTCATTAATGTAAAGAGCTTTGCAGTAACAGCATTCGAATGATCATAAGCGGTTATTCATTCACATTGTCATTTTAACACGGAAACTGTTAAAGTGTTCGTATTCAACAGTCACAATAATGTGTTTATTAGTGCGCAGGAGTCGAACATAGTTTCACACGAGGGTCAAATTAAAAAGTCATCAGAAACGTATTACACTAACACCTTGCCACCCGTACCGGCTTATATAGTCCATTTTGAAGGAAATAATGCATATTCAACCTTATTGAAGCAGCAGTAAAGGTTTCCAAGAAAATTTTGACCAGCTTACAAGATTTTGATTCTTATATAAATGGAATATGGTTGGAACTAAAACAAGCCTTGCGGTACTCCGGAAACAGTTCGTTGTTCGGAGTCCTAAACTGGTTTGGGCTTTTTTCTATCCACGTATCTGAGTTCAAAAGAAGCGATCGAGGTTTGTTTTAGAAATTTTTCAAGAGATATCTCCTTCGGATTTAGTTCTGGCGTGCATATTTATGAGTCCATTCTTCTGATTTTAGTTTTTGTTATGAAGTTTTGACTTAATCGTTAAGCTTTACTTTTTTGGTTTTAATTTAATAAAATGTTTTTGTTACCGACTAAATGCGGTCAGTATAAAATATCTTGATAATGTTTTTGACAGAATTATTACATCTGTTATTTGTCCCTTGTCTCGATGCAACAGGTCTCTTCTGCTGACTCATGCATCACAGCATATGTCTTGACATATCATGACTTGGTAGTCCTTCTTAATACACTCTATTCGGACACCAGACCGATTGCGTAAGCGATTTTCTTTTTGTATTTGATTCAAACCGATATCCACGAGTATATCATAATCATAAAGCATTAAGTTGATAAGTTTGAAATAAAAAGGGTTTTTTTTTATAAAATGGATGAAATTAGGTTTTAAGGTAAGGTAGGTATCCTATTACGTCTTGCCATTCAAATTCGATAATTCCGAATTCAAAGTTACCTCGTACTGGCAGTTTACAAGTTTCATGGTAATTTCAGGCAACCTAAAGCCAGGTCCGTACTAGTCTCCACGTTTACGTCCCATTCCTCGAAGGAGGCTTTGAATTTATACGACCTACTTGATGCTCTGTTGCCGCAGTGCAAAGACGGTCAGTGCGACCAATCAAAGAACAGTGTTAAGTGGGGTTAAATCATCATTAGGTGCTGTGTAAAAAGGGGTAATCCTTGTAATGAGTTTCTTCGGAGTATTTATCTTCTTTTTTCAAGTCACGTAAAGCTTTAGTTTGACCTTGAGTGCGTTGTTATCGCTTACATAATTAAGTTATTTCGTATTACAATTACTGTTGATTAAACTTACGTTACGATGTGATATTGACTGTTCAGGACTTAATTACACATAATTGCAGTCTAATGCGACTCCCAATTGCAAGGAGGCTGAAAATCCTTGTCCTAAAGTAACAAAGTAATTGATGAGTGAACAAAAAGAAATAATCGCGAAGCGCATTTAAATTCACTAAAGAAGTTTTGTATACTGTCTGCCACAAATGTCACAAAGCGGCTCTAACCTCAGTGATTAAATATTCAAGAAATGACAGTACGACAGCAACAGTAAGTGCGACAAGCATTTCTGTTCCGTTGTTAATCTTTGGAAAACAGTTTTCATACAGCAGTCCATTTTGACAGCTAATTTCGTATTGGAAGTGGCTCCTCTGACACGGCTGTCACTGGAACAGACAGGAGTGTTGACGATTTTCTAAACAATAATTTTCAACCTGGGTCGTCCCACTGCAGGGTAAATGCCATCTTCTTTCCATTTCGCGCGGTATAAGGACACAGCACATTACATCAACTCGGAAAGGGATTCACACCGTATCGCCTTCGCCTCGCCGTCAACCAGGTGTCAACCTAACGCAAGCACGTAACCAAACCGGATCAGCGTCGGTACGTCGGCTCGACTACGGCTAGGCGTCGGTCGCCGCGCTTACGGCTAGGCGACGCCGCGCTTACGGCTCGCCGCACAGTGGTTCCATATATAAAAAAAAGGAATGAGACAAAAAAATTATAAAAAAAATAATAATAAAAAAAAGACAAAAAAATTTAAAAAAAATGACAAAAAAATGAGAAAAAAAATATAAAAAAAAATTTGATGTTCATTTTCATTTTCAGACCACTGTGCGTAGAGCCGTAAGCTCGGGTACGGGGAGACGTGAGCGCGTGGACGACTAGCGGTAAGCTCGGGGATAGCAAGTTGAGCGACCCGCAAAGCGGTTCGTGAGCTGGTCCCGAGGCGAGGCGATTACGTTACGATTCCGATTAGTGTGATTTGCAGTAGGGGGTTTCATACAAAGAATACTGAACCGCTCGAGTCGATACGTTTACGATCCCTTTCCGAGTTGATGTATGTGCTGTGACCTTTAGAGCTGCTTGTGTTTGCCAGTCAGTCATATATAAGAGTCAAGATTGTCTCGGCACTACCGCTTGGTCTGCCGCATGGACGTATAGCTGAAGGGATCCATTTGGTGGCGAGTTTGCCAATTTTCTATAAAAAATTACTATTTTTATGTATAATTTTCCGGAACAAAAAGTTGCTTATTTATGTCACTCTTCAGCTCCCAATCTATCCCTATACTAAAAATCTCGTCGATTCGTTGCTCCGTTTTGGCGTGAAAGACGGACAAACAAACAAAAACACTTTTACATTTATATTTTTGACCTGTCATTTCTTACACGCAAAGGTTTTTGGCAATTGGCAAAGTTGCCTTTATTTAACGAGGACATTCTCTTGATTTGTCTAGTTCCTATCATCAGTGAATCGCTGTGTGGATTTTATTGATACGAGTATATCCGCCAAATGTCACCCATTAATCATGAACGTCGGAAATACATGCCAAAACAGCTGGACCTCTATTAAGTGACATTAAAGCCATAAAGCGTGGTAGGGCTGCCATGCCAATGCCTTTCTAATGACGGTATTACATGGTTCACTTCTGCCTTTCAATTTGGATGAAGCAACCAAATTGAACAATGTAAACGTAAAATGAATCATTGTTCAACCACATTCAATCGCGTTGAAAGAATTGAGCTTGCTCAATATTTTCACTTTTGCGTTCTACGTTCAATGCAATTGAACGAAAATTGAACGTGTAAACATAAGAATTGAATGATTCACTAGTTGGTCTCTCTGCTGATGTAATGCAAATGAATGCAATGTGCTACTTGATTGGTAGACATCTTCAAGCAATGTGAATCGAATGGTTCCTTTTTTAAGATACATGTAAACAGCATGCAGTGTCTTTCAATTCTGCGCCTTTCAACCAAAGTGAATTAATTTAGTTGAACCGTTGATATTAGCATAAGCTCCCTATTCTGATAATATACTTACTTGCTAAAGTTATTCTATTCTGCCATTCTTTCACGCGGACGAACGTTATAATAGTATGAGGAACTGCAAACGAAGCCAGTCAAGTGTTTGGCTTCGAATTATCTTACTTGTCCTACTGTTATTTCCTACTGCCTCAGTTTACAATGTATTGTGAAATGTGTGTTGAAATCGGTCGTGCCACCCTCATTATGACTTGTTATAACACTTGAGGTGATGATAACTTCGTTATTCTGTGGCGCCCCTGAGAAAAGCGTTAGAAGAAATATCTTCTTTAGAACTTTGTTTTATAATTAAGTACTTACCTATAAATTTTTTATAGTTATGCTTTCACTAGACAGTTATGTATGTATCTTTAAAAAAAGTTTGTCAAAAATGGTACCTATAAAATTCAGTTAGGTACTCATCAATACAAACCACTTTTACTGTGGGAACAACTCTGAAATCGCGAAAAAAAATCAGCTGTTCCATACAAATTTTCAAATCAACTCGATTGAAATGTATGGAACAGCTGTTTTTTTTGTATTGATGAGTTATTCAAGTAATTTTCGGGAAATCAACCAGCAAAATTTCACGGTGTATAGCTATACAAATAAATAAAATTGGAGTGTCTGTTTGTAATATTAAAATAACTGCTTTTTACTATATGCATATGATTAAATATACGGTACATATACCAAAATAACATGTTTTACAATTTTTGTCTGTCTGTCGTGTCTGTCGGTCTGTCTGTCTGTTTGTTCCGGCTAATCTCTGAAACGGCTGGACCGATTTTGATGGAACTTTCACTGGCAGGTAGCTGATGTAATAAGGCTGATACTTTTTATCCCGATATTCCCACGGGAACGGGAACCACGCGGGTGAAACCGCGGGCGGCCGCTAGTAGAGATATATAGAGTTTTTCAACTAAACAGTGAAATAAAACTAACTAATTCAGAAATTGTAAACTGTAGCCGTAGCACGAAAAAACGGTCGTTATGGTAACCGTTATCGTGCTCGTATTGCTTTGTATGAAATCCAACGAATTTATAAGTACTACGTCATGAAAACCTAAGCAGCGCCACTTTCGGTCGTATAAGGAACTGAAATTCAATACATGTTTGACAGCACATTGACAGCTTTTGAAGGACGGTATAGTTTACTATTCGATTAGCATAGTTTTTCAGTTTTTTTAACTTAGGTAACAATGAAATAAAAGGAGTACATATTCAAAAATCGTACGCTGCTTGCTACATGTAATGTTTTTTCATGTTTTAAAAACAGCCTTAAAGAGATAATTTCATAAAAAAAGAAGTTCTTACATAGCCCACGTTCATGTTCACTTTAGAATTTTAAAGCGAGTAAAGTAACTTAAATCGATCCAAATTATTCCGTTCAAGTAATTTATATGACTTTATCTTACTAAATTTGCATAATGTTGAAAAACAGAATGTTTCTAGTGAAGTTAAGATCGTATCGAATCGATTTATGTAACGTATATTTCGAATTTTATTGTTTTAATATCGATTTAATCTTCACGATACATTTTTAAAGTCACTTTTGGACTAAGCTTTTTGAATTGGTCCGTCCGTCTTGTTTAAGTAGTTTAATAATTATTGTTAGAATGTGGCTGAATAAATTGACACTCAGATGTAGATTGAATTTTATTGAAAATCCACATTATGCAATTATCAATTTTAAGTTCCAAATATTGTGATAACTTGCCCTTAAACTTACAGAGCTACAAGCTTAAAATGTAATGTAAACCAAATTCACTATACTTACTTACTTAATAAAAAAAAATGTACGAAAAAGAAGGTTAATTATTTTCAACAATAATTAAGCTTTATTTTTGTATTTTTAAGTGTCTAATTTGAACTTTTACTACTTTTATTACTTTTATAAATGTGATATCATAATAACATGATGTCACAATTAATGTGGTAACTTTATTGTACAAATAAGTGTTCATAAAACTTAATAAACTCCAAGGAAATAAAACACTTCATAAACTAATAACATCCAAATATAGCTTTATCTCTCCGAAATAATCAAGTCGGGCCATAATTTCTTGAAAAATCGTTAACAGAATCGATCGAATTCGATTTAATTCTAGATCAATCGATTTATAGGTCTACTTTTTACCACTTTACTTTGTATGGCGTTAACCTCTCGAATAAATGCATTAGCATAAGCCGAATAAGTTTCCGATAGTCAAAGTTTATGTAAAGTAGACAATTTGTTGCGAAATAAATGACACTGTTTTGTGTGTTTCCTTCTAAAATACATATTTTTAAGTGTTTCTAGAAGATATTGTAAAAAATACTTTTTTATTTACTCGGCAGGTAAGAGTTTTAAAAGTTTTTTTTTATTACATTCGTAATTTATTTAACGTGCCTAAAAAAATAAAAATATATTTAAGTTGTGTCGTATAGGCGACGAATCGAAACGAAATAAACTTGTTTAGTAGTACCTACCAATAGAAACTCCAAGTGTAAAAATATTTTTTTCGCCTCAAAACTTGCAAGTTCCTACATTTAGGTACACCTTTAAATTTTTTATTTGATTTCGAATACCTACTCTAAACTCTAATTATCTTAAACTGGATTTTAAAAAAAAAAAAAACGTTACGATTTCTATAATCGACAAAGACTAATTTACTTTAAGATTGATAACTCCAAATTAATGTCTTTAGAAATAATTCGGACATAAAAAAACTAGTTTGACTGTAATTTGTTGTATAAGATTTATTGTAAGTAAGTGAAGTTTTAATTGATTTATAAAATTACTATGTGTCTTAATTCACTCAGAGATTAGAATTGATAGCGTTAATGTTAATTTGACTCTAAGTTTGGTTGTGCGTTATATTTAATGTATTTGAGAGACATTTTCGTCGTTAACATAATCATTTAAAATTAAAATGTTATTATTAACACCTAAATATAAGTAATAACTTTTTAAACTTTCATGGTCATTAACATTGTAAATATTACGAAAAACGGGATTTTTACCATATTTTGATTGGTTGTCGAGTCCCCGATATTTCGGCGCAGTAGCACACGCCATGATCACGGAGTAACTGTATACTCCGTGATCATGGCGTGTGCAACATTTTGTGTGTTGTCGTGTGCAAACCCGTTTTTCGTAATTGTTCGCGCCGCGCTGCGAGCCGTGCGTTGTCATTGTCAAGGTCACGGGCGACACGAGACAATGCGCTCGGCCGGCCGGTGTAGGATCGCCAGTTGGCCGTAAGCAGCCGTGAGACAAGTTCGTGTGTCTCTGTAGCGACGTGCCGCGCAAATTACCTACCCATATTGGGGACCGAGATTTCGTTTTGCCCCTACTAGGGCTCCGGTCGGGGTACGGACTTGTAACCCGTGTCTGTTCGCTTTGAAAAGCGCCGGGAAAGTTTTAGCGGCCTATTAGGGCATTGTGTAGTATAAGAGTGTTAGCTGTAAGAGTATCCCATCGGGGGTTGTGTGGAGATCGTTTTGCCAGGGCGCGCGCGCGCCGGCGAGACAACGTCAGCCCCCCTGGATTACGGACACTATTTTAGTAAGGTAGGTTTAGTTTAATTTACTTAATTTTTGCATGGGAAACCTTCGTTTCAATAAACTGTGGAACACAGTAGATGTGGTCATCACAATTGTGCGTGATCATATTTTTGGTAGCAGAGCTTAGTTGATATAATTAATTTTCATATTAAAATTAACTACATAAAATTTCATAGTAAAAATAAAAAGCGTACCTAAAAAGAGTACCTAAAAATTATTTTTTTTTGTTGAAAACTCGAGGGTATTTGAAGATCCCGAGACGATTTGAAGTACTAAGAAATTGTTCTAGTAAATTCTCGAAGCGAATGTTTCTCACTTGGTGGATCCGATAATAGATAGACACTTATATAATTGTTGTCACATACTAGTGTTTTGATACGAGTTTACTCGCCTAGATGTGTATATTTTTTTTGTGTGTCCGGATTTATTTGACGAATAGTTCGTTCGAAAGTGTGTTTATTAGTATCACATACTAGTGATTTGATACGAGTTTACTCGCCTAGATGTGTATATTTTTTTTTTTTTGTTTGTCGGGATTTATTTGACGAATAGTTTCGTTCGAAAGTGTTGTTTATTAGTACCACATACTAGTGTTTGTTCCGAGTCCGCTTGCCTAGTTAAAAAAGTGGAACTAGTTTTAATTATTAGTAGTATTAAATTACGAGTATTATTATTAAAAATAGTTTTGTTTTCGTTTGTTGATAACGGTTTAGTAGTTGATTTGCGAGGTATGCCATACCGTTAATCCTATACGTTTTGTTTATACCGTTATATTGTTAGCCCTTGAAATTGGTAAGTTGCTAATAATTTATGAAACTAGTAGGGTCCGTGTATGTCGTCCGAATTTTAACCCTTGAACCCCGTTGGGGCCAATTCTGACCACGCATATAGCTGTCAACGTTCACTCAAACCCGGGGCGGCCAATATTGACCAGGCGCCGGCCGGCACAGATTACTTGTGTTTTATATTATCGTGACGCGACCTATTTCTATTGTTTTTTTTTGTTGATGTTTACCACTTTTATATTTCTTTGTTTGCTTTGTTTATTAAACGGATTATAAATGGCTCCTACGAATCCGACCGCCGTATCCAGGGCTGGCATCCAAGGAGCTTTGCGTTGGCTTGCTTGTGCGGTCACATTAATAGACCGAGCCGACCGGGTAGGCGCGTTGCTAGCTCGGTATGGCGGGCTGGCAGCTCGGCTGCAAGACCTGGAGCGCCACGCCATGGAGTGTCGCGCGTATTATTTGCAGAACCCCCCAGCTGATGATGCCGTGTCGGAACAGCTGGAGCAGGATGTAGCCCAGGCCTATGAGCTGGCTGACCAGTTCACGGAGGCGGCTGAGAGGGCCCTGGCTGTTCGGAAGGGGGAGCCGGTTTTGAGCGGGGAGGTCAAACCTACCCCGACGGCGTTGCTAGGCCGATTGCCTACGTTGGAGATTCCCACTTTTAATGGGGATCTGTCAGCCTGGATGGGCTTCATTAACCTGTTTGACAGCCTAGTGGATTCACGACGGGACTTATCCCCTAGTGAGAAGTTGGCCTATTTGCGCTCCTCCCTGCGAGGAGAGGCCAGCGCGGTGATCCAGCACCTGCTCATCAGCGACGACAACTACCAGGTGGCTCGCCAGCTTCTGGTTAGCAGGTACCAGAATGTCCGGTTACTGGCGGACACCCACGTGGCCACGATTTTGGCCCTCCCGCGAATCACGCGGGTACACCTGTTACGGAGGGAGTTGCTGAACCCGCTACTGTCAGCGGTCAACTCCCTAAGGCGATTGGACCTGTCGGTGGATCAGTGGTCCTTTATACTGCTGCACATAGTCCTCGCCAAATTGCCCGCTGAAATGAAGGGGCGTTTCGAGCAGAGGTACGGAGGCGACAGCGCCTCGTATCTCCCGCCCTTCGCGGACCTCCTTCGTTTTTTGGAGGACGAATGTAGGGTGACGGACCACCTGGAGCCCGCCCCGGTTCCAGGTGTTGGTCGTATGGTGGCGGCGAGGGAACAGCCCCGTCGCCCGACCAATCGCTATGCTGCCTTCCAGCAGTCCCCTCCCCCCGCACCGAGTGAGCGGTGCAGGTATTGCAGGGGAGATAGGCATGTGGTGCAAGAATGTGCCAAATTTAGAGGCCTCCGCCCAGAGGGACGGAGGGCCGTTGCGAAACAGCGCCAATGGTGCTATAGGTGTTTGGGGGGACACATGCAGTCGGCGTGTCCCCAGACCGAGGATTGTCGTCTTTGCGGAGGGAGGCATCACCCCCTCCTTTGTTTGGACCGCAAGGACGCCGGGAGCGACCGGGGTTCGAATTCCTCGCGCACGGGCGGGGGCCCGGCAGCCCGGAACCGGTCCCCTAGAGATTCGGCGGGGCTTAGCCCCCCCGTTCAGTCCCCCCCGGAGAGGGGGAACTATAGGAGAGACGCCCCCGCCACGGGCGGGGGTAGGGGGGTACCACAAGAGTACGCCACGGTGGCGATGGGCACGGGCCCTATTTGCTACTCCCCCCCCCTAATGGAGAGGCCTCGATTGGGGTACTATGTACCGAGGCACGCCCCACACGGGTATTACCCTGCACCTAGGAGTGCTGTTGGTCGGGGCCAGTATGTACCCGATTGGGACCCGCTCGCCCGGTACGAGCGTCCCACATTTGGCGCGCCGACTCAGGCGCGAGGGGGACAAGTACCCCCCCAAAATTTTTAATGGCGCCCCTGTCGGACCCAACCACCCCTCCGGAGCTTGTGCTGTTGCCAACAGCCTCCGTGAATGTTTGGGGACCTAAGGGCAATGTTGTCACGGTGCGTGCCCTTTTGGACTCAGGTGCCCAGGGGTGCATAATGTCCAGGTGGCTTGTCCGACAGCTGGGTCTTTTGCTTGTGCCGCATCACGAAGCGGTACGGGGGGTGGGAGACTCGCGGATCCCTGATCCGATTGGTCGAGTTGAGTTCTCCTTCTCCCCCCACTTCACGCCAAGGCCGAAGATCGGTGCTTCGGCGATAGTATTTGATAAGGTGGTTGGACCACTCCCGCAAGTGCGAGTGCCGCCATCCACGATTGAGCTGACGTCTGGACTGGCTTTGGCTGATCCTTCCTTCCACCGACCGGGCCCAATACACTTGTTGATTGGTGCGGATGTCCTCGGTCGTGTACTGTGTGGAAGCAAGCGAGTTTTGCAGACAGCCGATCTTGTCGCCTTGTCCTCGTCGCTGGGTCATGTGGTGATGGGAAAGGTACCACAGACACCAGAGACCCCGTCGGTAGACCGCCAGACCATTGTCGGTTCTACTTTGTCCGACGTTCTCCAAAAGTTTTGGGAGGTGGAGGAACCTCCCACTGCCAAGCGGTTGGATCCGTTAGCCGAGGAGTGCGAATTGTTCTACCAGAACAACACTGGGCGCCTCCTCTCGGGTCGCTTGATTACCCGCTTGCCCTTCTTGGCGGTTCGCCCTCCTTTAGGGAGCTCCCGGCCGATGGCCGAGAAGAGATTGTTGTCCATGGAGCGTAGGATGGCCAGGGATCCCGCATTCAAGGAGAAGTATATAGACTTCATGCGGGAGTATTTGGACCTTGGGCACATGTCCATCTCGCAGTTGGACTGGCGTAATGTGGAACATTACTTCCTGCCACACCACGCTGTTTTGAAGACTTCCAATGGGAAGATCCGCGTGGTCTTTGATGGATCAGCGCCCACGTCAACCGGAGTGTCGTTGAATCAGTGTCTGCATGCGGGGCCGAAGTTGCATCACGATGTCTGTGATGTTTTGACCAACTTCCGCCGGCACGCTGTCGTCTTTGTGGCCGATATCCGCATGATGTTCAGACAGACCGTGATTCACCCGGAGGATAGACGATACCAGCTCATCCTTTGGCGTGAGGATCCCCAGGATCCGATGTTGGCTTACGAGCTGAACACCAACACTTATGGTTTGCGGTCGAGCCCCTTTGTGGCGATCCGTTCGCTTTTGGAGCTCGCAGAGCGCGAACGGCTACGCTATCCCCGGGCATCTGCTCTTATTGAGGGGGGGGCCTTATTTGTCGACGATATCTGCACGGGGGCCTCGAGCTTAGATGAGGCTCTCGTCTTACGTGATGAGCTGATTGCGCTCTTGAGGGCTGGTGGCTATGAGTTGCGGAAGTGGCTGTCTAACTCACCGGACCTATTGGCAGATTTGCCTAAGGACCACCAGCAAGAGCCGCTCCTCTTTGAAAATCCGGAGACTCCAGACATGCTGTCTGTTTTGGGAGTCCAGTATCGACCAGTCCCGGATTTGTTCACATATAGATTGGAACTGCCAGACCCAAAGGTCTGGACTAAACGCACGGTGCTGTCTACTGTAGCCCGTACCTTTGATCCGAACGGTTGGCTCAGCCCTGTAGTGTTTTCGATGAAGTGCTTCCTACAGGAGCTCTGGGCTGCGGAATTGTCATGGGATGAGCCCCTCTCTGGTAGCCTCCTACGAGAGTGGGTGAGGTTCGTGTCATCCCTACCCGACGTCAATCGGGTTTGTATACCGAGGCAAATGCTGCCTTCGGGAAAGTTTAAAGCCTCCCTGCACGGCTTTTGTGACGCGTCCGAAAGCGGATACGCGGCAGCCGTTTACATCCGAACGGTGGATGCAGCAGGCGTTGTCGCCGTACACTTAGTTACGGCCAAGAGTAAGGTCGCCCCCCTTCGGACTAGGCTAACCATTCCGAAGTTGGAGTTGTCCGGCGCCACTCTCTTAGTACGGCTACTCAATCATGTTGCCGACACCTTGGGAAACGGTGTCGACTTGGAGTCGATATTTGCGTGGTCTGACAGCCAGGTCGTCCTTTGTTGGCTGAAGAGTTCAGTCCACACCCTTGAGGTTTTTGTGGCCAACCGGGTCTCACAAATTCAGACTTCAAAGGCCCCGTTGATTTGGCGCCACGTACCGGGCGAATTGAACCCCGCAGATTGTGCCTCCCGCGGCTGCGAGGCGCCTGAGTTAGTGGACCACCACCTATGGTGGAGTCCATCATGGTTGTTACGGCCTGAGCGCTCATGGCCTGCCACCCCGGCTGTGGCCAGAGTCCCAGACCTAGGCATGCGTGTTCACGCCGTGGAGACGGTGGCGGCTCCGCAGATGGAGTTTTTGTTAGACCGCTACAGTTCTTTGGATAAGTTGCTCGGCGTGACTGCTTGGATGAGGCGCTTTGTGCGAAATTGTCGCCAGCCTCAGGAGAAATTGTTGTCTCCGGTCCTCGCCCCACAAGAGCGGCAAGACGCTCTGTTGCATTGGGTGCGAGTGACGCAACAGCGAGAGTTTGAACCGGAGCTGAAAGCCCTGCGCTCAAGTAAGCCCAAGCTGAAGGGACCCTTGGTGCGGTTGAATCCCTTCTTGGACAGTACCGGATTGCTGCGTGTCGGAGGTAGGCTCAGACATGCCAACCTGCCGTACGGATCACGCCACCCTTTGTTGCTCCCCAAGGATGGACCGTTAGTTAGACTGTTGATTACAGACCGACATGTAAAGAATGCTCATGCCGGTTGTAATGCTTTGACCGCGCTCCTCCAACGAGAGTTCTGGATTTTGTCAGCGCGGAGAATAATCCGATCCGTTATTTTTCGTTGTCTCCCGTGTTATCGTTTGCGCGCCGATACGATGCAGCCCCAGATGGGTGACTTGCCTGCCGATCGAGTGAACGAATCGATGCCCTTCTCAGGAGTTGGAACGGATTTTGCGGGGCCATTTACCGTTAAGACATCGCGGCTTCGTAATGCTAGAACGGAAAAGGCTTACTTGTGTGTATTTGTTTGTTTGGCCACTAAAGCGGTCCACCTGGAGGTGGTTAGTGCCCTCACCACAGAAGCCTTTGTAGCCACGTTGAATCGTTTTGTGTCTCGCCGCGGAATGCCGTCGTTAATCAGGTCCGATTGTGGAACCAATTTCAAGGGCACCGATAGGTATTTAAAGGAAGTTTGTGAATTTTTGGATAGGAATAATTTTGAGATCGGATCCACACTCTCTCGCAGAGGGGTACGATGGCAGTACTCCCCGCCATCCTGCCCCCACTGGGGAGGGATTTTTGAAGCAACTGTAAAGGCCGCTAAAACTCACCTTCGTCGCGTTATTGGGGAGACGGTCCTCACGTTTGAGGAACTCGCGACCGTATTTTGTAAGGTTGAGGCGGTCCTCAACTCGCGTCCGTTGTGTCCGTTGTCTTCGGACGCGAATGATTTAGAGGCCCTTACGCCGGGCCATTTTTTGATTGGCAGACCGCTTAACGCCTTGCCGGAATATCCTTATTCCGAAGTGGCCTCCGGACGGCTCTCGCGATTTGAATTGCTCCAGCAGCTTACGCAGAGTTTTTGGCGCCGTTGGCATCTGGAGTATTTGCACATTTTGCAGCAACGCGTTAAGTGGTCGGATAGGACGACCCCACCCAAGACAGGAGACCTCGTGTTGGTAAAGGATCCAAACCTGCCGCCCCTCCGCTGGCGTTTAGGACGCATTGTTCAGCTTCATCCGGGGTCGGATGGTGTGCCCAGGTTTGCCGAGGTCCTGGTGGGGGACTCTGTTTTGAAGCGAGCGATCGCTACCCTCTCTCGCCTGCCCTTAGATTGAGTTGGCGGACAGTTTGCTACTGTCCGGGACGGGGGGATGTTCGCGCCGCGCTGCGAGCCGTGCGTTGTCATTGTCAAGGTCACGGGCGACACGAGACAATGCGCTCGGCCGGCCGGTGTAGGATCGCCAGTTGGCCGTAAGCAGCCGTGAGACAAGTTCGTGTGTCTCTGTAGCGACGTGCCGCGCAAATTACCTACCCATATTGGGGACCGAGATTTCGTTTTGCCCCTACTAGGGCTCCGGTCGGGGTACGGACTTGTAACCCGTGTCTGTTCGCTTTGAAAAGCGCCGGGAAAGTTTTAGCGGCCTATTAGGGCATTGTGTAGTATAAGAGTGTTAGCTGTAAGAGTATCCCATCGGGGGTTGTGTGGAGATCGTTTTGCCAGGGCGCGCGCGCGCCGGCGAGACAACGTCAGCCCCCCTGGATTACGGACACTATTTTAGTAAGGTAGGTTTAGTTTAATTTACTTAATTTTTGCATGGGAAACCTTCGTTTCAATAAACTGTGGAACACAGTAGATGTGGTCATCAATGTGGTCATCACAATTGTGCGTGATCAGTAATATTTACTGAATTTAAGTATATTTTTTAATATACTTACATCCATAAATCATATTTAATAATGAATTTAATTAATTTTTTATTCAATTATTTTAAACGATCACAAATAAGTAGTAAGTATTACCCATGATCTAAGAAGTTCTTTCTTTCTTTCTCACGGAGACGCAGATAAAGTGTCCGACTGACGCTGCATACCTTACATATCCGGGTTACGTCCTGGAACACTGTTTTAGGGCCCATGCCGGTGTTTGCATGTATGCACGCGATGACATTTGTTATCTGCGTCTCCGTGATCTTGAAGACCCCACCCTCTCCATCATCTGGGTTCTAGTGGACACTGGCTTAGAGAAAATTCTCTACGCTTGTGTCTACCGTTCGCACAGCGGAGACGCCGAGACAACCAGGCTTACCAACCTTATCATTGAGAAAGCTGATGTTGCCCTACAGCGGTACCCATCCGCTCAACTAGTGGTTCTGGGAGATTTTAATGCCCACCACGAGGACTGGCTGTTCCCATTTGTGAAAACCGACCACGCTGGTCGTGAAACACGTAAACTGGCCTTGACGCTAGATCTCACCCAGCTGGTCCAGGAAGCCACTAGAATACCGGACATCGAGGGGCACACACCCAATTGTTTGGACCTTCTGTTGACAACAGACCCGGACCGTTACTCCGTATCGGTTTCGCCACCACTTGGTAGTTCTGACCATTGTGTGGTGGAGTCGGTGTCGGTGTATTTTCCGCCCGATCCAAGCTTTAAAGGCTCCCGGCGAATATGGCGTTACAAGTCAGCAGATTGGGAAGAGATGCGTTGTTTTTTTGCGTCTTATCCATGGCGGCATGTTTGCTTTTCTTCTAGCGATCCCTCAGCTTGCGCGGATGCTGTGGCCGATGTGCTTCGTCAGGGTATGGAGTATTTTATTCCATTCTCTGACGTGCCGCTCTCTAGCAAAGCTCACCCCTGGTACAATGCCAAATGCAGAGTTGCCGTTGCATCGAAACGTGAGGCATACCTTGCCTGGGTTGAAGCTCGATCCCGTAAAGCTGGAAATATTCGCGAATTGAAGAAAGCCTTTAACAAGGCCGCCAAGTCCTGCAAAAGGGTTATCAAAAGAGCTCGCTTCGACCATATAAGCCGAATAGGGAATAAACTTGCTTCGTTCCCATCAGGGAGTAAAGCGTTTTGGTCCCTGGCTAAATCGGTCGAGGTCAACTTTTGCCGTTCCTCAATGCCTCCTCTACTGAAGCCAGACGGATCTCTGGCGCATACCGCCAAGGAAAAGGCAGATTTATTCGCCAATTTATTTGCCGAGTGTTCGCGTTTAGATCCTGGCAATGCTGTACCATCGGCTTTACCAAGTTCTGGGACTTTAATGTCGGAAGTCCGCATCAGACAGACCGAGGTAAGAAAAGCGTTGCGTGATCTGGACGTGAACAAAGCCAGTGGTCCGGATGGTATACCAGCTATAGTTCTTAGGACTTGCGCGCCTGAGTTAGCTCCGGTATTAACACGCCTATTCCGCCTATCTATGGCAAAGGGACTAGTACCAAAGTCATGGAAGCTGGCCAACGTGCAACCCGTGCCTAAAAAGGGTAGTCGTGCCGACCCTGCCAACTACAGGCCCATCTCAGTAACATCCATTCTCTGTAAGATAATGGAACGTGTACTGAACCATAGGCTCCTGTCGTATCTAGAAGCAAACGACCTTCTCAGTGACCGTCAATACGGGTTTCGCCGAAACCGGTCCACTGGAGATCTTCTAGCATACGCCACTTACATATGGAGCGAAGCCATTGAGAAGTACGGAGAAGCACTCGCCGTCTCTCTCGATATCTCGAAGGCTTTTGACAGGGTGTGGCATGATGGCCTTATTGGTAAGCTTTCAGCATACGGACTTCCCACCGGTTTTTGTGTCTGGATATCGGACTTCCTGAGGGATCGGTCGATTCAAGTTGTCATTGACGGCTGCTCGTCCGACCAGTTGGCTATCAATGCCGGAGTCCCTCAGGGTTCGGTTCTCTCTGCAACGCTGTTTCTGCTGCATATTAATGACCTGCTTATACCCGGTATTTTGGGGTACGCAGATGACAGCACCGTTGTAGAGAGCTACATATCTGATGCTCGAGCTGGTGCAGAACAGGTCCAGTGTCTTAGGGAGGCGACGGTTAGTCGCATGAACCTATCACTCCAGGCAGTCTCCGATTGGGGCGATGCCAATCTGGTCAGGTTCAACCCATCTAAGACCCAGGCGTGTCTGTTCTCTGCCAAAAGGAGTAGTTTTGACCTGTCTCCTACTTTCCGAGGTGTATCCGTGCCGATTACTGAACATCTAGAGCTTCTCGGCATGTCTTTGACTCCATCTCTCAATTTTGGCTCTTTCATTGAGAGTAAAGCTCAATTAGCGTCTAAAAAGCTTGGCGTTCTGGCAAAGGTGAGAAAGTACTTCACGCCGGAACTGCTGCTCAATCTTTATCAAGCGCAAATTCGTTCATGTATGGAGTACTGTTCTCATCTCTGGGATGGCTCTGCCAAATACCAGCTCCAGACACTAGAAGCTATTGAGCGGAGGGCCAGAAAGCTCATTGGCAATGACTATCTCTTCGATAAAAAGCTCAAAAGCCTCGAGCATAGACGCAAAGTTGCAAGCTTATCGGTTTTTTATCGGATACATTTCGGCGAGTGTGCAGTGGAATTGCACAACCTAATTCCACCATCTCCCTTCTTCCAACGGACAACCAGACGTACGAATCAGCGCCACCGTTTTATAGTGGATATTCCTGGGACACGGACTAAGCGTTTTGCTTCTAATTTTATTATCCGTACCGCTAAGGAATGGAACTCCTTGCCTGAGTCTGTATTTCCCGACAGGTACAATCTGGGGGTCTTCAAGTCGCGAGTGAACCGGTACCTTCTAGGCAAGCGCGTTTCATCGTAGATCGCATCATCGCTTAACATCAGGCGTGATAGCGGACAAGCGCTTGCCTATCAACCAATAAAAAAAAAAAAAAAAAAAAAAAAAAGATTATTTTCTGTTACTTAACTTTTTAGGGCTGAATCTAATGAAAAATAATCTTCCGTCTAGACTTCTTCTAGGTACATAATACACAGATAGTGTAGGTAATACTAGCTATAAAAGTCACGTTTTTAGAACACAACTTATTTAGAATGTTAAAGCCAGTGAACCAATATAACTTGTTAATTAAAGCTAATTTTAAACAAGAAAGAAAAAGTCAATTAATTTATTACGTCAAAAAGTATATTCAGTCAATTTATAAATTATCAACTATAAATAAACATTTACTTTCAAAAACAGAAAAAAGTTTAAATCTAATTCCTGTTCTCTCCTACTCAAGAATGCATAACAAGTCCAGTTAAACGGCTAAAGAATTCGTTCAAGAAAGGTAATCTAAGATTTTGGAACAAAAAGGACAAACCTATTGTTCTAACTGGAAAGTGCCTTTTTCTTTGTGCTTTTAAATTAATTAAACACCTTAGCTTTTTGTGCGCTTTCAGTCGGAATTCTTTTAAAACAAGCTCGGAACAAAGGTACATGGAAAGATGCAACTTTTGGGCTGGAGTTGCAGTGGAAGCGATAAATTATTAGCTTTTGTATCGAATTTAGTACATTTTTTTTCTCTAACAAATAATATTTAGGCGGGATTCGAACTTACAACCTTCGATTGCCTTGACCAGTTCTAATATTTCAGTGTCTAAACAAGTGGAATTCGAATCAGCAATTTTGGCTATGATATATCTTTGGAAATCTATTTTTTCTAGTGCTTATTATTTTTGTCATCGTAGGCTTAGCTTTTATAATGAATTTTGTGTCCAATAAATAGTCACCCAAATTCACTACTATTTGTCTAGTACATAAGTGCGTTAAATAAAACGAACAAACTTTTCACCTCTGAAATATTGAAGAACCTGTATTATCTACAGTACAGTACAGTTTACAAGCAATAATATTATTTAAACAACATACGACTATGTCATACTAGAATATTGCATTACTTATGTATGTGGCTTTCGTACCGGTTCAATATAACAACGTTCTATGTACATGTAAGTAGGTAATTTAAAGTAACCCTTTGTTGAAGTATGGAAAAGTCGTATTGACTTAAAAATACAAAGATAATGGTACAAGTCTCAATATTTAATTGACAGTTATCAAGGGAATTAATTAAATTATCTTTATTTTAAAATAGAAATGAAATTGCTACCCTGTAAAACAAAACAACCATTAACGTAATTTAAACAATACACAAGGGGAATTTAGTTAAAACATAAACACAGGGAAATTATTTGTTTTCAATTGATTTGTCCTGGGATTGTAAAAAAATTTTACCTACCTTATTGTGTAAGATTTTATAGAGTTTTCTTAATACTTAAGAAGGACAGAGTTGTTTTCTTTTATTTGGCTAAAAGTTTTTGACCATCTCCGTGGCCGAGTGGTGTACGCACCGGTTTTCTATCTCTGAGGTCCCGGGTTCGATTCCCGGTCGGGTAAATATTGAAAACGAACTGTTTAATATTTTATCGTGTCTGGGTGTATGTGGTAATACCCGTCTTTGTTTCCAATGGCCATAACACAGGGGTTTTATTTAAGCTACTTACTTGGGTTGGGATTGAAGCAATGTATGTGGTGGAGGAGCCCGTGGCGCAGTGGTTAGCGCGCTTGGCCTGCGATCGTTGAGGTTAAGCAACTTTCGCAATGGTCGGTCACGGGATGGGTGACCAAAAATGTATTATCTCGAGCTCCTCCGTGATTCGGAAGACACATGAAGCCTTTGGTCACGTCTGCGATTGCAGTCGTTACCTAATACTCACCAAACCGCATTGGGCACGCGTGGTGGGTCATTCATGGCCTATGCTCCTTTTCCATCCATAAGGATATACGGAATGCCTATGCCCCAGCAGTAGGGACTTAGGTATAATGGCTGATGATGATGTGGTGGTGTCCAATATACAGGGTGTTAGGGGCACCGTTGCAAAAACTTTAACCATGGCTTCAGGCCTTCTCCATACAAAATGTCCCGATAAGTTGCTAAACTTGTATGAAAAGTCCAGTTTTTTTTATTCCGACAAAAAATTCTTGCTGTACGTTGTTCAGCATGACGATCTGAAGCTATGGTTAAAGTTTTTGCAAGGGTGCCCCTAACACTATATTTATTTATTTTACACACCCAAGTATATTAATTTATTTTAAAGCTTTTGATAATAGGTCTTTACATATGAAATTGCCGTTTTTTTCTTTTGTACATATAACTTAACAACTTTTATAATATTAGAAATATATAATTTCTTTAATATTGCGTTACATTAAGACCGTATCGAGCAACTTTTGATAATTTAGTAACCACGATATTTGATTATTTACATAGAAAAAACTTATTCCGAAAGTTACGACTATTTTTGTTTCCAGAATTTCGTACTTTATTAGTTGTAACTTAGTGAAAAAAAATTTTTTTTCTTAACGAATGTGTCATTTAGTAGTTAAAATGTCTATAAATACGTGTGTAAAATTTTGTAAATTTACATAATATTAGTCGTTAAATAATTACAAAAACGTTAGTATGGAAAAAAAATAATTACAGAAATCTCCATACAAAACGGCAATTTCATAGGTAAAGACCTATTATTATTCTTGCCTATAATTGTAGGTTTGATTAACCGGGAGCTCATTAATTGATTAACTTTTACTATGTTGTTTATCGGTGTGTTATTGAAACACCTTTATTCCATTTTGTTCAGTTTTTGGGTTTCCTTTTAAATATCTTACTAGATTTCACTAGACTCTGGTCAATTGCATTTCATCAAATTAAAGTTATCGTTTTTTTATCCGCAACGGGATAGCACTAAGCCTTCATCACACCTGATGATAAGTGGTGATAAGGCTGAAGGTGGAAGCGCACTACTCCCGGAATCCTCAATCACTCAGGAACTGGCTATCTTATTTTCAGCTTCCGAAGAATGCTGAAAACATCGTTGTTTGTTATACCTAGTGTCAAACTGAAATAAGATGGTAGAAGTTAGCCTGGCGGACTTAGACCTACCACCAACCAAAATTAAGAAGTGTGAAACTATTTCTATCGTTGAGTGTACCCTAAGAAGCGAAAATTTTAAGTGATCGCAAGTAAAACGGGAAAGCATTAAGTGTTGCCATAAATCTCAAAGTGGAAAAACAACGCGAGCCAGCACAACTACCGCCTTAATTTGATGCGGTGTTGCCAGTTTAGCTCGGGAAATTATGTGCACTTAACCAGATAAAAAGGTCTTGAATGTTTCTTGGTCTTTAAAGCTTTTTAGTCACTTAAGATAACTATGGCGGATTTTAAGGTGATAGAATTTTGACTTTGTTAATCATCTCCATGAAAATTATTTTTAAGTATGAGAACGGATTTTGGATTTTATTATGGTTGATAAGTGGTATGTTTTAAAGTAAATATTTGTGAAATGATTTTACGTTTTCGTGACTTACTATACAAAATCAGATAGTACTTACTTTAAAGATACTTTATAAATAAGGTAAGTAACATCTTTAAAAAAAATGTGTCCGTGACCTACACAAATTTTTTTTATGTAGGAGAAAAAGTTAATGCAAGGATTTTATTTCCGACCACAGGACACGGAAAGATTTTTTTCGTGTTTCCGACCTTTGCACTAGTGTAACGAGTGACGACATAATTATAGATAAATGTGAAGAATAGGAAAGAATAGGAAGTTGCTAATTCTTCACATTGATGTGACAGAAAAATATAAAAAAAGTTCTTAGTTTAAAAAAAGAAATCATTTTAACTGACCAAAAATAAAATTAGGTAATATTTATGAAGCTAAAACATTTAATTTTAAAATTATTGAGTCCTTATTTATATGTCCTTAATTATTGAGTCCTTATTTATGTGTCCTTAATTATTGAGTCCTTATTTACCAATGGCTGTAGAATTATTTGTCATAGCAGTTGCTATGACAAATAATTCTATATCGGATGTAAATCGCATGTCCACCTAGATACATTCCCATTTCTCTAAAAGATTTTAAACCTTAATCGTAATGATTTTAAGCTGAAATTCGTGAGTTATAGACGCGGAATGTCCACCTGTTTTAGACCCCGACTGTACCTACCTGTTCAGAAACAAACAGCTCTTAAATTCGTAGAATTCTACTAATTATAGAAGTACAACGTCCTTTAAAACTGGCTGGTGTGTAGTGTATCATCTCTGAGGGACTATCCTTAATACTCTTAAAATAAAGCCGACTTTCGCATACAAACATACTGAATTCACAATTGACAGAATGATTGATAAACTGCTTAAAAAACTGGGAACATGTCGGTACTTTTTTGCTCATACTCATAACTCGATAGCCAATAAGGAACGATATTAACGAGGTTATAGTAAGGGCTCTTTAGGTAATTGAATTTCAATTTACGAGGGTTATATCGATTCACAAACGTTAAAATATATAAGATAATGAACATCGTTTTCGTACACACGATTTTAGACTTAACTGTAAAGCGGTAAGCGGTATCAACGTATTTGTTTTACCGAAAATGTATTTTGACGAAGCATTTTTGAAGGAAAATCCGTTCAATACGTCACTGAGTTTAACCGGGTATAATAATATATAATATGTAATTAATGTTCTTAGCTGGGCTTGAAAAATTTCGTAATTAGATATCTAAATTATATACTTAATTAAATTAAGCACGGTTCAAAAAATATCAAGATTCATTGAATTTTCCATGTGCTAATATGATAAATTACAAATTATAATTAATCTGAAAGGAAATCCGATTGCGAAATATATTATCGTAAATATTATATTAAAGGTATAAAATATCATCATTTGATGTATTTATTATTTGAATATAAGGGGCTATGCATCTCCCGTAGGAGATGTAGTCACTGCGACCTAAAAGATCTATTGTGACTCGCCACCTGGTTAAAGTAACTCTTTTAGCCTGGAGGCTTCTAGGAAGTCTAGAATACTCCTAGCTTTGAGAGTTTTAATCTCCTCCGGGCGCATAATGTGTCGACCCAGATGGATACTGCGTTTGTGGATAAGGGGCCCGCAGTCACACAGAAGGTGCCTGGGTGTCTCCCTCTCCTGTTTACAGTAGCGGCAAACATCAGTGTCACTCAATTTCATGTGAAATTGGTGCCTGTTTAGTTTGCAGTGGCCGGTTAAGGCGCGGACTATCGCACAGATGTTCGTCCTGCTAAGCTCCAGGAGTTCGGCAGTTCGGCTTTGCGAGTAGCCTTCTATAAGGGATTTGGCGTGTAGTAGTCCTGGTTGTATCAACCAGTACTTTTTTGATTGGCCAAATAGGTTGCCCTTGAGAAGTTGCATGGCATGGTTCTTTGAGATACCACAGAAGGGTTCTGGTCCTATCTGATGGCCTTGAGCTCCAGTCCTTGCAAGTTCATCGGCTTTTTCGTTGCCGATGATTCCCGAATGACCTGGTACCCATTTCAGAATAACTTTATTCCTTTGGCCCAGGTCGATCATTTGATGTAGCTCTGGTTTTATAATAAAGGGTGCTTAAAACCTACTGAAGTTTTTTTTTTACTAAATCTCATATAGCGCTTGAATTTCGATAATATTTATTTTCTATATTTATTATAAATATGGACACGGAGGTTACGTGTCCATATTAATAGGTAACATCTGACAATGCTCGCCTCGGTTTTGCTGGCAAACATTAACCCTTTTGACATAATTGTGGTTGGAATTCGTCAATAATTCGACTAATTTCTGTTTTAAAGCTCAGGAATTGTCTGTGGATTACTTGCAACACTTTTTCCTTCAGAAAACCCCAAAATAAAAAAGTCCAGGGTGCCTACCATCAACTCTTATTGCGGTTTTGTTTAGGTCCTGAACTGAACTGCTTCGCTTATTCGTACCACGACCGCTTAATATCAATGACAGCGATTCAGTGATCATTCAATGACATTTCACAGCCGCTGAGCTGTCATCAACTCTTATTTGACTTATAACTCGGCCAAGCTAACATGACATCTGCAGGTTATACCCGTCCCTTTTACTCTCCGGGCATGACAGAATCGAGTGAAAGAGACGGGTAGAAGAAAAAGGGCACAAATCGTTCGGTCATTCACATTTAGCAATTCATTTGCGATCCAGTTTTAAGAAGGTCATAGTACGAAAGAAAGCAATTCATTTTAGGAACCTATTCTGCATCGCGCTATTTTTCAATCGCTGTCTTAAAGTTGATGGTAGGCACCCAGAGGTGTCAAGATCCCACGATATTGGTAGCCAGTTTATTTCTTTTTGCCGCGAGATACGTCTCTGCAAAATTCACACCATTTCAGTAGTGGATTTTCTCAATTTCTGTACGTTGCTCGACTGAAAAACGCTCCATAACTTAACCTCAAACTTTGGTGATGACAACTGCAAAATTTAATATTCGTGTTCCATCTATACTATAATACTTATTATAAAGAGGAAAGATTTGTATTTTTGTATGTAACGAATAAACTCAAAAAGTATTGGACCGATTTCGAAAATTCTTTCACCGTTAGAAAGCTACAGTCTTCCCGAGTGACATAGGCTATATTTTATCCCGATATTCCCACGGGAACGGGTACCACGCGGGTAAAACCGCGAGGATTCGCTAGTTTTTAATACAACGAGAATTATTTGTTGAGACACCCGTTATTTTAGTAGCTTACCGCAGTTCAAACGAATGCTACCCGTTCCTGTGGGAATATCGGGATATAATATAATGTATATACTAATGTAGGTGGTGAAAGAATTTTTAAAATCAATCCAGTAGTTTTTGAGTTTATGCATTACAAACATAAATACACACAGACTAACAACATATTAGCTAGCTATAAGTAGCCTTTGGATATTAGGCCGTAATGATGCGGTGAATGACGACACTATTCCCAATTCTATGAAACGATCGCTATTATACTACTAAATTAAGTTCGACGATAATAATTTAAAGAAGATACTTATAATGTACTCGAATTCCTCAGTAATTTGGGCGACCTAATTCCTATACAAGTGGTTACGACATACCGTGGGCCCTCATACCAGGTCAGATGGCTTCAACAAAAGGTTGAATTGAATTTTGTTCGGGTGTTTTGGTACAATCAGCTGTGTATTCAGTTGTTCATGAAATCTTTTTTATTAATTTTCTTTTCTTATATAGTATTTTAATTACTTATTAATAAAGTTTCATTTTCTCCAAAGGATAATAATAAATAAATAAATAACTTTTACAATCACACCAATTATCTAAGCCCATGTTAATTTCATTAAGATACTGTGTCATGGAAAACTTGATAACGGATATAAATATAAGTATACTTAAATTCTATTTTATATTTTTTATTTTATTTTTCTCTTTCACCCAAGGTTGCCCGGTAGAGATTGCTATATAGCAATAAGGCCGCCTTTTGTGTGTTTACTTTTGTTTGTAATTTCTCTGTATTTTGTCCTTTTTATGTGCAATAAAGTCTTTTATTATTATTTATTATTATTTCTTTTTGTTTGTAAATACATAATTTAATATACATAGTAAACACCCAGACCAAGACAAATAGACATGTTCATGCACACAAATATTTGTCTTGTTCGAGAATCGAACCCGAGACCTCTGGCGCAGAAGGTGGGTAGTCTACCCCTGCGCCAAGTCGGTCGCCTGCAATATAAGTAAGCATAGCAAACTACATTTATATCTACCTATATTAAGTACAAAGCTCAAATGAAGAAAAAATAAATACAAATAACCAGGTAATATTTTTTTTAATAAATTAAGGTAGGTACTAGGCTGAAAGATGACTAAAAAGTTTGGTGTTCCGCATAAAATAAAACTACTCTATCGAATGCGCATTCAAATTTTCGAAAGAATACCCCGAAAGCTAGATTTAATACAATTCACCTCTACTTATTCATTTATTTGCATATGAATTTATTATAAATCAGATTTGTGAAGTAACAAATCGACGTTAAAAGCGATCACCTCTTGGGAAATCAGTCCGTTGTATAAAATGTTCGTGGAAAATTAATTTTCATTACTGATTACAATCGACATGTCGTTCCGTAGCCCGCACCGATTTCATTCCTTTGACCGGTTAATTACTTTTTTGTACTTCGTGGTATTAAACTTTATTCTTTTATAATTTAAGGCTTATATTATATACTCCTTTGAAACCTTTAAACTTCATGGTAAAAAATAAACTTCTTCTAAACTTTGAGAAAGTGCCATCTAGTTATCGTTTTCAGAACTAATTTCGAAGATATTTATCACAGACATGACATTCTTCTTGTCAGTTAAAAAAGTCTTGAATGGGTGGTAGGAAAATATTGACGATTCATAAGTACATGCTTATTATGTCTATGTGAATAAATAAATATTTGATTGATTGATTGATTGATTGACAGAACACCGAAAAGAAGTTAAAAGTAGTCAGTTGACAGTTTCGTATCAGTCTTTTGTGTCAGAAGCAGAAAAAGTCTAATTTATTTCCGATTTGTACGATTTTCAATTTCCCAAGTTGTCAAGGTTACATATATATTTTCAAAGTGAGACACTTCTTTAACTTATACTTACCTACTACATAGTTACGTAACATGCTCGTTCTAATCAATTTTGTATCTAAAACGGGGTAACGCTAAGCCTTCATCACACCTTATGATAAGTAAGATAAGGCTGAATGAATTAATGAATGAATCATCAACCACTGAGGACCTAACTACCGCAACGCAATACAAAGATAGAAGAGCATTGGCGGGCCACATCCAGCCCTCTATAGAATAAAAGACGATGAATGAAAGCGTAGTATCCTTAGATCATATAATACTATACGTATGATCTGAGGTAGTATCTATGCAGAATGAAAGTGCGAAAAGCAACTAAGCGAGAACTGGTATGAAAACAAAAACAGATAAAACTGTGATACTGTTGGAGGTATTAGAAAAAAAAAAACAAAAATAAAACTACCGCAACACAACACGCTGATTTTTTTATTATCGCAGTAAACTTAGTTAAGATTGTGGTAGCTAGCCAGGCGGACTTAGAACAATATCCTAAAACCAACCAGATACCTACAACCTATTATTTGTATTATGTGGCCAAAGCGCCCCTATATAATCTCGGTTCTGAGGTTGCTCCCCGACTCATCGAACAGCGAAATGTCCGAATTCGTAATTACAATAACGTGTTCTGCGGTTACCGAATTCAAAAAAAGGACGCCCGGACGCCGTCCGGTGGCTGCCAATATCAATTGAGTTTGGTTCCGACACACCCAATTTGTTTAAAGGTATAAAAACAGAATTTTTTGACCAAATGTGACGGCTGTGACGCAGAAATTAAATAATAATGCGCTTGTTGTTGCAATGGGAAAGACGTCCAATGACTTTTTTCGGCTATTGAAGATAAATGTGTGATTTAAAAAACTATTACAATTAAATTTTATTGTAACACAAAAACGCAAGCCTAAAGTACTGATAAAATTTTTTATATCAATAGAAATGAATATACGAGTATAATTTTCGTTTTTTCCTTGAAATAAGTACTTAATTATTTCAAAAATATTTGAATACTGAGTTTTTTCATCGTGTCATCAGTGTCATGTTATAAGACGTGCAATGCGTGCAATGCATCCATTGCTGATAATACAAACAATTTACGGTGACTACTCTCCATAAGCCAGTGATGTTTGCACAAAGATAGTCACATCGATAACGCTACTATTAGAACTAAAGTGAACAATTAGTATCCAATTCTTTATGGTAACCTATCACAATGTTTAACAAACTGCGAAGTCCCACCCAGAACATGTCTTCCTTTGATGTTAGTAAGCTAAATTAGTCTTAAACTGTTGTATACACAATCTTGATAATGAGCGGTCTCTTTGAGCACTTGCGACAAAAGTGAGGAGGAGACTTAAGTGATAGCTATTATAGCTGTAATAACTTAAGAAGCTAGCTTATTTGAAAAATTGTTCATGCAGTCTTAACTCGACTTAATAAATGTGTATGTGCCTTTAGCAAAACTAACAGGTTAGTACTTACGTAAATAATTTCTTAAACGACCCAGGTTTTGATTCTGGTTGTTCTAAGCTATTTTGTTAAAGTGAAAACTTCTTTAAGCAGCGTTGTGATGGGTAAATAATGTTAAATTCGCGTCAGGACTCACGTGACAGTCAGTACCCCTAGTGTAAGTTTTTATGTCAAGCAAACGCAAACTATTTCGATTCCGTATTTATGTCAATTTGTATGAAAACTATATAAGAGCGCTACTCGCCGCTAGAGGCGCTAATACAGTTTTCATACAAATTGACATAAATACGGAATCGAAATAGTTTGCGTTTTTTGACATAAAAACTTACACTACGGGCACTGATCGAAAATTCGTAAGACGGACACGTGACCTGGGTGCCTACCATCAACTTTAAGACAGCGATTCAAAAATAGCGCGATGCAGAATAGGTTCCTAAAATGAATTGCTTTCTTTCGTACTATGACCTTTTAAAAACTGGATCGCAAATGAATTGCTAAATGTTAATGACCGAAAGATTTGTGTCCTTATTACTTCTACCCGTCTCTTTCACTCGATTCTGTCATGCCCGGAGAGTGAGAGGGACGGGTATAACCTGCAGATGTCATGTTAACTTGGCCGAGTTATAAGTCAAATAAGACTACATGACAGCTTAGCGGCTGTGAAATGTCATTGAATGATCACTGAATCGCTGTCATTGATATTAAGCTGTCGTGGTACGAATAAGCGAAGCAGATCAGTTTAGGTTCCTAAACAAAATCGCAATAAGAGTTGATGGTAGGCACCCTGATCGAAAAACTGTAACAATGTCATTAGAATACGAAGACAAATTTATCCACCTTTTCCAAAGTTGTAATAACTCAGATTAGAAAATGGGCGGTCATGAAGCCCGAAGACCTCGGCGGGTTCAAATCCAGTCCGTATTCCTTTCATTTTTTGTCAAATTCCTTTTTTCTTGTGAAAAAGTTTAGGGAGCTCTTTTCACTTCTGCCGGCACTCCGGGAGTGCAACCCGTTGTTTTTTTTATTTTAAAGGTAGCCATATCCCTCTTGTAGATCCTATCGAGCTATATCTGTAAAATGTTACATTGACTCAACACATTATGTCAGCTTTAAAAAAGTACTTACTTGATGGACCTGCAATCATACTAGAGTAAACTGCCTTTATTTTTGGCGCCCATCCTATTATTATTGGCACCCTAGAGTTAAATTCAAATGGCAAAACTAAGGGCCAACTTTGTACATTTAAATATTGCTATTTTTCATTTAAATGCATACTGAACTTGAGTAATCTATTTTTTCATTGTTTTTCGAGCTATACTTTAGGATGCCAACAATCAGGGCAGTTTACCGAGTAAAATGGCACATAACATAATTATAAACCCTAGAGTTGCATCATATTATCGGTACATAACTATTAAAACTTGTTTGAAAATTGTTGATTTTTTGACAGATACTTTTGACAACTAAAGATTTGTCAAAGTTACATGATGCACTTCATCAGTGTCATTATTTCAGATAGTCATTAAGTGAAGTTTGTTTGCTGATCAATACCATACAAAAGTATTCTCACATTCTTGGATTCCTCTGTAATACAATGGATTAAGTAGGTTCTAATGGTACCTTAAAACTATGCATCAATCGATATACCAATAGTTAAAGTTACTTCACGATTTTGAAGTCTCGTTAACAGTTGAAACCACGCTTGGAAAGTTTCTACGATTAGTTGGTGAATTTTAGCTCGAACCAACACAGAACGGAGAATCAGTCATTAAGCTTCAAGTGTAAGTTTAAGTAACCTGACGAATGTTCTTGAAAACTTGAGCGTTTGAGATTTCTCTATACATTACCTAATGCTTTATTATACCTTCTTCCTCTTCATCGGATTAACAGTTCAAATATTTAGATTTTTGTATTTAAGATTGTCTTTCCCAGAATCTGGCTATGGCGTTATCAGTCACCAAATTCATTATTATACCGGGAGTTTTTGTCCATGTGGAAGTCGGTTATATCAGACTCTTCAAGTAACAATTCATTGCTACATAAATGTAACTTAGCCTTCTTCAAAATGACAAGAATCAGTGAGACTGTTTTGTTGAAACCTGTTACCATGAAAAACTATAGTTATGGTAATCGAATAGTAAACTAAAGCTTTCTTCAAAAGCTGTTAAAGTGCTGATGTTAAATATCTATTGAATTTTAGTTTCTTATACGTCCGGAAGAGGCGCTGCTCTGGTTTTCATACAAAATAACCTTAATCACGATAAGGATTACCTACCATAACGATAGTTTTTCATGCTAGGAGTAGTGAAAACAGAATTTTCGACAGCTGATACATCGATTGATCCTTTCCTTAAAAAATAATTTCTTTTGTCGGTCATCCTTGACCGGGAGGTTTCCGAAATAATGGATTGGCGGCAAACAGTAAACGAAAATACGAACCTAACGAAAGACGCCCGTGGGAATTAACTAAACAAAACCAACGTCTTTCAATCCCAAACCCCCCTATTTCCTAAGCACTAAAGTCCTTTTTACCATGCCCAACAGAAAGTTGCCCAAAAACTTTCCCAACGTTATTAGCCTGCTTGTTGTTTAGGCTCGAACTATTCTTTGGCCCCTGAAAAGTGGAAAAGTTTCCGAATATTTTTCTTGGAGCCTTCAACCCTTTTATAATCAAAGTTATCTGTTGAAACGGGAACTGAATAAATATTATTTCGCTAATGAATAAATGCTTCGATGGGCTGATGTGAGAAAGGAATGATATATCTACTTAGATATACAATAGAAATACTGTGAAATATAGAGCTCTATTGAGGCTATTGTTACCAATTGTTATGATAAATTGTATTCTCTCGTATTTGGCAGCCGTTGCGTAGAAACTAACGCTAGACATATTCGAGATTCGGACCCAAAATACGTAGACAGACTAGTTTTTGTCGGGACAAGAAAGAGCTATTGGTTTAGAAGTGTCCATTAATACATCGCCATAGGTTAACTTTGAAACTGTTGATGCAAAAACAGAAATGAATCTCTAAAACATTGTTTTTGAGATTCTCACGCTTTCATAGAATTTGTTAGCAACTATCTCAGCGTGGAGACCTATTTCCTTTTGTTTCACGTTTGGTTTTACAACTAAACTAATTTAGAACATGACATTCACCAATGACAGACCCTTCCTAATCTATTCCGCTTCACAAACTTCAAGTTGAATACCTACATTGGTGAATTAAGCAACATTAAACTCTCGTTAATACTAGCTGCACCGTTTCGTTCGCTCCTTTTCTTATTTTCGTCTGCACGTTTATGTAGACTGCTTTTAAAAGTTTAACAACTATATTATATTTGAGAATATTTCAGACTGCTCCTTTTTATTTCGTTGAACCTTTGTTCGCATGAAAACTTTTCACATTAAATAGCTTAATATCCATAAGCTTCTTAATTGCACAATTTATTTCAAAGTCAGAAAAAAAGGTTGTAACTCTACTGTAACTAGAAAGTATTCAACGTTTTCATAGCACCAATATCAATCAGAGACGATAGATATTAAATATTCAAAAAAATATATTTAATTAAGTTCTTATAAGTTTCCATGTAAAAATATTAAAAATTCTGTCATTTTCAATGCTTAGAATCGTTAGATTAAAATTATTATTTTTTATGTTCTGTCTAATGATTTCCAGTGCTCATGAAAAGCCTTATTATTTCTTAATGTCAATGAAAAGATGAAATAGCATAGCAACTACAGAATGTATCTACCTACCTTATTAAAAAGTAGTATTGATAAATCTCTGGCTATATTGTTTTATCGTCAATCTTTGAAGCTAATCATTTGGATTGTCATTTGATAAATCTTGAATATCCATTTTACTCGACTGCGACAGAAAGAGGGTTATTGAGATATAAAACGACTTTCTAGACAGTAATAATGTCTCCAATAATTTTTTAAGTAGACCAAATGCTATTACTCCATTCGCCAATGTTTACTGCTAAGCATTAAGTTATTTTTACTTGAAGTTTTTACCCTCACTTGCGTGCGCTAAGTTATAAATGACTAGAGTATGTTTACTACCTATTTACATCGCAAACCCTGATATTCCGTGTAAGCTGTGCTAATAGGATTTATATAATCTTCTTACCTTTGTGCTGGCTTTCTGTTTTTGCTTCTTTTGCCTATTTTTAGTTTTCTGCATAAATGATGAGGCGGCATAAGATGGTTCTTTTATTTTTAGAATGAAATATGTTTGATCTGAATTTTGCGCAGTATGAAATATTTTGAGCGTTGGTGTAGTATGTATTTTAAACTAAAGTAGGTATCTTATAGGAAAAATGTAATAAAAAAGACAAGTAGATTTTGGGATCGGATCTACCTACTTGTGAGTTTGTTGTTTTTTTTGTTATTACAATTTTTCCTTCATGCTTTTTTATATAGTTTCTTAAAGTATTATATCTAGTGTTGTAGTAGCAATAGCGTAAGCTCTATGTGCTCTAGTTTGGGGTAAGAGAGTACAGCAGGTATGTAAATAACATAGAACTTTGTCACAATAAGCGCTCCATAACAAAACTATATTATTATTATGTATCTGTACCATAAAAGTCATTTAACAAAATGTAATACGACATAGTCCTATGTTGGCTATATATTAATGTTTGTGACTGTACATATTACATTAAATGTCAAAAATATTTATTTATTAAATTTTCCGCTTGTACCTTTACCCATTTGATATCAAGAGGTTCCTAACTCCCTACGTTGAAGGGTCTTCAAGTTTCGAGTGTTGTAATTTAATTATTCGATGCTCGTATTCGATGTAATTACGCAAGTGATTTACCACTATACGCTTCCCAACTAGGGTTACTTCGGTTTTAATCGAATAATCGCTGTCTGGAATCGATTAATCTGAAATGTGTCGAAATGTGGCCAAAACTGATTTGGAGTTTTGGTTACTTATACTTGTTTTAATGTCGTTTGGGGTGATTTTATTTTTAAGACAATTTAATTCAATAATTCAATTTTAATGATAATGTTCGTATACCAAATATTTATCATAACTTATTGTGTAATAATTGTGGTGGAATCTGACTTTAGTCATACTATTTCTATTAGGCGACTCTGTATGAAATAAAACAGAGCGAAAAAAAATCTTGCTGGTTCTTCTCCAAGCCGTCTCACCCGCCGTAGGGTTTGCGAACTGATGGCGTATCTTCTATGACGTTCATAAGTATTGTATTATCACAATCTAAATTGAACAAAACAATATTAATTTTGAAAGCATTTTGAAAGAAAAAGTAGGCAATGCTTCTTATACTAGCAGAAATCTAAAGCAACTTCGTGTTAGAGCCAACGCACACTTGTGATTTTTAATCGGGCGATAGTTTGATTGTTCTCGGGTTCAGTATTAGAGTTAAATGGTAATGCGCGCACTGACGATTAAAAATCGACCGAACAAACTATCTGCCCATAGTTGTTCGATCAAACTATCGCACAGCACAACTATCGGCCGATAGTTGTTCGATCAAACTATCCCACAGCATAACTATCGGCCGGTCGGTATGTGCATGAAGAACTAATTATGTGAGCTCGCGCACTGCATGCAACTAAATTACTATCGACCAACTATCGGCCGACAGTTTGATCACGATCGTCTTACGACTCCGACTAAACTATCGGTCGTCGACTAAAAATCACAAGTGCGCGTTGGCTCCTGTCAGTGTTACTTCATTTAAAATTGGTCGAATTGCGTTGTTTATATAAGTTAAATGGCTAAGCAGTGAATTGAACTGCCAATATAATGGAATGGCTGCAGCATTGTTCGTTGAAAACGCTTTGAATGATGACTTAATCTAATCAATAACAAAAAATGAAATAAAAAAATACGTACAATAATAAATTTGTATACGTAACTTTCTTGGACTGAGCACTCCATCCCTGGCACCATATTCTGGAGAGTTGCCAGCGCAGAAAAACGTAATATACGCGCTGTTAATACGCGAAGAGCTAACACGATTATGGTGATATACGCGGCGGAAAGGAATTATGCGATTTGTTCCTTTGCCTTTCCGTTAGAAACGCTCGGCGAAAAGGCTGCGCCCCAATGCCGTAAAAGTTGATAATAGTTGTAAATAACAGGCAAATGAGGTCGAACTTACAGCCTTCTGAATTTCTTAAAATGGTTTCCAACTTCTTTTACAATAGTTTCGTTTTCAGATAAGTACCTATTTTCTTTCATTGATTTTTTATTCAACTAGTTAATTAATCACGTCTCATAATATTACCTCCGTTCTGAAAGGTAGCCATAATGAGAAAATTTTCGCAAACTTTTAATGAATCTTTTTAAATAGAAGACTATTCACCATTGCACAATCGCTCCTTTTCAATTCTCTTTGAGTCGCTTTTGTCTTTCAATTGAAACATCTCAAACGGTCCGTGTTAAAATATCTATTTACTAAAACAATGAAGCAATTTGTAAGTTCCAAGACTGCAATTGGCCTCATCACTGCATGAAACGAAACGAATCCAAACGCTCATAAAACACATTTGCGGTTAACCAAACCCATTTTCTGTAATTCGGTTTTAATTTTGTAAAGAACGGAACATCCTTAGGGTTTTTATTTTTTCAAAATGGCTACCACCCACCACATGTTCCCTTCAAATTACACTGTCGTATTTGGTCAGTGACATTTTTTAATATTTAAAAAATGGAATGCGCTGTCAAATGTTGACCTTCGAACGTATTTTATTATCTATGCCGCACCATTTTGTTCGACGTAATCCGTAGGAGAGGTTGAATTTGTTGATATGGGATCTTTTTTGTTTCAACCTTTTTTTCGGCTTCCAGGCAGGAAACGAGTAGTAGAGCGGTTGTTAGGGAGTGTTTACATATTTGTGCGCATCGGCTGTTTGTACAAGCTCTTTGCCTGCGTTTTCGACAGGCGGTTTTGGTGCGAAGTCGCCATTTTTTTCATGGTTAGGTAAGTGCAACTCAAATACTTTACTGCCGAGTGTTCCCCCAATTAGGTTTTCCATTTTGGAAGCATGTGTTCGTCATCTGGTGGCCGCAACTTTTACTTTGCATAACGTTTAGTTAGCGATCCGTGGCAGTATGATGTCAGAGTTGGTGGAAAAAAATTGCCTCGATTCGTTCGTTCAATGGTCGACAAAAAGCAATCTTTGGGTTTTTTTCTTGGCCGTAATGATAGTAAGAAGCCGAGTCGTGATCGCGGTTTATTTCGAATTAAACCATGCGTTCTTTGTCACGAACGCCGGTTTTTTTAGCACGACCTTGTGAAAGATGTTACGAAGGAGTACAATACTTTCTCCTTTGAAAATGTACTGTAAGCTATTGTTATAATTTTCAATTGTTAATCATAGATTCTATCAACCGTCAAATTATGTAAGATAAAAAAAAATACGAGAATATTTTTCCAAAATAAAAAGCTTCTATTATTAAACATAGAGTAAGTATAGTATGTTCTTCATCATCAGCCGATATAAGTCCCCACTGCTGGGGCACAGGCCTTCCTATAGAGGGATAAGGAAAATGGGCCATGACCCACCACGCGGGCCCAATGCGGATTGGTGGGGTATTAACGACTGCAAACTCTGCCGGGACCTAACGGCTTAGCGTGCCTTCTGAAGCACGGAGAAGCTCGAGATAAAAGTTTTTGGTCACCCATCCCGTGACCGACCATTGCGAAAGTTGCTTAACCTCAACGATCGCAGGCCGAGCGCGCTAACCACTGCGCCGTATGGGCTCTTCGTATCCTATTAAGTTCTTATTTAACCATTTTCTGTTTTTTGTTACAGGTTCATACCCCCTCTTTTTTTACGCTCAAAGATCACCTGTATTCGTAAGTCATAGATGTAAGATAATAAAGAGATGGCTCTGTTTAACGTGCTATGTTCTATAATAGGTAGTAATATATTATTATAGACAAGCTTTACCAGTTCAGCCCCTGATTCACAAACCGCCGGAAATGCGGAATGTGTGCACTGTCTCTCTCACTTACTGTAAAATAGATACAGACAAAGCACATAATTCCAATCCGATTCCGCGACAGACGGTTTGTAAATCAGGGGGTAGGTTTAAACCCGTCAAATAACTTATTTCTTTCATAGATACCAATTAAAAACACACACCATACACGGATGAAATCGGTTGTGGCGAAATGGTAGATATTGGCGAGCTTATACTATTTAGGTACTGGATTTTTTTTTTGTAAGATTGCAATTTCTGTAAAACCTTCATTTGTATGAATACTAGTTTTTTATATCGCACTTTTCAATAGGTACATTATTTGCATGCTCTATAATTCATATAGTAGTTTAAAAGTATTAGTTAAAAGTAGTATTTTTACATTGTTTTTACCCTTTCTTACCTGTAGCACAACCGCATGGCACAACTGGTTGTGCCTTGGAGAACTGATTCCTTTCAGCACAACTAATTGTGCCATGGGGGTATTTATATATAAATGCTAGAATTGTAAGAGTCAAATTCAATACTCCTTTAAGCTATAACAACACTTAGGTATAAATAAACCACAAAGAAGCTACGCCATCGGTTCGCAAATCCTACGATGGGAGACCCGAGTAAAACCTGGTAATTCGCCTAGAAATAAAGTTTTAAAATTATGTCTTCTAGTCAAAACACTTCCAAACAAAAGCATAATCAAAAAGTCACTAGACAGAAATCCTAAGACGGAGAAAGAAGAGGGGATGGGGGGGGGGGGGGGGTGTTACTTTTGACACATATTAATGGTGGTACGACGACAACACGCTGAGATAAATAGCCCCAAACCATTAATGAGATAAAAACGTGACTAACATTATTTCCGTTATTTTTGTATTCGACCGTTATGGTTGAGAATTTGGAACGATTGAATGGTTGGAGTAAGAGAGCTTACACACTAGCTTTTGGTCCCGAATCGCGCGAGAAAGTGCTTTTGTCGTTATTTTTCTTTTTGATTTACTGACTTTGACAGCTATTTCAGTTTCAGTTTCTGCATTATTTACTACGGCAATACGTATGTAATGTAATAAAAAATAAAAAAAATAAAAATAAAAATAATGTTTATTTCTCCTCACAAACAGTATGGTAGGTAAGGTACAGCAAAAATAGGCACTTATACTATTGTATAGATGTTTTACATAAGTTTTGTGAGGAGCTGGTGTTTGATATGGGTAAAACCGGTATTACAAATCACCAGGTCCCCACCCCACATAGAATGACATTATAAGATCTGATACAAGTAGGTATGGCTATTATTGGCACAATAGTATCCTGAAGGCTGTGGGAGGTAAGTGCGAGTGTCCTATCAGCCACCACTGGACGACTGTGCTAGTTAGGTGAGGCCAAGTACTTAATTATTTATTTAATTTTATAATGCAATTTTATTTTTAATTTTAATATTATGTTGTTTTAATTAATTTATACTTACATACCTAGTTTGATTTATTATTTTTCCAATTGATGATTATTATTAATATTATTTATGTTAACATGCATTTTATTATTATTGTTGACTGATTAATTGTGATTGTATTGTATTGTGTAGAACTTTATATTGATCAATGTATGGGTGAAAGCCTGAAATAAATGATTTTATTTTATTTATTATTATTATTATCCACTGGTTTAATGTTTCATACATACATTAAGATGAGGAAACAAACTTGAGTATATTATATTACTTTCTGTGTCATGTGTGTGTGTGTGTGTGTGTATGTGTGTGTATTTGTGCGTGTATGTGTATATGTGTGTATGGGTGTTTGAGTGTGTGCATATTATGTTGTGTTGTTGTTCAGTATATGGAAGGTAAAAAATTCTGGAACTATTATTATTATTATGACTTTTCTTCCAGTCTGGTACAAAAGTGAATTTAAAGTAAGTTTTCGGTAGATGTATAGTTTAATTTTTGTAACCAATCCTTCACAACAATTTTACATTTACTTTTAGGTAGTGAGTAGATTGAGATGATTCTATTGATTTTATTGTACAGGTTGGAAGGTTGATAACAGAAAAAACGATGCGAAAAGGTAGTGTTGAACTTTCTCCTGACACAAACTATGTCTTTCCTTCTCTTTTTATTGATTTTGTCAGGCTCATAGCTTAAAGTTGAGTGCTGCTTGAGCACAGTTTGCAAAAAATAATTTGCAAGTAATAATAAGTATCTAGTTGGAAAGTTAATTTGTGATACGTGATAGTCTTATACGTAGTCTTACTACTTGAGTCTTATTACTTGAGTCACCGCAAATTATGGCATATGTTGTAATAATGATAAAAACAATTTAAAAAAAATACATACGTAGGAAAAGTCGAGTTCAAAAATATGTGTTCATTTTTGAACTGTTTCGCATTAAGTTTTTTGACATCGTCTTTGACTTTCTATACAAATTGTCCCAATAATTACTACGACAAAGTTCAAAAGTGCACAGATATTATTGAACTCGACTGTACATACATATACTCACGCCTGTTTTCTATGGGGGTTGGCAGAGACTATGGATCGCCACCTGCTACTATCCTTGCACATATCTTTCGCTTATTTAATATCTATCAATCTTTTCTAAAACAAAACATGAAAAGAAAAGTTCAAAAACAAACTCCAGTGTGTAAGCCCTCTAAACCGCTGTTCCATAGCGCTTATCTAAAGCGTCAAATGTTTCGGATTACCACTGACCTTGTCTGTCACCTGAGCCAGAGTTCGTTAGGTTTGACTTATTCCAAGTATTTATTGAATACTTCTAACGGTAACGTCTTTTAGCATCACATTAACAATGTTATCCAATAAACAGTTGACGCGAGTCCTTTGTTTCGCTTCGATTAGCGCCAAAATTTGACAGATGTCAAACGTTCTTTTGTTTTTTTTTATTCATTGCGGCCTTACTACATATTTCTTTCATTGTTGATTACTGATATCAGCTATTCGGCACGGTAAACTAGTAATTTAATGCTGCCTTAGTATTTTTTTCACTATTGATTATGATTACCTACTGATAGTTGAACAGTACCTACATAATGATGTTAAAATAGTAATTTGGATTGCTATCAACAAGATTTCAGTATAACACCTTTTTTTAAACAATGTCACTTTCTAATTGAAACAATAGAAAAACTGGATCGTTCCGCTAATTATTTACACGGGTTATTTCCAAGAAGACAAATCATCAATTGGGAATACATTGGATTTAGTTATTTAAATAAAGTAAGAACACTTGAAACTTGGATTTTGTTATTAAAATAAAGTGGGAACGCATCACGTGACTGACTAATTAAAGTTCAGAAATTATTGATTTTACTTCGAAAGTAATACAATAACGTCAACTATCTATCAAGCTTTACAAAACTCATACACTGAGGAATTTAACATCATCTTGACATTGAATTCTGACGCTTTCATAAGTATTTCAGTCGTATACGACTGAAATAGTAATGAAAGCATCTGTGTTAAGATTTCATAATTAAATCGCCGTGGAAAATTTCCGTCGTTTAAAGAGTCAATAATCAATTTGATTAAGTATTTTGTGTATTATCGATACAATTCGCAATTGGTCATATGACTCATTGGGAGTAACCCTTTTATTTAAATAAAGCAATACCAAGGACATGAAAAAAGTTAGAAAAAAATATACATGGATGAAATAGCTTGTCAAATTCAGTTGTTACATTAAGCAATTTGTTATGGTTTAATTTTGATGGCTGTTGTCATTATTTAGTCTGCATTGTGTGGTGTTGCTTTGATCCAAACTAATATGATAAATGCGGAAATAATTATGTGTGTCAGCTTTTAGTGTCGAGTCACTTAATAAATTTGTTTTTTTATTTTTTATATATCTAGGTCGTTGTATTTCTCTGCATCCTCTTATCGTGAAAAATTGTATTCTTGTGGGAAACCATCATTTCTCAGAAATTAGGATTATACTATTTTTTTTACGTTCTTTTTGCGTGCGGTACGTATACATACATCTATATTTTCATAAGTTACTTTTAACGTTTTAACTCTCCATTCCTATAAAGCTCAGGATTTTACCGCAAAGCGTGCTAAATCAACCTTAAAGAGATTGACGCATTAATAAATCAGCTAATATACATATTTTAAACACGTCATCGCTTAAATATGTCTGATATTATGTTTTTAATAATTTTATGATGTTGTAAACTTTTGGCACTTGGTTAGATCAAAGATGTAATCAAATATTATTTATTCTGTGATCAAAGTTTCATGTAAGTAGGTACACCTAGATAACAATATCACATTTCCGTACTAATATTATAAAGAGAAAAAATTGTAGTTTTGTTTGTAAGATAAAAACTACGGGACCTATTTTATAAATTCTTTCACCATTAGAAAGTTACTTTTTACTGAGTTACATAGGCTATATTTTATCATGATATTCCCACGGGAACGGGTAGCACGCGGGTAAAACCGCGGCGAGCCACTAGTTATGAAGATAATTATACAGGTTTATTTTTTTACCATCCCGGATAATTTTAGGGATTATTCTACTCATGAAAACAAACAACTCTTATTAGAGCGCTTGTGCACTACACGGAATTTTACCGTCCCGGAAAAAAACGGATGATTGTATTTTAATAATAAATTATTTATAAAAGTAAGAATTTATGATTAAAATACAACCATCCGTTTTTTTCCGGACGGTAAAATTCCGTGTAGTGCACAAGCGCGTAGAAGACCAAAACTGAAATCGCGAAAAAAGTCAGCCGTTTTGATTAAATATTTTTGCACTTTTGTATGGAACAGCTGATTTTTTTCGCGATTTCGGTTTTGGTCTTCTAATTAAAGTTTTTTATTTGCATGGGTAGAATAATCCCTAAAATTATCCAGGATGGTAAAACATAACCCTGTCCAAGGATACACATTTTTATGAAAGTACCTCTTTTATAGACTAACTTAAGAATAATAAATAATACACAGTGATTTAATAATCCGTAGATAAATAATTTAATCAATGAACTAGGCATACCTATAAAACGCAACTGAAAATAGGTATGTGATCAAACTGAAAACCTCCTTTTTCGAAGTCGGTTAAAATACTATGAGGTATCCCCTTTTTAACAAAACAAGAATCATCTAAATCGGTTTATAAACAAAGGAGTTATGCCTAAAGATACGTATTAAATTCACATAAAGTGGTAACGAAAACGACAGTATTTTCAAGATTTCCTGAAAACTACTGAACCGATTTCAAAATTTCAAAAAATGGGACCAACTTGGAAACCAACCTGATGTAATAACGTTTGAACCATTTCAATCGGTTCAGCCGTCTTCGAGTAATCGGTGGACATACACAAAAAAAAACATACATACAGACGAATAGAGAACCTCCTCCTTTTTGATTTAGAAGTCGGTTAAAAATAAGTCATATCTTTGATCTTTGTTTCTCTACTAAACCCTTGTTTTAAATGAAAACATTTCCTCGAAATCTAATGAAAATCTCGTAAAATGATACCTAAACCTTATTACAGACGATTTTGATTATCTCCCATACGTCTTGCCTCAAGTTTTAATAGTCTAATTTGGAAGTTCGCTTCCATATCGCGGCGGAACCTCGATTGGGTCGACATATAACTGTAGTCGAACTAATATGTAATCTTATTGGTTGATCTATTTTTATGACTTCGGCTCAAGAGGTAAGAGGTAACCTAAAAGTGATCAGACGCAATTTGGTTTGTTCATTTAGTTAGTTTTGTTTTTTGCCTATAAATGGCTATGTTCTGTACGTATTTATACCGCGCTAAAACTTTTTTTTACTCTATTTATACATAAAATATGTTGGCTACCTAGGTATAATGTTTGTTCTGTTATTGATTGTTGTACAATATACATTTCCGTTAACGTAAGTTCCGTAACTACATAGTCGATTCTTTCAATAACTGGAAAATAAATATAAATATTATCATTAACATTTAACTGTACCTATACAAGAAGTGTCTTAATAAGTTGATATCAGAATAGATTTAGGCATTATAAACTTTTAGAAAACACCTAGACACGGTACAAAAACAGATGATTATTCTCATAAAAGAGCATGATTCATGCATAATGTGGAATATTGCATTATCGGGTCAGGCTGGCATAACATAAGTATTGTTTGTGTTTCAACTTAAGGTTATCTTAAAACTTCCTTCACGACTAAAGGCACCCTTTAAAATCTGTACATAGTCAAATATTAGCATATAAAATAAAAACATCAAGATAATTGTCTACACCCATAAAACACAATTATTTTAATAATATACTCGTAAAATAGCTGTTTACAAATGATTATAAATCAAAACCTTCAAAATAATTACCGAACCATACAAAAATCTGTCATCCCATTAAAATACTTAGTCACATTTAGTTGGATCATAAAACGGGTCTCCATACAAGCAATATTTTTATTGACCACAAATGAATGTTCTGTCATTCGGGTCCTCTCAATAAAAAGACACGTGTTTTCAAAGGCAAAGACAAGAAAATGTATCATTAATGTTTTTTTTATGTCTGTAGACAATAAAAGAGTTATAAATGGCGGCAGGATTTAAAAGATGTTAATACGTACGCAAATGAGGCTGGCGTAGGCAGCTACACGGTGATCCGTGCCTTTGCATGACAATTTCAACCTAGATTGTTAAGTAAAAACTCTTTATTTACTAGCTTTCCGCTTGCGGCTTCGCCCGCGTGGACTACATGACGCTATCTCGCAGGAATGTGCTGTTTTTCGGGATAAAAAGTAAGATAATGTCAGTCGCCAGCTCTCAAACTATCCCCATATAAAACAAACTCACGTGGATCTGTTGCACCGTTTTGACGTGAAAGACGAACAAACAAACACACTTTCACATTTATAATATTAGTATGGATGGATTAATAACAATTAAAAAATATATTACATTTAATTAATGCATTCAAAATGCAATTACTTATGTAAGTAATAGACTGTAATAGAAAAACACCAACCTATAGGATGCGGGTACGAATCTCGTCCGGAAAATCTACTTAGGTACGGGGTGATTTTATTCTAAAACAATTTTCCTGACGGTATAAAAAAAACTATATCACAATACTATTCCATAAAAACATTATACAGTAGCAAATGTCAATCGGCATAAGAACTAATTTATTTATATTCCTTTCTAAAAGTGGTGAATTATATTTTAATTTATTTTATCACCTAGATAAGTTTTACTTTTTTAGCCATAATCAACTTGTCTATTTTTCAGCTCAAAGTTGATCTAAGTAAAATAAAAGATGTATAGTTTTAAGTTTTAACTAGCGTAAGCTTTAGTAATGTCATCTCTATAAAATAATCAGCTCGTTATTTTATTTTATTGTAACAGCTTGCTTTGACATAAAAGTAAACATTTAATTAAAAGCTTAACTATTCGATATCCAACTTCGGAACCATATTTAAAATAACCTGTTACTAAAGATATCTTTATTATTTACATAGCCGCAGGGGTTAAAACTTATTATAGGTAGGTATTTTTAATTATAGCGAATCTTTGACCGCCAAATATAGACTATGTACTTGTATGACTATGACTATGTTCTGTACATAACGAACACAATCATAATTATTTAGAGTAAACAGGATAATATATGAATACAACAAAACAATAGTTGTTTACGAAAATTATATCTTATCTCTTTAAAATTAGACAACGTTATTAACATCATCATCATTTTCCTGCCCTTATTCTAACATAGCAAAACGAATTAATTCAAATATAAACTACTATAAACTAACCAGTTTAAAATTAAAAATAAAATTCAACATAGTTGTTTTACTCTTATACCTTTTTTTTTTTTTTTTTGTTAACCCGGGGAAATGCCGTCGCATTCCCCCCCGCCCGGGGAGACGAGGGGGATATGTGGGGCTCGAACCCACTAAAACCCCCGGAGTGTTCTCGACCCACGCGGACGGAGGCTGCGGGGACGGTTTGTCACTCAATCCGCGCCTTCCGCCCCGTGTCAGCGTCCATGGGCGACGCTCCGACCTAGTCATAGGACGCCATTGCCTCCAACCTCCGGTATGGCGCGCCGAGAACACCAGGCGCGCTCCACCACCACTGGGCCATGGTGGACGACAGAGTTCCCCGCTCCGCCGCCCGACCCCCTACCTATTTCGCCGCGTCCTGACGCTGCCTCTCCCTCGAGAGGCGCGCGGAGCGACGGACCTGCAGGCGCTGCGCACCAGGGTGCTGCACCTCACGGTGTTGTTGTGGAGACGCCACCTCTGTGGTCGTCCCCCTTTCCTGCTCGCTGAGCGGGGAACGACTCTTGTCCCGCCGCCCAGCTTCCCGTCCGTTGTCTGGCGATTTCGTGGGTCGACTGCCCTCCCTCTCTTCGCGTTTTCCCCCCTCCGCGTTGTGTGGAGACACCACCTCCATGGCTGTCTCCCTTTCCTGCTCAGACCGACCACCCCCTGTCTCCGGGGGTTTTCCCTCAGGGCGTATACCTTTAACCGGCGGCGGGTTGCACCACCGGCTTCCCATCACATGCCCGGCTGGCCGTCCGCTCTCAGCGCAAACCAGGCATTTCGATTCGGCTTCGCACCCGGCCGCCATGTGGCCTGGCTCCCCGCACTTGAAACAGAGGCTGCTTCTATCAGCCCCGCCTGGACATCTTGGTTTTGTATGCCCAACCCCCATGCATTTGAAGCAGCGCAATGGGGGAGGGGCCAGGAGTTTCACTTGGGCGATGCTCCACCCAACGCGTATTTTGCCCTCTTGGCACAACCCGCTCGCCACCTTTAGTGGGCACCTTAGCCGCACAAACCGCGAGCCGTCCCTTGCTGTCATCAGTTCAGTCGACATTATTCTGTCCGACGCGCAACCCATCCTGGCCGCCACTGCCGAAACAACCTCGTCCCTCGTCACTGTTTCGTCCAGGCTGGAGACCTGGACCCCGATCGTAAGTTCTGGGCGCCGAACGTCAGCTACATCCTTCAGAACTTCGCGGAGCTTGCCCGCGAAGGTATCAGCTTTAGTTCCACTCGGGTCTTGTAGATGCAGCACCCGTGCTCCGGTCTGCGACTCTTTGATTTTAAGGCCCTCTTTTATGCCGACGTCATCGAGAGAGACTTCAGCCCTCGCCTTGGCCATGACTTCGGCGTAAGTCAGGCCTTCCGCCTCTGCCTCCGGCAGGAGAGTAAGCACCACCGCCGAGGTGCCCGGATGACTGAGATTCGGGAGCTTGCGAGTGGGCTTCTTCGTCGACTGAGTCGGCTGTGTCGGCGTCTTTGTCTTTGGGGTCGGCTGTGTAGGCGGTGGCGGCTTTTCCGGGGCATTCGCCCGTCCCTTTTCTTTTCCCCGTGCAGCGACCTGCGACCAGGTAACCCCCGTAGAGACTGAGGGGGGTGGCACTCTCGACTCGGCTGGAACCGCCGGTTGTGTATGGGCTGCAAGAAGCAGAGCCTCGGTTCTCTTAAACCGTTCGTCCATCTTGACCTCCATAGAAGAGAGTAGCGAATCCTTAACGTTCGCCATGAGCTTCTCGATATGGTCACGCGTCTCATAATGGTTCGACTTTATGGTGGCGAGCTCATCTCGGACTTGCCTGTACCTTTCAACGGCAAGGTTTTTGATGTTATATAGGCGCCTGTCCTCCATCGCGAAAGTCTCGACCAGGTCATCCCACATGACAGTAAAATGACTGACAAAATCGTCAAATCGTTTCGTCTCTGGTGTCGTCAGCTTAATGTTGCCAGCAAACTCTCTAAAATCGGCAACATGCTCAGCCACCTCATTGCAGAGACCATCAACCCTATTCTTTATTTCTTCGGCTGTAAACTCCGCCTCTTTTTCGACTGTTGGGCTGGGGGTCGTTGCATTTGCAGCGCCTTCAGCGCTCGACACATCATCAGAATTTTGGCCACAGTTTTTCTTCGAACCCTGGGCAATGTCCGTCCTCTCCAAAACTACTTTGCTAACTTTATTATTTATTGTATCCATATCTAGACCCACGAGTATGGGAGAAACGTCAGTCCACCCGGGCAGAGATCCCAGTACCCGGGTAACCCTACATACACTGGGGGGGCGGGAGGTACCCCAGGTTCGTTCGGTAGTTGGCAGACACCTCTGACTGCCACCTTCAGGCGGTCCGACGCCCACGTCCCCGACGCCGGACCTTTGAGGATTATTTTATAGTGGTTTACTCCACGCGGCCCCCGTGTTAGTACAACGACGGCCCCCGTTCCTGCACTACGTACAGGGTTACGGTGTGATTTTGCATTTTTGAAGGGGTTTCGCTCCCCGCGGCTCCCGTGACAGAACACGGCAGCCCCCGTTCCTGCACCACGTACAGGGTTACGGTATAATCCTGGTTTTGGTTCGCGCCGGCCGAAGCCCGTTAACCCCCTTCAACTGGGGGCCGTTCCCCTATCCACCACCTGGGGGACGCGCTCGGTCTCGGATCCAGGAACCGCATCACTCGCGTGAGGCCGAGTTTACTCTTATACCTAAACCGTTCACAGCCCTGCGGCTAACTTAAGAGGGCCCTTCCCGTTCCGTCTATCTTCTTCTTCTTTTTACGCAATGACGGTTCCCCTTAGGATTTCGCCAAGTTCCGTCTATCGTCAATAAATAAATAAATAAATAAATAACTTCTTACATTCACACCAATTATCTAAGCCCATTTTAATTTCATTACGAAACTGTATCATGGAAAACTTGATAACGGATAAATATATACTTAAATACTTTTTGTTTGTAAATACATACTTAATATACATAGAAAACACCCAGACCAAGACAAATAGACATGTTCATGACATGCGAACATGGTTGAAAACCTTGTTTTTTCATCCAGCGCAATGACAGTAAGTGAGTGAGCAAGTGAGAACGCGATAAAATTGAACGAAAAACAGTGTGCGTAACTTGTTTTTCAGAAAGCCTTAAAAGTTTGTGAAATAAATGTTTGTCGTTTAGATTCTCCATTACGTTTGGATCATTAGGTTTCTATCAAAATATTTTTTTTACTTTAAAAATAAATGAGTAATTATAATATGTATTCAAAATGCAGCTATGATGGTCGATTATGAACGCCCAAATTTCAGGTAAAATTTGTGCAAAGAAGCATATTTTTGGAGGCTTATGCTGAATTTGTTTCCCCAAATTTATTTTTTGTTATAATAGAAACCTAGATATAGAACACAATATACCTATTATTCCAAAAGTTTGAAAGGAAGATCTGTTACAACGCCATAATAACGTACTAACGTTTGTATAAAAAGTAAGACAGGTTGGCCCCTCTTAATAATTGCAAGGTCGCCAATGTCAATGACCTTTCTAAATTTGGCATCGGATGACGTAGCAGTTCTGAGGTAAACGTAGGCCGAGTTAGAAAGCCTTTACATATTAATAATTTCAGTAACAAAGGCTTTTCTGAAAGGAATATCTCGATGTCTTTATGAAAGAAATTGATGAGCATAAAAAAATGCATATTAATATAATTAAATCATGTAAAATTTTAAAATTTTGACACTAATCTTCTGTTCATTTTAAGCTTAATCTAAGCAAACTGAATATGCTAGAAAAAGTGCGTTCTACTACTACTGAAATTGATTGACGAAATTTTGCATATTGTCTTTAACAATAGTTTTTAGCTGTACATTGCTGGTTGCTATGAAATAAGTTTATGAAAAGGATGTAACGATAAAAAAGACAAATGAAAGTCTAGAGCTTAAAAGCACCTATCCCTCTTCGCCATCGTAATGATAATCTGAATCTTTAAGCCATTTTTGAAGCACATTTAGCTCGACACTTAAGCGTTCTCAAAATTGAATGACTAAAATATGGGGGATATTAACCGCAGAAGATCATTCCTTGTCGGGTGCACCTTCGGCAAATCTGTCAAACGATCGTAGAGGTGAGAAAAAACCTACCCTCTTGCACAGCATAGATAAGGAGATGTAAATTACGTGGAGGGGGTGTTTAAACGAATTTAGTGAGTCTGCCCCTGAACGAAATTAATGTTTCAACGGTAAGACGGACGGGATCGCCACAGAGATGCAGAGGAAATTTATAAATTGTTTTGTCGATCGGAAAGTAGTCGATTGTCTTTGAGACTGTTTATCTAGATGTCTCGATGTCAACTCGATGCAGGATACAATTTATTTAGGGTCTTACTTCAGTGGGTGAATTTGAATCGCGTCAATGTCTAGTTAAAGAGGTTTTGCTACTTTTTGTGTATTGGTTTAAAATAATATCACTGTTTAAAATTAAGCTTATTCCAGTCATCTACAAATTGAAGTATATAGATATTCTAGTCGCGGAAAGCATATTCGGCTTTAAAGTGAATCTGCATCCTTTTATTGACCCGACGGCATTGGGTTGCATGTGGTAATAATGCTATAATGCTATAATGCTATAATGGTAATAATGCTTCTGCGATATGTACTCGTACCAGGGTAGTACTTATATCTATTCTGTGACCATGGTTCGATTTGGGTCCGCATATTATGATAAATAATTCTCTTCAATATTTGTAACACTTACTACGTTGGTCTTGATAGCCATAAAAGTCTTTAAGCCACTCATCTTTGACTCAAAGTATGTGATGTGGTCTGGTACTAATTTTCTTATTGACTCGTGTCGGATCATCATGGCGTATTCCAAGTTTTGAGCGATAACCGTTCTTGCGCCGTTCGATCGAGGATGCTAAGTCTTGCACAATACAGCCACGTACTGACGTTAGTTGCTTCATAACCTTGTTTTGGAGAAAGTAACTTCATCTTGGGGTGATTTTCGAGTGTAGGCACAGGCAGGTTTTAACAACATTTTGTTTACGTTTGTAAAATATTAGATTGGGTAAGAATTCTAAGTAAATCTGTCTGTCACCTTTTCATGGCTAGATGAGAATTTTTCATTTTGTTATTGGAAAATAGATCTTGAAGAAGCGTAAAAGCTGGCAGTATTGTTATGTGGTATCGTGAAGATAATCATGCACGAGGACGTATGTAACTGAACTTCTCCTAATCGGCTGGTCAGTTTTTTTTATGTCTATAAAATCCGGTGTAGTCAACATCCTTTTCATTTGTGCACCATAACGAGAGGCACACTGTATAAGTATATGCAGATAGAACTAGACGAACTTCTTTTCTCATCGCTTCGCTCCGAAATTGGCTTGCGCTTTAGATTACGCTTAGCATTAGAGATCGCTTACTTCGGTATGCATCGTATCTATTAGATAGCTGTCGTTGTTCCCGTATCACCTCGTTCCCGTAAGGAGAATAGATACGCGATATCAATACAATAGTCTACCATTCATTCGTGACCTTAGATAAGACATAGGCAATATCCTTATTCCATTATCGATATGTACAATGGAACTCGCATTAAAAGCGACTGTTGAAAGCTTAGAGTTAGACCTTTGTAATAAGAGCTGGTAGAAGACAAAAGATTAGTATGTTTGTGATATGATGAGGTAATTTTACTACCTATCTAGCAGTCAACAATCAACTTCATAATTATGTACCTAGGTATCGTTTGCGTTATTTTCTTTGTGACTATCGGCATAGAAATGCAAATGCATAATACTTAACTATTTTTATTTTTCATTTAAAATACTTTTTTTTTCAAAACGTATTTTGTATTTTATTTTAAATACTTTATATAAATGTTGGCAGAGTTGGCCTCATAGTAAAAGTAGTTCATATTAATGAGCACAATCACCACTTAAGTACGATGTTTTGCGCATAAGCGCAAGTGTCTATAAATAAAAACACCCTGTATTTAGTATTTGTAAAACTGTTGAACTGTCACTTTAACTCGCAAATATTGTCATTAAAGCTTGCTGACTGAGTTGGGCAAAATTTTTACATCACGCGACATTGTATTTTGCGTTTGTATTTTTTTGTGCAGGTATTTGTAGTCTACATTTATGGAATGGCTGTTATTTTGTCGTGTGATGTCCAAATAAATGGTTTTCTTTCTTTCTTTCAAATGTCACTAAACTCCAGACATCTAATATGCACAATTTTCATGATTTCAGTGAATACAAAGCTGTAACTATCATACTCGATATTTTTGTCTGTGTTTTTTTTTGTGCAGGTCTGTATTTGTAGTCTACTTTTATGGAATGCCTATTGTTTTTGTCGTGTGATGTCCAAATAAATGGTTTTCTTTCTTTCTTTCAAAGATCATCAAACTCCAAACATCTAATAAGCACAGTTTTCATGATTCCAGTGAATTCATTTCATTCAAAGCCGTAACTATCATACTTGAACTGAGCAAACCGCTAAATACTATGTTGAAATACAAAACTAAAGTCAAGTTTTACTTTGAAATTGAAACTAAACACAGGAGGAGTGTAATTATTTTAATTTGTGTAAATTGTATTAGATACAATTAAACTTTGTTGAAGTTTGTTTCGGTTTAACTTTTGGGTAGCATTCGTCAGCAGGTCCTGATAGTAACGGGTGTTTTTATTCAGTAAAGATTACTATGTTTTAGTGTTTAAACTTAATAAATAATTTTTAGCGCCTCTGTGGTCTAGTAGTTCATACCCAGAGGTCCCGGATTTGATTTCCAGTGGGGGTAAATGTTGTATTCGGTTTGGTTGGTAGTAGGAATTGTTCTTAGTCCGCCTGGCTAGCTACCACCATCTTATCTTAGTCTGACGCCATAACAACGATGTTTTCAGCATTATTGTGTTCCGGCAGTTAGAGATAAGATAGCCAGTTCCTCAGTGATTGAGGTTTCCGGGAGTAGTGCACTTCCACCTTCAGCCTTATTACCACTTATCATCAGGTGTGATGAAGGCTAAGTGCTACCCCGTTGTGGATAAAAAAAAATACTTGCTTCTCGCACGTGGTTTCACCCGCGTGGACTAATACCCATGCCCAGCAGTGGGATAAAAAGTAGCCTATGTCACTCAGGGATAACGTAGCATTCTAATGGTCCTAATGGTGGAAGAATTTTATGAAATCGGTTCAGTAGTTCTGAAGATTACCCCCGAAAACGTCAGAAACTTTACTCTTTATAATAATAGTATAGATAGATAATAAACATATTTATTAAATTTAAACACTTATGCCCGAATACTCGTACGCTACTTATCTTTGGAAGCGTCTCAAACATCGCCCTGTCACTTCAAATGTCAAACGTATGAAAGAGATGCCATGATGTTTGAGACGCTCCCAAAGATAATTAGCGTACGAGTATTCGGGCCTTAGTGACTTTCAATCGCGTATAAATATCATTGGTGAAATCGGGTCTTAACCATCTAAAACAGAGTAATCTTAACTAAATTACTTTTTTTGAGTAGAAAATATCACATAATTTGTTTTTTTTTTTTTACTTTTAATGGGTTTGCTCTTGATTCCAATCAAGCCCATGGGCTAGAACAGGATCTACGATGGAGCGAGCTCACCCGGAAGGTGCCTATTCACTCTAGCTTTGAATGTGGTCGGGTTATAAGTACTCGGGAATACAGACGCAGGGAGGGAGTTCCATTCCTTTGCTGTGCGCAATATAAAAGATGCTGAGTAGCGCTTGGTGCGACATTTGGGAATATCAACCAAGAAAGGGTGGTAGCCCGCTGTGCGTCTGGATGTCCGATGAAAGAAGGGGGATGGCGGTATGAGCTCATGCAGCTCCTGAGCACACTCTCCGAAGTATAATCTGTAAAAGACCGACAGACAAGCGACTTTGCGGCGGTGAGCTAGGGTGTGAAACTTGCTCTTCACCAGTTTTGGGTCGCCAATTAGCCTCTCAGCTCTGCGTTGGATCGTGTCTAGTGCAGCTAGTTGGTACTTCGCTGAGCCGTCCCAAAGGTGACTGCAATATTCCATGCAAGACCGGACTTGAGCTTTATAAAGAGTTGAAAGCTGTCCCGGCGTGAAATATCGCTTGACCTTATTTAGGACGCCTAGCTTTTTGGCTGCAATTTGAGCCTTGGACTCGATGCTGGTGCCGAAGTTGAGGTTGATTTGTCCTAGCATGAAAAACTTTTGTTATAGTAATGGTTATCGTGATCTTTTATTGTACTAGCGGCCGCCCGCGATTTCACCCGCATGGTTCCCGTACCCGTGGGAATATCGAGATAAAAAATATCCTAAGTATGTTTTATTTCAGCCTTTAATCTATCTCTGTTGCAAATTTCATCTAGATCCGTTCAGTAGTTTTTGCGTGAAAGAGTAACAAACATACATACAACCGCACAAACCACTGCATTTATTATAACTCTTAACTCTCTTAACTTCGTATCGGCTTAAGTACTTAATGTAGGTACTATGAATGGGAATCATAAAAGGTAGACTGGAAATTAGGAACACGGTCGAAATTTTGGAAAAAACCGAAAATTATATATAAATTATGTATATAAATTAAATATAAAATTAAATTGTTAAATATACGAGCGGCACAAGTGGCTCAAGTGGGCGTTGGTATATCGCTCGGCCATGTTTGTCAATCCAACTATATATCTAGACCTAGGTGTTATTGTTGATCGAAGATTATACCAGAATAATAGGCTACCTTTTATTCCAATATTCCAGCGAGTACTTAATTCCTAATTTCTTTAGCGATAAGGCTATCAAGGTCGATATGTCAAACTCGATATGCTCCCGATTGTACATGAGGCACTCTAGTTAATTTACTTCAGCTTGCTTCTAAATTTATTTACAAACTTCTACATGTTACTCGTTGAATGATTAAACGGCGAAGTTCCGAATAAAACTGCTTGTAACGGATTGTTCGGAGTTACGGAACTCCGAGGAATGTCAGGTTTCGAACAAGAGCGTGTGTAGATGCGTGTTTGTAGAAGGAATTAAAGATGTTTTCAGAGTAATCAGTGATGATGATTGAAAAAAAAACTACTGGTGTATGTACTCCGGGAGTGCCAGCAGAAGTGAAGAGGGCTCCCTAGACGTTTTTTTAAAGGAATTTGAGAAAAAAAAGAAAAAAATACTGACTGGATTTTAACCGAGGTCTTCTGGCTTCAATGCCGCCCGTTTTCTAACCTGAGCTATTACAACTTTGGAAACGTTGGCGAAATTTGCCTTCGTATTCTAATGACATTGTAATAGTTTTTCGATCAGGTCCGTCTTACGTATTTACGATCTGGCGGTCGTGTCCTGACACGAGTTTAACATTTTTTACCCATCACAAAAACGTGCACAACGCCGCTACAGAAGTTTTCACTATGAAAATGTATCAGAATATGTTAGTGTTAGTTATAGCAACACAGTACCTACCTAGCTGCTTTAATTTGTCAACATTGAACATTTTACGTTGAAGTTTTTTTTCATGATTTTGGTAATTAAAATTAAATTAGTTCAGTTGCATTGAACTGAACAAAATTCACCTTCATGCCTATTTTTTTTGCATAACTTCTTTATAAGTGCCTATGCTTAACTTTATTTGTGAGTTTAGTGTCAGTATCACTTTGTTACACCAATTTTTAATGATGATGACTCTTAATTTTGACTAGGTATTAGTTTCACTATTAAAAATGAAGTATTATAAAAATTCCGCCTCACAACTAGCTCCGATGGGACTCGAACCCACGACCATCGGAGCTATGTTAGACGGGTTGATTTTTTCCAATACTTCATTTCCAACAATAAAAGTTATATTGTGAATGCAGAAAAGTAAAATAATTTATTAAATTTCACATTACATTGACAATGCTTTTTATCGCCACAATTTACTTATGTATTATACTTGACTTTTCTAAAGTGAGTCGTGACTAAATGCAATAGTGGCGCATAGTCACCAAATAAAATTCCTTCCCAAAAGAAGCTATAGATTTGATTGAAACGCCCCACATTTCCCACAAGGATTCTCTGCGTCAAAAAGCGACTTCAAATATTATCTCGTCACAACCAGACATTTTGAATTCGAACCTAAAAACCCGGCTCCCGAAAATAGTTGCTACTTAAACGGCTTATGTCGAAGGCGTAAGGGCTATTTTCGATCAACACTGAAGCACCGAGTGTAGATCTAAATATATGCCTGCACAGTGGGTGCAAACAGGCGATAGCCTGGACAAAAAGATTCCTCTGTATTGTGAGCCGTTCACAATGGCACACGACCGACACTAGAAAGGAGAAGTTGTAATTACTATTTCCTACCGCCTTTTCAGGAGGTGTATTTTTCAGAAAAATGGAATATACGCCGAGCGCCGCCCGCCCCTTTGTTGGACCATCTTTCATAACTTCCATCTTCGGCATATAGGCCAAGAAAAAGCCAGACAATATCAAAATGCTTTATCTGAAATATTTCATTTCCTTCTAGAGAAATTAAATTGCGTTATTTCTTACCTCAGACTTTTACGGCCTAATTAAGCAGCAATAAAGATTTGCTTGACAAATATCCCGACTATAAACTTTTAACATCATTAGCATGCTACTAATATAACTCAGAGACGAAAAAAAAGCTTGATTTAAATGATAAAGACATAAAACTGAGTAACACTCAAGAAAAGGTGATTCCGTAGATGATATATCAGACATCAAGCGCCATTACACAAATTGCTAGGTATATACGATTAGCATAGATCTTTAAAGTCATTGACTACCGCATAATCTTGTAAAAAGATCTCTGTTCCCGCCAATCCACACAATATTTACGACACTAAAGTGTTCGAAGGGGCGAATGACTGCGGTCTTGAGTGCGAGCGAGAAGGAAGAAGGGATATTTACCTCGATGGCACCTCCGTAATTATTGTACGGCGCATACGAGTTAAAACATCCAGGCGTATTGCTTGGAATTTCGTCCTCGCATCTGCATCGTAAAAACCAGCAAGAGGTGAGCGATTATGTACTGTATGACCTCTCACAAGGCTTGCGCTGTTTAAAACTATGCACACTCGACGCTCTTTCGTGGTTTATTTTATCTTAACTCATAAACAAATGACTGGCCACAAATCGACCGTTGAAAGCTAAGCAATATTTAACGCACGCCTTTATCTTTACACGCTCTCAAAGGTCAAAAGAGACTAGGTCTACCAGTAATGTACAAAAGCATCAACGGGCTACTTATGACCAATAAAATTTTGAGAGAACAACTCTTTAAGTGGCATTTAAGTGTCAGTCAACTGGTGGTTGAGACCTTTCGCAGTTGGCGCGGCAGACCGGCCGGGGCGGACTGGTTTGAATCCAAGCCGGTTGAACAAAGTGTAGCGTCTTAGTAAGTCGGTATGGGTACTCCTTTGTAGGCACATTCCGATAGATACGGCCGAAGCACAGTGAAATGCGGATAATGAAGAGCAGTTATTGTGATTTGTGTGGCATCCGACTTGGAAACTAGATGTACTGCAGTTGGTCCTGTTTAGCTTCGTAAGATCGCTCGATTTACGATCTTCAACGCGCATTTAGCATCCCAGCCGGATAAATAGGTTGCTGAAGAAAAAAGGTTAAAAGGCGAGGCGTGGTTTTGCTCCTTTTCTGAAGCGTGGTGTGAACCTCTCGAAAGTTGTGTTATTTCGGTGCGCCGTTAAAAAGTCTCGGTGCACGCAAGCGATTCTCGACAATCGGAAGTTTTACGACGGACAGATAGGGTTTTTTATTGGGAGTTTTATTTAATAACGTTATCCGAATCGGCGTGTCGTTAAATCCATTAATGCTTGTCGGCCGCCATTTTTTTTGCTGCCCCAAAAGGAGATACGTCGCATCCACAGCATTCACTTCTTCGTTTTATTTGGCCATACCTTTTTTCACTAAATTTGTTTTAAGAATTTCGTAACGTTCACTTCGGAGAATTGAATTAGTAGAGGATTAATGAACGATTTGTTTAATTTGACTGTTACCGTCGGTATCCCTTTCCGTAAAAGGTCCAGTTTTGTTGAAATAATTTGCGTTATTAAGCGCAAAATGTAATCTCGTTGATTTTAAATTGCATGGAATTTGTTGTAGCCGGCTGTTCATTATTTACACCTTGTAACCGAATTTTCTGCTTTGTTGCAGTTTTCCTTTTTTTTTTGTTGTATGTAGGTACCAGTACTTTGCATCTTTTTATTATGGAAGAGATATTGTGTGTACAGTAATTTTAAACATCATTATTTTTCTTTCTTCTACTTGAAAACGACGTACAAACAGGTTGCTTAAGGATTCTAGACGCTAATATAACCTCCTACAGATGACATTCTAGATATCATAGCAGAATACGGTAGCAACATAAATGACATTAGCTAGTCTATAAAAGAGGACGAAACACCATCTAATAACAAGTAGCAGCAAGTCTAAGGCTGGGTCCACACAGGCAAAATTCTTAGAACAAGACTGCCTGACAAATTACAAACTAGTTTCTCTGAATGTAGAAGTCGGACCATCTCACGCGAACAATTAAGACTATTTAGTCTTGACCACACACAGAACACAAGAAAAAGGAAGTAGTAAGCAAGGTGGAAAACTGTGACCACCTTTTTGGCAATACACTACCAAGTCAGACATTTACCTTATTGTAAGATTTGTCATGGTAACACCTAAGCCACACTTCATTCAGTACTAAATGCGTTATATGCTTCTTATTAGTTCTTACTTGTGTTCCAAGCTTTGAACCGTTTCTTCGGAGTTCATTTTGGGTCATAAACGTAACGATTCTTAATGTGACAAATGACTCCTACACCATCTACTGTATTGACACTATTGACATTGTCAAGGTGTATTGCCTGATGAAAAATTACAATTACAGAACACTAAAGATTAATGAAAAATAACCTACATGAGCTCATACCTCCTTCGCACCTTTTCCACCGAACATCCAGACGCACTGCAGGCTACCAACCCTACCTTTTTTTTTATTCCCTCTTTGGTCTCGGTTTTCATAATCGGCTGATCTGGTTTCATCTCCGTAACGTATTAACTTCGTTAAAGAGTGAAACGCCCTCCCTGCGTCTGTGTTTCTCAAGACATACAACCCGAATGTCTTCAGGTTAGAGTGCACGGCATCTTCTGGGTAAGCTCGCTCCAACATAGATGTCATCTTGCTCCTCGAGTAAGATAGGTATCAAGAGCGAACCCATGTTTAATAAAAAAAACATCATGTAGTTTTTTTAGTTTCAACATTCCATTCAGTTATAAACACGTGACATGCTCCTTCTAACTCCTGTCTAGCGTTCTGTGGTTAGTCTGGACACACCTTAAGGCCCGCACGGTACATCATAATAGTCGGCATCCTGTTATTCCGACTTCCTCGTGTCGTAATACAATTTACTGTAATCACATTAGCAGAGTAATGACATCAGTCGCCGTCCTTTTAACTATTAGTGTGTTTTGTGGCGATCCCTGTCCGTTCACAGGTGCTGAGAAGTTACATCGAATTGTTTATTCACGATGACATCTTATACGGAATCACTAATTCCCGGTTTCTATATTTGATAAATTATCGGCTTTGCTCACAAATGGTAGTTTTAACTACGAGGTAAGCTATAACCGTTCTTATTTATTGGATATTTGTTATCGGTAGACGGGTAAGTATCTGGAGTATAGTAACGTGTCGTTGAATATAGAAACCGATCGATGTCTAAGTTTTTGTAGGAAAATCTACCTACTCTTTTTAGTTTACAAATCGTACAAATCTCCATAGCCTTCCGTTTGACTATATTGAAGACTATGTTGTATTTATCAGGGAGTTTTTTTTATCTCGTTAAATAATAATTTAAAATACAGTACATAAGTTAAAATACTTAAACCAATAAAAATATAAAAAAATATGATGATGGAACTACATACTTCATTTCCAAAAGACTTTTCGAATAAGTTTTCTTTATTTGAAATTGATATTCGAAAAGCTCTGTAGAGAAATAAAAGTGTAAGCACGATAATCTTAAAACAATATGGAAGATTCAACAGCAAGAAGTCTTGTAGGCACCATAATCTTCTTGTATTTATGGAAAGCCATATCATAAGCTTTGAATACGAAAACACAATTGAATACGAGTAATAATTCTCGCTAAGGAGCTTACCCTGTAGTATTTCCTGAGGATGCAGCAGTAACAGTAAGTTGCAATTGCAATGTTCTCGACGCAGAATGGGACGATCAAAATGCAAAGTGCAGAGTTGCAGTACAGTTCTGTAGGACGCTGCTCTGTCAGATAAGGTAGGAAAACTCGGTGTAACGTATTGGCCTGTAAAGTACGTGAGAAGGCTTCAAGATGCCACCCAAATATATGGTGTTTGTATGCGCTGGAATGTTTAGCCTTTTAAATGTTTGGGATTAAGTTAGTTGCAAGTTTTATGAAAAACTAGTGATCGCCAGTGACGTTACCCGCATGGAATTCTATTATATATCGAAACGTAGTTTATGTATTTTGTCAAGTTCTAATCTATCTTTATGCCAAATCTCTAAAAAACTGATTATTGATTTATCCGTGAAAAGGTAAAATAAAAGATACTTTAGCAATTATAATGACGTGTTCGACCGAACGGCGCTACTCAAACGCGCGACTTTGAAACGCAACTAACTAACCCCATGCGTCTCCGAGCGCGCGCTCCAACGGCGCTGCCGAAGCGCGTGACAATAAAAATGGATAATGATCGATTATTTTAAGGAAAGTAAAAGATTGATTACGCAAAATATGGAGAGGACTGTAGTGCCGAATTTAAAAGTTCGTAATCCTTACCAATATGATGAAAAATTTTTTTACGAATAAACTCAAAAAGTACTAGATTGTTTTAAAAAATTCTTTCACTATTAGAAAGCTACATTCTTCCTGAGTAACACAGGCTATAATTGATCCCGATATTCCCACGGGAACGGGTACCACGCGGGTGAAACCGCGAAGAGCTACTAGTAGTTGATATTATATGTAGATTGTAAGTGTAGATAAAATAGCTATGTAAGTAGTTCATAGTCGATATTAATACTAAAAGGATACGAATTGCTTTACTGCCAATGTTTACCACACCTACGTGCTATAAAGGTCATTATGTAAGGCTTTGCTGTTTTGCTCTACCTTTCGACTATGCTCCAAGTAACGTTTTAGCACTACAAACACGTTTTGGTTATTTTTATAGAGCTAAGTTATGACATAAACATTACAGACATCACTATTTTAATACTATTTCCGACTCTTTTATGTAATGATTTATAGAAATGTCAGTGATAAAACTGAGCCTATTTGGGGTTCTTTTTTCATCCACAACGGGGTAGCACTTGGCCTTCATCACACCTGATATTAAGTGCTGATAATAGGCTCACTACTCCCGGAATCTTTAATCACTGAGAAACCGCCTATCTTATCTCTAACAGCCGGAACACAATAATGCTGTAAACATCATTGTTACGGCGTCAGACCTCGACAAGATTGTGGTATCTAGCCGTGCGCACTAAGCAAACCGAATACAATATGTATCCAATATGGGTCTGAAACCGGTGGTTTGAACCACTAGACCACAGAGGCGTTTAAAGTTCTCTAAGCGTTTAGAAAACCATTATAGAGCTGACCATGAATACTAATAAGCTGATGCTAAAATGGTCTCGTGACTCTTATAATACCAACTTTGCCACTTCTTCGTGTCGATGATTTCACGATATTAGATTTGTTTGGCCCAGTATGTGGCAACCCGGACTGCCTCATCGGTTGCCGTCATCAGGTAACTTGCACTGCAGGTGGAGGGGCATAGGGGACGTTCCAACAGGTGGGACATCGTCTGCAATGGCTTCCCACATTCACACTCCGAGCTAATCACATACCCCTATTTTTGTAAGATGTGCTTGCAGCGGCCAACTCTGGGGCCGTACTCTGAAACGCTAATCCGAAACACCGGATAGCCCCACCCCTATCAGCGAGTGAGAGGGACGAGTATACTGAAGTTTCGGGTTTTGCGTTTCAGAGTAGGCCCTCTGGTACGCAGGCGGTTGAGCGATTTCCAGATTGGCCACGGTAGGTTACGCCACTTGGGGGTACGTTAAGTTTGAGAATCCACAAAAATCTCCAAAAAAATTGCCACTAGAAATCCGGGTCAGTCACAATCACAAACGATTCCCGCGATAGACGATGACAAATTTAATTATGTAATTAGCTACGTAGACAGTGTCCAAGCGGCGGAAAATTAAGTCCGCTAAGAATTAAATCCACTTAACTGTTTTTAGTTTTTCCTTCTATTTGATCTGTGTCAAGTTGTACAGATCTATTTGTGTGAGGCACGCAAAAAAGTGGTTAATCAGAGTAACTGATGCTGTTTTAAGTAATCAGTGTTGCAGTGTTCTTAAAATAAATGTAAGTAAAAAGCCGACAAAAATTCTGAAGTTGAAGATAATTTCTAGTACTCTGAAAAGAGCTGTAATGTAACATCGTATAACATACTTCTCTCAAATTATTAGCATAGCATGCCCATTGTTAAAATTTGTCTTACTTTTATGGACAAGAATAATGCCTTTACCTATTACATTTTAAATGGTTTTTGCATTCAAAATTAGATTTTTATAAGATAAAATAAAAGTTTTCCAATGGAATCAGAATATAGACAAGTAGGTAGCTTTGTTTTTATAAGCACACAAATATATTTTAAGGTTTCCTATAGTCATAGTCGGAATAAATATCAATATGCTCGCGATCGCGATTGCAATTTATATTAAAATATAAAGAAAACTAATCAATATTAGAAGAAAAACTATTTTCCCTAAACGATAAAGTTCAACGAACTATAATATTGTCTCTCGTTGTAATGTCATTGTATGGTAGCTATATTTTTTTTACCCACTTTCAAACTGTCTATTTAAAACAAAATCCTATTGTACGGTATTTAAATCCAACACACGTTGTGATGCGGAAACCATTGTTGTAATGTTTAAAATTCATGAGAAGTGATATTATGTCCAACGCCATATTATAAATTTAGACGTATCGTACCACTGTGCATCTCAAATTTTAACTGACTGCTGTTTTAATCGCATCGCTTGCTGTGTAACTCGCGTTTGTTCATTTGCTTTCGATGCAAATGTATTTTTGTGGGCTGAGATAATAATGTTAAGGCGCTACTCGGAAAAAGTATGGACTCTTTGATATAAAACTATAGGACGGTTAGAGTTGTTATAAATCTGGTAATAAGATATATATTTCTTCATACCTTTATCTAGAATTGTATAGTTTCAGAAACACGATTTTATGATTTTGGCTCGACACTTTTTATTTTCGAAAATACCTCTATAAAATAAGAAATATCAAGATTATTCTTAAATGGGGATACATATACTATTGAAAATTGGTTTAATTAGTGGACACCAATAATATCCAGGATCGTATAGAAGCATTTTTTTAAAATCGCTATAGTTTTTGAATACGAAGTGATTTTGTGTTTTTTTTGCGAAATCGGCAAAATCGGTCTCGCTCCCGCGTGCGTCGTTTTCTCATTGCTATCTCGCTTTAGCATAATTTTTCCGAGTATCGCCTTAAAAAGAGCGAAAATTTTTTAGGAATACAAGTGACTTTGCTTTGTTTATTTCTTCATGATTTATTTGTTTAAGTTGAGAAAAATTAACTACTTACGTGAACCGAATATTTGTGGATAAAACTACTTTTGTAGATCACTCTGATTGAAATGGCGAAACTCAAAATATTTTAAAAGAACTATTATATTGTTTTATTATGACCGTAGTTTGGATTCAGGCTTGTGAAGTTAGGATTTTGAAACAAAATCACTAAAAGGATAGAAAAAAATAGGTTTGAGCAGTCGCCTGGACAGCGAAAGGTCGTGATTTCGAGTCCCATCGGAGCTGGTTTTGAGACGGGTAATTTATTTCTAAATACTTCATTTAATTTTTTTCAATATTTAATAAAAATTGCAATGTGAATGCAAAAAGTAAAAATTTAAAACAATAGAAAAAAGTTAACTGTTTTTGTGAATGTTAGCAAACTAAGTTAAAACTCCATGCAGATGGAGCCACGAGTGGCGCCTTATGTAAAATAAAGCCCATTTATAAGCATGTAAAGTTAACTTATTTTTATACATATAAAAAATGTCAATTGTAACTCAACATTCATGTTTTTATTGTAAGTTGGTTCGATTTGTAGTAATAAAAACGGGTACTGTGTTCCATATCAATTTTATAGTACGCAACCTTTCTCCGAATCTTTTATTACCAGTCGTCAGCAATTCCTGACAATATTGCTCCGTTTATTATCCATTGTTCCTTCAAACTGTGTATAGGAATTGCCTGGAAATCGCTACGCAGCATTGTATTCTAAACTTATTGTTATGTATAAGTTTGAATGATTTTTGTCGAGTTTACTAGCCAAGGGGTATTGAATTTTCAATAAAAAAAGAAGGTAAGTACTTTACTTTGTTTTTGTTGTGAAAGCAGAATGCTTTTAAATCCCGGTTTTATCGGTGGATGTAAAGTATATTTTGTTAACATTTACTGAAAACACAAGTCATCGTCATCAGTCATTTAATGTCCACACTTCCTTACGGATAAGGAGAATGGGCCATGACCCACCACGCGGGACCAGTGCGGATTGGTGAGTATTAACGACTACAAAACGCAGCCGGGACAAATAGCTTAACGTGCCTTCCGAACCACGGACACCACGGAGGAGCTCGAGATGAAAAGTTTTTGGTCACCCATCTCGTGACCGACCATTGCGAAAGTTGCTAAGCCTCAACGATCGCAGGCCGAGCGCGCTAACCACTGTGCCATGGGCTCATCGAAAAAATTAAACAAGTACCTATAAAGGTATTGAATGTTGGATAGTAACATAAAATTTTTGTAAAGCTATCATGTAAGAAAATCAGATTTTGACCTATTGCCTAGCGCCCTTGCAAGGATGATTTGCTGTAAATTATACCTACAATTACACTCCTCAAAAACAAATATATTTTTACAGAAATGTGTCTCAATTAACAAATTATCTCAACATAAACACATCTTTATAGACACACATTTATCTCAACAGTCATTCTCCAAGAAATGGAAATTCTCCGGCAGGAAACGAACTAGGGACCTTTCACAGGCCGGGCGAATGCTCTGGCCGGAGCTACGGAGTCGTTTACTAACTACTTGGAGTTGGAGGCTTTAAAGGTTTCGTATTACCTACATATAATAGAGGTAGATACATAAACTCAAATGTTACATCTCGTATTTTATTGCGAATGACAAGTAATCAATTCCAATAAAATACATTTGTACAGAAGTGACCGCAAAAGATATAGTTACACAATGTATTCGCGTATATTTTATAACTCGAATGTTTTATTAAACATATTAAAATACAAATCGACATGGGTATTAAAACTGTAAGAAACAATCACAAATCTGCGTAGCTGTGTATCGCTTTTACTTCTGCTTAAAAGAATGAAAGACAGAGACGGCTGTATTCCTTCGATATTTTATAGCCACAGTGGGTCGACAGACAAGATCGCTGCAGCCAAAAACATTTATTACAAGCCATCAATTTTTTAAAACGCGTGTAACGTGACACCTCAGAAATAAACGAACGTGTTCGGGACAACCGTATCTGTAAGAGGTCGCACAGTGGGCAGACGGGCGACTAAACATGCAATAACAATTACATTCTTTTTCAAACGTGAGAACTTTGAATTTAGTATTTTGGAAGAATATTTTTAACCACACAGAACTAAGAAAGAGTAAATAGGCTGTCATTCGTCGCCACCCTTTTGCGCAAAACACATAAATAATCCAAAAATATTATATCGACTTTTTTTTTGTTATGTCAACATGTCTATTTTCTTGTAACACTCAACACTCCTTTATGTACTATATGCGAAGTAACTTCTTGTGTCTGTCTTCGACAGAAATGATTGACTCAACACAAACGATTAACACAAATTACTTTTAAAACCGGATTGAAGTGCAGAAATAATCGACTCCCCAGCTTAAAGGACAACATTTTTTTTGTTCTTCTTCATTGCTCGTCGTCTGTCGGTTATTAACACAAAAGAATTTAATGAGAGCTCGCTTACGGTAATAAAATGATATTACAACTCCTTTTTAATAACGTCTGAGGTAAAATGGTAGTTTTAAGACGCATGCTTGCATTCTACCACAATCACGTGAGTAAAAAGGGGAAAAGATGAAATAGCTGACAGCTGTCTATCTAAGGCTTAAATCTTTACACCGTCTTGCCTTTGCGATGTTTTAGCAAACAATAGGCATTCATATAACTTTTCATTCCTTTGACTTTAAAGCCTTGTATTTTCAATTGCCTCTTTCAAATACCTTTCTATGTGCAAAAGTTATTTATTTTTAGAACATATTTTGTTAATATTATGTGCTGTAGCCAAGTTGATATTTTTGATTTGTATTTAAATACTTAAATGTAAGATATGTTTATTTCACTTTGTTGTTTTGTTTATGCACTAAATAAACAATTTTTATTTCTATAAAAATAAATGCTTGTCATAAGATTACTTTTTAAAAGATAAGTAATCTCACTATCTATAATCTCACTTAGCTTTTAAAAACTTCTACGTATTTAAATTAAAAACTTAAATAAGTACAACTTCTTTACGCGTTCACACTGGAATTATAAAACCGTCCATTTTAATAGCACCTACCCGCAATTAATATGAAAAAGGGAATAAATTCCTCTAAAAAGCATTTCAAAAAGTTGGTTCTAGACGTTTCATTTTTAATCAAGTTGACTTGCCGAATGGGCCATAAAGAGTTATGCATTTTTAGATATTCCACCGCGAACGCACAGTGGGCTACAACGCAACCCGGTCGGTCATAAAATTTAAGCATAAAAGGTTAATAGCGCAATTACAGGCTTAATTAGCAAAACTGAAGCGTTTGTCAGAGTAAGACTTTTACGGCATACGTGACTGAATGCGATCGGTAGAAAGCCTTGGATGTCACGTGGTGTGTATATTTGGTATATATTTTTGGTTAGGGTCAAACCCGTATTCGTTATAGATGGGATTACAAGATAAAACCGTTCTTAATGCATAGAATGAGTATAAATAGGCGTGAATGTTACGCTTTTTTGTAAATTGCTTTTGTCAGTATGTTTTACTGAATGGATTATTAACATACGTGAGGGTTTTAGAGTGTGTAGGCAACTTTGCTTATTATTACGAAACCAAAAAGTTTCTTATGTTACACTGTAAATTAATATAACTTGTCTTCAACTGCTTTCTGAGGAGAATAAGGCACATTTTTTTTCGTTTTTTTGTAGTAAAATCGATATCATATACTGATTTATTTACATATTCAGTAATTAAGAAGGATGCTGTCAAGTTCAAAATATTATAAGCTGTATGTGCTCAACCGTTCAGCAACAGTAACTTAATTCCCTAACACTCGTTTGTAAGCCCCTTAAACTTCAAGACTGAAACCGTTAAAATTTATTTTCGCCCACAAGATGCTTACAGTGTTCCAGCACTTCTAAGGCGATGTAAAAGGCATCTGCCGCAAAAGTTGAGCTACAATGGAGGTAGCAGGACTGCTCTAAACGTTTAATAATTCTTTAAAAACTCGACGAGACTCTTAAAGACTTTTAATTAACACAAGTAGGTTTTCAGCAAGATGGTAGTCGTGTAGTCGTTGCTTGTAAACGTGAGCGTATGTTGAAGTACTGAGAATAAGTATTTTTTCTTTCCCTCGTTAAAATGGGATTTTAGAGCGTTGAAGAACTCGCCATTCGAGATTCCTGAGAGGGCTTGTTTGCTAGTGATGTCGACACTTTAAGGTCGCAAGTTATGGTAAGATTAAACTTGGTTGTTAAGATTGTTTACGGATTTATGTAGAGGCTTTTATATACTCGTTTTAATACTAAATTTATAAAGATATGTAGGAAGTTAGTTTTCTGGTCAAACTTGACATAGTCTGAATTAATAAAGATAATAAGGTATGGCAATGGCATGCCTATGGCTTGTAATGCCCAAAGCATCAAATGTCTTTAGGTATTTCTATACTTGGCCCGCTCTTATCAAAGCTTAAATTCGATTATTTAAATGTTAAAACAGTAAAAATTAATTTAAATCCATTTTCGCAACTCTCGAATGGACAAATTTAACCAAGATTGGAAGTATGTTTTTCCACTGTGTAAGAGAAGTACCGATAGATAAATAACATTGTACATATGATGATGATGATGACCGTAAATTCTTATTAATTTAAGTGTTTCTCAAGTTCTTTAACCGTATAATAGAACACGACACATAGTAACAAGAATGCATATTATGCATACGTTGAACACGATACGCCTACTACAAAACTGGATTAAAATTAACATTAATTATAAATGTACTTCGCGTTATATAATCTTGTGATCAGTCCAGATTTATTGCGGACCATTAAAAAAGTTATTACAATAAGTAATTATGATTGAAATATGGTTGAGATCATTTCGTTTGATAATGAGGGCGTACTTAGCTGCTTAGGAGTTTTGTTATCTTGTTTTGGATAGCTTTAAAGGCTGGTGGATACTTTTGGAGAATATATTAAGTTAATGCTTGGTAGATAAAAACTATTCAGTGGGCAGGCCCCCGACGAGGCGGACCAACGATCTGGTGAAGGTCGCCAGAAGCCGCTGGATGCGGGCAGCATAGGGCCGATAGTTCTGGATAGACTGGAAGGAGACCTATGCCTAACAGCGGGTGTCGTACGACTGTTGATAATGATGATGAGATAAAAATGTCCCCACGACATAAAAATAAATATTCGATTTACGAAAGTGAAGATGCTCTGCACTTAGCTTCTTGTCATTCAAATGAACAAAAAAACCCATTATGGTATTTAAGTAGGAATTTATGTACGGGGCACGATGCTGTTCTTATATTGATATATCAAGAGAAATAGACAATTTCATATCACAGACATCGAAGCATTAGATTTTTAAAAAGCTATACAATAAAAATCTTTCCATATTAAAGGTGGTTGAATTCAACCGGATTAGATCAATTTGATGAAATCATGTTACAACCGTTTTGTAGACATCATAAAGGAACAAACAACCAAAACATAAAACTGAGCGAGTTTGTAATTTTGTATGTGTTTCGAGCAGTAAAGACGTGCAAATGCCAATCTTAAAGAAATGTCGACTGTAAATTTAATACTTTTATAAAAAATATCGCGGCGAATCAAACCTTTTTGGAAGACTCAAAAATGCGATATAAATAACTTATCCGAACAATCGAACGCTGATGGGTACGAAGAACGATCCGTCACGCCAATGTACCGTAATACCGTAAAGTCCGTATACCACAGATTATGCACACTTTCGGCATGCATGCCAATTCATAATTGCGCCATGACATCACTGTGCTTGTCGTTTGGCTGGATTATACTTGCTGTGTAGCCAATGATGAAATGGTGACTCAGATTACAGCCCAAGCTTAATTATAAGACTTGTTGTTGCATTTTTATTTTTGATTATCAATGTTATTCTGTAGCATTAGCTTCTTTCTTCGTATGTAGTATGTAATAAATTATAGCGTTCGCTTTTTTTTGGATCGCACTATTTACCTTGCATATCATAACATGTAACATTTACATGTCTGTCAACTGTAATATTTCTTCAATTCCACTAACAATCTGTAGTCTTCCCCTTTCTTCCCTTCTGGCCTATGTTAGCATTTTCTTTGTTTCACTAAAACAAGAGATTGCTATTAAGATTATTAGGATTGCTAATTCTAAGATAGGTATCTTCTTAAAGTAACTGAAGATATTTTGTCGTAAGCCGACAATTCTTTAATTACATTCGTTCTCATATAAATCTCTTGTGTTTAATCATCTTCTCTCTTCACTACTTCACTAAAACAAAAGATGATCACCCTCTTTTTTATTCAGCCATCTTTGTGTTTTGTCACTTGTCAAGGGATGTCTACGTTTAGTCGCAAGCGCCAATTGTAGTGTGTTAACGGCCCGTATCTTACCATCAATCGTCCACCAATTGTCGGCAATTAGCTTGTGAATCACACGAGTGCTCCAATCAACACCAGTAACCCTACCCTTTGTAGGAATGTCTTTATCAGGGATAATTTTAATAATGAGGAGTTGTAGGTTTGAAACTTGCAATACCATCACTGCGTAGTGAGACAGGAAATTAAGAACTTAGGAAGCGCAATGGAGCTCTGCTTAGCATTTAAATTAAATGTTTAAATCTTATGTTCCAACACGAGTGGTGACAAAACACTTACACTAAAGATGGAGAATCTAAAAATTGGTTATCTGCTTTTTGGCATTTTTAAGACATCTAAGGAGTTGACATTTTTTGTAAACGTTTTTCTATTCCCCATATTTAATTAGTAAAGTTAAAATAAGTAATAATTATCAGTCATGATTGTAGCCACGTAACTGACGCTGACAGTATTACTAGAAATTTAGTCGGAGATAAGTGACACAGTGGTCTTGAATCCTCATTCACCAAAAACTAAACCTCAACCGTAGAGTATTTAAAATTACAATCATAATATGATCATTTCCTTGAGAACTCAAAAGCAGGCATTCTTAAGAGACACTTCAAACAATTTAAGACCGTTTCATTGTATGCTCACCTTTTTCACGAGCTACATGATGTGTCTGATATGATATACGTGAATAATATTTTTCCACGTCAGTGATTTTGACATAATTGATATAATCACTCACAAATTAACATAATAGTAATGTTGATGCAACCATAACTTTAATGTCCTATTGTTCACAAAATAAGACATTAATTCCTCGGTTTAGTGATTGACATAGTCGATAAATTCGCCATTGATTTAAAGCTTATTATTATGAAGTTGTAATGTGCTTTATTTCTCAGTCAAATTCAACATAAAATAAACATTCTACATGTCCTGTTATTATAATTTCAATTTTCTTACACGTAAACTTAACTAATTATGACTTTTCTTTACATTGTTTGTATTCCCTTCTTCAAAATGTATTTTTATGTCCATAAAACTTTGTCAATAAAATCAATGGATAGCTACAAACTTTCAATGTTTGCTATTAATATGCTTAAATATAAACTTTCTTTTTTAATAATACAGTGTACTGGTGTCCAATAATAAGGTATTTTAGGTAAATAAAATTAAGTAAAACGTGTACCACTAGTATTAAAAATTTTAAACCACAATATCGATAGAATTCGCGAGACATCACCACAAAACACCAAATTATTTTTACCAAAATGGCGTCCCACCGAATCGTACACCAATGAAACCTATTTACCGTCAATTACAAATTGATTCTAAACCCGCCAACAATTTAATTTATAATCATTGCCTTATCCGGAAACATTAAGTGTTTGGGCAAAGGCAATTTTTCATCATAATTATACGTAAAATATTTATAGACTATTGTGTAACTTTGTTATGGGGCTCCCGCGGTCTCGCCAAGCTAGAGCCCATGTTCTTGAAATAATTGTATAATTTATTTAACTGATAATTTTGTCCGCAACGGTTGAGATTTATAGCACTGTGCAGGACGTAATTGCATTCTGAAGTAATTTAATGGTTGATATTTATTGGTATAATGATGACAATATTATCACTTCGCGACTAATTTCTTGGTGATTCGTCATTCTTGTAAATGTTTTAATGCTAGCGAGTGGGGCTACAGAAAATGATACCTAATTTCTGGTGAAGGATACGAAATGGTTAGTCATAGAAAGCTTTAGTCCTTTTTTTAGATTCTATCAAATTTTAGCTAATCACTGAAGACCTCATGGCTGAGTGGCGTACCCACCGGTTTTCAAGGTGCCGCTGGGGCTCCGGGTTGGTATTCCGGCCGGGTAAATATTGTGGAGATCCTTGGGGGAGGCCTATGCCCAGCAGTGGGCGTCGTTCGGCTGACATGATGATGATCTTGCCGGTTCTTCTCGTTACAAGGCCTCCCGCCGTAGGTTTTGCGAACCGATAGCGTAGCTTCATTGACGTTCACAAGTGCTGTATCAGCCTAAAATGAATAAATGATTTTTGATTTTGATTTTGATTTTGATGATGAAATATTGAAAACGAACGATTCAATATCAATATTTTCTCGTCTTAGCTTGGAATTCGAGCAATGTACAGCACATCAGGTTAAACAGTTGAACTGCAATAACGGCTTTTATTACGTAGGGCATAAAGGCGGTCTCAAGGTCAACATGCATAGTCTGATGTGACACCGTGTGTACCTATAATATGAATGACAAGCTTTCCACCCGCGGCTTCGCCCGCGTGGAGTACACAACGTTATCCCGCGGGAATGTGATATTTTTCCGGGATAAAAAGTATCTGTGTCCCAAATTTAAGCCAAATCCGTTCAGCCGTTTTGGCGTGATTGAGCAACAAATATCCAAACATCTAACCTTTCACATTTATAATATTAGTAAGGAAGTAGGATGGTGGTATCCAATTTTTCTAATTACCTACGTACCTACCTATTAATGAACACAATTGGTGCTTTGGTGTAGCCTGGGTGTATCCCTGACATTAAGTGCACTGGCGTGCTTTAAACAAAATAATGAACAAGCAAAGTAACTTTCTGCATATTTTTCATTTATTTTTATTAAATAAGTTTATTAAATATTTTAATTATAAGTACTCTGACGGATTTAAAGACTTTTTTCGAACCTAACCAAGTACATAATATCAACAACGTTAAGTTGATTGTACAGATTGCTCTGTCTTTTGTCATTAGTCACTATTGCATTAATACATCACACAATTGATGATTTACACCATACGATTTTTATCTGCGACATCTCGGTCGTGTCGTTTAGCTCAATTATAAGATAGCTCGCGGCGAATACGACTTTTCCAATAGATTTATTGTCAGTAAATGATAAAAGCATTGTTGCCACAATTCGGACCACAATTTCGTAGGCGGTTACGAATTTAGTGTTTATGGTTATTGCCTATTGTAATAGCAATAGGATGAAGAAATATGCCTATTTGGAGTAATTACCTTGGAATTGGCAGATCATATGTCAGCAATCGAGGAGGAATTGATGAGGAGCTCGTGGCGCAGTGGTTAGCACGCTCTGAGTGCGATCCTTGAGGTTAAGCAACTTTTGAAATGGTCAGTCACGAGATGGGTGACCAAAAAATGTGATTATCTCGAGCTCCTCCGTGCTTCCGAAGACACGTTAAGCCCTTAAGGTGCCGGCGACGAGTCAGCGAAAATAAGCCTCCCATACAAACGAAATAGGTACCAAAATAATTTAAAAATAATTGACATTTTTAGTGCTTGGGATGGTATTCAGAATTAGACAGCATTTATCAAGGTCCCTATTCAAATAAGAAAACAAATTACCCAATCAAAAATAATTGCGAATTGTAGTTATATATGGAAAAATATAATCGGCTTTACTTTTTATTGGATAGATATTTTGGATATTTTTTTTATAGCGAACTAAATAAATACTGTTATAATCCGAATAACATCACAAGTACAGTCAATCAATTATTTTGGTATTTTGTTTGTATGGCAGACTGACGAACAAATTAATAAAATTTGTGAGTAATTAAAAGCTCAGATCAAAATAATTTTGATTAGAAATCGAACGAATATTGTTTTATAATATAGAATTGAATTGAATTTTATTAGTGACCTTACAAAGGAAAAATCAAAATAGTACCTAATTATTGTCCTTAAAACATTCTTTCTTAAGGTAATCTATTCATTCGTGCCATTCAAAGCTTTAATGCTATGTTATTAGTTTATTACACAAGTAACAAAAATTAGGGTGCAGTTATAGGGTAACCATTAAAAAAGTTTTAAGTGAGACTTTTGCATGTTTAAGTAAACCAAATTGTAAAATACTGTAAATTGAGTTGCTCAAAAGGTTAAGTGATTACTTTTTACTACATATTATGTAAAACTAGTTCTCGTTCAGACTAAAATAATACCTAGTTGTGAATGGTCAGGAATTTAATTATTATCCTGGTATTAAGTGTTAGGATTCGGTATTTTTGAGTGCACACTATTAAATTGTTAAATGATTTTCTCAATTAGAAATCTAGCCTGTTTTAAAGCAGTCTATATATATAGATTTTCATTTAAATCAGGAACTGTTCCAATGATCCAAGGATTGTAGAAACCCTACAGTTATAGCATACGGGGTCTAAGATCATTTAAAAAAAGTTACGTCCAAATAATCATTAATTTCAATTGCCAAGTTAGGTCGGAGATGGGTGACGAAATGAGACACGCAGAGTAGGTAAATGAAGCAGAATATATTGACGACATATATTACAGTACAAAACATTATCGTAGGCGGGCGGAACACTACGTAGGGCGGACTACAGGTGAGACACTGAACTCAGTACTAGGCCTGAACTTTGAACTAAACCAGGACTTCCACCACTAGGTAGGTTTAGGTGTGGGAGGAGAGGATGGAATATAATATCAAAACTTACTAGCTCACTTAAGGAATCTACGTAGATCACACGTAAGTGCGATATTATGTCGGTAAATGTAAAGCGCCATTTAGTAACAACTTTGGGAACTATAATATTGTATAGAAGATGTCCCTTGTTTATTTGTGTTTGTAAATGTATGGTGTTACACAATTAGAAATCTAACCTTTTTTTTATAGCAACCCCAACGTATAGTGAGTGAGTTGGACTCACTATAGACTTAAATTTGAATCAGGACCTGTCCCAATGATCCAAGGATTGTAGAAACCCTACAGTTATAGCACATGGGGTGTAAGATCATTTATAAAAAAGTAACGTCAAAATAATCATTAATTTCAATGGGAATGTTAGGTTTTAGGTGTTCGCCACGCAATCGTAGCACACGCCATGAAAAACTAGTTATTTTTTATAGATTTGGCACTATAATTGTTATTAACGACTGCAATAAACTGTCTTATAAAATAAATATGTAGTTTAAAAAACTAACCAAACACACTTTTATAGGAACAGACTGAAAAGTACAAAATAACCGTCTATTCAGTAACTGAAATTAAAAAGCGAGGTGCGCGTGGTCAATATTAAGTACCTACTTAAATGCATGCTTTGCAAAGGGCGCACCACGCTTTTTAATTTCAGTTACTGAATAGACGGTTATTTTGTACTTTTCAGTCTGTTCCTATAAAAGTGTGTTTGGTTAGTTTTTTAAACTACATATTTATTTTTTACTTTTTGTTTAGTAAATGGCAAGCTATGGATGGATGGTAATCGATTTCGCAGTCCATTCATGTGTCTGCCCACCTCGTAAACATTATAACTCAAAGGCGTGATTATATGTATTTAGTTTTACAAATTCAAGTGGAGTCTATTAGTTACCGGATGCGCGAGCCGAACCCTTACTTCCTCTCTGCTCCATCATCAGACTCTCACCACCAAGTGTAGCGAATAGGTCTCATCAGAACGAAACAAATGAGGCCAAACTCGAGGGGTTTTCTTGTGATCATTAAGGAGTTTCACTGGCTTCCTTACAGCTCAATCATCAGACCCTCACCACCAAGTGTGACGAATAGGTCTTATCAAAACTAAACAAATGAGTTCAAACTCGAGGGGTTTCCTATTAGTCATTAAGGAGTGCCACTGGCTTCCTCCCAGCTTCATCATCAGACCCTCGCCACCAAGTGTAGCGAATAGGTCTCGTCTGAACGAAACCAATGAGCCCAAACTCGAGGAGTTTTCTTGAAGTCATTGAGGAGTTTCACTGGGTCCTCCCAGCTCCATCATCAGACCCTCACCACCAAGTGTAACGAATAGGTCTTATAAAAACGAAACAAATGAGCCCAAACTCGAGGGGTTTCCAATTAGTCATTAAGGAGTGCCACTGGCTTCCTCCCTGCTCCATCATCAGACCGTCACCACCAAGTGCAGCTAACAAGTCTCGTCAGAACGAAACAACGGAGCCCAAACTCGATGGGTTTCGTAGTGGTCATTAAGAACTGCCACTGGCTTCCTCCCTGCTCCATCATCAGACCCTCACTATTAAGTGTAGCGAATAGGTCTCATCAGAACAAAACAAATGAGCCTAAACTCGAAGGGTTTCCTACCAGCCATTGAAGAGTTCTATTGCCCACCTCTTGACTCCATCATCAGATCAGCTCGAAGGTAGCAAATTATTGTATTGTCATCGGATTCATATAGACTTGCAAAGTTTCAAATCAATACAACAATTAGAAGTAGGTTAAAATTAAATTCCAAGATTTTCTTACATTGTGACTTAGTTACAAGTGAAGCTAATAAAAGTGTGGTAATAACAGTGTGATTATTTGCGATAACATTAATGATTTTATTTAATGGCGTTCCATGTACATAAAAGGATCAAATAAATATTAAGTAATAAAGACTTAACTACTTAATAGAATTTTGTACGACTCATATTATTTAAAAAAAAAACATTTACTGATTTCATTCGTTACTTATTTACTAAAGGTATTTAAAGAAAATTAAGTTAAATCTTTAATGATATTTCATTACCTCTGTTCTTCTGTGTTGCCATTTCATTCCAGCACTAGGTACTACTACCTACCCACTATAGAACTAAAAGGAGAAAGTAAACTGAACCGAGTTTGGTTTTAATTAAAACAATAGATCGCGCCTTGAAGAAAGACAGACAAATATTTAAAGGTTTGAAATAGAATACGAAAGTTTTGTATAAGGAAAAAGAGAAAATTTTCAAGCGGCCAATAAAAAAATACTTGATTATTTTCTGTTCCCCTTATAAACAAAAAAATTACATTATTATAATTTCTCCGTTTGAATTATTCAACGTTGCCTTCGCGTGTTAAAATTTTGCTTCAGTTTCATTCCATACACAAATTCGTCTTTTTCCCGAAATTCGTTGTAAAGTAAACATTGTGCGCCAATGGACCGTAGCAAGAAGACATTAAATGAAATTTCCTCTGACTTCATCAGCTCTATATCTGAAACTTGAGGGTTAAGTCATAAGCTTATGGCGATTTATTACAAAATCACACAACCAAAAAAAATATAAAGTATACAGGAATCGATGATTTGATGTTACATTTTTGAAGTGAAAAATTCTTTAGCGACGTTGTGCACTTTTTGTGATGGGTAAAAATTTTTAAACTCGCGTCAGGATCACGTGACCGTCAGATCGAAATTTCGTAAGACTGACACGTGACCAGCCCCCTGATTCACGAACCGTCGTCGGAAGCGCTCCCGACAGCGGAGTGTATGCCCTGTCTCTGTCACTCACTATAGAATAGACAAAGACAAAGACAAAGACAAAGCACAGAATTCAAATCCGATTCCGTTTCCGACGGTTCGTGAATCAGGGGGCTGATCGGAAAACTGTTACAATTTCATTAGAATACGAAGGCGAATTTCGCGTTTTGTGTTTCCAAAGTTGTAAAAGTTCAGATTAGAAAACGAGCAGCATTGAAGCCAGAAGACCTCGATTCAAATCCAGTCCGTATTTTTTTTTGTCAAATTCCTTTTTTTTAAAGTCTAGGTAGCTATTTTCACTTCTGCCGGCACTCCCGGAGTGCAACCCGTTGTATTTTTTTCAGATTTGAGTTACTACAGTTACACCAGTAACTGTTTTCATTTTCTATGGACATCCGCCTATTGATTCGTGTAAAATCCTACATGTTACAAAAATGTAACATGTGGGGTTTTAGAAATCATCGATTCGGTCACTCTAACAATACCACAAAATTATTTCACATTATAAAGTTTTTTGTGAAGTTAAAAAAGGGTTGAAATGAGTCGATGAGGGATTTTTGAGGGACAGAAAAAAAATATATATAGTTCTAATAATGAAACGAGATGGCACTGACAAATAGCGCAGTTGGTGTGACCAGACATAAACTAAAATGACGAGTTGATAACATTTTGATTTGTTTTCAAATTCGTAGGTAGCAAGTAGGTAGCACTGTCTTATATTAAAACAGTAAAATAACAACGAAGTAACAAAATATCAGGGAGAAGGCAACGTAAATCTACTAGTTGAAGCATAAGCAATCAAAAAGTGTGTAAAATCCCCGCGCTCGACTGACATGATATGACAAGCATAGCCTGGCAACGTCGTGCGTGCTTGTTTTTGACTAACTTCTAGTCTTTTAGATTACTTTTGATCATTTCGTTATTTGCGAGCGCCATCTGTCGCCACTTTAAATCAACTTTTTTTTTCTTTATAGCTCTCAGAAAAATCCCCCATTGTAAAAACAAATATCAGTTACCATTGCGCAGTCGAACTTTGTAATTGGTAGCATAAATGTTAGAATTAAATACCTGATACAAGTAAAGTAAAGGAATGATTTCTAATAAAAACAACTTAAAAAAAAAGCTTTTGTATTTTTTTCTTCTTTTTTAGCTGCAATTTATTTATGGGCATAAAATTAAAATCTTATAATGTCAAATTGCACATTATTTAGATATATCTATACTACTACTACTGTTGTTTGTTTGCATCGAGTAGGCTCTGAAACTACTGGACTGATTTAGAAATTTCTTTCACCATTCCGCTAAATTCGTCCCGAGTGACATAAGCTATATTTTATCCCGTTATTCCCTCGGGAACGGGTACACGCGGGTGAAACCGCGAGGATCCTCTAGTCTAGAATAAAAGTAAAAAAAAATACATTTCATTAACACTTCGCTTTCAGCGTATCACTTGTTTCCCTCGTTTCACGTGATTACCCCGAGTAACACTATAAATAAATACGGTGACTTGTTGTCTAAAAATACTTGCATTATCTTTGTTCCACTAGGTCATATAAAAACTGCTTTGAAAAGCACCTGTGCACATAAAATAGTTGATGTAGGTATAAAGTGGATGACGTCATATTTAAATATAGCAAGGGATGTCATTCTTTCTATTCAAATGCTATTTCTACATAAAAACAATCGGCGAGTTTATGTATACTATACAGCACTTTGGTGTAAGTAATAAAAACACTAAAATATGATAAGTAATTATAAAAAAAACTCGGATTTTTTCTATTAGTAGGTAAATTTTTTCTGCTAATACTGTACAAATGTGGGTTTCATAGAGATTAAGGTATTCCTATCGATGCAGTTACAACATAAAATACACCGATGATAGTGATGATTACGAATATGAAACTTTTGGTTTAAGTTCAAAAGAGGAGCAGCGATTACTTCACATTTGTTAAGTATTCCATAATGTAGGTACATTTGTTAAGTATTCCTTATCCTACTAATATTATAAATGTTAAAGTTTAGATGTTTGGATGTTTGTGACTCAATCACGCCAAAGCGGCTGAACGGATTTAGCTGAAATTTGGGACACAGATACTTTGTAGCCTGGAGAGGAACATAAGCTACTTTTTATCCCGGAAAAATATCATATTCCCGCGGGATAACGTCGTGAAGTCCACGCGGGCGAAGCCGCGAGCGGAAAGCTAGTTATACATAAATAAAATATACATATTTGTCCCAAGCCACAATATCGTAATTACAGTAATCATCCAAATAAACAGTCGCACAAACAAGCTAACTATTATTTCACGGTCAAAAACTACATAAACTTCACCGTTCTTATTTAAGTTAATTTTATAATGGACCAATGTTCAGCTAGCGTAAAGTGCGTGAAGCGCCAGAACATCAAAGCGAACGAATGAGTGAACCATGAGTGAGTGAGCAGTGAACGTGTGACCGGTGAATGATTCCGGCTCGCTGCCACTGACCGGGCTAAGTGCGGTCCTTACCTAGTTAAACATAGCGTGAGGATCGCATTAAAGATAGTCGCTTTGTGCGTTCAACCGTGCATGAATGGTAATAAGATTCAGAATTGAATATTCAAACAAATATACGTGTAATAAAAAGCTTGGATGTAAATGAAAATGGTGTCTTTGAAGATAGAAATAATTGCGCTTTGTACGAAATGAAGTTTTGTTAATCTGTGGGTCGCGGCTTTAGGATTAATTAAATGAGACAAATTTAACCTTCATGAAATTCGTGGCACAGTTCTAAGAAATTTGATTCTCGTTTATGACTCAGAAATTCAACACATAATTCTGCCAAAATTTGCGGTGAATTCAACTGTATTGAATTCACGAGGCTTTAAAATGAATTACAAAAACACGATTTGATCAATACAAAGCGCCTTTGTCTACATAGAGTTTAGTTATTTATTTGATAATTCTCACGACAAGATCTTCTCTGGGATTTAATCTATTTTAGGTCTTTATCAAAATAGATCTAGTGGTTTAGGCGTGAAAAAGTAATAGATAGACAAAGACTTTTGCAATAATAAATTAGTATGGATTAGCTAATAACAAATATAAAAACATATAAAAGTCATGAATAGGTAATAAGTATTCAATTGAAAAATACGACGAAGCTAAAAACAGTTGTAGCACCTACCTAATTAAAATATAAATATATAATAGTCATTAAATTGTATAAAACTTATCTTGGCAACGATCTCACAAAACAGGGTTTTAGTACATTGTTTCAATTCGTCTATCAGCGTTAAAGTTTATTTCTTGAAGTTATTAAATTATTTTATTTATCGGTTATTAAATTGGAGTTAAACCAATCGTTAATAATCCTGCAGATACAAACACCGGTTTCTCGAAATAACTTGCTCGCAGAACTACCTAAAAAAAAAAAAATAGTTTATTTCATTATCATTGAAAACGAAGAAATTCAGTTGTCAGAACCATCCCAGGAAGCCTGTGAACAGGCCTGTGTTGAGTAGTTCTGCTCTTCCTTATACCAAAATACAGTATGTTATTTATAAACTATTTTCTAAAGCTAATTAAATTAAAAGTCATTGTGTGTGAGTGTGTGTGTGTGTGTGTGTGTGTGTATATGTGTGTGTGTACGAGCGGTGTTGTGAGTGGTGTGTGTGTGTGTGTGATTGTGTGTAAGTAGCTTGGTCACTTCAAAAACAATATTAAGTACACTAAACAAAAAATAAATAAACCTACTACTACTACCTATATCATATTTTATTTCTGTTTCATTGTATTTTCATTAGAATTTGTTTGTAATATAATGTCATCGTGTTTGTTAACTTTGTTATTCAATTGCAGTGATAAGTTCTTAATTATGAGTTTAAGAACTTTTGTGTGAAAAATCGAACAAATTGATATGATTCCTTTACATAAAATTGCCATGCAAATTGTCTGTCGATTGATGATGTTGATAGCGATGATGAAATGACAAGAATGTCCTAAAATATAGGAAAAATGTGATAGTAATAAACCACGAGCCCTATAAGTAGCTTTCAGGCGGGATATAATAGGGCTCTTGGTAGTTTTGCTATCACATTTTTCCCTACTTACAAAATTGCATTGTGAATGCATAAAATAAATTTAAAATCTCAAGATCCTAAAATAGTTTTAGATTTTGTTATCTAAAAAACCACTCGAATCAAAAACTAAATCAATACGTGGCGTATAAAACGAATATTGGGGTACTAATACTGAAATCGCAAGGTCGAAGTATCGAAATTCCCCCTCGAATCGTTACTTTACGTCTATTTAAGCATTCTAAATAAGTATTCGTCCAAAGCTTTGTTCTCCCGATTGGTTGAACCGTCCGCAGGGATCGGCGCGAGCAAATAAATCAGCCGTTCATTCGCTTATTTGTTCATTCGTTCATTCAGTCGTTCACCGTAGTGGACATGCGGTTAGAGCAATGTTGTGTATAATTAGTTTAAAGAGAATTTGTAATACCGCCTTATCATTTTGTTTTACGATCAAACGTTGGAGTATTTGATTGTTTCTTGTAAACAAATTAGTTTGTTTGTTTGATAGAAAAGTACTTGGTAATTGGAGCATTTTATTATTGTCTACTGATCTAGTCTCATAAACAAATGTTATACCTAATGAAGGTAAAGAATATTGGTTGTTGTTTGGACTATCGGTTGGATTAACTTACATAAACAGTGTGGTATTTGTTGGCCCATTTTTTTAAAGAAGGTTATAGGTTATTTATCATCACTTTTTACGTGCATTGCATGAACTAGTATAATCACGTATACCTACCAACTTGCCCGTAACTTATTATTGACTATTAAGAGAATGTTAATCTTAATGAACAGATCGCGCAGAAATCTAAGATGGGCCTAATGAAATCATGTATAAAAAATAATATAACATTTTAATGTCACGTTAAAAAATATTCTTAAGAAAAATGTTGTAGGTACTTACTTACATTGTCTTTGTTATTGTCCGTTCATTTGATCACCTGCGAAATTTTCTTGGATTCACAATAGATCTTCAAAAATCAACGAACGCCTCAACGACTTCTAATAAGTACGGTGTACAAAAAAAATGTAGGTATAATATTATACCCAAGTCCCGACTCAATAGGTTTTATTCTTGAATTGTGCTTCACAAAAGATTCTTTTTCTGTTCCATGTTAAATAGGCGGGTTTTTAGCTCGTTACCGTCAGCATAACAAATTTGATTGATGCAGTAATTTTTTATCTGGTGTTAAATACTAATTTCTGTTTTTTTGTTACAGGTATGAGCAACTTAGCTGAGTTGTATCGCTAACTACATGCATAGGCAAACAAGCAAATTGCTCAGGTAATTTCTAACCTCATCAACTGAAGACGACAAATTTCCTAAAGCTAGTTAAACCTATGTTCACACTAAACCTCTCACTAAATCCTTTACAAGTCCTAAAAATACTTGTCAACAATCCCAATGTGCACTCGCCTTATTTGCTGACCCTACTCGTTCGTCTCAGCAAAGGGCCTGGGACGTCGAACAAAGGTAGCAGAAACCAATTTGTTACGTGATAATATGCCCCCCCACTCTTATTCGATACCCCCCACCCAATACCGAATGAGACTTATTCCAGTGCGTTCTTGGCCTTTGACAAAAAAGGTTGTGCATCTTTTGTTTTTGTTTTTTGTTTTCTTTTTGACACACCATTGTTGGTGGTGACCTGGGTGGGGGCGATGACCTTGCTTAAAAAAAAGGTGGTTGCAGCGGGCGATTTGATGGCTGCTACAGGCGACTTAACAGCCTCTGTAGTCTAGTGGTTAACATTCACACCACCGATTTCAGACCAAGAGGTCCCGGGTTCGATTCCCAGTGGGGGTACATAATATTGTATTGTAGTAGTATTGTATTCGGTTTGGTTGGTGGTAGGACTTGTTCTCAGTCCGCCTGGCTACCTACCACCGGCACCGTCTTATCTAAGTCTGACGCTATAACAATGATGTTTTCAGCACTATTGTGTTCCGGCAGTTAGAGATAAGATAGTCAGTTCCTCAGTGATTGAGTATGTACTGCGCTTCCACCTTCAGCCTTATCACCACTTAACAACAGGTGTGATGAAGGCTAAGTGTTATCCCGTTGTGGATAAAAAAATCGGCCAAGTGCGAGTTGGACTCGCCGATCAAGGGTTCCGTACCCACTTAACGTACCTATTGCTTAAACCTTGCCAAAATTCCACTATAATGTTTCGTCAGCAAAATATAACTTTGTTTTTCATAGAGTTTGTATGAGTGGCAAAGTTACATTTGCTTTTTTTGAAAATGTGTTATATCTCAAAAAGTACATACTATATCTCGTTCAAACCAATTTTCTTTGAAAGTCTTTATTAAGATCTACAGCTTAATTTTTTTCTAGATTTTTCACTCTTTTATTTCAAAAGTTAGAGGGGGGACACACATTTTACCACTTTGGAATGCTCTATCTTTCAAACAATTGACTTTGAGAAAAAATAGTTTAAAAAACCTTTATGCCTATGTATGTCTGTATTGCGATATTAATTGTCATAATTTCATGCAAATATGCTCTATTGCAGTCTAGTAAAGCATCTACAAGTTATTTCTCTACACTATAACTTTTATCAAAATGCAAAATGACTCGGCTTTCGAATAAAAGCCTCAAATAAGAACAAACAATGGCACATTTCCCTACAGCGGAAAAATATTGGAAGTTTGAAAAATTGAAAATGAAGTAGGTATTTAGAAAAAATCGACCCGTCTCACAACCAGCTCCGATGGGACGCTGGTTATGAGACGGGTCGATTTTTTATAAATACTTCTTTTTCAATAATAAAAATTACATAGTGAATGCAAAAAAGTAAAAATTTACATATATTCGAAGTTTTTTCACGTTCCATACATTGTTTTATGAAACTCAACTCATTTTTACGTAAGTATTACTTTTACTTTTTTGCATTCAGTATTATTAAAAAAAAAAGTATTAGAAAAAGAACGACCTGTCTCATAACTAGCTCCAATGGGAATGCTCTAACCATTGAGTTACGGAGTCGTTAATTTTTTTACGTTTTTGGGAGTTTCGGAGTGTGATGAGATTTGCAAAGTTGATTCAAATGATCATCGAAAAAACGAATAGAACATTTATCCAACACATTTGACACAGAAATTATTGTAGAAATATAGTTTTTTTTACTACCATGAAGGTAGAATAAGCAAATGCTGGATATTAAATAAGTACTATCACGAATCCTTCAACGCTATTAAGGTTATAACCACTGGTTATTAACCAGCTAACAGTAGGGCCTAGATAAGTGGCTTTTTTATTATCGATATCGCCAGAAGAATAGAAAGAAAATTTGTAGGGCATTGACATTAGCGGTCACGTGATATTTCGTTCGCTAATGTTAATCCCATACATTTGTCTTTCTATTCTACTGGCGATATCGATAATAGATAGCCACTTGTCTACAGGGGGCAGGACAGGTAGATACTTAGGGCTGCAATGGGTGAATGGACCATGAACCTCCACAAGGGCCTTATGTAGATTGGTGGGAGTTAATAGGCTAGATCAACGGCTTTATGTGCCTCTGACGCACGAAGGAGCTCGAGATAAAAAAGAATTTGGTCACCCATCTCGTGACCGACCATTGCGATAGTTCCGTAACCAACCACTGCGTTACAGAGCTCCTCGATCAATAGGTCTGATTTCTATTCACCGTATACGTATATAGGTGTACCTATATACCTACTCTTTCTGGCACACATTTCTTAGACACTTCGATATTACGTTGAAAGTGCCATTCTGCCAATATTTGTAAAGGGCCTACCGAGCATGAATGGATGCCATCCAAGGGTATTCTGAGGAATTGAGGTTACTAAGAACTGATATATTTGAAGTACCCGAGTAGCTAACAGTCGAAAAAACGTCAAGATTAGCAGTTTTTTTTACGAAAACTACCCTAATGCTAATATTACACGGTTCAACCCGGTGAGGCGGGTCGTTACGTTCCCTAAAATATGGTTGAGCGAAGCGATGGCTGGTTCATGCGTCATGCTCGTGAACGGGTGCTGCCAGTGGGAATGGGTCTGCTCTTATCTGCTTGCCTTAAAATGTGTTTTCTTTTGTTTTTATTCATTTTATTAAGAATTACATTTGAAACATGTATGGCGCAACTTGCAGTATATAGTAGAATTGTCTTTTGTTTTAAACTAATATTAAAGCTTTAAGTAGAGTTCCTAAGTAACTGAAAATTGTTCACCGCTATGATCATTAGTTCGCCTATACTTAACTGTATTTATCATAACCCATTGTGTAATTGTGATGGAAACTGACCTTAGTCATACCATGTTAAGGTCATTTTTCAATTTGACGACTCTGTATGAAATAAGACAGGGAGAAAAAAAACAACCCTTGGAGTTTCTTGCCGGTTCTTCTCCAAGGCCTCCCGCTGTAGGGTTTGCGAACCGATGGCGTAGCTTCTATGACGTTCACAAGTATTGTAAATAACAATCTAAATTGAATAAACAAATTTGAATCTTGAATCTTGAACCAAATTGATTCACTTTGGTTGAAAGGAGCAGAAATACAAGCGCACTTTAACATTGAATGATTCACTTTTACGTTTACATTGTTCAATTTGGTTGCTTCGTCCAAATTGAAAGGCAAAAGTGAACCTTGTATTTCCTGTACGGGGTAAAAGCGCGCTCGAGATCAACATAAAAACTCACCCCATTGCTTAAAGCAATAGGTAATAAAAAACTTTAAAAATTATATACTTACAAATAATGCAATTGCCAAAATAAATATTTTAAGTTACCATGGCCTGTAGCCAAAGTAACATCGTTATGTGGCGAAACGACAAATATATTCGCTATCGTCTTTATGCTCCAATCAACTTGCGGCAAGACCACGTGATTTAGCGCAGCTTATACCAATCCGCCAATCCTATACCTTGAATTTCTTTCGAACTTCGTTATCGTTTTTGAATTGTTACTTTGGCTAAGGCCCCAGTGCAGTAGTTGACCGCGACTTCGTTCGTATAAAATTATTTTAAATCGCTCTCCGGGTTTAAACCACTCATCGGGATGTAATTGTTATACCTACTTAATGTCCTTCTCCTAACCAAACCAACAGACAGAGTAACATTCGCAATAAACCAATATTTATCATCATCAGCCATGTAATGTCCTCACTGCTGGGGCATAGGCCTTCCTTATGGACGGATATGGAGAATTGGCCATCACCCACCACGCGGGCCCAGTGCGGATTGGTGGGTATTGACGACTGCAAATGCAGACGGGACCAACGGCGTAACGTGCCTTCCGAAGCACGGGGGAGTTCGAGGTAAAAAGTTTTTGGTCATCCATCCCGTGACCGACCATTGCAAAAGTTGCTTTTCTTCAGCGAACAGAGGCTGAGCGTGCTTATCACTGCGCCACGGGCTTCTCAAACCAATATTATAATAATATCTTTATTAACATTGTAGCTCGAAGTTAATTTAAATTTTCGAGGTGTTACTAAATATTTATAATGCTGTCAACTTCACAACAATGCGAATTCTAATCACATATCAAAGGACAATGACCATTTTTGTATGGCAGCTGGTGTCTTTTTTTTTCTTGCGGCCATCAACCAAACATTGAAATATCATTTGTTGGCAGCACTACAGATAGTATTTGCAAAAGAAGTATACCTGTAAACTCAGTCCGAACCGAGTGAGACTAGCTAGAACTTAACTTTGTTTTTCATAGTGTTTGTATGAATTACAAAGTTACATTTGCGGTTTTAAAAATGTTATATCGATATGTTATATATGGACGAATGGTTCTAACTTGGTTCTGACTGAGTTTACAGCTATACTGTCTTGGCAAATATTGTTTGTTATACTATCAAGAATTGATGTTAAAACATTTTGTTGATGGCGGCGAGACAAAAAAAAATAGACGACAATTTTAGGCATTGCCTTTTTATAAAAGCAATGAGACTGGAAAAGATATGAGATACATATTTTAACATTTTGACGTGTTCGTTAGAATAGCATATTATTATCTAATAAGGGTAGAAAATTAAAGTTGTATGCAAACATCACGTGTCACTTCTTGTATTATCCTCGGAATCCCCAACCCTAATACAATAGGGTTGTGTAAAATATTAAAATAATATTTTAGAAATATAAACAGGAGAGTAACTTAACATTTCTCTTTTTTTATTGTACGTTATTGAAAACGTTTAGTTTTTAGTTTTCCATTTTCTTCTTCCTGCAACCTGCAACCTGCAACCTTCACCAGGTCATCGGTCCACCTTGTGGGGGGCCGTCCTACGCTGCCTCGTCCAGTTCGTGGCCGCCTTTCTAGAACCTTTCTACCCCAACGGTTTCAGTTCTGCGGCCGATGTGGCCTGCCCATCGCCACTTCAACTTCGCTACTCTGAGAGCTATGTCGGTAACCTTAGTTCTTCTGCGAATCTCTTCGTTGCGAACCTTATCACTCATTTTAATACGGTTTTCAACAATAGACAGAATGATTTAATAGAAAGGCTTACATCACAGAACAACAAGAGAAAAAATCTTTCCGTGTTCTGTGGTTTCCATGCTAATACGTCGACATTGCGCCCAGTAGGAATAAAGAAGTTGTATTCGCACCAAAATTATGCGCAGGCTCAACACTTATTTCATCTTTGTCGACAGCCCTAGTAAGCAGTAGGTTTATGATAAAAAATAGCTAAATGAATGCGGAGGGCCTGTCAATAAGTGCTCTCGCTGTGTGGAATTTATTTTGAAATTTCTCACTCGAGCTCATCCATAATCTGGTATAACAAGCCCTAGATGTAACGTCACTGGAAGTGACGTGTGCTATTTTCTTATAAACTTGGTGAATATAATGGTATTTTATTCTGTGCTTTGTGCTCATAGTAATAAGACCTAAATTTGTATAAGTACAAGCATGCATTTACATAAAAATCGCATCTTCGAACTATTAAAATCAGGAGTCAGGGGATGTTGGAACATCTTACTCGGTTAAAACACTTTTTTCAAATCACTTTGATCCTTATAGACCGATTTACATTAGGTAATCAAGTACATACAGTAGCGAGTGGCAAGTGCAAGCACATTTGCGATCGCTTCGCGAGTCGTTACTCGCCGAGCGGGACGATTTTAAAAAAACCAGAAGTACCTAGTCGGATTCTTTAAAAAAAAAAAGAAATCTGTAGAAAACTGCTTCTTGCAATTTTGCGTATTCTTCTAAGTAGACAAGCTTCTTATTCCAAATAGTCCGCAATCATCAGCGCTCGTGCTCGTGCCATAGCAATGCCCGAATACTCGTACGCTACTTATCTTTGGGAGCGTCTCAAATATCGCCCTGTCACTTTAAATGTCAAACGTATGAAAGAGATGCCATGATGTTTGAGACGCTCCCAAAGATGATTTGCGTTCGAGAATTCGGACATTAGTATGTTTATTAAACTTTAGAGAATGCTCAACGAAGATAAACACTTAACACAGTATAAATGACTCGTTTTCGCGACTGGCGTAGGCTGTAAGTTTCGCGTAAGACCGAACTAAGCCTTTATATGACACATCCAGTGATCCCCAATCTTTGTACAAACGGATCGGGAAATATATTAAATTCACTCGGCTGCACCCTTCCGGGATGTAACGATGCCCCCGACTGTCCCCGGACCCACCTAAACTTGTTAGATTATGCTCCATTCAGATCTATTCTGCATTATATCGAATTATTTGACAAGGATTTTTTTGGTGACCTTACCTGCTTTTGACAGTTTGGTGCTAAAACCAGTGGAGAGTTGAGTATATTTGAGAGTTTTTTTTATTATGAACTTAAAAAATAAAACGCTAAAATATTTGTTTATAATACCGTATTGAAATGTACAACTTTTTGCTTCCAGTTTTTAAAACTTCTGACTAGAATTAAGCAACTGTAGAAAAACAATGTTATGTAATCGACAGTAAGTAAGTACGTTATAAGACTTTCCACAGTAGTCTATACTAATATTATAAAGAGGAAAGATTTGATTGTTTGTTTGTTTGTTTGCATCGAATAGGCTCCGAAACTACTGGACCGATTCAGAAAATTCTTTGACAGTTAGAAAACTACATTCATCCCGAGTGACATAGGCTATATTTTATCCCGATATTCCCACGGGAACGGGTACCACGCGGGTGAAACCGCGAGGAGCCGCTAGTCGGATACAAATCCGACAGGGGCGGTGTAAAATATTTGACAGTTCTGCAAAGTACCTATCTAGAAATTATCGCCGTTTTGCCAAGTTAAATGCCGGGTCCAATTCGGATTTGTTGGTTTAACGCAAACATAGCCAGGACCAACGCCTTAACGTACCTTCCGAAGCAAAGATTTTTTGCATTAAACCAAAAGAATTTTGCGTTTAAAAATACACTTTTACATTTTCAATCAATGAAGGTACAACCGTGTTTCCGAATCAATTAAAATGTCCCCTTCAGAACTTAGTCACAATTTACATAAAGGTAAGTAACTGCCTCAGGCCACTTGACAGCGCCCTCTATTAACGAAAACGAAAGCCCCCGCGCCCCTCGCCCCTCGTATTAACCGCAATATATAGAGGGGATCGTGGAAAAACAAATACTAGGCATTGGTATAAGTAGGGTTGGTGATGATTACTAGAAACGATCGGACTGCTAAGAATTTTGCAAGTTTTTTCCTTATGTTTGATAAATAATGGGAGCACGAAAATTATGGCTGACTATAAATAGCTGCTCCGCGCGGGTTTACTCTCGTAATACCCGTTCCCGTGGGAATATTGGGATAAAAAGTAGCCTATGTGTTATTCTGATGTATAAGCTATATTATTGTAATGTTTCATTGAAATCCATTTTGTAGTTTTTGCGTGAAAGAGTAACAAGCATCCATACATACAAACTTTCGCGTTTATAATGTAAAGTAGGATAGCTGTCTAAGTATAAAGTTAATAAATATTTCAGATTTTTTATCGAAATAAAGCTTGTAGGTATGTAGTACTTCGCAATAAATAAAAAGCTTGTATACATCCTTTGCTCTATTCATACTTATAATACCTCTATGAGCATCACTCAGATCAGACCGATATTATCATAATATTTTTAGGTCAAACTCACGATCTCAAAGTAGTCCTGCGCCACATAATGCACAAGATAAAACAAAAAAGAAACAAATTATTAAATGTCTTAACATTTACTTAAAACACATTTAAGACTTTAAATAAAATAAACTCAGAATTAATTGAACTATTACTATTAAATTATTTATTGCAGATTTAGATGCCTAATTGATTGTCACTATTGTCACTAAAAAATAATTTCCATAAATTATTATCAATTTTGTTTTAGTGACAATCGCCAACCCTGCCTCAGTAAACACCGAGCATTTTCATGTGTGCACAGCGTTGTTACTGTCATTATTTGAATAAAGGACTTGGGACATTTTGACGTTTAAACAGAGAGTCTTTTTGTGACGCTTTTGATTCGTAATTAGTATTCAAAACTTTGGCCGGTGAGATATTTAGACATTATATACATACATTTAACATTTCTTCCGTAGCAAGATAGCAGGATTTATTTATTTTCTTTTCGACCTCATTTCGATCATATTGATGTCCATGATGATGATGATGTCCCTTTCTACACTTTTTCATATTAAATCTTCAACTGTCTTAAATTTTCAAATGAGCCAATCTATACTATCCATACTAATATTATAAAGAGAAATGATTATTTTTTGTTTGTTTGTAATGGATAAACACAAAAGAACTTAACCGATTTTAAAATTCTTTCACCATTAGAAAGCTACATTCTTCCCAAATGACATAAAAACTATATTATATTTCATCCCGATATTGCCACGGGAGCGGGTCCCACGTGGGTTAAACTACGGAAATCCACTAGTCTATATCTATACTAATATTATAAAGAGGAAAGATTTGTATGTATTCAGGTATGTAACGAATAAACTGTACTTGACCGATTTCAAAAATTCTTTCACTCTTATATAGTGCTACATTATCCCTGATTAACAGGCTATATTTTATCTCGATATTCCCACGGGAACGGGTACCACGCGGGTGAAACCGCGAGGAACCGCTAATGCAAAATAAAGAAATAGTTTTAAGATTCCTACTATTATAATTTATGTAAGTACCTATAACTTCTACAATAGAAAGACTTGATCACGTAAACTTTATTCTAAATAAAACCTCATGAGAACCATTCGAAAACTAATCGTAAACATTTGTCAGTTTGATTTGTAAAGCAAATTGTTTCGCTTAAAAACAAATAAAGTATCCCTCACCCACAGCAATTGACAACTCTTTGTCAGTTAATGCGTTTGACATCCAACGTGATTTCGGTGCAACAGTGACACAAAGCGAAACGTCATTTCGCACATTTATCTTACGTTTGACAGTAGCTTACCATTTCCCTTCCTATAGTACTCTATCCATAGAGGAAGTTTGTCAATGTGCAATCGTTACCTACTGATAGTTCCATTTTAGATCTTATTTCTTGACCATTACAATCTATTTGTTTTGACGTTTGTACATTAAAAGGGGGTACTCTACTATTATCCGTGCTACACGCGTCGACCACGTGCTTTATTATTAGCTACTAGATTTTAACAGCCAACTTGAATGGGACCCTCCAGTCAGCCATTTTTTTGTATGAGCTTAAGGCGCCGCACAAACGTGTCTTGTATGCGATACATGCTAACAGGGAATATTTTATTTTCTATATTATGAAATCAGCTAGTCTGTACTTCTACGTTTGCGCAGCGCCTTAGTCAATCGATGGGGTTTCAAGATCTCAACTTATACTGGTCGTAGTAATTTCACACCATGCAATATTCTTTTGGCGTCAAACGCGTGGCGACGTTTATTGACATAGCTGTTGAATAGTCAGTTTCATTATTATTTTGAATTATTTATGACACTGTTGGTTATGAATTTTTGCATCGGACACGTAATAATATATTTTATTCGAGCGATTAAATTTTTATACTCTTATGTTTTAGTAAAATTTTGAGTTTTGCGTATCTGTTTCACATTTTATCCCGTTTGGGATGAGTTGTAAAATACGATATTAACTTTATTTTAACGTTGTTTTTTTATCCACAACGGGCTAGCACTTAGCCTGCCATCGCACCTGATGTCAAGTAAAGAAAAGGCTGACGGTGGAAGCGCACTACTCCCGGAATCCTCAACAACTGAGGAACTGACTATCCTCAGTGGTTGAGGATCCTTTCTTTGCTATTTCATAAAGAAGCTTAACGTCTTTTAACGTCTCATATAAACTCCTTTTGTGAGAGCAAAGACTGTACGTGCGTAAAACCCTCTTGAAAGACACCCTTCGATGCAGATGGCTAATACAAAATAATATGCAAGGAAAGCAAGTAGGAAATGAACGATTTCAAAGCCTAGTTCAAATTCAGAGAGACACCTCCTTTTGTAAATAAAAAAGATCACAAAAGGTTCCCCGTTGTAATTTGCATAAAACACACCCCTTAAGGCCGTTTACACATTGGGACTTTTTGAAGCGATATAAAAGTCACTATTCAGTCTCTATATGGTAGCAAATTTAGTTATACCACCTCTAGCGCACAGAGTTTTTTTTAAATTTCATGGCTATTGACGAGTATTTGCCGTGCACCTTCATATAATTCCATGTGTTAAAGAATCGCTGTTGGGGGCATGCCTTACAAACACGTGAGTCAAAGCAGCGATACAGGTAGTTGGTACTCAAGCTGCCTCATAAACGCTAAGGGATACCCAGTTGTGGTTAAAAGAAGATACAAATGCTTGTAATGCACAGGTGTCGAGATAGTCTAGAAGCAGTCGTACGGCTGCTTAGCGCGAGTTTTAATCGCTAAAAAATCTCGCAGTGTATAAAGGACCTTACCCGAGGTTAGCTACTACAGTCGACTCAGTCAAGTTTTAGGTCGAGTTCGACAAACATTGACGTTTTAGGATTTGTCACGTTATTGCTTTCGGATGCTAATTTGAGAGGGAAATGACGATACTCCTTTTGAAAGTTTATATTACGATTTTCTGTGATTAAAATTTAAAGTTTTATTACATGGTAGTAAACAGTTGCAGACCTGTATACCTTACATGTGAACCCCATAGAGCAATTTATAAAATTAGAGAAAATGTTCTTCTGTAAAATTTTAAAACAAATAAAACTCCAGGCTACAAAGTATCTGTGTCCCAAATTTTAGCCAAATCTGTTCAGCCGTTTTGGTGCGATTGAGTAACAAACATCCAAACATCTAAACTTTCATATTTATAATATTAGAAGGATGGTGGTAGCTAGCCAGGCTGACAACCAAACTGAATACAATATCTACCCCCACTGGGAATCGAACCCGGGACGCCTGGGTCTGATATCGGTGGTGTAAACCACTAGACCACAGAGGCGGCCCACTCTTCTTATCCATCCATATCAAAGACCTGTGATTGTTGATGATGATGTTGAAATTGCTGCTGGTTGGACCTAAATACAACGTCTTGTTTAGCATCCGTATAAACAAAACTTCTTGTTTCCGCAGCCTATTTTCTTTTTCTAACACAGCTGTAAACAAATCTGTTCGAAAAGTGTCAAAAACACGAGAGCAGAAACCATAAAAACAACGCTACCCCAACTTTGGCATCCAGGTTTCGTAAATTCGTATTGTTATTCATCTTTCAGGAAGCTATGCCGACAGGTGAGCTGTTTTTAGGTCATCGTTTTGTTCTAAAACGTGTTTTTTTACGTTTTGTGTAGGTATTGCTCGGCAAACTAGTATAGCGAGGGTGTTAGATGATACGTGACCCACGTTTGGTGAATTTGAAATAGTAGGTTCTACACTATGCATTCCTAAGACTAGAACATTCATTCGTGAATAAAAAAAAAACTATTTACGGGTATGCGATAAGTAAAAGAAAAAAGATTGCAACCAATTTCAGGTATTTCAGGAAAAATATATTTCCAAACTAAAAAAATATTGAAAATACGCTTTCATTTGTCTTTCATTTTTGAGACTTTTTTTCTTTCTAAATAGGTGTTATCTCTTTTTTAACAAGATAATCATGTTAAAACTCTTTCCAGTCTTATTAAGGTGGTCATAATATAAAGTAACAAATCCTAGCATAATAATAATGTGAAGAAAACCGAGCATTCCAGTGCGCAACTCGGTGATACAAATATTAGGTAAGTAGGTACTTGTTATACGCACTTAGTTGTTGTGTCTTTAAGAAATGTAACATTACAGACGAATGCTCGTCAAGTCAGGGAAGCAGTATTGTAATATAATACTCAAAATCGAATCTGAAATGTTACATTACAGACAAATACTCCTGGTGAGGCAGCACCTCAAGTTATATCTTCAGCAAGCACGGCAATAAAGCTACAGTTCCGAAAACGTCGACAGTGCTAGAGAACATAGCAATAACGTTGGATTTTGGCGCGGTTCGACCCAAAGTTAGTTTTAGTACGTAGTAACACAGTAAATGAACTAAGCCAGTATCTCTACTAATAATAGAATAGAATATCGTTTACTGCCAAAACATGCTGATGATAATGCAGAACAAAGACACAACAGTATACCCATAACAAATATGCAACATAATAATAAAACAAAAAAAAAATTCGTAACTAAACTTTAAAGAATCAAACATTAAATAATAATAACATCTTTGGAAATTTACAAATTATTTGTATCATTGTAATATTCAGCCAGATTGTAAAAGGGGCAATTTAAACACAGGTAAGTAAGACTTACAGAACTACATGCAACTGGCAATGATCACTTACCACCTACTAATAAGCGATGGCCCAATGAAAATAGAGCAATATTGTTTTTCGTGTTTCCAAAATTTCATGCCAATTTTCGTCTTTCACACTGGCATTTAGGCTATTTGCTTTAGACAAACTACCTTAACATCAAAGGACGGTTAGGTAAGGCTAACTGCACTGGCATTCATCATAATGGCACTGCAAGCCATAAAGCTCGCTTATTGCAGTGCTATCTGTGCTATTATTTAACCACAGTAATTTTGTCCAACTACTTACCCGGTCTTGACGCAGCACTCCTGCATTACGAACTATGTTGATCTATTGATAGTTTCAGAAGGCGTCTCATCTGGCGAAAGTCTGTCTAAATATGTTTGTAGTTACGCGTGTGTCGAACTATGACATGGCAATGTTAATTTTTTGCTTAGAATTAGCTATGAAGAAAGCTGTATAAAAAAGTTCGCAGCGATTACGTATAGCTTTTATGTGACTGACGCTTTTAAAGAGGCGGTTTAATCGCGACGCGAATCTTCATGTAGCTATTTAGATCTTAATAATGTAGTTGAGTTACTGTCTCATTTTTGTTCTATGTATGCGGTAGGGAAGTACGGAAGCTTTTGAAACGCAAACAAGACACGCTGGCTCTGCGGGTGATAGTGTCGTTCTTGCGATTTAGTTTTGCTATGTTATGATGTACGATGCGCCAAAAGACTCTCTTAAGTCCTGGAATGGAAATAAGCTTGCGTTTTACAAATTCTGATTTGTAAGATGATGGTTTTTTCAGTGGTAGAGTACATGTGCAGGTTTCATAAATAAAATTTGTTTCAATTTCTTATAGCCCAATAATCCGTTTTTGCAACAGGAGAGTTTTTTAAATTGACTTCTCTCTTACTGTTAAAGTACTATGGAATCGTGCTAGTGTTGGTACTACCTATATAGATTTCTTTAAAAGCCTTCATGATTTGCACAAAACAGTTTTTCTATAAATCAGCGTACCAGCAGATCTGAGGAAACCGACAGGGAAATTCCAATTTTAACCCGTCAAAACATCCTTTTTTTTGTTTGTGTACAGCTACTAACTCGCTTTGCGTCAAACTATTTAGGAGTATACCTACTCTGTGTTTCATCACGCCTTTGGCACCTGTCAAAGGTTTAACATAACTTTTTTTGTGTCCACTGTAGTCTAAAACGACTGCAATGGAGCGTGGACGGTGGATGCCAATTATTGCACGGTCGGATTTACGTCGCGTCACTTTACCGGCTTGTGATTGACTGCAGCTGGGCGGCCATTTTGATTTTCTCTTTTTCGCGCGAAAAAACCATGGAGTTTGGTGTCCGGTAAAGGTTGTATGCCGTTGTTTATCTGTGGTGGTTAATGAATGTGGTGGATAGATTTTGCTTCTACCTATAGTTTTAGTGTTATAACATAACTGTTTCTTTTGTGTAGGTTTTGTTAAAGTTTTATATTATGAACTACCCCTTATTTCATTCCATAGAAAACTTATTTCAGTAACAAACAGTATTAGTTGTTAGGTATTTTAATATGATCTGAGGTTGTTAGTCTTCTCCGTGCCGGCAAAGTTCACCAACTAGGCGCAAAAATGTTATGATCAGACGGTGAAACAGAGTCATTACCATAACACATTTATGACACTAGTCTATACACGTCCTAAAAAGTGATCTCTAGTTCCTAAACAATAACATCACTAGCATTTTAGAAAAAGATATAGTTCTTGCTAAAGTAGTATTTATTTAATGAACTGCATAAAGTCTTTTTTATGACCAATTTAAAATTAAACAATTAATTTTTCACCTGCACAATTCAATCGAAGGTTTCCGAATTTCTCGTCAAATTCTGTGAGCCATTTATTCGCCAAAGGAGGTTCTCCTACCCCCCCTTTAATAAGAGGGGGGAGGCGGAGTTTCGTAAACATAATCTTTGCCTGAATTGGAGAGGTCTATAGAGTGGATCTCAGTATGAATTTCGGGAGATCAACGGTAGTGTACCTATAGCTCAGAAATAATTTCGTCTGATAGTTTTTTCTTATCAATATTTCCTGCTTAAAAATTTATATTTATTTTAAATACAGACACGGGACAGGACAGACAAAAGAGTTTGGCCCAGATGCGGATGGTGCAGTGTAGTACGTAGTACCTAGTAGATAAATAATAATGGTTGATTGAAGTTAGCAAACCTTTTTTCTTTTTTATTACTAGCTGACCCGTCAAACGTTGTTTTGCCACATAAATTATTTCTAGCAATACTAATTTCACTATTAGTAATATCGAGTTTGGTGGTTTAAGGGTGAAAAATAAGGGTTAAGTATTATGCATTATTTTATTGCCAATAAATTAATTTTCCAAAAAAAAAAATGTTTGGAGTAAGTATAGGAAATTCGACGAGTCGTGTAAGCCTTTCGGTAGCTTAGTTGGTCAGAGCATCGGGCCGGATTCCCGGAGGCGCGGGTTCGAATCCCGCCTGAAAGCTACTTATAGGGCTCGTGGTTTTTTACTATCACATTTTTCCTATTACTTACAAAAATTGCATTGTGAATGCATAAAAATAATTTAAAATCTAATTTTTTTGGAGTGTTTTAAGGGGCAAAAAAATTGTTTACGACCTATTCTCAGACCCACCAAATACACACAAAAAAATTCATAAAAATCGGCCAAGCCGTTTCGGAAGAGTTTTGGTTACAAACAATGTGACACGAGAAATAATATTTTTTGGTATTTAATGTGGTTTGAACGCATGTAAAAAAATATTTTTTGTCACCCTAAGGACCGTGTTGCGACAAATTCAGGTAAACCGATTGAACTACATGGCATATGTTCCTTTATAGCTTTTTAGCTTAATGAATAGTAGATTTCTCGTACACTAAAATATATCAGAATGGACATTTTATTTTATCCAAAAATATCCCCTTGATTTTCTACTCAACACGAGTAACAATAGAAAATGTTAGCCGTTCACAAGAATCACGAACTTCGACGCAATTAGGCCTAGTGTCCCTTAACTTTCACTCCTATAATGCTTTTGTGGAAACGGAAGTAAGCACAAAAGATCTGTGATGACCCTACAGGGGCTTCTTTGCTCTTTTGGAAATCCTTTTCAGAAAACTTGAATACTCGAACACAATGTGTTTTCTTTGGAAACTTAATAGCACGATTGAGGCACTTCCCGATCGAAGCTTTTTTTTACACAACGGGGTAGCACTTAGCCTTCATCACACCTGATGATAAGTGAAGATAAGGCTGAAGGGGGAAGCGCACTACTTCCCATATCCTCAACCACAGAGCCTCTGTGGTCGCAGAGACCACAGAGGCTCTGAGGCACAGAGTGAGCCACAGAGTCCGGCAGAGATAAGATAATCTAGTTCTTCTGTGACAGAGGAACTAGATATCTTATCTCTGCCGGAACACAATAATGCAGAAAACGTTGTTAAGGTGACAGACTTAGGGCGACTTTCATCACTGATATTTAAACGTGATTAACGCTAAACTTGTTTAATACATAGTTCTGTCTCTGTCATCTGTTTGAATGTGACAGGGACAGAAATACGTTTTAAACACGTTTAGCGTTAATCGCGTTTAAATATCATTGGTGAAATCGGGCCTTAGATAGGATGGTAGTAGCTAGCCAAAACTTTGACGTTAAAATACACCTCTAAATTTTAATTAGTACAAATATTTTAGGAGACGACAGTGTCTTTCAATACGAACAATTTTCACTATGGGGCCATCCACGAAACCGCGAAAAGAAATCAGCTGTTCCATGGGTACATTTCAGTCAAGTCGATGTTGTACTTTTTTATGGAACAGCTATTTTTTTTCCGCGATTCCGTGGTTGGTTTCATTGTAAAAACTATTCGCATTGATGGACACTATCATCCCCTAAAATCTTTGTACTAATTAAAATTTTGAGATTTATATGTCACCGGAACATAATAAAAACAGCAAATTTATAATTTTCCTAAAATTTCTAACCTATCACGTGTTCTACAGGACTTCCGTCATCTTCCGTAGATTTATAAATTTGCGGTTCTTGTTATTTTCCGGTGACATAGGTATATAGGAGGATACGTTGCCTACTATATGTAGTGTTGACATCAGGTAATTGCCTAAAGTTGTTTTATACCTACAGGGTTATTTTTAAAACACCATCAACTTCACATGAGAAGATTACTTACATCTAAAACGACAACATAGTTCAACGACTTTCCTGAAAAAATACAAAAAGCAATAATCTTTCCGTACAAATGTCCTAACAGCTAATCGAGTTTTGAATGAAAAGTTTTTTTATGTATTTATATTTGTAATGTAATTTTTGGTTTTGATATCCGTAACAACTGCGTAAGCTAAATTTATTTCAAAATCCAAACTTTGCTTCAAATTGTTCAAAAAAATTTTTTTTTATAAAGAAATAAAACCGCCTTCAAAAAATGACATCAAAAAAGTAAGAAATAATCCCTTACCAAATAAATAACGTAAGTACCTACTTTGAAGTCGGGCGTGAAACATGTTCAATTTTTTGAAGGCGGTTTTATTTTTTTATAAAAATAATTTTTATTTCACTCTTTTTAGTGCATCATGCAGGCAGTTAACGTGTATTCTGGTAATTAGGTATGTTATCAAACTGAGAACCTCCTTTTTTAAGGTCGGTTAAAATACCTTAAGGTATCCCCTTTCCAACAAAACAAGAATCATCTGAATCGGTTTATAAACAAAGGAGTTATGCCTAAAGATAAGTAATAAATTCACATAATGTCACGAAAACGACAGTATTTTCAAGATTTCCTGAAAACTACTGAACCGATTTCAAAATTTCAAAAAATGGGACCAACTTGGGAAAACTCCTGATGTTATAACGTGTGAATCATTTCAATCGGTTCAGCCGTCTTCGAGTAATCGGTGTACATACATATAAAAAAAAAAAACGCGACGAATAGATAACCTCCTCCTTTTCAATTTTTGAAGTCGGTTAAAAATTAAAATGTAAGTACATAAAGGATTCCAGAACAGGAGAAATAAAAACAAAACAAAATTTCGATATAAGTAACTTTTTTACCCTAAAATTAACTCTGAATGGAATTTCATGTCAAAAGTTAGTAGTGAATTCGAAACTACTGATCAAACATTGAGCTTGCGCTAATGTTTTTTTATTGTTGAACTGTGGAACAGTTTTTTTATTTATATAAACTTAGATATTCTGATGAAAGTTTGGGTTTTTTTGTATGGAAGTCCCTTTTATCTTGATAAAATATTGATACCACATACTTGTATCGTCTGCAAAAGTCGCAAAGGATTAAATGATAATAATGTTAGGTAACTTATATACATCTTCCTTTCCCTTCCTCTTAAATGTGCGTGCTATTGGAAATGGCATATGGGGCAGAACTTTTTTTTTATTTTTGTAACACCATTTTTTTAGTAGGTTTTACCCATGTCAAAATCAAATAAACAATTTAACAGTTCGAAGAGGTGAGAGGACACAGCTGTAACACAGGTTTCCTAGCCAGTCTCACACAAATATTCATCTCCTAGGCTGTAATAGGTAGATGGCCTGTATATGTTTTGTTGTGATATAAAAAATACTAGTATGGCCTATATATTATGTTTGTTTGTGATGAGTAAAAAACTACTGATCAAACATTGAGCTTGCGTTAATGTTTTTTTATTGTTGAACTGTGGAACAGTTTTTTTATTTATATAAACTTAGATATTCTGATGAAAGTTTGGGTTTTTTTGTATGGAAGACCCTTTTATCTTGATAAAATATTGATACCACATACTTGTTTGCAAAAAAGTAGCCTCCGCGGCACTGATTGAATCGTCTGCAAAAGTCGCAAAGGATTAAATGATAATAATGTTAGGTAACTTATATACATCTTCCTTTCCCTTCCTCTTAAATGTGCGTGCTATTGGAAATGGCATATGGGGCAGAACTTTTTTTTTTATTTTTGTAACACCATTTTTTTAGTAGATTCAAAAATTTACCAAAAACTACTAAAAACTTTTTTTAAATTTTTAGTTTTTTGCATTCACAATGCAATTTTTTATTACAGAATTTTTTTTTCTAAATACTTCATTTTCCATTTTTCTACTAAAAACTTTACTAAAAAAATTACCCATGTCAAAAACAAATAAACAATTTATAATTATGTTTGCAAACCCTTAGCGGTTCGAAGAGGTGAGAGGACACAGCTGTAACACAGGTTTCCTAGCCAGTCTCACACAAATATTCATCTCCTAGGCTGTAATAGGTAGATGGCCTGTATATGTTTTTTGTGATATAAAAAATACTAGTATGGCCTATATATTATGTTTGTTTGTGATGAGTAAAAAATAATTACTAGTTTTCCGCCCGCGGCTGCTCCCGCTTGGACAACACGACGTTATCCCGCGGGAATGTGATATTTTTCCGGTATAAAAAGTATCCTATGTTAATCTCCAGGCTACAAAGTATTTCTGACCCAAATTTCAGCCAAATCCGTTAAGCCGTTTTGATGTGATTGAGTAACAAACATTCAAACATCTAAACTTTCACATTTATAATATTAGTAGGATTACTAGCCCGCGTAGGGTTTCTGATTTCTCGACCAATTTTTTTTCCCGAGTCTCGGGAATTCTCGAGGCCAAAGTCTCGAGTTTTCTCGGGTCTCGAGTCTTTTAATTAAAACTGTTGAAATCTGTTGAAATTTAATAAAAAACAGGGTTTTTATTCCAAAATACTTTTATTGCACCGCACCACCCTCAATATTTAGACATTTGGTACCTCTTATTTGAGTAAAGCAAGTAACAAAATAATTAATATCTTCTTTCGTCTATATTTTTTTGAAGGCGGATCTATTTATCATATCACATCACTGCTCTAACCACTGAGCTACGGAGTCGTTATCATAATATTGTTATTTCTAGTAGTCTAACCTAAAATAAAATTCGAGAAGGCTCGAGCAGAAACCCTAAGCTCGCGGCTTCGCCCTCGTGGACTACACGACGTTATACCGCGGGAATGAGATATTTTTTCGGGATAAAAAGTAGCCTATGTTCCTCTCCAGCTTCCAAACTATCCCCATTCCCCATTCTAAAAATCACGTCGACCGATGCCCAATTCTGACGTGAAAGACGGACAAAAACAAACGAACACACTTTTTCATTTATATTATTAGTATGGATTTTATGTACAAGCTTTATGTAATTAAATAAATGCAGAACCGTTACCAACAACGTATCAAAGGCAGACTCATCGAATGGTCATTTTAATTAACAAAACTAGTGTAAACATGTTGAAATTTAATATATCGTTGCACATTTTACCAATGCAAGTCATTCAAGTGATACTAAATGAAAATCCGATGTCCTCCACTAAATAATTGCCTGTCAATAACATTCAGACATATCGATTGTTTGTTTTTTAACCGACTTCAAAAAAGGTGGAGGTTATCAATTCGACTGTATATTTTTATTTTATTTTTTATGTGTGTTACCTCAGAACTTTTTAGTTATTGAACCGATTTGGATAATTCTTTTATTTGAAAGGTGACGCTTCTCGTGTGGTCCGATTCAAATTTCATCAAGAACTGACGAGAAGTTCTGGAGTTATCCTGAATAATGCGTATTTAGACTTTAGTTTGGTTATTTAGACGACTTCTTATTTTCATCAAACTGGGGATCATTTTCAAAAAAATTTTTTTTTTCGAAATCTTATACTTCTGATGTGATCTTATTTTCACCAAGTCAGGATCAGAAGATGAAATCCCAGGAAAATTGAGAGAAATTCTCTAATATAGGCAAGCCTTATGCGTTCCATTTATTTTTGAAGTTAGTCAAGTATTTGCATCTGGTAGTCATCATCTCATAGTGATGAGTTGGTGATGGAAGCTAAAACTCCTTAACGGCTAGGAGCTGGAGAATAATTCCTTAAGTATTAATCGTACATATGAACTAATAGTTATATTCGTGCAGGTTATTAGGGTGAGCTGATAATGAGAGGTAAAACTCCTCAACAGTTAGGAGTTATTATGATGTTTTATAAATATCATATGCACGAATGGACCTTCAGTTCTATTCCTTCAAGTTATCTAAGTAGCTAAAGATGGAAAGATAAACTCCGTAACGGTTAGGATATTTACAACAATTTATCATAATCACCATGTAGTTTCGCTATGATTATTTACACTAAAAATCTAATCGTAACTCCGTTATGGACGAAGAATAAAGGTAATTTGAGTCGACCCAAAAGAGACTAACGCCCGAATTCTCAAACGTAAATCATTTTTGGGAGCGTCTCACACATCATGGCATCTCTTTCATACGTTTGTCATTTAAAGTGACAGGGCGATGTTTGAGACGCTCCCAAAAATAAGTAGCGTACGAGTATTCGGGCATAAGAGTTGTAAACAATCGCATGGATTGCTAAAAATATACCTACGAGAATATGTACCTATATAAAATAAAAATGTCGGTCTGGTACGATCGGCCGATGAAACTCACGGTTATGTTGAAACGAGGAATATTAATATCGAAATGAAAAAGTGGAGTCCTATTCTGAAAGCGCTCGACTTAATGTAGACAGTTTTTCATGTTTGATTAAGTTTTATTTGAGACAAGCCATTTAAGAAAACTATTATCAGATGAAACCAGAAGAAAAATACAAATCTTTATCGACAAATAAAAAATATCGATTTATTTGGGCCTGTACTTCTCACAAAAGATTTTAATAGTTACAGTTAGCCTAGTATTGAGAGGAGAAATTTTCTACAAAATGCAGTTTTATTTTTTATAAACAACAGGGTAGCACATAGCCTTCATCACACCTGATGATAAGTGGTGATAAGGCTGAAGGTGGAAGCGCACTACTCCCGGAATCCTCAATCACTGGCTATCTTATCTCAAACTGTGCGGAACACAATCATGCTGAAAACATAATTGTTATGGCATCAGACTTAGATAAGATGGTGGTAGCTAGCCAGGCAGACTAAGAACAAGTCCTACCACCAACCAATCCGAATACAATATGTACCCCCACTGGGAATCGAACCCGGGACCTCTGGGTCTGAAATCGGTGGTATGAAGCACTAGACCACAGAGATGGTTATTTGCCATATTATTTTATAATTACCTACTCAACCTTTCAAAAAGTGAAATTTCGAGAAGTTACGATGCCGTCACCATTGTTATGTTCCGGCAGTTAAGAGATAATCCTCAGTGGTTGAGCATTGAGGATAATTGAGGATTGAGGATAATTGATAATTATAATAAGGACAATTGAGGATTAAGGATAATCCTCAGTGGTTGAGGATTCCGGGAGTAGTGCGCTTCCACCTTCAGCCTTATCTTCACTTAACATCAGTTGTGATGAAGGTTAAGTGTTACCCCGTGGTAAATAAAAAAGTTTATTCCCTAGTTTAAAACATCAACTAACTCATAATTAATAAGGATCAACTTCTCTATACTCTTACTTAATTCGGTACTAGCCTTCCGACCGCGCCGCGGCTTCGCCAGCGTAGACTACACGATGTTATTTCGCGGGAATGTGATATTTTTGGTGGATAAAAAGTAGCCTATGTTCCTCTCCAGGTTACAATGTATCAGTGTCCCAAAATTCAGCCAAATCCGTTCAGCCATTTTGGCGTGATTGAGCAACAATCATTCAAACATATAAACATCCAAACATAACTTTCACATTTATAATATTAGTAGGATAGGACTAGCGGAGTACTAGAAACTAGGGAAGGGATTTTTTTATCTGTAATAGTTTTGAGGAATTAGACTTTTTACCGGCTAGAAACGCAAAATACCCCCATTGTGCCGCGGCTTCGCTAGCGTAGACTACACGAGGTCATCCCGCGGGAATGTGATATTCTTCCAGGATAAAAGGTAACCTATGTCACTCTCCATCTCCCAGACTATCTCTATACCAAAAACCACGTTGATCCGTTGCTCCGTTTTGCCGTGAAAGTCGGACAAACACACAAACACTTTCATATTTATAATATTAGTATGGATTTCTATTCTGTTCCAAAGTTACTTTGGGTCTGTGCCGTTCCGTAAATAGTAGGATGTTCGAGTGGCGAGATTAAAGAAATATGAGCTTCGACCACTATCTTGAAACAATTATTTTTCCCAATAGTTCTTATTGTCAATTGCAGAAGTGCTAGTTTCGAAAGAAAGAACGAGAAATTATTGACATCGAAATATAGGAGTTCTTTTAGTGCCGCAATTGGTGACAATTTCATTTGATTGTTCCTGCTCTATCATTAAGTGTTTATATTCATGATCTATTCACACATTTTCCTTAAGTATTTGCGTATATCGGTCAAGGTCTTAATAATTTCTGTCCATTTTTAAACAAAAACTAACGTAACTTTGATTTAATTATGGTTTAACACAAAATTGAAAAAGATCACAGTGGTAGATTAAAAAACAAAAATATTGTGAAATTTTTCTTTCATACTAATAATATAAATACGAATGTTTAGATGTTTCTTACTCAATCACGGCGGAGCGGCTGAATGGAGCTGAATGAAATTCGGCATAAAGGTAGATTTTGGTCTAGAATAGCGAATAGGCATCTTTTTACCCCGGGAAAATGAAAAATATCGTGTAGTTCACGCGGAAAGCTAGTAAAGAATATACCCGATTTAGTTTTCGTATTAAATCCCCAACTGCCACATTTCAGTCGCCAATGTCCCAAAGTAATTATCGTTTCGATTCGAGCGATTTTCAGAATAGCCCACTAAAAGCCCACTCTCCACTTGGTAAGGCTTAAGGTATCCTTTTGTTGAAAATATTGCTGAGTGTGCGTTTAATCTGAGCCCGGCCTACGCTTGCTTTTTCTGAGGATTTTTTATTTTTATCAAAGACTAGTGGCTGACCACGATTTCACCCACGTAGTCCACGTTCCCGTAAGAATATTGGAACAAAATGTTCTTTTAACCTATTCCGTATCACTGTCTTTTGTCTATTAGTATCTAAAATTCATTCAAATACAATATGTACCTCCACTGGGAATCGAACCTGGGACCTTGGGTCTGATACCGGTGTTTTGTACCACTAGACCACAGAGGCAGTTAAAATGGTAGAGATTTTTGATACAAAAAGTTATAAGTACAACAAGTGTTATGCAACATTCTATAACGTAAACGTAACGTACGTAACGTGTGAGACGGGTCGATCTTTTCTAAATAGGTACCTACTTCATTTTTAATTTTTCAATAATAAAAATTGCATTGTGAATGCAAAAAAGTAATAATAAGTATAAATAAATTGCTGTGTCGAAGCACTTTAAGACAATAACTTGCACAAACCCTCTACAACAACTAAAGTTAGTCCTACCTTAATTATTGAATCCCAACCACCCTTTGATGTCGAGTAAAAACCACTCCACCGCTGCAAATATTCATAAAAGTGTTACTTATTACAACCATTAAAAGCTGACTAGACGGGTGAAGCCGAGTAAACCGGCGCTTAATTCGAATTAACTTTTTATGCGACAATAAAAAACCAAAAAGTCCAGTTAGCGTTTAGCATAAATCTGCAATATTTAAGAAAGTTGCCTCGAGGCAGACAGTTTAAGGCGTTCGAATAATATATACCCACTGGACAGGGAGCCTTATCTTTTGAAAGTTATTAGCCTTTTTTTATTGTTTTAACTACAAAATCTATGTTCTGAAGGGAATTTACTTTTAATTCAAGTTACACGATATTGTCCTTTTTAATGTAAATAATGATCAATCATTTTGATTGATATTGAATGTCCTAATAAGAGAAGTTTGGATAAAAAATTTACGAACCATTTAATATATTGAAAAGGCATGTTAAAAATTTATTACAATTAAAATTTGAACCTCGTCTTCAACAAAAGGGTTATAAGCGTCGTCCCAAGTAAATGGCGATTTTCCAGAAATATTGTTACTTGGAGGAAATCGATTTTCTGCACTCACAAAGACAATGAAATGATTCATTAGTATGCCTTTTGTAAGCTGTTTGTTTCGGTAGAACCTTTGTTATTACCTACTATAATTACGTACTTATAAATTCCTTGTATAATTATTAAATATCTTATGATTTTGACAATTTCATTTGGCAATCAATTTCCTTTAAAGTGACAAGCAATAGACGTTTCGTTTTTGTTGTGTCGTTTGAACAATACGCCATTTTCAGTGATTGATTTTAATTTAGGCAAAGTAATTTACTATCCTAATACTTTAATCTGAAAATTTACTTGATTGAAAATACTTTGAAAGTAAAACGTAAAAGTAGGACAATCATTATAAGTAAGTACTTAGAAACTTGAGGAGCCAGTTGCTCAGTGGTTAGCGCAGTCGGCCTCTAATCGTTGAGGTTAAGCAGCTTTCGCAATGGTCGATTACGGGATGGGTGACAAAACACTTTTCATCTCGAGCTCCTCCGTGCTCCGGAAGGCACGTTAAGCCGTTGGTCCCGGCTGCATTTGCAGTCGTTAATACCCACCAACCCGCCTTGGTCCCGCTTATAAAAGGATTGAAAAATAAAACATTATAAAAAAAAAAAATTATTCTTATCAAAGAATAAAATTTTCAAAAAAAAACATACAGTTGTAAACATGAGTAGCGGCTAATTATAGTTAAAAACGATTATAAAAAATCGCACCGTAGTAGCCATATGCCCGTAGACATACTGGCCTTAAGAGGATTGTGTATCAAACGATTTCCATACAAACGGCGATAACGTGTTCCACCCTCTAAACCTAACCATAAAGCAATGCATTATCGGTTGTGTTGTTTGTTGTTTAAATACATGCGAACTAGGGCGGTGCGTTTTGTTTTTTTTTAAATATTTATTGTAGATTTGAAGATATTGGCACTTTTTTGTTTTGTAGAAAATCAATTACTTACGTACAAATATTTTAAAATCTATGATAAATATTGGAAAAACGAAACAAGAAACCCGCCTCTGTGGTCTAGTGGTTTATACCACCGATTTCAGACCCAGGGTCCCGGGTTCGATACCCAGTGGGAGTACATATTGTATTCGGTTTGGTTGGTGGTAGGACTTGTTCTTAGTCCGCCTGGCTAGCTACCACCATCTTATCTAAGTCTGACGCCATAACAATGATGTTTTCAGCATTATTGTGTTCCGGCAGTTAGAGATAAGATAGCCAGTTCCTCAGTTATTGAGGATTCCGGGAGTAGTGCGCTTCCACCTTCAGCCTTATCACCACTTATCATCAGGTGTGATGAAGGCTAAGTGTTACCCCGTTGTGAATAAATAAAATAAATAAATAAGACGTACAGTCCTAATTCTTATGCATTTCAACAACATACCGAAAATTCATTGCTGTATGTTAAGATTTGGAGAGTAGAAAACGTTATCGCCTTTTGTATGGAGACCGTTTGCTACACAATCCTCTTAACACTAGTCGTCGTCGTTAATACGATTAATTTATTATTATTGTTGTTATAACCTTACACCGCTTCCGGTCAAACGGGCGAAAAAAAGACTGCAATTTGCCCTTTCAGCCAAGTGTCATGGGCACCCCAAAAGTAATTACGCTTAAACACCATAATTCAGGCAAAGTTAGAAAAGATTCCGTCCAAAGAATTAGGGACAAAAGGCCTTTCGGGCGGTTTACATAATAAAACAATAGCAAGGCCGGGCCATGTTATACTCGCGATAATACATTATTTGACGTGAGTTATGTAAAATATTCGCTGTTAAAGCGACTCCGACCACGAAATTTTAATAATGAATTAAAACATCCTTTCAAAATGTAAATTTTTAATTAGGATAGCGTTCCTGCCTCCCTTCGGCGTTCGTTCCCGCTATATTTACTGGCATTTTATTGTTACTCGTTGGTGTTAATGTATCTGTTTCGTAAATTTATTATTGAGCTGTAAATCATGTGTTTTGACAACATACTTATTTACAAGTGCGGTGTTGTAGCAAACGAGTGTTTAAACGATGCTTAAAAGCTTTTCAAAGAGCTTTACTCTTCGCTTCCAAAAATAAATGAGATTTTTTTTATACACGTCTTTTAGGTCGCGTGTACTACTCATCTTCAACAATGAATCACCGTCGCGTCCCACAATAATATTTGTACAATCATAAAATTCAAATAAATAGCTTTAAAACTTCTTCACCATCGCTGCGATGTCGATGGACAATGATCCTAAGTGATTCCGAAGCAGCTATCTCCTAAATGACATTTGCTCTTCTACCCGAGAAGTTAGTATGAATAGTAAGTACCCCATCCGCGAATTCGCGACAAAAGATAAAATATTCGAACCGGTTTTTCCCACAAAACGTCAATAGTAAATATAGTTAAGATTCTCTTTTAGCTTTTAACTCCTTTGATTTTCAAATCTCTGAAGGATCGAAAAGACTGATCGAGGGAGGGCGATTGCCGTTGCAAATTGGACTTTCTCCCGGAGGCGTTAGAGTTAACATTTGTTTGAGTCGCGAAGTTATTTCGATGTACCCTCTTGTTATGAATTATTCAAGCAACGTTTAATAACGCAGTAGTGGTATAGCAGCCGCGGGCGAGGATGGACGTGCGTCGCGGATTTCGATCTCCTGTCCCTTTCTGTCCCATTGATGGTGGGGAGAGGGGATGATTTATGTGCAACAACACGTTTCTTTTGTCGCTCGTACCAGATTAGGCGGAAATGAATTGAAGACGGCGTCTTTGGCGATTGCTGAAATGTCTTACCTTTTTAGGTTCTTTTCTTGTGGACTATCTTAAAAACATTAGCTTTTTGGGTTGGTGGGTTTTGGAGTCACTTGAAGCATTCTAAAGTTTAATTTTTGAAATTATTCTTTACAAAAAATATTTAACCAACTTTCGTAGTAAAATTATTGGGATGTTTTTATTTATTTAAAGATAACTATTAGGTAAATCTGGTTTCAATAACCAAATATTTTTCAGATTCTATTAAAAAACTTAGTTTAAAAGAAAAATAACCCTGTCCTTACGAAACCTATAAATATTATGACAAAATTTTATCTTCTCACCTAGCTAAAAACCGACGCAGTTCTAAACTATCTTCAACCAAAATGTAATTTGCATGAAATGTACTTTTCAAACTAGTTCAACCAAACTAAAGGAGTATTACATACCTTATCATAAAACCAAAAGTTTTCCACTTAATATTTGTATGAATTGTAGCCACAAATATAATAACAAACCGTCTCTTTTCAGGTACGGACCGTCCGAAAGTAATCATGATGGAACAAGTTTTTACTGCAACTCCTATGCACTAAATCTCAGGACTACATAGAAGAGTTCAAAGTGACACGGTAAAAAAACTAGACAGTAACTTAAGTTTTTAAACAGTGCGAATTCATTCTAGAATAACCCGAGTTTTAAGTAAAATTTATAATTTACACTTTTGTAAACATTTAAGTAATCAATTGTTTAAGTTATTATTAAGATTTTAAAGGATGAATCGAATATTTCAAATTTATAAATAAGCCACTCGAAGTGTCTTTTTGCTAAAACAAATAGATTTCAACGCGTTACGAAATAAGAACGAATTCGCTTAATAAAGTACTTTTACCTAAATTCAGTCATCCTCAACGATCAGTGACTAAATTCGGTCAAGTAAAATAGCATTTAGAAAGCTTGCATTAAATCATTCAGCATGCTTATAAGGTAAGGATTTTGGATGACTGCATTTAGGCAGGTAACACAATAATCAAAACAATGATTAGTAAGTACAGTTTTATAATTCTTTTACTCAACTATTTTCAAAACGCATAAGTTGAAAGTTAATCCTTTTAAATGGTACATTATATTTCAATGGTTTCATATAATAAATCTAATACTGATTTTAATCAAATATAATATACATATACATTGAGAATAAATACGAGTATAACGTCATTTGGTGTAATTGGTGGTGTGAATTTACTTTTTTGTCGACTATCAGAAGTCACTAAAGAGGAGCTGACTTGCATTTCACATAACATTTGTTTTTCAGAAGTTTCTTTACTTCTGAAAAATAACCTGGGGTACTGAATTGTTATTTACAGCGTGTCTTTGCTTCAGGATTCCAAAAGTTGTGAAACTTCTCGTCTCCACACAATTGCGGGAGTATTCTTTGTAAACTTTATGGTGGCACCGAGTGAGCTAGAAGCTCCAAATGCAATTTTAACGAAAAAACAAGTAGGTACCTAGCTTGGAAAACACATTCATCGGAAAATGTTTACTTTTAAAACGATAAAATGATAAGTTTGCGATAAAATCGAAACATAAATTTTGCCGGTTTGTTTTTTTTTATGTAACGTTTGATTGTAAGTATTGTTAAAGAATAGCCCTAGATACGAAAATCTGTCGTTAGGGTAACCGTTATCATGATCGTATTATTTTGTATGAAAACAAGAGCAGCGCCTCTTTCGGTTGCATAAGGAACTAAAGTTACATATTTGACAGCAGCACTTTAACAGCTTTTGAAGGACGGTATAGTTTACAATTCGATTACCATTACGATAGTTATTATTACAAGCTTTCTAGTAACTTGCCATGTAAGTTAGTTAGTCAGTGGGGACAAATCTTGCAAGCTTAATTTGACCCACTTCCCAGTATCCGATGGAGCTGAAATTTTGTATACAGGTTAGGTTCAGATGACAATACAATAATAAAGTACAGTCAGCAAAAAAGCTTGTCATAAAAATGAAATTTTTACTAAAAACTTATTCATGCTAGTGTTACTGGTTTCATTCCAAGTAAAAATGTATATCTACCTATTGCAATCAAGTTTTCAAACTCAATCATAATAAACTACCTTAGCCTTTAGTTAGAACAAGCAAACAATCTCATTCCTATACCCCAAGACTAGGCAATCATATCGTAATTTATATCAAAACAATAACTTCTATTATAATCTTGCGACCCGCCCCGGAATTGTTTGTGTGCAATGTAGATACTTAATAATGCATACTAGCCTTCCGCCCGCGGCTTCGCCCGCGTGGAATACACTACGTTATCCCGCGGGAATGTAATGTTTTTGCGGTATAAAAAGTAAGCCTCTGTCACTCTCCAGCCCCCAAACTGGACATGCCCATACCAAAAATCACGTCGAGGGACAAACAAACAAATACACTTTTACATTAATAATACTTGTATAATAATATAAAAATAAATTAATTAAAACCACATTAAAATCCGTTACGAAGTGTTATAACAGCCTTTGATGTATAGTGATTCACACCACCGATTTCAGACCAAGAGGTCCCGGGTTCGATTCCCAGTGAAGGTACATATTGTATTCGGTTTGGTTGGTGGTAGGACTTTGTTCTTAGTCCGCCTGGCTAGCTTCCACCATCTTATCTAGGTCGGACGCCATAACAACGATGTTATCAGCATTGTTGTCCAGAGGTTCGATTTCCAATGGGGGTAGGTACATATTGTATTCGGTTTGGTTGAATCAGCATTGTGGTGTTCCGGAAGTTGGAGATAAGATAGCCAGTTCCTCAGTAGTGGAGCATTTCGGGAGTAGTGCACTTCCACCTTCGGCCTTATAATTACATAACATAAGGTGTGATGAATGCTAAGTGCTACCCCGTTGTGGATAAAAAAATGTGTTTATCTACACTCATGTTATAATATTCGAATTATGAACTCATGGCTGAACGTATATTGATACACTTTATGCCATAGTCAACTTTAAAAAATAAAAGTCTTTAATAATGGTCATTATGATACAACCGGATACAGCTTTCACTCATTATAAAACACTTATTTTTCTTAATTTTACAATCTCCATGGCAACCGTAGGATTTACCGGCCCTGACTTCCAACTCTTTCAAGCCCTTCTTTAGCCGGCAACGATAAGAACTTTTTTAAAATTAGAATTTTGAATTTAGAAGGTATAGACCGTATAGACTCCTATCAGTGGGTTTGGCGCCAATCCACATTTTATAATTAATATTTTTTTGCTTAATTTTTGAAATATATGATAAATGTAATGAGTGTAGATAAAGTAGTGTATGAGACTGCACATAACTCGGTATTAAAACACTCGTGGAATACTATTAAAAAACTCGCCAAGGCTCGTTTTTTAAACTCCCACTCGTGTTTTAATACCCCACCTTATGCAACAGTCACATAAACTACTATTTCACTTCTCATGCTCGTAAAGTTCTTCTTTATGTTGGGTATAGGCTGCATAAAATCGCTTTTTATACTCTAGTGCATAAAGTAAAATCTTCGTCTAAGTCTCAGACTCTAAGACAAAGGTCGTCAGGTAAACAGTCACACACGCAATTAAACTTCGTTAAATAAACTTTTATTTCATTCTGTTTCATCAATTTTGCACATAATCCATGTTATAATACTAAATTAATAAAACTAGGCAATATTAATGAGTTTTCTAAGAAATAAGTATTTCGAGAGCATTATGGACTACGATCTATGTTAATGTCACTGTGCTGCCACTGCCGCGTATAAAAAAAATTAAAAAAGTATTCCCGCCAATATGGCGAAGTCTTTTTTTTTCATTATTGCTATTTAATTTCCTCACAATCGAAGTGAAAAGCAGAGTGTACAACTCGTCCATAAAACCTATTTTACCCTCGACTTGACTAAAAAATGGTACGTTTTATGCACTTGTTGTACAATCTACTATATTTCATCAGGCAGATACTTTTTATCATACAATATAAATGTACCAAATCTCGTACAGATTCGTTTTAGGGTCGTTGCAGCTGTTCTGCCGTGATCGAGTTACAATTATTACAAACATAAATCCGAACTTTCGCATTAATAATATTAGTAGAATAACGAAAATAACGGTTCATGTCATAGCTAATATTTACGCATGCCCAGTCAATTACAGCATAATTCTCCAGTATCGCATGGGTGTTGTGCGAAATGGCGATTTCGCACAACACCCATGCAGTATGCAAGCCTGACCTACTGTGACCCACTTTGCGGATGTGGTTATGCGAGAGCCAGTCAGACCGGGATGACTCCGTTACACAACGTAGGGTACACAATTGTGACTGGATATTTTGGGACAGAATATTGTGGTCATTGCTCTCACAGCTTTGTGTAGACGTGAACCTTGTAGTATAGTCAGAAAATACTGAACGTACTGAAATAATTTATAATAAAAAAAGAAAGTCTCTTAAGTAGCTAAACGCTTGTTGTATTTTTTATTATGGCTTATCGTATAAAACTAAAATCATAATGTTATGATGCAATAATCCAAGCGCAAAAAAAAGTCTGGTTGATATTTTTGTGATAGAAACTATGGAAAAGCAAGATTGTCCTCAGAATACGATTGTTTTTGGTAACGCTACGAACAATACAATCGTATTTACTAACTTGGTAGCTTTTATTACTCAGTTATTTGTTGTGTAAATTTGGCTATTGTGGGCAGGTATTTTTATGACATAGATAGAGCTGGCTGGTCGAAGTTAAAATGGTTTTCGGATTTCAAATCGTATAAATATGACATCCATAAAATTTTTAGTATTCCATTTTGCAGTTTTTCATAAAATTGTGTAATAAATAATACAAAACAGAAAATATTTTTCCAATGCGTTTTGATAAGTTTTAAAAAATAACTTACGAAGAATGTTATTGTTATCAATTCGTTTCCGTTACTTTATTACAAACATAATACCAACTTTATATGCCAAATACTATTTCTCAAGTTGGCTCATTAAAATATTTCTTTTTACGTTCGGTTCCGTTACTGAGTCACATAAATTCCACCATACTTCCTCAAACTCTTTTTTCTCATCTCTTTCCCGTCTAAAATGATCACATCTTGCAATTAAATTATGTGAAGTATGAAAATGCTCAAAACTCCATAGAACCAATAGAACTTGCTCACTGACGTAAAATCGCAATGAAAATCCGCATTAAAAAGGTGACCGTTTTGGTTTAACTGCACGATTTCAACTTTTATGTAAACTTTTATGTGAACTTGAATAAAGTAATTTGTATTTTGATTGGTTCCCTCTTACATAAACCAGGCACATCTAACAACACCGCGGAGATTGGCCGGAGACGTCAATACAACCTCCGACTTTATACATACAACGGTCATGCACTATCCATGGATTATAAATAACTTGTTTGTATGAAATAAATTAGATTTTAGAAGCAAAGTTAAGGTGCAGTTCATCGGTTAATGCTAATATTGTATCATTGCAAAAGTAACTGTCTTTCGGCCTGTTTCCTGTAAAACAGCTAACCAATAATATAACTTGGCCATTTTCATATAAAACATATGCTTACTTTTAAGGGCACGTACTTCCAAATGATCGAAATCAACCTATTTTTGATTCAAAAGTAAACAATCAAATATTCTTTATTATGAGCAGTTAAAAATATAATGTTGAAGTTTCATAAACGATCTTGATTATTTTGTGGCTAGAAAACACGATATTCGTATCGTAACTCGACAATAAAAATTTCAAAAACAAACAAAATTTTCATTATTTTTATATTTTTTTGGTTTTATACTTAGATTATTAATCTCTAATTCACGAATAATATATAGAAAAATATTATGCTCAAAATAATAACAAAAACATTGAAAAAATTAAAAAGTGAGGTTATTTTCATTACTCTTCACACGTAAGGAAAAAGACAAAGTCAAAGTTTTTGGAAGATCCTGCCCTTAATGCAATGGACGCATTGACGTAAAAATCATTGAAGATACTGAAGCAAATAATAATTTGACAATCTATGATACGCTAATGTTTGTATTTCACGTTTGTATGACAATATTGACTATTATTGACATTGGTCCAGTGGTGCGATTTTTTTTTTGAGGGCATAGGGTATTTTTTTTTTGCCGAAATATTATAATTGTTTCTAAGGACCGTAAATAACATAGAATTATACTCAAACAAATGTAAGATAAAAAGCAGTAAATTGATGAAAAATATATATCACCAGTCTAGCTACAGGGCTACATCCATACATGAAAAATAGCCTACGACCTATTCCCACAGCTACCAAATATACACAAAAATTTAATTAAAATCGGTCAAGCCGTTTTTTATCCACTTAGCCTTCACCACACCTGATGTTAAGTGAAGATAAGGTTGAAGGTAGAAGTGCAGAACTCCCAGAATCCTCAATCACTAAGGAACTGGCTATCTTATCTCTAACTGCCGGAACACAATAATGCTGAAAACATCATTGTCATGGCTTCAGACTTAGATAAGATGGTGGTAGCTAGCAAGGCAGTCTAAGAACAAAGTCCTACCATCAACTTAACCGAATACAATATGTACTTCTACAGGTAATCGTACTCGGGACCTCTGGGTCTGGCAATGGTGCATGTGAACCACTAGAGAACCGAGGCCTTTCGGAGGAGTTCGATAACAAACACTGTGGCAAGATTCTTAAATACAAGATATTCTCTATCGAGTAGTTAACCCTGTCAAAAAAGACGTAAGTACAATAATACCTACATTGTTCAATGAGAGATTTTCTGCAAGCAAATTAAAAAAAAAAAGTTCATTTATTAGCTCGATAGATGGCGCTGACCTGACATGTATCTCATCTGATCTGACCTTCACTTGTATTTCAAAGTTGTGCAAGAAGGTGCAAGGCCAAAAAAAAGTTGACGTTGACGGAAGAAAAGAAATGTCAAATAATTCTATTCCTCTTGTTTTGCGTTGCAATACCTTACCGACCATACCGCGAGTTGTAGATAAGCCTTTTCAGTCCTGTTAATGTTTTTTTTCCTCCTGCAAGTGTTTTTTTTTAACATTGACCGTCTTAAAGTAGACTCCTTGCCAGCAAATTAAAAAAAAAAGCAAACCCATGTCTGATGAACGCCATCTGTTGAGTTTTTGGAACTAACTTTTTCTTTTTTAATCATCTGTCAGAAAATCCCTCAGGCCCTATTCTCAAAGTCTAAACTTTAACTTTACTCAAATACCAAGGATTTCCGAACCTTAATCAATATAACCAGTCTCCATAATCTTAAACTAACGGCAACTCTATTGGTTAACGTCAGTAACCGATACACCAGTCACGTACTGTTCAACCAGTACCAGTATATAAGTCGTGTTTGTAAAACAAATTCGATTCATGATGTAATGTACCAATGTTACTTGGAAACATGACTCGGTTGGAGATTGCAAAGCAAACGTATTGATGTAATCAACCATTATTATGCTTAAACACATCTTAGATTTCTGCGTGAACTGTCCATATAAATAAAACACTTTCACGGATTTTTTCACGCAATTTACTTAACAACTTCGTTACATTTTAGTTGTTTTTTTAGAGATATTTTGGCTTATCCGACGTTTCGGCACCTTTCCACCTTTTCCGTGACCACGGCCCCTGGAAAGGTGCCGAAATGTCGGATAAACCAAAATATCTCTAAAAAAACAACTAAAATTTAACCAAGTCGTTAAATAAATTGCGTGAAAAAATCCGTGAAAGTGTTTTATTTACATTATTATGCTATTTGTTTTTGAAAGCTTAAAGTTTGTTTTGTTTTCGGACCGTCATCGTCATCAGACATTTAGAGTCCCCACTGCTGGGGCAGTGGCCTTCCTTATGGATGGATAAGGAAAATGTTTCATGACATGAGCCACCACGCGGGCCCAATGCGGGTTGGTTTGTAGTAACGACTGCAAATGCAGCCGGGACCAACGGCTTAACGTGCCTTCCGAAGCTCGGTGGAGCTCGAGATAATACATTTTTGGTCACCTATCTCGTGACAGACCATTACAAACGCAGGCCGAGAGCGCTAACCACTGCACCACGGGCTTCTCTGTTCTAAAATTTTATTACAATATTCACCACAAAATTTTAATTAGTACCTACCTAGTTATTTTAATTTTTAGTTTTTTGCATTCACAATGCAATTTTTATTACAGAAAAATGGAAAATGAAGTATTTAGAAAAAATCGACCCGTCTCACAACTAGCTCGCTAACGCTGACTATACAGCGAGTAAGAAGTATTGGATAAATTGGACGCTTCTCGTAACGACTCCGTAGCTCAGTGGTTAGAGCAGTCGCCCGGAAAGCGAAAGGTCGTGGGTTCGAGTCCCATCGGAGCTAGTTGTGAGACGGGTCGATTTTTTCTAAATACTTCATTTTCCATTTTTCTGTAGTACCTACCTACCTAAAGAGATTTTTGGGAATGATAGTGTCCATCAAATACGATCAATTTTTACTACGGTACCATCAACCACGGAAAGTACAACATTGTGTGGAACAGCTGATTTTTTTTGCTATTCCGTGGTTGGCCCAATAGTAAAAATTGACCATATTGATGGACACTATCATCCCCTTAAACCTTTGTACTAGTTAATTAAAATTTTGTTGTGTATAGAGAAATAATAACGCCGTTCAGTCTTTGTTGAAAAACCATAAAGAACGAACGAAAAATAACGTAACATGAATTACTAGCCGTCGACAACACGACGATATCACGCGGGAATGTGACACTTTTCCGGGATAAAAAAAAACTATCTACATACTAAAAATGACGTTGATCCGTTGCTCCGTTTTGACGTGAAAGACCGACAAACAAACATAATTTCACACTTATACCTAATACTAGCATGGATACACATTTTGAGCTATTTTTTATAATATGAGAGACATCAACGCGCAACGGTATGATTTCAATAATTAGTTTGTTTTTTGTCGAACCAAGATAAAATATTTACTTTTTTCTCTATATAACATCCAATAGCGCTACCTGAACATCGATGAAAAAAGCTACACTATGTTTCTATATAAATATAACTCGTATTTAACTGCATTACGAGATCGAGGTTGTTTTTATCCAGTTAATTATTCATAATCAAGCTAAAATACAGTTGAAAAATTGAAAATACCACTCCATACGACTCTATAGCTCAGTGGTTAGAGCAATCCCCCGGATAGCGAAAGATCGTGGGTTCGAATCCCTTCGGAGCTGATTGTGAGATGGGTCGATTTTTCCTAAATCCTTCATTTTAAATTTTTCAATAAGTAATGAAAATTGCATTGTAAATGCAAAAAAAGTAAAATTTTAAATAACTTAAAATACAGTTTTTATATAATATAAAACGCAATTACCACGATATTTTAGTCACTGGGCGTGACTAAGACTCGTTACTAATACGACATGCGCTTATCGCATTCAATGTTTTCACTCGTGTCACGTTACATGTAGAAAATTAAATAAAAACAATGGCTTTAGAACTCGCTTATTTCATCGAGGAAGTAGGTAAACACATTGATAATAATGTTTTATTTTTAAATTATTTAAACTACTTTTTTCACAATGCAGTTTTTATTATTAAAAATTAAAGTACTTACTTTACTTTACTATTTTTTTTATCCACTACGGGGTATCACTTAGCCTTCATCACACCTGATGATAAATGGTGATAAGGCTGAAGGTGGAAGCGCACTACTCCCGGAATCCTCAATCACTGAGGAACTGGCTATCTTATCCCTAACTGCCGGAACACAATAATGCTGAAAACATCATTGTTATGGCGTCAGACTAAGATAAGATGGGGGTATTTCAATTCCCAAGCTTTCTTTTCCAATCAACGAAATTCACAAAACATATTGCCCATCAAAATGAACTCTTCAAAGTGTCTTATAGATTCCTCCAGTGTTTTCTGGAAGACAATACAGTTGAACTAGGTCAAAGCGTAGCAACCACGCTGATTGTATTAGGAGCCTCCAAGGCTTCGAGCGAATTGGAGAGAAAGTCGAGAAACCGGTAGACCACTTTACGGCGAATACCGCTTGCACAAGATCTACGTGCACGGCACTATTATTTACTTGTGGGCAGAATTGACTGCAAGCAAATATCAGCCGTTAAGGAGTCGATCGAAAAGAGCGACGGTTGTACACAGAGTTTTCAACGGAAATCTTACCAATAAACTATTCCAGTAAAGACGGCGAATTTTCAGTCTTTGACGCTGACAAAAATAACTGTGAGGTGTATTCACGCGATGCTCTTGTGTTTCGTTATGATGGTGTTATTAATAAACTTAGTGCTTCTGATAAAACTAAAAGATTGGATTTCGGGATAATGGGTCTCCCGACATCCAATCATTTAGTTTCTTCTTTTAGTTTCAATCTGATTGGCCAATGAATAATACCAAGTTTAAAAAGACAAAAAAAAACAAACTTTTATATTATCAAAGACATTATCCTCAGACCCTCACCATCAAGTGTAGCGCATAGGTCCCATCAGAACGAAACGAATGAGCCCAAACACGAGGGGTTTTCTAGAGTGCCACTAGCTTCCTCCCTGCTCCATCATCTGACCTTCACCACCAAGTGTAGTGAATAGGTCTCATCAGAACATAAAAAATAGCCCAACTTCGAGGGGTTTTCTAATGGACATTAAGGAGTACCATTGGCATCCTCCCTGCTCTATCATTAGACCCTCACCACCAAGTGTAGCGAATAGGTCTCATCAGAATAAAACAAATGAGCCCAAACTCGAAGGGTTTTCTAGCAGCCAGTGAAGAGTTCTTGCCTTCCTCTTGACTCCATCATCAGATCAGCTCGATGGTAATAAATCATTGAATTGTCATCCGATTCCTATAAACAAGCAAATTTTCAAATCAAGACGACAATTAAAATTAGGTTTAAATTGAATTCCAAGATTTTCTTACATTGTGACTTAGTTAGTTAGTTACAGGCTAATAAAAGCGTGTTTAAAATAACTGTGAATTTTATGCACTTCTTCTTCTTCTTCGTCGTTTCGCTCTTGGCAGAGCAGTCGTGGTCACGTTGAGGCGTCCACGTTGACGGTAGAGACGGACACAGCTTTCCGCACGATACCAAATTCTCCTGGTACCAAAAATAGCTTTAACAGCTGTGTTTAGAAATTAGACACAGTGACGATGTCGAAAGCTGGGGCCTATTCTGAAACGTAAAATCCGAAACTTCGTTATACCCGTCCCTCTCACTTTCCAGCCATAACAGAATCGAGTGAAAGGGGCGGGGCTAACCGAAGTTTCGGATTTGCGTTTCAGAGTACGCTCCCTGAATCCGATAATCAAATTATTCTGATTTTATTAATTGCTTTGGCCGGCGATCGATCTCAGATATGAGAACACCGTAAAAATCGTTTGCTGAACCATAGATGTCGTCAATATCATGGTTCTACTTCTACCCATTAAATCAATTCAAAATCATGAAATTTTAAGACACTTAGAATTTAATTTAGGCAAAGTTTTCTGAAAAATCGCGACACAATGTAACATGTCTGTTGCATCATAATGTAACGTGTAACATACATGCCATGTTACACGTAACATTGGTACGTAGCACAAACTTTCCTTAGTTTCCCCCCAGCGCTTCCTGACCTAGTTTTGGACTCATTGTTGGAGGCTCTCGAGCCTTCGCGAATGCGTTGCGTGACTTTTTCACTCTTACTTTTTTCAGTTTAATTTCAAAGACTTCAATGCAAAGTGCAATTATAGAACTGGATGTTTTGTTAGAGTAAATTGTTTTTCTAGGGTCCTTGTCTGTTAAGAAACGGTTCTACTCGTTACAAGGCCTCCCGCCGTAGGATTTGCGAACCGATAGCGTAGCTTCATTGACGTTCACAAGAGCTGTATCAGCCTAAAATGAATAAATGATTTTGAATTTTGAATTTTGAACGTCTCGGACAAGTAGAATAAAGGACAAAACAAAAATGTTATTTCAGGTTTTTCAGAATAAGTAAAAGTTATTTGGTTGGCTTGAAATTATTTTTCCAAAGTCCAACGTTTATTGATTTAAAAAGGTAGTTCAGTACCTACTTCTCATACGAATTGGGATAATAGAGTCGCAATCTCTCGCTTTTCTACTTTACCAGATTTTTCCCTAATCGGTTAAATTTCCGACAGTGTTGATAGGTTTTGACACATGAATAATCTTGTACAATGACAGTATAGGAACAATTCATTTCAGAAACTACTCTTATTACCTTCATCATAAGGACGATTACTAGGTCAAGATGTTCACATGATATGCTTTAGACTGTACTATAACGGTTCTTAAAGTACCGGCGGCGTGCAAAGGTAACAGAACGAGTCATTTCCTCATTTATATTATTAGCACAAGTCATAAAACCTTCGCCATACTTATGGCCTGAAATAGCGTAAATTATACCAGAAACATCCCATTGCTCATTTCTATTTATAATTTAAATTGCATAATAAACTCCAGTTAATAGGTTTAATTTTAACTGTACAAAAGAACTTCACGTAACTAATCCTACTTTTGCAGCTTAAATCTTGAATGTTTCCACATTCAGCATATTTTAAAGTAAAGTCCACTGCGAGGAATACACGGGGAAATACACTGAATCTTACTAATTAGCCACACTGCTAAGGAGTGTACATTACACACACACAGGGTTGTCACTCTAAATTTAATCATACGCGCTTTTTTGTTAGACAAACAACTTTTTTGTGAGTGTATGCTATTTTAATGACAGATCTTTTTTATTTTACTGCTTCAGTCACAGATTGTCAAAATGTTTCTTTCAGTTTTTCCAAACGTTCATTTCATAAACTTAAATAGCGAAGTAAGTGCCATTACAGATAGGAACTAATATACGCTTAAAGTTAAATTACTTTTCCATCTACTAATACAATTCGATCGATAGTACAATACTTTTAATGAAATATTAACTTACTTAAAATTTACTAAGTATTCCACGTTAGACCACCTCATAAATAACGCTTGTAAATCTTGCTAGTTTGCAACTAGTGGTCACCAGAGGTTACTCGTTCGAAGGCGATCAAATCGTTGCACTCAAAGATGAACAAACAACCCCTGAGGGATGAGGGATTTTGGACCGGACCGGACTAACCAGGACTGTGCCACTGTGCAAGTTGTTGCTAATCAAATAACTGGAAGATACGTAAGCTTTAAGCTGAAATTTGTTTATGTGGCTAATTCTAATTTGAAATAACTGTGGGATGGTCAATCACAAAAGAATGAGCAAATAATGAGTTTAACTTTGACATTGAGTGAAACTTTGAACAGCCAATCGCAATAGAGATTAAAATAAAGCACAAAAGAAGAGCAATTCCATATTTATGGACACAAGCTATCTGTGGGATGTTCTATGTGTTGTGCACTTTTCGCTTACGGACCATACGTCTGTCCACAGGACGCGTGCGAGGTTAAATGAACTGAAAAGTAATGGAATAATTTATATTTCTAAGATACTATTGAAAGATAAAGGTATTACTAGTTGATATACAAGAACGGCTTATTTCAGTAAGAGATATTTTCAAAATTTTTGGGAACTATGACGTTACGATATACACAAATAATATTTTCCCCAATCACTCATCTTTTTTTTCTTGATTAAGTTGGATGCAAGCGGTTTGATTTTTAAAATGACTTGCTAGAAGTAAAAACTATCCCGGTGTTAATGATTTTTTGACGTGGTATCATTATGTCTATCAAAAGACAGCTTTCTTATTTTTCATTAAAGCACAACCCTAGGCTACCAAGGAGTGTAAATACACTAATTTTATTCATTAAAAGCCACGAATGTGTAGGTGTCACACTGCACAAAATGGCGGGTGCAACAAAATATCAGAGAGGTAGTATTTTACTTCTTAATTTTAAAGAAAATCTTTTTTAACTTGTTTCGAAAAAGAATTCTTGACAATAATGAGAATGTGAAAGCAAAAGCATTACGATAGATATGTATATAAAATCATTATTTTTATATAATTATTTGGTGACCGAGTGTATACGCACCGGTTTTCAGGGTGCCTTTATCTTTAAAGGTACCGGGTTCGATTCCCGGCCGGGTAAATAATAGAAACTAACTTTTTAGTGCTTTTACTTTGGTAGTGGAACAATCTAGGTATGTGATGGTGTCCATTATTTATTTATTTAAATAAAAAAATAGGAGTCACTGAAATCATAGTATGTTCAGCTATTATGAAACTTTCTTGTGATTGTGTTTAGTGGTAATGATATCGTTATGTGAATAATTGCTTAATGTTTTTTCTTTCTTCTTTCCTATCGTTCTTTCTTTGGCTCGAGTTCACCAACAATCGGTATACGTCGTTAAGGCTCAAACAAACTGGGTTTATGTGATGACACGTACATATGTGATGTGACGTCCGTCAGAAGACATCGGTTTTCATAGTAAATGTATGCACTAGAAGCACACTTATCTTATAAGATAAAACGTCACACACATAATAGCTTCTAGGGCATACATACATACATTTACTATGAAAACCGATGTCTTCTGACGGGCGTAACATCATATAACTACGTGGCATCACATAAGCTCAGTTTTTTTACTATGAAAACCGATGTCTTCTGACGGACGTAACATCATATAGGTACGTGGTATCACGTAAGCTCAGTTTTTTTGAGCCTTTAACCAACCAACTGACCAACGGTTACGTAGGTAACCGTCTTTTGGTGAACTCGGGCCTCAATGAGTTAGGTTTAGGTTTAAAGAACTTTATTCTCATAAAGACATAACATTGTCACTTACAAAATATATATTGCATTAGGTATATACATATATTACACTTATAAAAATACTAAAACAGTTCGTTTCGTTTATCTACTTATGCATTCGAGTTTTGTGGTGAGAGTAAGTCAGATTGTTGGTTTTAGGTTTATGGTGTCTGTCTGTAAGTTAACCGCCTCTGTGGTCTAGTGGTTTACACCACCGTTTTCAGACCCAGAGGTCCTGGATTCGATTCCCTGTGGGGGTACTTATTGTATTCAGTTTGGTTGGTGGTAGAATTTATTCTTAGTCCGCCTGGGTAGCTACCACCATCCTTTCTAAGTCAGACACCATAACAATGTTGTTTTATATGTTCCGGCAGTAACTTAGAGATAAGATAGCCAGTTCCTCAGTGATTGAGGATTCCAAGAGTAGAGCGCTTCCATCTTCAGCCTTATCACAACTTAACATCAGGTGTGATGAAGGCCAAGTGCTCCATTTTGGATAAAAACAGTACGATTTCGTATCACATCTGGCAAGTTTGATACAATGTCGACAGTACAAAATCCATATCCCATTAATCAGCAAAATGAGAGTATCAAACTTAATACTACATTATTACGAAGCCGTACTAAAATTTCGCCATAGATCTTTCATAATAAAAACGCCTATTAAGGCCCGGTCACACGAAAACGTCAATAACGCAGCACAACGTTATCAGTGCGTTACATCTAACGTTAATATTTTTTTACAACCCCATATTTTTGGGGATCAACCCTGGAATTATGAGCATTGGAAGTATCAATTTATCGGTGTCGAACTTTATGTGTTTAGGGTGATACCAGGTTTTATTTATAATATGGAATGAGTAAACGTCACTTTTACGCTTCTGTGCGTTTTAATTAAATAGTAAATATGGGTTTATTTGGGATTATGGTTAGTGATAGCTGAAGATTACCTGGTTATCTTATTAGATAAAGGGCTAAAGCTAATTGAAATGTAAGGGTCAATCAACTATTTCCTAATCATGCCGCTGCAACAATTTTTTTATTGCTAAAAAGATTAATTACTTATCCAGATCCTTATTTATACAGATCCCTAGAGTAGGGCAGGCGTACCGGTATTGGCCACTGTACCGGTTTTGGTCACTTTTCACTTTAAAGTTATTTATATAGGAATTAAAAAATTATTGCTTATATTTATTAATGGCGAATAAAAGATTAGACTTTTAGTTAATAATTACAGCACTTAGCTTTTTTTACGTAGTACGATATTTTAGAAATAAACACCATGTTATGTTTCAAAGTTAACATTTTGTAAAATTCTTAAGCAAAATGTTAAGAGTAAAGGTTTTGAAAAATCATTTTTTTTCTACAATTAAATTATTTTATGGTTATTTAATATTTTATATCACATTAGAATATGTTTCTTCTAGATGGATTAAGTGTTGTTTTCTCACTGTTCTCACAAAAAGTAGGAAAACAATAAGTGGCCAAAAGTGGGGCTGGAAATTTTAGCATTGTGCCACCTTTGGCCACTTTGGCATTAGTAGGAAGTATCCAACTTTTCAAGCTCATTTATTATAAGCCACTTTTCACTTAAAAAGTGATATAAATCTCCGTGCTTTATAGTGACACGGTAGAGGAAGTGGAGCGAGCGTGTCGAGTGGATAAGTGGAGTCAGGATGCTTGCCCCGCTTGGCTCTCTCTCTCCGCTTCTCTGCTAGGTTTCCTCACTCCGCTTCTTTTTAGGGTTCCGTACCCAAAGGGTAAAAACGGGACCCAATTACTAAAACTTCGCTGTCCGTCTGTCTGTCTGTCTGTCACCAGGCTGTATTTCATGAACCGTGACAGCTAGACAGACGACAGTTGAAATTTTTACTCGTGGTCAAGTGCCAATTAAGGCTGGGTATCCCTTAAAATTAAGTAACACTCAACTGAACGTGAAATCAGCCTGTTTTGATTTCAAAGATGGAAACCACAATAGTAGTTAAATGCCCCTTAAAATTAAGTGCCCCTTAAAGTTAAGTGACACTCATATTAACGTGAAATCGGCGTGTTTTGATGTCAAATATAGAAACCTCCATCGTAGTTAAGTGCCCCTTAAAGTTAAGTGACACTCATATTAACGTGAATTCGGCGTGTTTTGATGTCAAATATAGAAACTACCATCGTGGTTAAGTGCCCCTTTTGACTGATTTTAGAGGTAGAAGACAACATCAAATTCAAGTGTCCCTTAAAGTTAAGTGACACTTATCTCATCCAAACATGACATCGACGTGTTTCTGATGTCAAAGGTAAGAGGCACTATTGTTTTATTGCCCCAAATACCTAAATTAGCGAATTGACGCTATTGCCTACAACACTAGCCTAAATCCGTTAATTTTCTTCTAATCAAGTGATAAAGGTATACTTATAAAATTGTAGTAAGGAGCTAGCTGGGATTGGAAAACTATTTCATGTAGTGTTTTAGTCCAGAACTATAATAAGACATCAATTAAGCATAAACTCAACTTCTAAATATAGTAATTTTATGAAAGTGGCCAAAACCAATGCAAACGATGTGGCCAAAACCAATGCAAAATGGCCAAAACCGGTACATTTGGCCCTCCCTGCAGATTTTGTTTTATATAAAAAAAACTATTGTTTTTTTTTACTTTGTAAATTGTACCCTTAAAGATCGATAAATTCTCTATAATTCTAGATATAATTTTTTTCTTAAAGACTTAAGATCATTAAGCACTAAGCGTTTGAAAGTGAAAAAATCCTTAAAGTGGCCAAAACCGGTACGCCTGCCCTACATTACTTTCTATTCCGTCAATTAAATTTTACTAAAATGATAACACTACTTATATCGTTTTATTTTTAACTAAGGGGATTTCATCACGGTTCCATACAAACCGTAAATACTGGTTTTTGAGATTTAATTTTTTTTTTGTATGAGTCATGCAGCATGACCCAAAAGTTCCATAACGTCGAATGAAGCTGTTCACATAATTTGGATCGAACTTCACTTGTTACCTAAGTTCGTTTAATCTTCAAAATGAAGCTAAAAGAGCATAAAACTTAAATTAGAAATCCCTATTCGAGTTGTAGCAAACTATTTGTATTGAAGGCAGACCCCAGACCCCTATCATGAAAAAATATAGTTATAGTTACGGCATAGTAGGTAGGTTATCGTGCTCGTATGATATTGTATGAAATCCAAAGCAGTGCCTCTTTCGGTCGCTTAAGGAACTAAACTAATTTCCTATTGGAATCATTTTTCAGTTTTTCGGGTAATTATTTTCCTTTTTACAAGCTTTTTATTAACTTGCCATGTTAGTTAGTTAGTTAGTGGGGGAAAAATCTTGCAAGCTTAATTTGTGTCCCACTTCCCAGTGTCCGATGAAGCTGAAATTTTGTTGGTTCAGATGACAATACAATATTAAAGTACAGTCAGCAAAAAAGCTTGTCATTTTACAAAAAACTTATTTGCATTCACAATGCAATCGTTATTATTGAAAATGAAGTAGGTATTAGAAAAATCGACGTTGTGACATCTGAGACGGTTCGATTTTTAAAAAAAAATCTAATATTCATCTTCAATATTTTCAGTTTTTCGTGTGTTAATATATTATTGCCTTAATTAATAACAATCATGCATACATTTAATAATAACTCTTAGTCCAGAAGATTTTGATCAGTACCTACCTAACCAATAAATCAAGTGTGAAAGTTCAATGTGACTGCGTTAAATGAAAAATTCCATCAGAAATCGATTCCAGCATATGCAGGCTTAGCTCCACTACACGATAAAACGCCGAACCCCAAACATATTAAGAATCACACGTATAAATTAAAACCCTACTCGTACACCACCACTCGTCGTTATGGCCTATAACATAATCGTTCGCACGCGACTCCACTCGTTATCTCCCCCCGATTTTATAATCACGAGAAAATAAAATACTTTATCGATCGTCTGGCGGCGCCTTAACAAGCGGCTCACCTTTGTACCTTATTACGATGGTTTTAAAGTCTATTTTTCTTTGGGGATGGGATTAAGAGTATGTTTGGTGCATGCTTGTTCTCGGTAAAGTGTTATGATAGAAAATTGTTTCTGTTCAACGCTCAGTAAGCCCAAAAACTTATGTAACGCTCCAAGGGTACTAATGTATAATAACTCAATGAAACGCCCAATAGTGTTGCAAAAAGCCTATATTTAAATAATTGACCCGACCTACTTAAATAACAAAAAACCTTAACACCGCGATGTACATTTTCATACAAGCGACGATACAGCGCCATCTATCGGCAGCTAGAGTAACAACAAAGAAATATAAAACAAAACTTAAACTTACTTATTTATACAGTTTCATTTTTGAAAGGTCTTTTGTAATTTAGGTAAGTGATACTTATTTTGATCCAGTTTTCAGATTTATGGTGTAGATTAACGATGTGATTAGAATTAAGTTAATTTCGTCTAGTGTGAAGTGAAAACGAAGGAAAAATATCAACATACTCATACTTTAGGTTTGTGAATCATTTTTTAGCTTTTCGTATATATTTTTGTCACTTTACTGGTGTCAAAGAGAGCTTATATTTTTCTTTAAGATGTCATCTATTTCTATCAATATTTGGTGAGTCAAAGCATTAAAAAGCAACACATGGACTGACAGTTACAGACTTTCACATTAATACAGTGTTGAAGAATTTGTAACTGTTTTATTGGAAATTTCTTTATGAAAGTAGCTATTGTAGGTAAACTTAAAAAAAAACTTAAGCGTCACAGCAAATCGTTCGTACTCTATAACTCGAGATCGCGAAATCAATTATCGAGAATCGTAAAGTCCCGATTAATCGCAATAGCAGGTTATCGCTTAAGTGTTTTTGAGTCGTAAAATGGAAGCTGAATCGATTTCTGAACGGCTTCACGACTTCGAATTTTGTTCGGTTGCAAGAATATGAAACAGAAATTGCTAGGCTGTTTACTTAAAAAAAAAAACAGTTTTAAATTAGTCATGCTGTTTAATATTGAAAAGTACCTATATTTAATTTTTAGGTACTTACTTACGATTTCTATGTTTTTCCATAAACTTATTTATACTTACTAGAGTATTATAAGTTTATGTGTTTTTCATAGAAAACATTTTATTAACCCGTCAGGAGGCCCTACCGGGTAAAAATACTTCAAGGGTAATTATTATTAATTGTTTTGCACATTACTGTAAAAAAAAGTGTGGTTAAAATGCAGAAACAACTAGCTTTTTTCCTCAAATTACGGATCCTTCAATGTACGTGCCATAACTTCTACAAAACTTAGGTAAATAGGTAAAGAAACATAGTTCAGATATTTCATTAATTAAATGACTAAAGATAACTACAAATACTTAACTAATATAAGCAAAACCAAAGACTCAATAATCTCATTGCTGTAACTTTTCCTCGCAACAGCCTTTCAATCTGCTCAATTCGATACAATAGTGCATCGATTATGGGACAAAATCTGGAATTGATTCGTTGCATACGCACTCCACTAACAAACCTCAAAATTCAACCCTTAACAACTCAGTTTTAAAGTTCAAAGTCGAACGGCACTTGCCAAATGACCCGAAAGAGGGAAAGATTTTAATGTCCCTTCTGTAACGTTGATAAGATTCAAAATGGCTCGCTACAAGAAAGACAATGCACGTCAAATGACAAATGCAATTTGACGTCCAACCATAAATTGTCAGAAGGAATAATAAAAGATTATCTTCCTCTGTAATAAATATAGGGGGGAGTACAATAGTTCTTTTATTAGGAGACAACGGACGTTTTTTCTGTATGAAATCGGCCCCTTTGATTGGGGGAGAAATGGCCTGCTTTCGAGATTGTTTCTAACTGGGAGTTATACGTTTTATATGAAATTGCAATTTAGAGATCGTTTTACACTGAAGACCTATCAATTTTAAACGATAAAACTCAAATTAAATCGTGACTGGAAGTATCGTAAAATGTACCAGGTAACCAATTATTTAGTTTACCTACGAATAAAATTGGCAATGAAATGGAATTGGTAAAGGTAAGTAAGGTAACTAAGGTAAGTGGTAAGGTTAGGTTAGGTTGGTGTTGTTGTAGATGTTTCCAGCATTGTTGTGTTCAAGCAGTTAGAGATAAGATAGCCAGTTCCTCAGTAATTCTTTCCGTTTCCTTTAGTTTAGCTTTAATATAAGTAATCACTTAACATCAGGTGGATAAAAAAAGGTTAGAAGATAATGAAAGTGTCTACTTGATAGAAGTTAATAGTTTCTATTCCATAGATGCTATATAATGTCTAAAACGTAGGTAACTGACTTCTTAAATACAAAACTTCTTCTTCTGACGTGAAAAATTAAACCAAATATATATTTTAAGAGATAAATCTAGCCTGAATACTAGTTTGTGTTGAAAAACGAGATTAAAAACTTCCTTGTAAGAAATATGACAAGTAAAGCTAAGCCAAACACGAAAACTGTCGTTATGGTAATCGTTATAGTAAACTATACTTATTTATGACAGCTCTCTTTGCCAGCTTTTGAAGGACTGTATAGTTTACTAATCGATTACCGTTACAATAATTTTTTTTTCCAAATACATAATATATTAGATATAAGTTAACACAAACTTACATCGCCAAACTGCTAAAGAAGTTTGTAGGCGCACGCTTATTTCAAAACTAATTTACTTTAAGTTAAAACTTAACTGCTAATAAATAACACACAAATATAACAAATATAATACTATTCCAAATAAGGCACCAAAGGGACTTACCTACATCATGCATTTTTTCATGCTACTGTTGTTGTCAAATGTCTATTGCTTTTTTGTTCTCTAAACTAAACGACTATAAGACGCGGTGCTAGTTTTCGTACAAAACAATACGATCACGATATTCACGATAAAGATTACGATAGCAACCGTTTTTCGTAATTAATTTTCTCACTTATAAAATACAAAGTAGGTAATCTTTTTTAACCAGTACTTACTTAACTTTATTAAACAGTAGAGTATTGTGGTGTATTGACCAACAGCTTTTAACTTACCTTTCATTTTCTTTGATTAGCAATAACTTCTCGTTTCAATTAGCGATTCAATTCACATCACAATAGAAATCGGTTGTTCTAATTACGTTTTGCTCCGATTTTTACGACCATTCGAATGATTTCTATGTACATTAATCGATTTAATGACCAATAAGGTATTTACAATAGCTGGCAAATATCGTTCAGTTCAGTGAGCAAAGATAATTAAATTTTAGTTTCTTTATAATAGCTTTTATTTCTCTTCGAATGTCGATTAACAAAAAATTAAAAGTGTTAAAAAATATGTTTTAAAAGGAAGAGTAAATAGCCAGACAGCAATAGGTTGGTTGTCTGTTCGAGTCCCCTCTATGCAAAATGGTGATAATTCTGTATTTCTCAGTATTTCTAGTATTTTTTCCTTAAAAAATTACTCATTAAACAAAAGATGACCATAAAATCGTTAACACAGTTTGTTATAGACCAAAATGCATATAAATTTTTACTGTAATAGACTAGTTTTCCGCCGGCGGCTTTGCCTGCATGGATATTTTCCCGGAATAAAGCCTGTATGCTATTCTAGACTATAATCTACCTCTATGTCAAATTTTATTCAGATCCGTTCAGTCGTTTCGCCGTGAAGAGTAACAAACATCTTAACACCCAAACTTTCGTATTTAAAACATTAGTAAGATTACATAATATTATGTATGTATGTAAATATGTTTTGGTAATACGTATTGTATGCAGATTGAGGGTTCTCTAATGCTCTTTATGCCACATGACAGTATGTTATTATTTACATAGTATTAAATAAACATTGCGACATCTAGACTAACAAACTGTGCCATTTATTTATAAATAGTTGTATTGAATTTGTTAGTATTTTGAGTTTAGTGCACGTTTCCATCCATAAGTTCTTACTTATTAAGCTAAATTGACTCTGTCTTGCCTTTTCTTGGCTAAATTAATAAACTTATTTATATGGAGCTTAAATTGCTTAGATCTCTTTTTGTTATCTCTTTCTATCCTTATTAGGACTGGCTAATCAACTACTTTCACGCGGATGAATTAGCGGGTATCTAATAGTTTTTAATTTAACATTATCATTAAGTTTAATTACAATGTTGAATATAATTTTTCAATGTTAAAAACGAGCCTTTCCATTACATTATTACATTATTTTGAACATTACATTATTACCTACCTTTTTTATATAAAACTGGGCAGGCATTTAACCACCATCTTGTTTGTTAACAAGATGCGGCCTAAGCTGTTGCATGCTTGTCCAGGAGATGCCTGTTCACTCTGGCCTTGAAGATACCAAGGTTGTAGTTATCGGGGAACACATAGGCAGGCAACGCATTCCATTCCTTATCGGTTCGCATAATAAACGAGAACCTTACATTATTTTGAACTCCACAGAGTGGAGCAAAAGTCAATTATCATAGCAAAACGAAAAATTCTGCCTCCTACGCGAGATCCAGCGCTGTGGTACACAAAAACGCACATGAATCACTGTGGTGAGGTATGGTATAGGCCAGAGGCTGGGAACCATACATATTGTTTCTATAGCGAAGTAATTTGCCATGCAATACATAAACTTTTGATAAAATTTTGACGTTAAAAATGTTGCAGATAATTTATTTAGTAGATATTGCGATAAATTTAATTACTTACCTATGTAAGATTAATTAGATCAAACTGTAAAGCTATCGTAAGTCATTACATGTTACATCGTCGTGGTGAACAACGATAACCATAGTGATATAATTTTAACAGTTCTTTTTTCGTTTCAGGTAATTGAATCACGATCTTCTATCATTTAAAAAACGTCTATAATACCTAACCTACTTTGTAAGTATACGTAGTACAATTTCCACTAATTTAAACGGCTTAGATGCTTTTTTCTAGTATGAAAACCTTATTAAATGGTTTTTATTTCAGGTTGCAATGATACGATACAATGTAATAAACGTAAATTTTCCTGTTTTGTCCTTTTTTGTCCACTACGGGGTTGCACTTAGCCTTCATCACACCTGATGTTTAGTGAAGATTAGGCTGTAGGTGGCAGATAGCCACCAAAAGGCTTTGATGGGACATACAATACGTACTCCCACTGAGAGTCGAACCCCGGACCTCTGGGTCTTATACTGGTAGTGATTACCACAGAATACTACTAGACCACATGCTTTTAAGGTCTTATTCTTAAGAGGAGTGTCTAAAAAACGGCGATAACGTTTTCTACTCTCTAAACCTTAACATACAGCAATGAATTTTCGGTATGTTGCTGAAATGAAGAAGAACTAGAGCTGTACGTTTTTTTTCTTTTAATATTCGTTGTAGATTTGAAAATATGGGTACTTTTTTGTTTCATATGAAATCACTAAAGTGTATATATTTCAAAAGCTATGATAAATATTAAAAAAACAACGTACAGCCCTAGTCCTTATGCATTTCAACAACATACCAAAAATTCATTGCTCAATCAAAACGTTATGAAAACGTTAGGTATGTATGAGCTTATAACGTAAACTTTCTCTATCTTATCCCTTGGCCTAAAAGAGTAGCGGCGCAGTATTTCATAATTTTATCGCTAATGTAACCAGAACAGGTACCTCTGTACGTTTGTACGTTTGTGCTCCTCGCTTCCGCGCTCGCATTGTTGTTGTTTCGCTCGGTTTGTGGCATGCATAAGCTAGAATGTAGGGCTGTAACTGTGAGTTTGTTTTGTCTGTGAACGAAATTTTGATGTAGTGCATATGGCGCAGCGCGAAGAATTTAAGGCTATCACTTCGCTGCGCTACGCGATCGCCTTAAATTCTTCTAACCTATCACGTGTTCTACAGGACTACACTCCTACAATTATTTCATGAAACAAATCTAGATAGATATTACTATATCACTAAACTTGAACCGTATTATAATTATATTTCAATTAAAATAGTTATACGAATGCGAGTTATTACTATCTTACGGCACATAATTATAAATATTCCCTAGGGATATAACTATATCACGGCTTTATCTATCTTACGGCGACACATACATTCATACATAGAGTGCGCGCCAGATAAGTCTGCGCTCGGTCAAAATCGAATACTAATCCTTTCCATAAGCTTAGAACTAAAAAATGTATTGTCTTTGATAATGACATCCTAAAGAAAAAGGAACACTCCGTATACACGCGTGCCATTGCAAACAACAGACTTAGAATCGAGAAGGCAAATAATGCATATGGCGAGAGGACGGCCAGTTATATTGTGCCTAGAATAATTAACCAACTACCACCCGATTTAATCGAGAGCATTACGCCAAGCAATTTAAAAATAAAACTGAAGCGATACTTTTTACGCAACATAGAATTAGTAAACACACCATAGCACAATAATGTTACCCTAACCTTATAATTAGTCTTTGTTTTAGTTTTTCCTAATGTCTTTTTGTTTTAGAAGCTTTTCATTTAACTTGCTGTGTATCTATAAATTTGACCCAAAAGTAATGAATTATGAAAATATTACCTTGTCATAAAAGTATTTAACTACTTACAAAAAAATATTTAATTAATTCTTATTTATTTATCTACATTGTATATCACACAGTGTTTTAATTAATTGTTTTAACTGTTTTCGATCTCGACGTAGAAACCTAACACATATTATAAGCCAATGTGGTTTTCTTTGTGTTAGTAATGTAGCTTAAGTTCTCAATTGTATTTTTTATTATGCTAAATAAATTCAAAACAGCGATTCAAAAATAGCGCGATGCAGAATAGGTTCCTAAAATAAATTGCTTTCTTTCGTACTCTGACCTTCTAAAAACTGGATCGCAAATGAATTGCTAAATGTGAATGACCGAACGATTTGTGTCCTTATTTCTTCTACCCGTCTCTTTCACTCGATTCTGTCATGCCCGGAGAGTAAGAGGGACGGGTATAATCTGCAGGTATCATGTTAGCTTGGCCGAGTTATAAGTCAAACATGCCTACACGACAGCTTAGCGGCTGTGAAATGTCACTGAATGATCACTGAATCGCTGTCGTTGATATTAAGCTGTCGTGGTACGAATAAGCGAAGCAGATCACTTTAGGTCCTAAACAAAACCGCAATAAGAGTTGATGGTAGGCACCCTGTTTCCCATTTTCCTTGGTCGGACAAATGATAGAGTGAAGAAAATTATATTTCTTCTGCTTCTGCGTCTGTAGGCTAATATCTAACTAGATACCTATGTATACAATTATACTTAATTGATACATAAGCATATTTTTTTTAAATCCATGTGAATAAAAAGTATTTGACTTTGATTAGTTCTGATAAAAAATAGGAAAAAATTTCGTAGAATTAAGAAATGAAATAAATAAATGTTGTGAACACCACCACCCACCATACATTGCTCCAATTCCAAATTAAGTACTTAGTTGTGAGATGAGATGAGAAATGGGAAACAGCGACGAGTTTTACCGCATATATCCAGACATGAGCAAGCTTCACCAAAACGGCTCTGTGGTCTAGTGGTTCATACCACCGATTTCAGACCAAAAGGTCCCGGGTTCGATTCCCAGTGGGGGTACATATTGTATTCGGTTTGGTTGGTGGTAGGACTTGTTCTTAGTCCGCCTGGCTAGCTACCACCATCTTATCTAAGTCTGGCGCTATAACAATGATGTTTTCAGCATTATTGTGTTCCGGCAGTTAAGAGATCCGATAGCCAGTTCCTCAGTGATTGAGGATTCCGGGAGTAGTACGCTTCCACCTTCAGCCTTATCACCACTTATCATCAGGTGTGATGAAGGCTAAATGCTACCCATTTGTGGATAAAAAAAACGGGAATCGAACCTAGGACACACAGTGAGAAAAAAACTTTTCTTCATCTTCTATACCAGAAATCGAACTCATTACCTCAGAGATAGCGGCACCTTGAAAACCAGTGTGTAAAAAAAAGGTTGACAGGAGTGATCAATATAATATGTGATGTTGTCTGGCATTCAATGTTTGTATAATACCATACGTTTATATATACCATAAGTTTATTTCCCAACAAATATTGAGAAATGATATTGAGAATGAATGAGCTGCCTGTCTCTGTGTTCCCTGATACTTACAACCCAGGTCTCTTAATTCGAGAGTAAATAAGCTTCTCCTGGGCAGGCATGTAGGTAACATCCTAGACTGCATCCTTTTAGCCAAACAAGATGGCGGTCAAATGCTTTCCCGGTTTTGAATAAAATAAAATATAATTCATTAAGGTCGCAATTCAAACTTTTTGACATTGACACTTTATATTTTTGACGCTTTCAAACAAATTATTTGCAAAATGGCTCATGATTCAATTGGTTCGACTGTACATACTGAGTAACGTACTATAAAGGTACTTTCTTTAAATAAACGCGTCTCAAGTGACCTGGATAAGTTAAACTTACAGCCCTGCGACTCACGAAGGCATTATAAATCAGCATATTCCCCGTTTAAGTTCAGTAGGTGTCTGATTTAGTACCTATCCATACAGCCTCTTATGCTAACTAGCTAACCTGGAGCGTAAGAAATATATTCTTATTATTCCTATGGTATACTAGCGCTTTTAAATTCCTCAATGTCTCAAAACTAAGGTCTTATTGACCAGTGTGTGTTGCCAGTTATGACTTATGGAAGCGAGACGTGGTCTTTTACTTTGGGTCTCATAAGAAGGCTCAAGGTCACCCAGCGAGCAATAGAGAGAGCGATGCTTGGTACTTCCCTGCTCGATCGAATCAGAAATGATGAGATCCGCAGGAGAACTAAAACGACCGACATCGCTCGAAGGATTGCTCAGTTGAAGTGGTAGTGGGCGGGACACATTGCGCGGAGAACCGATGGCCGTTGGGGCGGAAAGGTAGGTAAGGAAAGGAAAGGAATTCAAATGACACTTGAAGCCCATACCCATATCCAGATTTTTTTGCCGGTAGCCCCCCTGGTCAAGGTCGCGGGAAGCCGCTAGATTCGGGCAGCGCAGGACCGATAATTGTGGAGATCCTTGGGGGAGGCCTATGCCCAGCAGTGGGCGTCGTACGGCTGAAATGATGATGATGATGATGCTAGCGCTCTGCTCGCGATTTCGTCTGCGCGGACCCCCTTTTTTACCCCTTTGAATTTCCAAAAATCCTCTCTTGTGCTCCCCTACACTCCCCAAGGAACGTACCTACTAGTGATGTAACGAATATTCGCATTCGCATTCGCATCCGCGAATATTCGCTTATTTCTTAATATTCGCATTCGCATTCGTATTCGCAAACACTGTGCGAATATTTTGCGAATATGAACGCAAGAAGAAATATCCACTTTTCAGAAGTCGGTTGGGTTTTTTTTTGGATTCGTAAACTCATTTAGACTCCTGTAGGGCTAGCACAACTTGAGCGCGACTCGAGTGAGAAAGAGTCGCGGGCACATTCAACCAATCAGATCGCTCGTAGATAGCGGGCGCGTGACTTAAGACGACGTGCTGATTGGATGAAAGGAGCGCGACAAAGAGTCGCACTAAGTTGTGCTAGACCTACTGGACTTCCAAAAAACGCTGTTATATATAAAAGTTGCTGTTCCATGTAGAAAGACACTCTTGTTTAATCTTGAGACGTGCCTATTCTATATTCTTCTCGTCTTGAGTAGAATTCGAGTGATGAAAAAGGTGTTCTGATCTTTGTACATTTGGTAAGGCGGCTGTGACAGTTTATTGAGAGCTTTGAGCCTTTCTTTCAATACGTTTTGAATCTTGTGTGAAACATTCGCATTCGTATTCGCGAATGTTTAAAAATTAACATTCGTTACATCACTAGTACCTACATGCCAAATTTCAGCTTCTTGCGCCCAGTAGTTTTGGCTGTGTGTTGTCTGTCTGTCAATCAGTCAGTTCAGTAGCGCTGAGCTTGACGACTCCGTAGCTCAGTGGTTAGAGCAGTCGCCCGGATAGCGGAAGGTCGTGGGTTCGAGTCCCATCGGAGCTGTATGTGAGACTTGCATTGTAAATGCAAAAAAGTAAAAATTAAAATTAATAATTGTTAGTACTATTATGCAAACAGGTTAATATTTACTTAAAGAATTACACTAAGGCGCTACTCGGAAAAAGTATGGACTTTTTGATATGAAACTATGGGATGGTTAGAGTTGTTACAAATCTGGTAATAAGATAACTATGTATTTCTTTATACCTTTATCTAGAATCGTATAGTTTCAAAAACACGATTTTATTATTTTGGCTCGACACTTTTTATTTTCGAAAAGACCTCAAAAAAATACGAAATTTCAAGATTATTTTTAAATGGAGTTACATAGACTATTGGAAATTGGATGAATTAGTGGACACCAATAATATTTAGGATCGTATAGAAGCATTTTTAAAAAATCGCTATAGTTTTTTAATACAAGGTGATTTTGTGTTATTTTTGCCTAATCTACAAAATCGGTCTCGCTCCCGCGCGCGTCGTTTTCTCATTGCTATCTCGCTTCAGCATAATTTTTCCGCGTATCGCCTTAAGTAAATATAAAATCGTTACTTATTAAAAACCGGTTCACACTTAAGTGGTCCAATATTTTTCATAACAAAAAAATTGCTAGTCCCATTAACTACTTAATCTGAAATGGTTTCTAAACAAAATTTCTCGTCACCCGAAACATTAGCACAACGGAATTTTAAGAACCACCTTGTTCACCTTTAGATTACGCTTAATCATCAGTAAGTCAACACTAATACAAATTCTAAGAAGCATATCGGATCGTAACAAAGTCTTTTGGATCGTCACATTTCACAATTAAAACAATGAGTGTAATATGATTGCACAATGCAAACGACCACCCATTGAATTGAGTCGGAATTTATATGGAGTATGGAGAGTACAATCCACTGCAGTTTAGTTCGTGCACTTCCGTACAATTGGGTATTTGACTATTGTTGAAATGTTGATATTTAACTATGAGATTCAGAAATATAACATTATTGAATAACAAATGTGAAAAAAGAAATTCAATCTGTATTATAACAAGCGAATTATGAGCTACTTTATTGTGACCATAGCTATCTCTTTCTAAAACGAAATTTTCTATGGCGAGAGTATGGCGTTATAGATATGTGACGTCACATTTCTATAGCGCTCTCCTTGTCTAATTAGAAAGTTTGATGATCTATATCGCTGAAACTATGCAAGATATTAGAAAATAAATACCTATGTTGCTACTAATTCAATGAACATTTTAAATCAATAAAAAAAATTCAGTCAAATACCCAATTGCTGGCTTCCTTTGCTACAGGTAACCCTAATACAAGCATAATACCACATGAATATAATACCTTCGATCAACAATAACACCTAGTTCTAGATACATAGTTGGAGTGACAGACATGGCCGAGCGTTATACTCCCACTTGTTGGCAACGAGAGGATCGTGTACCGGCCGCGACTCAAGAAACAACGACGAGCCTTGTCCTGTGCCGGGCCTCTGGAATGTGTTTACATAGAACTTTTGATATATGACCAAGCGGCGTAGCGTTTCAACGCTGGGACGCTGTACATTTTGTTTAGATTAACGTAATTAAGTCCCGTGTGTTGGTTCTGATATTATTTGTTTAAATTTAGCTGAGTTGTATGTACCATGAATTCGCTTTGTGGGAACTGAGGAGAGTTGAAGTAGAACCGTCTTGTAGCGTACACGCTCCGGTGCTCTGTTCAAAGTTTTATTTGTGCTTAATGAATTAAGTATATTATTGTGTGTTGAAGTAAATAGTTAGTGTTAATTGGGACTTTTATTAATAACTTAAGTTAATTTTAACATCAGAAGTGACAAGTTTCTCACGCAAATCATTATGGGAAAACATAAAAGAAATCGAGCCCTATCTACATCGAGCGAAAGCAGCAGAGCTCGAACACCGTCACCCCCGCCTCCTGAGAAAAGGAAACGCAAGGTATCTCGTAAAGATGACACAGAAATTGTGAGTACAAGCACGTCGATAAATTTATACAATATGATACCAGAGTTTGACCCATTAACTGATAATGTTCTGTCGTGGCTTAATGTGATAGAGTCCTATTCATCTACCTTTTCATGGAACGACAGCATGATCCGTTATCAGGCGCTAAATAAATTAAAGGGATCAGCTAAAATTTGGTACGACTCCTTGTTACGCAATCATTACACATGGACGGAGTGGTTATGGAAGGATTGGAAACAGAAAATATTAACAAGTTTTCGGGTGAAACGAAACATGTTCGAATCACTCAAAGAAATAATCGATAAAAAGCCGTCTAATAGCCAATCATTATACACATTCTTTTTCGAGCAAAAATCCAAAATAGATTCCTTACACCTTAATTTTACGGAACATGATTCAATTTCAATTATTTTAGGAAATATTGCTGATGATAACATCAGTGCATCAGTCGAAGCAAGTAATTTTCAAACATGTGACGGTTTAGCTGCATTTTTACATGGTCGTGTTTATAAGCCACCCGTGTCAAAGACAATTAAATCTAGTTTTACTGGCCAGTATGTATCACGTGATATAAACACAAGTCCTAAGAACTTACCATCGATGCAACCATCAACTATAGAGTCGTCGACCACAATTTCAAGTCAAGCAAAAACAACTTCACCTTTTCACAAAACTAGCAGCGGCCAGTTTTTAGGTCGTAATCCCATCGAATGTTATAATTGCGGAGGTAATCACAAAAAAGCACAATGTACTTTGAAGTGCGAGTTTTGTGGAAAGCGAGGGCACACCGAAACTATGTGTTTTCACAAAAAGAATTTGACAGCTGAACAAAATAAAAACGTAGATTCACAGGAAGTAGCTGTTCCCTTATCACAGAACGATTAGTACGGGAATACTCACTATCAATCATATTATTAGAAACTCCTATCACGTTACAAGGATTTTCAAGTGACAACGTTAAAACCATATAACTGAAAATGATAAAACAAAAATTAAAATGTATACTCATGTAGGAAATAAATTTACTTTTAATTAAGTATGTTCAGCGTTTTCGGGATTAAAAATAGATACTATCAAATAAAAATTAATGTCTACCTAATTCATAAGACTACATTCATTTCATTACCGAAGATGGACATTATGAATTTTTAAGATTACCATTCGGTTTGGCGAATGTCCCTTCGTGTTTTCAGTGAAATATTTGAAACCGAAATAGTCCACCAGAGCCCTAATACATTTGTAAACAAAATTAGAGACAATTAATTGGAAACTATTGCAAAAACAATGTAAGTGCTTTTTATTACTTACATAATTATTTTAATTTATTTATCGTATTTTTTTTGGTTAGGTAAGAAATTCTAGAGTTAAATATCACTCTGCTTTTTATGTGTATATTAAACAAATAAATAAATTTTTAATCGCATGTTGTGAGCGGTTGTAATAGAGATACCAATTAATGTTATTTTTTTGTTGTTGTTGTAACTGTTCACAACTATTGATTTGAATTTTGTAGGTAACTGTCCCTAAGAATAAATAATAAAAAAAAAATACATTAAAAATTGTCTCAACTGCATTTACTACAAAAATAAAGGTGGAGCCTTCGATCAACAATTGTACTAGATGAAGGCTCACGAACTAAATGAAAACTTTACAAGTACCAATATAAATTGGTAGTGGTGGATTCTCTCACTAAATTAGTTTTTATTTCTGCGGTGAGATGGGCAGACAGTAACGGTGTAACATAATTATGAAATGGACAATATTTTAAAGATTTTTGGTAATCCCCGAATAATTGCAGACGCAGGATCTGCATTTATTTCTTACACATTCAAGGAATATTGCTCGAACAAGAATATTAGGCTTCAAACGATCGCGACGGGAATGCCTAGGTCTAATGGTCAGAATGAGAGACTTAACAAAACAATTCTAGAACCCATAAGAACCATAGGAGTAAACGTGACTGAAAATAGATGGGATCAATGTATTAAGCCCCTACAACAAACACTTAGGTATTAGCACATTTCAAAAAATAATCAAAACTGTACCTAGCGAGGTGTTACTTGGATACAAACTGAAGACTGATAGTAATTTAGTTGCGCTGTAACCTGATGAGGCTGTTGATGCTACTCAACTGCGCGTAGAGGTAGACGAGAATATCAAAACGGATTCTGAATCACAAAAGCAAAGATTTGACAAGATACGTGCTCAGGCTAAAAAGTTCTTATGCAGATTCCAAGTCAAAGTAACGATGGTCAAAGCCGAAAGCTACTGCCGGTTTTCAAGGTGTATCTACAGGTCAGAGTTCAGACCGTTGCCGAAAATATATGAAACCAGGGATAAATATGAATGATTGGAACCTACACGACGTACAGTATTTGAAATTAAAAAAAAACGTACGTGTTGGCAAGGTAAAACTACAGAACGATATTTAGAGGCGAATGTGTTATGTTTCATTACTTTATTTATTTCATTGTTTGAGTAATGATAAAGACAATTTGTCGCCTATTGTGATCATAAAATTAAGTAACAGTTACAAGAAATAGTAGGTACGATACTTTGCTAATATAAAATCTTATGATATCTTGATGTTCTGGATGTCTTGTGTAGTAAATTATATGATTTCCTAAGTCTAAAGGAGTCGTATAGTTGTGTAGTAAATGATAAGATTTCCTAAGTCTAAAGGAGTCGTATAGTTGTGTTTGGTTATAGGCATTGAGAGACGTACCCTAAGACTAAAGGGACGACTTTGTTTTGCTCTGATGACAATAAAGCTTTATGGTTGCAGGAATCGCCTAAGACTAAAGGGATTGCCTAAAGCAACGGAAGAAAATGAGACAGTTGAGTCCTTTAGACTTTATGTGCAAAAGTCGGCCTAAGACTAAAGGGACTGCTATTATGCAATGAAGGCCACAACTGTCTATTGTATTTATCAAACATCTGGAACGTCATGATAGGAGGATTCTAATGGAGGTCTATTCTTCTGGCTGCAGGAGTCGTGGCCTAAAATAAAGGGACTGCCTAAAGCACCAGAGGAATATGTGACAGTTGAGTCCTTTAGACTTTATGTGCAAAAGTCGGCCTATGATTAAAGGGACTGCTATAATGAACTAAAGGCTACAACTGTCTTAACTGTCTATTAGTATTTCTCAAACATCTAGAGCATCATGATGGGCCGAGACGCTTAGACTACGTCATAAACAATACAAATCATAAATAGAGGTGTTTCTTTATGTCACAGATTGTAAACTATCAATAGGGGTGTGGAGCGTCCGCGGAAGTGCCTGGGGCAGGCACACTGCAGCATGGCCGTGTTGGCAACGAGAGGATCGTGTACCGGCCGCGACTCAAGAAACAACGACGAGCCTTGTCCTGTGCCGGGCCTCTGGAATGTGTTTACATAGAACTTTTGATATATGACCAAGCGGCGTAGCGTTTCAACGCTGGGACGCTGTACATTTTGTTTAGATTAACGTAATTAAGTCCCGTGTGTTGGTTCTGATATTATTTGTTTAAATTTAGCTGAGTTGTATGTACCATGAATTCGCTTTGTGGGAACTGAGGAGAGTTGAAGTAGAACCGTCTTGTAGCGTACACGCTCCGGTGCTCTGTTCAAAGTTTTATTTGTGCTTAATGAATTAAGTATATTATTGTGTGTTGAAGTAAATAGTTAGTGTTAATTGGGACTTTTATTAATAACTTAAGTTAATTTTAACACACTTGAGAGTATAATTATAAGTAGTTTATTTTGACAGTGTCAATAATATTATAGTATTTCAAACTTGGAACACTTCCTGTCATTTATAATGTAAGATCGTAACATTCGTAACCTTTTTTCTCCGTTTAAAAAAAGTCACTGTGCCATTTATAAAGTTTTCATTTAGTTCGTGAGCCTTCATATTGTTGATCAAAGCCTACCGTAATATTTATTTCTATATTTTATTACTTATTTATTTCCTTTTTTTATAGTGAGGGGGGTAGAGGTAACCAAAATTCATCGTTAACTATTGTGCAATTACATACACTATCGCGTTTAAATAAACAAACAATCGCTTTATGTTATTAGTTTTTATTTTACGTTTTAGATTTTAAATGCAATCAACAATAGCACTGTTCATCAAAGGCAATGGTTCACTATTTATTTCATTGTATTTTGCCTATCCAATTCATACCTACTAATTGAGCCATTACTTTTATAGATACACCAACATACTGAGATTTTCTCAGTATGTTGGTGACAATAGATATTCGATACCAAAATTTCTTACATTGTTGTGAAATATTCAGGTGTTGATTTGTGATGAAATTTACAGAGCAGCGATCTTAGGGCGTTTATGCACTACAGTGAAGATGAAAACACAATTTATTTATATGGAAACTTATTTTAAGTATATCAATATAACGTTTTTAAAAAAAAATTAACCGCCTTCAAAAAGGATCTTCATACAAAAATTCACAAACACAAAGAAACGAAAAAAATAATAAGATTTTTTAATTAAAAGGACGATGATACGTGACGTGATTATCCAAATCGGTTCATTAACTTAAAAGTTCTAAGGTAACACACATCAAAAATAAAAAAAAAATATAAGTAGTCGAATTGATAACCTCCTTCTTTTTTGAAGTAGGTAGGTAGGTAGTAGAAACTACCCTGGATCCGTTAATGGAAAACAGTCAGGCACCTAATAGTTTATCTTTATGTCCAATCGTTTATCGAATCAAGGAATTCCAATTTTATTATATCACATACCTACATACAGGTCAAACCTAATTTTTTGAAGTCGGTTAAAAATACAAACTTTACCTCGTATCGAATACAGTTCAACAAGTTGACTTTACAAATGGCTGGGCCACACGCCATCTGTATGTAAACTATGTTAGTAAGGTTTCCCATAAATCAATTTCGTAATTTTTCTCTGTAACGTTCTTGTATTTTATGTTCGTTGCGAAGTAATTCTGAGTATTTTTACTTTATTGTTTAATACTTTGGGGTGTGAAATGAAGCTTAACAATACATTGTAGACTGTTATTGTATAGGTACTTAAGGTCAAGTGAACAAAACGTACTCCAGGGTGCCTACCATCAACTTTAAAGACAGCGATTTAAAAAAAGCGCGATGCAGAATAGGTTCCTAAAATGAATTGCTTTCTTTCGTACTATGACCTTCTTAAAACTGGGGGGTAATTGTCTAACTCAACATCAATCGCAATCGCATTCAGTTTGAAAGATATTGCACGGCCAACAAAATTTTTGACAACTTTCTTCAACAACAAGTAATGGATGCATGATGGATGTCAAACTGAAAGCGATTGCGATTGATGTTGAGTTAGACAATTACCCCCCTGGATCGCAAATGAATTGCTAAATGTGAATAACCGAACAATTTGTGTCCTTATTTCTTCTACCCGTCTCTTTCACTTGAATCTGTCTTGTCCGGAGAGTGAAAGGGACTCACTGAAGGGAACAGGATCACTGAATCGCTGTCATTGATATTAAGCTGTCGTGGTACGAATAGGCGAAGCAGTTCAGTTTAGGTCCTAAACAGAACCGCAATAAGAGTTGATGGTAGGCATCCTGATCGTGTCAGTTTTTATTTTCGTAGTAATCAAAAACGCTTCTGTGATAATCAGATATGCTTCTGTGATAATCAGAGGTCAGAGGAGCCTGTAGCGCAATATTTTACGCGCCCGGTCTGCGGTCGTTAAGGCTAAGCAATGTTTGCAACGGTCGATCACGGGATGGGTGACCAAACATTATCTTGAGCTCCTCCGTGCTTCCGAAGGCACGTTAAGCCGTTGGTCCCGGCTGCATTTGCAGTCGTTAATTAATACCCACCAATCCGCATTGGGCCCGTGTAGTGGATTATGGCCCATTCTCCTTATCCATCCATAAGGAAAGCCTGTGCCCCAGCAGTGGAGACATTTAAATGGCCGATGATCAATCAGAGATGAGAAAGTAAAGTTCCCTTAATGTTGATTGAACCAAATATGACTAGTAAGACTCCGTAGCTCAGTGGTCAGAGCATTCGCCCGGACAGTGAAAGGTCGTGAGTTCAAATCCCATCGGATTGAAATAGTTGTGAGACGGGTCGGCTCGACTTTTTCTAATAGGTACTTCATTTTCAATTTTTCAGATTGACTACTTACGCAAAACGTTAATTTTCGTTTTGTAGTTTTTTATGAATGCTAATGTTTTATTATAATCCGCAGCAATGATTGATCTAATAAAATAATCATAAGTATACCATAGAATTATATGTCATGTTCTACAAAATGTATTGATAGGCTGTTTGTTATTATTTAACTATCCGAAATAAAAAAATAAAAAATCTCTCTAAAACAAATAAAGAAATATCGCAGTCTGGTGTACACGCGCCCTTACACGACGCAACCCTACTTGCATACCCAGGGTTGTCACGCACGACATAATTGAAATTCTTGCGTAGCTAAGAGCGTTCGTTTCACTCCAAATAGCCGATTATTACCTGAACTAATTTGATTTAGTACCCCCGTGTCAATAAGGTGAGGGTAGGTACAGATATTGCAAACATGTGAAGCTTAATTGGGAATCATAATTTAATATTTGGGCTTCGAAGATGAGTTGGAGATGACGTAATTGTAATTTCATTCTGGTTTTTAAAATAAAGTTAGTATATTACTTTTAGGCGCGTGCACTGAATGTACCCATTTGTTTGAAAAAGTATTTTTATATCTTCTTTGAAACACGTTGTGTCAAAGTTGAAATGAAATGGAATTTAAGATGACGTTAGTAAGACACTAATAAAAAACAAATATGTAAGTATAGTAAAAATATCTAGCCGTCTAGCCTTAGTTTCAAAAAAAAATTGTGTTACGGATACTGTAGACATAACGAATAAATATTTTCATCGTAAATTTTATTTTTTATATTTCTTTATACATTGACGGGGTACCAAAATAAATCAAGACAAACACACAGTCATGTTCATACTAGCAAATATTTTGACTTGTGCTGTAATCGAACATACTTTTGCCACATCTGTGTGTTGCAGAGGTGTATCTGCCTACTAACAAAAATAAATATCTTTAGTCAACACTTTCGTTTTTGCGGCTTTACAAATACACATACATACACTTAATTTTCTCTTTTTCGCTGCCTGCCACTGCAAAACTTTCCACCAAACCAATTGGCTAGTCATAATCATAAGGCCATTTTCAGCAGCGGCAACCCTAAATTGCTAAACGCATCCCCAGGGCTGGCAACTTCCACAATTTGGCTGGGCAACTTCGCTGTCCATCCCATAACATATTTACTGCACCGAAATATTAATCTGTGCCGTAACGAACTGACCATAGTTCGTTGAATGACATAGACTCTATGTCATAGAGTAACAATGCAGGCTATCGGAAAGTTTAATGCCTATCAAATTGTGTTGAAACGTTTGTGCATTTTGAGCTTTAATACAAGACTATTGTCATTGTTGGTAAACAAATTAAAAAAGACTACATTAAACCTATATCCTAAACTTTTCAATCTTAAAAAATAGAGGTCAAATTTCTTGATGATTGTCAAGCATTTAATGCGTGAATTACGCGTGTGCAACTGCGCCGAAATATAGGGAACTCGAAAACAAATTTAAACATGGTAAAAATCTCGTCTTTTTATAATAGTTTTTTAAAGTAGCTCTCCGCGGTTTCACCCGCGTTGTACTTGTTCCCGTGGAAATATCGGTAACAAATATAGCCTATGTTACTCAGGAAGAACTTAGCTTTCTAATAGTGATACATTTTTAAAATCAGTCTTGAAGTTTTTGAGTTTATTCGTTAAAAAAATACATGCCTTTTCTTTAAATCATTGCACATCGCTCGCTTCAATGTAAAATGCCAATAAACCTTGTAGCCGTTTGATTGTCAGTCACTTGAGTCAGAAGCGATACCAATATAATCAATCACAGAATAAATAAATATAATATGATGACATCCTACTTATGTAAATGTGAAAGTTTAGATGTTTGGACGTTTAGATGTTTGGATGTTTGTATGTTTGTTACTCAATCACGCCAAAACGGCTGAACGGATTTAGCTGAAATTTGGGACACAGATACTTTGTAGCCTGGAGAGGAACATAGGCTACTTTTGATCCCGGAAAAACATCACATTCTCGCGGGATAACGTCGTGTAGTCCACGCTGGCGAAGCCGCGGGCGGAAAGTTAGTATTTTATAAAGTCTCATTTAGACCCTAAGTTTTGACCGAACTATTTCTTTTTGCTTGTGAGATGCGAGAAACGTTACTAAGTATCGAATATGTTGTATGTAGGTTAGGTTGATAATGAGACACCTATTTTAATTAAAACTTTAATCTATGTTTATTACACTGCTCAAATGGCCCGTAGTATTCATTGCAAAAGTTGCTGAATGTTTTGGGAACTTCAATGCATTTTGCATTGCGTGTAAAATTGGCTTTGTTAGTTGCAGTTATTCGTATTTGGTATTTTGGAAGATAATTGCGTTCTTATTTATTTATTGTAGTGCTTTTGAAATTATTGTGAGTTAAAGGGGTAATATTCAAAGAGACAAAGAAGAATACCTACAGGCTGCTTGACGCGAAAAAAATCTAAGTCGGTGAAGTAAAACTGACGGCTTCCGTGGCCGAGTGGCGTACGCACCTGTTTGCCGCAAGGTGCTGAGCTGGTATCTCTAGAGGTCCCGGGTTCGATTCCCGGACGGGTAAATATTGAAAAAGAGCAATTTTTCCGCGTGTCTGCTGGGGTGTATGTGGTTCATACCCGTCGTTGTTTCCAATTTCCATAATACTAGTGAAGTAGTGCTTAATCTTCTAGTTTGGTATTGAATGTATGTGTGTGAAACATGTGTGTGATGTCCAATATTTATTTTATTTATTTATTTAATTTAGGGCCAACAACTTATTATGAAAAAGCACGTATTTATATTTTTGAAAATCTATACTTAATATTATAAATGTGTTAGTGTGTTTGTCCGTCTTTCACGTCAAAACGGAGCAACGGTTTTTGGTATGGGGATAGTTTGAAAGCTGAAATGTGACATAGGCTACTTGTTATCCCGGAAAAATCCCGGTCGTGTAGTCTACGCGGGCGAAGCCGCGGGCGGAATGCTAGTAGAATGTAATAAATGGAGCAACTGATGTGAATTAGTTTGTGTGCATTTCTTTACTTTAGATGACATCTTAGTATGTTTTCAGTATAGTTAGACGACCAGTCATAACCTTTTATCTTTACTAATACCTATTATAAAGAGGAAAGATTTGATTGTTTGTTTGCATCGAGTAGGCTGAGAAAATACTGGACCGATTTAAAAAAAATCTTTCACCATTAGAAAGCTACATTCTTCCCAAGTGACATAGGTTATATTTTATCCCGATATTCCCACGGGAACGGGTACCACGCGGGTGAAACCGCGAGGATCCGCTAGTCCAAACATAAAAATTTACCTCTTTATAATAATTACCGTACATTTTGGTATCACAAAGTTACCTATAAGTACTGTATTACGAAGTGTAAAGTTCTTCTATTACAGAATGTCGGTTTAAGTTTCACAATAAAACTTTCCGAATACTTTTCGTTATGGCATTGTAAGTTTGTACTTTGTCGCAGCTTTTGATTCAAACTTCAGTTTTAAGCTAACCGTTAAATAAAATGTTTCGAACTACTGGTTTTGTACAGTTCAGCGTGTTTTTACTTAACTTGAATACCTACCTATACCTAGGTACTGAGTTTGTGTTAAAGTAATTAACAACAAAGTTGTTTATTCATGAATTCAAAGTATCTTATTTTAATATATCGTGTAAGTATAACTTCGTGACAAGTTTGTCTAAAGAAAAACAATAATGTTTTCAATATTCACTAAGATAATCTCATTACACTCTCTACAATATAACTACAAAAATATATGTGCAAAACTGCAAACCCGTTAACAGTTTCGTCAAAGAATACTATAATATTTCTATTATATTCGTTGTGGAAAGCGAATTAAGATTTCAACACAATATTATTTCCGTATTTTTTCTATTCTATCCAGCAATCATTGTTTTTAAATAAATACTTATTGCATGAACTTATTTATCTCAGTAAGTAACTTCTTATTGAGTTATAGGTAAGTAAGTACTTTGATTAAATTATATTTTTACCGTGTAATATGTTGCAATTTTAGTTCAGGACGACTGAACTAAAATTGCAACATATTAAAATCATTAAAATAGGCACGATAAATTAATCATTATTAACCAAAAAACTTTCAAGGCAGTAACCAACGGCGCTCATAATATCTAAGCTTATATCGGCTGCATATAAATCATTCCAGTCACGAATTTAAGACAGTAATAACCCCATAATATTCGTTTTCACACAGTTCATATAGAGCGGCATAAATCACACTGGTTGGCAAAAACAACCACTAATTCATTCAAAGTTCGGTGCTACTTCTATTCTACCAGCTAGGGCTGTCATTAGCAGCTTTTTTAATCAATTCAGACAATGATCGATGGTGAACTTAATAAGTGACCAATTAAACTAACTCCCAAATACTTAAACGCTACTCAACTTAAGGAGTGCCTCAAACATCGCCCTGTCGCTTTAAATGTCAAAGGTATGAAAGAGACGCCATGATGTCAGGCATAAATATGATAAGACAGTATAATTAACTGCAGGCTATTATATTTTAGATATTATTTAAAACTAACCCATTGTCATGACTTATTGGTTATTTTTAAGCTTTTCATCTTTTACATAATCGTTACTTGTCTTCAATAATATACAAGGAGACAATTTATATTACAATCTATAAAGATGCCGACATATTTGTTGATCCACTAGCCTTATTAAGTATTAAGATTAGGTAGTTAATTTTTAGCTAAGAAGGTATTTATGTATTTTTTTGTTTTCTGAATATCTTTTCTGTTCTGTATTTTTATATATTGTAATGTTTTGGCACAATAACTGTAAGTTGCAATGTAAATTATGTTAATAAACAAAATAAAAACAAAATTAATATAATTATTATGTTTGGCTATCGAACCTCCATTTTATTTTAACTGATATACTTACTTAAGAGAACAAATTTTCATATAAACAGTTTCGAATATATTGCTCATTTTTTATGATTAACTTGATTATCAAATTTATATTTTCCTCTTTTTTACAGGTAAATAACTCTTTTACGGAATTTGGCAACTTACCTTGTTACCAATTGGGGTAAGTAAGAACAATAAAAAAAAACCTGTACCTATATTTAAGAATTTAAGTCAAATAAAATTGACAACCCTGTTTCTAGAACACCTAGGTCACTGCTAATCGAACTACATAGCGTAAATTTCAAACTTATATCAAATTATTTGTGAGTTTCTCAGTCTTCACTTCAGAATTTTTAAATAAACAAAATTTTTAACTATAAGTCAGACTTCTGTATCAGGTTTCATTAGGATATTAATTACCTATTCTTTAGATAAAAACTATTATAGTTTCAAAAAACCTTACTTTTTCTATGTTCTATTCTATGTTCTTGACAAATAAGTTATTCTTATTCTTTATTTAATTTTAGCACGACGTCTTTATGGTAACCGTTGTCGTAATCGTATTTTGTATGAGAATCACAGCAGCGCTTCGGTCGTATAAGGAACTGAAATTCAATACATATCAGACAGCAGCACTTTTGAGAGCCTTTAATAGTTACTATAAAATACTTACATAAATAGTTACTATTAAACTTTTTATTACCTGTACTTAGTAGCGGCTTGGAGAGCCATAGGTTGCGGGTTCAAGTTCCGTCAGAGTTACCTAATGAAACGCTTAACATTTTTCGCCATAAACATGAAACGCATTGTGTTGAAAGGTATAATCATTGAAATGCATAATTCTTAAAGGCATAATTTCATAACGATACTTTGTTTGGTCGATATTCGCAAGTCATAATCATCGAAAGGCATAATTTCAATAAGCATAACTATCTAAAGGCATAACTTTTAAATGTCTAATACTTAGAAGGCATAATACTCAAAATATATAAATTTAGCGGGGCAATACGTTATTATTTTGACGTTAGGTCTATGAAAATAAAAAATATAAATTCTGGCGCTTCGCCGTTAACCTAAAACGACTGTTACAATTTCTTGGGTGGTGGGGGGCTTGGCCTCCCGAGTCCCCTTAGTGGCTGTGTGCCCCCTGTCCCTCTGCTTCTCTGTTTTTTCTATTTGTACAAAATTCAGAACTTAGAAAGTAACAAAAAATGTATACTATGTATATTACGGAAAGGTTCTCGAATGGCGACCGCGAACCGGACGACGTTCCGTGGGCAGGTCCCCTACAAGGTGGACCGACGATCTGGTCAAGGTCGCGGGAAGCCGCTGGATGCGGGCAGCGCAGGACCGATCGTTGTGGAGATCCTTGGGGGAGGCCTATGCCCAGCAGTGGGCGTCGTACGGCTGAAATGATGATGATGATGATGATGTATATTAAGTATGTATTTACAAACAAAAGGTATTTAAGTATATAAATTTATCCGTTATCAAGTTTTCCATGATACAGTTTTCTTAATGAAATTACACATGGGCTTAGATAATTGGTGTGATTGTAAGAAGTTATTTATTTATTTATTTACATTTCGTTACATTTTTGCTACGATGCACCGTTTCCGATATATTGACGTTTTTATGGTTTTTAAAAGGGTATCGAACATTTCGTTAGATTTTTGCTACGATGCACCGTTTCCGATATATTGACATTTTTATAAAATTAATGTTTTTAAAAATTAATTATGCTTTATAAAATTATGCGTTTTAAAGTAAATATATGAATTTGAAGATTATGCTTTTTAATATTAGCCTTTCAACTATTATACATTATTATCATTATGGGTTATGAAATTTATGCCAAACAATAAAACTCTTTTCAATATTATGCTTTAAGATGTATGCCAAATGAAATTATGACAATCAACTGTTTGCCTTTCAATGTGCACCTTTCGCCAGATAGCATTGGTAGACACGTTGTTTTCCTAATATAAAGTTTCTGTCAAAGTGTCACTTTATCGCAAACTAATATTAATCGAAACGGTTACTTTTACGAGACATCGACGTTCAATATTTACCTATAAAAGCTTAACATTCGTTTCTTTACTGCCTTTACACGTATAATTGTTTCTTGACAACCAGCAAACGACGTGTTTCGCATATGAAAATAAAAGGCTACTTCGATCATAGAGAAGGAGAGGAGAACAGAGATAAAATGTCTTACTTGATTTCTGTAACTAATGCCAAAAGAAGTTTAATCTTATTAATTTTATAAATGCGAAAGTTTGGATTCTTGTGACTTATTCGCGGCGAAAAGATTGAACGAATCTGAATAAATTTTAGCACAGAGGTAGATTATGGTCTAGAATAGCACATATTATGCTACGTTTACCTTGGGAAAAATCGAATTTCCACGGGAAATCAGCATTTAACTAACGCGGGCAAAGCCGCAAGGGGAAGCTAGTATATAGTTTTCGTATTAGTTTGTAAGAGAGAACTATTGTTGTATTGTTGTATTGTTTGGATATCATGTACGTATAGTAATCTAGACAACTTTTATGTAGACATTTAAATTCAGAAGAAATACCTTGACCGACTCTTCTCTTTCCAAGGTATTCCGCGGTAGGGTTTTGTCAACCGACAGCGCGCGGCGTAGCTTTGTTTCACATTCACTGGTGCTAACATGCGACACTGAATAAATGCATTTTAGTTAAGAGTTTAATGGGAGCGACTCTAACATCATGGCGTCTCTTTCATACCCTTGATATTTAAAGCGACAGGGCGATTTTTGAGATGTCTCTCAAAGTAGCGTTCCAGTATTCGGGCATTAATTGACTATGGTTTTTTTCAACCCGCCACGCCGCTCGCTGGCGCCGCCACACGAAAAGTACAGAAATAATATATATTTGACTGATTTTTTTTATTGACTTAAAGTGTTTATTGATTTAGTAGCAACACAACATAGGTATTCATATTCAAATATCTTCCATATTTTCAGCGATATCGAGCATCAAACTTTCTAATTAGACAAGGAGAGCGCTATGGAAATGTGACGTCACATTTCTATGGCGCCATACCCTCGCCATAGAAAATTTCGTTTTAGAAAGAGATAGCTAGAGTCACAATCAAGTAGCTCATAATTTGCTTGTTATAATACAGATTGAATTTATTTTGCCACACTTGTTATTCAATAATGTAAAATTTCTGAATGTCATAATTAAATACCTATACCTATTTCAACAACAGTCAAATAACCAATTGTCTCTGCCCCAACATTCCTCTATGGTCCCGAAGGCATACCTGTGGTCCTGTTTTGGCGCGGGTCACAGGTGACAATGGGTAAACGTGATTCCTTAGTTCAAGTTTAAAGTTTAGTTAGCGAACTAGTTCGCTGGTGGTTTCACACTGCATTGGAAATAGTAATTTTATGTAGCTTTGAAACTTTAACAAATGACTCAAAAAACTTCATTTGAGTAGTTTGTTTGGATTCACTTTGTTGCTTTTCAACGATTTTTATTCAAAAACTAGCAATTGCTTGTTTCATAACCTTTATTATACCATTAATTAAATATTTGCACATAGAATTTACGATAGGATAATGTTGGAAACTGTTTATTTATGATCGAAATGTAACCATATTCAAGAAAATAAATGATTACCCACTTACTTACTAATTTTATGCATATCGATTTGGTAACAACACCACATTTCTGAATATAAAAGTATATTTATACTTTGGCAACAGTATATTTTACTTTTCTGTGCTGCTTTGGCTTAGACACATGTTCCACAAACACCTAGACACAATACAAAATAGAAAAGTAGGTTTCCTATGTTGAGTCGAACCCGAGACCTCAAAGATGACAAGACCATAAAAAGAAATGATTACCACTCAACCACGATTTTCATAAAAATAATCGCTCCTAGATACATTTTATTTTACAAATAAAATTCAGAGGTAAATCTCCAAAGTCTAAAGCTTACAATTTAAATTAAACCCAACTAACATCAGTTATTTGTATTGACGACAAACCGCGAAACGGAAGGTTAAGATAACCGGGCGTTAAAACAAAGCGGAGGTTAACGCGCCGTTGTCACCCAAACTTAGATTGGGTTGTGAGCTAAGCATTCGGAATAACTTTAACAAAACTTTAACTTAGTTCTTGGGTTTAATTAGTTCTGTGTTTTGAGTAAAATTTAAAATTATACGTGTTCTTATATTAGGACTGTTTTAAGTACCTACTTTCGTCGGCGGGCTGTGAAAAGCTCGTGAGTCACAAATTTAGTGAAAAACACTTTCAGTTGATTTTCGTGAGAAAACCTCGTAATACATGTCTACACGGAACGAAACTCAGATTCAATAATTGTAGCGCCATCTATTGAAGTAAATGAGAACCTCGTGAAAAAGTCGCGTTGACCAGTGTGGTTTGAAAAGCTCGGCTACGCGGTTCATCCCGTGGTTTTATTCATAACCTCTTATAAAAAATATATTAAGTATGGAAAAAAATGCAGAGCTTGTAAGAATGTATACGTGTTTATCATACGTAGTTTAAGATATTTTGTTGTCTATGAAAACCTCTCAAGTAACATTAGACACTTTTCTGTAAATTATTTGCGAATATTTGTCTTCAGAATCATTGAATAATGTTTTAAACATGAAAAATCCACTAAATGTTTTACTTGGCTTCATTCAAAAATTTTCACTGTACGGTTTTTTTCATCTGTAAAATTTGGAGTAATGCACATGCGAGGTTTTCACAGCCCGCCGACGTTATGCATAAATAAAAGGATTAGTTACTAAAAGGAAAAGACATTTCAATTTCCTTTTTTAGGGTTCCGTACCCAAAGGGTAAAAACGGGACACTAATGGCGGAAATACAAGGTTCACTTTTGCCTTTCAATTTGGATGAAGCAACCAAATTGAATAATGTAAACGTAAGAGTGAATCATTCAAAGTCAATGTGCGCCTGTATTTCTGCGCCTTTCAACCAAAGTGAATCAATTTGGTTGAACCGTGTAATATTAGTCATGAACCGTGATAGCTAGAGAGTTGAAATTTTCATACATGATGACATGATGAGATACATTGTATTTCTGTTGCCGCTATAACTAAAAAACAGAATAAAATAAATATTGGGGGCTCCCATACAACAAACGTGATTGTTTACCGTTTTTTGTAACGACAACAGGTAGACGCTTGAAATATTCACAGAATATTTAGTTTTATATTAACTTTGGTACGGATGCGCGAGTCCAACCCGCACTTGGCCGGTTTTTAACTTATTGCAGTCACCGTGAAAATAGATATTTTTTTTTAATTAAAGAACATTGTAGTTTCTTTTCTATAAATTGCAGCACTACCCTAAATTACCTTACCTACCTTATACCTACCTTTATATTTACCTTATATATTATGAAGATCGTATCATGCTGTGATATACCTAAGTATCACGTACCTAGTACGTTTCACATAGTATGTTTCCTACTAATCGAATTAACCGCAAGAAAAGCTCTGAACATGATACGAGCATAAATAATGAAATACACGCCCTAGATTAGTTCAAAAGCTATGTTAGCTTGCTTTACAAAAACCAACCTAATTATTTGAGCGTTAAGGGTGGTGGTTAAGTTTTATATGCCGGTGACATTACAAAATGGCGGAATCTTAACGAACTGTGGTCATTTTATTGAAGCACAAGTGCGCACGGCAAGGACACCGTTATGTGCGTCACAGACTAATGAGATGCAGCATTGCAATGTGCAGTGCAATGCAGTGCATATATCACGGTTGTGTGGTAGTCAGTGCTTTGCATAGACTAATGTTAGACTTAATACAGACCTTCTTGTTATAAAAACCAGTAACATTGAGTACCTACTTATTTTCTGGTGGTGATCGTGGTCTTTGAAATGCAGTAGAGATATTTTAAAATACAGGTATAATTATACTTATACTACCTGCAGGGTCTTAAGACCTAGTTGGGTTATTTGTTTCATTAAAAATTTATGCATTTTAATTTCATATGCCTTTTTACTGTGCAGGCACGCTATTTTAAGGTACTCACACGTGGCCTATCAATCTACATAACTACCGTAATGTCCGTAATGCAGTATATGAAAATTTGTGCCTGCCCTGCAAGTAGGTAGCCCCTCTGAAAGCTACTTGGATTCTTTCTATGAATTTCTATCACTCGTTTTCTATACTAATAGAATTGTATAGTGAATGCATTAAAATAATTTTAAATAGGTATTATGTTTTGACAGATTACTACACCCGTACATTAAAAAAGGTTTTTTCAAGTACGATTTGTGTTTATTCATCCCATATTCATTTATTATAATATCCTAAGATTATTATGCCATTTACATGCAATCAAAAGTCTTGCCCATTGTGAACAAAACTAACTTTACCCAAGTGCATGAAAAGATTAAAATTAAATAGGTACCATAACTAACACTCTAACTATAATTATAAATCATAAAACAAAATTAAATAATTAATGTCTATTCCATCGTAAAAGACAATTTTAAACATAAAACTGCAATTTTCTCTAGAGCAACATTTCCTTTTTAACATCTCTTGGTCGTTATTTTAATTTTTAGTTTTTTGCATTCACAATGCAATTTTTATTACTGAAAAATGGAAAATGAAGTATTTAGAAAAAATCGACCCGTCTCACAACCAGCTCCGATGGGACTCGAACCCACGACCTTTTGCTTTCCGGGCGACTGCTTTAACCACTGAGCTACGGAGTCGTTACGAGAAGCGTCGAATTTATCCAATACTTCTTACACGCTGTATAATCAGCGTTAATTTCATCAATGTGGAGTTAGAATTAAATACATGTAGTGGATAGACTGAGAACGCGTATACTGTGGCCTAAGGTCAGGAGTACCGTTAGGACGCATGGGACATACTCTGTCGATATTTTATCAGATTACAAGCTTTTATAAAATGAGTATATAATATAGAAAGCGTACGCTTTAATAATTTTTTTTCACATCTGATATTAAGTGATGATAAGGAAAGTGGAAGCGCACTACTCCCGGAATCCTCAACCACTTAAGGAACTGACTATCTTATCTCTAACTGCCGGAACAATGCTGAAAACGTCGTTGTTATGCCATCAGGCTTAGATAAAAGGTGGTAGCTAGCCAGGCAGACTTTGAACAAGCCCTAGCTACCACCAACCAGACCGAATACAATAAATGTACCCCCACTGAGAATCGAACCCGGGACTATTGGGTCTGATACCGGTGATTGGTGTGTACCACTAGACCTCAGAGGGGGTTAAAAGATAAGATCGATATCAAATTTATTCTATAACTAGCTTTACGACTGCGGCTTCACCTGCGTGGACTACACGAGACGTTATTCCGCGGGAATGTGATATTTTCCGGGATAAAAAGTAGCCTATTTTTCTCTCAAAGTATCTGTGTCCCAAATTCCAGCCAAGTCCGATTAGCCATTTTAGCGTGATTAAGCAACAAATATCCAAACATCTGAACTTTCACATTTATAATATTAAGTAGGATGACTCTTTTAAAAACTGCAGTGATTTGATATTTAGTTTAAATAGTCGCACAGGCAATTATTTTTATCTTAAAAAAATAATAAACAAAGCATCTTAAGAATTTCACAGCAGAAAACCAAGCAAACTCCATAATAGAAAATTTAAAAGAAAAGCTTCTGGTCTTGGTCATACTTAACAAGATAATCTGAAAGAAAACTCGACTCGGAAAACAAGCATTTGAAGCTAGCAATATCTAAGCAACGACAACAATAATTCTAGATTGCGAACTATTCCTAAAACTAAAATAGCTACAAACGAAGTGCTTACTCTAAAAAGCTTTTCTTCCGAAAAAAAAAACAAAAATACAGTGGAGAGCTTTTACTAGAAACAAAAATGGAGCACTGTGCTATTTATCAAAATGGAGGACAGTAAGATAGATTGGACAGTAGGGAATGTTCGCAAAGGAAATGGTTTTTCCGAATACTATCCTTTTATAGTATTATATTGTGTATTTTAAGGATACTTACTGGTGAAAGATGGAGTGGATTTGAGAGATAAATTTTGCTTGAATGCGATATAACTTAAAATTAACTTATACACTTTAAAGCAAATGTATTGCCAACCTTAGTAGTCATAGTTGCATCATATACATAAGAAGCTTTTTCAAGTTTTGTTCTTGCAGCTGTAAAATATTCGGCGGGTGACATCGGCGGTGGCGCCTCATTTCTTGATTTTTTATTTATCACTAGACTACTAATTAAGAATTCACCAGACATTCAATTCGTAATAATACTTACTTTACTTTAATAACATTTAAAACTTAGATGGTCATTATCACTGTAACGGGAATCTATGTATGAAAAACGGGATATCTGGAACTCGAAAACAAGTTTAAACATGTTATTTAAATTTTTACTTTTTTGCATTCACAATGCAATTTTTATAGTTGAAAAATGGAAAATGAAGTATTTTAGAAAAAATCGACCCGTCTCACAACCTTTTCAAGTTTAAACATGGTAAAAACCCGTTTTTTCATAATAGTTACAATTCAATTCGTATTCAAACTCCATTAACTTTGTTAAAATAAATACACTATTTAAGTACTTATCTACTTTATGTTTATATATTTTTTTTGCATTTAAAAACAAATACTTAAGTATTGATTGTTGATTCAAGGAAAAAACCCTTGAAGTTGTATTACTGTTGATATTTAGACTGTGGCGTTTAATGTGGACTAGTATTAATGGCTTGCACGGATGATTATGAATCTTTGAAACAGGCTCTTATTCCCAAGGATTAAGGGCTAGTTTCCTTATGAATTATGATGTACGTCACTAACACTAAATAATCCAAAGATTTTGTTGGTACAATTTAGAAATGTACTTTCGTTATTAGGTTAGATACGACCTACTTTTGTTAAGGTAATCAAATCTTCAGATAGGTATATTTTTTTATGTTGCTTATGATTATTCGAGCGCGAATTTTGTGACGTCAGTTCAAGTTAATAGTCATAATAGGATACCGCACTGTTATGATTGATAATAATATGTAAAATATGTAATAATGAAATTCAAAAACAATCTGTTTTATAACAAGCAAAGCAAGACAAATAATGAGCTGCTCATGGTCTATTTCTAAAACGAAATTTTCTTATGCATTGAGTATGGCCCTACTGACATTGACGTCACAAGAGGGTAGCGCTGTCTTCGTCTAATTTGAAAGTTTAATGCTCTATAACTCTAATAATATGCATAACTAGCTTTCCGCCCGCGGCTTCGCCCGCGTGGACTTCATGACGTTATCCCGCGGGAATGTGTCATTTTTTCGGGATAAAAAGTAGCCTATGTTCCTCTCCAGGCTACAAAGTATCTGTGTCCCAAATTTCAGCCAAATCAAAAGCCAAGTTTTGGCGTGATTGAGTAACAAACATTCAAACATCTAAACTTTCACATTTATAATATTTGGAATGTCGTTATATATTAAATACTATAGCTTTCCGCCCGCGGCTTCGCCCGCGTGGTCTACGCGACGTCATCCCGCGGGAACGTGATACTTTTCCGGGATAAAAAGTAGCCTATGTTCCTCTCCAGGCTACATAGTATCTGTGTCTTAAATTTCATCCAAATCCGTTCAGCCATTTTCGCGTGATTGAGTAACAAACATCCAAACTTTCACATTTATAATATTACTAGCTTTCCGCCCGCGGCTTCGCCCGCGTGGACTACACGACGTTATCCCGCGGGAATGTGATGTTTTTCCGGGATAAAAAATAGCCTATGTTCCTCTCCAGGCTACAAAGTATCTGTGTCCCAAATTTCAGCTAAATCCGTTCAGCCGTTTAGGCGTGATTGAGTAACAAACATACAAACATCCAAACATCTAAACTTTCACATTTATAATATTAAAGTAGGATTAAGTAGGATGAATTAAGGTGCATGTAGTCGTGAAACGATCATTTTTGAGGCCCTAAAACTCATAAATTAGCCTACTGATGAATCCAGAATTAATATATAAAAAATATTGATATATAAACTTCAATCTGAGCATTTGAAAAAAACATAGTCTTTAAGATACTATTTAAAAAAAAATACATTGAAATGAAGCTGTTTTCAACTTCTAATACGCTACTGCTTCTAAACTACAAGTGATATTTTCACCTTTCTTTCAGGAAGAGATTCGAACTCGAGACTCGAACCCACGAAAGGTCGTGGGTTCGAGTCCTATCGGAGCTGAGGGCCTACTCTGAAACGCAAAACCCGAAATTTCGTTATACCCGTCCCTCTCACTCCCCAGTTCTGACAGAATCGAGTGAAAGGGCGGAGCTAACCGAAGTTTCGGATTAGCGTTTCAGAGTACGGTCCCTGGTTGTGAGACGCGTCGAATTTTTCTAAATACTTACTTCATTTTCAATAATAAAAATTGCATTGTAAATGCAAACAAGTAAAAATTTTTTTTTTTAAGAAACGTTCATGATATTCGTTCTCATAGGTCTCCGTGACTTTCTGACAGATTATAAGCCCTACTATGACGTATGAAAGCACGTGACGGTTTGCGCGCGTATTGAATGAATAGGCAGTAGACACAAACATTTTAGAAACGGCAAACAGAAATCAATATTTTTAAAAAAATTCAACCCTTAACAAAATTCTGTGGAATTGATTCTACTCTCGATTCTAAACCAACTATATTCGCAGTTTCGCTAAAAGTATTAACACGTTGTATATTAATCGTTGACTATGTACTTTACATAGTATAATATCAGGGCGGGTAAACCGTGCATCATATAGGGTAATAAGTGACAGGTATGAGCTCGTCCGGACTAAGTGCGGCCCGGAGCCACCTGGGGCCTTCCTTAGCTAGGGCTGCCGCTTATGAGTTAGATAAGACTCAATGGAAGACTTATAAAAAAAACATTTTGGTCACGTGATCTAGATACCTAATAGCCTAATTTATGCCTTACATTTTTTTTGTTGACTATGACACAATGCTACGGATAAACTGGCAACATATAGGTCATCATCATCATATCAGCTATATTGACGCCCACTGGTGGGCATAGGGCTCCCCCAAGGATCTCCACAACGATCGGTCCTGCGCTGCCCGTATCCAGCGGCTTTCCGTATATAGGTCATATAGGGCAATAAGTGATAGTACTGAGCTGAGCCGGGAGCCACCTGGGGAGCCTTCCTCGACTAGGGCTGTTAGTGTACGGGTTAAGAAAGATACCTATGGAAAATTAGAGTTTTATAATAATATGGTGTATGTTTTTTATAATGTAAAGTATTTATGGGTGAGTTATCTCTAATGTTGTATAATCTTTTAAGTAATAGTTTGCTGTTGTTATTAATGTAGGTACCTATAACTTTATTATAATTGACTGGATTGAACAGTAATAACAATACAGTGGCCGTGGTCACGGACGCTAGTATATTTTGAATTAGATCTTGATGTACACCAAAAAGTGCCGAAACGTTAAGAAAAACAGGTGTTGCAAATATCGCAAAGTGTTAAAATAAAACCGCGTAGGTACTAAAGAAATCTGTAAAAAGGTGTTTAATTTTAATGAACAGTTTATTTTTTTTATTACGTGTAGGTAACACTAATTTATAGTTTTCCTATTATAGTTAGTACCTACTTGTATTCTTTCTGTGTAAACGTTCCGCTATTGTAGGTAAGTTGTATTAAGTTCTGAAATCAGTCAAATCTCTTTAACATTTGTAAAAAAAAACATTTCTTTGCCTAAGAAAGTAAGCTTGCGATCAAATTAAATCTTGCATCTCAATGAAATAAAAATAATTTAATTAAAATATTTTATATAAATAAGATTGCGGCAACCCTACGCCAGTCATTACCAGATGACATGTACACGAAACTGTAAAATTTTCAGGCTACAATGTAGCGTTGACAGTGTCCACACTATGCATATTGAATGAATGAGTGAATATTGAATGAATGAATGAATGGTCGTTTGGTTTTGATGTACTTGAGTTTGATGGCTTTGCTATAAAGAGCTGAATGGAGGTTTAATGTTTACATGTTTTGGACATGTTAATGAGAAGATAAATTAGAGATTAGGGTTGACTAATTTTGAAACTATAATATTGTGATAAACTTTATTAGTAATTGGAGTATATTCCCACCTAGGCACTAGGTTTTCTCTAGTTTAAAGTAAAAAAAAAATGGTTAGTGGTTACAGCTATGGCATATCATCATCATCATCATTTCAGCCGTACGACGCCCACTGCTGGGCATAGGCCTCCCCCAAGGATCTCCACAACGATCGGTCCTGCGCTGCCCGCATCCAGCGGCTTCCCGCGACCTTGACCAGATCGTCGGTCCACCTTGTAGGGGGCCTGCCCACGGAACGTCGTCCGGTTCGCGGTCGCCATTCGAGAACCTTTCCGCCCCAACGGCCATCGGTTCTCCGCGCTATGTGTCCCGCCCAATGCCACTTCAACTGAGCAATCCTTCGAGCGATGTCGGTCGTTTTAGTTCTCCTGCGGATCTCATCATTTCTGATTCGATCGAGCAGGGAAACACCAAGCATCGCTCTCTCCATTGCTCTCTGGGTAACCTTGAGCCTTCTTATGAGACCCATAGTAAAAGACCACGTCTCGCTTCCATAAGTCATAACTGGCAACACACACTGGTCAAAGACCTTAGTCTTGAGACATTGAGGAATTTTGGACGCAAATATATGCCGGAGCTTCCCAAACGCTGCCCATCCGAGCTGGATTCGACGAGAGATCTCTTTCTCGAAGTTGGACTTACCTAATTGGATTGTCTGTCCTAGGTAGACATAGTGGTCAACAACTTCGAGTGTAATGTTCCCAACATTAACTGGAGCGGATGCAACATGGGCATTGGACATGATTTTCGTCTTATCCATGTTCATCTTCAGACCCACTCTTTGGGAAGCATTGCTGAGATCTTCGAGCATTGTGTTCAGGTCTTCCAAAGTCTCAGCCATGAGAACTACATCATCGGCAAACCGCAGGTGTGTTAGGTACTCGCCATTGATGTTAATGCCGAATCCTTTCCAGTCCAGTAGCTTAAAAATATCCTCCAACGCAGCTGTGAACAGTTTGGGAGAAATGACGTCTCCCTGTCTCACACCTCGCTGTAGATGGATAGGATTAGAGCTCTGGTTCTGTAATCGGACCGACATGGTGGCGTTTTGGTATAAGTACCTCAGCACCTCGATGTACCTGTAGTCTATTTGGCACCTCTGGAGAGACTGCAGCACTGCCCAGGTCTCGATCGAATCAAAGGCTTTCTCATAGTCCACGAACGCCAAGCATAGTGGCAAGTTATACTCTTCGGTCTTCTATAACTTGCCGCAGCGTATGAATGTGGTCTATGGTACTATAACCTTTTCGGAACCCGGCTTGTTCGGGTGGTTGGAAGTCGTCGAACCTGCGAGCGAGACGATTCGTAATGACTCTCGAAAACAACTTGTAGATATGGCTCAGAAGCGAGATGGGTCGGTAATTCTTCAGGAGAGTCTTATCACCCTTCTTGAAGAACAGCATCACATCGCTTCTGCCCCATGCCTTTGGCGTTTTGCCCTCGAGGATGACAGAGTTGAAGAGCTTCTGGAGGACCTTAAGTATCGGCTTACCGCCCGCTCTCAGAAGTTCTGTTGTGATTCCGTCATCGCCCGCCGCCTTGTTGTTTTTGAGCTGCTTGAGAGCCATTCTAATCTCGTACAGGCTGACGTCCGGGATATCTTCGGTATAGTGTCGGGTAAGTTTGGCTCTAGGTTCTGTAGCCTTACTTTCAACAGGTGTTTGTGTGGAATATAGCTGTCCATAGAAACTCTCAATCTCCCTCAGGATTTCAGGTGTTGATGAAATGATACTACCGTCCTCAGCTTGCAGCCTCGTCAGTTGACTTTGCCCTATAGCCAGATCTCTAGCGAACACTTTGGAGCCTTTGTTCCGCTCAATGGCCTCTTTAATACGCTCGGTATTAAATTGGCGAAAGTCGCTTGTCAAGGACTTGGAGATCTGCCTATTTAGCTGTCGATAACGAAGGGCATCCGCTGAGTTCTGTAGTTTCATTTCGTTTCTCTGATCCATGAGTCGGATAGTATGGCTGGAGAGTTTCTTTAATTTAGGACGGTGGGTTTTGTAGTGCTTGGACCCTACCGTGCGGACAGTGTCCACCACCATGTTGTATAGATCGTCCATATCGATGCTGTTCTCAAGGGCTTCGAAGCGGTTTTGGAGCTCGAGCTGAAAGCACTCGAGGTTTTGAATTTGAGCCGGTATTGGTCGGAGCGTAGATTTTATTAGTCGAGATCTTTCCAGCTTGACGTTGATATTCAATGTGCCTCTAAGCATGCGGTGATCGCTTCCCGTCTTTACGGCGTTGATCACAACGACATCATTGAATATTTGCTTCCTCGTTGACATAATAAAATCTATCTCGTTTTTGACTTTACCGTCCGGACTAATCCAGGTCCATTTGCGGCTTACGGGCTTCTTAAAGAAGGAGTTCATCATGTAGAGGTTCTCCCTCTCCATGAAGTCTGCCAGCATCTGGCCCCTTTCGTTCCGTTGCCCAAATCCAAATTGCCCCACTCTCAACTCATCACCGCAACGTTGCCCCAACTTAGCATTAAAATCCCCCATCACAACCGTGTAGTGGGTTTTGTAGCTATGCATGGCTTTAGAGATCTCCTCATACATAGCCTCCACTTCGACATCGTCGTGTTTCGAGGTCGGAGCGTAGACCTGAATGACATTCAGCGAATATCGTTCCGATATTCTGAGTATTAGGTACGCTACCCTGCTCGAAACACTTCCGATGGTGATCACGTTGTTGACAAGGGATTTATGGACGATGAACCCGACACCACCTTGGGACTGTTGGTCGCCCTCCCGGTGGTATAGTAAGTTACCGGATTGAAGGGTAATCGAGTCCTCCCCCTCTCTTCGGACTTCAGATAACCCAATAATATCCCAATGCAACTTACTAATTGCCTCTTCCAACTCTATAAGCTTCGCGTCGAGCCTCAACGTGCGCGTGTTGTAGGTTGCCTGGTCAAGTCGTCGGTGTTGGTAGCCGGAACCTACCCGGGGATTCTTAGCACCCCCTGCCCCGCCGTTACCATAGCCGCTACCGTAGCTAGGAATAGCGGGGCCGCCGGGGACTGGGGGCCGATTTTTAGTGTGTGTATCCATTTTTACGGGGGGGGTTTGCCATAATCGCCACGCTTGGCAGGCGGGTTGGCGATCGCAGTATAGCCTGTTGAAGCCTGGAGACGCTGCTGCCCATCTCCTTTGGCAGTTTTCCCTCTGTCGGCTCTTACGACACCCACGGGAAGAGAAGGGGTAGTGCTATTCTTTTTATGTGCCGGCACTACACGGCACATAAAAATGGCATATATTGTAAGTTAAAAAATATTTGGAAAACTTTAACAAATTATAAATTAACTAGCTTTCCACTCGCAGCTTCGCCCGCGTGGACTACACGACGTTATCCCGCTGTAATTTGATATTTTTCCGGGATAAAAAGTATCCTATGTTCGTCTCCAGGCTACAAAGTATCTGTGTCCCAAATTTCAGCCAAATCCGTTCTCCGCTATCCGTTTTGGCGTGATTGAGCCAAAAACAGCCAAACGTCTAAACTTTCATATTAATAATATTAGTAGGATAATTTGGGATTTGGGACATTACATACACTTTTCTGAAATCCGAAATAAATATCTAAGTCTTTGTATTGCAGAAAAAAAACAGTAAACACACAGAAAAGAAATATGCATACAGTTGACCGTAAACTCCTCCTTTTTTTGAAGTCGGTTACTAAAACATAGGCACGAAATAAAAGGTTTTTTTTCTTTAGGATCATATTGACCGCGCAGGTTAGTGCCACTGCCTGTCGTCTTATATTAGTTTAAACCTGTTGTGTGGCTACCTGTACTAAAATAAAATATTTAGATACTTACCTATTGTGTAAGAAGACTGTAAATATCAGCTTATATGACACTTCCATAGCCTCTACCAACAATGGTTCGATTATATTATAATGAAGATATAGTTTTCTATAATAGCGTATAATAAAGTCTCATAACCCATTTTAAATTTCAAATAATAATGGCCAATAAAGAATATTAATAGATGCAACAACAATGAATTGGTATTATAATGAAATTACTAATTTAAAGTAACTCCATCTTTTATTTAATTGCAGCCAATCTTGTGGTGTTAAGGCGAGGTTCGACCAGTAGTAGAATATTTAGTTTTATTTAATAAAGAAAGTGTGCTTAATATTATGCTTAAAATCATATTTGTTATTTGATACACATTAATCGTACTAAAAACTGAACACAAGTAAAGACACAAATAGCTCCTTATTATACTAATAAAAAACATACTAGAATAAAAAATAGTATCGATGCCGGTATCGACACCACTTCAGAAACAAACATCTTTAAATAAAAGAGAAGCTTAACATCGGAAATTATTATAAAGTTAAGGTATATTGAAGTTTCGGATAAAGTTTCTCATAAAAAAACCTCAAAAACATTTAAAAAACAAACTCTCTCGGTCGGGGACCCCAAACGTATAATAATTATACCCTTTTAGTACCTACTTCTCTTTTTGTGGTCCCCAGAACGAGAGAAAAATTTTATTTTTTTACTTTTTTGAGTTTTTTTTTGTGTCGGGGGTTTTTAAAATTTTATTTTGTTCTTCCTTTTTAAATTACATTCAATATTAAAAAAAACCGCATTGAAATCGCTTGATCCGTTTAGGCACTACGAATATCGGAACAGACAGAAATATTTTTTTTGCTGCCATTTTGTTTTTTTATGTTGCACATAAATTTGCCCAGGGTGTATATTATTTAATTTTTAGTCAAAGCACCACCTCTGTATCTTTTACCGTTTCGGCAGGCAGTTGACCATCTCCTTATATGGCCGGATGGAATTTCACCGAACTTAGCTAACAACCATCTCGATTAATTTAGCTTTCAATTAAAAAAAACGCATTGAAATCGCTTGATCCGTTTAGGCACTAGCACTATGAATATATTACAAACTTATAACACCCCTCTTTGCGCTGCGTCGGGGGTTAAAAATACGCAGTAGGTATTATGTATAGGTACTTACTAATATTATAAAGTGGAAAGATTTGATTTTTTGTTTGTTTGTCATGGATAAACACAAAAAGTGCTGGAAAGATTCGAAAAAATCTTTTAACACTAAAAGCTATATTGGTCCTGAATAATGGCTTTTAACTCCTTACTTGGCCTTAAGTAACCATAGTTAAAAGAGTTATTAACAAAAGTGCAAAGTAATGTAGCATTATGAGATACTTGGTACATTATAGACTATTATTCTCACGTCCATAACAAATTTCAAAAGAACACTCATGAATAAAAAAGTTTTCACATCAAATAATATTAATACTATACTAATTTGATAGTGGCCATTATTAAATCCTAAATGGTCTGGAAAGGCTTTGTTACAAGTTTTTAAGCTTATTTAAAAATTACGGTCGTTAAACTAATTTAAATATGAGTTTAAAAAAGGTTGGATATGCGTTACCAGGAGAATTTAAAATGACCTCAGCGGCCGGCGGCCGTTCCATGTTATATGCTTTATTTGTTTTATTTTATTTAAAAATAAGTTTATACATAAAGCTTATACATACAGTAAGTAAAAAAAAACAGATTTTTATTATACTTAACTAGCTTTCCGCCCGCGGCTTCGCCCGCGTGGACTTCACGACGTTATCCCGCAGGAATATGATATTTTTCCGGGATAAAAAGTAGCCTATGTTCCTCTCCAGGCTACAAAGTATCTGTGTCCCAAATTTCAGTCAAATCCGTTCAGCCGTTTTGGCGTGATTGAGTAACAAACATCCAAACATCTAAACATCCAAACATCCAAACTTTCACATTTATAATATTAGTAGGATAGTACATTTACAAATTGTAATCTCAATCTAAACACGTAAATAATTGAAAAATGGAAAATGAAGTATTTAGAAAAAATCGACCCGTCTCACAACCAGCTCCGATGGGACACGAACCCACGACCTTTCGCTATCCGGGCGACTGCTCTAACCACTGAGCTACGGAGTCGTTACGAGAAGCGTCGAATTTATCAAATACTTCTTACACGCTGTATAGCCAGCGTTAATTTCATCAATGTGAAGACATTACTAACCCCACACGCGAAAGAAATACCTTTCCAGATATTTGACAATCGCTAAAGAAGAAATTACTATGGCAAGTTATTTAAATTTTTACTTTTTTGCATTCACAATGCAATTTTTATGGTTAAACTTGTATGGTTTTATGATTGGTCCCATCGGAGCTGGTTGTGAGACTTGTGAGACGGGTCGATTTTTTCTAAATACTTCATTTTCCATTGTTCAACCATAAAAATTGCATTGTGAATGCAAAAAAGTAAAAATTTAAATAACATAAATAATTACTTATCTCTTTAAATAACAACATACATTCAAAAGTGAAATTAAAGTCTAATTGTTAATTAATAAGAGATTGCCAAACTCGTTGGCCGAACACAAATATCCAGTGCCATAAAATCATGCAAATGTTACCACAGATTATACCGACTTCCAAAGACAATCAATCTATGTCTTCAGTGACCAAAAGATAAGGTAATCAATGCTAAATCAACTTTAAACCTGTAGGTATAAGGTTGTAACTTGTCAGGTAACTTGTTAAAGGTACGCTACAGACTAAAATAAACTTTAAAACAATTATTAGTGAAAACAATTTTGCGTACAGATTTTGTAGTACATAGCAGAAGTGACATTGCTAATTGACTGTCTATCGGTATCGATAATAAATTTTGGAGAAATTATAGATTCGTTTCAGCGAAATAAAATTAATAGTTAAGCAAAAAGTAATTATTCTGATTTACTAGCTTTTGAGGAGTCCGTGGCTCAGTGGTAAGCGCGCTCAGCCTGTGATCGTTGAGGTTAAGTAAGTTTTGCAATGGTCGGTCACGGGATGGGTGACCAAAAACTTTTCATTTCGTGCTCCTCGTTCTCTCTTCAGACGTTAAGCCGTTAGTCCCGGCTGCATTAGGAGTCGTTAATAATACCCACCAATCCGCACTGAGCCCGCGTGGTGGGTCATGGCCCATTCTCCTTATCCATCCACAAGAAAGGCCAGAGCCCCAGCAGTGTGGATATTAATTGGCTGCTGATGATGTTCACTAGCTTTTCACCAACGGCTTTACCCAATGTTTTCCAGCGGGAATAAGATATTTTCCCGGTGTCAAAAGGGGCCTATTATATGCCATTCTAGACTTTTATCTGTCTATGTGCTAAATCTCATCTAGATTCGTTCAGGCGTTTCACCTTAATCATAATAATCATAATCATAAATTCTTTATTTGTCGTTGATAGAGTTATTAGTAACAAGCACCTTAACATCAAAATTATTGCGTTTCTATATGTACTGATATTCTAAAAAGGAACATCTTAGAATGCAGTTTTGTATATTGAGCTAACTAAAGGGTTAAAGGCAGTTTTTATCCAGGGTGCCCATAAAAAAGCACCCTGGATAAAAACTGCCACCCTATATATACCTACTACGCCACTTATTTTATGAACTTGTTTATCTTACGGCTTGTTTTGTTTAGATGCTGTACGATTACTTGTATCCTATTTTCAATTTTCTTTCATCGCAACAGGCAATACGAAAAATAAAATTTCCACTACCACAAAACATTTAATCCTCAAATCGTCTAAAGTCTACATATACCGCAGCACTGAATTGGAAACGGTTTTGTAACTCATCTATACAAAGCGAACGCGACCTGAGGCTCGGAATTATCCCCCATTCCTCCCCTCTACTCATCCCCTCTTTCCTCTCCCCCCACCCCCGATTACGTCCAGGAGCGAGCACTGATGATGGATAGCCGGAACTTACCGGTACTCCCGACATTACTATCTATTTCACATAGAGGTTGTTCTCATTTGGATTGAATATTACGTTTTAAAAATAATAAAACCTTTTTTGCAGTGGCAGAGTTATTTGAGACTCGCTTTTTGAGTCGGGAACAATTATGTGCCTGCGTCAAGTTTTTCATGACAGTTATTTATTTGAATTAAAGTGCAGACTTCTTGTAAAAGCTCAAGAATTCGGATAAATGTAGGTACTTACATCAGTTACAATAATAAATAGCACTATTAATTTATATTATGAACATTGAATTAATCTATTTTCATACATTTCTTTGAGGAAGTTAGGACAAATTACTCTGGTTACATTATTATAACATTACGTATTTAGCTAGAGGCTTTGATCTTCTCTCTAGATAAATATTGCTATTCATGGCATGACCTTTAGTGTTTGTTCTGCGTCTAGAATCTAGATGTTGTTCAGTAAAAAACTTATATGTTTTACAGATATTACATTCACTAGTTCTTTAGCTATTTAACGTCTTGCCTCTTATTCAGAACAATATAATTATGTGACGCTGCCCGCTAAGTACAAACAAGACATAATAGTCTTGAATTAAACACCTATGACCTAACTTCTACAACCTTCTAGAATCGCCACCCAAGTAAATGCGCAAACCAATATTAGTTGATAATATTCTCGGCTCTGAAATTCAAATTCGAAATTAGGAGTTCGATAAAGTATCAAATCCTTAAGTCGAGCTTTAAGACAAACTTCGCCGAATTAAACCTCAAGTTTAAGTAAACGGTACGGTGTCACTGGGCCTTGTAAGCGGATCATACTTTCTATATAAACAGTTGCGGTTTGGTGACTCAAAGTCGTTCCCGTCGTTTTTACTTAATGGCCGTTTTGCTATCCTAGATACTTTGAGAATCCTAGAAATTCGTAACCTGTACGCTCGGAGATTTGATGTCACGTGACACCCGTCAATCTCGAACTTGTGATGGCGGAATTCGAAATTTGAACTGTAGGTATTAATTACACTGTAACAGCATTTTTCGAGTGGTTGGCTGGGGCACACATGTGTGCCTAATCCTAGTTACGGCGATAAAATGTTTAAGACGTCTGTGTGCCTAATCCGAGCGTACAGCGCCCCGATCGCGGTAATCTTATGACGCATTAGTCAAGTGTACGTGCAGTTGACGTTCACTCGACGTGCAATACCGTTTTTTATAACGCGTTGACAGTGCGACAACGTTTTCTGTTCCGGTGATAATCTTTGGAACTAAAACAGTTTTCATACGACAGTCGATTTTGACAGCTAATTTCGTATTGCAAGTGGCTCCTCTGTCACGGATGTCACCAGAACAGACAGGAGTGTGGGACTATAGGTTTGCGTGACGGGTGCGTCATTATGTCATTACGGCAATACGAAGTCAAATGACGCAAACATGGTCAAGACGCGCTGCATAGAATTACGGTGATAGACCCGTAGGTTGGTAAATACTTTGATTAAAAGTACTGTCAAAAGATTTGGCAGTGTCAAGTTTCTGGTGACAATAATTTTTCTCTTTTAATATTGAGTCTACAATTTGAAGAGAAAAACATCATCTATAAAGCTATTACGGGGCAAAAATATGATTAAAATACCTAGACGACCGATTTAATAAAAAAATCGCAAAAACAAATACTAACAATAGCAAAGATAAAACCACGCACCCTGTACACAAATGAACTGTCATAGTTAACTAATTATATTAACCTATATGTATACATATAATTAGTTACCTGATATTTATTCAACTCCCGATGATATTATATGTACTTCCTGTTTGTATTACATTACAAGCAATCGTTACGTATTGGAAAGGAACAAACCAACATAAGGACTTACTTAATTAAGAAGGAAATTTAAGTATTCAACAGGATTTTGTTGTTTTATTTTTGGAGAAGTAAATGGTCGTTAAAACAGATTAAATGAGGATGTACGAATTATTTTCTTCGATTAAGACGCGGAACGTTAGTAGGTGGGTCTCTTCCGTTAGTATAAATCCGTTATAATCGTGAATTTACGAAGAAACAGAAAAAATATTTTATTTTAATTTTTAGTTTTTTGCATTCACAGTGTAATTTTTATTATTGAAAAATGCAAAATGAAGTAAGTATTTAGAAAAAATCGACCCGTCTTACAACCAGCTCCGATGGGAGATGTACAGTCAGCGTTAATTTCATCAATGTGGAGATATTACTACCCTCACACGCGAAAGAAATACCTTTCCCGATATTTGGCAATCGCTAAAGATGAAACTACTATTGCAAGTTATTTTAATTTCTTTTAAGCTATTTCTAAGTTATTCTAAGCTTTAACTATTTTGCCCTGTATTGATATAGTTCAGAACATTTAGTTACAAAAAAGAAGTTTAACGGAACTTTCAAATCCATAATTTAAAAGAAAAATACTTATAAAATATTTTAATACCAGTCGTCTACCTTTCTAAGTTAGCCGCGAGCAAATGTAAGTAACTGCTTATTTAGGCTTTAATACTTAAATGTTACTTATTCCGATAGGCGTGGTCGGTAAAGGTGTAACGAATTACATAGTAATAACTTAATTATACTTACTTGAGGCGTACGAAAGATGCTGTTATATACAGCTATTGATTACATTGATGATTCAATGACATTTTGTTTTTTACAGGTAAATTATTCTGCTATTCAAAGATGAGTATTTGCTGCACCTACGCAAAGCATAAATTGTAAGTACCTAAACCTTAAGTAACGGAAACTTTTATAAAAAATAATAATAAATCACTTTATTGCACACATATATATAAATCAATTAAGTACATGGAAAGAACACAACAACACATAAAGAAAGCATACAAAAAAGCGGCTTTGTTGCTAAATAGCAATCTCTTCCAGGCAAACTTGAGTACCTAGATAAAATAATGAGGAAGAAATAATAATGCCTCCTACTACTTATCATTACAGGGTGCCTACCATCAACTTTAAGACAGCGATTCAAAAATAGCACGATGCAGAATAGGTTCCTAAAATGAATTGCTTTCTTTCGTACTATGTATGACCTTCTAAAAACTGGATCGCAAATGAATTGCTAACTGTGAATGACCGAACGATTTGTGTCCTTAATTCTTCTACCCGTCTCTTTCACTCGATTCTGTCATGCACAGAGAATGAGAGGGACGGGTATAACCTACAGGTGTCATTTTAGCTTGGCCGAGTTATAAGTCAAATAAGAGTTCGTGACAGCTTAGCGGCTGTGAAATGTCATTGATTGATCACTGAATCGCTGTCATTGATATTAAGCTGACGTGGTACGAATAAGCGAAGCAGATCAGTTTAGGTCCTAAACAAAACCGCAATAAGAGTTGATGGTAGGCACCCAGGACTAGGGCTAACCTTGATTTTTGTATAAAACTGAACTTAGAAAATCATTGAAAATTTTACTTTGCGATACAAATAAAAGTAAACGATATAAATCTTTGTAAATATCGTTAGGTACTCCAATTATTAAAGCTGATAAGTTTATTGCGCCTGTTCTTCTTATCAGTTACAAAAGTCTTGAACGGGTGGTAGGAAAATATTGACGATTCAAAAGTTGAATAAATGAATCTTAAAGTTGGTTAATAGCGAAAAACATAGTTTGGGGCTAAAGGGACATAAATTTTCTATGAAATGGCGACAAAATAATGTAACGAAGTTTAATTTATCTCAGAACAATATCACTACACTACAAGTTAAGAAGAGCCTAGATACTGTAAAGACAAAATTAATAAATAGTTATAAATATCGTAGCGTCGGCCATTTTATAGAGGACGCCATTGTTTTCCCGCGATTCGAGCAAAAATTAATAAACCAAGGACAATCAAAGTCAGTGTCTTTGTGCACGGATGCTATATTAAAATTATTAAATTAAATTTAATAATGAACTCTAATTTCGCACCTGTCAGTCTGCCATAACCTAACAATGCTCGATTTGATTTCCGAAAATGTTTTACGAATTTTGCGAGCGCCATGTTAAAAAAGATAGGCTTGCAAAAGCATTATTATCACACAGCCTTCAATATATTTTTTTGGCAGTATTTTAATATTGGTTGTTGCAACAAAGGATTAACAATTATAATTATTATTTAATTTGCAATTTGTAATCCTTTTTTGATTATTTGTAAGGGTAAAATCACAAATTACAGTGTACTTTCGAGAATTTTCTATCAAATTAAAAAATAATTATATCAAGCTATAAAAATATAATCTATTATTTATTTCAAAAGGCATGGTACCCTCATATGGTGTTCGTAAAATATGGTTCTATAGCATTTGTCACCATTATGGTACTCGATTTGTTATGCCGACGGCCATAACTCTTAATACTGACCCATGGGGTCCGGCGGCTATGGGAACTTCCTTTATTATTTTTATATATCTTTATTGAAATAGAATTTGTATAATGTTGTGTGTTTATTTTAAATTGATATTTGAGAGTCATTAGGATTTTATATTTCTTTTTAAATTTACACGAAACAGATACTATTATGACAACCAATAATTCTATTTTTAATTAAGTAAAATGTTTCATTCTTACAAGTTTATTGCGAACCATTTTCGCAAAATCTTTCTCTAGCTACTCGCATTATACTTAACAATAATTGTTTTTTGCTACCTTAACAAATATTTTATTCCACGCCTCGACCCTATTTACTTCACCCAAATCAGATGTGAAAACTTCTTCAGAACCGTTAACTTCGTAAACTTAATGGTAACTTTGAAATCCCAATCAAAACCGAGTAAACGTCTATTATATATTAATCATTGCAAATCGAATTACTTAATCCGAACTTTGTTGGGACTGACAAACGGACAGCTGACATTTCCTTTTACATAATTATTGTTTCGCCTTACAAAGTCATCTTGGCAATTGGTTCCACTTTTGACATTTTGATGTCGTGTGACGGTAGGGCTCGATAAGGATTTTTGAATTTGATACGGTTGGTCCTTCGAGTTAGGTTAGGTTTTGCTCTATGCGAGTTGCAGATCAGAGTTAAGCTAAGTTAGTTTTAAGGGTTCCGTACTCAAAGGGTAAAAGCGGGACCCTATTAGTAAGGCTCCACTGTCCGTCTGTCTATCTCTTATGGCAGAAATACACGGTTCACTTTTGCCTTTCAATTTGGATGAAGCAACCAAATTGAACAATGTAAACGGAAAAGTGAATCATTAAATGGAAAAATGGAAAATAAAGTATTTAGAAAAAATCGACTCGACTCACAACCAGCTCCGATGGGACTCGAACCCACGACCTTTCGCTATCCGGGCGACTGCTCTAACCACTGAGCTACGGAGTCGTCGTATTTTTTCTAAATACTTTATTTTCCATTTTTCTATGATAAAAATTGCATTGTGAATGCAAAAAAATAAAAATTTAAATAACTTGAATCATTAAATGTCAATGTGTGCCTGTATTTTTGCGGCTTTCAACCAAAGTGAATCAATTTGGTTGAACCGTGTAATATTAGCTAGACAGTTGAAAATTTTACGGATGATGTATTTCTGTTGTCTGCCTCTATAACAATAAATACTATTGTTGTATAGTGCAGACTGCACACAAATATGAAAGCTGCGTCAACTATATGAGCTAAGCTAAAATAACTTTGCCCCTCTTGGTGTGCAACCCGCATTATGGTCTTTGGCAGTCTAGTGACATTGTTTCGTCTACGGCAACTCTAGCACTTTGTATCACAAGAATTAAAAAAAAACCATAGTCTAAATATTTACTAGTAAACTTAAAATGAAGTCAATGACATGACAAGCTTTTTATTTCCTAATCCGAAGTTCAAAGAAGATTTGAGTTTGACAGTTTTGTTAAGTCGGATATGCCATAGGCTACTTATAGAGGGTATTTTCAAATCCTAATCCAAACTTTGGTCCTCTATTTTGCAATCTTTAAAATTTACTTTCATGATAAAAGATAGCCTTTACAATAGTCAAATATTTCTGTTGCCAAAATTCAACGCTACCCGTAATAAAATTGGTATCGAAATTTGCCTCAAGTGTCTGAATTTACAAATTGTTATAATTGTTATAAGTAGTTATAATTCCAAAACATGTAAAAAAATTAATCCTCATTACAATCCCTTTGAACACAATGCCACGCCGATATTTATTACCTATATCAAAAAGATAATAAAAAACTCTTAAACGAAACAAAAACGATTCTCTTATTGTCTGTCACATCGTTCAAGACTTAATTATGCCCTTATTGTATTCAAAACCGAATCTGCTCCATACGTTACCTTACCTCATTACTACAGCAAAATATAGACTGCAGTCTCGAGATTGACTTACATCACAAAAAAAAACAAACATCTGTCAATCTTTTTGTCGTCTCCATCCACCATGTAACTTGCTAACTTCCACATTCGTGAGTTACAACCCTATTTCTCTAAACTTAGGGTTGCCAATCGCCCGGAAAATCGTTTTGTAACTAAATGCTTTCCGAGTCGTATGTCTCAACGTCACAGCCAATTTGAGAAAGACAGACAGGACACATGCATACTACGATTAAACTATAAATGTGAACAGGCCCTTTTAATAGCTAGAATGGTTTGAGGTATATTTTTAAACGCGCGTTTTCAAGAAACAGTAGAGTAGTCTTTTTTGAACGGCCGATAAATTAATGCTGGAAATGTTTTAACTGTACTGTAATAAAAAAATATGAGTTCAGTTTTATTATGTTCATGGAACAAACACTGCTTACTGTTGCTTAGAATGTACATACATAAGACAACATTTTAAACTTAGCTGTTATATTACGAAAACAGCTCTTACTTTGCAGGCGATAAGAGCGTCTTTTAAGTTGATGTACAGTCCACATAATATTAAACGAGTATGGGTTTCCTCGGCAAACATGTTTAGAGATGATAGAATAATTATATTATTATGTCCTTTTAAATTATTTTTATGCATTCACTATACTATTCTGTAAGTAAAGGAAGTACTTGTTTTTCCTCCTGAAAGTTAATTGCGGGGCTGGTGGGTTTCTTTTTACTAATATATTTTTGTCTTTTATTGTTGTGTCCTGTCTACCATATAAGTTCTTAGTGTAATTAGATAAATAGAAGAGGAGAGACAGTTACTTAATCATACTTTTTTATTATATTGAGATGAAAAACATAATAACGCAACACTCGAATCTGCATCTTACTATTCTATAGCCGTGATTGATACCCAGGACGGAAACTTTTTATTTATTTATTTTCTTAAAGGCAGACCAACAATTAATCTTATAAATTAATAAATACAATAGACACCATAAGGGCAATTACAGGTCCTCATAATATTTTAATTAGTGGACTCTTCACTAATTGCATATAAATTTATGATACCTCACTAATTGCATATTTTATGATACTTAAACATAAAATATTATGAAGTTTTTGATCTGAATGTTTGAAGTAGGTAATGTATATGTCGCAGCCAATTGGTTAAAGCCTCCATTCAATCAAACGCCTAGGCCGATCATTTTTTCCGTAAACTATTTTATCTTCCCATTTGGTTGACGGAGTCACAAAAAAAACCACGAAATTTAAGACGCGATCGCCTTAAATTTCTAACCTATCACGTGTTCTACAGGACTTCCGAGGGGTACATGCTGCCATACTTAACCATCCGCCGGATTCAACCATCCGCCTGCGACATATATACCTAGCTAGACGTTATCTAGTAGGTATAGTAGGAGTAGGTACAAGCTTTACTCCAAAATTAATATTAGCTGATGCAATATGGACTGTCTGCTCTCAACAGCATAAAACATATTTAGTTCCAAAATGTCCTCCAGTTCAGATAAGTTTGTGTCACTATAATTGTAATTGAGTCTATCAAATTTACGTTTAGTTTAAGTAATTAAATATACTTTGTAACTAAAAACACACTTGCACCAGTAGTTTTTAGCTTGACGTTAGTAACATGGGCATAAACACTACTTACATCACAGAACATGGAAAAAAATATCTACTTTCCATGTTCGGTGACTTACATCTTGTTTTCTGTGATTTAAACACTGCCATTTCAGAACTTATTATGTTATGTTAATTATGTTTGTTACTCAATCACGCAAAACGGCTGAACGGATTTGGCTGAAATTTTGAACACAGATACTTTGTAGCCTGGAGAAGAACATAGGTTACTTTTTATCCCGGAAAAACATCACATTCTCGCGGGATAACGTCGTGTAGTCCACGACGGGCGGAAAACTAGTCCTACTAATATTAATATTATAAATGTGAAAGTTTAGATGTTTAGATGTTTGGATGTATGTATGTTTGTTACTCAATCACGCCAAAACGGCTCAACAGATTTGGCTAAAATTTGGGACAGAGATGCTTTGCGGCCTGGAGAGGAACATAAGCTACTTTTAATCCCGGAAAAATATCACATTCCCGCGGGATAATGTCGTGCGAAGCCGCGGGCGGAAAGCTAGTCATTAATAAACTCGTCTCGCGGGTCCATAGACTAAAGAGCCATCATTCGACATAATCATAACATAATATCAATATGGCGGTAGTAGCAATCAACCGCAGATACATTTGAATAAGTAACCGGCAGCAGCCCTAGCAATTTGGCGCCAAATTCGGCGGCGTGCGGGACTTCAAAGCGTTGGCCGTTAGGGCTGCCACTATTGAGCTGTCGATGCAAAAGGGAATATCGGGCTAAGGAATAATCTTGCGGTGTAAACTGCTTTCTGAATCCTTCGGCTCGGTGTTATTGTAATGCCTGTTATGTAGGCAGTGGAAAAAATATCAACGCTTCTTCTTAAAATAGCTGAACTTAAATTTTTTAAAAATGTTAAGATTGGAGTCTTGGTGCATTGGTAAATCGTCTAAGTAGCGACTTAAATACTAAACATTTTTTCACTTGACTGGATCGACTCTTTACTTGATCTTCATCATCATGCATACTAAATTTGCTTTTATAGTCATCACCAGCAGACATATCTAGTTCTAACTGACGCGACAGTCTTTTTTTGGGGTGGATAAAGACGGTCCAGATATGATCAGCAGCTTAACGTTCCTTTTGAAGTTCCAAAAAATCCCAAAATAAAAACTTTTTGCTCACCCTTTCCAACCAAGCGAAAGTTACTTATAAAGTAAACCGGGTTTAAGTTATACTTACCCTTATTTTAATTATGTTTGAATGTGAATTCGAAAAAATCCTTACTTTTATCGTTACAGTACGCATTCACAATATCAGGCAAGCTTTTACAAAGCTCGACCAAAATATAAAGTCACTGCTCGCTAAATGCAAACCTGAAAAAGAACCTTAACTCGTTGTTGCAAGGTTCCTTTTTGTCGTTTAACCCCAATTTTCTTTTCATCCACGCCTTTACGACTTACCTATGTTATTGTTGGAGTTTTTACTTATTTTACTGCTCAGGCAATATGGTACTGCCTACAAAAACTTTTGATTCAGTTGCCATAAACCGTCATATGAATTCAAATTGGTGTTTTAAAGACGATAAAGGTAATTTGTGTTCTTGACTTCTTTGGTTGAAGGTTGAGTTTAATTTGTAAAAGCATTGTATTTGGATGTAATCAAAGTTGATTTTTATAAGCTTAGATCATGGTTCACGGCTTTCTGATTAGTTTAACTCAAAGTTAATTTCTGCATTATTATCTGTACACGTGAATGCAAAACAAGGAGTTAGATATTTATCTTCCTTATTTCATCATCATCATCATTTCAACCGTATGACGCCCACTGCTGGGTATAGGCCTCCCTCAAGGATCTCCACAACTATCGGTCCTGCGCTGCCCGCATCCAGCGGCTTCCCGCGACCTTGACTAGATCATCGGTCCAACTTGTAGGGGGCCTGCCCACGGAACGTCGTCTGGTACGCGGTCGCCATTCAAGAACCTTTTCGGCCCAACGGCCATCGGCTCTCCGCGCTGTGTCCCGCCCACTGCCACTTCAACGATGCAATCCTTCGAGCGATGACGGTTGTTTTAGTTCTCCTGCGGATTTCATCATTTCTGATTAACAGATAATATTACCTTATTTACAGATAGAAATTTGAAAACAATTAAAAGTTAAAATAGGTAAGTTTAGTTAGTTAAGTTGACCGCCTTAAGTTTGATGGATATTTACAAAAGTGATCGGTTTTTTCATATAATTTACTAACTCACTTGTTAGTTGTCAGTTTATCCTAGATATGTTATTAATATTGTTAAGTATATTGCGAGTCTTCCTTATTAAGCCTTTTATAATAATTTCCAACTAAACACGTTAAATTTCACATGTCACATCACAACACTCATATCATAGCTCATCCAAAAACTGATTCAAAACAATTGCTTAGTGTTGCGATTCTCTAAGGAAATTCAGCCGTCACTTCGCCTTCACTCCGCATTCAAACAAGATTCTTTATGTCAAATTCATAACAAACAAATGAGAGTCAAGCTAAACAGAACGTCGAGTTTGTCGATCGAATTTTAGGGAATCGCACCACAAATATCGTTACACATCTTAAATTCAACATCCAATCGCAAATTGGAATATATAGAGTTCCATTACTCGACAATGTGAAATCTGTCAACGTTCCCAAATACTTGGAATATTTGTCACCGTTCCTAAATACTCGGATACGTGGAATATTTGTCACTGCTCCTGTTAGGAACAGTTACAATTTATCGATGAACGCTTTCGGTTCCGACGGAACTCTAATTACTAGTTTAAAACGTGGCTCATTTTGCGGGCTCCGAAATTAATTATAGAATTAATACAGCAGATCAGTATTAATTGAATTTACAGATTTCGGTGTAAATGTTTTGGCATCCGGGGTATTTTACGGCCTGTCAGTTTGATAGACTTTTTATTTTTGTAACTAGCTGTCAAAATTGATTTAGTCGTAAAAGAATAGATTGTTTTTTTTTTATTTACTTAGTTTGATTTCGTTGAGTCCGCTGTAGGTATGGCTGGAAACCAATGGTTATATTATATTATCCTGTGCTCCTTTATGAGACGTTTAAAATGATACCAAAACTAATATTCTAGGACTTAAAATAATAAAAAAACTTCCCTAAATGTGCAAAAATTGAACGTTTCCTCAAGTTGGATAACAAAAAAATGCAATAGAAAAAAACCACCCAGCCACATAGTAGATTATCGGAAGAAATTGCATTGTAAATGCATACAATTAAAAGCGTCTCCAAATCATAAGTACTTATACAAAAATGTTAGCGATTTTTCAGCGCTTCTTTGTTGCTCCGCCCACCTGTGTGCGACTCAGAAGCTTTTGGCTGAGACAGGGTCATTTGTGTTAGCTGCACACACTTCCTAAACCTCTGTTATTTCTTCTAACTTCTGTCACTGTCAACCTATTTTCTTGTTCTGGCTGAATTGTTTGTATATTATGAGTGCAAGTCAATATATGTATTTCTATTTCTATCTTTCTTTCTTTCTTACAGGGTTCGCTAGTGTTGCAAAACCATGAAAATTCTAAAGCAAACTGTAATAAATTGTATATCACAAAAAATATAAAATTACGACCTATTTTGTTCCCTCTAGAATGACTTCACAGCATCTTTGCGAGCCAATCTCCAGATCTAAATTGTAGGGGGAAATTCCCATAGTAGCACACATTATTTCCTTATGAATAACAATTCCGGAAGGGTGACAATTTACATATATTACAAATCAGAACGCATTCAAAGTCTTAAGTCTCCAACTTATTATTATAGTTGTTTATTTAATAACAGCGACCATGCGCGGATTCAAGATTTGGTTGAGGGGGGCAAATTTGTGTGAGGGGGGGGGATCTTATTTAGGTAAAAATTTGTGCCAGGGGGGAGAAATTGCGAATTGCGGATGTCACATTAGTCACTTGAGGATGATAGTTTAAAGGTATTTAACAAGGAGTCTATCTTCGCATCTGAACTAATTTAAAAAGACTCAAACCATTTTAGTCTTTCGCTGAGGGGATCTGACCACATAAACACCTACTTACCATACCAAGATGGTAATTATCACTGCTCCAAGCACCTTAAAACACCCCAACCATTCATCGAAAGGTCGAGAATTGGCATCACAAGGACCCAAGGTGTTCAGAACAATAGCACCAACTGCTCAATACAAAATCTAACAATATCATCAGTACAAACAATACACACCCTTAATATAACAAGGGAGAAGGTCAGTGACCTCTTTCGAAGTAAGAAGCAAACGACAATGAACCTCTACTCCTTGTATTAGGACTTAATTCAATTATTCGAGTGGCGGTATCAAACTCAGCGAATTTTCACGGGTGGCAATTGAATCGGTCTGAGGACTATGAGGATGTCTTCTTGCTATAAATATCTGTGTTTAAGAGCTTTTTGTGGAACACAAAAGAACCCTAGTCTGTGGTTTAAAGATAATACGGGGTAATTTTTTAAACATCATCCAAATTTTTGAGTTCGTATGAGAATCGGTAAGTGAACAACTTTCTCCTAGAAACATGGGTCGAAATACGACAAAAATTTTTGGACTTCCCTATCGATTGGGGTGATCAGACCGATTTGTATTAAGAGTCAGAAAAATTTACCTATTTCGACCTATGTTTCTAGGAGAAAGTTGTTCCCTTACAGATTCTGAGTCGACCTTAAAAATTTGGATAGTGTTCAAAAAATTACCCTGTATAAGCCGTGTGTAATTAGAAAAAAAATAACTTTACTTTGAGATTAAGTACCTACCTGAGTAATTTATCCTAAAAAAATGATTTTTATTTTTACGATGATTCTTGATGTTCTTAGTGTCACTCGCGCTATTAAAACGAATCTAACGACGACGTATCATTTATCAAAATCGGTTTATCCGTTTACTAGTTACAAGGGAACACAGGACAAACTCACACACATCTAGGTCAAATACATAACCCTTCTTTTGGGCTTTGCCGCAGTCGGGTAAAAAAACCACACAGCCCCAAAGTAGACTTCTCTTTTCTAAATACAAATTTTCTTTGTGTAAATGCATAAAAATAATTTAATTTCATAATTTAGTTAGTGATAAGTAGCTCTAGATCTAATCTATATTTTGTAAATTAGGTACACTAGATGGAAAAACGGCCGAGCAAATAAGAGCCCACTTCAAATGTGCGCTCTTATTTCTTATCGCTTCCTGTAATTTTTGACGTTAAGTTGTAACATTATCTAACAACAGATCTACAACAGAAATAGTTAGGAATGAAAAAAGATATTACCAATTTTCGGACACCTTTGACCTATGATTTATGATGCAAAGGAGACTTTACTATAACAAGTACACACATACATACTTATTCTACACAAAACTTACACAAGACCTTTACGTTTTAGGCTAATTAGATGTAAAGGATTTATTAATATTTATTAACTCTTTTTTAATTAGATACCAATGTTTATTAAAAAAAAAATAGTAATTAAATAAAAAAAAATAGTTACTGAAGGAAGAGCGAAGTATTTATATCTGTTAACTAGGTGACCTCAATCACTTGTTTGTACCGTATAATTGTTTAACGAAATAAAGATGTTTTTTGTTTTTGTTTTATGTTTTAACATTCGTTACCTTTTTCTCCGTCAGAAAGTCAGTCGGTGCCATGTTTGCGTTTTGTTTTGCTTTGTAAGGCCTTAAAGGCCTAGTGGTAGGTATTGTTGATGTAAGAGTAAGGCCCAATTTCACCACTGATATAATTAAACGCGATTAACGCTAAACGTGTTTAGAACGTATTTCTGTCTCTGTCAAATTCAAACAAATGACAGTGACAGAACTATGTTTTAAACACGTTTAGCGTTAATCACGTTTAAATATCAGTGGTGAAATCGGACCTAAGTATCACATTTATATACAAATAAATAAAATTGAAGTGTCTGTTTGTAATATTAAATAACCGCTTTTTACTACATGCAAATGATTATATTATATACGGTACCTACATATACCAAAATAATTTTTTTTTAATTTTTGTCTGTCTGTCTGTTTGTTCCGGTTAATCTCTGAAACGGCTGGACCGATTTTGACGGGTCTTTCACTGGTACGTACCTGATGTAGTAAGGAGTAACTTAGGCTACTTTTTATTCTGATATTTCCACGGGAACGAGAACCACGCGGGTGAAACCGCGGGCGGCCGCTAGTCTAAAATAAGAACACTAACAAACTGCATTTTTTGACATTATTTATCTGTTAAAGCTGATGAGTTTTTTTCGCCTGTTTTTCTTGTCAGTTAAAAGATGTCCATAACAGGTGGTAGGTAAAAAAATGTTGGACGATTCATAAGCATTAATTTTATTTAATCTATATGAATAAAAATTTATTGACTTTGACTTTGACTTCCTTTTAATAATGTCTCCACAGAATACCCTTCGCTACTAAGCTCAAAAATAATACCTACCGCGAAAACTTTTCACGCTAATCTTAAACAAATGCACCCGGTTATCTTGAAGGCGAAATCCTCAGCTCGTCTAACAGACTTTATCGCCAGTGCTATACTAATGCTAGGATCAATCAGTTCTAAAAGTCTAGACTGAAATGCTTTTAGGAATTCTAGATGCAATGCGAAATTAATGAGACACATTAGTCTTGTCCCAGATTTGAACAATTCTGGGAATAGTAGGGGTGTGATGTTGTGCCAGTTTTTTGCTTTTGATGAGAATGTGAAATACAAGACGGAGTTCATTTGTTTTTACAGCTACCTAACAGTTCTACTGACTAATTGACAAAATAAGTGTTGAACCAGTACATTAAGTTACCATTTGATAACAAAAAACTGTTCTAAAAGTTACTGTATGTATTTTTTTTATCTACAACGGGGTACCACTTAGCCTTCATCACACCTGATGATAAGTGGTGATAAGGCTGAAGGTGGAAGCGCACTACTCCCGGAATCCTCAATAACTGAGGAACTGGCTATCTTATCTCCAACTGCCGGAACACAATTATGCTGAAAACATCATTGCTATGGCGTCATCATACGTATAAGATGGTGGTAGCTAGCCAGGCGGACTAAGAACAAGTCCTACCACCAACCAAACCGACTACAATATGTTCCCAGTGGGGACTGGGAATCGAACCCGGGACTTCTGGATCTGAAATCGGTGGTATTATGAACCACTAGACCAAAGAGGCGGTTAAAAATTGTTAATTATTATCTTCCAGTGTGTTTAAAATGTACCCACTACTGGGGTACAGGCCCTCTTAATGAACAAATTATTAGGATGGTTTATTTCTTTACTAGCTTTCCGCCTGCGGCTTCGCCCGCGTGGGCAACACGATGTTACCCCGCGGGAATGTGAGGTTTTTCGTTATAAAAGTAGCCTAAGTTCCTCTCCAGGCTACAAAGTATCTGTGTCCTAAATTTTAGCCAAATCCATTCAGCCGTTCTGGCGTGATTGAGCAACAAACATCTTAACTTTCACATTTATAATATGAGTAGGATAAACGGCCAGATAGAAGCGACTAAGCGTCTGCCAAGCGCGGCGATTATGGCACATTCCCCCAAGGACCTAGTAGTAGTAACCTAGTAGGCCTATGCCCAGCAGTGGGCGTCGTTCGGCTGACATGATAATGCGTCTGCAAAGCGGGAACGACGCGGGAACGTCTTCAGTCACGCGGTAACGTCGTCAGTCACGCGGTAACGTCGTCAGTCACGCGGTGGACGCTGTCAGTTTATCTCATACTCCGAAGCGACTTTTACGCGGTAACTCCGCGTCGGCAAAGAGTATAGAGCACCTCGTCGTCACGTGTCGCCGACACGTAGGTTAGGCTGAAGCCTAAGCTCAAGCTAACAAAGCCCAACTGTGGTCAAGCCCAAGCTCGAAATGATGGCTATTTTTCTTTTAAACCAATACAAAACACAGCAACCTAAAAACGGGACTACCGATCTTCTCAACAACAAAAAAAATGCGAAGAAGCTTACCATAAACTAAAACTTTCACAAGGCTATTTTACAGACTATACTCGTATAGTTACTGTACCCGGAAAAATATGAAAAATATTTTTTCACGGTACACTTTTTTCGCCCTCGCCGTAACCTTTCGGAATCCGTAAGCCTTCCAAAGTATCGCCATACAAAACGGCAGTGAATCGAGTCTCACGGCCAATAAAAATATAACACCTTTTATTTATATACCAGGAGGTGTAAGACGGTCGCTTGAGTTTTATCACTCAAGAAACAACTTGAACACACGAAGTAAAGCGTATTTTTATATCGCAAACTCAGCTTCGTGAGTTAAGGGGTTGGTATTTTTTACAATTTTCAACCCTAATAATAAGCATTTTTGTTATTTCTGTTTTGCAGATAGTTCTATTTACGTGGATTTTGAATAGCTTGGTTAACAAATTTTTATTTTGAGAAAATCATATCCAAAGTAAGATTCAATCTTTCAAACCATTGTACCAAAAAACCTGTAAGCCATTTGATTCAAGCTTTTTATATAGGTAAGAAGTTGAGAGAGGCTCAATTTTATATTTTGAAAGTGCTAAGATATTTTATTAAGTAAGCTCTGAGATTCGTTTTGTAAATAACACCAAATTTAAGGTTGTTTCTTTTCACAAGTCTTGTAATTTAGGGAAACTTTAATTAAAAACTTAAATTGAATTCGGTTTCTATTTCACTTTATCAGTGCTTTCTCTCTCGTGATAAGAAGCTGGAGAAATATTAAGTTTCTTTTCGATTGAAACTAAAGTTTTAATTTATTTTGTAAATACCTAACTCGTTTCAAAGGCATCCTAAAATATTGTAATTTAAAGAATTTTTTTTCTTTCATTCAGTTTCTTTAGTATCTAGGTACTTACCTAATTCATTTGTCAGTATGTAATTTACTACTTTACTTTCCATACTATATCTACTCGGAAGCTTTGTATTTCCCTACTTTGTCTTCATTGACAGTTCTTCGTCAATTGTACAGTTTGTTCTTTTCTTTTTTGGTGATATAGTTTTCCTTTTGTTTACAATAATATTCCACCAACACTCGCGCACCCAAAACAAACCAGCCTATTTACACCTCACATTCAAACGCACCGGAAACGTATCCCGAATTCTCGTGTGCCGTTAACGACAAACACGGGCGGAAGGGGCTGTTACGACCCGCTTTAACCCTCTCAGCCTTCCGAGGAGTTTGTATGTAAAATTCAAAAACTTTTTTGTTAACGATATTGAGGTAGGTATGTGTGTTTGCAGCGCAACCTGGTTTCATGATGGCTGTTTTGGTCATATTGTGGTAAAAAGCATTTAACATCATCATTCGCTTGACTTATATTATACCAGAGCTTACCTACCTTTTATTCGGAATCAGCGACTACTTAAGTCTGTTTTTTCTATTGATTTTCCCCATTCTATTTGCAAAAATTTACAACGACAGTAATGCTTTCAAAATGGTGGTTATAAATACAGTTATTTGCCTGAAAACATTAGAGAACTTATAATGTTACAACCCACTTTAACCCTCTCAAGCTTTCGACGAATTTGTATGTAAAATTAAAAAAATTGTTAACGCTAATCTACCTGAGCGTAGTGCTGATTTCAGAAATGTTTGTTCTGGTATTTGCTACTTATATGCATTAGCCAAAGCTCTGAAGGGCTGAAGATTTTTACAAAATATTACCCTCGGCTTTTGGTCATATTCTTCCATTCTCTTTACGCACAAAAATACGTATGCAATATAATATATGCTTATATTTATTTAAAGAAACCATAATAAAATAAATGACAGTCTGTGAAGGAAGTGTCGTAGGTAACCAAAATATTGGTGAAATTATTTTTTAATACCTACCAACCCATTCAAATTCTACACCACTAAAAGCCCTGCAGATCATAAGTGCTCATCTAATTCCGAGACAGGTTTTCACCTTAAATCACAACGAACAAGATTTAAGCACAGTTATGTTAAACCTTTACCGCTCAGAATAGTAATGAGCGTGATACTAAATACGTCTGAATTACTTCACAAACATTTTAGTACATCAAACAAGATGGCGCATAACTTTGCTATAGTACTTACCTACAATGGACGACACATTAAGTTTAACAACAATCTTGAAGCTGTCATCACTGCAGCCCAGTGCGGATTGGTGGGTATTAACGACTGCAAGTGCAGCCGTGACCAATGTTTTAACGTGCCTTCCGAAGCACGGAGAAGCTCAAGATGAAACGTTTTTTTGGTCACCCATCCCGTGACCGACCATTGCGAAAGTTGCTTAACCTTAACGATCGCAGGCCGAACGCGGTAACCACTGCGCCACGGGCTCCTCATCACACTGAAACCTTTCAAACGGTATCTGAACTATATTTTTAGACTTAGGCCTACTGTCCGCGCACCTTTCGTCATTTGACGATTGCATGACGAATGCTTGCATCTTGCGTAGAAACAATCTAAACTGAGTCCACGGAGCCGCGCGCACCGCACGACGAACGCATGACGAGAGGCTGCCGCGACGCACGCTGCCGCACCGTGGACACAGTTTTGAATTTTGATTGTGTCTACGTAAGATGCAAGCATTTGTATTGCAACGAAAGCGTGCGCATCACGTGCGGTTACGTGGATAGAAGGCCTTAGGCATTGCTACACAGGATAGATACACTGGCTTGGGGAAAGGATCGCTCTAACACAAATAATTATTGTGAAAAACGAAATATGTAGCTTACTTCCGCAAAAAACACAACTTGCAAGATGCACCGCCCGCCCGCCCGCAAAAAATTGCACATGCATACCACGAAAATACCAGTGCACAATACCTGCATTTAGCAAGACAGCAACCACACCTTGCACTGGTGAATTTTCACAATTGGTTAGGGACTTCCGCCAAGTGACGCCTGATTCAATCATCATCATCATCATCATCATTTCAGCCGTACGACGCCCACTGCTGGACATAGGCCTACCCCAAGGATCTCCACAACGATCGGTCCTGCGCTGCCCGCATCCAGCGGTATTTGCATTTGATTCAATCAAATACAAATAATTATAAATTAGTTTTGCGTCAAGCAGAATTCATGAATTGCTGTACTTGCGTTGAAAATGTAATTATTTCTTCCGATATTTTCATCGCCTAATTTGTGTCCCGCCAGTGTCCGTCAAAGGATAGTATTATCCCCTCCCACCCCTCATCCCATGGGTGTCGTTGGACACGACTAAGGGAGAACGGCCATTAGGAGACAGACAGCAATGTCTTCTGAATACTAAGCACGTCAATGATCGCCATCAAATGCTTTGACGCCATGGCGAAAGCAAAAAGGGAGTTATAGAATTAAAATATTTTATTGAATCAAGATTCATTTGGCGGCAGTCCCTGCCTATTGTGAAATGAAGAGATATATGTAGCTTACTTCCGCAAAAAAACATGCAAGATGCATCCCGCAAAAAAGTGCACATGCACACCAGTGAATTTTTGCAGGTATTGTGCACGAAGTAATAGTGCTTGTGCACTATAAGTTCGTGCACTTTACCTGCTCGTTGTGGAGATCCTTAGGGGAGGCCTATGCCCAGCAGTGGGCGTCGTTCGGCTGACCTAACCTTCTTAGGAGTTGTTAGACCATGCTTAATCCGAAACAGGCCTTCCTTATGGATGGATAAGGACTCCTTATCATCCATAAGACATCGGTTACACGCTAATTCTGGCGTCAGTTCAGTCTCCTGTCAGTTTACTGTCATTCGAAACGGACTGACAAGTATTGTTTAAAATATTTAATTCAGACCATCAGTCTATCAGTCTGAATGGTTTACACGAAAATTCTCACGTCATTCTGACCAGAATGATGGACTGTACTGACGCCAGAATTAGCGTGTAACCGATGTCTAAGGAAGACCTTAAGATAGGAAGAATAGGCTTTCATGAAGAGCCTTGACAGATAAACCGTATCCATGAAAATGACAAAGTCGATAATATTTGACTGAAGCATTGAAAAGTTGAAAACTACCAAACTACAGCTGAAAACTGAAAAGTAAAAAGCAACCAACTCAAATAAAACTAACCACCTGACGATTCATAAGTGTCATAATTTATTTTTATGTACAAACTTTCATTTCACCCCTGTTTCAATTTACATACAAATATGTATGACTCAAACCCCGTACAAAGAATGTGATCATAAGCAAACAATACGACACAAGATATTAAAATATCATATATACACGTATAGTATCATACATATAGTATTATTTTATGCGGTAAGCTAGGGGTGCCACGATTGTAAATCGCTTGAGATTTTTTTCGATTACGTATAGAATTACTAAATGTCTTACTACTCACAAACTCTCATACAAATTACTAACAAAAATGCATTCCCTGTTATCCTTTTACTAGTTTTAATGCCTGACAGGAACTAATTAAAATTGTTTATTAAATTAACACGGTACTGAATGGTTTAATATTCTAACAACTTTGAGATTCTAACAAATTTAAGCACCTCTTGTCATGTGGCAAAAATCGACCCTACGTCAAAAAACACTTCATATATAAGATTTTAAATTATTTCTATGCATTTACAATGCAATTTTTGTAAGTATAGGAAAAATGTGATAGTAAAATACCACGAGCCCTATAAGTAGCTTGCCGCCTGAAAGCTACTTATAGGGCTCGTGGTTTTTTACTATCACATTTTTCCATAACACTTCATATACCTACCTATTCAGTACAGATAATACGCACTGAATTATAATACATAATATTAAAACTTTGATAGATACCTTTGACAACCCTAGCTTAAACCATGCACCAATGGTTCGAGTACGTGCGCACCCCGACTCGAACCTCTGGGGAGAGGCAAAGATTAAGCAACGCGAACAAATATACAAACAATGACTTTTGATCATTTTACCTACCACTGTTTGGTTTTGAGATTGGATTTAAAATTTATTGCGGTAAGATCTTAAGAATAAAAAAATATTGAAGCAATATATTTTCGTCACATAATGCAGATGTGTTTCAAATATTTTAAGGTTATTTAGATAAATAAATACAGCAAATTTTTGAGAACAAATTTTAAAACATTTAGTCTGAATGAAATAGGTTAAGCTAACTCGTTAAGCTACTGAATTTTAGTTAACTAGCAAATAATGTCATAGATTTTTTATAGTAACATAAACTAAGAAACACTTTAGTTATACAGTGTGTAATGTAACACATTTGAAAGTGAAACAGTATATTAAAGTACTTAAACTTAAAAAGTTAGTAGTCCAACGAAAATAATATATGTAAGAAAGTTTGTTCTTCAATCAAAAACAACTTGTGATATATATTTACATTGATGGCCTATAATTAAAACTTTCCCTGTATAGATGGGAAAATTTAACCCCTTACTTAAATACTTTGATCATTCGTTTACAGGTCAAATCAAATAGATACTTTGACTTCGAATTTAAACGGTTACTATCCCTTGTAGGGAAATCTTGGTAGGGTTAAGTGTACCGGGCGACTTTTGATACGATTGTTCTTGAGTATTAATTACATAGATGAAAATTAATAGCCTTATTGCAAAACCAATATATCTTTCTTTCGTATGTGTGACTTTAGATTAAATTGTTTTAGATCTAATTGCATAGAAGGAAAAATAGTTCTTACAGCTATGACAATAAAAACTTTTCCTTTAAATTATATGTGTGATAAATACCGGTGCCGCTATAATTATAATCCGAGCAATAGTGTCGCTTAATTATATAATGTAAACGTCTATTTTAACGCCAGAATCGATACGACCAACGCATAATTTATGCAAACTAAGACTTAACCAGTAAGTGAGGTGCTAATAAAATATACACTGACACATTCTGAATGAGAATTTAATCGATATTTCGTTTAAGTCGAGAGATTCAGTCGCCTGTCGTTTAAATTTGGAATCGTTTGGAATTTAAATTGATATATTCAGTCGATTGAGTCGAGTTGGGCGCATCTCTAACGTTCTAAATTTTAAGTTAACGATTGACGACCTTTTTATTCATTTTATTGTAAGCTTTGATTGTAAGTTAAGACAAGTATGTAATCTGTGGTTAAACTGTATGCTATTTCATATAAAGATATAATTTGAATCATTGTGTAAAAGTGAAGTTATAATGGTGTGAAGACTTTATAGGTAAAAGTTTTCAAAAATGAAAAGAAATAAAGAATTATTGATTTTAATCTTGAAAAGCATTGAAAACTGCCCGTTTTAATGAACATAATTTTATTTTGGTTTAAATCTCCCGTTTCGGTAAAAAGTTTTGCTTGTGATTGTTAGCTATTAGACCCGTTTATTGTGAAAAATATTTTTTTTTCTCAAATATAAAGTTTAACAGCAGAGATGAGTGAAAATTTTTATGAGATAAAGATAAACACAAATTCCAAAATCTTAACTAAAATTAATTCTATAATAACAACATGCATTATGCATCCCTAGCCCCCTCTTTAAGTTTGTCTGAAATACTAAAAACGTTTAATCTTTGACCTTCGCGCTTTGCTTCTCGATAATCACCTTTATTAAAACGCAATAAGGGTTATTTTCCCTTGTATGCAATCGCCGTCATAATCTATATTCTGAAACTGTACAGTCTGTCTGATTGCCTTTACATCTATTGGGGTGTCTCAAGTTGGAATTGTAGGTACTTTATGATTATTCCCAAATGATTTACTTGGAATTTAATTTAGTACCATTCATGGTTTTCTAAAAGTCGTAAACTTGTTTTTATAGCTCAATTTCGAAGAACTGTGGTATAGGGTAGATTCATACTGACATTATAAATTTAAAAGTTGCTTATTTTATCTATCTGTCCGTTTAGTACCTATGTAGGACCTTTCCATGCCTAAATCACAAAACCAAGATTGAATTTTGGCATAGGCACAGATTAGGCTTTGCAGGAGGACATAGATTAGACAAGTTGAAATGATCCTTATAGTCGGCAATTTAAAAAGCTCGGCGCGGGCAAATGACTGTACCTTTATACAAATTTCACGCGAAGCTAGTCGTAGAATAACCAGTATAACTAGGTACAATTTTAAAATAGTGCATGTAATTATCTCTTCTCGAAACAACATACCATTACTTTTTCGTTTTTATTAAGTCTTTTTAGAAGTAAATCAAAATAAAAAAGAAAAATGAATACGAAAATTATGAAAGACCACAATATTTCATCCATATTTTCCCTTCAAAACACAACACTCACCTTTTCACTATCTAGATTACCTCAATTAATCTTTTGATGTAATCTAAAGTGCCAAAATCTAATATAATAGGGGGGCAATACCCCCAAACCGAGCTCCAAAACAAAGGCTATACGGAACCCACTAAAATCATGAAATTAATCAAGAAGATTCCCATGGTTCTATTCATACGAAATCAAAACAACTAGTGTCCTATTCAAATTAGAAGCGGTGATTAATCAAAATAACCGCAAAGGGTGCCTGTGAGGCGCCAGTGAGAGCGGAGAGCCGTACAATAAAAAAAGGATAGTGTAGTATCAAAATCAAAATCAAAATCAAAAATCATTTATTCATTTTAGGCTGATACAGCACTTGTGAACGTCAATGAAGCTACGCTATCGGTTCGTAAATCCTACGGCGGGAGGCCTTGTAACGAGAAGAACCGGCAAGAAACTCGCCAAGGGCTATTTTTTTCTCCCTGTCATATTTCATACAGAGTCGTCAAATTGAAAACTGACTTTAACATAATATAATATGTAAAGTCACTTTCCATCACAAATTAATCTTAAGTTTAAAAACAAAATAAAAAAACCCGGTAATCATAGCAGTAAATAATTTTCAATAACGAAGAAATAGACATCCAAAAGGTAGTTTCTTTAAAATACACACCAACCAAAAACGTAGCAAATAAAATAATAAATATAAATGCCAAACAAGGGTAATAAAACTTTGAATAGTTTAAGAACATAAGAATTATGATTAAGAAGAAGAATAAACAGTGCCATACAAGCCACGATAATATAAAACTAATAACAATAAAACATTAAAAATCTGCATATTTTGAGACAAGAAGCCAGGAGCAGACCCATCCCACTGGTGGCACCCGTTCACGAGCATGACGCATGAACCAGCCATCGCTTCGCTCAACCATATTTTAGGGAACGTAACGACCCGCCTCACACGACACCACCGCAGAAATGTTTACAGAGAGCATGACATACTCAAACTTCTAAAGTAGCAAACGATCTCCATACAAACCCTCTAAACCTTAACATACAGCAATGAATTTTCGGTGTTTTGTTGAAATGCATAAGAATTAGGTACGGTACGTTTTGTTTTTTTTTATATTTATCATAGATTTTGAAATATTTGCACTTTAGTAATATCATTTAAAACAAAAAGGGCCAATATTACCAAATCTACAATATCTTAAAAAACAAAACGTACAGGGTGCCTACCATCAACTTTAAGACAGCAATTCAAAAATAGCGCGATGCAGAATAGGTTCCTAAAATGAATTGCTTTCTTTCGTACTCTGACCTTCTAAAAACTGGATCGCAAATGAATTGCTAAATGTTTAATGACCGAACGATTTGTGTCCTTTTTCTTCTACCCGTCTCTTTCACTCGATTCTGTCATGCCCGAAGAGTGAGAGGGACGGGTATAACCTGCAGGTGACATGTTAAATCGACCGGGTTATAAGTCAAATAAGAGTTCCTGACAGCTTAGCGGCTGTGAAACGTCATTGATCGATCACTGAATCGCTGTCATTGATATTAAGCTGTCGTGGTACGAATAAGCGAAGCAGATCAGTTTAGGTCCTAAACAAAACCGCAATAAGAGTTGATGGTAAGCACCCAGCCCTAGTTCTCATGCATTCCAACAACATACCGAAAATTCATTGCTGTATGCTAAGGTTTAGAGGGGGGAAAACGTTATCGCTGTTTGTATGGAAGACCGTTTGACCTACACAGTCCTCTTGAATACAGCAACTCTTAAATCGTGTAAGGAAAGCTTCTATTGAAATTATAAACGTAAGTATGTGGTATTGTCTGATATTTACTTATTTAAGTACTAGCTTTTACCCGCGGCATCGCTCGCTTTAAATTCAGATACCTATCTATGCCAATTTTTATCAAAATCGGTTCAGTCTGAATTTAAAGCTACCAATTTATTTTTATTTTTACTTTTTTGCATTCACAATGCAAATTTTAATATTGAAAATATTGAAAATGAAGTTGCTACTTAAGTATTAGAAACGTCGACCCTTCTGTGATTTGTGAGATGGGTCGACTTTTTCTAATAATTCATTTACAATATTTTCACCCTATCAATTTTCTGTGTCAAACCTGTCGAGAAAATTTGACTGGACCAAATCGAGTTATACAATAAAGATAACTAAGACATACGCTACACATCTATTTATCGTTGGAATAGCAAATCAATGGATGTCTCTTGGTGTTCTGATGAGCAAATAATAAGCAAACAAATTTTCACGATAGACTGGTGATAGACGTTAAGTTACATAATTTTTACCCAGGTACAGCCTTATCTCTTCAACTAAAAATCATAAAATTGTCTATGGTTTCGTTGGCAAACGTCAAAAATCAAGATAAGTTGTCAATAAATGTGCGCCAGATTTTAAATTTTGTTTTTATATTGTGTTCTTCTTTATTCTTTTTCTATAAGTATTACTTCTTTAATAGAATAAAATATAACTTTGTCAAAGTAGTTTTCAAAATATTATCATACCTGTATTCAAACAAATTAATCCTTGTCAATGATGAACTTTTACAAAAACCTTGTTCTATGAACTACCAAACATCATTTCCGCTGTCATCGCGACCACGCACCAAAAGGGTTCAAAGTTACTTTTAACTCACACAAAACCGTCAAAATGGCCTTCCTGTAATGCATCTGTACCCTCAGACCCTCGGTAACGGACACCCCGGTCTGAAATGATAGTGCCTTTAGAATAAATAATGTGGTTAGGTGTACACTTCATATTGAAATGAGTAGGTAAAGCAAAATTTAGCTTTTCACTGACATGCAATGAGCTTAAAATAAGTGATAGTAGAGGAAACTCAACTAAATGAGTCTATGGGACAATAACTGCCATACATTTGACACGACAAACAGACTCAACTCTTTTATGTGGTAACATGTACACGCACATTTAAGTTGAAAATCTTTATTTAAATGAGTGAAAAGGATTAGTCTCAGTATTAGCTTTTCAAATTGCAAATTAGCTTTTCATGAAAATCTAATTTTTCACCTACTGCGGTATACTAATGCATTAAATTACAGCAATGTTCGGAAAATGGGCAAGGTTAGCGGAGCGGAGTGAGTTTTGAATCGACCACTTCAATTTAATTGTGTTTTAGGGTCCTCTTCCACTGAGGCAGAAGGAAATGAAGTTCGACGGAGCTACATCTTTTTACAAGCTTTTTATTAACTTGCCATGTTAGTTAGTTAGTATATTAGTTAGTTAGTGGGGGACCAATCTTGCAAGCTTAATTTGACCCACTTCCCAGTGTCCGATGGAGCTGAAATTTTGTATACAGGTTTGGTTCAGATGACAATACAATATTAAAGTAGAGTTAGCTAAAAAGATTGTCTAAAAAATGAAATTTTTACTAAAAACTTATTATACATAGGGAACACATTTTTTTAACACCTGATGTGAGTGTTAAGTGATGATAAGACTGAAGGTGGAAGCACACTACTCCCGGAACCTTCAATTACTGGCAAATTGGCTATCTTATCTCTTAACTGCCAGAACACAACAATGTTGAAAACATCGTTGTTATGTCATCAGACTTAGTTAAGATGGTGGTAGCTAGCCAGGCGGACTTTGAACAAGTCCTACCACCAACCAAACCGTATACAGCATGTACCCCCATTGGGAATCGAACCCGGGACCTCTGGGTCTGATACCGTGTACGTACCACTAGACGACATGGCGTTTTACTTTATAATACATTTGACAAGACCACCATCTTCTATGTGTAATATAGCTTCGCATGTGTTGAAGACAGACGAAAGTCTGCTTTACTGTTAAATATAGGTATAGACATAGCTATGATCTCTTCTTTCCACTTCGGTGGATTTCACCCTTAGTCAGGAGTCCGATAGGCTTTATGTAGAACTCTTTGGAAGACTTTTTGGAAAACTCTTTAGCTTAGTACCGCTTTACAGTTTTGCGCCCATTTTTACTATTTTTAAGCAGAATGTGTTTTTGTTGTAGAAATAATAGAACTAACACCAAAAAGTTCAAAAATTGTCGGAAAAGCTTAATAAAAGAGTAGAATAGAAGCTTCCACAATTTTTCCTGATTCCAGATTTACATAATTATAACATGTTCCCTAAAAATGGTACAAGAAACGATAATTTCAAAGACTTTGGCAGTGTTAAAGATCAAAACATCAACAAAAAAGAAATCACTAGCCCAGAAAAGGGAGATACATTAACACAGGTGAAAACACCCGATTATTTTCTTCCAAACAAAACATCTATTGAATCACAACCATTAATATCGCATTGAACGCTATATTTTTCCCTCGAATTAAATGGCACAGAAATAATTGCATTGTGAGAGTTAATATCGAAAAGTACAATCGTATCTGCAACTGTCAAAGTCTGTCAAACTAATGACTGTCAATATAGCAGGCTGGGTAATGACATTACTGCTCACTGGTGCAGAAATGATAGTAGAATACAGTTCCGCTTTGCATTGTGCCTCTTATTCAAATGAAGTTAAAGTCCATTTTGGATAGGCTACCTTGGATAGTTTACAGGGGCTTTTGCCAATTGATTTGGCCAGAAGCAATCTCTTGTACTGATTCGCGGGAATACGTTTCTTACACAAAGTGTTTGCATTCTCTGGAAAGTGTACAAAAAGAGAAATTTGCTTGCTTTCGTACGAACATCCTTTGTTGAGAAGCCTATTACAGGGTTTGTTTTATTTTGACCACGTTAACTGCTGCCAAGACTGCGTACACTTGGTTAAGTCTAACCGCCTCTGTGGTCTAGTGGTTCACACCACCGATTTCAGACCAAGAGGTCCCGGGTTCGATTCCCAGTGGGGGTACATATTGTATTCAGTTTGGTTGGTGGTAGGACTTGTTCTTAGTCCGCCTGGCTAGCTACCACCATCTTATCTAAGTCTGACGCCATAACAATGATGTTTCCAGCATTATTGTGTTCCGGCAGTTAGAGATAAGATAGCCAGTCCCTCAGTGATTGAGGATTCCGGGAGTAGTGCGCTTCCACCTTCAGCCTTATCACCACTCAACATCAGGTGTGATGAAGGCTAAGTGCTACCCCGTTGTTGATAAAAAAAAGTGACTAGGATCCCAATACATAAGCCTATGTATGCTGTATCAGCATATGTATTGGGATAACAAGTGCAAGCTTTTTTAATTGCTGCTGACATTTTATTATGACAGCTTTAAGAACATCGCTTACAAACAAAATTAACAATTTCACTATTGCACTCTTCAAATTTGTTACATAAGTACAATTATTTAAGTAATTTAATTTTACATATCTACATAATAAAGATCTCAAAAAAAACGCCGTGTAATTCGAAAGACGATATTTTTCTTTCTCCGCTTTTTATTTGATTTAAAAATCTTTGAGATCTACTAGTATTTTCAACCTATTGAAAGTCGTACAGTTATGTTTATCCAGAACCCATTTTATCCTTATAAATGCGAAAATAACTCCGCTTCCATGGTTCCTGGTTAAGTATCAAAATATTATAGATCTCAATAATTGTTTTTTTTTTCAAATTTCAAAGCCAGGAACCGTGAAACGGCTGGTGGTTTTTTCGATTACATTTTTTCCTATCGGTGCCAAAAACTGATTACTCTAAGTATTTCCTTAAAACTTATCTTCTAAACCGTAGTTTAAAACTTCCAAACTCGTTAAACCTTATAATTACAAACGCTACCATCACCTATTTGATCTTAATTACTAAATTAATACGGTTAAAATCGATGCCGCGCTGCCCGTATCATTTCAATGACACTTTATTAAGTGATTTAAAATTGATATGGATATCAATGTAAGAGGAATGACAGTGATAATGAGCAATATGACATTTTCATTTCGAATGAGATCGCTTTGAAAGTTCAGGACTTTACCACGAGCGACCATATTTTTTTTTATAATTATCAGTATACATAGCAAAATAGGAAATTTTGAAAATAAAGAATGCCTTTTATAAAATTTAATCTTATGACTGCCGGACTTATTTTCTAGAGCTATTCAAAGACAATTATTTTTGTAATAGGATATTTGAATTACGATTAGACGGATGTTTGTAATTTTATTTGATACAGTAAAGTATCACTAATAGAGTGCTGAATGAAAACCTGTGATTTGCGAGTAATCCATAATTTAAAATACCCTATTTTCGGGAATCCTGGCTTTAAGGCTCTTACACTTGTGCCAGCCGATTTGTATGGAAACTAGAACAAGAGGGTTGATCCACCGCTCACGATCATTATCAGCCGTAAGACGCCCACTGCTGGGCCTATGCCTCCCCCAAGGATCTCAAAAGCATGAGCGCTCAAAGCCTCATTCTCCAAGGTCTCCCGCCGTAGGGTTTGCGAACCGATGGCGTAGCTTCTATGACGTTTACAAGTATTGTAAATAACAATCAAAACTTGAATAAACAAATTTGACTTTGACTCATTGATGGATCCCAGAGCGCTCAAATACGCGTTACATAAAAAAAAACATTTGACACTTATCGAATCGTAAGTCATAAACAACCAAGACCGACACCACTTTTTTGAGTAGTAGTGTGTATAGTTGTGTTTTGTCGCAGAAAACTATAAGTTTCCAACAATTAATATTGTCCAAACGAAAGATTTTTAAATAATTAGAGCCTAATTCAGGATTGTTTATTAACTATTTATCATCAAGAAATAAACTACATTTAAAATAGCCACGATTTCACTCTGATTCTTCTTTTTATATGTTTTAGATTTACGTAAGTACTTATTTTGGCAGCCATTACTTTTAATAGTTTTTGAGAAAACCCGTTTCATGTAAGGTAAATTTTAGTCCATTATGGGATTTCTAATTAACATGACTTCAGTATTGCGATGGCAGCCGATGGTAGGGCCTTTGGAATGCTGGGAAATAGCATTTCGTGATGGACATGTCGAATTTTTGACATTACACACGAATATCGGAGCAGAAGAATGCTTTAAACGGATTCTTTTGTTATGCTGTACGTTATAAATTTTTATTTGCTCTCTTTTTTAAGCTTCTCATGATGTATCCTTTGTAGTTTATGTGTTTTGTCTTTGGAAGTGTTAAAGAATTTTATTGTTTTACGTGAATACGTCTTTTGCAATCATAGGTAGGCCATCCAAAAACCTAATCATACTTAAGGGGAGGATACAGTTTCGCATTATAGTTTCGAATATATCGTCTACCTACATCCAAAATTCAATTAGACCACTGAATAGCTGAAGGATCATAGAATTCACTACGTTATGCGAATTAATATTACTTATACAAAATACCCTGTGTAACCAAGTTGGAGACTATATTTCTTTCTACTATAAAATATTTTTTATGACTAAAACTAACATTAATTTTAAAGAAAAAGTTAACAAAAAAATATAAAACAATCTCTGAAATAAAATGATTATCAAGCGTTGATTTAATCATTATTTTACCACTAAGCAAAATACCTATTCCTTTTTTTATTAACTAGGTACTCGCTGTTTCCATAGATACCGTATTAAGGTCCATCATAAATAGATTTAATTTCTCGTCAGGGTTGGGACAATAAAAAGGAATTGCCTCCCGTCTGTTTTATTATCCGTCAATACGCAACAAATAAAACAGCAATAACGGGTGCCAATAACATTTTAAACAGATACATACATATTGTGCATCGTGTCCTTCGTATAATGTGGTACAGGGTTGTTTTGACAAACCAATTTTAGGTCGAAAATGAAGTATTTTAGAAAATATCAACCCGTCCTACAGCTCCGATGGGAACCATCATCACCTGGTCCCACGTCCCAGCTGGTTGTAAGACGGGTCGATTTTTTCTAAAATACTTCATTTGCAATAATAAAAATTGCATTGTGAATGCATAAAAGTAAAAGTTTAAAAATTTTTGGGTCAATTTTGCTTGTCCAACATTACTCCACGCACAAAGTACGCACAAAGTATTGTGCCCGTAAATTATTAGCAAGCGAATATCACCACTGGTTGACTGGAAAGTTCGTCCATCGTACTTATAATCGGGTACAGGGTTGTTTTGAGAGACCAATTTTGAACTGTCAGCCCCAAACTCTCGAATCGTGGCATTTGGCAACCAAGCTGTAATGGCACAATAAATAGTTGCCAGCCCTCACCCATCTGTCACTTAACTAGTAAAATATACAGACGTCATTCAGCGAGCCGCAGTGAAAAATCGCACTGTGCCACCCCTAGATCGAATACACTATCATCTTTCAATTCTACACTCTCATCCTAAGGTTTAAAGCTCAAATTCATTTGCGTTGGACGATGAATAAATTTAAATATTTGTTAACTTAAAATGTAACTCATGTTAACGGAAATACAGTCTAAATTGCAGCTCTGAGCTTTTGTTTCTACAATGCGAGGAATGCTATTTGAATATCTGTTTTATTGCTACGAGTGTTGGTGTGATTTTGCTTTGACGCTCTTTTTTGTTTCACGTCAACTTTGCAGGGGTTATTTAACTTTGAAGTTGCTCAAAAGACCCTCGATTTGAAATTCTGGTGGATTTCTTTTTGGATTAAAGACCCCATGAATTTAATGATAATGTATTTTGGGGTCATTACTACTAAGATTTTGTCACGTGTCACTTTTTAATAAGCTTCTTTTGTGTAATAAGCACTGTTCGCGACATTTTGTTAACTTTCATCTTTGCAACATATAATTTAAACTTTTTTTTACGCAAATTTTTCAACCTTATGTGTAAGTAAACACTTGCTACATAAACGAGTTTTTTTTTTTTTATAAACACTGGTTAAGCATTTGACCGTCATCTTGCTAAACAGACAGGATGCAGTCTAGGATGTAGCATGCTTACCCAGTATGCTTACCCAGAGTTTGATTAAACAAAGAAAAAATATTGCGAAAAGTTTAAAAAGTATAACTCGTTAATAATTTAAGCTTGTTTACCTAACAATTTTGCGTAAACATTCATTCATTACACAAAAAAAACTATTCAAACCGCATTTTTAATTAATATTTGCGTTTCGCCCACAAACTTTTACGACGCGAGTTGGGGCATTTGATCAAACATTTGTCGTGTTCTACAAATATTTGTGGAGATGAAACACTGTGTTTGTATTAAATTAAGTATTAAATAAAACTTTTTTGTTGCAGGTATGGAAAGTGGCTGTATTAAAAAAACCTTGCCCTGGAGTTAGGATTTATTCAGAGTGCAGTAAGTAAGAAAAAATATATGAGTGTGACTAAAATTTGACAACGATGTTTTTTTTTTACAAAATTTAATATTTTAAAATATTTATTGAATGTAATGTAAATTCATTCAAAACCAAATGGAACTATTTTACCTTTAACCCTTCCCTTCCCCTTATACCTACTTACTAGATAGGTACCTACTAGTTACATAGGTATTTGTCAAGATTTTTTCTGATAGGAGTAGGCACGTAACACTATTATTGGTACGATCCTTACAGATATTTCTTGCTTTACCTTTTGCTATTTCAAAATATGTGACGATAGTATCAAAAATAACAAGTTCAAGAAAGTGCATAGGTATATACCTACATATTTAACGAGTCCATACTAATTATTAAATGCCGAAATCCAAATATATAACCAACCCAAACATTGGACGGCAACAAACTTCTTTGCTAACCCAGGCTTAGTAACTAACAACGATAGTTAAGTTAGTTAATCTCAACTCAAATAGCCTGTAATATAGTGATTACTCGAGATATAAACTTAAACTGACTATCAACCGGCAGGCTAAGTAAATCTTGTATGTAAATTTGAATACAGGGTGTGTGGTTCAAGCATATGAAAATGTCAAAATCCATAATATTTACGAGGATATGCAAATTAGTATTAAAGAAGCTACTGCACCAGATTCTTCATCACTTTATGTTTGAAATGTAAAAGACGATAAAAAACATAAATTGTTTTTTTTTTATTAAGTATACGATAACCTTTCTTGTACTTATATGGAAAGTCAATATTTCCTAGTGTATTTTAACAACAATCTTAAAAAAAATGCAGTCTAATTTTACGGATTATTTTAGTCCTGCGATTGAAATATTGGAAAAGTAGCTCACAGATACCTTTGCAATATACCTATTTATTAACACTAACATACCTTCAAATAAATTATAAAGCTACTTAGCTTTAAGAGTGTCATAAACATCATTGTGTCTTTCATGCTTTTGACATTTAAAGCGAAAGGATGATGTTTAAGACGCTCCCAAAGCATTCCAGTTGAGTAGCATTCCAGTATTCGGGTTTAATCTCCTACCTTGTCCCACAACCAAAGGTTCCTCAGTAAATCCGAAACTGACAATTATGCATAATAGTTGGCAAGTGTTACCAAGTCTTCGTACGACTGAGGTGTTTTCACCTTCTAATAAATTATAAAGCTACTTAGCTTTAAGAGTGCCTTAAACATAATTGTGTCTCTTTCATGCTTTTGACATTAAAAGCGAAGTTTATAACGCTCCCAAAGCATTCCAGTTGAGTAGCATTCCAGTATTCGGTTTTAATCTCCTACCTTGTCCCACAACCAAAGGTACCTCAGTAAATCCACAACTGACGATTATGCATAATAGTTGGCAAGTGTTACCAAGTCTTCGTACGACTGAGGTGTTTTTGGAGTTCCGTAAACTAAGGTATAATCTGGATTCCGTTCACGCTCACTGAACCCCTCACGTGTCCTTACGGATGAGCGATTTGTGCTTACCTTTCTTTCACTCCAGAGCACTTAACACACCGTTTTGTAGTCAGGGTCATCATTAAGTAAAACTAGACACGTGAACAATATTTTAGTGATTGGCGGAAAGAAAATACGGTACGAAATTTCATGATTGATGAATCTGGACATCACTTGGGATGATTTAAGAGAAATGAATACCTACTTTAAATGTTAGATTTGATATCAGTTCAAATAATATAGAAGGATTCTTATTGCGTTTCTATGATAAGTCATCTATTACTTTAACTTTTTTGCATTCACTATGCAATTTTTATTTGAACATGAATTATTAGAAAAAAACGAACCGTCTCACAACTAGAGATAGATGGGACTCGAATCGAACCCACGACTTTACACTGTCCTAGCGACTGTTCTAACCACTGAGTCGGGTATCTTTTTTAAAATGCTAAAAAAGGTTTTATTTTAATAAATCATCAGTGGTTTTCTAATGATTTTTCCATTGTACAATATTGTCAATTTGTAAGCTTGATCAACAAACATGACAGGCGAACTCGTTTTATTTTCATTTTAAAGAACGGAACTTTTAAAACTTGTCCGAATGTCCTGAAAATCCCTGAAGAACCCCTCTTCGCCTATTTACGGACGTCTCGGTCGTTGTTTACTAAGGTTAATTACAAAAAAAGTTTCAAGTAGGAAAATATCTAAGCAAATTAAAGCTTCTTCCGCCGCAACCGTAAACAGTTAACAAACAATAATAATGACAAAACACAACCGCCCACCGAATCGAAAGCCTTATAAAAGACGAATCAATCAAAATTTCAAACAAATAGGTTTAGAGGCTTCACCTCTGCTCGGTGCAACTTTTTCCGATACTAAACTCAGATGAATTAACACCAAGCTTAAATTTTAACTTGCCACTTCAACCAAGTTTTGCGACATTAATTACCCATTATATTAAATTACTTACTGATTCAATGAATGAGTGGTTGTTTGAAGACCTTTTGAGAGAATTTATTAGAAAATTGATCGGTCCACATTTCAATTTGGCATAATTCCGCAAAATGGAAATTTCTGCTCGGTGAGTTTAATGTGTTTATATTTCTTTAAATAAATTCTAAGAAAAACGGATTCTCTTTTGTATCAAAAACGTGAATCATTTATTCCTTTTTGCTTGTTCCCAAAAGACAATTTACTAACCAATATTTAGTTACGCGAACATTAACCAAAACATAAAACAGGTAAGTCACTAGCTTAAGAATATGCATACCGATAGGTAATGTATGCAAAATAGTAAAAGTACGATAAGTATACGATATCACGCGAAACCGACATTTTGTTAGCATTTATATAAGGCTGGAAACACAGTACTGCCGACGTGAACATCATAAATACCACCTGTACCTTTAATAAAAATTCCACTGTATCGCTACAAGGATAAAGCTCAATTTTCATTGCGCAAACGTTAAAATATATGATATTCGGAATAAATCGGTAGGAATAGCTAATAATAACAAATGATGGGTCAAGGGTGAATGTAGTCGAAGGAACTAAGAAGCAAAATTAGGAATCGCTGTGGAAAATTGTGTTGGAAATTATTGTTGTCTTCGAATGTTTTTGTATTGGTACCACGATTATGAGCCTTAACATTTTGTATTCATTACTAAGTATTGTGATCAGGGAAATCATTTTCAATCAGTTTATTTAATCATTATCGGTAGCCATTTTTATGACCACACTGCTGTGTTAGAAGCCTGATTTGTGGATCATCATCCTTACTTATATTATAAATGCGTCTCTGTCTGTCTGTGTGTTACACAATCACACCTAAACTACTGAACCAATTTGAATGAATTTTGGTACAGAGATAGTCTAGAGCCTGAGAAAGGACATAGGCTACTTTTTATTCCTGAAAAATATCACCTTCCCGCGGGATAACGTCGTGTAGTACACGCGGGCGAAGCCGCGAGCGGAAGGCTAGTTAGCCATATTAATGTTCCCTCTGTGACACAAATATTTGGATAATAAGGAAAATAGTAAAGAAAATTTATTAATATCAAAGGATAAATTATATAATTTTCCCTTATCTCCATTTCTTACCGAACATTGTTCGGAATTCCTCGTCGAAAGCTTCTTGCAACTGTTTACGGAATCACGGTTAAAACGGCCTTGCAAAGCTCACATTATCATAAGTTGAAGCCTTTAGAGCTGCTCCCGGGTAGCCTTAATCCGGGATCAACGGATAGACTACCGTATACCCACACTTGAATGTTGTAATCGATCAGGTAGCTCTAATTTAGTTGTTTTTCTATATTGTTGGTAATGGAAACTGTTTGGTTGAAGTTTTGATTTTGGTGTTTAGTCAACTATAAATTCGTGTTTATTGAAAGCTAAACCAATCAAAAGCTATTTCAATTAATTACTGATTTGTAAATTTTAGGTACTTACGGATGTAATGAACACTAGCTACTTTGTTAAGTATGTATGGCACACTAAACCTTACTGTCAAAAAATTAGGCAAAAACTTCATATTTGCAAGCACTACACAATAATATATTGTGTATTGCTTGCAAACAAAACTCGAACAATGAAATATTTAAAGGCTGTAAATATTTAACCAAAATATTAAGTGATTGCACATTCGGCAAAAAATGAGTGTCTCTTCAAATAGCAAATAAGAATTTACAAAATTCAGAACATAAGCTAAGTGTACAAAAATCTTCATTGCAATGACGACGTATGCTTCAAAGAAAATATGGAAGATCTCAAATCCGTTGACAAAGCAGTCAAAGCTATACTGAAGGAAATACCCAGATCTCATAAATGAAAGAAAAAAAGTGCTTCTTAAGTCAAGGAGAAAGCCCCATTGTAAGTCCCCGAATCTACTTACCGCTCGAGACGCTGCCGGCGCTCGGTGCAATCATTCTACCTTTCCAACTCCTGAGGGATGTATATTTGCATTTTTATCGATAAAGAATATTGCGCTTGGATATTGGTGATAAACGATTCTGAGATAAACTATGCACTCTTTATAATATAGTAAGAATATCAGTATTGTATTCATGTGTAACTTGTTTTTGTTATTTTATAAGTACCTTTTCTTTATTTAATCTTTAGTTGACTAGTGTAAGTAAAAATAAATTTTTGGGCTGACCATTTGATTGATTGATGGATTTGTACTTTTTTCTACACACAAAAATTTTACTTCAAATTACTTACGTTATTTGATGTGAATACAATATTAGAGGTTTTTTTATTTCTAACTTTTTGATGGCATTTTTTTTGAAGGCGGTTCTATTTTTTAATACTAGTTAGTATACAGGGTGTTAGGGGCACCTTTGCAAAAACTTTAACCATGAATAGAATAGAATAGAATATCTTTTATTGCCAATACTGTGTACATAGATGGCTTCAGACCATCATGCTGAACAACGTACAGCAAGAATATTTTGTCGGAAATGAAAATTCGACTTTTCATACAAATTTAGTAACTAATCTGGACATTTTGTATGGAGAGTCGAAATTTTTTTTTCATTCCCGACAAAAATCTTGCTGTGCGTTGTTCAGCATGATGGCCTGAAGACATGGTTTAAGTTATTGCAACGGTGCCCCTAACACCCTGTATATGTATATTGGAAACCTTTACCATCCATAATATTGGAAACATCGATATTTACCCGGCCACAAGTCTATGTATTACCAGTATTACCATACGTACACAGGACGAAATCCGTCTCCGGTTATTGGACATCCCCTGGGCCTTCAATATATTCGTCTATTTCTATTTAGTTGAATAGGAGCGAGAGGGAGCATTCTTGACTCAAAGCGACCGTGGAATACATTATTAAAGATTTACATGTGAGGATACGGTTAATGCTTTTTTTATGCACTCGGTACTGTTCGTGGGTTCGATCAGGTTTCGTAAATCTCTTATGACGTTTCTAAAGACGTAAATGGAATATGCAGCATCCCTTCTTGATATGATTTATGCTATAAATTCATAACTAGCTTTCCTCCCGCGGCTTTGTCCTCGTGTGTTAGACGGTAATTTCTCATGGGTATTAGATATTTTCCCGGGGTAAAAAGTAGCCTATACGTTACTCTAGACTATCTCTAGTCTATCTCAGTGCCAAATTTTATCCAGATCCATTTCGCCGTGATTGAGAAACAAAGATCCAAATTTTCGCATTTATAATATTAGTAATAAAGTAATATTTACATGTGAGTGTACGGTTGGTAACTTTTTATGCACTCTGTACTGTCTTGATCAGGATTTGTAAATCTCTTATGACGTTTGTAAAGACGTAAATGGAATACCCATGCATCATCCCTTTAATATGATTTACTAGCGATCCTCTTCGGCTTCGCACGGGTGCAATGTGAATGTTATGTACATATTATAATCTTTTCTCTTGAAACAATCTGTCTTTTGATGAAAACCACATTAAAATCCGTTGCGAAGTTTGAAATACTTACACGTACAGACAGACAGATGACTTTAAAGAAATGCTCCAAAAATGTTAATACGATCATGATTATCACAGCTAATATTACAAGACAAGCAGATAATTGAAATATTACATTTTATTAATCGTATAAGTTTGTAGTAAGTACCTATTAGGTACCTGCATTTACTCTAAACGTTATACAAACAGAATTGTAAAAGGGAATTATTTATTGAATGCCAAATTATTTATTTGAATTTAAATAAATTGAATATGTTATTTGTTTGATCTGTCGCTCGCTGTATTTGATTTTCATTTTTCATTTGGAAGTATTCATAAATAACGCTTTCAATCATAAAATCGCTACTAACTCAATATTAATAGTAGGTACTTACATCATAAAATTATTGAAATAAAATTCACATTAAATTGACTGATAGGTTTATGCCAAATTTTCACTGGTAGGTGAAACCCTCTACTCGTAGAAATTATAATGTGTTTTATTTCAATTCAATTCCTTTCTGAAATAAGCTTCTAATATAAGTATTAATTTAGGACTAGATAGTCAAAGTGATTGTATTTTAATCGTGTCAGACACACTGCAGTTTGCTAATATAAATAGTCCAATCGAATATTTAAATGTAACCAAAAAAGTTCACAGACTTGTCAATAAAAAGGCAAGCAACAGCAAAAAGTTTTGTATTGACCCAAACTTTGGATGGTTCCAACAATAGCGACATCCAGACGACATTGCGAGAACTCGCAAATTTCAAGCGCATCAAATCTGCATAGTGATCGTTAGGATAACTTTCAAAACAATTGTGGGGGAGTGGAAGGAACCTTTGGTGTGGTGGATTTAATTAACAAAATGGCGTCACTAAATTTTTCTGTTCAAACGTGTGGGTACGGTAAAACGGTTTAGCAGAACCGTTGATACATAAAGTGAGTAAAATGTACTTTTAATTCTGATACTATTATATTTTATAGTGATACACACCATGTTTATTTTAATCAAAATTTAAGTACTTTTCCTAGAATCATTTAAGGATAATCCGGATACCATTTTTGGAAAAATCTTGTTTGGCTCAACCCACAATACAGCTCCGTGACTACCAAATTATCTAGTCTACTTTGAAAGTTAGTTTTATGCGTGAAAAATAAATCGCCGTATAGTCTATTCAGTGGAGCAAAGGAATTTACTTAAACAATCTTGACGTGTCTCATGCAATAATATGTATGTAACACTTATTTAATCAGAGTAACTCCATGTTTTCCATTTTATAAATAGATAATGTACGTAAAAATACATCTTTCTTATTTTTAATGCTTTTTAGATAAAGGGACATATCAAGATTGTTTACTAAAAGCCTTTTGCTTCACTGAATGGAGCGTAGGTAGAGTATGTAGCATTACTAAAAAACTATTTTTAAAGAGCAGATATAAAATATAATATTCTTATTTATTAAATTAGCGCAAACATCAACTCATCTCTATTACGGATTTATCTATACTAATATTATAAAGAGGAAACATTTGATAATTGTTTGTGTTTGTTTGTTTGCATCGAATAGGCTCCGAAACTACTTGACCGGTTTAGAAAATTCTTTGACCATTAGAAAACTACATTCTGCCCGAGTGACATAGGCTATATTTTATCCCAATATTCCCACGGGAACGGGTACCACGCGGGTTAATCCGCGAGGATCCGCTAGTATTTCATAATCTTAAAGATTAGTGATCTTCTGAACTTAACATTTCCCATCTTCAATATCACCATTATAATTAATTACAGCATAACTCAGCAAACTTCATTAAATCCGTCGCGAAATCGTTTCCTGCAAAGCATATAGCAACATAACTTCAAAACGAATATGAACTTTCTTTCAAGATACTGCGATTGAATTTACAATGGATGAGGTCTCGGCCAACGAGAGACGAACTTTAGGCCACTTTTCCACCAGAGATGTGCTCTGTAGCTAAGATGGGGCGATGTGTAAGCTTAGCCTCGAAACTACCGACTCCGATTGTACTAAAGCTATATGGACCAACTAGCTTTCCGCCCGCGGCTTCGCCCGCGTGTACTACACGCACGACGTTATCCCGCTGGAATGTGATACTCTTCCGGAATAAAAACTAGCCTATGTTCCTCTCCAGGCTACAAAGTATCTATGTCCCAAATTTCAGCCAAACCCGTTCAGCCGTTTTGGCGTGATTGAGTAACAAACATATAAACATCCAAATATCTAAACTTTCACATTTATAATATTACTAGCTTGGATTGGATTCGTGCAGACAGGCGAAGCTCGCACTGCCGCGCGTGGACGCGCGTTTATCCAGGGCCCTGATACAACTGTGCAGACCGCAACTTCGCCTGGTAACAGGTGCCATTACTGGTCATGGACAATTTAACAGACATCTTTTTAATTTAGGTGTCACCGACAGTCCCCTATGCAGAGGATGCATAGAGGAAGAAGAAACAGCTGCCCACGTACTGCTGGAATGCAGGGGGGTGGCCCCCTACCGGGCGAGGTACCTCGGCTGGCCGGGCAGCGTCCAGGAAGCGATCACTAATGTGAAAGCTCTTGGAGCGTTCCTGGCTGAGCTGGGCTGGCTGGAGTGATCTGGCCGCGCACCCTCCGGACGCAAAATAGGCGCAATAGACGTCGAGTTGCGGAAACCGCCCGTATTGTTAAGAAGATGAAGAAGATATTACTAGCTTTCGCCCGCGGCTTCGCCCGCGTGGACTACACTACGTTATCCCGCGAGAATGTGATACTTTTCCGGGATAAAAACTAGCCGATGTTCCTCTCCAGGCTACAAAGTATCTATGTCCCAAATTTCAGCCAAATCCGTTCAGCCGTTTTGGCGTGATTGAGTAACAAACATCCAAACATCTAAACATCCAAACATCTAAACTTTCACATTTATAATATTAGTAGGATAGTAGGATGATCCACATGAAAGGTTGATATAAAACGCAGCCATTGCAACATAAGATAGCGCGCATCCATATGGATGCGAGTGCAATTATATGTATTTTTATCTACATCGGGGTAACGCTTACCCTTCATCACACCTGATGTTAAGTGATGATAAGTCTAAAGGTGAAAGCACGCTACTCCTGGAATCCTCAACTACTGAGGAGCTGGCTATCTTATCTCTAACTATGGGAAGACACAATGCTGCAAATATTGTTGTTGTCGCGGTTAGAAAACCTAACCCACCGGTTAGGTATAGCTAAAAAAGGTTGATTAGAAGAACAAGTCCCACCAACAATAAAACAAGAATACAGTATTCATGGAATCAAACTTGGAACCTCTGGGTCTGATACCGGCTGTGTGTACTACTACTGCACCACAGAGGCAGTTAAAAGACAACATAAGGTTCCTTAGTCGAACCCGTTTCCAATAGTGCTATGAATATGGTTCGTGATTATCAAACGCATCCATAACTAAGTAGCATAGCACATCTTTGGTGGAAAGGCCTTATGTACATATGCTAATGAGTGACAGCCCTGTGCGAATGGAATTGTCATGTAAGGGCTGTCATTATGTTATTCCGCAGTGAGCCGCGATGTTATTTTTACATTTGAATATGCCCGTAGACAATGTTGCGTCTTTTTTAAACGAGTTTCATTGCTCCTTTTTAATTATGTGAGCTACATCCCGTGTTTCAGTTGGCGCTGTGAATAAAGCTTAAAAAATAAACCCTGTACCATTTTCACTTTGTCTTTTATTATGATGACGTAGAAATATAGCACTGGTTGACGGCAAAAAGAGTCGCGATGATTTTATAGAGCGTTTTCGTTTTAGCTAACGTCATATTTATCATACTGTTATGGTACGTACGTAACATTACCTTAAACTACTACATACTTAAAATCGTCAGTACAACAGCCTCAAAAGTCCAATGGGAGGCATACTCTTCTCTCAAGGATTTCCTTAATGACTGGTTTCTTTAATTTCTACAACAATATCTACATATATCTAGTATCTAATTCATCTATAAAATCTTTAATGCATTATCTATTTTTGTTCTCAAGAAATCTTCTAAGTTACCAAATTGTCTTAGTATATTCAGAAGCCTCTATTCCAACATTATGACCGTAACGAATATTTGTTTTATTAACCAACTAATCCCAATTATGAAAATGAAATTCTCAAGCGATCCCCGTTAAGTTCTCAGCGGTCGGTGAATGTATCGTAAATGTGCATGGAAAATTGCTAAATGCCTCGAATTCTGATCTCTATCATGTAATTACAATTACCTGATACTCGGGCTCGCGTTAAGTTTTGATCTGATGAGACAAGATTATCAACGTCAACTTAATTTGACTAGCAGCAAAATTGTTTCTGGTAATAAAAATCCAAATTTTGATATGACACGTTGTCTATATATTTAAATTTCAGATCAAAAAAATTCGATACCAAACTAGAGTGTCTTAATTTTCGTACTTCTAATATGGACATTTATTTCTTGGAATTGACGTAAGAAAGCACTCTTAGGGTCCAATATCTCTAGAGAGATTAGGTACTACCTAGAAATTCTTTGGAAAAGCCACTTCAATGCAAATCCTCGGAATAGTATAAACTAAACCACATCCAATATCTTTTAGTATTCGCTTCTCTATATCGTTATTTTCTGTTTCATATTTGACCATTTGTTCCAACATGAATCATAAAGATTTCAAATTCGCTAGTTTATATAACTAGCGTTCTTCCCGTGACTTCGTCTGAGTGGAATTTATATTGCGCTCCTGGGATCTATTCAGGGTCATCGTGGACAGGGTGGACAGTCCTATCCTTAAATGTTGAATGTCCATGCATGTTCACCCAAATGAGGACTTTAAATTCTACTAACAACTAGCTTTAAGTAAGTTTTTTGTTACTAACACAACTGGCTTTATAATATATTACATCTGAAATAAATATTAAATATTAATTCATTAATGTCCATTGGTGGCTTAGTCGTGAAAAAATGTCAGATTTACACAGAGTTACCTACTTTCTCATTTCTTATATCCTTGTAGGTACCTATGTAAGCTCGCTTATTAGCTTTCACTTTGTTCTGAATGAAATATTACGAACCAATGTGTGGGGGCCCAAAATTGATACAGATGTAGAACGATACATGAGATCTTGTAAAGGTTGCACTCTGTTAGGTATCTGCACCAAATCCTCCCAATCCTATGCGCAGACGGCAATCTGTATGTCAAACAGATTCATGTTCAAATGCGAAGAACTTTCAGGATCACACCCCTGTCGAGTATTTAGGCTAGATGTAAAAATAACCAAAATTATATATCTTGAATTTCGAGTGGAACAAACACAAGAAGGCGAGAAATGCACCGTTCGTACCCTCAGGTGGTCTAAGCTACCGAAGAAAGGCGCGGATCGAGTTTGCATTTTAAGAGGCTATTTACAACACAAATGCTCTCGCATAAATAAAAAGAACCAACTTTTATGTTCGTAAGGATTGCTGGTTTGTTAACGTGTGTTTCGATCACGCCTTGGTTTATTGGAGTAATGAATTGGGTTTTAATAAAGGAGGAGCTTTTTGTATCTGCGATTGTGGCGGTAAAGCCGTTTTCATTAAGATTAATCATGGGATGGGTGACCAAAAATTTATGAATTTGGGCTCCCCCATTCTTGACAGTCACGTTATGCCGCCTATTTCTGTCAATGCAGTTGTTCCCACTTTTCAATCTGCACTGTGGGCTCCTATGAAGGTTTATTGCTGATTATCAATCCTCCATGACCATCTGGTTTGAAGGCGTGTACCTTAGAAGTCAGTACCAGTGTTTTGCCGTATCTTGCAGCTTTACACTTACCAGCTTGTCAGCTAGCCTGACAATAGATAATGCCGCCTTATGGTCTAGTGGTTCACACCACCGGTTCCAGACTCAGAGATCCCGGGTCCGATTCCCAGTGGGGGTTCATATTGTGTTCGTTTTGGTTGGTGGTATGACTTGTTCTTAATCCACCTAGCTAGCTACCACCATGAAAAAATGTTTCCAGCATTGTTGTGTTTTAGCTGTTAGAGATAAGATAGCCAGTTCCTCATTGGTTGAGGATTCCGGAAGTACTGCGCTTCCACCATCAGCCTTATCTTCACATCAGGCGCAATGGAAGCTAAGTGCTACCCCGTTGTGTAGGTATATAAAATAACTTCGCTTTAAGCAAACTTATTAATAGTTTACCATTTATCGTTGTCTTATTTAAACAACTTCTACACCTTCTCTAATCCCGCACTATTTCACCTTATCTCGTAATGTATGCGAAGACGGGTTGCAAAGGATGCATGTTACTTTTATTTATTGGAAGCCAAGATAAAGCTAGCAATGTACTTTGTATCTACTCTTTTAACACTAAAATGTTGAGTGGGAGTGGAAATGCAAGACGTGGGAATAGCAAATGGTATGTTTATCCAATCTTACAGGTTTGTTGAACATGATAAAGGTAAGTATGCTTGATAAGATTAAAGATGAGCAACTGTTGGCGATAATAACATATCTGGCGATGGCACAACAAACTTTACTAAAGCCTTCGGTTCGAATACAGATTAAATTCATGTTTTGAATAATGAATTTTGATACAGTACGACGTTTACGAGGACTAATATAACAATGCTTTGGTAGAATACGAAATGTTATTTTTTTAAATATGACGATACCATGCTTACACTCCAGAAACTTGGCCCTTTAGAAGCTGAGGTCCATCTTTGTTAAAGAAAAACTCTTCTGAAAGTCTTTTCTGTGGGAATACTGAATGATGAAGATATTCCAACTAGGTGTATATACTACTTTTCGTGTAGTTTGCACCAATCTTACATTAAGTCAATAATGTACGCTCTAAGTGCTCACCAAACTCTTAAGTTCTCACACTAGGTACGTATCACACAATATATACATATTCATGTATTTGACTAGTATCTGCCTCGATTTCATAGTTGACACCAAACATGAATTCAAATTACTAAATCAAAACAGACTTTCTAAAGCTCAAACAGCTGGCATGGAGTATTTCATTTTCACTTGTTTGTCACAGGCAAAGGCAAATAAGTCTTTTTTTTTTCAATATTGATTATACTGACCCAATGTTTGCTCTCGTGAAAATACCTGAGGCAAATATTGCGAAAGAACAAAAACAAGAGTCTTATTTATTATTTATTTGACGACCGATTTGGCGCAGGGGTAGTCTACCCACCTTCTGCGCCAGTGGTCTCGGGTTCAATTCCCGAACAAGACAAATATTTGTGTGCATGAACATGTCTATTTGTCTTGGTCTGGGTGTTTACTATGTATATTAAGTATGTATTTACAAACAAAAAGTATTTAAGTATATATTTATCCGTTATCAAGTTTTCCATGATACAGTTTCTTAATGAAATTAAAATGGACTTAGATAATTGGTGTGAATGTAAGAAGTTATTTATTTATTTATTTATTTATTTATTTATTTATTTATGCCGAATTGTTGAATTATTGGAATCAGTTTGGCACGGATACTAATATGTAAAATAGGACTTTTGAATGATAATATTAGGTCACAAGCATGTAGAATAAATGTTAATGTCTTTATAAAGTACATTTCAAATGAACCAAAGAAGAAGACACGAAAATAAATTAGGTTTTAGAATTTTCATAATGGAATATGATAGGTAGGTACAATTTTAATCGTAATCCATACTGATAATATAAAGGTGAAAGTGTGTTTGCTTGTTTGTTCGTTTTTGGTATGGGATTGTTTGGGATTTGGAGAGTGACATAGGCTAGTTTTAATCCCGGAAAAATATCACATTCTCGCGGGATAACGTCTCGTGTTGTCCACGCGGGCGAAACCACAGGCAGAAGGCTACTTCAGATATAAATAGCTCTTTGCCTAAAGTTATCGTATCGTATATCAATTCTCAATCGTTATTCTTGGAGTTATCGATCATATTAACTTCAAGAAGGTTGCTTTCTAGAGTTTCTAGCAATGAATTGTTAAATTTTATGTTTTTTTGTAGGTACTAAGCTTTCATAATTCATCACTTTCATCAGCAACAAAATCAAAACAAGATCTGTCTAAAATTACAGATATAAATATTCCGATGAACATAAAACAAAATACATCAGCCTGGACAAATTGGGAACTCCCACTCAAAGGGCTTGGGACAAAGAATTGATTGTTCCCCATACAAATGACGAGAAGAAATATTTTAAGGTATTCCCTTTTATCCTGAAAGTATAGGAGAAATTTTCACAGGAAATTTTGTCCTCTCGCAAACAATCCTTTTGATGAATTCCTTGCATTTTGATATTATGGCAAAGCTTATTGGGTACCAGTTTTAGATACGGTTCTTCCTAGTAATGCATGTTATGTTGTAGATTCTGCGAAAAAAATAATTTCGTTCGAAGTTATCCGAACAAATGCTTTTCTTAAAAAAATAAAGCATTTAGTTTTACTTCTATTTTCCTACCTGCATATTTTATTTCTAGTTATTTGTTTCGGTTTTATCAAAATCAGCTAAACTCGTACTATGGACAGAATGTTAGCAATAGACAAACATATTTTTAGATTACTTTTTATAGCTTAGTATTCGACAGAAACCTTCACATTTTTGAAGATTCATTGTTTTCCAAGGTACTTAAATAATAAGAGACGAAAAGATAACATCAAAACATAAATTGGAAATAAATAATAAAACACAAAACTCATCTAAACACAACTTAAATGAATAAAATAATTATCTGAAATTCAACAAAACTACGGAAAACAATTCTCCTTAGCCGTCAAAACTATTACGTAAAGAGGGTACTGCGAATCCTCTTAAAGTCTTACGGAACTCATGAAGACGACAAAACAAAATATATTGGTCTATTTGGATGACCGAAAAAATAGGATTCATTTAAATATGTATAAAGGATCAAACGGACGTCATTTCTTTGGGGACGCGAGGTTTTCTGCGCTGGCAACATTCACATTGATAATGCAGGGTATCTCGGACTGGATGTGGCTACAGATTATGGATATTGTGGGATTTCAATCCCGCGGGATTTGAACCCCGGGATTGGGAATTGTTTTTGTTTACATGTTTGTGCTTGCCAATACCTACTCAGTTTGGAGTTTGAGTTTTGTACCTAAAAAGTCAGATAGTCAGTTAATTTATTTTTATATTTTGTCTATTTGATTTTCTTTATCTAGATCATGGGTTAATACGGGAGTAACAATGGAGCACGATTCTATAACATAAATTATGATGAAAACGCAGACTCCAGATAACACTCATATAATTTTTGATCCAACTTACAGGTACAGGCATAGTACAGGTATAATAATATAGATACAGTCGACGTCTTAGTGAACTTATCCCCTCGAGGCTAGTTTGAAGAATGACCTCTCTTTGCTCGTTAATCGGGCTCAAGTCTAGCTACCCCCCACCAATTTTACCACAGATTAGCCTATTAAATTAAACAAAATGGCGGCAAGAGACGGCATTACCAGTGTTGCTATTAAAAAATATGAAAAACCTTCTAAAATCATGACATTCGGCCATCTGATAACGTGCTGTCTCCCGACGCACATATAAAAATTATTTAGAATCAATTAATTAGGTAAGTATACAGCTAATATACTGATACACAACTATTCTCAATAGTAAAGTCTTACAACTATGTACCTATTTAGGTTAATCTTATAGTGATAAAAACCTCAAGTTAAAACTTAAAACATAATTGAAACAAATACATTATATTACACAATGCTCAACAATAATCTTTTAAGGAAGCCGATGACTTGTTTAGAATATAGATATTATCGTGAAAATATTGTTTTAGTAAATCGTTAAGTAATACATAATCAAATAAAATAAATTATCAATAACAAACTAATCTAAAACTATTTGAATCAATGTATAAATTAACATAATCATGACATTCGTTAACAAGCGACTATTATTACTTAGAAAACTTATTTTGAAACTATTCTTGTTATATAATCATGTGTAAGTAAGTATATGGAATGATTAAAGTAAAGTCTGGTTATAATCTATAAGCATTAGTTATGGGTCATAAAAGAAAAATGGATTAGCTTGGTACTAGTTTACATCAATGCATTGTCAGGAGCTACATTCAAGAATATTAGATGGTGTCAGAAGCAAAATCCCTAAGAATGTTACATTAGGAATAGGTAGGTACAGAATTTAACTTTAACCTGATAACTAGACACCCTTATCACTTCACTCAAATAGTGGAAAAAGCAACTACGAGTCATGAAAGGATTAAAGACCTAATATTAGATGAATTTAACTATCGCTAAGTTTGACCTAGTTTAGTCCTTACAAAAACAACTGTAGGCCTCTGCACAGTTACCAATTTTTACCCAGATATGAGTAACAAACCAAGTTATAGATACGTATTTACCATAGTGCACAATTTGTATTAAATCAAGATATGAATTAGGACAACTAAAGGAATTATTTAAAGGCATGTTCGTAATAGGCATTATTACCGATTAATTTAAATATTCTTACAAGGAAGTTACACTAATAATGAAGATGCCGCAGGTACAATTTGAACCGTCACAGCAACAATTTGCTTTTTCAACTTGTCAACCAGTTGTCCAAGGTTTCCAGAGCATTCTTCTCCAGCACCAAATCTTAAATGCATCTATTCTCTGCCTCTGTTAGAATAGTACAATACATGGTTCCACTCCGTACATGAAAATCAAAAGATCATATTATTATCATTTCTAATGAATAAGTTAATGATTTTAAACAAGTTCGCAATTTAATATCAAAACTTAAAGATGTCTACAAGGTATCCTCATACGAGCATGACCCGCATTCTTATCAACAAATATTCATATTACTATGAATAATATTAGTGTAAATAGATTTAATAATTATAATTGGGATATGAAAAAGTATATTACCATGGATAGAAATAGGACAAGTAAAATCATGAACAGCTTTTCGCCCAAATGAATTAACTACACGATGACTTCCCGTGGGAATAAAATATCCTCCCGGGGTCAAAAGAAGCCGATATGCTATTATTCCACAGACAAAAGATTTCAAAGATCCGTCCAGCCGATAGCCGTGATTGGGGAACAAACATACAAGCTTTTGCAATCATAATATTAGTAAAATGAGATAAGATACATGACATGATAATATATACTTCAATATAAGTCAACTTCAGTATCAGCGATCCACTCGTATCAATATCCGACTTACAACCACAGCCCACGATGATCATCATCACAACAACGATCACTCTGTGATCTGCACCTTCAGTATCATATTATCTCCTCTCATTACCACAGCACGTACACTCTGCTGTCTCCAACTTGTATGCTGTGTTGGTTCGTACGTTCAAGGGTAGCGGGATCCTCATTATTATATTAACTCGATGCTAGCTCATGATAAGTACCTACTGGATGCTACAATTGGCATCTGAAAGCAGTAAACTCACAACACACATAGTAACCAAATCAATTTTATTAATCATTCAAAAGAAATAGATGTATCTGATAATGAATCAATAGAAATAAATGTAAGTATATGAATTCTCATATTCTTTTATAAACATTAGTATGTAAGGTACTTAGTAACTTCAACCATAGTAGAAACAAATGATCAACTGACCAGATCTAAAAAAATATGGAAATGATTACTACACAATATGTGAAGGAACTTCAAAGGTCCGTGAGAATGGTAAACTGCTAAGAATTTTAGTATCACGAGCCTACCAAATGAGACGGTAAATTTGACAGATCTACTTGATTTTTGGTTTAATAAAGATATTAATTCTCATTAAAATAACAATAAATTAGATTCACATAATTTGAAATCATATTTTGTCAATACGTACACTAGGACGGTAGTATTAAAATCCTCAAAAACTAATTATAAATCATACCGCCAATAACAACAAAAACACGGCAAAACTAACTTGGTATGCTACAGCAGTGGTTACTTGTGGCTTTATTTGTTAGAACAAGTTTAAAACATGAATTAAAATGTTTGCATGAAGCTGTATAGAACATTTTAATAAATTGAGAGGTGTGATTGAGCAATAATCGTTTTACTTTATTTTGCTTAATTAGGAAAACATCAGTTACAACTTGACAGTGTAATAAACACGATCTACTTAAATGCACTATGGACTGTTTACATGTTTTTGCATTAAAAACATAATTTCATCACTATGTTAATGAAAACAACTAGAATAGATATCAGTGAATGCTTCTTGCAGTGCTGTCTAAGCAACTAAGTATTTCTGCTTTTGATTTGCATCTAAATCATTAAGAGAGATCTAGAACACTACGCAGTACGCACAAATAGCAAAATAGCTTCTAGTGATTTTGGCTGTAAAATTTTCCATCCGTCTAAACCAAAACTGAGTTGCCCGGAAGAAACCGCAGTAAGACGATAAGGCCACCATTTGGTTAACAGTTTGTTATCTTTGTATTATTATTATTATTTCGTGTGTGATTGTTCCGTTCGTAATATTGTGTACAAATAAAGAATTAATCTATGTATCTATCAAACTAGGTACTAAGATAAAGAATCTTCGACGTTCCCGGAAAAATGTAAAGAATGATAATTTCTAATCAGTGTTATGGCTTTATTGTCTAATTATGTAGAAGACTCGGAAAAGTATGTTCCTGATAAACTTTCTCTAGCACTCATCCACAATTTAGTTTGAATTTAAATAAAATTTGAGATTTAAGTTTGCCACTAAACTCAAATTTAAAAAGTCAAGCATAGTGAATTCTTTTAAATTAAGCTACATATAACAAAAATAGTAGACGAAATGTCCACTTGAACAAAGTTACAAAAAATAAAATAAGTAATAGGAAATAGTAAATTTTGGATATCTTTGCATACCTACATTGCTTCCATCTCGAACTAAGTAACTCAAGCACTTGTGTTATGGCATTTGGGAACAACGACGGGGATTACCACATACAATCGGGCAGAATGTTGAAAAGTCCGCTTTAAACATTCACCCGACAGGGAATCGAACCCGGTAGGTACCTCAGAGACAGCGGCACCCCGAAAACTATGCGTACGTACACCGTATCTACAACACTGCTATGGAGATTGTTAAGCTTATACCAGAAACTAATATTGTTTCCATAGTTAAAAGGTCTATAACAATCTAAGTGACACAGATCACAGTTTATAAAAGTATTACCCAATCGCAATCTTGGAATACTAAATTCGCGACTCTAATAGTGTGCTCTTATTCAAAAGTGAATCGTCATCATGTCCAATCTTATCAAGATCAGAAATACATCCAGTTCTGCGTAAAGGTCACCTGGGCATAGACCTAGGCATAGAAAAACAAACCTAGCTCATGGATATTGACCACTCATGAGAATCAAGATATGGTATGGATTTCGTATAAATGGAAACTAAGGTAATTATAAAAATCTTAAATAGATAAGACAATAACCCCTACTCAAATTGTGGAGCATGTGGATACTTATTATGCAAGGAAAAAGAAATGATGCAAACATAATTTAGTATATAAATATCTTTATAAGTAAGTAGGTACTATGTTGCGATAATTAGAGCGCATATTGACAATAATACTTTAAAGGTATCTACTGCTACAGCTGTGGTACCTACTAGATACTCAATGTCAAGCACGTAGGCAACTGTAGATTTAAAAGGCTTTTCATTCTTCCCTAAAAGTATTTTGATAACATCTAAATGATTCTATGAAAAGATAAGTTTTTATAGTTTTGTTTTGTTTTAGGTAGACCTTTACAAACTTTATTTAAGGGGGTGTTACAATCAATTTAGTCGGTTATGCGAGATGAAAATTAAATCTTAAATAGTTTTATTCGATATGCAAATAAATAAACATGAAACATTTTAATCAAAACAACTTCAATACTTTCCCATAAACAAAATGCTCTGCATCATCTTAAATCCTCTTTGACCAGATTCAGCTACGAAGAAAGGGTATTCCTCCTTCGCTCAAGACTCCCCTGGGTCGGCCACGTCACCCTGGAGGCCTACCAAGCGGCGCACCAGGTGGCGCGGGCCGTATTCGTCCTCAGATGCTATTTACCTTGGAATGTATACATTATTCATCGGCAAAAGATCGTTCCGTGTCATTCTATAATAAAATCATTAGGTTATCAACACAATATGCCCTTCAGGAAAATTCATGATTTATACTGTTCACTAGCTACAGTAGCTACCTACATCCTTTATTATTTACAAAAACCATTTCTTTTATTAAGAGCTACTTATCTAGTGCAAAAATGTAAAATGAGTATTGTAAAAACAAGAATAAAACGTTTGAAATTATCTTTGTTCTGTTGTAGTTTCATTTAAATCTAATAATCTTAAAAGTGGCCATACGGGTAGTAAACCAGTATGAAATATAAGTAGGTACTCATTTAACCAGCCTGTGAGAAACGTACTCACTTAACATTTAAACATATTCAGACGAATGTATGCCACCAACATACATCGTTCGTACTCTAAAATCCGGCGAGTGTATGCCACAAACATATACCGCCCCCTTAATTCCGACGAGTGTATGCCACAAACGTACATCGTCCCCTAATATCCGACGAGTGTATGCAACATACATACATCGCCCCCTAATATCAAATTCAATTTAATGCATTTCAACAAACAAATTCAATGTATCTCTTATAACCAGTGAGCATGCATAGCTTGCTCACTCAACCCAGTGAACACCTTATATTTGTTCGCTCATCATTAAAAATTAAAAATATTCACATTAGAGATATCCAAATTCACATAAAGACTTTCATATTTAAATATTTAAAGATACCATATTAAAATATTTGTATTTAAACTCATATTCATAGTTCAAGCAATTTATATTGCTATTCACGGTGTTCATATTAATTGAATCCACAAAATTTGTACCTATTAATTAATATATCAATAAATAGAAAGCCAGAATTCAATTGTAAGTAAGTAATACGTACCTATTAAACCAATCTTACCAGGTAACGTAGGTAACCAGTAAGCATACATGACTCACTTAACCCAGAGAACAACACGTTCGCTCAATACATTAAAAACAAAGGAAAATTAGTAATAATTAATTTTAATAATATTAAGATAAATGAAATGTGAGCAACCAATCATAAATTATTCTTACTCTTTACTACTTCTTACTAGCTTCATAACTTATAGTTTTCTTTTATTTACTGTTGGTATTAGATACCACGTTAAAACATGGATTGTATGCAAGATTTAGTAGCCATAAGTGATTTCACTCTGTGCAACAGTAAAGGCTATCAAAACTAGCTCCAATTAGTGCTAGCACTAATTACTTAAAACATTACATGTAGGTACACAGCCAAAACTGCCAGTCCTAGCTCCATGTGTAAGATTATAAACAACATAAACAGCAAGTACTCTAATAATATAATAATGCCAATCATCTCCATTAATTCTCTACAATCCTCATTTAATACATCATGTAAATTAAACAACAACAATCAAGATATTATGCCAGATTCATGGCACGCTATGATCGTGCCATACGAAAATATCTACTACATACCCGCGTTTAAAATTATGTAAGTATAATCGGAGGGTAGCCCCGACCGTACACGAACACAATTAATCAATTCAAATAAAAGTGTGATCTAGTTTATGTCCGTTCCGTCGGAGAGTAGCCCCGACCATGTACGGAACACAATCCGCCACACAAATATTCCAATTTTAACGCTTTAGATTTAACTAACACGATCGGAGAGTAGCCCCGAACACGAATTAGTAAAATCTTAGTACTAAGCTACGCATATAGACTTTTTAAATTATGTTAGTATAGTCGGAGGGTAGCCCCGACCGTATACGAACACAATCAATTAAAACACAAATGCGATTTAGTTTATGTCCGTTCCGTCGGAGAGTAGCCCCGACCATGTACAAAACACAATCCACCGCAAAGGTATTTAAAATGTCATTTAGATAAAAAAAAATACGCATTAACATGGAATCTGGAATATTTATCCTTTCTCTGCGTGAAGAGAATAAAATAACTCGTTTGGCATTACTATAGCACAGAATAAGCAAATTATTCTTATTATCAGGTTTAGAAATAAACTTACGTGGGTACTTTACCGCTTCTGAAATATGATGAAAACGCAGACTCCAGATAACACTCATATAATTTTTGATCCAACTTACAGGTACAGGCATAGTACAGGTATAATAATATAGATACAGTCGACGTCTTAGTGAACTTATCCCCTCGAGGCTAGTTTGAAGAATGACCTCTCTTTGCTCGTTAATCGGGCTCAAGTCTAGCTACCCCCCACCAATTTTACCACAGATTAGCCTATTAAATTAAACAAAATGGCGGCAAGAGACGGCATTACCAGTGTTGCTATTAAAAAATATGAAAAACCTTCTAAAATCATGACAAATCTGAAACCCGAGTGGTGGTAAATTAATGTAAGTAATTAAAAAATCGTTTTAAAACTAAATCAATAAGAGGTAAGAGAATACATATGGTTAAAAAAACCATATTGTTAAAAAAACAGCTTACATTTTCTTCTGTCAGTGTTTGTTAAGAATACTGCGATCAAACATTGCTCGCCAACATCGATATCATGAATCATCCAGTATTCGTTTAGCGATGGATTCATATCGATACTTTTTGCCCCGGAACCGAATCGGCAAAGGTCCACTTTACGCTCCAATGGTTTTTGGGAGATATTGCGATCCGATTTGCGTTTTATAATTTTTATGGATAGGTATATACAATCTATTGATACTGTGGTTTTAGAAACGTTTCTTTTTGTGTATTAGAAATATTAAATGATAGACAACGTTTATGACTTAGCTTGCTTAATCTTTAGGAAAGCTTAAACAAATCTCAAAACAAAACATTAAACTTAAAATTTCGTGCTATTTTCATTCACTGATTCTTCCCCTTCAAAATTTAATTTTTGCAACAAAAGTCGGTAAAGTAACTCTAAAATTTAAATTTAAATTTAAATTTTTAAAACACACGTCCAAATTGATTTAGTCCAATTTAACAAAAGAACTTACAGACTAATTGTTTTCACTTTCTATAATGCACGATTGGGGTTCACTATTAAAATAAACGAAAAAATATAACAGAACCGTTATTAGATATAATTAACTAGAAATAAAATAGGAATAAAACAAGACAGAAGAAGTCTAAAAACAATAACTAAAGACGCTGCTTTCACTCAAACGTCTCTGTTTCAGCCAACATTGCAAAAGCTACAATTTTTTTTAACTATTCTTAGCATTTTACTTGCAAACAATAGGGTAAAATCATCTAAAACCAGCCAGGTGCCAGCAACATTACTCCGTGTCAAGTTACAATCTAGTTTTTACCACACAAACAATGTGTAGTGAACATTTGTTATGTACCACGACGTTGTACCGCAAAGCTGCGCTTGTAATGCAGAAAAATATAAATTTTGCTTTTTATCATATTATTACAATGCTCGCTTTACCCCGCTGCAGAGATGGTGCTCGGTTTTTTTTAGTTTCAAATTGCCTTTTGTTCTTTGAATAAACTTTCTTCAATTCAATGTTTTCCACTTAAATTTTTTATGTGTTTTTTTTTAATGAAAATTCAGTTAAGTACTTGGAGGAAAATGTGAAATTTATTTTATAACGGTCTTTTTTGTATTGTCCCCACTACGTTGTGGCAACAGCCTTATTGAAAATAAAGTAGGGCAGAGGTACCCCTTGTGGCCACTTTAAGGATTTTTTGACTTTTAAGCACTAAGTACTAAATGGTCTTAGGTATTTAAGATACAAATTATATCTTAAATTATAGATAATTTATCTACCTTTAAAGGTACATTTTTCAAATTTATAAAAGTAAAATAGTTTTTTTTATATATCACACAATGTGTGAGAGGTGCCAAATGTACCGGTTTTGGCCACCGTCATTGGTCACTGAAGATATTAGCAAGGGGGTAAAATGACACTTAGACAAAAAACTTTAGAAGATATGGGATACCGCAATAACACCTGCCATAATACTTGTGTTCGCCACTCGTCACATGTACTTGCACAGATAACATAGCTTATAAATACTGTGTTACTTGACCAATGTAAATTGGCCATCAGTAAGGCCTGCGCTTTAGTTAGCATGCTTATCGCACACCGTCTCACCTTACACTTTGAACGTCATTAATCGTCTTTGCTGACGTTGAATTAATACGGTTTTTTATAATCTTGATAACTTGACCCTCTGAAATTAGTTTTTTTGTGTAAAAAAGTGACAAATGGCCAAAGCATCGCTAAAAATTGACTTCGACCGTAATGTGTCTTGTGTTTCAAGTTATGGTGTTAATAATTTTGAATCCGGTTTCTTGATAAAATCTGAGGTTTATTTGTTGAAAGCGCAATGTTTAATTTATTCTTGGTTATTTTAAGAGTTGTAAGGATCATCTCTACTATTATAAAATTCGCGTGTCTCAGTGCTTATGACAAAACACCTCCGAAACGGCTTGACCGATTTTTATGTTTTTTTTTTGTGTATATTCGGTAGGTCTGAGAATAGGTCGTTAACTGTTTTTCATATTCCCTAAATGATAAGGGGGGTCCACCCAAAAATTATTTTTGTTTTTTTTTTTTATGATTTGGCACTAAAATTACACAATACCCCTTAATTGTCATTGTCACCCTTCTTCCACCAACCCCCATTTTTAATAGCAATATTAGTATCTCTAGAAATAATTTATATGGCAAAACAACGTTTTCAACAACGGTCAGCTAGTTTTGGTCTAAAAGAAATTCAATAATCTAGAGACCTGTCAATCTTAATTTTTTTTTCTAAAATCCTTGAGTAAGTAGGCTTTATTTATTTTTGCAGTTTATCAGTCCCAATCCCAAGTCAAATTCATTTCAAAAGCATTTAAATAGGTACATAAAAAATGGGGTAAATATTAGCACAGCAAGAATAATGAACTTACTACTCCTTCGATCTAAAATAACACGATTAGATAACCGGTTAGAGTGTAAAAAACGGTCGGGTGAATAAGAGCGCAGTTCAAAGGTGCGCTCTTATTTCATATTACTTTCTTTAATGTACGAAATAAGATTGCAACATTGTAGGTACCTACTTACTTAACTAGGTATTTTCTCAGTTTAAAAAAACAGTCGGTGCCATAATTGATTTTGGTCTTAGTTTGTGAGGCGTTATCAAATTGGTGTTGTTGACCAAAGACCTACTCTATAAAATTTATAACGTCACAAAAGCTGAACCCTCTCCATTATGCTACAAAAAACGGTAAACCGCCAACCTCTACAAAACGCCGCAAACCGCTATTCATAGAAATTTGTCAGCCCAACTCGATAAAATTTTACTATATCGCCTCCAATGATAGATTCTAACACACCGCCAGAGATCCCCAAGGTATATTGCATCCATAACACTTGAAAATTTCTCAAAACATGCCTTTAACCTAAAATAGGGCCTTTAGTAACACTGTAATAGGGTTTTCAGGGCACACGGAGCGAAATATTGCCTTAACGAGCCACCACGCGAATCGGCACTTAGGGGGTTTGAACATGCATGCCACAGTACATAAGGTAAGGCAGTATCTCAGGTACGTTTAAATGTCAGACACAGCGCCGGCATCGCGGCACCGGGGCACTACAAAGACACCGGGATCAAAGCGAGCTGTTAAAGTGTTTTTTAGACAATTATGAGAATAAAATATTAAAAAAAAACGACCCATCCTCCAAGTAGCTTCGCCGGGAATCGAACCCGGGACCTTTCACTGTCCGGGCGACTGCTCTGACCGCTGAGCTACGAGCAATTATGAGAGATTGGCGCATTTTAAGTACTCAATACTTTATTGCTTCAACCATATTAGTTACAAAGGTATTAACAAAATATGCACAATTAAATATGGACCCTGTCAGACACAGTAAGTAATATTACTTAACATTGCCGACCTAATAATTTTGACGGTAAAATAAAACAGAATTCTTTAATATTTCCCACAACTTCTCTTATTATGTTTACAGAAAAAAACACAGTTGTTAGAAATACCCTTAGAACTTAAACACAAAAGTAGGTACTTTATGCCAATGAGTACCTAATGCAATGGAGATTCTACATTACATTACATAATAAAAGAACAAAACTGGCATCGGTTTGATTTTGATCAAATTAGAGAATTACTATAATAGCCACTCTGGCATGATTATTTATGTTCTCAGTAACAAAATCGAGGCCTAGTTATAGGTGAGGTACTGCCCTAGCTATTACATTTACTGTGCCCATACCGTAGTCAATACTTGAGCGACTATTTTGTGGGGAATGCATTCACCAAATTGTACAGGCTTAGAAGTTGCGTTCGTAACTGCAGCGCATTAGGCTGCCCCTGCACTGCAATATGAATCGATTTGACTGTGTAAACATTTATATGCGAAAGGAGTGTTCAGAGTCAGAATGAGAACAGTAGTACCATAAGCACGAAAACTGTCGTTATAGTAATCGTAATATTTAGTAAACTTTTCTTCATCCTTTGTGATGCGCACTGCCAAGGAATGGAATACCCTGCCTGCGTCTATATTCCCGAATGACTACAACCCTAAAATTTTTAAAGCTAGAGTGAATAGACTGCTTCTGGGTAAGCTCGCTCCATCTTAGGCTTCTTCTCAACCCTAAGGTTCAGTGTGAAGCCAAGAGCAAGCCCATTATACATAAAAAAAAAAAAAAAAATCTTTTAACCGCGTCAGTGGTCTAGTGGTTTACACCACCGGTTACAGAATCATAGGTCCCGAGTTCGATTCCCAGTGGGGATACATGTCATATTGTATTCGGTTTGGTTGATGGTAAGACTTTTTCTTAGTCCGCCTCTACCACCATTTTAACTAAGTCTGACGCCATAACAATGATGCTTTCAGCATTATTGTGTTCCGGCAGTTACCTAGATATAAGATAGCAAGTTCATCAGTGATTGAGGATTCCAGGAGTAGTGCTCTTCCACCTTCAGCCTTATCATCACTTAACATCAGCTCGTAAAAAACCTTCTGTCAAAAGCTGTCAAAGTTATACGACCGAAATAGGTCCCATACAATATAATACTACCATCAGACTACCACCATCAGTCATCGCAGTATTGAAGTCATGTTAGATATGGCGGAAATACACGGTTCACTTTGGCAAAAGGCTTTCAATTTGGATGAATCAACCCAATTTAACAATGTTAACGTAAAAGTGAATCATTCAATGTCAATGTGCGCCTGTATTTCTGCGCCTTTCAACCAACTAATGCTGTCCACTTTGACAGCTTATTTTGTAAATTATGAAAAAAAATACTTTTTTGCATTCACAATGCTTTTTTTGTTAATGAAAATGAAGTATTAAGAATCTCGAGTGCGAGGGTAGTAATATCTTCACATTGATGAAATGAGCGCTGGCTAACTACGAGATAGAAGTATTGGATAAATTCGACGCTCAGTGGTTAGAGCATTCGCCCGGATAGTGAAATTGTCGTGGGTTCGAGTCCTATCGGAGCTAGTTTTGAGACGGGTTGACTTTTTCCAATACTTCATTTTCAAATTGCTTATTTTGTCGTTCCCCGTATCACGGACGACACCGAGTCAGATAGGTATTTTGGACTATACAGCTCATGATAAGGCCGTTACGCCCGAATTCTCGAACGCAAATCATCTTTGGGAGCGTCTCGAACATCATGGCATCTCTTTCATACGTTTGACATTTAAAGTGACAGGGAGATGTTTGAGACGCTCCCAAAGATAAGTAGCGTACGAGTATTCGGGCATTAGTGTACTATTATATATTCTGTGGTAAGGCTGTAAGAAATGGCTCTCTGTCTGAAAATGACAGACAGAGTCAGACGCTGACGATTTCGTCTGCTGGATATAGAATAAATTAAAAAAGCTTAATTTTATTAATTGTAATAATGACAAAATCTTATTTGATACCCAAAAATAGTGAATCTGAAAATTTACATATCGTCTAATTAAAAGAGTTTGCTTTATGTTTATAACTCTTAAATACTTACGTGCGGTTAGTTGCAAATCTTTGCTATATTTAGAAACTAATGTTAAATTGCATGGGAATGAAAAGCGGAGTAATAACGGATGAATGTAATTACCATAAAGTTTAATATATATAACAAAAGAATTACGAGTACATTAAAGAAAACAGTTTTATATTCAACCATATCGACCTAGAAAGAACATTGCCAACTCTATTAATTCGCAACTTTACGACTTTGGACACCACACTCTAACTTCTTACCACCCTATTGTCTTAAGAAATAAGGTCGACTTTCCTACTTCAATTGATAAGATTGACTGTACATATTCGACTTGAAATGGTCTAGAATCGAGATCGTTATCGAGCCAGGGAAATCAGGAACTATGCCACTGGTTTTGCCTGTACTTCGGACTAACACACTGTTATCTTGATATAGAGCCTTCTAGGTGTGTTAAAAACATGGCTTGTATCATTAGGGAGCCATTTTGCTCTTCAAATATATGTTTGCACATAACTGTAAATATAGCTAGGTTATTGGAAACGTCAGTCAGTAAATAAAAGTAGGTTTTTAGATTTAGAATCTACAGAGTTGTAGTGTTGGTTGGTTCCTTTTTTTATCCATAACGGGGTAGCCCTTAGCCTTTATTACACCTGATGATAAGTGGTGATAAGGCTGAAGGTGGAAGCGTACTACTCCCGGAATCCTCAATCACTGAGGAACTGGCTATCTTATAGTCCGTTCGGTTAGATAGTGTCGGTACACCCGCACGGCATTGTGGCAGAGCGACACTATCTAAGCGAATGGACTATACCTCTTAACTGCCGGAACACAATAATGCTGAAAACATCATTGTTATGGCGTCAGACTTAGATAAGACGGTGGAAGCTAGCCAAACCGAATACAATATGTACCCCCACTGGGAATCGAACCCAGGACCTCTTGGTCTGAAATCGGTGGTATGAACCACTAGACCACAGAGGCGGTATAGATCGGTGGTACCTGTGTATTGACTATTCATTTCCAATACAAAATAGGCCCCGCCCACGTGGTGTGGTTGTGGTTGTGGTTCGTGTGGGTTGAGCCTAATAAGTGCACCATAGTTTGAGACGTTTGAGAAGAAGATTAGAATAAGGCAATTTCTTACCTCTAAATACATTAAAACAGAGTTTCCTAAGTACCGATACAGACATTCTATTTCCTATTTCACCCTATTCTAGATTTATTTATCCTGAGCAAGGTACCTTTAGCTTTTTCTATAATCTAATCATCAGTAGGTCAAAAATCAAGAAAATGTTCTTTGCCTCTGGAATAAAAAATATGCGAGGAGTTTTATAAATTTTCGGTTACACAATTTACGCTACCTACCACTAATCGTGAAGCGAAGACCCGCAATACAATTCCGTTTTGCCGTCTGTGCTTCAAAAATTTTATAGACACAGTCTTAATTCCCCTTAGCTTGACTGCCAATGACGTAACACAATAGCTGATGAGGACATAATAAACAAGTTGACGCACTTTTGAAATAATCATTTGATTGAAAATCGTAGTGACAGTAATTGGGACATTAAACCCAGCAATCGCCCCATTTCCTAGACTCACCTGAGTCTTCTTGCTCCGGAGATAAATGCAGACATTAGGCATAAAAAGTTCTTAACTACTTCGGTACACGTAGACCGTAGTTTTCTTGCGCAGAAATAAGGCCTGTGACAAGAGAACGCCGTTTAAGGCTATGAAATTTTAACCCTGCCTCCGATGGTTGGACTGCTAGTTGGTCTGTGGTCTAAAGAAACCGGTAAAGCGATTTAAATAATTAATTATTGGTAAATTTTGCATTTCAATTTGTTAATTTTATTTGTTGATTTGCGGGCAGCGCAGGACCGATCACTGTAGAGATCCTTGAGGGAGGCCTATGCCCAGCATTGGGCGTAGGCCTAATAAAACTTATGTCACATAGCTGTAACAAAATAATCACTGTATCGTATAAATAGCGTATATATAACTAACACCACTATACTTATGCTTAAACCTGTATGTTTGCGGAATTTGATAAAATAATTTAATTATTTACGTGGACAACACGTTCCGAGCTTACAGGTTAAGAATCATTGTAAAGAAAGGTTTTTTTAGATGTTATCATACAAATAGGTTTAAAACAATGTTAACTCTCACTCACACCCATCAAAAGTCGCATAAGACCTAAATGTAAAATAAACTCACGAACACCAAACACCGGAAGCCATTAACATAAGCAAATTACACTTATTACCATAACACGCTTATCTGTCTACACTTGCACCACACTTGTACAGGAATGTGCCGGTTATTCTACACAGCCATTTCTAAATTTAGATTGGACATAACTACCGTTCCCTTTTAGAGCTGCGCCGACTATTCCGACTGGTAATACTAGTTAATGAAACCTATAAAATTATTATAAATCGACCGCGGGCAGCCGAGGGTTAATACGGCACTGATAAGTGGCGTGTTAAATGGTAGTCAAAAGGTTGTTGCGATGAGATAGTCTCTTTTTGAGATTATCGATTTAAAAATATTTTGGTTTTTATTTATTAAAAAAGTTTTCTAACACAAAATGTTGTTTGCAAAAGAGAAGTGAAATAAATATTCAAACGTAGGTTTATCAACGTAACTCAATTTATAATTAATATTTGAAGTAAAAGCATTCAAACTCATATAAAAATTCGACTATTTTTGCAACTCCCTTAAAAAAAAGGTAAGTAAGTAAGTAGGTAACTAGTTTTTATTTCACATAATAATATGGTAGCAAGTTTCTTTAATATCAAATCAACTAAAAATATACTTTCTTATCATTAGGATTCTCGTACCTAAGCTATGTCTATTAAATATGACTATAATTCTCATACAAACCTATGCAACGAAACACAAGACATAACCCCAACATTCGCATCAAAAACGCAGTAAGAAGACAAATGGCGCCAATTTGCTCATAACAAAATGGCCGTCGTAACGCCATTTGCCAGAAAGCCACTGCAACTGCAAACGGCGGGAAAACAACCAACAAAACGGGAATAGGAAAACAAACAATCAGTCAGGGGCATTCCGCACCTGTACTCCCCCCTTCACCCCCCGTGAGGGTTGAGGGTTAAAGAGGAACGGACATTTACAATAAACTGTGCTCGTCTTTTGACCACTTCATCACTAATATGATTAAATTTTCGCCTTTCATATAGAATAATCGAGCAGATTAATGGAGGAACACGTGGCGCCGTGGTTAGCTCTTCGACCTGCGATCGTTGAGGTTAAGCAACATTCGCAATGGTCGCTAACGGGATGGGTGACCAAAATTTATTATATCGAGCTCCTCCGTGCTTCGGAAGGCACGTTAAGCCGTTGCTCCCGGCTGCATTTGCAGTCGTTAATACCCACCAATCCGCACTGGGCCAGCGTGGTGGGTCATGGCCATACGGAAGGCCAGTGCCCCACCAGTGGGGATATTAAATGGATGATGATGATGAATCGAGCAGTAATCTTAGTAAGTTATGCTAATATTACACGGTTCAACCAAATTGATTCACTTTGGTTGAAAGGCGCAGAATTATATCAGGAGACTTAAAATCAAAAGTAATAATGATCATCTACGATATAATTCATCTATCTAATTGTATCGCCGATGATAATCCTACGCATTTTAATTAACATTAAAATAGTTATTTTAATGTCACACAAAACACTACAGTTTTAACAAAAAAAATTAACTACTTACTCCAACCTATTTATTTCTCTTCAAACATCCGCGCAATTGCTAAAGGAAAATATCCGGAAAGCTACATTATCCCTTATTCGGATAAAGGCCGTTATTCACGACCAATAAAACGGTTTGCAGTTCCAAACGTAACTCATGACACCTGGGCGAGATATCAGGGTATTCTGGACCCCCCGCTTGAAGTTTCAACTGTCTCGGGGGACCGGAAAAATTTTCAGTTACGTTTTCCGTAAGTGAAGAGAGGCCTTATGTTTGGAATGGTGTGGAGTGGGATAAAACAAACAAAAAATAAAATACCAGATATTTTAATTTTTTAGTTTTTTGCATTCACAATGCAATTTTGATTACTGAAAAATGGAAAATGAAGTATTTAGAAAAAATCGACCCGTATCACAATTTAATAAAAAGTAATTAAAAGTAATTTGTAATTTCGGGAATCGAACCCGAGACCACTGGCACAGAATGTGGGTAGCCTACCCCTGCGCCAAATCGGTCGTCGATAAAAAAAAATCTACCTATTAAAATCCATCGTCAAAAATGAGCTAAGGGTATAGAAAAACGTAACATCAATTATGGTTTGGTATTCATTTTATGCTTTCACAATCCAATTTTGTAAGTAAGTATATGAAAATATTGTTATGGAAACTTACCATATAGACATAGGTAGGTAGGCCCATAGTAAGTATCCCGTCCTAAATTTTATTAATGGAGCGATGTACCTAGTTTATTTTTATTACAATTTTTCCTATAAGTTACATCTATTATGAAAGTTAATTAGACTTCTTTTACCCAAATATAAAACGCTTTTTAAATAATACCTACCCACTTATGATTCACTTTCCTTCTGTGACAAGTTCAAACAAATACCGTCTGGTCATTTCATTACGTATAAAAATATTGTCCAGACGTGGGTTCGGGCGTTTACGTTTTCCATTTACAGACGCTACTAGGTCCAATTCAACATTTAATCTATGAAAACTGATCTTATATTGTACGGGATAAGGACGTTCTCAAAGGTGTGTAAAATTTGATTGTTTGAAGACTGTATATTTCTGAATTTGTTCCAATTACAGCTTGTAAAATTTTATTGTGAGTGGGTGGATGTTGTTATCGTCGTTATATTTACAGAATTACATGAGATTGTAAAAATAAAAAAAATCATAGAATAAATTGGTCAGAGCATTGGGCCGGATTCCCGGAGGCGCCGGGTTCGAATCTCGCCTGAAAGCTACTTGCAAAGCTCTGGTTTTTTACTATCACATTTTTCCTATATTTTTCTACTAGCTGACCCGGCAAACGTTGTTTTGCCATATAAATTTTATTGGACACGAACTTCGTATCAACTGCCTGACACAATGTCACTTATTAAAAAAAAAGAAATCCTAAGCGGCAAAAATGTCAGTGATTACATACTCTTTGACATACCTTCTCTTTGGAAGCTGCTAAGAAATGAGAGTTGTGTGAAGTATGACAGCTTAACGGTTTTCTATACAAAATTACCATTATTTTCCTGGATAAAAAGTAGCCTATGTTACTCTCCAGCTCTCAAATTATCTCCTTACCGAAAATCTCGTCGATCCCATGCTCTGTTTTGACGTGAAAGACGGACAAACAAACAAACAAACAAACAAACAAATAAACTTTCACATTTATAATATTAGTATGGATAATCATAGAATACTTTATCCGATTCCGAAAATAATGACGAAGTACTGGTTTATAACTGACATCGTTGGCCCTAGCTCGAAAAACTTACAAAAAATATTAATCAATGGTAGTTACTTATAGGTAACCGTTATCGTGATCATATAATTTTGTGTGAAAACCAGAGCAGCGCCTTTTTCGGTCGTTTAAGGAACTGAAATTCAATACATATTTTGACAGGCAGCACTTTGAAAGCTTTTGAAGGATGGTATAGTTTACATAACGATTACCATAACGATAGCTCTTCATGCTAAAATAAAAGGGGTACTGGTTTATATAATTGACATCGCGACCCATGAAGGAATTGCAATAACTACCCCTGTGCCAAATAGGTTGTCAAACCAGTGGAGGATTCTAATAGAAAAAAATGTTTTATTGCTCTCACAGACCACAGCACACTAAAAGAGGTTAGAACTAGTTAACGCGCGTCGTCACCCTTTTGCGAGAAACATTGAAACAGTCCAAAGATTTCCCTCTTTTCCATTATTTCAAGTTGTCATAGTTTTTTTATACTCAACGGGCTAGCACTATGCTTTCATCCACACTGTAATAATCACTTTAACTTCAGGTTGTTAAGTGGTGATAAAGCTGAAGGTGATAGGCGCAGTACTCCCGGAATCCTCAATCAGTGAGGAACTGGCTATCTTATCTCAAACTGCCGGAACACAATAATGCTGAAAACATCATTGTTATGGCGTCAGACTTAGATAAGATGGTGGTAGCTAGCCAGGCGGATTAACAACACGTCCTACCACCAACCAAACCGAATACAATGTACTCCCCCACTGGGAATCGAACCCTTGACCTCTGGATCTGTAACCGGTGTTGTAAACCACTTGTTTTTGCTGTCACTCTTCATTTAGTACTAAATGCGTGACATAATCTTTTAACCTGTTTTTTGTGTTCTGCATATGAGGTGTATGAAAATCATGCCAAATTAGACCTTTTCCTATTCCACTCCGTGAAGAAAAGTTAAAATCCCTCCATTCTTACACCTTAAAAGTTCTAAAACCCGGTTAGGGGCCAACTAACCCAAACTATCGCACATGGGATAAAGCAAGATAAATTAGAGCCTTTCGGCCTCGCACCTGCGGCCTGCACTTCGGATGCAACCATGCACCATTTAACATGTTGACGATTTCAATGGAAAGGAAAAGGTTCCAAAGACTATTACTTAAATATGACTTACCAGCTTTTCGCTCACGACTTCGCGTGTGATTCGGTTTTGTCGCGCCAAAATGTAGCATAAATCCTTATCCAAAACGTTACCGTAATCGTAATCTACCGTTAATTTTAATCAAAACTGGCTGAAGGTTTACTTCGAAGAATGATTACTTTTTGGTGATACTAAAGGTCATAGCACATTACATCGACTCCACTCCAACTCGACTCAACGTCGACTTCACTCCAACTCAACTCAACTCACGGTATGGCATTGAAATGTAAGTAAATATGCACGGCCTTATTAGGTGAACAACGCGTGGACCACGCGTCGTCGACAAGTGAACCACGCCATCCATATCCATACTAATATTATAAATGTGAAAGTGTGTTTGTTTGTTTGTTTGTTTGTTTGTTTGTTTGTTTGTTTGTCCGTCTTTCACGTCAAAACGGAGCAACGGATCGACTCGATTTTTGATATGGGGATAGTTTGGGAGCTGGAGAGTAATATAGGCTACTTTTTATCCCGGATATATATAAAATAAAAATAATTATTTTGTATAGAAAATCGATAAACTGTCGTACTATACAAAACTGTCATTTCTTCCATAACCGCTTCCAAAGAGGTATGTCAAAGAGTATTGTAATCACTGACGTTTTAGCCGCTTTGGATTACCTACTTTTTAATAAGTGACATTTGTTGCAGGCAGTGTATAAAACTTCTTCGCGATCATTTATTTTCATCTGTCTATCTATAATAGATGTTGGTGATACGAAGTTTACCGGGTCCACTATAATTAATATGGCAAAACAACGTTTGCCGGGTCAGCTAGTAGAATATATAATTGACCACGCGTCGCACAGTGCAGGAATTTCGCAATCTAGCGGGATTTAATTCTCAACCAGGCTTAACATTATTTTTTGTCGATGAATGGCTGTGTTATGATAATATGTTATATATAAGTAATAAATAAATAAAGAGTAATAAAAATTATTTTTTTATTTTTTATATTTCATCAAACACAAAAATTTAAAATGTATTTTTTTAATTTATACATTATTAATTTTTAGTGAATCCTATATTCTAACACTCCATAATACACGTCAACTGAGCCATCTAGTCATTACCAAACGAGTCATTTCACGTGGGTATGGAGAGCAAATTCAAAACTAGTCTCCAGCAGACCTTTTTTTCTTTGAGGAACTTAAAGTAAACTCGCTATATACGGATCTGATGATATCAGAAGCCTGTTAATTAGATCCTCGTTGGTGTAGGCTTGTGAGGTTTTCCACGTGAAAAACTCACTGTATATTCGGTTATCCTTGTTCCTGGCTTCTTGAGCTTCTTCGGACAATTGGCCATTAGGGAGAATACATGAAGCTATTACTTCTGACAGAATATTGACACTAACGGGCATATTGTACCAAGAGTATTTTTGTAGGTACAAGTCTCTCGTAGGTATCTTTGATATTATGTGTCGGAGGCATTCAAATCGATAGCAAATACCCTTAGAAAGCTCCTTAAAAATAGCAGCTGAGTCTCGTTTTCCCCCTTTTCGAAGATTAAATTCATTTGCAACAGCGATTTCTTCTGGGCCAGTAGAAACTACAAGACTTTCAATTTTTTTTTTTTTTTGTTTTATCGCAACACTTCGAAAAACGGCTTTAATGGTCTACCACAGTTAGTCGAATGCGAAGGAGATGGAATTTCTTGCATTATACTATAAGGAAGCACAATTTTTGTATTCAACCCATCAGCATTTTTCTTTAAAAAACGTACGCGATGACGACCACTTAATGTCCATTTTCTTCTATTCCCGCTATCAAAGCCCTTAATTTTTTTTTATTTCTTTTTTAGCAACTTCAGAAAACTGTATCTGTTCGTAATGGCTGATAAAAAAAGCAAAAACAGCATCATAGCGCTTGTTCCCCGACTTCAAACATCATATATCAAAAATTTGCCTTCTAATAATTTCAATGGAAATCCTTAAACAGAAAAAAGTTCTATGAGTGTCGCAAAAACGCGCAAAATCTGTAAATGCAACTTGATAGTTAAGACTTTTGACTACATTATGATGTATTTTTTGCCGTGTAATATTGTGTAATAATTGACTTTTACCCTAATCGTAACTTAAAAATTGTAATGTTTTCGGTACTTTCGTTTTTATGTGACATGTGTGTATCCCAGTACTTTGCACATTCAAAAACTAGTCTCAGACTTACCTTAAGCTATCGTGAACACAATAAACAACACAAAATAACTCGTTAAAGGAATAATCGTATAAATAATGCACACCAAGTAACAATTAGTTTTGTGTCAACGGAATGATTCGTTTTATTAACAACTTTCAATATTTTATTTTTTAGGTATAGGACTTCCCCCAAAAATATTAAGTACGTAATGATTGTCAATAGGGTCTAAGGCATAGACAAAAAAAGTTGTTGCTTGATTAGTTTCAGTTGACATTTTGAATTAAATCCCGCTAGATTACGATTTTCCTGCACTGTGCGTCGTCGACTTTCAACTTATGTGTTGAAAATGTCACTCGTATGTAAGACGAAATAAAGCTTACATTTCAATGCCATACTGTGAGTTGAGTTGGAGTGGAGTCGAGTTGAGTTGGTGTTATGTGCTATGACCTTGATGCTATTTACTAAATTGACCAGTAAGATATTTTTCTACTCTACTCTTCGAAGAATAGTTGCTCCTAACCCAAACTATCGCACATGGGATAAGGCAAGATTAATGAGAGCCTTTCGGCCTCGCACCTGCGGCCTGCAGTTCGGATGCAACCATGCACCATTTGTTGCGCGGAATTTGGGGCATTTACCTTGTTTTAGAAACTGTTAGTCGCGACATCATTAATTTAAGAATGGAATGGATAGTTGAGGATTGGTTTTAATTCCACGCGAAAAAAATGTTTAAGGAAGTGAAGCTCATGCAAATTAATTAACAATTAATTCGTTATCGAATAAAAAGCACCTTTCTTTAGTAAGAACTCACTAACTTTGTGTAAGTTCTTTTCTTTTTTAAAAGCAAAACTATAGGTACATAATTATGTTAAATCGCTATTTAAAACCCTACATTTTTACACCCCAATCGATGGGATAGGTAAATCATTTTTGGTTTTTATATTGCAATATGCATTCAAAAATCCGCCATATTGTTTTTTACTATTTTTTATGTACCCAGTGTCACTCGTGCTATCAAGACGAATCTAACGACATCTCATACGTTAAAATCCATCAAACCGTTTAGGCTGTAGCAGGGAACATAGAAATCCACATACCTACATACTCTCGTAAAAACATAACCCTCCTTCTGTGTCGCAGTCGGGTAGGTAACAAAAAATATGTATGAGGCTCGATGTGATCTGTGATATGATAGAGTACCATAACGTTGTCTCAAAAAAAATAAAACCGCCTTCAAAAAAACCACATCAAAAAAGTAAGACATAATTCCTCACCAAATAAATAACGTAAGTACTTTGAAGTCGGGCGTGAAACATGTACAATTTCTTGTTGTTTTTGTTAAAACCCGCCCGACTTCAAAGTAAGTACTTACGTTATTTATTTGGTGAGGAATTATTTCTTACTTTTTTGATGTGGTTTTTTTGAAGGCGGTTTTATTTTTTTATAAAAATAATTTTTATTTCACTCTTTTTAGTGCATCGTGCAGGCAATTTACGTGTTTTCTGGTAAATAGGTATGTGATCAAACTCAAAACCTCCTTTTTCGAAGTCGGTTAAAATACCTTGAGGTATCCCCTTTTTAACAAAACAAGAATCATCTAAATCGGTTTATAAACAAAGGAGTTATGCCTAAAGATACGTATTAAATTCACATAACGTGGTAACGAAAACGACAGTATTTTCAAGATTTCCTGAAAACTACTGAACCGATTTCAAAATTTCAAAAAATGGGACCAATGGAAACCAACCTGATGTAATAACGTTTGAACCATTTCAATCGGTCCAGCCGTTTTCGAGTAATCGGTGGACATACACAAAAAAAAAAAAAAAAAAAAAAAACACATACAGACGAATAGAGAACCTCGTCCTTTTTGATTTAGAAGTCGGTTAAAAATAGCACAACGTTATAAGATAAAAGTCGTATATTATCATTTTTTAAATAACGTGTTACATTTACCGAGTTAATTAACATGGCAATAACAAAGATTTTTTACGAAAAAAGGTTCAATGCTAATCTGTCTATCATGGTATATGGGGTGGGGGGAGAAGATGAATGGCTTGCTTGACGGGAACCACACCTGATGCTAGGGATACTCTTGGACATGCAATATTTTGTGAGATTAGTCTCATCTTGCTTACCAATAAATAGAGGGTATGATACTTCAGTTATAATAACGTAACGACGTATAGTATAATATACAGTTTTCAGTTTGGTTTTAAAATATATTACCTACGAACAAACTATTAAACGAAATAGTGCGAATTTGTGCATTTGGTAGGTACAGTCGAGTTCAATAATATCTGTGCAATTTTGAACTTTGTCGTAGTAATTATTGTGACAATTTGTACAGAAAGTCAAAGACGATGTCAAAAATATTAATGCGAAAAATTCCAAAAATGCATAGATATTAAGGAACCCGACTGTACCTACCTACTTACATAAAATAAAGTTTAACATTGTGTTCATATGCCTGAATTGGTACATCATAGTGTTACTATAAAAATATATTGTCAAAAATATTTTATCTGTGATGACGAATAAATATATTTGTATTTTGTATTGCACAATACCTATTCCGTCATCATGGGGTGTAAAAAAACTGCGCCGAAATACTTAACGGGAAATCGAAAACAAAAGGCAATGCCTAAAATTGGCGTCTTTTTTTTTTGTTTCGCGGCCATCAACAAAATGTTAGAACATTAATTCTTGATAGTATAACAAACAATATTTGCCCAAACAGTATAGCTGTAAACTCAGTCAGACAGAACCAAGTTAGAACCATTCGTCCGTATATAACATTTAAAAAAACCGCAAATGTAACTTTGTAATTCATACAAACACTATGAAAAACAAAGTTAACTTCTCGAGTGAGACTAGCTCTCACTCGGTTGGTTGGGACTGAGTTTACAGGTAGTTTCAAACGGTAGTTAATTACATTTATTTATTAGGAAATAGGTGCAATTCGTGTGTGAGTATATCAATACATAAACATGTTTATATAAACAAGACTGCATCAGTGATAGTAAACACTTTTATTGACCTAGCGGAACTCATAAACCCAATAAGCGTACGCAATTCCAATTTTAAAACACTATAAAATCATGTACTTCATTGAGATCAAACGCCAATATATTTCTACTAGTTGCAATGCAAAATTGATGATGCAAATTAAAAAACAAAACGCAACCCTTTAGGTGTGTTCTCGTCTCGATAATTCTACCTCATTATCGATAAAAACGCGTCGATAAAAATATCCGATTCAGTCGCGCCGCCTCATTAGGACAGGTCTAGACTAGCCGTTAATCCCGACTTCTTGAAACATGTTCATCTCGGGAACTCTTTATCTACGTCAGTGAGGCGCAGGTGTTTTCAATGTACCTCCCCCCTTCCCCCTCTTTCTCTCCCCATTTCCGTACATTAAGCTCTGTCCACACGTACACACCGGCAAAAAGTTTAGGGCAGTGGTCGCGGGAACAATGTCGTTTCGGCTTTTTGCAGTTGCGTTTAGTAACTGCACAATCTCTTTGTTTTTGGTGTTGGTGGTAAAATTGTGGTACTTACATACAACCTAAATTTATAAGTGGCGGAAAACTATACCCGTTTTTTATTTTTATAACAATTGGTATTTCGGTACAGAGATAGACAGAACTTGAATATAATGTACATTAATGTATATTCCTAGAGGGGTTTTGATAGATATAAAAATAAACATATTGACAGGTGTTTTTATGTCTTTTTATGTTTGGTGTGTTTCATTGGTGCTTTTGTCGGTCTATTCTATATCGTAGGCCTTTGGAGTCAATCAAAGTTTTCTCTTAATAACACATACAACAATAGTAGAAAGTGGAAAGATTTGTTTTTTTTTGTTTGTTAGTATTCGATAGACTAAAGAACTACAAAATCGGTTTTGAAAATTATTTCACTAGTAGAAAGCTACACTATTCCTGAGTAACATAGGCTACATTTTATCCCGATTATCCCGCGGGAACGGGTACTACGCGGGTAAAACCACGGGAAGCCACTATTATCTTATAACTTAAATATTTTTGTTGTAGCACGTGTGTGCCTACCCTACCATCTCCCGATAACACACACTGTCACATCCCTTGATGAATTGCTTATTAGATTGCACGCGTGTTTTGCGCTTATTTTTGCGTCAATATAGGTACTTCCTTTTTTTCTTTTTTCTTAGGCCAATTTACGGCTCTGTCTTTTGGTTTTTACTCTATTAACTTGTTCGGTTTTTGTTGATGGTTCGTGTTGAGTTAAGTGCGTAAAACCTTTTAGATGTGGAGCCTATTCCAATAGGATGCTGAAGGAAAGTCTTTTATCATAATTAAATTGATAAAAGAAGAACGTATGAACCTTTTTGGCAAATAATATTATTTTTAAACACATTTGCCATTTTGCTACTAGACAAGGAACAGTACCTAAATGCTTAAATTATTTAGATCTGAATAAATTAGTTATTTATTACGGAAATCCATAATTTTCATACTACGTATAATTTTTAAAATTTCTAAATTCATTTATTTTTAGGGACAACGAAATTTCCTTATTATTTTTACGAAATATTTGCTCTAACTTATAAAAAGGGAAAACCTAATTCACCCCTTTACAGTTTTAATTCATAAGATTATTCTCTAGTACTAATAAAAATAAATGTTAAAAGTTTAATTTTATGTTATATTTGAAAGTAAAATAGTCTTTCAATAATATTAACCGCCAAAGCTTTCAAATCTTTCTAGAACGATATATCGGGGAGGAATCCAATATTTTTAAAAACATGGACTGATATTTTAAATTCACCTCCGATATTGTTATTTGAAAATGCTTCAAACGAAACGGGTTTTCCTTTTTAACGGATATGAAATTAAATTCTGGTTTTTCATAGTTCACAAAGGTATAAAAAATATAGCGAATTTATGTAAAAAATCTTTTATTTTTTGAAGTTATGATTGAACTAGATTTCAGCTTGAAGTACGAGTAAGTATATAATAATTAACTTTGTCGGTATCTGGGTGCCTACCATCAACTCTTATTGCGGTTTTGTTTAGGAACCTAAACTGATCTGCTTCGCTTATTCGTACCACGACAGCTTAATATCAATGACAGCGATTCAGTGATCGATCAATGACATTTCACAGCCGCTAAGCTGTCAGGAACTCTTATTTGACTTATAACCCGGTCGATTTAACATGTCACCTGCAGGTTATAGCCGTCCCTCTCACTCTCCGGGCATGACAGAATCGAGTGAAAGAGACGGGTAGAAGAAAAAGGACACAAATCGTTCGGTCATTAACATTTAGCAATTCATTTGCGATCCAGTTTTTAGAAGGTCAGAGTACGAAAGAAAGCAATTAATTTTAGGAACCTATTCTGCATCGCGCTATTTTTGAATCGCTGTCTTAAAGTTGATGGTAGGCACCCTGTACTGATCCAAAAGAAAATTAATGTAATAGAAAAAAATTATTTTTATAAAAAAATAAAACCGCCTTCTAAAAAACCGGGGTTTTTACAAAAACAACAAAAAATTGTACATGTTTCACGCCCGACTTCAAAGTACTTACGTTATTTATTTGGTGAGGAATTATTTCTTACTTTTTTGATGTGGTTTTTTAGAAGGCGGTTTTATTTTTTTATAAAAATAATTTTTATTTCACTCTTTTTAGTGCATCGTGCAGGCAATTTACGTGTTTTCTGGTAAATAGGTATGTGATCAAACTCAAAACCTCCTTTTTCGAAGTCGGTTAAAATACCTTGAGGTATCCCTTTTTTAACAAAACAAGAATCATCTAAATCGGTTTATAAACAAAGGAGTTATGCCTAAAGATACGTATTAAATTCACATAAAGTGGTAACGAAAACGACAGTATTTTCAAGATTTCCTGAAAACTACTGAACCGATTTCAAAATTTCAAAAAATGGGACCAACTTGGAAACCAACCTGATGTAATAACGTTTGAACCATTTCAATCGGTTCAGCCGTCTTCGAGTAATCGGTGGACATACACAAAAAAAAAAAAAAAAAAACATACATACAGACGAATAGAGAACCTCCTCCTTTTTGATTTAGAAGTCGGTTAAAAAACTGATCCAAAGGAAAATTAATGTACCTAATAGAAAAAAAACTGGCCCGCAAGTAGAATTTCGGGGTCGGTCTTTATGGTCCTATTTTAGTTCATTCCTGCCCGATATGCCCCCTTTGTTTCTTTTATTTTTTCTTTTTAAACATGAAACATCGGGATATCTCGATTCAAACAAGAGAAACAACGGGGGCATATCGGCCGGGGTTGTACCGGTATCGGACCATTATGGATGGAACCGAATTTTCAACAGGATACGAGGGCTATTAGTTTTGTTCTACTCATTTTTTCCAATACATACTTGCATAAAATACTTACACATAATTTCATTTTGAATGCATACAATTAATTAAAAGACAAAATCAAAGATAAATCTGTACCGATCTGTATACTTGGACTCGTACAAATTATTCATGGAAAACTCCTAAAACAACAAAAACATATAATTCATGCACAATATTCGTCTTGTGCGGGACTCAAACCCATGACCTCTACTAGGGCAGGAGGCAGGTAGCCTGCGCCATACAGGCTATCTCTATTGATACCCGATTGGGCACAGAAGTTCCTTAGTGGATAAGATAAAGTCATTATTGTACCCACTATGCGGGCCCTCTGTGGACTCCTGTTGGGGGCAATGCTTTGACAGTGGTGGATTTTGATGACGACACCGTATTTTGTTGATAATCTTACTTAACAGCAGTTTAGTTTACCCATACCTACATTTACCTGACTGGAGATTTTATTAACGTTTTTTTATAATTGGACAAAAAGCTTAAAACTTAACTCAGTGTTTGTAAATTCTAATTATGTGTTTCAATTCAATTCTAATCAATATGTTTTAATAAGTCATCATCACCATCTTTATCCCAATTCTATTTTTTTTATCCATAACAGTGTAGCACTTAGCCTTCATCACAACTAATGATAAGTGGTGATAAGGCTGAAGGTGGAGACATCATTGTTATGGCGTCAGACTTAGATAAGATGGTGGTAGATAGCCAGGCAGACTAAGAACAAGTTCTACCACCAACCAAACAGAATACAATACGTACCCCCACTGGGATTCGAATCCGGGACCTCTGGGTCTGAAATCGGTGGTATGATTCACTAGACTACAGAGGCGGCTAGTTATATTAATTTGGGGTCAGGGCATTATATCCTCCTCTCCTCCTCCAGTCCACTCTGTTACCCGTCAGCTCCTCATCCACTCCTTTCTCATTCATATCATTACCCACACAACAATCTATATATCTTTTTAGCGATCTTTCTAAATAAGTTTAAATAAGTACTTATTAAGAGTAAATCTAATTTTGTCTTTAGCTAAAAATTGCACATTCTTCTGTTGCAGTACAAAATGCCTAAATTAAAAGAGAGTATATTATTATGGCCGTCTTATCGCTGAAAGCGTTAACTTACAGATTACGAGAAACACTTGTATGGAAAGACATAAGTAATAACAGTTCATTATATAGGTGGCTAGTCGCTGCTGATATCAATATCAAATCTGAGAATTTTAATTTCATATTTGTAAGAATTAAGCTCGATAGATATTCCAATTTCCAATTGAACCGTCGAAATTTCAATATTACCTCATCGCTTATTGAAATAAAACTTTTACGAAAGTGCATTGTACCTATATTAATGCTCAGCGAACGTGTCATAATGGCACCATTTTGAGTTATGTATAAATCGATTAGTCACAAGCCGACTAGAAATTGTAACAAAACATTGCACTATCACAACGAAAAAATAATTTCATCTTTATGCCGCATTCATAGAGCCCATATTTCAAACGCAACTTAAAACTGAGGCTGCACGCATCTTATTCAGTTGCCATAGGATACTTTTTTCAACTTTTATTATTTACTCTATGGCTTATGTCATTCCACCCCTGTCAACGGTATTATTTATACCACGTGTAGCGCCGCCGCCATCATTGTTTGCTATTCCCGCCAAAATCTGAGCTGTCATTTGTAAAGCAGGTAGCTGTTGTATTGAATGGCATGCGACCCCAGTAGTTTCGCACCACGCTTAGGACGCAAGCGTGTATTTTGTTGTATTATGTCCGGTTAAGTCTGACGAGTGTTGTGTACAACCATAGATAAGGTTATCTGTGTGTACAACGTTCAATAATATTTGTTTTAGGTTTAGTGATATTGAAAAAGTGTTTTTGAAAATATTGTTTACAAATTGAGTGAGATTTGGGCCAATATTAGTGATGTTTTTGTTTTGGAAACAAGTGAAGTGAGAAAGATGTCATTTTGGATGGATGTTCTTAGGTATTATCATTTTTTTGTATGTTCTTGTATTGCAGTTTGCAGGAACAATGCCACAGTAAATATATACCTATGCTATATAATGCCGTTTGAGAAATGCAGGCATAGAATGAACATGTGATGTGATAGCAGTAACACAGATTAGAAAATAGTTACTACGTAAACAGTAGTCTGTGTTTGGGGCAAACAAAGGTCTGAAAGGCATACTGCCAGTTATAGTAATGTTTGATAAGTTTACCTCACGATAGTTGTAAACAAAATAAACAGATGTTAGAGGATTATATTTGAAGATTTATTAAAATCAGATCGTAGATTAAGTATATAATTTTTATAGTGACCAATAAGTAAAATCTAACTTTAATCTGTAGGACTTAATTTGTTGATGTACTTAATTAAAACTTGGTTCAAACAAGCAACATGCTTGACGATTGGTTAATATAATATTAATTATGCAGTTATTCATTAATTTAATGTATAGTTTATTTACATATCATAAGTTTATTTTTTTTTCTTTCTTAGTTTTCTCAGCGGTGTTTCTTGTGCGTGTTTTTACTTCAACTTTGATGATGTCCAATAAACATATAATTAAATTAAAAGTAATTTAATTATTAAAAATAAAAGACAATTTACATATTAAATATTTAGTAACCTTTTAAGTTTACATTGCGGAATCAATATCTCTAATTTCATTAGGTAACTTCGCTCAACAATAGTACTAGATGAAGCTCACGAACTAAATCAAAACTTTCTATGGCACCTTCAAACGGAGAAAATAATGTTACGATCTTACGTCTTAAATGACAGGAACTACTTTTAAATATACGCTCAAGTGGGTGTACATCGCTCGGCCATGTTTGTCACTACAACTATGTATCTAGGATCTAGACTAGGTGTTATTGTTGATCGAAGATTTTAAAACAGAAAATTTTATATTTTGACCTTAATGTACCATATCTTAACAATTTTTTTTCTTCTTTTCAGATGAGGCCACAGGATGAAGAAGCGATTTGACGCGAACACCTAACACCAAAACGGGGTTAAAAAACAACCACTATGGTCTCCAAAGACCAAGAACCACTAGAAAAGACTATATCAGACCAGAGACAAACTCTCCAACACCTCAGATCTCTGCTAGAAGACAGAGGAGGCACGAGAAATATCAGTAGCAATAATAGACCTTATAATGTAAGGAATAAGGATAGTAATAGCAATACGTGGAGATGTAGGGACAGAAAAAGGTGCTTTAGGTTAAAGACATTAGTGATTTTGTTAGTGAGCGTGTTTTTGGAGAGTTTAGTGTTGGTTGAAGCGAGGAGTTCAGGTGAGTCTTAGAATATCATTTTTCTAAATCTTATTGATCAATCATACCCCTTCAGGGTTCTAATTTAATGTGACGCCACGGCAGCTTGGCTAGCAGCTTTACTTGACTTCAGCTGCTTGACTGCTGATTTAGGGCTCACAGGGCTAGGAATGTTGTAATCTTCGATCAAATACAGGGTAATTTTGAAACCACTGGCCAAATTTTTAAGTTCTCCTAGAAACATGGGTCGAAATACGACAAGAATTTTTGGACTTCCTAAGAAACTATTTTGTAATGTGCATCCTTGCATATAACATGTGTAACCTTTCTGTTATTTAATACTTACAAAATTTTTGTATTATTTTTCATTTTCAAACAGACCTTTCTAAAATGCGTTCCTTAGTAACCGTTGTTATTTCGAACTTATTATCTAAATTATTTAAAAGGCAACTATCTATAAGATCTATAGTGTACACATATAACTTATCTTATTGAGTACTTACCTATTTGTTATTGGGACTGGCTGTAACAGTCGGAATCTAGGTATATTGCTCTATGCGTGTTTCATGTGTTTAAGGTCTCAAATAGTTAGTTTTTCTCTCATTTATTATTTATTATTAGAGTTTATGACTACATTTTGTCATTTCCTCTAAATATTCCCTAAAAATATTTAAATTAAGTACATGCAAAGCGAAAGTTATTTATATAAAAATAATGGACTTACAATGTACTACCTATTTACCAACTATCTTGTAATTTTTTTTATCTAATAGTTATTGACCCTATTTTTACTTCACATTCCACAGTATCCATACTAATATTATAAATGTGAAAGTGTGTTTGTTTGTTTGTCCTTCTTTCACGTCAAAACGGAGCAACGGATCGACGTGATATTTGGTATGGGGATAGTTTAGGAGCTGGAGAGTAACATAGGCTACTTATTATTCCGGAAAATTGTGTAAAAATTGTAATTTTCTATGAAAAATCGTTTAATTGTCGTATCTTCGATACAAAACTGTCATTTCTTCCATTGTCGTTTCCAAAGAGTATGTAATCACTGACGTCTGCGCGGTCAAAATCGAATACTAATCTTTTCCAAAAGCTTAGAATAAAAAAATGTACTGTAACTAGCGCCAAAAATGCCCCAGTCGCGCATGCGCGCAGAGTTATCTGACACTCACTCTACTTCACAGAGTAATTTTTTATGTGTAGGACATAGTGACCAAGTTTGGGCCCCTTTATTGGTAGTGTGTAACTAGCGCTATCTGTTGTCTGGTGTAGGCAACTTTTGGTGTATAAACACACACACAAGATGTTGGTGACCGTGTCCACTAATAAATGGCAAAACAACGTTTGCCGGGTCAGCTAGTTTACAAATATTATTCTGTGACAGTATTCAGTATCTTTCAAACTTATCGAAACATTCATGGATAATTCAATAACATTTTTTTAATAGCTACAGTTAACCCTTATTTCAAAGCAGATTAAGGTCAAAATGACAACCCTAAAAATATTCCAGAACCGACAATTATCAAAAATACGGAATTCTTTCCACGCACCACTGAATATTAGTCGGGTCATTATTATCGATTATGAAGCAAAAAGATCGATAAATCGTTACTCACCGGAAATATCAAAGAGATCGATGGTACAGCTCTTTTACCTTTTAATTGCATGCATCGACGCTCTTAAAGCCTTGCAATAAGGTTTAAATTCGTTCAATTCAAGTGTTTCTTAAGTAAAAGAAGTATGTATGCGCGTGTGCCCCCCATGGAGACGGTAATTGACGATATGACGATATCATATCAAGATCTGTAGCGAAAAATCGATACGTACAGATTGATTGTAAATCGATATTCGGAGGTACGTAGTAAATATAAAACAGGAAGTTGTAATAAATTTTAAATTTTAGTTTTATGTGTTTTATGGCTGCTGTGTTACAATTACAACAAATAATTTTAACAAACTAACACAGAGACAAAAGTCCGCAGTTTCGCTCGCGACAAATTAGGTAATTAATTCTGTACAACTTCTTCATTATTATATAAAATTCTTTACTATTTCTCTACAAAAAATTTTAACCCCCATTTCAAGAATTTTTGGAAAATCCTGTGTAAGTGGATACCTGCCTCATAATAACTATAACAACGCAATCCGTTCAGTGGTTTGAGCTGTATTTTTATTCCCATTCATAGTCAGTACCTAGGGGTTGCCTAAGGGCTATGCAAATACAGGTTATTGCCAAATAAATGTGTTTTATGTCTTAAACCTACATCATAGTAAAAATGAATTGACAAACCATGTGTATGTACGTACGTACGTGTATGACGTTACAGGAAAATTATCTTTTATGTATTGTTTTGTATTACTCAACATGAGTGTGTCATGTGATGTGGCTAACCACCATTCATTAAATGACTATAAACCGACAAACAAATTCATAATGCATGTATATTTTGCTTGACTAAATTTTTTTAATGATGAATGAGTTGTTTTTTTATTCCAAACTAGCGCTCCGCCCGCGACATCTTCCGTGTGGAATTCAAATATACTTACACAAAAGTTTCACAAAAACTGACCCCCTTTTTATCACCATAAAAAGGGATTTTCAAAAATCCTCTCTTAGCTCCCCAAGGAACATACATACTTACATGTCAAATTTCTGCTTTTTTCGCTTAGTAGTTTCAGGTGTGCGTTGTCTATCGGTCAGTAACGCAATAGGTTCATACAGATACATTTAGGGGCGACGATTGTTGAATTAAATTATTAATTTTGGATGGATGAATGAGTTTGACAAAGTAAAAATTTCTAAATGTAGCCCGGGTAGGTTGTAAATAATCTGTACAAATAGTTTAAATATGTATAACATGTTTGTTTAGTAACGCACAGAAGCTTTTGTATAAGTGCTCATAGTAAAAAAAAAAACATTTAATGAACATTTAATATCTGTCTAGCCTTATATTAATATGATTAATCTCGTAGTTATATCATTTGATTCCAATTTGCAGTTCATTTATTGGATTATAAACCTAATAAAGATTGACATCATTTATTAGTGTAGACATTTAGACGTAGTAATCGTACGAAATTAAATTTCATAATAAAAAAAATAAAAATAAGTTGGGATTTGGGATTGAACGAAATTGCATTGCAACTTTTGTAATTGATGAATGAATGCTAAAAGGACGAAGAAGGTTATTTTACAAGGTGAAAGTTATTTTTATTAGTCAAGTTTACCACCATAACTGTTGTCCTTTTGCCTAACTGTATAATGTAAGTTTTTGTATTTTTTTTGCCAACCGTACTTTCAAACCGCAGTGCTAAATGAAGGTAATACAGATTAGTCATATTTTTACGGTAAAAATATGGTTTTTACTGTTTTTAGTCACGGTTAGTTTGTAGTTCTCATTAATTCGGAGGTTTACCGACTTCGTCAATGACTAATTCACTCTTTTGTTGATCTGTTGTGACTAATATCATGCTTTGTCAATCTGTGAGTTTTATACTAGGGGCGTCCCATGGCTTTGACCGCCTGCCGGCCTAGCATGACCGGCTTATAACGCGCGATATGATATGGTACGGCAAGTTGTCTTGCTTACCCCACTAAAAGGTGTAAGCAAGACGGCATGCCGTACCATATCATATCGCGCGTTATAAGCCGCTCATGCTAGGCCGGCTGGATTAAATTCGCGTGATATGGGGTCCTTTTTTAATTACCATTTACACAAATAAAAAATAATACTTAACAAAAAATTTAACATTACAACATTCACAAAAACCAAAAAACTTGTGTTACATTAGAAAATTAAAGAGTTAAAACTCGGTTTGGGCAATGATGACTTTTCATTCCTGTATTTTTTCGGTCACTAGGCGTACAAAGCTGAAGAAAGAAAAAAAAAGAAGAAAATTTGAAAGGCAACAACAAGGGCTAAGAGTAAAAAAACAATATCAGCGTATAGTACCTACAGATTTGGAATACACTAAATAGTTGACAATAGCTCTCATTTCAAATAGTCAAACACACATTTGAAAACAAGCAATAATTTGAACAACCCTTCTCTTCATTTTGAAGAATGAATTCTTAAAAGAATCCTTGAATCGCCGTAATATTTTTTCTAAGTAAGTAATAAAGTAAACCTTTTCTTTTGCCGATTGACTGATTTGGCGCAGGGGTAGGCTACCCACCTTCTGCGCAGTGGTCTCGGGTTCGATTCCCGAACAAGACAAATATTTGTGTGCATGAACATGTCTATTTGTCTTGGTCTGGGTGTTTACTACGTATATTAAGTATGTATTTACAAACAAAAAGTATTTAAGTACCTATATATTTATCCGTTATCAAGTTATCCATGATACAGTTTCTTAATGAAATTAAAATGGGCTTAGATAATTGGTGTAAATGTAAGAAGTTATTTTATTTATTTTTATTTTTATTTTGCACTAAAAAATCATCGTTTTGGTAAAAACGAAATACTATTCATCTAGGTATTGTAATGCTTTGCAAAATCTGCCCACACTTTGAGAACCATTTCAAATTACTATGATTCGCACTTTGATTAAGAACAATTAGCGTAATTACGACGTCCTAGAATATAATTCGGAGAAAAAGCTGATTTTGCTGATCAACACTTACCTACCTAATTATCTTTGGTTCGTAAAATTGCTTTTGTGTTTACATTTTGTTTATTTTTTCACCATTCGTAGCTAGACTTTATTATACAAGCATTCTAAGAAATTGTTTATTCCAGTTACACTGAAATAAAAATAAACTAAATTTAGTATCCCTGTCGACAATAATAAGGAAAAAGATTACAAAAACAGTTTCAAGAATCAAGCCTGAAATAGAATTTTTTTTAAAGATTTAAATCCGAAATAACATTCGAGCCAGTTGAACAGAAAACGCAAACGCCAAATCCTATAAAACCACGACAAAATTTCATCAACTTTGAACCCTTTGCAATCCTATAATCGATTCACCCGCAAAACACGAAACAACGAACCGAATTGGATTAGCGAGAGACACCGAAAGAAAAAAAATTAAACTGTTATTCCCCCTAATTGCTCTGCCACTTTCAAAGGGGAAAAAAAGGACACGATACTACATAGAAACCAATCTACGTTGAATTGAAAAAAAATGTGCAAAATATCCTCAGGTATTACGAGTGGTCCAATCATACTATAATCCATTAAGATTTTGCTCTGCTTCGCCGAACACACTTCCAAACTCCCGCGAGGTAAATATTTCAACCCCCCTTTACCCCTCCCTAGTATAATGTATTCTACACCACCCCCTCAGACCTCATCTTTCCGTCCCTATTTTGCATGAAGGGGGAATTTAAATTGTGTAATCTAACTTTCAATTCATTCATACATAGAACGCCATCTCTTGGTGATAAATTGAAACTGGGATAGATCATCCTTACAGTCATTTAGCGTTTGGACACTGCGCGGGACGGACGTGCGCGAATTGATATGGAAATGGGACTTTAGCTATTTTGATGCGGTTACAAATGTTTTTTTACGTAATTTACATAGTGAAAGTGAGCTTTGAACATGTTATACGTCTTAACGCTCAGGTTTAATGTTTTTTTTCTTTTTTTCTCTTTCATCATAAGCAGTAGTAGCCAGTTAAGTGTCATGTGGGTGGGCCGCTGCTATAGTCTTTTGAGGAGGTCTATACCCAGCAGTGGACGTCGTTAGCTGATGAGGATGAGGCAATCAAGAACACCACGCGGGCCAAATGCAGATGAGCAGATGTTAACGACTACAAATGCAGCCACAAATACAAATGCAGCGGGCTGACTAATAAACTTATTAGCAATCGATTGCCTATCAAATTTGATTGAAATGACAGCTAGATTGCTGCCTTAGTAGGAATCAATGTGACAACTGTCTTACTAAATCAGCAATGCTCATGCAATTGCTGTCAGTTTTAATTGCTAAGTGATTTCTAATAACTTACATAATCCGCCTGCGGGACCAATGCCATAGCATAAATTCCGAAATGCAGAGCAGCAGTACATGATACATTTTTGGTCACCTATTATATAACTGACCATTGCGAATACTGCTTAGCCGCCACAGTCGAAGGCCGAACGCCTTGTGCTACCAAGCTCCGGTCCAGAATACTTCTCAAGTAGCTATATATACTACTTACTTACATGCTATGTCATATAAAACTCTTCCACATATCAAAAGAAATACCAACAGCGAAAACAAACAAATACAAAAAAAAAAATATACACAACATCTCTATGATGGATATCATGCAAGAATAGTAAGGCTCTTTTCGGAGGAATCTACGATTTTCAACGTACGTACCAACACATCGGTCGCCCTAAATTCATTTTTCAAACTAGAGGCAACAGCGTAGCCTATTCAGTACACTCAAAAGCAAAACTATGATAATTTTCTTGTCTAAAGTACGATTAATGCTTTGGTATGGCATGCTATTATTGTATATCTATACTAATATTAAAAAGAGGAAAGATTTGTATTTTTGTATGTAACGAATAAACTCAAAAAGTACTTGACCGATTTAGAAAATTCTTTCACCGTTAAAAAGCTACAGTCTTCCCGAGTGACATAGGCTATATTTTATCCCGATATTCCCACGGGAACGGGTACCACGCGGGTGAAACCGCGGGCAGCATCATCAGCCATTTAATGTCCCCACTGCTGGGGCACTGGCCTTCCTTATGGATGGATAAGGAGAATGAGCCATGACCCACCACGCGGGCTCAGTGCGGATTGGTGGGTATTAACGACTGCAAGTGCAGCCGGGACCAACGGCTTAACGTGCCTTCCGAAGCACGGAGGAGCTCGAGATGAAAAGTTTTTGGTCACCCATCCCGTGACCGACCATTGCGAACGTTGCTTAACTTCAACGATCGCAGGCCAAGCGCGCTATCCACTGCGCCACGGGCTCCTCAAACATTACATAAATGTCAAATTTGCTGGGTACACTTTTTTATTCAGGGTGAGAACTCCAGTTATTATACCTCAGTATTAAGTTGAGCTTCATGATCTTACATTATAAATGACAGAAAGCGTTCCAAGTTTGAAGTACCTTAGTATTATTGACACTGGTCAAAATAATCTACTTATAATTATACTCTAAAGTGGGCGTATTAAAGCTCGCCATGTCTGTCACTCCAACTATGTACATATATAGAACTAGGTGTTATTGTTGATCGGAGGCTCCAGAGCTCATTTTTTAGGAAATAAATTAAAATAAATGTGTAAAATGTTTAAAATAAAGATATATGTGTAGGAAATACCTATTATACCTATAGAATATTTCTATTTTTGTGATGATCATTGTAATTCCATAGGTCTGAAAATTAATTTTTCACGTCTTATAATCACGCACTGCTTTCATTTAGATTTCGAGGTTATGCTTGGTTTGACTTTAAACGGCTGACGCCATACTTTAAGAAGTCCCAATGGCAAGACTGCTTCTCTCTGCTCTGTGACCCAACGTAGCAGGTGTCATACGGACGCTGGACAAGCTTTACGTCCGGAACGCGCCTTTGTTCCACTGCCGCTAGGTTTTTGTTCCACTGTCGATGGTTTTTGTTCCACGACAATGCCGTTCGACAGTTTTGTAGGACACTGGGATATTGTGAAATTCCGTGTCATGGCCGATGGTGTGATTTGATGTACTTTTGTTTTTAGCATGTGACACTTTTATCGTTTCAGGATGGATTGCGAAATATTTTGTTTTTTTTTTTGTTTGGATTATTTATTAGCGCGTGATGATTGTTTTTATCTGATTTGACTGTATTTTTATGTCTGGTATTTCGTGGGAATATTATGTTGACATCCTCTGCTTTTGTTGGTTAAATTGTGAAATTAACTACACTACATATAAGCTTTACTAAACCACAATTAAATGATAGATAAGATAGACAAACATTCAGCGTGATCAAATATTATATCAACTTAGATTAAAACGATTGTAAAACTAGGCTTCCGCACGTGGCTTCGCCGGCGTGGACTACACTTTGTTATCCCGCGGGAATGTGATATTTTTCCGGAATAAAAATAATAAGCTATGTCACCAAACGTGAAAGACGGACAAACAAACAAACACACTTCACATTTATAATATTAGTATGGATTAGTAGGATAATAAGTAAGGATTTATTGCACACAAGGTTTCATACACATAGTCTGTAGAACCTACCTCAACCAAAGAATATATTGCCTCAACCACATTTTCTCTCATAAAAATCAAAATATTAGACGCTTTTTAACTTAAGTCATCCGCTGTCTCAATATCCTTTGTCAAAGCATAATCTTGGGATCTAAACCGCTTCTTCTATTGTCCTGCACATCATACAATTTATACCCAATCACTTTCAAGCAGTTCCAAAGGAAAATAACCTTAAGTGTCTTCCGAATAAAGGTGAAATTGGTTGGTTGACAAAGTCTTATTACTGACGTCCACAGATTACATAAATTGTAGAAATGGCAATTGAAAAATAAAATTAATCTGGCGTTATATATTATGTTTATTGCTTTTACAAACGTGAGTGTAAACTTATTACCTTATTATATTACTAGCTTACGGCTATATTGCGCGCCTAGACATTAAAAACTCGCAACAAAAGTAGCCTATGTCCTTCACTAAGGGCGTTTGTATCTTTGTGCCAAAATTCATTGATATTGATTCAGTATCTTAATATTGAAAAGGTCACGAGTGATTTTACCAGTTCTATCGAATTTTTCAGGATCATAACTTTTAAGTGAAACTTAAGGCCAGTTCTGCCATTAACAGAGTGGGAATGAAGACACTGTGTGAAAGACGAATATCACCAATTCTCATTCACTTTAAGCTAAATGTTTGCTTTATAAATGTTTACTTAATATACTTGTTTATGAATATTTATCAGCTGTTAATAGGCTTAGTACAAACAATGCTTAAGTGTGTGAAATCCAGCGTATGGTTTCAATAATCAATTAGCATAGTTTAATTAATGCAGTAATTTTGTATCTTGTAATGAGTTATGTGAATTATTTGACACTTAACATCACTTAGTTAGAGTGCTAAGTTTGCTAATTCGAATTTAATAGATTATCGAATGTTATCTGGTTCACACAAGTGTCACTGACACTTGTAAAATTCTATTTTTTTTATTTGATTTAGCCACAGAACACAAGAAAACGTTAGTACCTAGTTGGTTAGTAGATTGGCAGTAAGTACTACTAAAACCTTTTGCTCAAAGCAGCAAACTCTCCATATATTTTACATATACTACTATTTTGAATTTTCTTCAGAGAACTTTACGATTTATTTTAACTAAATGAATGACATGACATGCTTTTTAACCTTTCTTATATTATTGTTTTTATATTTATGCGTTCACAGTGCAATTATTATTATTGAAAATATTGAAAATGAAGTAGAAAAAATCGACCCGTCTCACAACTCCGTAACTCCGATGTTACTCGAACTTACAACCTTTCACTGTCTGGGCGAATGCTCTAACCACTGAGCTACGGAGTCGCGACTCCGGACTCCACCGGAGCTAGTTGTGAAGGGCTTATTACACTTATCCTAGTTAGGATCCTAATTTAGCATACAATGCTTGTTTTGATTACATTACTTGCTAAAAATGAGCTCAAAGAAAGCAATGTATGCTTATTTAGGATCCTAACTAGAATGAGTGTAATAAGCCCTTGAGACGGGTAGATTTTTTCTAATACTTTCTTATATTCTGTGCTTGTAATCATTCCAACTTCGAGTAACCAATTCTTAAGTTTTTAAATAAAGTAGACTTTGGGATCCTTCAAAAGTGGTTTCAAATATCAGGTTCTACATTTATATACCTACTTATTAAATTAATTCTAGTTAGGATTTCTAAAAGTATATGTTTCGTAGTATTCTCAAATGCCTCATATGCCTAACCTTGATACATTTCTATTAAACACACAAAACTTACAAAAGTGTATAATAAAACAAGGCTGTCTCCCCTTGAATCCATTTTCACACCTTAATAATTCAAGATTAAGTACAATAAAAGTTAAATCTTAACTAAATATTGGACAACATTTTTATTCAAAGCTTCCGCACCTGCATGGACTTGTCGCGAAGAATAATGAAGGATAATAAAAGATCCTCTTCAAATACAATCACATCAAAACGGTTTAAGCACAATTTTCGACCTTAATACTTCGTTTTAAGGATTACTGTTGATTGTGCGTGGCAAAGAAACGGGCAATTTGGAGTATAAAAAGTCCTTTTAACGACTTGAACATAAATTAGTCAGAAGAAATTGTGCCGGACATTCGTTTTAATACTATTCAATTATAAGATGAGCATGATAACTTTCGCAATGTCCGATCACGGGATGGGTGACCAAGCATATCTTATCGCAGGCTCTACCGTAATCCAGAAGGTATGTTAAGCCCAATAGTTTTACATACCTTCTTGATTACGGAGTCAGGATTACTGGGACCAATGTCCCAGCCACATTTGCAACGTTTAATACTCAGCAATCCGCACTGGGCCCGCGCGGTGGATTCTGGTTCAATTTCTTTATCCATCCATAAGGCCCTAGTGCCCTAGCCCCATGTGCCCCAGCAGTAGAGACATTAAATTGGCTGATGATCATGGATTCCGCGCTTTAGAAGGAATGTTAAACTTTAGTCTTGGCTGCATTTTGCTTAATACCCAATCCGCATTAAGCCCGTGTAATCAGTTCTTGTTCACTCTCCTTATCCATCTGAAGAAGACCAACCTGCCCCCTTACTCTTGACGGAATCGAGTTCACATTAGGATCGAATCAACTTCAAAAATCTGTTATTTTGGTACTTTGAAAACGGTTGCTCTGGTTTCCATAGTAGATACTGTTTTGACATTATTTCGACCCTGGTGTGAATTCGATTCCGTCGTGAGTAACCCCCTGCGCCCAGCAGTGGGGACATTAAACTGGCTGCTGATAATGATATGATTATCATAAGATCAATTAGATATCAAAAAATTGACATTGGAATCTCTATGAGCTATCTAGGTCTATGGATATTGGTTAGACAGAAGATATTACCTAGATGCTTGTTTTTCATTAGGTGAGCATATTTTTTAGGAAATTCATTTTTTTAATCTAATATTAAGTTAGTTGTACAAGCAACTACTTTGTCTACCTTTTTTTATATTTTTAAAAGTTTTTTATTAACATTGTTGCAAGATTTTTATTAACTTGCCATGTTAGTTAGTTTGTTAGTTAGTGGGGGACAAAACTTGCAAGCTTAATTTGACTCACTTCCCAGTGTCCGATGGAGCTGTTGGTTGAGATGACAATACAATATCAAAGTACAGTCAGCAAAAAAGCTTATCATAAAAATGAAATATTTTACTCAAAACTTATTTCGACTGCCCTTAATATTTACGGTATATAATAATTAATATAAGTCACGGTTAAACCAAAGTTACACTAAGTGAATAGGTATATCCAATTTTAGTAGAAAATATTGAAAATGAAGTACTTATTAGAAAAATCTACCCAAATAGCTCCAAAAGCAATATATTCAATAATAAAAAATGCATTATGAACGCAAAAAATAAAAATAAATCTTTTTTGTTTTTTCTGAAATGTCTAAAAATTTTCTAGATGAATTTGTATGGTGCAAACACATTGTACAAAATAATGTGATTAACACCGAGTGTCCAGGGTGCAACAAACACACTACACTCAAATCATCCCAAGTACAGTCGCCAGCCCATCAAGTATTACGTATTGACTTCAACCACACATTCAACCTCCACTGTGGTCTACCGGTTCGATTTTCAGTGAGGGTGTTTGTATTTGGTTTGCTAAGTCTTCCTGACTTGCTATCACTATCACGCTATTTATGTCTCCCATAGCAACAATGTTTTTAGAATTGTTGCGTTCCGGTAGTTATGGAAAAAAAATTGTATATTTTATTATTTTAGTTATAGCGATAATATTGCCAGTTCCTCAGTGTTTAAGGGTCCGTGAGTGCGGGCTTCCACCTTCAGCGTGTTTCAGCCTTAATACCTCGTTGCGGATGAAAAAAAAATACATAACGCAAGAGTATCAAAAGCTTAAAAATCTTACAAGAAGTAAGATTTTTTTAACTTTAGTTACTATTGAAAAACGGAATTTTCACCACGTTTAAATTTGCTGTCGAGAGATTATGCGCTATGATCAAGGAGTTCCTTCATGATCATTCATATCATAATTATATTATGTTATTATAATACAGCTTTTGTCCTTCTATCCTACTAATATTATAAATATGAAATTTTGTGAGGATGTCTGTATGTTTGTTGCTCTTTCACGCAATAACTATACAGATAGTTGAAACTTTACAATAATGTAGCTTACGCATCAGAATAACACACTAATTGTTATCCCAAAATCTCCACGGGTACATCGCGCGGTACAGCTAAAGGCTAAAGCTTTATAAACTTTCGACTGTACACTTGCAGAGAAAATAGGGATTTTAAAACAGCAAATAGTAATGTCCCTCATGTGGCCGGCCGGTGTTTATAGTCATCCCTCTCTTGGGAGGGTCACTCCAGATGGGTTTTCATTCGTTAACAATTTTATACGTTTTGTTCCATCAAATATTAAAGCGGTGCTTTTAAAAAGGGTTCGCGTCGTGCTTTTTGTAAATAGCGCGCTTTTTAATGCTAATTCGTTTTTGTTAACGCTATTAGCACTTGTTAGAACTGTTTTCTTTTTGCAAATGTAGTAGCAGCCGCATTTTTGGCTTTGTTAAACCTTTTTAAATTACTTTTACTTTTTTTCATTCTCTATGCAACTTTGATTATTGAAAATAAAGTATTAGAAGAAAACGACCAGTCTCACAACTAGCTCCGATAGGACTCGAAACCTTTCACTGTCCGGGCGAATGCTGTAACCACTGAACTACGGAGTCGTTACGAGAATTTTCATTGTGAATGAAAAAAAGTAAAAGTAATTTGAAATAGCAATTATTTCGTCTATATCGATTGTCAAATATGTTTATTTCGTGTGTGAGGGTATTATAATTTCACATTGTTGAAATAAACGCTCTGTCTTTACATCGCGTAAGAGGTATTGGATAAATTCGACTCCGTAGCTCAGTGGTTAGAGCATTCGCCCGGACAGTGAAAGGTCGTGGGTTCGAGTCCCATTGGAGCTAGTTGTGAGCCGGGTCGTTGCAACCGGAAATGGAAAGTATAAGAAAACATGTTTTCTTATACTTTCCATTTCCGGTTTTTTTTTATTTCATTTTCTTCCGTTCACTTATTTGTTGCGAAAACATTGGATTAAGCTATCATTACTTTTGAGAAATTAGTTTTCCTGTAAACGAAGCATAATGAAATATTGTTTCTTTTAATGTTCCATGCTAAGAAAAATGTCTTTATTAACGATCTACAGCAATTTATTCAAAGAAAAGGTAATTATTTACGTTAACTGCCTTGTCGAAGTTTTACAATACAATGCCGTTGAAATGGCTAAATTTACCCACTGCTTATACATTTTCAGGGCAAAATCTAGGTTGTTATATTACAAAGTCAGACAATATCTCCGCCTTAGGCATAATTTATCAGGACCTTTGTGAGTTAGGTTTGTTAAACGTAATTAAGTTTCACCTTTTGGAGTTGGTCATGATTAATCTTAATTTGTGTGTTTAGATTAATTTTTAAGCAAACACCGGTCGCATTTCTTTCACGTTATATTAGGTATTTACTTAGTTGTGAATACGTTGTACAGTTTACGATGTTACACATGGATATTTTTTATAGTATAACATACTAACCTACATTTTGATTTCTATAGGTACTTTTTGAATAATCAAATAATAGTTACTTATCACAAGATTTTATAATACGAAATAAGTAAGACAAATTAAAACTAATACTGCAAATATAAAGATTAAGGCACTACTCGGAAAAAGTATGGACGCGCGTCGTTTTCTCATTGCTATCTCGCTTCAGCAAAAATTTTCCGAGGATCGCCTTAAGATGACATGTACTTTTAAGGTTATGTCTTAATTTTATTAAGGTTAAATTTAATAAGAGTGTGTAAAGAAACTCACGTCATGTATACTTAGACATACAAATCTTTCAATTCCAATTTTGATAGCAGCATTTATAGGTAGTACCTATAAATAACGTTTGAAATACAGCTCTATTAAAAGAAATAGATTAACCAACAAACAATATAAGTGACAAATTATCTAATCAAATTGCAATTTCATAAACATAGCCTCCAAATCGAAACGTTTACTAATAACATGTTTGTCTATACGTTTATACAATTATTTCAAACGTGAGCATTATCTAATTAAAATGATTTGGTTCCCCGCAAACATCGAAAGTTAAGCTATAATCATAAAATAAAAGTTGCCTCGTACAATCAATGTTGCCGTACTTCTGTTGAGTCACATAGGGTTGGCAAAAATTTATTTCAGAAACAATTTTTGAAAAATAAAATAAGAACATACCTACTACAAAAACAAGAAAAAAATAAGAATACTAGTCAGGGTTTTCAACCCTGTGCATCCCATAATTATGTAAATACTGCCATTAATAATTTGTGAAGTGTGAAATAGTATTGTCAATTGAGACTAACTGCACTGGCTATTGTTAGTAAGTATCTATTATTATACCTTTTTTAACTGGTAATTTTATTTGTTGTTTGTCCAAATGTTATCCAAATGAAACGAAATCCAAATAATTCTGAACTCAGCGTAAGTGTGTTTTAAGATTGTGATGTTACCTACAGTGTAAGTGTATTGCGCTTAACTAATGCTTGTGTGGTATTCATTTATTATTAACTTTAAAAAAATAATGTCACGTTAGGGAAAATAAAATGCAAAAGTAGAAAACTATTTACACTTAATTTATTGTGTTTTCACCATTACCATTTGGTTGATTTTATTTTCTATCAAAGGCTTTCTAAGTCGAAGTGCCATCCCTAGCCGCGATGTATTTATAGAGCAAGCTTCGATACGAATATCACCCTCAAGGGACCAACATTCGAATCCAAGTAGGAAAAGTAAATGATTACAGTTTCTATTTTATCGATATTGGACTTAATGGTTCGACGATAAGACTCAATTTGTTTTAATTGATTTTTATTAGATTAAAACGAAGAATGGTAAAGTAGCAGGTTTTAGAAGTGTTCTTTGGGATTAGAAAATGTGTTCTGGTTTCTCGTCATTGACCTTACCGGTAATTGAACCTGTTCCCTTATTTTGAATTCGCGGTGTCTATAGCAATATTTTGTAATCTGGCATTACCTATGTCGCTGAATGGCTGGCTGTAAGTTTTGATCTCTTCGCCTGATTTTTGGTTTCGGATCCACTTTTGACGCAGCTCCCTAGTCAGCACTTTGTCGATGGCAGCAGCTTTGGTGAGAGACTGCAATCGTTTAGCAATTGACCCTGGATGGATAGATGGGGTTTTCTGTTCATGCTGTGGGGCTGCTCCATGTTGGCGTAACAGGGTCCAGCTCTTCTTACTCGAGTGTGTGAAATTCATGGTTTCCACTCTTGTCTGCCACTTAGTCCTTCTTGATGCATCCAGTGACTCTAGTAGTTTGTGTGCTGCGTTAGCGTCGTTACTAGCAAGAAACTCTTCGTATGCTTCTTCGGTCTCACTTGACCACCCTGGAACATAGTCTTTGCGAAATCCTCGTGGGATTGAGCGTTTTGCAGCTGCTATGACGGCCCTGGTGAAACGGTTGTAGTTGTTGACCTTCGGATTAATGAAACGCAGGGTTGAGTCCAGGCTTTCAGAGAAGGTGTTCCAATCTGCCTTGTTAAAATTCCAGCGAGGACGCGGGGTGGACTTATGGGTTAAGCTGAATCGCTTCAGAACTGGACACGGGAGGTCAAATCACCATCTACACAAGTGGGGACTAAAAGACTCGCCTGCCTGTGAGTGTGGGGCATCAGACCAGACCCTACAGCATATAGTCGAGGACTGCCCACTGCACCTTTTTTCGGGCGGCTTGGCAGAGCTTCACCAACTATCGCCTGCAGCCGTAGATTGGCTAAATAACTTAAGTTTGGAGGTTTAGGATAACGCAGTCTAGCCATACGCTATGATGATGATGACCTATGTCGCTATCTAAATAAAGTCAATAAAAGTTATTATATTTTAATGCTGTCCTCCGTGGATGTCCGTGGTTAAGTGACGTTAGGTACTACTTATTACGAGTTATTTTAATTTTTAGTTTTTTGCATTCACAATGCAATTTTTATTACTGAAAAATGGAAAATGAAGTATTTAGAAAAAATCGACCCGTCTCACAATCAGCTCCGATGGGACTCGAACCCACGACCTTTCGCTTTCCGGGCGACTGCTCTAACCACCACCAACGACTCCGTAGCTCAGTGGTTAGAGCAGTCGCCCGGAAAGCGAAAGGTCGTGGGTTCGAGTCCCATCGGAGCTGATTGTGAGACGGGTCGATTTTTTCTAAATACTTCATTTTCCATTTTTCAGTACTACTTATTACCTTAGAGATTCGTACACTATAAACTCCCATGGTCACTTAACCAAAAACGTAATTATATTTTTAACAGCATTAAAATATAATAACGTTTATATTTAATTTTATAAACGTTACGTATTTATGTGGATATAATACAATTTTACGTAGCAAATATAATTAATTTTCTAATCTAACCGTTTTGGTGTTGAGCGTCAGTGTCATATGAATCAGCTTGCCAAGTCTGAAATTCACGACGAATGTCGTCAACATGTATCGATAATATTTGCAGATTCATTTGTGCTTTATTGCTCAATGAACTGTGACAATAAAATTGATCAAAGAGATTAATGAAAATTTGTTAATGTGCAACATATAGAGTACTATCTTGTTTAATTTTTGGCAGATTGATCATAATACGAACATAATGACAGATAGAACAAGTAAAGCAGCGTCCAGACTTGTGTCATGACATCGGACCGGACTCCGTGTCATCGTACAAGACTTGTTACGCTCAATGTGGACGGTCTAGGTTGTGCTGACACGGTCACAAACCATGTATGATGAAATGTTAAACACTCGTAACATTTTGGCGTGTCCGAAAACTGTGTCTTTATCATGCATCGCTAGCTTTGTTGGGCATGCGCTGTGGTAATACTGTATCAAAGAGATAATGTTTTATAAACACACGGTGTTCAGACACGCCAAAATGTTACAAGTGTAGACGCATGGTGTCAATCGAACAAGACTGCGTGGCAAGGCACCAGAACTGCTGAGTTCAAAGATGGAATAAAAAATAAAGATTATAAGTATTTAATACCTCTAGCTGTGCCCCCGACTTCGTCCGCGTGGAATAGTGACTTTCAGCAGCATTTTAATTTTTTAAGGCTAATTCTTTTGCATATACACTTTAGGCCGTTCGGGTGTCGCAAAGGGGGTGCATAAAAATAATACTAACTTTTTTTAAAAAAGTGAAAAAAATCATAGCTTTCGAGAAAAGATCTAAGACAAAAAAACAAAAGTTATCTTTTTTTTTGGAAAAAAAAAGTTTTTTCTTGCGCTTCGCCGGCCGCTGCCTTCGCTCGCTCGGCTCGCGCTGCGTTTTGGTCACAGTTCTAACTTAACCTAACCTAAAACGACTGTTAGGATTTCTTGGGCTCGGGGGGCGGCGGCGGGGGGCTTGGCCCCCCGAGCCCTCTTGGTGGGGGGGCTGCGGCCCCGTCCCCCTGCTCCTCTGTTTTCATCCATTTGAACTGAATTCAGAACTTATAAAGTAAAAAAAAATTTATTTGAGCCAACAGATCCTAAAAAAAATTTTTTGTTTACCATTGGATGTCTTTAAAATACCTTCGGTGACTGAATTCAGAACTTATAAAGTTAAAAAAAAAAATTGCGTTAACAGATCTCAAAAAAAAACTCAAATATTTTTTTTACCATTCGATGTCTCTCAAATACCTCCGGGGTTGTTAAAAGGGTAGCAAAAATTTCGATAGATTTTGGCTACGACGCACCGTTTTCGAGATATTGACATTTTTATAAAATAATCATCTTCTGTACTTGTATTTATTCTGTGATGCCGGCACACGTCACGACGTGATCCATTCCTATCCCGTGTCTGTATCTGTGTCATCTGGCGTATTTCGACGCGTGTCATAAACACAAGAGTGGACGTCTCCTTGACACGCGGACAATTGATAAAATTGCAATCCTTTGATAAAAACCGACTCTCGATGGATCGGCTCGTAAGTACTCGTAACACGTAACTTCGATGCGTAACAGTACACAGACCAGCGTCCACACTGCACCTTCGTAACTCCGTACATTGTCCGTACATTTATCTGTGTCTAGCAGTTTCTTCCAGTGTTCGGAATGGATTTTAGCCGGACTGAAGCTTGTAACATTTGTTCGCGTGTCAAAAGACGTCCACATTATCCGTTCTGACACGCGTGTCTGACACGGTACGGAGTAATGCTCGGTAAAATGTTACAAGTCTGGACGCAGCTTAAGAAAATGGTTATAATAATGGAAGTAATGTTGCGTTTTCTCGAACGTTGCACCGAAATATTCATTTTACGAATTCGTAAAAAGTAACTGGATTTTGCTGTCAAAACTGTCAAATCCCATACATTTTTAAACCATAAACCATGTAAAAGTAAAAGTATAATGTAAAAAAAACTTGGTGCAACCGGCGGTAAGGGTAGCTAGCTTGCTACTACATGTGATCTGTGCTCTAAGGCGTACAGTATTGTTAAAATCGCAGGTAGCAACCCAAACCTACCGAAGCAGTTCGAATAGATCATAGATTTTTTGAACCAATGCACAGTATTGTTGAGTTGTTGTTGAACTTTTTCGTTAATGATATTTATACGGCACTTTAAAGACATCATAAAAGAATTGGTACCTTTTCTCCAAAAACAGGCAAGATGAGACTGTCTGATGTGTGCACTATTTGATATAGTTTTGTAAGTACACATAAGGTATCGTAGCTAAAAAATAAAAAAAATTAATGCCCCATAAAATTTAAGTAGGTACCTACCTATATCAAAAAGTATCACGACAAATTTTCTACTATTGCATACCCATTCATATATACATTCATATACTGCAACCCTCTCCAATTATAAAAAAGAAAACATATTTTCCCCAATTCAGGACCTTCTACAATAACTTTTACGACCAACCTCAGAGCCATTAGTAAAAAGGAGGGGGTTTTCAAATCGGTATTGCCTGAACGCAAATGAAGCCGACTCATTGTACTTCGCCAATAGGTCTTGGTCTCGGTAATGATTTTCAAGGCAATCATAATAAACAAAATGGTGGTATTGTGAAAGTTTATTCGGTGCGGAGATAGGCCATTACTTTCGTACCAGTGTGTTCAAGATACGCAATAGATGCTATAGACTAAGAAATGTAGTTAAAATGGGTAAAAAATAAATATTTATCAAGTATATGAACGGTCTAGTAAGAATTGTGTTTGGTTCTGTCTGAACTTCGGACACGTAATTATTCTAAGGTTCTGACAATAATCCTTGTAAAAGTAAGTAAGTATTGGAAATTATTACAACATTGTAAAAACGATCACATTTTCAGTGTTTCTTAAAACTTTCTTAAACTATAAAATTATTATCATAATATATATTATAATATATTTAAAGTTTTCCACTTATCTCTTTATCAGATCAAAAAGTTTTAAGTAGTCGTTTTATATTTATTTAAAAAAAAGTCATTATTATATAAAGCACTCAAAGTATAAAGCAATCAGATAACTTATTGATGCAAACTACTTACATACAAGATGTTTACATACACGATTACAGTTTCTAACTAATATTTGCTTAACCTTACGTAACGAAGGTCTGTAATAATAACAAGTACTTAAGTCTGACAGTTTGACTGTAAGTTTGTAAGTTAGTCTCTCGGCTTAAGTACTGAAATAAATTTAATGAATTTTGTTACAGAATATATTGGATTTTTTTGTTAGATTCAAAGAAACAATCATCTTTTCCGAAGAAGTTACAAGCGGCTACTAATAGCGAATATTAACAAATTAAATTGTAAATTTTGTGACCTTTTCAGACGTTTTCACTCATCATTAATCATTTTACTCTATGTATAAAGATACATAGAGTAAAATGATTTCCACTTTGTACCTAATATTTGTACGATTGAGCGATTTATTTTTATGAATCATCCATCCCATACAAAAAATTGCTATATTTTAGCAACAGATCCGCCTCTCAAATTTTCTTGACCTTTGCTGATATAGGTATGCAAATAAAGGTATGCTTAATCAGTCTCTCGTGAAAAGATTCTTCCAGGCCGAAAAACCGAAATAAAGAAAAATACCTACGTAAAGCTTTCAAGAAAAATCCCTTTATTTCTCGAAGTTAATAACAAGCGTTTTTTCTAAGCAACCTTACTCTACGGCAAAATAAAATGTTGAGCGCCTGATGCCAATAGGGGCGTGCGAAATACCGCACCCGTGCTGACTGCGCACAAAACGAATTACACTTGTAATACCGATTCGGAGTTCGCGCCTATTCCTAATTGAGTATCTATACTATATTTTTATTGAACCGCCTCTGTGGTTTGTTCACACGATCGGTTACAGACCCAGAGGTCCCAGGTTCGATTCCCAGTGCGCGAACATATTGTATTCGGTTAAGTTGGTGATAGGACTTGTTATAAGTCCGCCTGGCTATCTACCACCATCTTATCTAAGTTTGACGACATAACAATGACATCACTGAAAACATTTTCAGCATCATTGATTTCGAGACAACGTGCGTAGTAGTAGGTAACGGTAATTAGAGATAACGTAGCCAGTTCCTAAGTGATTGACTATTCCGGTAGTAGTGCGCTTCCACATACAGCCTTATCACCACTTAACATCAGGTGTGATGTGATGAAGGCTAAGTGCTACCCCGTTGTGTGTAAAAAAATTGATATGTATTTTTCATATAAGTATATGAATATGTAAGAGAATATGGCGTCAGACAAGGCGCCGATTCCCGAAAATAGGGTATTTTAAATTATGGATTACTCGCAAACCACCAGTACTCAAAATTTGGAAAAAATATAGGTTATTTTACAGTTCTAGTACTTCCGGCTGTTTTTTTCTATTGGTGATATCTAATAACTGTATAGTAATAACTGTGTCATATAAAATCCCAAACATCCGTCTAATCGTAATCCAAATATCCTATTACTTGCAGTGTACTTGGTTTTAGTAAATGAAAAATATACGAAAATAATAAAATTGTCTTTGAATAGCCGAGTTTGTATTTGAAACTCATTTTCGATTAGCGGCGCGTGAAGTGTATCGCGCGCGGCCAAGCAAACGTTAGGGTGCCTATTTCGGTCGGGAATCCTCGCCTTAATAGCTAGCCAGGCGGACTAAGAAGAAGTTCTACCACCAACCGAAATCTTTCACGCGATACATCTAATCCACCTTGTATTCGTTCCTCTCTCCACACAATTTAACTAAATAGGGCTAATACGTGATATAACAAATGAAAAAAAGTGAAGTTTTATATAAACACCCTAAGATGTTTTACTTAAAAAATTTCGTTAAATAATGATTAACTTTATTAATCAACAGACAAAGGCTTTAAAAATGAGCATATATTAAGGACCACCCGTTTGGCTAAATTAATATTCTCTCCAGAGAATGTCATAATTTTACTCATTAGCGAGACTTAATTTATGGAAGACTCAGTGACAGTTTAATCATACATGGAGCTTTGAATGTATGGCAAATGGATGCGGCATTCCTTGAGAAAAAAAATTAAAGGCGATTTACTAAATTGTGTATTGTAAAATTCGTACGTGATTTTATCAAGCTTCACATAATTGAATATTAAGATCTCATATTCTTGTTTTTAATAAAACTAGACTTGATTCAGGACAACGAGGAACCATTATATTTTTTACTGCGTTAAACGTCTATTTTTATAAGTATTTTATGTGTATAAAAAGTAACAAGAAGTTTAATTTTACTTATTTACTATAATTACAATAAATTGTCATTTTGATGTACCCTACTGCTAGGGCTCATAAATTGATGCAGAGGATTATTTTGAACTAAAGAGATTTTTATTTCAGTAACATTATGGTTTGAAAAATAAAATGTGGCCCAATTTTGTAAGCACTAACAAGATTATTTTGTAGAGAGGCTAGTCTGTCAAGACTGTCTATAGTAGGTGCCCTAATAAAGTATTATAAATATGTCGTCTCGTCACTAGCCTTCCGCCCGCGGTTTCGCCCGCGTAGTCATCCAGCAGGAATGTGATGTTTTTTCGGACTAAAAAGTAGTCACTTTCCAGCTCCCAAACTACATATCTCCATATCAAAAATCGTGAATATCCTTTGCTCCCTTTTGACGTGAAAGACGAAAAACGAAAAATGAAACACACTTTCACATATAATATTAGTATGGATACCGCATCTGTGTATCAAACATCCAGTTACAACAGAACATAACTCATACAGAGTTATCCATCAAATGCGCCCACGCATAAGAGATTTACCGACCGCCGTCTCATTTTCATTCAAATACGAATAAAGCTGATGACTTTATTAGTTATTATGCTTTAAGATTTATCTATCACTGCTTGTGTTATAATCCCTTTTCTTAAGCTCATTTTGTAATCAATTAATGTGAAAGGTATTTTCTGCTGTTTAATATTCAATTTTGTCTTTTAAGTTTTATTGAACCATTAGTTTTCGACTGGTAATTATTTTTGTCTTATGTCTGTTTATAGTGTATTCTATTCCCACGGGAATTACTTGTTAAGTCAGCTTTTAGCTTTGGAATTTAAGATAATAATATATGATTAAAGGGAGGCTATACCAATGAATTTCCACCGCTACTAAGACTAAAATCTGGCTTTCAGGTTTAACAGAAAACACCCATTAAATACTTATCTTAGCAAGAGTAGATACATTAAGAAAAGGAAATATTTTATTACTCAATATGCAATAAAATCAATAAGTACCTACATTATTGGTAATATAAAAAAACATTTTTACGGATTAAAACACGCAATTTTAATGAACACATTAAAAACTAAACCAATATTGTTACAACTCTTTAAAAATAATTTAATACGTTAAGATGTGCAAGTAATAATATAACTAACTTACTTTACTACGAACTCTCCAAACTGTAATAAAACTGATAATTTAAATAATCCCCTTGCCAGTCTTGCCACCTCTATTATTGTACATCGTTAAAAAGGGTCGTAGAATATTTAATCTATACGAGAGAGAAAAAATATACATTCCTATCGTTATTCCTGAAGCAATTTAATAGTCGCTCATTAAGCACATTGCTGCGCGTAACCACGCGGTTTAATGTCGGCCATTTTGAATTAATTTCGCGCCAAACAAAATGGCGGTCGCGCTTTGAAACGTGAAACAATAAAAATGTTATTAATCTCGAAATAAGGTCTGTTATGACGTTTCGGTTCTTGTTTTTTGTTGTTGTAGTTGTTATATGAATACATAAAAACATCGACTCGGTATAAAAATATATCACTTCTTTTAGCAAATTAACTGACTGGCCCCAAGATGCAGTTAGTTCCGTTTCCGACTCTGTCGTTTGAGCCAGGGTCGTAAACATTTGTTTGTTGTTCGGGGTGTAATAATTACTAATATTATACAGGTGAATTAACTCTGGCTGACTTTTATTTTTTTTACAACTAACCCACTAAACGAATTTTGATGTCTAAGTTGGCATTGATGTGGCATAGCTTCGGAAGGTATTTTAAATCTCAAAAAAACGATTTATCGGGAGAGAACGCTTAATAAAATAATAAAGTTAGTTTCATACCAAATGGGTCTCATTAATATGCACAATATCAATTCACTATGCAAGGTATGCTGATACGGACATAAAAGAGGAATGGATTTCCCTGAAAAAGAGAAAAACTTTTATTTTTAACAACAATCACTGTCAAATGCACCCTTCCTTTCCTGGTAGGGTAGCTTAATATTTAACTGAATGATTCTGCTTACAAGTCATAAGCGACTAGCGTTGTGCTTTGAGGAAGATTTCCTAGTAGAGCTTAAGTGATGAATAAGTAAAAGGAACAATAGGACACAAATCAGATAAAAAGTAACTACTTATACCTAATACTAACTTGTCAAATATAATTCGAAGCACTTTTTAATTCTTGAAATTTGTCTATTATACTATGTTTTATCTGAAAAAATACAAAGCTTAAACGCCTACACTCTTCAGGGCTGAAAAAGAAAGTTCATTGTAGAATTATGTTCGTTAAAAAATATTAACTATCTATACAACATGCCTAAATGACGAGTCAAAGGCGAATGTTACTGCTCCCACCTTAAAAACTTTCTTATATGCCATTAAACTTCGTGAATATTAAATTAGTCTAAATCGCTTTCAGCTTGTTACTCAAGCGCTATCTTATAAGGTATTCATAGAACATTCGCTCTCTATCCCTTACAGGCTACGTGGCCACTATTATTAAAGATACTATTTTACTTTACCTTAAACCTTGTTTTTATCGCCATTTGACGTGAAAAGTGTTAGCTGTCATTATAACACTTGCCACTTATATAATGATCATTTCAGCAACTGGTCCTTACATTTCCTGAGTTTATTTACCATTGTACTTATGCCGATATTACACGGTTCAACCAAATTGATTCACTTTGGTTGAAAGGCGCAGAACTGAAAGATACTGCTTTTTACACGAATCTTAAAAGTGAACTATCAAAATTATAAAGAGGACCAATCAATTCGCATTGCTTGAAAATTTCTACCAATCAGGTAGAGTACCATTGAGAATGAACATCTAGTGAATCATTCATTATATTCATTCATTCTTTATTTACACGCTTAACTTTCGTTCATTTGCATTGAACGTTGAACGCAAAAGTGTAAATATTGAGCAAGCTCAATTCTTTCAACGCAATTGAATGTGGTCGAACATTGCCATTGAATGATTCACTTTTACGTCTACATTGTTCAATTTGGTTGCTTCATCCAAATTGAAAGGCAGAAGTAAACCGTGTAAGTAATACATCGCTCTAATTAAGTTGGCCAATAGGTCCACATCTTAAGCTTGATATGTTTTTGATTGTACAAAAGTAATTTGGTAATAATAGAAAGTTACATTCCTATTTCATTGTAGGACTGTAATGTATATTTATGGTGATATGTTTGTCAATCAATGAAATCAATATTCAAGCAACAATCATAATTGCTAGAACTTTCAGTAAAACAACAACAAAAATAGCGTTACCCTCGAAACATTTTCAGGTGATATTCGAATCACTTTTCAAAGTTGAAATTCAAATAATTGCTCATCCTGTTACGAAAATCACATTTAAATGGCACCTATTACGTATTTCGTTGCGGACGTCTGTCATCAACGACGGCCGGGCAATTAATAAACAATTTTCTGTCTACAACCTACGAAGTAATGTCGGTCGTCTGGAGGGGGCTGATGACTTTAACAATTGGGTATTTCTGTCACGTAATATCGACTGAAAAATGGTCATCTGATATTTTATGTATTCAAATGATTAATGTTCTTGTAAAGTGAATTTCAAATCTCATTAGGAATATTGTTAGATGATTAGGATTAAAGTTCTATTGAAAGTGGGATAACTAAATAAATTATGTTCTTTTGATAAAATATACTGACCTAGTTGGAAATGTTTAAATGCAGTTACTATTTATTTAATTGAAGTAAATTATAAAACTTAGATATTTAAGAAAGGGGTGATATCTTGGAAATATAAATTTGGACAACATTACCTACAGTGATATGCAGAGATAAGAAAAAACACTTGGAAGATAAAACCTTACTAGTATTATGATTGCGAAAGTTTGGATGTTTGTTACTTAACCAATGCGAAATGGCTAAACATATGTAATAAAAATTGGCATAGAGATAGATTATAGTTTAGAGTAGGATATTGGTTACTTTTACCCCGGGAAAATATGTCCTTCCCACGGGAAAACATCGTCTAGCTCACGCAAGCAAAGCCGCGAGCGTAAAGCTAGTAATTAATTTAACACCCAGACACAACAAAAACCGTTCATATCACGCGGTTATTTTTTTTATCTTCAACAGGGTAACTTTTTTCGGATTTGTATAAAATTCAGGACCGTTGTGGCTCAGTAGGCATCAGTTCCATTGCACCAATGAGCAACTTGCTAAGTGCTCTCATGTACCCAATGGAAAGGACACCCCATGGACGACCAATTACTGCTTAACCTAATACATTAAAAAGCTTTAATATAAACATAAATCCATTTACAGATCTTCACAAATAAGACACAATAAAGAATGAAAATCTAGACTAGCCTTACTATTGGATACACATGCATAACTTAAAAATATGACTAATATCTAAGTGACAAATTGTATTTTACAAGCTTTTTATTAACTTGCCTTGAAAGTTAGTAAGTGGGGGACAAATCTTGCAAGCTTAATTTGACCCACTTCCCAGTGTCCGATGGAGCTGAAATTTTGTAAACAGGTTTGGTTTAGATGACAATACAATATTTAAATACCTACATTCAGCAAAAACACTTGTCATGTAAATGAAATTTTTACTAAAAACTTATTTCAACTATCACCAAAAAATAAGCGGCTTACAATACGCCTAATCGACGCATCGCTAGTGTTTAAAGAGATCAAGATTTACCTGTTTCGAAAGTATAAATTAATTTTAACAAGAAAAATCATGCACTGTTACATATGGATTTCAAAGACATACCTAGGTCTCTCCATAAAAATATTTTCTTACCCAAACCTTTTCACAGGGTGCTTCATAAAATGCCTTATGCCGAGTCGTTTAGACCATTTGTAGATTTCCATGTGATCGTATTGAATCCCCTGAGTACAACCAACGAAATATTAACTATAACAGTAGCTCCGCGAAAACAGCTTTTATTACCTAAGACATAAGGACTTACATTAAAGTCAAAGTGTGTAGTTTGATGTGGTATTGACTGTCTAAGATATGGCACTGGAAATCTGGCATTTTACGTAATATGTATGCATAAGTACCTATCTGTGACTTATAGTTCTTTGTTTGAGCTAGGGAGTTTGTTTCGCTTTACTTATATTTATAACTAGAGGCCGCCCTCGACTTCTTCCGCATTAAATTGTAAAACTTATATCCGCTTTCAAGGGATCCCTCTACTTACTTTTCGACTAAACGTGTATCCTCTTTTCCATGATCTGATATCTCAATGCTAAATTTTTACCATAATCGATATAGTGGTTAAGGCGTGCAAAGTTAACAGACTTTCGAATTTCTAGTATTAGTATGGAATTATAGATTTTAAGTGTTAAGCATTTACTGGCGTCTTATCTCTATATACTGGGTTATTTTGAAACCTCTGGCCAAATTTTTAAGTTCGACTCAGAATCAGTAATTAAACAACTTTTTCCTAGAAACATGAGTCGAATTATGACAAAAATTTTTGGACTTCCCATACTAAAACGATCACGTGACCAGCATGATTTGTATGAAAAGTCATAAAAGAATGTCATATTTCGACCCATGTTTCTAGAAGAAAGTTGTTCGCTTACCGCTTCTGAGTCGAACTTAAAAATTTGCCCAGGGATTTTTAAAAATAACCCTGTTTATAAAACTCTTGCATTACGGACTGACTGACAGACAACGCACAGCCGAAACTACTGGGCGCAAGGAGCTGAAATTTGGCATGTATGTTCCTTGGGGAGTGGAGGGAAACACTCAGAGAGGATTTTTGGAAATTCCCCCTCTAAGGGGATAAAAAGGGAGTCCACGCTGACGAAGTCGCGAGCGGGAGCGCTATAATCTTACTAATATTATAAATGTGAAAGTTTAGATGTTAGGATGTTTAGATGTTTGGATGTTTGTATGTTTGTTACTCAATCACGCCAAAACGGCTGAACAGATTGGGCTGAAATTCGGGACACAGATGCGTTGTAGCCTGGAGAGGAACATAGGCTACTTTGTATCCCGGAAAAATGTCACATTCCCGCGGGAAAACGTCGTGTAGTCCACGCGGCCGAAGCCGCGGGCGGAAAGCTAGTATATTATAGTTATATGATAAAATGCTAATTTTGAATATGTTTTTGTTACAGGTAAGCTGAATTCAACCTTATTTTCAGTACGACTAGAACTTTTTACACATCAAAATATAGTAAGTAACCTTTTTGCATGATTTCCACATATTCGTTTATAAATCAATCAAAGGTATTTGTAGGTAATTTAACGAGTGCTTACGTTACCAAAACATCACTTTGACAACATTCGAGTAGCTCTTACGAATTAAATTAAATTAATAATATTTGTACAACCGATCAAGTTTATATCAATAAGCGTCTTATAATTAATAATACCTTAGAACCTTCAGTTCTGACAAACGTGAAATACCTTCAAACGGCTTGTCAGGGTTCAATTGGTCTTGATACTTATGATAACCTGCCAATCAGCTTACGGAGAATTATTCTTGGTACTTGGTAATTAAATAACGTCGAGTGCAAAGACATTAATAAAATAAATAGAATATAAGTACTTGAATATGTAATGCCTTTTATGCTACACGTGATTAAGTGATTGAAATAAGACTGAGGAGTCATTATAGAAAAAGAGCTTAGCTTAGCAGTAGCTGCAGGCGGGATTCGAACCCGCGCCCCCGGGAAACCGGCCCGTTGCTCTGACCAACTAACCTACCGAAAGACTTACAAGACATAAACCCACAAACACACTTTCACGTATAAAATATTAGTATGAGTAGTGAGTAGATTCCAAATACCGGAACTTAACTAATCCTCCCAGAAAATGAGCCTGATCATAGGTATTTTATTTCCTGATGGAAACCTGTTTATAAATAGATTTATATTTGAACCCCTTTTCAAATTATGTCGTGACGTTATTACAACCTAAAAGGCCAAAATATTTCTGATAAAACGTTTTATTCACTAAATAAGAGTAAACCTAGGTATTTATATCAAAGTTCAAAGGTACTAAGAATCTAATATTAATATTCTATTGACTGACATAATGGAATCTGGATAGGAAATGGCAAAGACGTTAATTCAAAGATATATTGCGAAAATTTTATAGACCAGAGTAATATTGTAGGCAAGATGGAGCTATCATCATCATGTCAGCCGAACGACGCCCGCTGCTGGGCATAGGCCTCTCCCAATGATGGAGATCCTTCGGTCGGTCCTGCGCTGCCCGCATCCAGCGGCTTCACGCGACCTTGACCAGATCATCGGTCCACCTTGTAGGGGGCCAACCACGGAATGTCGTCCGGTACGCGGTCGCCATTCGAGAACCTTTCCGCCCAACGGAAATCGGTTCTCCGCGCTATGAGTGGAAGAACAAAATAAAAAATGCTTACAAGCGCAGTGGTTAGGTTAGGTTCGGCTTACTGCTGTGGTAATTAAGTGACTTTGGGTGACCTGACCATTAGCTTATCTCGAACTGCTCCATGCTTCGCAGGGCCGTTAAGCACTGGATCTCTCGCTGCCTGGCATGGCCAGGGCCATGCTCGGTGGCGAGAGATCCTGGGAGGCGGCGGTCTCCTTTTGCGAGGACGTAATCGCGCAAAAAGAGGCATCGGAGCGGATCCGCGAAGAGGAGGCTCATGCAGATCGGCTCCGACGAAGGCGAGTGGGGCGGAGGAGGCGGCGATTCGCGCACCTCATTCCACCCTAGCGGGGCGGTGCGGGGCGGGAGATGGCTTGTTGGCTGTCTCCCGGATCGCAGGGTCCCCCCCCCTACGAGTCTAAGAAATGGCAACGTTTTGCCATCGATGGAAGCGCAGAGGCCCGGATAGCCGGGCGAACCGCTGATCTGAGGAGAGCGTACCACTCTGGTCCCCCATGGCCTAAAGCGAAGAGAGGGATAAGAAAAAAAATAAATAAAAAAATAATAAAAAAACGGGCCGTTAAGCACATACATTCTCTTGATACGTATAGTCAAACAAGACACCCTGAGAAGAAAAAAACTTTTTGATAAAATAATAATTTGGGAAAAAATTTGGAGAAAGTAGGTATTAGACTACTTTCTCCAAATTTTTTCCCAAATTATTATTTTATCAAAAAGTTTTTTTTCTGTTACTTTTTTGCATTCACAATGCAATTTTTGCTATTGAAAAAGTTGAAAATGAAGTAAGTAAGTATTAGGAAAAATCGGCCCGTCTCACCACTAGTTCCGATGGGACTCGAATCACGACCTTTCACTGTCCCAGCGAATGCTTTAATGGCCGTTTTTACTTATGAATCGCCAACCCGAACAAGTTAACTCGACACCTGAGTGTAAGCGACGTTTTCGAGCCATTGATTTTTCGAGTTTTTGGTGAAAACGGCCATAACGCTCTTTAACGCTAAACGCTGGCTAACAGCGCAGAAGTATTCCATATATTCGACGCGTCTCTTAAGGACTCCGTAGCTCAGTGGTTAGAGCATTCGCCGCGACAGTGAGGGGTTGCGGATTCGAGTCCCATCAGAGCTAGTTGTGAGACGAGTCGATTTTTGCTAATTAGTCTAGAAAAATTTTTGAATTTTACGACTTTGAACGGCATGGAATGTAACAGTTTGACACCGGGTTTTTTTAGACTAATTCGACCCTGCTGAACACGATTTTGCCCGGTGACATTCCAATTTCCCCCCCCTTCCCCCCTTTTTCATTGGAAATATGTCCCTCGCCACGGTTTTTTCCGTTTTGTACAAAAACTATTAGATCTATATGAAAACTGTCAATGACAAAATTAATCTACATTAAATTACCTACCACATGGTAAAACTTTTATTTTAATAAGTCTTATAGTTTTTGAGTAACATCCACCCAAATTTCAAAGTTTTTTTTTTAATAATTTAACTATATTTTCGCCATTTTATAGGGAAACCGCTGAATTTGGAACAAAGTGATGTATGCACTAATCAATCTTGATATATTAACCTACAAAATAAGACCCTATTTACAGTCATACGAGTTTTTGTTCACCTTTGACAACTTACAGCGCCGAACTTGCGAACATTGAACAACAATTAACCCTCATAAACTACCTACTTTATATTTCGTAGTGGTAGGTTTCTAAAGATAAGCAAGCAAATCTTTTACAAGGTGCTAGTCAAAGATATATTATATGTACTAACGCACGTACTAGTTCACTAAAGTAGTTTGAGAAAGAAGTTTTGGTGCAGGTATAGGGATCTGTAAAGAAAAGAGGCCTCAATTTAGACAAAAGTATATTTTAATCGTCATAGATTGTGTTTATTGTTTGATGATAATAAAAAAATTATGAAATTTCCGACTTAATATTATTATTATATTTATTGCACATTTGCAGTAACATTATTATGGCATACTCCCCGACAAAAACAGCCAGATGTGCAAGGTTGCTTCACGTCTCTGCGGCAAATGCAAGCTGCCGTTTTACACCCTGCCTTACAGCCGCATATAAGGAGGTCTTTGCAGGCCTTGGGAACAGCCTCTAAGGTTATAAGAATGGGCGTGAGCTAATCCCCTTCTTGCTGCCAGCCGTAATCCGTTGGAGAAAGCAGTAATAATTCTCCAACATGTGCATTTCTCCAAATAAAAGTTTGGTATTGCGCTCGACGGATATGAAAGTGAGCAGCATCTGAAATTGGTGGCAGTGCTTCAGGAGATGTGGCTTTAGAAAATAGAACGTGCCTGGCTTGGTCGGCTGTATTTATGGACTTATATCTTATATAGCTTAACCAGAAAACTCTCTGCGTCAGCAAGAGTATTTTCGTTTAGAGGGGAAACTCCTAAATATGAAAGAAGATGTCCATGTACCTCAAATACTTTTAAGGCCTGTGATTTGCTAATTCCACTTAGGTATGATGTCACGTCTGAGCCAGTCAGTGCGTGCAGCGCTGGTAATTTTTTTTTCGTTTTCGGACATATTTACAGCAACATCGTGGATTGGAATATATTTTCTCGCAGAACTTGTCCCAGCCATCATCCATAATTTTTTTGCGGATATCCGTCCACGATGATGCAATAGTAAAGTAAAGACATCAGTATCCCTGACTGATACTATAACATTCTCAAACGGACTGTTTGTAGCGTGTAGTATCAGTCTTGTGTCGGCTTCCTCATGATTGGCTCTGAGAGGACTGACATCAGTAATGTTACTGCAAATGTGCAATAAATGTAATAATAATATTAAGTCGGAAATTTTATAATTTTTTTATTATCATCAAACAATAAACACAATCTATGACGATTAAAATATACTTTTGTCTAAATTGAGGCCTCTTTTCTTTACAGATCCCTATACCTGCACCAAAACTTCTTTCTCAAACTACTTTAGTGAACTAGTACGTGCGTTAGTACATATAATATGCCTATCGATAGTAATAGCAAAAACAGTACACTAGCATATCTTTCAACTCTACCAACTCCTGATTTTTCCTTTACTTTCAATCATTTTGTGGAATGTGATGTTAAGAGATCTGTACTCTCTATCAAATCCAATGCTGTGGGTGCTGATTCTATTAGTCGGAAAATGATCCTTCCTATTATTGATATCCTTACTCCCGTTGTCACCAAAATACTCAACACTTCTATATCAACTGGTGTTTTTCCTGCTTCTTGGAAAAACGCGAATGTCGTTCCAGTACCCAAAAAACGAAATCCCACCATTTATTCCGAATATCGCCCTATTTCCGTCCTCCCTTTCCTATCCAAAGTCCTAGAAAAACTAGTTTTCGGCCAGCTGACTGCCTATCTCCATAGAAATAACCTCCTCAATCCTTTTCAATCTGGTTTCCGCAAGGGCCATAGCACATCCACGGCATTGGTTAAGATAACGGAGGACATACGCCGGGGAATGGAAAAGCGTCAACTTACATTGTTGACGTTACTAGACTTCAGTAATGCCTTCAATTCTGTTGATTTTGACCTACTCCTTGGCGTGTTGCAATCTCTTAACATTTCTCCAGCTGCAACTGATTGGTTTAGAAGTTACCTGATCGGACGACAGCAGCGCATCTGCGTTGGTGATTCTTTATCTGCATGGTGTAACATCGATGCAGGAGTTCCCCAGGGAGGTGTCTTATCTCCTTTGCTTTTCTCTGTATTTATCAACTCCATCACACATTCACTTTCAAGCTCCCACCACCTTTATGCAGACGATTTACAAATTTATACTCAGGCACCTCTCTCTGAACTCCCTAGTGCAATATCGGCTACCAATATCGATCTCGCTGCTATTACCAATTGGAGTAAGTCTTTTGGGCTTACTGTAAACCCTTCTAAGACTCAGGCAATCATTATTGGTAGTCCATATTACGTCTCGAGGATTGATTTTGGGCAGTTACCTCCTATCACTTTCGATGGCACTGTCGTTCCTTTATCTAAATCTGTTCGAAACCTTGGCGTAATTTTTGATGATTGTTTTTCATGGATTCCTCAGGTCGATGCTCTTAGAAAAAAAGTATTTGCTGCATACAGCTCATTAAACCGTTTACGAAACTTTCTGCCCACTAAAACCAAAATTACTCTTGCCCAGTCTCTTCTCCTTTCTGTCATAGACTACGCTGATGTCTGTTACACGGATCTTTCGGAGGTTTTGCTCAACAAACTGGAGCGTCTGCAGAATATGTGTATCCGTTTCATCTTTAATCTTCGTAAATTTGACCACGTGTCGCATTTCCGCTCAAAGCTAAATTGGCTTCCAATTCGCCGGCGCAGGGACTTACATGCTCTTACGCTTCTCTATTCCATCCTCTTCCACCCAACCACTCCTCACTACCTTAAAGAGTGTTTCCGATATCACATCTCCTCCACCCAATGTACCTTACGCTCCTCCTCAAATCTTACTCTTGTTTTTCCACCCCATTCCACAGATTTCCTCTCCTATTCTTTCTCTTTGCATGCTGTTCGACTATGGAATGCTCTTCCAGAAGGTATCAGGAAGGCTCCATCTCTTAAATCTTTTAGTGATCAAGTCCGAACGCATCTCCTATCTTATTCTTAATACCTATCTTATTTCCTCTCTTACTCCTACTATCATTAAATTTTCTTTACTTTATTCCTATTTCTTTTTAATTATATCTATATAATATATTATAATGTTCTTCAAATTGCACCCACTCCCCCTTCCCCTTTATGTCCTCAGACGATTATTATTTTTCCACTCAAGGTTGCCTGGAAGAAATTGCTACCTAGCAATAAGGCCGCCTTTTGTGTACTTCTTTTGTAGTGTCTTCTTTTTGTTATGTGTTTTCTTTTTGCAATAAAGTGTTTTATTATTATTCCCTTTATTACATTTTAAATACTTACAAAATTATATTTCTAAACATTAAATTTTTACAATGTATAACACTAAAAAATATAACATTTAAAAATACAAAAATGCAGTTCCCCAACGGCAGCAAGATCAAGGTCCCGGCTACCGATGGTTAAGGATCCAGAGACAGGAACCTTCTCACTATACGGGCCGTGTCCAGAAGTACTGCCTTCTGCATCTGACTCCCGATCCATCCACCTAACGCAAGCCTCTTAAGGTGTTTATCGAGGCTCTTGGCTATCAGACCATGGGCAGATATGACTATCGGAACAATAATTGCTGAATCGATGTCCCACATGTCAACAATCTCGTGAGCTAAATCAAGATATTTGTTTTCTTTATCTTTTTCAGCTTTCACAAGGTTGTCGTCATGGGGAACAGTGACATCAACAATTATCGCGCGGCGTTCGTGTCGATCTATCAATACAATATCAGGCTTATTAGCTACAATAGTCCTGTCTGTAATGATAGATCGATCCCAATACAATGTGGCATGGCTATTTTCAAGGACCTGTTCTGGTGCATACCTGTAGTACGGCACCTCGGATGCCACAAGACTATGTTTCAGAGCAAGTTGTTGGTGTATTATCCTGGCCACTTGGTTATGTCTATGCAAATACTCGCCGTTTGCGAGACGAGAACAACCGGAGATTATATGCCTAAGGGATTCACCCGGACGATGACACGCTCGGCAAATATCCACTGTGCCATCCCTTAGGATATACTTTCGGTAGTTATTCGTCATCACAACCTCATCCATAACTGCACAGACAAAACCTTCGGTTTCACCAAAAAGATCACCGAAGCGGAGCCAGGACACTGAGGCTAATAAATCTACGTCGGGCCCATGGAGAGCCCGGTAGAATCTGCCATGTAACTCCTTGCTTTGCCACACAGTGCTGCGGTCGGATGTACTAAGTACTACAGGTTTGCGCCAGTTTTCTTTTGCTAAAAATAGAGGAGTCAGTCCATTGTCAACAGCAACTACATCTCTATGAGACCCCATATCGACTTGGAGAAAATACTCCCTAAGATTGCATATCTCGCGGTTATGCAATGTCTTAGCATTTAAGAAGCCACGACCTCCGCACTTCCGCGGGATATACAATCTCATGGTCGATGAACGTGGGTGATGTATGCGGTGTGCTGTTAGCAATGTACGAACTTTTCTATCCAGGGCATCCAGTTCAGTTTGAGTCCATTTAAGTATGCCGAAGGAATACATTAGTATCGGCATGACCCATCCATTGTATGCGCGAACCTTGTTTCCGCCAGACAAAAGACTTTTAAGGACTTTTGAAAGGCGCCCCAAGAAACGCTCACGCAACGACTGTTTCATGTCAGCATCGTTGATGCCTAATGCCTGTGACATACCTAAATATTTATAGGTTTCGTTTACGGAGAGAGATCTAAGATGAATAGAATCCGAGAGTTGTATACCCGTGGATTCCATTATCTGACCACGCTTTACATGCATGACTGCACATTTGTCCACACCAAATTCCATTTTAATGGCATTACTGAAAGCTTCAGTAACCTTCAGTAACGCTGTCAAATGAGAACTGCTATGGGCAAATAGTTTCAGGTCATCCATGTACAGCAGGTGTGATATTACTTGACCATTTCTCCGTAAACGATAGCCTAACCCTGAACTCTCGAGAAGTGTACTCAGAGGGTTCAAGGCGAGACAGAACCACAATGGACTCAAACCGTCACCCTGGAAGATACCTCGCTCTATTTTTATAGGATCGCACTGACCTAGAATCCGTCGAGATCCTGGATAGAAAAGGACCGTTCTCCATTTTCGCATGCACGATATCAAGAAAGTGCGTAGAGTTGTATTTATTTTATACAACTCCAGCACCCTTATGAGCCACGAATGCGGCACGGAATCATAGGCCTTCTTATAATCTATCCAGGAAGTCGACAGGTTCTTTCGGTTTCGACGAACCTGTTGGTTAATAGCCATGTCAATGAGGAGTAGCTCCTTAGTACCACGGGCCCCATTCCTACATCCATTCTGAGAGGCGACCATAATAGAATTTTGATTAATGTGTTCATTAATCTTCGACCTCAAAATGGACGTAAGAATTTTATAAATTGTTGGCAGACAGGTGATAGGTCTATAGTTTTTGGGGTCCGCGGTACTACCAGATTTATGGAGCAGATGGGTTATGCCTGTTGTCATGAATTCTGGAAGCGATCGAGATAATAAAGCACATTGAAATTGAGATGCTAAGCAAACGTGCGAGCTAGGTAACCATTTATACCAGAAATTGTGCAGTCCATCCGGGCCTGGAGATTTCCAGTTGGGTAAGGAACGAACTGCACAAACTACGTCTTGGTAGTCAATGGTTACTTCATTCATATCAGGTATAAGCTCACACGAACGCTCAACATCCTCTATCCACGCGCCTTCAGAGTGAGTGACAGGCACGGACCAGATGTTGTGCCAAAAAGAAATCATGGCTTCATCATCCGGCCGATGCATATCAGTATCACTCTGATACGATCGCTCCCAGGATGCATAAACACGTCGTTGATCTCTCTCGAACATGCGGTTCTGAGTAAAGCGATCGACTCGCACCCTATACCTTCGAATACGATTAGCCCATGCACAAATTTTCTGCTTCAGGAAGTCGATGCGCTCTGTGACACATGAAATATAATTTTGAGGACTAATACCAGTCCCCAAGAATGCACGTTTCACAAAGCGCATGACCCTAGGGCGCATGTTGCCCTCCCTAAAGCAGCTGAGCTTACCGATGAGTACCCTAGCCTCACTGATACGACGCTCAATCCTACACTGCCAGGCTGGTACAGCAAGGCGAGGGCGTGTTGCTGTGTCAGTATTTGGAAATTTGACATGAGCAACACGACAAGCTGTAATAGCCGCACAGTACAGGATCGAATGAGTATCAGCCAGGACTTCACTACTATCAAAGTAATTTGGTAGTAGCAAATCTAAAGCACACATCAGCGCCCTATTTTTTTTGTGCACGGGAAAACGTGGAAGCCGAGGTCTAAGGTGAACCAAAGTCGATCGAAATTCCCGAACTACATCTTCAAGAGTACTCCTCAATATATCATTGTATTGGGGACTTACAGTAGTAACCATATCATCTCCACGATCACTATCAGCAACGCCAGCTTGCAATGTGGCCGCGGCAGAAGCTTGAGTTGCCGCCTGCGATGCAGTAGTAATGATACGGTTACGTTGCACCTCTGTACGGAGCCGATCAAGTACCGAGTCATCCAACAAGTGACCCCGTTGAATGGCTCGCACCTGATCCGACAGTCGTTGAGCCGAAACGTTGATTGATGGTTCGAGAGCCTGAAACAGAGAAAGCATCCGAACACGATACGCAGTAAGATTAGTTCCTGCCTCTGTTGCCTCAAAATATGCGCGCATGACATTTTCATTGATGGAAATTGTCCATCGCATGCGCTGCACTCCACCGGGAGCGGGGGCCCTGACCGGAGCCGTTTGCCCCAGAAGCCCCAAACTCTTCGGTGGCCGGCCCCTCCTCCGGCGTACAGGCGGTGGCGACGACGGCGGAGAGAAGTACTCGTCACTATCACTCGACGCAACTGCAGATGTCAGCTGAACACACGGCACTGAGGCAGTTGCCGACAACTGCGAGGCGGAGCGAGGTGACGAGCCCGGAGGTGGAAGACGTGCTGCTCGGCTTCTCGTCAACATCTATTTCTTCATTCGTTATCCCATTTGTTGATTTCGTAATTTGGCAATATGATGATGACTGGCGATGACATTCTCAAATGTCATAGTAAATTTTCTTTTTGTTTTTGGTATTTTAGGTCTAATAAATATGAAATAATTGTGGTATTACAAACTGGATGCTATTGTTGATCGAAGTATTACAGAAAATATGAGAATTTCGATCTCTGAATAAAATATTAGATATAAAATGGGGAAAGAATGTCCTGTCACGTTGACGCTTTTTTTTATTATTATTATTATTATAATATATCTTTGACTAGCACCTTGTAAAAGATTTGCTTGCTTATCTTTAGAAACCTACCACTACGAAATATAAAGTAGGTAGTTTATGAGGGTTAATTGTTGTTCAATGTTCGCAAGTTCGGCGCTGTAAGTTGTCAAAGGTGAACAAAAACTCGTATGACTGTAAATAGGGTCTTATTTTGTAGGTTAATATATCAAGATTGATTAGTGCATACATCACTTTGTTCCAAATTCAGCGGTTTCCCTATAAAATGGCGAAAATATAGTTAAAATTATTTAAAAAAAAAAACTTTGAAGTTTGGGTGGATGTTACTCAAAAACTATAAGACTTATTAAAATAAAAGTTTTACCATGTGGTAGGTAATTTAATGTAGATTAATTTTGTCATTGACAGTTTTCATATAGATCTAATAGTTTTTGTACAAAACGGAAAAAAACCGTGGCGAGGGACATATTTCCAATGAAAAAGGGGGGAAGGGGGGGGAAATTGGAATGTCACCGGGCAAAATCGTGTTCAGCAGGGTCGAATTAGTCTAAAAAAACCCGGTGTCAAACTGTTACATTCCATGCCGTTCAACATGAAAAGGAGAAGGCTTTTCAGATTATTCTTCTAGACTAAATACTTCATTTTTAATTTATAATCAAAAAGTCTTTAATCTTTTCGTCTCTTCCGAGCACCATAAATTAAATTTCCAAAACAAATGAGTTTGTACCACAGCCGTATATATCACTTGTAGCAGAGTCAGCTAAGATTTTAATTTACGCTTGTTTAATCAGAGAACGTGGTGTACTCTGTTTAAATTTCCCATTAAATTCGTGAGACGAGGATAGAAAGACAAAAGCACATATCTGCGATCTATTAATAAGCTTGGTTTAATTTGGTTAGGTAGGGTCGGCAAAGAAGTTGTTACAAAATTAAATAATAAATAAATATCGGACTACACAGTCTCTATGTTTCAAGATAAGCCTACGATAGCTTAAGCACTTTTGTTAGGATTATCAGAGCAAACGATGAGATTACTATGAATACAGAAATAGATAAATAAATAAATCAATAAATAAATAAAGCATTTATTCACATGAAACAGTACATTTTATTTATACATACAGTTCCGCCAAACTGTATTACAGTTTGTTGGCAGAAGAAGACTCCACTATTAGTTCTTAAATACTGTTTTTAGAAACTTCACTTAGGATTAAGTTACTTATATTAATGAGTTATATTATCTTTTACTAAACAATTTTTCTTATTTATATTTTTTATATATTATACTTATTGAAACTATATACTTCAGCTAAAATAATAAGAACACCCAGACACAGAACTTTTAATGACATAAATATTTGTTCCGGTAGAGAAGAGGATCTAACCCATAACCTCTGACTCAATAGGTATGGTCAGCATAACTGCCATTGATTCTGAAATTAATTTAGTAAAGTTATTAATGAAATATTTAAATAAATTTTTAATTTTAGTACTCGATCAGAAATAAATAATTAAGTTTGAGATTTCGCCGTTGTTTTGCTTCAAAGGCAACTTATTGGAGGTGTATAAACGGAACTAGGAATATAAGTCGTTCTTTAATTTATTTTCGGTAAAGAAAACTTAACTTTATTTGGGGTCCAATGTAAGCAATTTTAATTAAAGTTTGTTCTTGAATTATTAAAAAATAACGTATATTTCATAAACTTTCTGTTATTCCAAAAAGGGCATGACAAAAAAACTTACGATAACACCAAACGACTAGCCCATGGTATGGTTCTACGCACATTACATAAATAATTATATATTACATTTTTAATATTACATTTTTCCGTTGTGGAAAAAAAAACCTACTAGTGGATGGCCGAAGCTTTCTCCGCAAATCTAATTGTATGAGTTTTATAAATAACGCTAAAATTTGCCGCTATTACACCCAAAAAATAATAGAATAAAAATTGCAATTTAAGAGGTTAGCGTATAAAAAAATAAATTCTTTAACTTTATTGTATTGAAAGTGAATTTTATTAGATTGTGTTAGATCAATAATTGAATTGTAAAAATCTTATTCCTACCAATAAAAACGTAATATTCAAAAACAGTGACGTAATTGAAAAACCAGCATCCTAATATTTTCTAAAAACAATAACAGCAACAATAACCTCCAACTAACACTCCCAGTGAGTCAATCCTGTTCTGCTGATGGTACCGTGACAACGCAAGCCAGATGAATGGTTATATTTAAATTATCCCCGTATATTTCATGTTGCTTTTTTCCGTCCTTGTTTCAGTATCCTTTATTCTCTTGTTTTTCCACTATGCGTAATCTAAGCTAGCATTTTTCATTGCGGGTGTACCGTTCTACCTTTGACATCTCTCATGATTTATTAAAAGGGATTCCGCGTTTTTTGCTTTCGCTTTTTTTTAATTTTAGCCAGTGTTTACCTGGGTGCTTACTGATATTTGAGGGATTCAATTGGGATGTTTTGTAGTTATTCTGTTTTTCATGAATTAAATGGTTCCCGTAAGCTTTCTTACAAACACTTTTAACACGAGAAGTATACCTAGTAGTGTTTTTAAAATAAGTCTTTTAATTATGTAATAATCATCACTAGTTGTTCAATTTATCGCATACTAGCTTTCTGCCAAGTAAGTAAAAAGTAGCCTGTGTTCCTCTCCAGGCTTCAAAGTATCTGTGTCTCAAATTTCAGCCAAATCCATTCAGCCGTTTTGGCGTGATTGAGTAACAAACATACAAACATCCAAACATCTAAACTTTCACATTTATAATATTAGTAGGATGAAACTAAAACTACAAAGCTTTGCCGTTAAAGTTCACCTTATGTGCAAATGAACTTCATTTATTTTCACTTCGCTCACAATCACAATGTGGATCAGAAATACCTCATATCTCCAAATTAACTTCTCTAAAGGTTAAAACAACCGCCCACTCCAAACCTTACACATACACATTCAATTAAAAACCATGTTCTTACGTAATACCTTTCAATTTCTATCGTTTGTTGGCGCAAACACAACTCCTATACATCCAAAGGATAATCCAAAACGAATTTTAATTATTTCTCACCCCTCCTGACACTCAACCCTTTGGTTCGAATAGACGTCTTCACTCGTCTGTGCGTTTTGAAAGCGGTATTGTCCTTGTTATAATTAAAATTTATTATTAGTACCTTTAATCTATCAGACGTGAATTTCAATATAAATTAAGAGCTATTTGGAATTGAAACATTTGTAATAGTTCTTTGTTGGAATCCCATTATAGGAAAAACGTGATAGTCAAAACCACGATCACTATTATCAGTAGCTTTTATATATCGGTGAAGGTGCAAGGTGTATTGCTGTCTTGTTAAATGCAGGTATTGTGCACTGGTATTTTCGTGGTGTGCATGTGCAAGTTTTTTGCGGGCGGGCGTGCTGGCGGCGTATCTTGCATGTTGTATTTTTTGCTACGTGGAAGTAAGCTACATATATTTCGGTTTTCACAATGGTTAGGGACTTCCGCCAAGTGACCCCTAATTCAATCAAACGCTAATTACATTTTCATCTCTCATATTCTGAAAGTAACTCATATCTTGCCTAAAATGCGGGTTGAAAGTGGTATGTGGCGGCCCTAGGACCGTTATGAAATTTAAAAAAGGAATGGGAGGAGTCATGTCAAAATCTGTAATAGAATCTACACACGTTCCGATCCGACAGCCGATTTGGTCTGCTCCCAGACCAAATCTACGCTACACACGTTCCGATTTGGTCAAGGAGCAGACCGAATCGGAGGTCGGATAGGAACGTGTGTAGAGTCTTTAAGTTTCTCTTTGGACGTTTATTTTCCAGAGGTATGCAGGCAAAGGCACATAAGCCTATACAGCCATGTTTTGCTATTATATAAAATAATTAATATCGTAGAATTATTATTTTAAATCTAAAACATTGTTTTAAAAAAAAATGCGTTTTTAGAAACAGATTAAACCAAATAAGTTATTAGTCACATAAAAAATCAGGCTATTAATTTCATGGAATTGCATAGAGTACGGGTCAAACACCAAACAAGACTGTATGGACATAGTTTCCCTTGCCTTCCCTAAAACAGAGAAAATGAACAAAAAAGTTATAGTCTTTCGAAAATTCCGCGGCCATAGGAAAAATATTTTTTAGATTATTTCTGTTTATTTTTACTTTCCTCATTCAAAATGAAAAGTAGAGTGTTTACTTCGGGCGTATGGACCCATAACAGTCTCGAACTATCGGCGCCCTCACTTCGTTCGTGCGCTAAACACTCGACTGTTATGGGTGCCATACAGCCCTTCTACTAGCAATCTACTATTTCACTTTAATAAACCAAATCACTTTAGCACATTCCGTATTTACCACAAAAATAAATGTTTCATAAACATTAACGTACCTATTTAAATTTTTACTTTTTTGCATTCACAATGCAATTTTTATGGTTGAAAAATGGTTGTGAGACGGGTCGATTTTTTCTAAATACTTCATTTTCCATTAACGTACCTACTCTGGTTTCACACAAACACATAATCTATACTATAATATTATAAAGAGGAAAGGTTTGATTGTTTGTTTGTTTGTTTGCATCGAATAGGCTCCGACACTACTGGACCGATTTCGAAAATTCTTTCACCATTAGAAAGCTTCATTCTTACCGAGTGACATAGGCTATATTTTATCCCTAAATTCCCACGGGAACGGGTACCACGCGGGTGAAACCGCGAGGATCCGCTAGTATATTATATTGTACAGAGTAGTCCTTTCCACCTAAATCTTCGTCGAAGACACACGCCAAACGGGCATTATTAAAAAGTTACTTTGTATCGCAATTTTTAAGGTGACGAGCGGAGCGATAAGCGAATTTAATGCATTATGTAAAACGTGTTTTTAGCGTCTTTTATTAACTTAAAGGTTCCGTTTTTTAACACAAATTTTAATGTCACCTCAGAAACTCAGCGTTGGTTAAAAAAGGTATTACTATATCTATATATAAAACTCTTTTTTTTATTTTATTTATTTATCATAATAAAAAATACAATTGAGAACTTAAGCTACATTACTAACACAAAGAAAACCACATTGGCTAATAATATGTGTCAGGTTTCTACGTCGTGATAGAAAACAATTAAAACAATTATATTAGAACACTATGAGACATACAATGTATATAAATAAGATTTAATAAAAAAAAAATTGTAAGTAATTACTTTTATGTCAAGGTTATTTTTTCAGCATCATTAATTTTGGTTCAAATTTATATACTTAGGTATATGTCTCAGCCAACTGGTCGAATCCGCCATTCAATTAATCGCCTAGGCTGATAATTTTTTCCGTAAGCTATTTTATCTTCCCATAAGTTGACGAAGTCACAAAAAAAAATAATCGCTTAACCTATCACGTGTTCTACAGGACTTCCGAGGGGTACATGCTGCCATACTTAACCATCCGTTGGATTCAACCATCCGCCTGCGACATATACACAGCAAGTTAAATGAAAAACTTGTAAAACAAAAAGACAGTCGGTTTTAGGTAAAACTAAAACAATGACTAATTATAAGGTTACTGACTGACTGACAGACAACGCACAGCCGACACTATGGGCGCAAGAAGCTGTTTGGCATGTTCCTTGGGGGGTTTAGGGGGCACTAAGAGAGGATAGTTCAATAAGGTTGAAATACAAACTTGTTAACATTGACACTGACCTTTAGAGGTTTGGCGCTTTCAAACAATATATAAGTGAAATGGGTCATGATCCCGTTGGCTCGACTGTACATTACAAATAGTTTTACAGAAGATTGACAATAAATAAATAAATATTGGACACCATCACATACATTGTTCCATAACCAAGTATAGTAGCTTAAGCACTAGTATTATGAAAATTGGAAACAATGACGGGTATTACCACATACACCCAGACCCGAGGATATATTAAAAAGTGCGTTTACAATATTTACTCGACCGGGGATCGAACCCGGGACCTCTAGAGATAGCGGCACCTTGAAAACCGGTGCATACCTACAACACTCGGCCACACGGCGGTCGTCAAAACAATATAGAAATAAAACTGATTTAAAAAAGAACATCGTCAGTATTAAGATAAGATAAGACAAAAATATACATGTTTATGCAAACAAATATTTGTCTTGTTCGGGAATCTAACCCGAGACCTCTGGCGCAGAAGGCAGGTATCCTACCCCTGCGCCAAATCGGTCGTCAAATAGTAAAATGGACGTATATTACTACTATTACATTACTCAATCATGCAAATCTAGATGAATGTTTAATTATTTGTGACATAGGCTTCTTTTCCTCCCGGTATCCCGGTATCCCCTCGAGAACATTATAAATATAAAACGCAAGAGTAATAAAAAAAAGTGTTGTGCACAAATTTTAATTGGGCGCAGACACGCTCGATGTCATCATAAGTGTTTATTATTTGTATTTTATGTCTTTTTTATCCACAACGGGGAAGCACTTAGCCTTCATCACACCTGATGTTAAGTGTTGATAAGGCTGAAAGTGGAAGCGCACTACTCCCGGAATCCTCAATCACTGAGGAACTGGCTATCTTATGTCTAACTGCCGGAACACAATAATGCTGAAAACATCATTGTTATGGCGTCAGACTTAGATAAGATGGTGAGTACAAAGCTAGCCAGGCGGACTAAGAACAAGTCCTATCACCAACCAAACCGAATACAATATGTACCCCCACTGAGAATCAAACCCGCGACCTCTTGGTCTGAAATCGGTGGTGTGAACCACTAGACCACAGAGGCGGTTAAATGTTCAGCCTGTTGTCTGTTATTGTGCCTGTTGTAAAAAATAAAATAAAATAAAATGTCACATCCAGCTTCAAAAGACGCGTATCTAAAAAAGATCACGTGTTTACATTAAAATTTAATATAAAGCTCTCCATCCAGTCAAATTCAACCCGTTAAAACATAGTGAGAGATCTCGTTACACGCCAGTTTACGGTTATATACCCGGAAATTATAAATTCAAACCTTTCGCCCGGCCCTGGCTAAATACATTAGCTATTTAAGAAGAGCCTTAACTGGACCGGTTCGTCTGCTAAATTTGCCATGAAAACACGTAAACAGACACTGATTCAGATCACTGGATGTTATTGAATGGTGGCATATTTTACCCAAAATAAAAAAAATATCATTAGCTCTTGAAAGCAGCTAAGAATGTGAACTAAAATTAAAATAAAACAATCTTTCACGGATACAATCACGCTATTTTTCCGACGTTTCGGCACTTTTCCAGGGGCGCCGTGGTCACAGAAACTACCCAATATTTTTTTATTTTAATAAAAGAATATACCCACACTTTGTCTATATTTTACGTTCGGAGACAGTGTATTATTAAGCGTGTTTGTTTGTATATGTGAAAGATTGTTTTATTAAAATGAACAGTTCGCGCAGAGATCTAAGATGTGCTTAACTAAAATTATCAATTAGTAGACAATCCTTAGTTTTATTGATAACCTTCGAGTATGAGAAACCATCATCATACCTATTCTAACAATACCGAATGCCGAATACCCTAGCAATAAACTATTAATAAAAATATACGATGTCATTAACATCTTTGTCGGGTCATTATGAAATATTAAATACCTACATTACATTCATTGAAAGTAATATCATTTCTAGTTAAAGCTATCTTCGTTTAGGGACAGAGTACGTAGATTTACTATTTATCTCTGGCTGTATCTCGATCCGGCTTTTGTTTAACTAACGAGTGCCACTGTGCTCTGTATTGTAATTTATTTGAGTACCTTTTACATTATTACATTTTCTACTGAAAACATTCTCAGTTAATGCATGTGGAAGTAAGATATGGTAATGGTGATACGGAAACTTTGCTTCTAAATATAATTACTTTTGAATCAACTGTTGAATTTGACGACCGATTTGGCGCAGGGGTAGGATACCTGCCTTCTACGCCAGAGGTCTCAGGTTCGATTCCCGAACAAGACAAATATTTGTGAGCATGAACATCTCTATATGTCTTGGTCTGGGTGTTTTCTATGTATATCAAAAAAAAGTATATAACAATATTCGAGTATTTATTCGTTATCTAGTTTCCGTAACACAGTTTCTTAATGAAAACTACATAAAAGATAGACTATTGGTGTGATTGTAAAAAAAAAGTTATTATTATTTTTATCTAAATCCAAATAAAAGTGTTATTACATCAAAGCTGTTGATAAATTGCACTTTAAAAGTCCTAAAACAGTAACCTCAATAATAATTCTATAATAGAAGCAATGTAAATGTTACCTCAAATAATTATATCGCTTCAAGACAAAGCATCTTTGACACAATCCGTAAATAAACCAAGCTAACCACTATTCTCAGGCTTTCTGGTAATAAAATATGAGTTTCGAAATATTCTCAACCCAGCATTGAACCATAAATATGAAGGTGAGAGCCGATGCATAATATCATTATATCATCAATGTAGCTTACTGAGAAATTCTGGTTAGTTTATACTTATGGGCTAACTTTAGAATTGTCTGTTTGGGATGAGAGGTGGAGATGTCTTGAGGTAGAAATGTTCTAAAACATTCATGACAGAACCATTAACGCTGTTCTAAATTAATTTAAGCTTAATATTTCTAGCGGGTATAGCGCTATCGAAGTTTGACAATAGCTTTGAATATAATTGAAGGAAGCTAATCGATCTTACTAACCTAAACAATCTTTATTATTTTGTTCATCAAACAAACCTCTCAACTTTTTGTAAATATTACTCTCCTTGTAAGACTTTACCTGAGGCATATTAACATGAAGATTAATGGTCCAGTCTTGTAACAAAGCACCTACAATCGATGTGGCTGTAATTAAACCAAGGCATTTAACACAACCTGAAACAAATAAATATCTCGCTTGTGGTTTGTTTGGGGTATTTGTCACCTGAAAATTTAGATTGCTAAATGTTTATTGATTTAAGAGTAGGTACTGTAGAGTAGTGTTGTGTGTAGTAGGAGTATAGTGATTCAAGCTTCTGATAATGTCGCCGTGGTCGGTACGATTCGAACAGGATTCAAATATTTAATATTATATGGGCTGGATGTTTTTATGTAACATTAGTATCAAAAAGAATTGCACCCATTATCTAGTATCAGTAGTCTTAATTTGTTAATCTTCTTACTTTGAGGCTAGATGGTATTTCGATAAAATTTTCAAAAAAATCAAAATCCTCAAATATTTAGATCATTCTCATCTCTAACCATTTGACCTTATCCTTCATTGTTATCCTAAACTTTTACCTTGCTCCACTATTCCCGTATTCCTCTATTGATTCGCATGGATACCGTCACGTAGCAAATCCAACGCTGCCAAGGGACCCAATACGTGCCTCTGCTAGACTTCCCATCTGTCAATCTGGCCTTACAAATAATAGATTAGGAATTACAGCATTTTGCTTGAAATGCTTCTGTCGGTTTAATTGTATCATCGCTTAATTTTAATGCTTTATCTATCTTATGTTGCGTTGTATGAATTGGAGTAAAAAATTTACGAACTTTTTTTAATAACGATGATGTGGTAAGTATAACGTAAAATAAATAAAAAAAATAAAATAATAATACCCACGTTCGATCCGTCCAATTTTATTTAACAGACTATGTGATTTCTCCTATTATAAAACTTATTATTAACTTCTATTACTGAACTAATCTTATATACTAACCTAAACGTACTTAATCTTTTTTTGGTAAAATAATAATTGTTTCCAAATTTAATAGTAAGTTATTAAGTTACCAAATTCGATTAAGTAAGATCGTTCAAGTATAAACGTCTCTTTATCAAAACTTATCTTTCCATTACAATTCAGTTACAATCTTAGACAATAATTGAGTTTTCTTTTCAGAACTTTATTCTTTTATTAAGCTAATGGCTTAGCAATTTTCGATAGTGCTTAAGATTATCTCTTACTTGTTCAGACGGCATTATTATTGAATTTGCCTTTATAAAATATTCACATTTAATTTAACATGAATACCTCTTAAACCTCTAATCGAAATTGATAAAAGATGTGCATAAAAAGCTTATTCATGTACAAAATGTAATAAAAGGTTGGAATACATATTTCTTATTTAGAAGAAGCCATTTCTCACGATGCCCCAGAGACCTAGCAGTAATAAAAACTGTTACAGTGTTTATGAAGAGTACTAGTGTAAGATTTTGTACCCTCGATACAATTTATTCAGATGGAAAGACGCAGTCAGATATTAGCATAAAATCGAACATGATTCTAAATTATTGAGCTGTTAATAATCCATAAAATGGTTTGAATGAATGATATAGTTCATATTTAATCAGTTGTATACTTCTTTATATCCTAAACTTATTTATATTAACGCCTGAACTATTTTGCGAAGTCTATAGCTTTTATTTCAGCTCATGCATCAATTGACACATACCAATGTCATAGTAAGCTATGAGTGTTATATTTTCTTTTATTCCTCTATTTACATTTATACGAAGTTCTTGTATATTGGATTGTATTCGGAAACCGCTCGCTATAGTCTCTTCTATGTACGTACTGTCTGCTGTGAGTATACAATGCTGTAGATTCTAAATCTAGAATAGATAGACACTGTAAATTATCTAAATGAAGTAGCTAATCTACCTACCCTAAGATATTGTGATTACACTTTGTAGTTACATAAATTACATCTTAAATATTGATAAACATTATGTATGGTTCTTAAATTTCCACTTCAATATATATTGTGAGGAGCCCGTGGCGCAGTGGATAGCGCGCTTGGCCTGCGATCGTTGAAGTTAAGCAACGTTCGCAATGGTCGGTCACGGGATGGGTGACCAAAAACTTTTCATCTCGAGCTCCTCCGTGCTTCGGAAGGCACGTTAAGCCGTTGGTCCCGGCTGCACTTGCAGTCGTTAATACCCACCAATCCGCACTGAGCCCGCGTGGTGGGTCATGGCTCATTCTCCTTATCCATCCATAAGGAAGGCCAGTGCCCCAGCAGTGGGGACATTAAATGGCTGATGATGATGATGATGATATATTGTCACTTACTTTAATTTATGCTTACGCAAGCTAAGTCGTTATTGGCATGTGCTTAAAATTCAGAAGCGTCAACAAGATTTTCTACCAGCTTAGTACTAAAACCTTACGATTCTGTTTGTTGCGGAGTGGCAATAATTTACATTGTTGTGTGAGTGAGACAGTTATATATGACCTTAATAAAAATGGCGCTGAGGTCTCGGGAAGATTTTATTTGATGCATACTTTTTTCGTAGGAGCTTTATATTCAGGTCATATTGTTTATTTTATGTGTGGGTTTAACACATCTTTGCTTCATGTTACGAGTGAAGCAATGAATTTCAGCTGCGTTTACTTAAATGATAAAATCAAAATTAAATTTCTAATAATTTTTTCGTCAAATAATATAATGATCTTCACATTAACACTAAGTAACTATATATTGGTGTTTGTGAGATATGGCTATTGGGGTATCTCTACAGGGCAGACCAAATAAAAGATGGTAAGTTTACGCAATCAAATCTTATTATTGGTATAAGCGCGTTTACAGATCGGGTGCGCGGCGACCATACTCTCGAGAATATCATGAAGATGCATGCAATATTGAATTCATCTAGAACACTAAAATGACACTAATTCTGATAATTAGCTATGATGATTATTATCAACTATAGCATACTTACTTCTTCACATTCAGATTACTTACGTGTCTTTATACTGTAGCCATTTCGTGAATGTTTTAAAAAACTTATTAACATTCACCAAAATGAACATTTCCCCTAATTCGGACTTCTCCGAAGCTCCAAAACTCCGCTACATTTAACGGACAATGATGTAGAGATCCTAAGGATTCCCATCTTTTCCCCTGAGAGCAAGAATCACCCCATTATATAACCTCTTTACGTGCCCGAGTTATTTAATAATGTTAATGTTAATGTTAATAATGTAATAGTTAATGTCTCCTATTAAAACCACACTTACGTCTACCTAAAAACGGTGCTGAAGGAATAATATCTATCTCTTTCGGTCGGTTTATTTAAGCTTTCTTCTGAAAAGGATGCGTATAACAGAGCTGAGAGGCTTAACTTTTTTTTGTCAATCCTAAATGATAAAGGTTGTCTATTAACAAGATCCAGAAAGCCATAATTAACTCTTGTTGAAATTGATCGTAAGAGGCTAGCTGGAGAGATTCGTCTGTATAAATTGTTCGGTATTAAAAAAAGCTTAGGAGTTAGTTTGCAAACGCAGTAGAATATTTTTTCTATAACAAAATTTTCGTGCGTGGTATAAATATTTAAGTCATTATGGTAGCAGGTCTTTACATTATTCTATTGTACAAAACGCAAGGTATTCCAATTACTGCACCAATCTGAACCGCACCAAAATCATTCCAGTTACTGCACCAATTGGTGATGTTCGAAAAATAATTTAATAATATTATTAAAGCATTCCAGTTTCTAAATAAGTTTTTTGTAAATAATTCATTTCATGACAAGCTTTTTTGCTGATTGTACTTAAATATTGTATTGTCATCTAAACCAAACCTGTACTTATACAAAATTTCAGCTCCATCGGACACTGGGAAGTGGGTCAAATTAAGCTTGCAAGATTTGTACCCTACAACTAACAAACGAACTAACATGGCAAGTTAAATAAAAGCTTGTAAAAACATCGATACCTAGCACAGTTCAGCTCTTTATTATTTTTGAAGACATTAAATGAATAAATAAATAAATGACTTCTTACATTCACACCAATTATCTAAGCCCACTTTAATTTCATTAAGAAACTGTATCATGGAAAACTTGATAACGGATAAATATATACTTAAATACTTTTTGTTTGTAAATACATACTTAATATACATAGTAAACACCCAGACCATGACAAATAGACATGTTAATGCCCACAAATATTTGTCTTGTTCGGGAATCGAACCCGAGACCACTGGCGCAGAAGGTGGGTAGCCTACCCAATTTGAAAATCACGATAACGGTTACCATAAATACCAGTTTTTCGTGTCAAGCCTACGGCTGTCACCTGCAAATATGTGTCTGGGGCTATACCTTTAATTATTTACCGTGTCACCTCTAACTGTGAAAGTTGTATGAAAGTTAGGCTTCCCAGGCGTGCCTTGATTCGATTTTAATTGTCAACAATTTACATATGTTTAATTGAAGATTTTGTACAAGACTTGGATCGTTTAGTGATTTATATACCTACTTGATATATGAAATGTTTCACATCAAAGTATAAGCAAAATTACTTAAAAACCAATTAGGTACAAACTCAAGTAGGTACCTACTGCAAATTAAACTTAGTTAAAAAGGTAGAGGTACTTATCCATTTAAAAAGAAGCCTAATTATTTCGTAGAGCATTTAAATCAGTTAAAAAGGTTGGTATTCACTCAAAAAAGCCTACCTTATTTATTTCGTAGATTTGAATCGTAGATAGGTATATTCAATGAGCATTATTACATTATATTTCACAGCTTCATTCAACGCGATTTCTTGTTAACACTATATCTAGTAGCGCCCCCACGCATCAGCCACATGAATTACTTTGTGCATCAGCCTTGCACGGTTTTTAAAGTTTTTTATGTATTGGCAACATTGTATTCCCGCCAATTTATACTACTCTCTACTCTGTGATTACATTAGCTTGCTTTTAGTAACTACTTACTAAAAGCAATTTTAATGACTAATTTATTAATACGAATTCAAAAAATACTGAATATTTAACATAAAATTTGTTTTAACGATGTAATGAATGATACTAAAGCGATTCAAAAAATTAAAACAGTACTAATGAGTGCTCTCGACTTCGCCCACATTTATCAAAAGCCTCGTTGAAGTTAAGCGACGTTTGCAATGGTCGGTCACGGGATAGGTGACCACATACTTTCATCTCGAGCTCCTCGGTGCTTTGGAAGGCACGTAAAGCCGTTGGTCCCGGCTGCATTTGCAGTCGTTAGTACCCGCCAATTCGCATTGAGCCTGTGTGGTGGGTTATGGCCCATTCTCCTTATCTATGCATAAGGAAGGCCAGTGCCCCAGCAGTAGCGACAGTATATGGCTGATGATGACATTATCATCAGCTATTTCATGTCCCCACTTCTTCACCTCTTCCCCCTTTCCATCCTTCCTTTGGATGGATAATCACGCGGGCCTAATTCGGATTAGTGGATATGAAAGACTTTTATTTCAGCCAGGGCACAAGACTTAACATGCCTTCCGACACAAATTTTTGGTGACCCATAAGATCATCTTTAATAATTAAGCGTTAAAAAAACTGTTTGTTTATTTTTTCAAATGAGTATCATTTTTCCAGTTACGAGCGTAAAAAAACAAATTCCTTAATTTTATTATTTCTGTTATTATTGTGATTGATTTTAAAGGAATCCCTCCAAGGTCATTGAACTACTACCTCCCAAAAAATAAAGGATTAATTATTCGTAACAAGATTTTCTTTTCAATTAGTAACATGATTTTTTTATTGAAATGGAAACCTATCGGTAAACGAGGTATACTTTTCCAATTTCTGAGTATTAGAGGAGCTTTGAACGTAATTAGCAAAGGATTATTTTAAGTTAAAAAGCTTTTCTACTAATTGCGAGTGAGTGGAGCTTTTCAATTATGTCGTCAGTTTGTAACTTTATAGCCAAATTTATTTATTCAAAGGTTAACGACAGATCTGTTAGTACAATCGAAAACAAATTAATTTTTTACTAAAACTGCTCTCAAAATCGTTAAGCGCCCCACAGATGGTCAGTTCGCCTGTCGGCAACGGCCTGTCAGTACCTACCCCCTAATATTAGTTGATTTATACTGTCAACGTTTACGAAAACTCGGATGAACTGCTCATGTCGGTAAAGCAGTCATGAAAGAGATAGAGCAATAGTTTTCGATTACGAATACAGTTTGCCAAACGCGTACTAGGAACCCACAGACGGCCGATCCGGTCTAAGCTGACAGGCGACCTGACCGTCTGTGGGCTTCTTAACACGTTCCGTCGCGGTAACGGCATAGACAGTAAAGGTGGAATTCATATAATGGCAGTACGGGTATCGCCGTTTTCACGAAAATCAATCTAAAAATCACTACGGCAACAACCGTCGAATTTACATTAGAGTTTCATATAGAGCAGTCTTACTGTCATGTTGTACAGGAGGCTTGTGTTCCTAGTGTCAAAATCACGTGTACACTAAGACCGTTTTAGGTATATACATACACATACACAGGGGCTACACACATTGACAGTACGGTGGTGGCCGTTGTGTATGTGTGAACGTTACTTGGACGCGTTAGTCAGTGCTTCGCCGAGAGCGATATAGGTGTACGAAACATTTGTATGAAGATTATTAGTGTCATATTGGAGTGGAATACCGCGTCGGAACGTGTTAAGTAATAGGGGTGTGATACAACCATTTAATGTCCCCACTTCCGGGCACTGATGACCTTCCTTATGGATGGATAAGAAGATCTGACTAGCACTTCCAAAGATAGATAAATAGCAAACTGTTACTTACTTCGTTTAGCTAATTTCTTGATACCGAATTTCCTTCGAAATCAATCTTAAGTTGGAATGTAAAATTAACTTTATCTATCTCGCAGCTAAGTTAGTAGATAAACAACATCGTTCCGAGATAACTGGGGCTTGAGTAGGCCAACGTGAATTCTAATAACTTTAATTCGTAGAAATTTTCGTAGAATTTGCAATGCTGTAACCAACTAAAAAAGTGTTACTTACTTTATTGAGTTATACCTATGATAATGTCCGGTTGTACAATGTTGTGAGTGATTAAATTAACAATTAAAATAAATATAAGTACTTAATCTGAAAAATGAAAGGAGCTCCCGTGATGCAGTGGTTAGCGCCTGCGATCGTTGACATTAAGCCACTTTCGCAAGGGTCGGTCACGAGATGGGTGGCCAAAATTGGTTATTTCGAGCTCCACCGAGCTGCACAAGGGGAAGGTTAAGCCGTTAATATAATACCCACCAGTCCGTATTGGCCCCCGTGGTGAACCATTCTCCTTATCCATCCATTAGGACAGCCTGCCCCAGCAGTGGGAACGTCAAATGGCTGACGATGATGATCTGAAAACAAACTTACACAATCCTAAATTATCGAAACGCATTATAATTTTTTTTTTTGCTTAACCACTTGCATTTTAACCTTAGAAGTGTTAAGCTTGCATTTCCACGGCCGCCCCGCCCGTCACAACATTACGTTTAGTTCGTGCAGGGGCGATACGCGCGCACACGAATTTTGTTGCTAGCTGGTTAAGCGACGCTGTTGCCCATTGTACCTACCAAAAAAAACCTGCTATAAGATCTTATTTACGTCGTTTCTTTTCGTATTTATTTTTTCTAATTACTTACTTTACCTTCTTCTTCATAAGTCTTCCCTGTCTCTTGAGAATTTGTATTATCCTCATAATTGTCTATAGGCGTAATCATTTGGACGTTCTATTAATTATTTAGAAGTTCTTACATTGGTTTGTGACCAAATTATCTGTAATTTACATCAAAACTATATTTTGGGATCGAAAACAATCTCTAGATTAGAACTTAGCTTAATCTATGCACAGCTAATCTAAGCTAAGCGAACTCCACATCGCTTCTATTTATCTTCTCTGCTCACTTTCAGCGGTATTATTATACTGTATAAATTGCTCTACTGGCACTGCTTCTAAACAGCGTTGCGAGTGCGTAAATTACACAGCGTACCCAATTAGTTGGTGGCCCTCTGACTAAATGGTAGACGGTGCAGGAGAACAGAGACAAGTATTATACGCTTTTCTTCCGCGGGGATAGACAGCTCCCTTCTTTCCAACTCATATTGAATAGGAGTCCTAACTGAGGAGCACGATGTGCACAGCCATGTTTGCTCATTGCTCAACAGGGCAGAGATAATTATTTAACTACGAAACTAACACATCTCGTGGTCACATTCATAGTTTACGCTTGCTGATTTCGATAAGCCGCAGAACCGATAACCGCTCGCTGGGGTAAACGAGTTCTAGAGTGGAGACCGCGTATCGGCAAATGTAGTGTAGGACGCCCTCAGACTAGGTGGAGCGATGATCTTTGCTGGGTGGCTGGCAAGAGCTGGATGAGAGCAGCCACTGATCATGCTCGATGGTTTACCTACTCATGGAGAGGCCTTTGTTCAGCAGTGGCCGTTAATGGGCTACTGATGATGAAATTAATCGAAACCTTAACTGTACGTAGAGTGTGAACGCATATCTATCCATAGGTACTAATATTATTAATGTGAAAGTGTGTTTGTTTGTTGGTTTGTTTGTTTTTTTGCTCAGTTTGTTGCTCAGTTTTTCACGTTTTTCACGCTTCAAAACTGAGCAACGGGTTGACGTGATTTTGGTATGGGGATAGATTGGGAGCTGGAGAGGGACATAGGCTACTTTGTATCCTGGAAAACATCATGTTCCCGCGGGGTAACGTGGTGTAGTCAACGCGGGTGAACCCGCTGCCGGTAGGCTAGTACGCTAGTATATGATATTATCACTAACCGAATCCACACTGGGCACTACGAAATTTTATATAATTATAATTAGCCATGCTTCTTCTACGAGCGTTGCTAGATTGCTCGTTCTAGAGTTATGTCTCTTTTTCGTTTCACTATCCTGGATACCAGATTATAGCTCGACTGCAACGGATCCAGCTAAATTAATAACAGACACGTTACCCAAGGGAAACGTTTAGATAGTAATGCCTTGAATTATTGTATTAATCACCCGAGAAAACTAGTGTGCTTACGAAATATCAATGGACTTTAGTAGTGAACTGGATACAGGATAACGAACATGTGGAACATTAACTATTGGTTGATTCTATCGGGATTGCATAAGGTTTATATACCTTTGTATTTATGTACCTATTTGAAAGAAGCTTAAATGATTGTGTATATCTTATTTAAAATGAATAAAATAATAAATTTCCACAAGCCTTCTTTTCTTCTAGCCCTAATCAAGTTGTAGATAATAGTTGGTGTAGTCTCCACAATAATTGTAGGACTAAAGCATTATAAATAAATAGTAAAATAGTTCTTGGCCGCGGATAGCCCATGTTTCAAATTTTTTTTTATATCTTAAGGCTACTTACATTACAATCAATTAAATGTATAAAATTGTACTGTCTTTTGACGAATTATGATCCATCGTTACCAAAATGTAACAATCAGAATTTAACCAGACATTTCTAAAAATGACTCCAAACTTCAAACACCAAACTTTCGCATAACTTGTGCGGTTATCTCGGATTAGTTTCGCCAGGATCTGAAGGGTGGTCTCAATAGGGCCCAGTGTCCAACATCGCAAGAAACAAACAACAAGTTTCAGATCTGTGTAACCATGCGGGAACTCGGTCAGATTAGACCGGCAAGACGGATTAGAGTTAGGGGTGGACGGTTGGAGAGTTACATTTTAAGAAACCATACTTTATTTCAAATTAATACAATACAATAACATATCTACACACATTAAAGGACACAGCTTAATAGGAAAGAGGAGGAATTTGTTTAATATCGTCATATTGTACTTATCATGTTGGTATTTGTAGTTGATTACTAATTTTTATCATCAAAATACTACAGTCAATTAAATTCACCTTATTTGTTCTTTGTTGTGGAATCTCAAATTGTAAAAGAATAATCTGCAAGCTAATTTTTCCAGAATGCCACTGTTTTGTATTTTTATATATTATTTATCCACTCTCTTCATCAATACATTTAGGTAAGACCTCAAAGACCTCACATGCAGCTTAAAGAGTAATCAGATGCAATTTCCAAACTCTAAAGTCGGCCACAATTTAAGACTCTCCAACAACATTACTCCCCTAAACTCCCATTCGAATATACTCGGTTTGTCTTACAGCTCGTCTCATGAACTCGGCAAATTCCCGTTTGATATTCCTGAGGGATTGGAGTATTTCGTAAATCGCCTCTTTCAAGTTACTCCTTGAAGTCATGTGCGGTTTTTGCTTGGAATTATATCTTGGGTTGAGAGTTTGAGAAGCTTCTTCTTGTGTAAGATTAGATTAAGTTTTTTAACACAACTTGGTGGACGACTATTTGGTTCAGTACAGTTAAGCACATCTTAGATTTCTTTTTCATCTTTTCCTAACTGTTCATTGAAATAAATCACTTTTTACGGATTTTTTTACATGCGGTTTTATTCAAACACATCGCGATATTTAAACTTTTGTTTTATTGCAGTACACTTCTTTTGAGTTTAATTTCTGAAGTTCTTATTTCACTTTTAATTTACCTATTAGTTTTTTATTACCTTTTTTATTTTTGTTGTAATTACCTATTTTGTCCTCCAAACGTAAGAATTGAAGTCGAGCCCTCAACCTTTGGGAATTGACGTCAGAAATGTCGGCGAAATTTTCTAGAACTTATTCCTTTTTCACTTTAATCCTAATTCCACCTAATCCATAATAGCTACCTACCTCACCTTTCTAAGAAATTTGGTCTGAGCACTTATGTTTCTCTTCTATTAAAGGCGTGTTATTTTTTTCGAATATAAAACATGTAGTAAGCTTTTCTGGTGTTCCTGACTTCAAACATTTATAATTGTTTTGTTGTTAATAAAGTAAGGTGCAAGTTAGTTTAATTTTTAGTTTTTTGAATTCACAATCCAATTTTTATTATTGAAAAATGGAAAATGAAGTATTTAGAAAAAATCGACCCGTCTCACAACCAGCTGGAGCCCATCGGAGTCCCATCGGAGCTGGTTGTGAGACGGGTCGATTTTTTCTAAATACTTCATTTTCCATTTTTCAAGTAAGGTGCAGTGCTAACCTGTGTTTCAATGACGTTGACACATCGAACTGCGTCGCATTTGATGACCATTATGTAGGTAGCTACGCACACATTCGGGTCAGCATAATCGGCGGGCGAATTGTAGATCAGTTGGTGCGTCACATTGAATTATTTGATTAGACGTCGTCAGTCGCGAGCGCGCAATGAATTCACAATAACCGAGTATTTGTGTGCAACCCTTTACATTTAAGTTGTTGTCATTGTTGAGATTGTAAACAAATGATCAAGGAGTTACATTTCTATTAAATTATTAATTATTTTTAACGATAAGTATCTGTAAAAAGTTTCCGGATTTCAATAAGTTAGGTAAGTACCTTATGTATTTTTATCGTTTTTACATTGACGGGTTTTGATTTGTTGCCTTTCATTTCTTTATATAGGTACTGTATGTATTGCTTGTATTTGGACAGTCGAGAAATCAAACAACTTGAAATTAATTTCTACTCTAATAGATAACTCATCTTAATATAGCTTACAGTTAAATTTACACTACAACTATTCCTTGTTGTATAATTTCGGTCCTTTGGTAAAATCACTGGCTCGAGTACAGAAGTAAAAGTTATTTTCGACTCAGTAAGCACCTGACATAAATGTTATGGATAGGTAGTTGATAACACGTTAAACTTATCATCGCAAAGTTAAATCTGTCTTATTACGTACTTGATAAGGAAGTGCTCAAGGTGAAAAGTTGATTGGCTCTTGACTGTACTTTGAAATTTCATTTATCATTTTATCAATTACAGGTTATTTTAAATCCTTTTTCTTAAGCGCCATTGACAGAAAAATGTCTTACGTTTGACTTTTTTGTTTCTGTTTGTTACTCGTACCTACGTATTTATTTCTACATATTTATGTAGTTCCAGGAAACGATTCATATATTTGCTTAGGTACCTTTATTTATTTTTCAATTGATCAATGTTCCAATTTCCAAATCATTTTCAGAAAGTTATCCTCAAATAACTTATTACTTGTAACTTATATAAATCCCAACAATTACTCAACAAAGTCTCTTGTGTGCTCTTTTGGTTCCACGTACTCTTCCTCGCCAACCTGTCAGAAAGGTATTTTATATACCACACTGTAGGACCAACCTTGGGCTCAGTTCTCCGATAAATAGAATGTGCGGAGATTATCATCTTGTTAATGGTGAAATTGGGCTTGACATTTTTCATGACTCGCTATCAAAGTTTAGGACAAAAATACTGAAATCATTTTTGCCATCCAAATAATTTATTTAATTATCGTTCTTAATTTTTATTTATTTTTTAATTCAATACTTTTAATTTTAATTCAATACTTTATATTTTAATTCAATACTTTTTATTTTAATTCAATATTGTGTTTTGTGTTTTGATTGTTTGTTGGTTGTTTGTTTTTTATTTATTTATTTAATTTTCTGAGTTGGTATTGTTGTAATTTTTGTATTGCTAGTTGTATTGTAACTTATAGTTGCAAATGATGTACCTACATGCACTATTTTGGCTGTTTGTGAATGGTGTACACGCCTATTATTAGTGTTCACATCAGATACTTTTAAGGTTGTTTTTTTTTTATTGGTATGTTTCTCAATGTGTCCACTGTTGGTGTGTCTTATCCAAATAAATTAAATTAAATTAAAATTAAAGTTGGATTAAACTTGCCCGTTTGAACTTGCACAGAGCACGTAATCCGGCCGGGACATGTCAAAAACAGCACAGACTAGATTCGACCGAATCGTGCACAGAGTTACATTTGAAGCTTACACGGTCGAATTATATAATTTAAACTGGCGACTTTAGGGTTGGTAGCTTTAAGTTTGAAAAAATGTTTAATATGTCCAAAATGACGATTAAGTACTTACCTCAGTTTGAAGTATACTTTAAGCAGTATCGATGATGATTTAGGTATTAAAGAGTAATAGTTTTTGTTTTAAGTTTTTTTTCGTTATATTCGCACTGTATCAAATTTCAAATCAATCAAGGAAGAGCTTCAAACAGTCCGACAATTACAACTTATTATACTACTCAAACTTAAAAGAATCTCAAAATACAACCTATACATTACCTAGAAGTAGTAACTTAAAATGATGAACAATATTAGATTTACAATTAATTATCGGAGTTCCGCTTAACTAATCACATTAAAGATTCAAATATACCTATAGGTATTAAACTTTTTTTATTGAAAATGAAGTACTTATAAGAAAAAATCGAACCGTCTCACAACTAGCTCCGAGCGATGGGTCTCGACCCCATGACACTCGAACATTTTATTTTTTAATATTTTTCATAAAATTGTAACACCAATCACCGTATTTCAAATTCTCGAAACAGACAACAAGAACAAGTCATTTCAAAATGGTGTCTTAAGTCAAGCCGAAGTCACTAAATCACAAAGTTGTCACCCCTATCCATATCCTTTGGATGCGAATATTAAAACTTGGAAACTTCTAGAAGTTCCCTTACTCCCAAGTTCTCCCGTCGCGAAGTCCGGTGTTTGAAAAATGAATTGTCTACACTCCAAATATATGGACTTAGTTTCTGCACGAATATGAAAGAAGTCTTAAATTTCTTGAACTAATACCTTAGTCCCTGTCCAGAACTACGCGCGAGTTAGACGCGTTTTAACATACATTGCCCGCGAAGTATTGGCGTTCCGCGTCTTATCTGCCACATTGACAGTGATGTAATGAAAATCGCTGTTAAAATCGCGACGAATTCGCCCTTTCTGGACGAGGTCTATGTCTTTGGGTTTGATTTTTACCCTCGGCCGCCGCACACGAGCCACACGCGACAGCCACAAACGCGCAACTTGAAGCTAGACGAAGAAACATGTGACGACTAGCGGCTTTAACCGTGTGCGGCCAGTGTGCCTACCATCAACTCTTATTGCGGTTTTGTTTAGGACCTAAACTGATCTGCTTCGCTTATTCGTACCACGACAGCTTAATATCAATGACAGCGATTCAGTGATCATTCAATGACATTTCACAGCCGCCGAGCTGTCATCAACTCTTATTTGACTTATAACTCGGCCAAGCTAACATGACACCTGCAGGTTATACCCGTCCCTCTCACTCTCCGGGCATGACAGAATCGAGTGAAAGAGACGGGTAGAAGAAATAAGGACACAAATCGTTCGGTCATTCACATTTAGCAATTCATTTGCGATCCAGTTTTTAGAAGGTCAGAGTACGAAAGAAAGCAATTCATTTTAGGAACCTATTCTGCATCGCGCTATTTTTGAATCGCTGTCTTAAAGTTGATGGTAGGCACCCTGTTCATATAAAATGTATGAAAACTACAGGAAATAGGTCGGTGGCGGCGTTTTGTGGCTGTGGTCGGTGGCCCGTGTGCGGCCAGGCTTATTAAAGAAAAATTTAATAGGCATTTATAGGAAAAATGTGATAGTAAAAAAACCACGAGTCTTGCGAGTACCTTTTAGGTGGGATCACATTTTTCTTACACCAGAATTAATAATTTCACTTAGTAAATGACTGATGATGATCAGGTTATCGCAAACGTATTGGTAATACTTATTTAGTTATTTAAAATATTTATTTGCATTACAGTCCAATTTTCAAATGTTACAATTTTGATCCCAATGATAAAGATTTGACAGGTCGAGTGAAAGTCCATTAAAATTAGAATTTTGAATTTAGAATCTTCATAAAATTAATGGTTTAAGAGCCTTAAATCTTTCGTTATAGTCCAATATTTCTTCAGACTAATCCTTACAGATATTCCACATAAGTTACATTGTGCATTTGACAAAATTGTCCAGGCCTAAAAACATGACAGACAGTTTAGGCATCAACAAAATAAATCTGAGAAATTCATCATATTTACGCAAAAAACAGCAAAACAGATCTAGATCTAGGCAATACCGACTAGGTCTGATTTACATGATCAAAACAGATTGCATAACACGACACGACCTAGGTTGGAACTCGGCCAAACTTCTTTCATCGAGCTGATGGCTTCTAGGCTTAGCTATGGTAGTCTGACCGGTTGTTTTCTTTTTGATATTGAATTTATTCATCACTAGCTTTCCGTCCGCGGCTTTGCCCGCGTGGACTACACGACGTTATCCCGCGGGAACTTGATATTTTTCGGGATATAAAGTATCCTTTGTTTCTTTCCATGCTACAAAGTTTCTGTGTTTCAAATTTCAGCCAAATCCGTTCAGCCGTTTTGGCGTGATTGAGCAACACACATCCAAACATCTAAACTTTCACATTTATAAATTTTAGTAGGATTAGTAGGATTCATAGAATTGAAGTTTATTCTATAAAGAAAATGTTTGGTGGTTGAAATAATAGTATTGAAACGCGTTGCAGCCCGCATCGCACAATTATTTTACTAACCCACGGCTGTAAAAAGGAAAAGTGTTTATAGATTTACTACGCGATAAAAAAGAAGTAATAAATTGGAAAATGAAATGTTATAAATAAAAGAAAACGAGCCATCCTCCAATTAAGTAGCTCCGAAATTGCTCTAAAAATTTCATTGTAATAGCATCAAAGTAAAAGTAATTTGAAGTGTTTAAAATTTAATCGTCAATAATAATTTAATGATTAAATTATTAGTATTATTTATTTTTAGGCTAAAATGTGTTCTAGAATTTTAGTAAGAATCCTTTCATTTAAATACTCAAGAATATAAATAACGATAAAATAACTATATAGGTAATAAAATATTTATAATAAAAATAAACTATAAGAGCATCGACAAGAATCACATGCCAAGCATGTGATTCCTATTGATGGTTACATGGCTACATAAGAAGCAACACAACCTATTTTTACAAGAAAACCACAAGTTTATTCCAAGGTTTACAATACTGCGAAGTTACACTTTGCTACCAGCTAAGTTACGAGCTAAGCACATGCTAACTTACGGCTTAGTTGCCTATTTACTAGACTATAAGTTATTCCTAGAATTTGCCCGATATAGCTGCTAATAACAAAAACTTTTTAACTTGGAATATTATTTGACAGTTGATTATGACTGGCTTCTGTCTGAGACTTAAGTTAAATTAAATTCAGATTACTTAAAACCCTGGCTTGGTTTAATTGAATTGATTGGTTGATCTCGTAACTGTTGTAATAAATACTTTTTTTCATTTTTCATTTTATAATATAGTTGCAAAGCCAAAACTGTGTCCTTCTCAACAATTATTAAGTGTAACTCAAACATGCAAATAAAACAAAATGACTGTCGAACTCGAAGACGCCATTTAACTTTAAATGACAACTAGCGCTCCGCTCACGACTTCGTCTGCGTTGACCCCCTTTTTACCCCCTAAGAGGGGGATATTCCAGAAATCCTCTTATAGTGCTCCCCTACTAATGCCAAATTTCAGCTTCTTGCGCCCAGTAGTTTCGACTGTGCGTTGTCTGTCAGTCAGTCAGTAACACAAGAGTTTTATATTCACGGTAATTTTTTTATCACCCCGTATAATTTTAGGGATTATTCTACTCATGAAAACAAACAACTTTTGTTATGGAACCAACACTGAAATCGGGAAAAAAAATCAGCTGTTCCACACAAAAGTGCATTAGAAATAATGCCTTTCGAAGCACGGAGGTGCTCGAGATCATAAAGTTGGTCACCCATCCCATGACAGACCATGGCAAAAGCTGCTAAGATTCCACAACCGCATACTGAACATGCTCCTCTCGCATTTATAACACCAGAACTATAAATAAACTATATCTAATAACACTAAAATTAAACATTCTAATACATCAAGTTCCACACTTAACTGTAGCGTGGAGCTAACAAACCAGTATTATTACTCATAAAGCCAGCCTCACCAACCTATGGTGTCTCTGTAAGCGGTCGCTACGTGCAACAAATGCATACTAACCTGTTTCATATGCAGGTTGCATTGGGGCTGGGGTTTCCTGTAGGGTTGTGTGAAATGGATAACAGGCAATATCATGTACATTGATCTGAGTAAGAAGCTTAAGTGCTTGTGTTACGGATGACGGAAGCGAGGAAGGTATTACAAATACACACATACATGTCTCTATTCATACCGAACAAACAAAATTTTTTTTTTAGGTATATAAGCAAAAAGTACTAAACTGAACAGACTGACTGAAATTACAGATTTCATGATATTTTATGAAGAAAACTTACGTCATTTTTGAAACTAAATTTCTAGAAAACCGGTAATTCTGAGCCATAACATGTAGAAAAAGGCCTGTTTAAAAGTTGAAGTGAAAAATATCAATGTCACATAGATATTGCGTGTGTGACAACCCTTAATCATAATCTTGCCACGAATAGTTCTAGATATTATGACACCTTAACAAGCCCTGAATTGTACTACTTGTACTCCCGCTATCATTTCCAGTAACCGACTTAAAGCTATGTACATTTATAACAGTGTTTTAGAACAAGAAGGTTCATTCTAAAATAAACTAGGGACCCGCCTCGGCTGGGTTGCAATGAAGATGTATCTATATTTATATAAAAATAATTTGCTGTTCGTTAATCTCGCTTGGATATTCAGTTCCGTATTCTATACACCATGGGATGGGAATCGCAGGTTAAGGTGGTTCGATGAGCTCAGTAGCGCCACCAATGGAAATAAATCATTTACGATTTACTTATCAAGGGCTTAGAATTTATAAAAGTTTCGGTTATTTTGCGCAAATAGTAGTAAAATGCAATTTTTTATTGTTTTTTCATGGCCTCAAATATGAGCATTAAGTTATGGATCTCGATATTGCTAAATGTGGCCACTTTTGGCACTATTAAGATTCACGACTTATTGCGTAAGTTTGAGTTCTTAAAAGTATATTTATAAAATGCATTTTTCTCTTTTATTTGCGCAAAATAACCGAAACTTTTAATCTAAGCCTTTAATAAAATGTAATTGATTTATTTCTATTGGTGGCGCTACTGAGCTCATCGAACCACCTTAAGGCAATATTATTCTGTAGTTCGGGGCCTTCCGTTTGGTCCCCCCCCCCCCCCACCCCCCTATAGGCGTAAATGGCCATGTTATCACGGCACATTGTACTATTCGTATAACGTATTTCTAAAATATATTATCTTCGCCGTACTTGATGCCATTTTCGACTTTCAGTTTCCACCTTATTAAACCTTTAAATTAAATATGATTCGAGGTTTTATCAATAATACAACAAAAAACTCGGTTTGCTTATTTCGGGAAAAAAATATTTCATGCTTTTTTATATTATTTTTGAAGTCTCATAAAAATAATATTTCATCCTCTAAAATAACAAAACACGATCAATCAATCAATTTCCTCTTAAAACATAAACAACACCAAAAACACACAATGCAAAGAAGCTTTTACATTAAATATCTACTCAATTCCATTTAAAATAAAAAAATAAGCATTCAACTTGATTATGCAGTTATGAAATTAAACCTTTTAGTTTGCCAGAATTCTGATTACAACGCAACGCCATATTGAATGCAAGCTAGCGAAATTCAATATTACAACACGGGAGATGAATCCATTACTGATATATTCTATGATTTTATGCAGTTAGGATGACTTACAAATTGATTTTGGATTTTATATTAATTGGTTGAAGGTTTGATTTAGCTAAATTGATGTATTGATTTCAGAATTCCAGTTTATTTACAATGCTTTAGTTTATATTACTAAAGGAGATCAGTCACGCTTCATACATGTTTGGACCAAAAAAAAAAAGTATCGGCCAACGAAAAAAATTCTGATAATCGATTACATTTTACGTGGTGAGTGAATCCGTTTTGCGATCGTATTTATACCAAAAATAATGACATTTTTAAACTTGAATAACTGCTTGGCCGCTAATCGTACACTGTTGACGTCATAACAAAAAATTATCGTTACACTGTTTACAATAGTAATGTGCATTTTTTTTTCGTTGGCCGCACTTTGGCCGTGCGGTATTCAAGTTTGAAAATAAAGAGAAAAAAATGACATTTTCAAACTTGAATAACTGCTTGGCCGCTAATCGTACACTGTTGACGCCATAACAAAAAATGATCGCTACACTGTTTATAATAGTAATATGCAATTTTTTTTCGTTGGCCGCACTTTGGCCAAGCTGTATTCAAGCTTGAAAATGAAGAAAAAATGTCATTTTCATACTTGAGTAACTGCTTGGCCGCTAATCGTACACTGTTGACGCTATAACAAAAAAATATCGTTACACTGTTTACAATAGTAATGTGCAATTTTTTTTCGTTCGCCGCACTTTGGCCGAGCTGTATTCAAGTTTGAAAATAAAGAGAAAAAAATGTCATTTTAAAACTTGAATAACTGCTTGGCCACTAATCGTACACTGTTGACGTCATAACAAAAAATGATCGTTACACTATTTACAATAGTAATCTGCAAATTTTTTTTGTTGGCTTCACTTTGGCCAAGCTGTATTCAAGTTTGAAAATAAAGAAAAGATGTCATTTTCAAACTTGAATAACTGCTTGGCCGCTAATCGTACACTGTTGACGTCATAACAAAAAATGATCGTTACACTGTTTACAATAGTAATATGCAATTTTTTTTCGTTGGCCGCACTTTGGCCAAGCTGTATTCAAGCTTGAAAATGAAGAAAAAATGTCATTTTCATACTTGAGTAACTGCTTGGCCGCTAATCGTACACTGTTGACGCCATAACAAAAAAATATCGTTACACTGTTTACAATAGTAATGTGCAATTTTTTTTCGTTGGCCGCACTTTGGCCAAGCTGTATTCAAGTTTGAAAATAAAGAGAAAAAAATGTCCTTTTAAAACTTGAATAACTGCTTGGCCACTAATCGTACACTTTTGACGTCATAACAAAAAATGATTGTTACAGTATTTACAATAGTAATTTGCAATTTATTTTCGTTGGCCGGCACTTTTACTTTTTTCGTCCAATTTGACTGATCTCCTTTTGATGTGTCAATTTTGTAATTTTGTGCGTAACATTTTCTAAAAAAGTAAATTTTTAAATATGATATCTAATAGGGTATTTCAATGTTGTTGATATGTAGATATTTAATTATAAAGTTAAAAATATAACATTTAAGAATTACAAATGTGAAATAAGTTTTTTGTAAAAATTTCATTTTCATGACAAGCTTTTTTGCTGACAGCACTTAAATATTGTAATGTCATCTAAACCAAACCTGTATACAAAGTTTTAGCTCCATCGGACACTGGGAAGTGGGTCAAATTAAGCTTGCAAGATTTGTTCCCTACTAACTAACAAACTAACTAACTAAAATGGCAAGTTAAATAAAAGCTTGTAAAAATAATAATAGTCGTCACTTGTTTCTTTTTCTAGCTTCAAGTGGCGGCGTTTGTGACATCATCACATACATTGTACCAACAATACCAAAGTAAGCTTGAGCACTAGGTGTTATGGAGAGGTGCTTTGTAATTTACAGTTGCACTGCGAAAGATGGTCTGATAAAGACGCAATAATTTTTATTAATGGACAATGGATATATCACATTATAAGCTTTTGAGCGCTTTAGTGTTTTGGAGAGGTGTTATAGACTGCAGTCTGCGAAAGTTGCTCTGATATAGAACGCAAGAAGTTCATTTAAAGCTGGTAACATAACATGCTCACAGTATGGTACAACTTCTAACGAAAACTAAGAGTAACAGATAACAAAAACAAGAAGGATACGGTCAAATACTACTGTCAAACGATACCCATAGTTCTCGATTTTAAACGGCCGCCGCGCCATCAATCACACACAGCTACTCCCACCATTCATCTTGCCCGTATGGGAGGGGATAGGGAAAAAATTGGCCAATCATAAGCGAGGGGAGATGGTGAAGGTTCTGTATAAACAAAAATAATAGCCGATTTTGCGTGAGTAGTCTGTTGAATATCTTTAGAGATTGCTTTTAAAGCTCTTAATTTTTAATATGGCCCGTATTTTTCGATAGATTATTGATTTAAGAGAATCTTTTAGGCAGACTTAAAAAAAAACTTCAAAAATATTTATTAGTTCCTCAACAAATATACCTACCTAGTTACATTTTAAATTGAAACAAAAGAAAACAAAGTAAAACTAAAAGGGTCACTGCTCAGCAAAAGTTGCAGCATGAACATCATCTGCAACTCTGATAATTCTGCAGTTGTTAAGTAAAATAACTGTTAAGTTGACTTTAATAACTCTCATAAGTGGACCTTCCCGGGTTTTATATGGTGTTGAGTCAACCCATATCGATCTCAAATAGAGCAAATACGGTTGAATATAAAGAATTATTGTGGCCATTTTGCAGAAGCTTATGTTCTATAGTCCGATAGGCAAATCATTTTATGCAATGCGGCTTTACGTTTGGTTAATATCACACTTTCGATACGTAACCCTAAAAATTCTTGCGCGGTCCGAATTATTCATGTAACTATATGGCGGAAAAAGCGATCAGACCCTATACGAGGTCTGCAAGGGCGAGAGTTGCTTAATTTGGGCTTTTGGCCTTCTTGCAACATTTAGTTGCTAATTCATCTTTTTCTTTCGATTTGGACGTAAAGGAATGCAAGTTGGTGCTATCGGGAAAGGAACCTTATGCATACTTTGGGCTTTTGGCTTCCTTTTAAAATATAGTTGCTAATTCATCTTTTTCTTGACATTCGGATGTAAAGGAATGCCTTATTGGGCCATTGTACCTAGATTGTTTAAAACAGCAAAAAATATTTATTGGAAACAGCTTCTGTACCTTGTTAGTTTTATTTTTATGCTAACTGATCATATATGTCGACATTTAATATATTTCTTGTTAATATTTTTTGATCAACTTATGTAAATATCTATAATATATCACCCACTACGAGGCCAATGCGGGTAGTGGGTATTAATAACTGCCAATGCAGCCGGGACCAACAGCTTAACGTGCCTTCCGAAGCACGGAGGAGCTCGAGATGAAAAGTTTTTGGTCACCCATCCCGTGACCGACCATTGCGAAAGTTGCTTAACCTCAAAGATCGCAGACTTGTATAACAACAATCAAATCGGTAACCCAAACAGACCGTTTGACCGCAATCAATATTTCAGTTCCATACCCATTCAACCCCTTAACACGCAGACACAAAAACGAAACGTTAGAATGCCCAAATTGGACATCGATCCAGGTCCCACGGGTACTAACACATCAATCAAAACTGGTGTACGAAATAAAGGAAAATAGTAAAAGCTCTTGAATCATCATCATCATCATCAGCCATTTAATGTCCCCACTGCTGGGGCACTGGCCTTCCTTATGGATGAATAAGGAGAATGAGCCATGACCCACCACGCGGGCTCAGTGCGGATTGGTGGGTATTAACGACTGCAAGTGCAGCCGGGACCAACGGCTTAACGTGCCTTCCGAAGCACGGAGGAGCTCGAGATGAAAAGTTTTTGGTCACCTATCCCGTGACCGACCATTGCGAACGTTGCTTAACCTCAACGATCGCAGGCCGAGCGCGCTATCCACTGCGCCACGGGCTCCTCGAATGGTTTGGGTAATTAGTTAATAAAATGGAAACCATACAAATTTTAATTTAACCGCCTCTGTGGCGGTCTGTGGTACACACCACCGGTATCAGACCCAGAGATCCCGGGTTCGATTCCCAGTGGGGGTACATATTGTATTCGGGTTGGTTGGTGGTAGGGCTAGTTTAAAGTCCGCCTGGCTAGCTACCACCATCTTATTTAAGTCTGACGCCATAACACCATCCATAATGAAAGCTTGTGCCCCAGAAGTAGGGCCACAAAAACACAGCTGATTATAAAAGCTCTCGATTGTGACACTTAAGCTTAATTTCCAGGGAAGGGAAGTTGTGGTAAGGATTGTTGATCATTATTAGTACCTTGGTAGGTAGGGCAGGTACCCTTTGTGGTAATTTTTTGACTTTTAAGCACTAAGTACTAAATGGTATTTAGGTATTTAAGATACAAATTATATCTTAAATTATAGATAATTTATCTACCTTTAAAGGTACATTTTTCAAATTTATAAAAGTAAAATAGTTTTTTTAATATTACACACAATGTGTGAGAGGTGCCAAATGTACCGGTTTTGGCCACTTACTGATAGTTAAACGTTTGTAAGTATTGCGAAAAATCAAAACCAAACCCAGGTAAAATCAATATATTCTAATGCGCTAGAAACCAGTCAATTGCAATACAATAATTTAATTGTAAAAAAAACAAAGGTTTTTAAAGTATTTCATCTAAAACATAAAATTTTCATACAAAACATTTTTTCAAACAGAAAATGGAATTTATTGAAAAAAAAATTATGACATAAGGAACTCTAACGGTTGTTATTATTACCTTAAAATACCTTATTTTAATTGCCTTTATCACAAATGGCTAAAAGTTGTTTAGAAAACTTTTAGAGCAAAAAGTGGCCAAAACCGGTACGCCTGCCCTACTTTAAAGAAATAATAATAATAAACTTGTATTATTTGCGTAACAACCTTATTTCAAGCAAAAATAATCACACTCATAATAACATACTCATTAGAATCACTAACAATCCAAGCCGGGCAACACATTGCGCAGCAATTACGTATCCAAGATGAAGTTGGCAACATTATTTTAAATTTTTCAGTATTACCAGTCGTAAAAAGGCCCCTCTCTGCCAAATTAGCCGACTACTATAATTTCAAATGCAAATTGTACAAAAGGAAAGAATGGGCGTAATTCGAATGAGGGTGAGGCTATTGCAGACAAAGAGATTTTTATAGAAACATAGAATTTGAGATTCCCGAAGGAACGCTTAGGAATATTAAGCAGTAACCTTGAATGTAGAGATGTTACATTTGTTGATATAAGAGGATTCTTAAACTAAGTTTTGCCGCAGAAAGTTGTTTCGTTTGCTAATGCCAATAGAATAATTCTCTCTTCAATCAAATATAAGTCTTTCTTTCAAAAGGGAATTTTAATTCATGCAACCTTTTCAACAAAATATATTAACAAGAATGAGTAAAATTTCTTGCATAAGATAAAAATTACTCTTAAATGATTCATCGGTAATTACCACCGATTTCATCCGCATAAACTTAACTAAGGGACCTACTTGGGGTATATATGCCTAATTCTCTTTTATAATTGGGTTATCACACGGATCCTATCTTTCTGATACGTCTACAGATTAAGTCTGCAGCGTTTTAATATAAGTTAATTTTTGAAATGATGACATAAAGCTTCATAAATAACGAGAAAGGTACAACCGAGTCCTTATAAACGTCAACTGGACTCAAGTTCAAAAGGAGAACGTTGTTTGTTAATTTCCTGCAAAAGTCTTCTCCCAGTCCGAAGACAGTGGCAACCCAAACATTATTTCTGTCTGTGACACCGCCGCGGAAATTGAAAGTCAAGAAGCTAGCAACATTATAAACGTCACTTTGACATTAAAAGCTTTATTTCCCAGATGCATTCGACGCTAAGACGCAAATGTATCTTTTCTTTTTAATCCTTGTTTTGAAAAGGGATTTTGGCATCTCACTTTAGCGTAATAATTTATAGGATTATCAAAGCTGTCTTTATTATTTGTTGCGGATGAAAATATGTGTTGCTTTTTTTGTTTTTAGGGGACGACGGTTTATTTCAATCTCGTTTCTTATTGGCATGTTTCTGCCTATAATAGTTTTATGACTTAGGTTGGGGATATTTCAGCTTATTTCAGTATTATTTTATTTCCACAATTCTGTTGCAGTTCCGCATCAACGAATTTCGATTAGTACGAGTAAAATCGGTCCTATTTAATGGGAATACCACTATGAGAAGCTTCGATCAACAATAACACCTAGCTCTAGATACATAGTTGGAGTGACAGACATGGCCGAGCGTATACTCCCACTTGAGAGTATAATTATAAGTAGATTATTTTGACAGTGTCAATAATACTAAGGTATTTCAAACTTGGAACGGTTCCTGTCATTTATAATGTAAGATCGTAACATTCGTAACCTTTTTTCTCCGTTTAAAAAAAAGTCAGTCTGTGCCATGTAAATTTTCATTTAGTTCGTGAGCCTTCATCTAGTACTATTGTTGATCGAAGATGAGAAGTAATATTCATAACTGCCTTTGTGGTCTAGTGGTACACACCACCGGTATCAGATCCAGAGGTCCCGGGCTCGATTCCCAGTGGGGGAACTTATTGTATTCGGTTTGGTTGGTAGGACTCGTTCAAAGTCCACCTGGCTAGCTATCACTCTTCTTCATTTTCTCTAAGTTTGATGCCATGACAACAATGGCAGCTACTTAACTGCCGGAACACAACAATGCTGAAAACATCTTATCTCTACAGCCCCCCTAGACAAGTGGCTTTCTATTATCGAATTCGCCAGTAGAATAGAAAGAAAATGTATGGGATTGACATTAGCGGTCACGTGACATTTCGATCGCAAATGTCAATCCCATACATTTTCTTTCTATTCTACTGGCGATATCGATAATAGAAAGCTACTTGTCTACAAGGGCTGATAAGACAACCTCCTTGGCAATTGAGAATTCAGGGAGTAGTACGTTTTCATATTCAGCCTTATCATCACTAAACATCAGGTGTGATAAAGGATAAGTACTACCCAGTTGTAGATTAAAACAAAGATTGAGACGGCGCACTTCAAGCAATTTTATAATAGGTATATTAGCGCTAAACTCGCGACTTCGTCTGCGTGGGCCCCCTTTTTACCCCCCTTAGAGGGGGAATTTCCAAAAATCCTCTCTTACTGCTCCCCTACACTCCCCAAGGAACATAAATGCCAAATTTCAGCTTCTTGCGAACAGTAGTGCGTTGTCTGTCAGTCGTCAGTAACGCTAGAGTTTTATATTTACAGATTTGAATCATCATTAATTACTTAATTTAATATTGCAGTGACGGCTGACAGTAAGTATTCTGAGCTCTCGTTAGCTTTTATGATCATGTCAGTTTTGAGTATACAAAAAAAAGATACGCAGTACCTATCTTATTTCATACTCGTATTTATTTGCAGAGAATATTGTGTACGTTTTCTGTACAACGAATACCGTAAAGTTTCACATATATTCCGTTATTTCACCGACATTTAATACCACAAAAGGTGCGTATTGCAAAATAAAGCTCCAGCAGATAGGAAATAAAATATATGGTACCTAACAGACGCCCCACAAAGTGTGGAATATATTTTATAGACTAGAATAGACATTGGACAAAGGAATCTTGCTCTAAAGTTTTATTCTGAACAAAATCAAAATGCCATTGGCATATTTCTAGCTGGAAGACCTTCCTATCCCGTCTTCGTGATAAAATGTGTAATGCCCGGATTACTGTGAAGCTTCTACAAAGAGATGGTCTGTGATATCGATATTTTCCTTATTCTATAAAAAAAAGTAGACTTTATCAATGCAATTCTTATTGGAAACCTTTTTTGCATATGACTCGGTTATATTTAATCAAGGAGGTTTTTTACTTATGTAGTAATAAAATAGACGTTTATAAAACTTTTTTCTGACTGATTTATTTGACAAAGTGGTAATCTTTGTGTTGTTGTTTGTGTCAGGAAATATCTAGAATAGGTTTTCTCCTTCTCGTTCCTTAGATGTTAAACGGGCCAACTAAAAGAGTAGAGTCAAAAGACGTTATCTATTTGTCTTGGTGACAATGATAGCTATCATACTTATAGGATAGATAAGTATCAAACAGAAAATGAATGAAGACAGGAGGTAGTGATAGGTCTCTTAACGGTTAACCAAAAGCTTAATTTGTAATATCCTACATTGGGTACAGTCCTACAATGTGTAATTCTTAGGAGTTAAAAAAAGTAACAACTCTTATATTTTATCGATACAACCCCCTACCTTGTTCAATAAATTTTATCGACCATAATCGCCAATTTATCGATACCGTGCAGTATTATAGAATATGTCGACTCGCATCACTAAAGAAATATGCGATTTCCATAAACGCGTCACAGAGGGCTGTTGCAATTATTTAGTGATTAGGCACAACTGCTCTAGTTCGTAAGTTCAGTCGTGACCTTGCACAGTCATGATGAATTATGACGCCATAACGGCGAGGCAGTAATATAACTCCTGGTTATGCATTAATTAATATAAGAATGGAATTCCTCTTCATTTGATAAAAGACGTTACTTGGTGCAAGTTTTCTTCTTCTTATCGTGTCAAAGGTAGATATTTTGAATGATGTTTTGTCAGTAGATCGCGACGTCTCAACCTCTAATAGACTGGCCTCATAAAAGTCATGTTGGATGCAAGCAGTGGAGAGGTTTGGATAACTGAGTCTGCAAGTCTATATCTAAATATTAAAAAAGAAACAAAAACTAATAGCTTACCTTCGCCACCTTGCATTTTCAGCTATCTTTCATCCACTCTACTCGTGTGTCGCCCGCACATGGAGCATCCTAAAGAGTTGTTACACCGCGCACCGAATGAAACATTGATACAGTCCACCCATTACATTTAATACTTGGAGAATGACGTTGATTTTTTTACATTTTTATACAAATTTATCATTTAGTAATTAGGCACAACTGCTCTAGTTCGTAAGTTCCGTCGTGCTCGTGACCTTGCTCATGCTCAGGCATGATGAATATGACACAATAGCAGAATGGAGATGCAGTAATATAAATCTGAGATTAAGAATTATTTAATTTAAAAAAGAGTGAATTCGTTGATGTTGCTGTATGAAATGAAACAGGGAGAAAAAGCAGCCCTTGACAAGTTTCTTGCTGGTTCTTCTATGATTAAAAAAATTTCGAAGCTCAAAGCTTCTTTGCGTTCAAGAGCTTGTAGTGTAGACTGAAATTTATAAATTGTAAATTTAGATAATTTTTCAATTTATAGTGAGCTCTAAAAATTGTATTTGTTGGTTAAATAACTATAAGCAAAATTTTATACATTTTTGAATACTTTATTGGCAACTATTTATAACCACATGTTACTTACTTACTTACTTTGTAACACTTCACTGGTAACACGTTAATATTCGTGATTTACAAGCCACTTCACATTGGTGTTTAAACTATTTGATTAATAGTAACTTGTAAGTTTTGCCAACTGTAAGTTTGCCAGTGAATTTAGTTTGTCCAAAAATTTGATAACTGTAAATTATATGTTGATGTCTGTAGCCACAGCCATCTCTATCGTCTTCTACAAGCCATGCGCATAAAGTTGGCAACGTAGTTTTAAGTGAACCGATTTGACACCGTTTGCACCGTTTGACAGGTAAACAGCGAGTAAACCTCGAGTACTGAATCCTATGGAGATGGCATATCTTCTATACATCTATACATATAAATAAAATTGGAGTGTCTGTTTGTAACATTAAAAAACCGCTTTTTATACGTGCATATGATTAAATATACGGTACATATACCAAAATGACATGTTTTTCAATTTTAGTCTGTCTGTCTGTTTGTTCCGACTAATCTCTGAAACGGCTGGACCGATTAATACGACAATTAGAAGAAGTTTAAAATTGAATTCCAAAATTTTCTTACATTGTGACTTAGTTACACCTCACTTTTTCGTAGGTATGCCACCTCCATAGGATTTAGTACTCAGAGGAGTAAACCGGTTCACAGCAATGTTGCCGTTCCGTATCATAGCATGGCTTGTAGAAGACGATAGAGACGGCTGTGCTGTAGCCCAAGCACGGAAAACGATCGTTATGGTAACCGTTTTATCGTGATCGTATTATTTTGCACAAAAACCAGAGCAGCGCCTCTTTCGGTCGAATTAGGAACTGAAATTCAATACATATATGACAGCAGCAATTTGATAGCTTTTGAAGGACGGTATAGTTAAATTACAAGTTTCTTATTAACTTGCCATGTTAGTAAGTTAGATGGGGACAAATCTGGCAAGCTTAATTTAACCCACTTCTCAGTGTCCGATGGAGCTGAAATTTTGTATACAGCCCCCCTAGACAAGTGGCTTTTGAGAGAGACAGCGATTGAAATGTCACGTGACAGCTAATGTCAATCCCATACATTTTCTTTCTATTCGACTGGCAAATTCGCTTATAGAAAGCCACTTGTCTAGGGGGGCTGGTTTGGTTCAGATGACAATACAATATTAAAGTAGGTACTTACACTCAGCAAAAAAGCTTGTCGTAAAAATGAAATTTTTACTAAACACTAGTATTCAATTATCGTAAGTAAAAATAGTTTTCTTGCAGGGGCAACAGATGGTAGATTCTATCTGCTATCTTATACCTTGTTTGCTGTAATATTTACATCTAAGTAATGTAACTTGTTTTATCAGCGATATTTACAAAACGTTTTAACTATAGATCCTTATTTTATAACAAAAACTGAACAATTATGCGTCCCATTAAGCAAATGTTGTTAATCAGCGGTTATAGCTATTTCCCTTAATAGCGCCAAATGTTTCCTATAATACGTTACATTTAATACGTAATTATCTAACTACACGCCTTGTCAAATTGGACCCTGTGTCGCAGGCAATAAAGAACAATTTCGTCTGATGTCTTTCTAATTTGATTTCTGTACAGTCACACGCATGTGTTCGAATCTGAACACATGTGGCGGGAATCTTTGGATTTAACGGTACATGATGGCTGTTTTGTTGTGAGGGTGTAGGAGTTACATAGTTTCACGTTTGTTTTTAAATATGCCTAGTTACTACTACTTACTTCGCTGGCTCAGCGACCCGAAGTGGAGCGTGGCCTCCGATGTCAAAGCACGCCATTTTGTTCGGTCTTGCGCCAGTTCCGACCACTCAGCCACGTTGAATTGGTTTAGGTCTTTGGCGGCTTCATCCTTCTAGCGATATCTCGGACTGCCTACCGGTCGACGCCCAGTTGGTAGCCCCAGATACGCTCTTTTGCTCGATCCTCTCCCATTCTTTCAACGTGTCCTAGCCAGCGAAGTCGGGACGATTTTATTTGACCTATAACGTTCGGCTCGGACACTAGCTCTTCTATTTCCAAGTTAAAATACGTCTAGTGGTTTTTCTGTATTTAGTTAGTAGGAACTTTATGGGAAAAGTGGTTTATCTTAAAAAAAAAAATAGTTTGTTTTTCTTAAGCTTTATACATTACATCACACCTTGGTATTTTTCCGTATTTGGATCGATTTTGGAACCGATTTTCCGAACACCCTTTAACTCTTGAAAATTTTCTTAATCTGTAACGAATTAAAAAATAGCTGATGTTTTGTTTCATACATATAACATAACCTAAAAGAATAGTTATTACTTTCTAAAGTCACTAATAAGGACGGGATTTTGATGATGAATATCAAGTATCGTGTCAAAACACGAGGAGACCGTGGCGCAGTGCTTGGCGCGCTCGGCAGCTGATCGTTGAGGTTAAGCAACTTTCGCAATGGTCGGTCAAGGGATGGGTGAACAAAATCTTTTCTTCTCGAGCTCCTCCGTGCTTCGGAAGACACATTAAGCCGTTGGTCCCGGCTGCATTTGTGGTCGTTAATACCCACCAATCCGCATTGGGCTCGCGTGGTTGGTCATGGTCCATTCTCCTTATCCATCCATAAGGAAAGCCAGTGCCCCAGCAGTGTGGACATTAAATGGCCCATGATGATGACTACCAAAACATAATTGTAATATTCACATGACACGACCGTACTGCAGTACCAAAAATATTTTAATATTACTACGTACCAGTACATTACTCCACCTCCGAACCGAAAATTCTAAATGATATAACTGAAAATGGTTTTCAACAAACTTTCGCTGTATTTCTATAGCTTCCCCGTTTTCTCTCGTTGCGTAGGTATTCGACTGTAGAATTGTGGGTCTTCAGGTCCTACTGTGTATGACCGCCTTTATAAAAAAAAACAGCAATGCTATTGTTTTATCCCTTATGCAACTTTTGCAAAGGTCAAAATTCGGATGGGTGGCGGAAAGAGAACTGTTTTAAGGTTTTGCTTAGGAAAAATGTGATAGTAAAAACACGAGCACTATTAGTAACTTTCAGGCGGGAGTTACTTATAGGACTCGTTTTTTACTATCACATTTTCCCTATACTTACAGAATTGCATTGTGAATGCATACAAATAATTTAAAATCTCAAGGTTCTGATTATTCTAAACTCGACATTTCATTATTAAATAAATTTAATCCTTAGGGGTTTCCTTAAATTAGGGACGTTGAACATAATGTACAGGGATGAATTTGGTGACCACGTGTGGCTGGTCCGCTATTTTTTTTTAAACTAGGGTAGCACAATACATATTCAATTTCGGATAGCGACTGCAAGTGCGAAAAAAACTAAGAGATGATTCACCGTATTCGTCAGCATAACTAGCATTTTCCAAAGATTTTCCAATCGTGGTTGCCAGTCATGTTAAAAGAAAGATAAAAACAACAAACATTCCCATCGCAATATTTTCTTTCTGCAAAATGGAACGGATAATACTTCGATAAATAAACAAACGCAAACAAAAAGTCATAAGCAAAACGCTTCATAAAAAGTGCCTACAAACATACCCTTATTACAACAACATAAGGTGCACAGCACAACCACACTCATTTTAAGTAATTGATATTGCCTGATATTAAAATGGAAGAATCCATGTTGCGGTCGCATGTCTACTTAGACAAACCGCGAAATGCCTGTGTGAGGATTCAGGAAGCCCAGACGTATCGAGTTATGTCTGACTTGCGGTTAATATTAATATGGAGGATTATCTTTGAGTTCTTTTTAAGTCTTTCGCTAATCCGAAGAATATCGAGTATTTATTTATTTCTAACATCACTGACTTTGTATTCTATTCTTCTATTCTATTTTGTGGTTTGTTGACATACAGCTTCGACTTCAATAACTCCATAAAAGTCAATCTAAAGGTGTTACATCACACGATCTAGAAGGCCAATTCTGATCACCGAAAGGAGAGAGTACACGACCTGTGTCTCATGCAGGCAGGAATTGAATTGTTTCAGGGGCTATATGGTATGTGGCACCATGTTGTTGTCACCAGGTATTGGCCACATCTATATTATCCAATTTCTGCGCTAAGAACTGTGGTTACATGTCAATGTATATCAAAATTGTACATACCTTACCTTGTACATACTTGAAACATGTAAGCTAGTGAGAAATAACTTAAACCTATTTGTCAAAAGCGACGATAACTACACTGGAGCAATGACTTTAAGGAAGAGAAATAAATTTGTTCTACCTAAGACTAGCATGACATTATTTGGTTCAGGACCTTACTCAATGGCGATAAAACTCTATAATAGTCTACCAAATTATATTAGAGATCTTGAAAAATATAATAAATTTGTAAAATGTCTAAATAGTTACTTAATTGATAAATGTTATTATAAACTTAACGAATTTTATAAACCTATGCAATAATATTATAATATGATAATTGATAATAATAATGATAATACATAATTTAATATAAGTAAGTACTTATAATAGGAACGTCATAATATAATTTTAATTTCTAATGTTATGCTACTATTTTTGTTTTGTATATTTATATTTTAGAGACAATATTTTATTTTTAGTTTGAATATAATTTTAATTTCTTTACAATTACTAGCATGCAGTATTAAATAATATAATTATTGTTATGTCCTTACAGGGCTCATGTGTATGAACCAAAACTTAGTGTAAGATCTCAAATGTACCACATGAAATGCAATTAATAAATATATTCTATATATAAATTTGAACAGTGTTGTCTACTATAGAGTTCAGTTTAGTGCTGTCTGCCAAAAATAAAAATACTTATTTCCTTATTAACATTTACAAAAAGTCGTAAGATGTGACTGATATGAAGACTATGGAAGTAAAATTATGACTTAAGTCCAAATAAAAATTGAAATAGTAAAACGAGGTAGGTAGCTAAGTGACAAAATAAAAACTAGTGGACTTTTTTTGACTTCACTAGGACTTATAAAAAAAAATTAAACAAACCCGACAAAACAAAAGGCCTAGTTAATTGAAATCCAAGCACAAAAACCATAGGACCCACGACAGTCACATAGCTCAATCGTAAAAAAACAACATTGTAACTAGAATTTAAAACTGCGAAATGGCGGCACTTCCGCCGCCGGATATTGAGCGAGGCATCGGAATATTCTATTTTAAATATCTACCTTAATTATCTCTGGCAAGTTTCGAGCCATTGCGCGGGGAATTCCATCACTTCAACTGTCTGTTATTTTTTGTATGTTTTTATTTAAAATACGAATTCGTAAATGAAAACTGTTTGCTAATTGTTTTTTCTTTTTTGTTACAGGTATGTCAACTTTTGCCAGTGTTGAAGTTAGAACGGTCGTTAGTAAAGGTAGGTGAAGGATATTAATCCTTCAGACTTAGTAAAATAATCGTAATCAAATTTCAAACAAAACACGGTGGCCAAATATCTTCAACATCGATGGTCACCTTCAATCCAATTAATTATACCAATGTTATGTTAATGGGAACTAAAATGGCGGACGATAGGCAACGCGTCATCACTTCAGATACCAAGGGCACTACCACAAGCTGTGAAACTATGTTTAAAGTAACATTGTAAGCGAGATAGTGCTACATGCATTGTATACCTCTGTCCTTTAAATTCTGCGATGACAGCTGATGGTAGACCCCCAGGACAGACCTAAATAAACATTTGGCACTAATGAAAGAGCCCTCCCAGCCATTTCCAGTACAATTAACAACTTCTTGAGATGTAATTGGTTTTGCAGCAAAGCAAATAGTGAGGTTAGAGATCTGAGAATATTATTAGGTGGACATTTTGGGTGTAAATGTTAGGCTGATGACATTATTTTTAATTCAATTTATTTCAAGTTGTTTTTGCCACTTACTGTATTTTTATGTAGATTCCTTGGGTTTTCATATTTAAACCCACATTCTTTCAAATCACAATTAATACTAACGTGCGAATGCTACAGTTTCATCATCATCATGTCAACCGAGCGAGACCACCACTGCTGGGCATAAGCCTCCCTCAAGGTTCTCCATAACCCGCATCCAGCGGCCTCCCGCGACAGCCGCTGGATGCGGGTTGTAGAGATCCTATAGATCGTCGGTCCACCTTGTAGGGGCCTGCTAGCGCCCCCTGCCCCGCCGTTACCATAGCCGCTACCTTAGTTAGGGACAGCGGGTCCGATTTATTTGGGGGGGGGGGGGGGGGGGTTGCCATAACTGCCACGCTTGGCTTGCGGGTTGGTGATCGCAATACGACCTGCTGTTACAGGGAGACGCTGCTGCCCATCTCCTGATGGCAGTTTTCCCTGTGTCGGCTCTTACGACACCCACGGGAAGAGAGGGGGTAGTGCTTTTTTTTCTGAGCCGGCACTACACGGCACACTCAGTGTCTCATGCTTTTATCTAATTTTATTTAGTTCAAGAAATTCATTTTAATTCAGAAGTTAGTAGGTAAATTCCATTACTTACCTAACTTTATTTATTCTTACGATTACTTAACGATAGCTTCCTGTACTAGGTATTTTAAATCATCAAAATTTGGCTATCGTTTTGCAATTAACTTTCGGCGATTTTATATTATCTACTTAATAGATTTTAATATAAACTACTTACTATTGATTCTCATTCTCATATTTTCAAAACTCATTAAGTAACATCTTACCGGTCCGCAAACAACGAGTGCAGAGAGTAGGGTAACCACACGGCTACTAACGAGTTGTAATCTACGGACGAACATGTGGCCCGATCGCGATCTGTCACTCCTTTGATTAATGAACACTCCCCTCTCTTCATCGCCTCCCTTAAACAGTAATTCACCTACAAAACTCGTATTTTCAGTGTCTGAAAATATTATGAGTTTCTGATAGTAGTATATTGAAACAAAAATTAAGGTTTAAAATTACTAACAATTTATATGGATATTGAACTAAAAAACAACTATTCTCTAAATTGCTAAGACTCCTGTCTTATACTTTACCAAGTACCAACAACCTTTAGTTTACTGCTTCACTTTTCTACCAATAGAGCTTCCGAGACGTACCTTTGTACAAAATTTTTTGAGTCATTAAAATAGGTGCATCTCAATAATTAGTCAAACAATTTAATGCACATTTTAGGGTGACCACACGGCTACTAACGAGTTGTAATCTACGGACGAACATGTGGCCCGATCGCGATCTGTCACTCCTTTGAGTAATGAACCCTCCCTTCATCCCCTCCCTAAAATACCCACCTACTAGTGAAACTTTAAAGCGGATAATAATATTTTTCGGTGGTAAACTTTATCAACCTTATTATTAAATATTGAACAAAGTTATACCTTAAAACTGATAATGTCAAATTAATTCGCTAAAAAGTTGTAAATGTCATGTCGTTTATTGTTTTTTTTTTGTTATTAGTAGAAATTACACTGTCTTAGGAATTTTCATTAGTGAAGAAAAGAGAGAGAGAGGAACTCGTGGCGCAGTGGTAAATGCACTCGGCCTGCGATCGTTGAAATTAAGCAACTTTTGCAATGGTTGGTCACGGGATGACCAAAATTTTATTATCTCGAGCTCCTCCATGGTTTGGAAGGCATGTTGAGCCGTTGGTCTGAGCTGCGATTGCAGTCGTTAATATTCCGCCACCATTTCCCATTGGACCCGCGTGGTGGGTCCATATCCATTCACAAGGAAGGCCTATGCCCCAGCAGTGGGAACATATAGTAGCTGATGATGATGATGATTATTAGTCAATATAAAGTTTCGTATTATTGGAATTTACTTCAAAATATAAACGCTTTGCTCATTAGTCATTAATTACTAACTAATACTACAACATTTGATTGGACCGCAGTATTCATATTATATTGCCGCTCTTAAAATGCTTGAAAGCATTTTAAATTATCATACTTTCCATACACCATTTACACCATTTCATATACAACGTGTTAATGAATAACTTATTCGTTAACACATTATATAACACAAACACAACAAGCACAAAATCCCTTAAAATAAACCAACTCTATTGAAATACTAATTTATCTGTAACTTGCCAAGTTGAAGCTTCAAGTAATCGATGTGGAAAAAGAGGTTAACCCGTCACCCGTCCCCCTATTGTGAAATATATTAGATTAACTCAAACCCTGCCGAGTTCTGATTCCACCCAAGCCAGTATCAGATTGTAGCTATGGTTGAGTAGGAGCCATTTTCAAATTTCCTTAATTATAAAGCGAGAATCGTTTTGACACCCCAACATCGGGGTCGCATTGGGTTTAATAATGTTAATATAGATGACTGATCGCGTTCGAGCACTCATTTATCTGCGGAATAATAATTTATCTGTGAAACAATAATGATTTCTGTTACGAATGGCGTAAATTAAACACCGACTTGGGTAGAGGGTTGATGTGTCAGTTTAATGGGTTTGATTGTCATTGATGTATCAGTTTTATGTGTTTGCCGCTATAAAACACATGTTTGAGAAGGTGACATTACCTTCGATAGCACATCAAGGTATATTACCTATACGTGTTGATCTTGACTGAATTATTATCTTATAAGTAATAAGATTGGTTTTCTAGGGCGTTTGTAAAGAATTATTGCCAGATTAATTTGGTCTTTCGCATTGTCCTGATGACACAGTGGTGTTATTCTGTTATTAGTTATTATTTTTATTAATGAACAAACCATCTTTGACTTATTTTTACTTTTTCGCATTCATTGAAGTAAGTATATTTCAAATCTTCACATTGATTTGATGAAATAGACGCTCGCTAAGAAGTATTGGATAAATTCAAAATACCTGATGATATAATAATATATAACTTGAATCTCATTATTTATTTGAAGCATAGCTTGCCTACAGTACTTTACCTAGCTACTTTATATGTAAAGTACCTAATCGTTTTCTAATATTTTCTTTGGTATAATAGGCATCGAAATATTAAACAACTTTTTAAAAACTTTCGTAAGTAAAGGTTTTTTCACCAAATCGTTCATCCATTTAAGGAAACCCCAATCGATCCCTCAAATAAAACTCAATTAATTATTCATCAGCAAAATCTGCCCAAACCGTGGCCACCCTACAGAAGTTAACTAGTATTCCAATCAGTGTTGCCATCGCCGAAAATTTTCCCTGATTTATGTGTCTGCAGTCCACCATTATAAACGATTTACCCGGGTAACACGGGTAACGTGGTTAGCGGATCTAACCGTAGTTAACACTTGGTAGACTAACGAGCTTCTTTGTAAGTGATTTTTTATTAGCGTTAGCTGTGCTGAATAATTTTCAATTTGCGTTAGTAATCTTCGCTTGATGGTGTAGTGGCTCCCGCTGAAGTGCTGATTTTAACTTCAAGCCAACAGAAGCATGCTTTTAAGGAACTGCCCTATATCTCCAATCGAATTTAATTTTGAATCGAATTTTATACCAAACAGGTTCGGAATTGATTGTATTGAAACAGCATTAATAATCATAATAAACACTTTATTACACAAACGAAAACACATTATCAAAAAATAAAACAATCTGAAAGAAGCACTCAGGTGGCCTTATTGCTACGTAGCAATGTCTTCCAGGCCTTGAATGAAGAGTAATAATAGTATTGTAAAGACTTATTTGCTGATAACTGTACTTAGAAATGAGTCTAGTAATAAACGACATAATCGAATTATAGGTTTTTCACTTAATTTAAGGACTTTTTCGTTTTATATCTTCGTGTTTAACACGCATATTTATCTTACTTATTTATATTTTATATTTATCTTATTATCTTACGCACATTTATCTGAGATAGTATGCACCTATGAAACATTTTTTCATGCTTAGGTACACCTACCTACAGACTACCTACTACCTAAAAGTTCTGTAGTTTCCATTATTTGCAGAGTCAAACGAACCTTTAAGCTAAGCTCTGGTTTTAGTAAAATATCTAGATATTATTTATTTATTATTTTATTTACCTATTTCATATTCTAGTATTATTTCCGAAGTAACTCTTAACCCACCGAAAATATTTATTTCTACTTTTATCACATTTTGAATTTGAAACTATGCATTTGTATTCAAACACTGAAATGTATTTTTAAAACTTTACGACATATTATTAAGATTAATTAACGAAATGTTCGAAACCACTTTTATGATTTCGAATACAAAAGTATTGCATTTCCCCCTTCCGATAAAGTACAATGAACTACATATTAAAACTGACGCTTTTCACTCAAAAATGCCACTTATTTAGTAGGAATAAGGTGGTTTTATTGGTGAAACCAAGTTGTTAATTCATGCATATAGCATTAACTCTGTTTAAAATTCGTTGGTCACGGTGTCTGTGTAATTAAGTGCAGATAGTGAGATACAAAGGTCTTGATTAAGTATTATAAAAGGGTTCGATATTTGTAGTAAATGAGTTTAAAACAGTGGACTAATGCTATAGTGTATGGAAAAGTTAAGGGGTAGGGTCGCCGCTTCTTAATTAGTTTAAGATAACATCAGGTTAATTACAACTGTGTCAGTTGAGATTTTAAATTATTTTTGTGCATTCACAATGCAATTTTGTAAGTATAACCACGAGCCCTATATGTAGCTTAGGTAGCCTACTTATAGGGCTCGTGGTTTTTTACTATCACATTTTTTTTATAACTGTGTCAGTTTTATGTAATAAAATAAAAATAGGACTGTGTATGATGGATGGAGTAAAACGCGAATACTTAAGAGTGGTTCACAAAAATTAAATAATAATTCCTTTTGTACATCAAAAATTTGGAGGAGCCCGTGGTGCAGTGGTGACTGCGCTCGGCCTGCGATCGTTGAGGTTATGCAATTTTTGCAATGGTCGGTCACGGGATGGGTGACCAAAAACATTTCATCTCAAGCTCCTCCGTGCTTCGTATCGTAAGGCACGTTAAGCCGTTTTCCCGGCTGCATTTGTGGTCGTTAATACCCACCAACCCGCGTTGGGCCCGCGTGGTGGATCATGGCCCATTCTCCTTATCCATCCACAAGGAAATGTCCCATTAGTGGGGACATTAAATTGCTGACGATGATGATGATGATGATGACATCACAGATATTCCTGAATAGCGATGTTTCTGGATACCTAATTAAGTATTTTGGGAGCCTTTTTTAATCGAATAGTTATTACAACTCTTTGCGATAAAAAGAAGGTTCCCGAAATACTTACTTAGGTATCCAGAAACATCGCTATTTAGGAATATCAGTGATGTTGTCGCTAAGTACTTATGTTACAAAATAGCGTTGTCTCAGTCCTATTATCATTACAATCAAGCTTTTATAGCGCGATGACACTTTTAAGACTGCCAAACTACAACATAAATAAAACGCGACGAGTAAAAATCAATGAACATTCTATTCAAATATACAATTTTCCGAATCATCGCCTTATCTAACAAAAGCTCTCAAACTTATAATTCGTCACGTATACTTTATTCCTTATAACGTCGTGAATTTTCATACATTTGATCCTTGAGAAAACAAATATAGAAAATTGAGACGCCTCCTTGTTACTACGGAGTTTGTGCACATCCCACTCATATTTGTAACTAGCTGCCGCCCGCGGCATCGTTTGTGTCAATATTTTTCTAGCATTTCGTTTCGTTCTTCGTTTTCGTTTCATTTTCTATTGAATATCACATTCAGTTAACGTCATTGACTGTATAAAAATGAGAGAATACAAATTATATAATTAATTCACCAGGTCCAATAGTGACGTAGTACCTTACCTACTAGGTCCAGAGGGCCTACTCTGAAACGCAAAACACGAAACTTCGTAATACCCGTCCCTCGCACGCTCGAGTCAAGACAGAATCGAGTGAAAGGGACGGGGCTAACCGAAGTTTCGGATGTGCGTTTCAGAGTACGGTCCCAGGGTCGTGGGTTCGACCCCCACCCTAGACAAACTTTTATATCGTCGAAACTCTGAAAGGGACTCTGAAACAGTGATAGCACCTATAGAGACTTTTGATGGATCCCAGTGTCTTTGGAAGGATTTGGATATCATCATCATCATCATGTCAGATGTCCTTTTGATATGTTATAAATAAATAAATAACTTTTCACAATCACACCAATATATCATCATGTGTAGTTATCATTAAGAAACTGTGTTATGGAAATTAGATAACGGATAAATATATACTTATATACTTTTTTTTGTAAATACATACATAATATACATAGAAAATACCCAGACCAAGACAAATAGACATGTTCATGCACACAAATATTTGTCTTTTTCGGGGATCGAACCCGAGACCTTTGTCGCAGAAAGCAGGTATCGTAACCCCTGCGCCAAATCGGTCGTCAGAGATATAACATATCAAAATTCCAGTACATTTAACTGATACTGAAACGTATATTAGTACCAATAGAGTATTTATTCTATAGGTTCGGGTTCCTATAAATGAGCAGTGATTCAGACTGTGTGTGTGTAATTAGCACAAACTTTCCTAATAAGTAATAAATTAAAGCCATAAATAATTTCCAACACTCGCGGAAATGTTAATATCGATATTGAAAATGGACATACCCATTCAGTTTGTGGCAGCCCTACACTAGATCCATTAGGCAAAATGCATTTATGCTGCTAATTACAGGGGGAGCAGATTTGGGCAGACCGTGACGGTTTCTTCGTCCCATTGAAAGGGGGTTACCTATTGATATTGATCAATCGCAATCGGTAGCTATTGACAGCGCGATATTGAGGATAAACGTTCGGTGAAAGGATATTTATGAAGGAAAAAAATGTGATTGATGCGAAAACGTAGATATTGTGTGAGTTTTTAATAATTTTTAATTGGTAGAGCATTGGACTGGATTTTTAAGGTTGCGGGTTCGAATCCCGTCCTAAGCCAGTGAATTTTTTCAAGGGTGATTGTAGTTCAAAGTACTAGTGCGTAGAAAGAAAAAAATCTAGGCTGTTGGAAGCATGTATATTGAATAAACGTCAAATTAAATGCGCCTTTGATTCGGAAAATCGTAAAAGACGAAAGAAAAATGTTAGATGTCTAGAAAATTTCTTAAAAGATTTTACCTTAAAATAGTGTTTATAAAATACCTACTCCGTAATTTTAAAATAATAAAACAGAGTAAGTCGCAAGCAGTCGCTTGTTCTGATGAATCTGTAGTAAAGTAAATAAGGTTTAATATTTCAAAGAAGAAAAGCATTTTCATTCTTTCAGAATTCTAGGTAGAATCTCAAATAATAAAGAGCCATCATCTCATTTAATTTCAACCAAAAAGTATAACACCGTTCTGCAACATCAGCCAAAGAAAATAATTAACAAAACATACAGAAATGAACCGAGAAGAAGCGCGAAATCTAATTATTTCGCCGCCATGACACCGTTTTACGCGCGCTTTGCCGCGTTCAAAATGGCCACCTTAAAATGTCAACATTTCGGTTATTACTGGCAAAGGACACGTTGCAAGACAGCCTCTAAGCCTTCGCCTTATTTATATTTAGAAAAAAAAGAAGAAATACAGCGGCGGCTGTGAAATTAATTTTCATTTTCTTGCGCTATAAATGCTTTAGTGCGAGTTGTTTAAGGTAATTTTTTTCAATTTGAAATAAACAGCGGTATTTAAAGAGCGTGCCCTAGTTTCTGGTTTTGCAGCGCTGGCTGTGTTCTGAGTGATGCATTTTTATGAGAGGTGGTATTATTTAACGGTCGCTTTGTTTTTTGTAAGGGAATGTGAGTTTTCTTTTTTATTTTGCGTCTCACGTAATTAATTTTGTTGGATTTTTATTGTATGACCTCACTGTTTTCTATCCATTATTTTTAAATAACTAACTTTTGCATTTAAGCACCGTCCATAAAGTCTGTCTGGCTGGACACTCTTCTAAAATCTAGCTGGACCAACATGACTTCTTATTTGCATACATTGTAATCTAACGTTGCGGAAGAGACTTTGAGCATTACATTACAATATGACTCCCTGACTGACTGACGAGCATTCACCTGTAATGTGAATTTCAGATTCGATTATGAGCATTTAGTTTAGCTCCGCGTCCACGCATTTATGTTACAAGTTGTATCAAAATTCAAAATATTACAGATTGTATCATTAAAGGGTGCGCATTGAAATGTTCAGTTCTTCTCCCTCACTGGTGTAATGCTCGACTCTATAACGTTACGTTACAACCGGTGCGCGAGCAATTTAAATTTGAAATTTTCCTTTTTTGATAAAATGTAGGATACATTATCTATACCCTCCTCCATGGTCCAATATTTATCTTTATCAAAATTCTTAGCAAACAAATAAAGTAATTGTTTTTAGTATTAGTATAGTAGGTATCGATTTAAAATATAACGGTTGTCACCAGCCCGTAGAAAAACCTGACCCCATTTCTATAAACCTGTAAAATAACGCTAGAATAACGTAGCAATATTACTGTTATTGTTCTAATTCTAACGGGTTTTATTTTTTATTTTAAAAACATAAACAGAACTCAGGCAAATATTAACATAATGCATTCTAGGAGAAACAAGCTACTTTAGCCCTTCTCACTCAAATATTAGGAAGATATTTTTATCATTTACTTATGTAATTAATAAAATCATGTGAACGATTAAAAAAAGAACTCTTTAAAAATTGTTATTATAATCTGTTATTAAAAACGACAACATTAGAATACTTCCAAAGTAATTAAAGTCACTTTCTAGTAATCAAAACTAATTAAAATTTTAGGCGGGAGACAATAATTATGATTCATTAACACATAAATAAACAGATACTAAAACTAGGCTGTAAAATTATATTTACGACTGATCCTCGTAAAGTGTAGACGTAAATGCTTCACACCATTTTTTTATTATTAAATTAGCTGCCACAATAAAAAGGGACCCCTCGTGAACACAAATTGATATTAATTGTATTATGTCCATACTACTGTGTACCCCATGTGTTTTTCTTAACAATCAACTGTGTTCTTCATATTAAATTTTACTGCCATCGTACATTTAAATTTAAACTCTAAAACGACGATCTAAAGCACATAGTTAGACAACAAGTATCAAATATCAAAATAATTTCGCTACTCTAAAAGCAACAGAGATTCAAAGATTTCTTCGCGAGTTCCAAATTTAATTTTTGAATTGCGGCGGCCATCTAGATTTGGTGATATTTAAATTTTACTCATTTGGTTTACAGAACGCAGGCGCATTTCCCTATGGGCAATATTTTAGTCTGTGGCAATTTGTAACTTCTAGTTTGGTTATGGTTTTGATTGCCGTGAGACAATACTGTTAACGAAAGGAGGGTGTTGATTCTGTAACTTATGGTAGGGGCAATAAAAAATAAATACACCCTAATTTAAGTTGAAATATAATATTTATAAATTATGAAGATACTTTTTGTGAATGATAAAATTGCGAAAAGAAAGAATTACGAAATGCTCTCAATACTGAATGAAATATTATATAAAAAAATGTCATATTCGTACTTACATAATAACATTAATGTTTATCGCTTTGACACAGAGATGAGAAAAAGTCTGCCGAAAATATAATGAGCAAACTTTTCCAATTATTATAGTTTGATGATGGCGAGAAAAAAATGGCGACAAACTTTCTCGATTCAGTGTATATTTCTCTCTGAGGTAAAATGTATTTACTTATAAATGTCTTGAATTGAAAAAACGTTTTGGAAATGCCCAAGGTAACAAATGAACGTGCTAAGTAATTTTAATTAAGTAAGAGAGGATGAATCTAATAAAAAAATGACAATAATATCTACCTTCTCTTGGCCATATTGGTGGCTATACGCTTTATGTACCGCACCTTTACATGTTTTCATTCGTATTTAAATTTCAATCTTTCTTTATTTTCTTTTAAATTGAAATAGTCTGTAAATAAAGTCCGCGTCACATGACTTGGCATTTGTCAGTTGTCGTCGTGGTCGGTCGAAAAAATAAGCCTTATTCCCATGGAATAATTTTAGCTCCAGATATTGACACACGCCATGTTATATGGCGCGTACTCTAAGGCGAAATGCGAAAAAATGTCTGCCTTTCATCTTGCAAATAAAAATATATCGCTATTTGACATAAAGGGTTGACAGTAAGAAATTTCGAAATAGGGTTAGATTGGGGTTACAGAGGCCCTAATACACTCCAGATTACGTTAAACCAGCTTTATAATATTTCGAACCTTACGCTTCATACGAATAGGGTTGTCACCTCCTTTTATTAGGGCTGTACACTTATAAAATACCGCGGCATTTCTGCAGCACGCATGAGCTCGACATTTTGACAAAGGTTGCTGGCTATTATCCTAAAATAACAACCGAAGTGCGGAAAGTTCACTATATTCTATTTATTTGCCTTCATAATAAAAAAGTGGGCTACTAAAAAAACCTTTTTGGATTATTTGATGTTATTAGTGTTTGAAGGATTCGAGACTTTTTTAAGAAGCAAAGAAATTTAACCATCTTAAATATTAATGTGTTAAAATGTTTCGAAAATACTGTACTAGTACTGTTGTCAATCAAAATACTTCAATATAATACAATTTAGGTTGTATTGTAATGTAAATACCATCATCTCTTCGCTCGCTTCCCGCCGCTCCGTCTGTACGCTTATATCTCTCAAACTACGCAACGGATTTTATTGCGGTTTTCGTCAATAGACAGAGCGAAAGTCAAAGTCAAATTTGTTTGTTCAATTTAGTTTGTGATCATGATACAACACTTGTGAACGTCATAGAAGCTACGCCATCGGTTTGCAAAACCTACGACGGAGTAAGAACTTTGGGAAGAACCGGCAGGAAACTCGTCAAGGGTTTTTTCTCTACCGGTTTTATTACATACAGAGTCGTCAAATTAAAAAAGTTTCCATCACTATTACACAATGAGTTATGATAAATACAGTTCATTAAGCGAAATAATGATTATAGCGGTAAACAATTTTCAATTACTTAAGAACTACCTACTACAAAAAATACTACTATACACTGCATGTTCCGCAGTTCCGCTATGCAAGTATGTACCAAATGTAATTCTTTATAAAAAAAACAATTTAAAGCAAGCAGATAGGAGCAGGCCCTTTATCCCTTCCCTTCATTGGCAGCACCCGTTCACGAGCATGACGCATGAACCAACCATCGCTTCGCTCAACCATATTTTATAAAGCACGTAACGACCCGCCTCACACGACACCAACGCAGTCAGTGATTCAAGAGGAAGGTCTATTCTATATGAATAATACATCTACAATTCTAATCTACATTGCACTCGTACGAAGTCAGGGTGGGTCGCTAGTACTGAACAGAGAACACAAACTTTTCAACTTTAAACTAAATGCATGTCCTAGATAAGACAGTGCTACTACTACTACAGACGTTTGAATTTCACAGGTAACTCGCCTACGAAATTTCACCGTCTGAAAGCAAAAACCAATAACTTTACGTAATACAGTGCCATCTAGCGAAGGATCGCTTGACTAATTAGAACTCCTGCCCGCAATCAGTTCGTTTCCACCTTGTACCGCTGTAACATCTACTTCAATATGGGAATGGTGCTTGCAGTGAGCGGACGCGGTTTTAAAAAATTCTAATTGCTCAAATAATCTTACGACTATGTTGATACAAAGTTTTAATAAGGAATCTACTTATTAGGCAATTAAAGTGAACGAGTGAAATTTCAATAAAATATTTAAGTATTTTGAGAGCTTAGGCTCTTGTGGGCCTAAGTAAGCACAGTAAGACTGCATCCAAAACTAAGTACACTGTACATTGTTTTAATACTTGACAGTACTTTAACTTAAAAATTGTTAGAGCACATGTTTCGACGTAATTCGGATTCAGCATCGTCTCACTAAAAAAATAAAGATAGTATGCAGCCAACGTAGGTACTTCAAAACTTATAAAGACACTAGTCCTGACTCCTGACTCACTGGCTGACTGATTCATCATTGCACAGCCTAAACTATTAAAGCTAGAATCTTGAAATTTGGAGATAATAGCTTCTCTGTATGACGCAAGCACCCACTAAGAAAGGATTTTTGGAAATTCATTCAACCCTTAAGGGGGTGAAATAGAGGATAGATGCGTGTACAATATGCAGCCAACGCTGTTGAGCAGGCTATTCATTTAGAAGTCGCGTAACGTATCCAATTGAGTAGAAGTGTTCTACAGGCACGACCCTACGTACTCACTGCTATTTGCTTTGGATATCAAACGATATGCAACGAGTCTGGCAATCCAAACTTATACCCGCCAGTAACTTCCATCGTATACTACACCCATCCCATCTACCTAACAGACGACGAGACGGAAATATAGCTGTCCAAATAGACAAGATCCCAGGCTACACATTCATCTCGCCCGTCTTCATACACAATGTGGAGATCAGGGGGGGCTTACGGCTCCAACCGTCTGGTCGCGAGCTATCTTTGATTATCGACGTGAATTCAAATCGAAGCCTACCACGTTACTTTGTGTTGTATCAATTAAATTATGTAATTGGAGCTTAACGCAGGCTTAAGCGAAATAATTATGTGGGCGCTCAAACGTGTCCATATGTTTGGGTAGCGTTAATAGAATTTGAACGTACCAAATTTTGATTTAACGAGTTTATAAATAGGTTTTGGTGTTAAGGATTTGATTTACCATTACTTGATGAGATGTCTCCTTTTACTGACTGATCCTCGCTGGAGTTTAAATTTGAAAATGTTCATCAGAAATTATGTAATTTTTTTTGAAATAGCGTCTGTGATTTTTATTGCTAACGCATTTCTACAAAATTTGCAATAGTTTTACACACTATGATATTTAATATCCACACCAAATTCCATAAACAGTTTGTCATTGAAATAGCTTTCCACAATTCGAGTCGTACATTTCTAAATCACTTTATAATATTTGTCATCACTTTTATTTATGTTGCTGTCTTTGATTCCATGTTCCTCACCATTTCAAACCGTAAACAATTTCATAGTTCCAACAAAAGCCACAGAAGCAACAAAATTGTTTTAAAGTAAATAGAGCATAACACTGTAATTCAGGTCAACGGCCACTCGTCATAATTGCTTGCCCTGGGTCATGTCCATTTAAACTTTTAACCCTTGCTACAACTCCAGCGGATAATTTTTCCTTGTGAGGTCAACCAACTGAGCCAACTCATGTGTCCAGAACAGAATTAATTTGGGTCTGAATCCAAAAAATATGATTAGCCTCTTCAAAATGTCCTCATTCAGGACCATTCTACATGTGTTTTAAATTCTGGGATTTCGGTTGAACGGTATACTTAAAAGAAATTTTAACTGTTTTCCTGGCCAATAAACATACCTAGCCAATATTATTATATCGGTATTATTTTCCTGAGATAAACTTTCAATCTTGGCGTGTTGAGTTGCATTTTAATAAAGTTAGTTTACAATTTATACTTTCCTAAAGTTCTAAATTTCATTGATTTATCTTCCCCCACTTAACACATCAAGCTAAACGAAACGAGCACAAAACCAAAACGTTTCAAACGTACCAATCCCAATATCTCCTAAATAATTGCTCTGCACTTAGAAGCAGTAAATCTTGTACACCTGAGCATCGCGTGTGCTCATATATCACTCCGCGTCCGGGCCGAGATGATTCCGGTGCAGATAGCGTTTAGTTCCAACACTTGGAAATTGAAGATAAGCTATTTCAGTAGCCTGAGACGCTAGATGTAACTAAACGTCTGATCATTCACGTTATTTGATATCAGTCAGCTTTATTATCTTTATATCATTACGTGTTTCTTTGTGACGTGAATATTCATTCGCATCGCATTTCATTCGTAACTATGTTTATTTTAGACAGCTGTACCCCGAGTGTAAGTTTTTATGTCAAGCAAACGCAAACTATTTCGAGTACGTATTTATGTCAATTTGTATGAAAACTGCATAAGCGCGCTACTCGCCGCTAGAGGCGCTGATACAGTTTTCATACAAATTGACATAAATACGCACTCACGATAGTTTGCGTTTTTTGACATAAAAACTTACACTAGGGGTACTGCTATAAATGTATTCTCTGCGGTTTTCTAAATAAGATACTTACATTATAAAATTGTCAGTCTTCATTAGCATTATTCAGAGATAGTTAATTCATTCAGTTCGGTTTCATTATTAGGTTTTCTGAAAAAAATACCAATTTCTTTAAAGCAAAGGTTATTCGAAACTGAAAAAGGCACAATATTATTCTTCGAAATATAAGCATCGTTGTTTATAAACTGAGCCTTTCGGATCTTTTTCAAGATGAAACCACTCAAGCCCATCAACAACAAACTCTTACATTAATTAATGAAACGAAAACACTAAAGGCAGTCGACGTAGAAAATGTTTTGACAAATATTGAGAAGAAAATTCTGGCGATCAATCAGCCGCCCCTTGCCTGAGGATCTCTAAATGAGGTCGTTAACCCGCTGGATTTCTTGGTTCCGCAGATTTTGGATTAATTACAGTAGGATGCAATTCGTTTCGCGTCCCTTTAATGAGCGCATCGTCATGAAAAAATAATTGATTGATTGCTATAACGGCGTCTGGGGGCGATTGTGGATCTGATAGTCATTAATTAAATTTATTGTCATCGATATAAATGGGCGCCATTTGTTATTGAAGCGAGAGAAGATTGGATTAGACAATCTCATTTTAGGTTTTCTGATAGTTTAAAGATTAGGTTCAATTTTTTCATGACGATAACAGCTGTAATGATGATTTCTTACTTACAACAATGTATTGATTATGCTATTGACGATTATTGTCCTAATCTTTTTCTTCTACTATTTTGATATATTACAGTTTGATATTTTTATTCATCATCCGTTATTTTAAACTCTAATAGAGACTTCAAAGTTGTATTATCAGTATCTGATACGATACTTAAGAACTTAAGAGGTCTGTAATGGAAGTTAAAAATTAATTAACTCTACAACCCGACTCACGTACGATAGAAAAACCCCGTGTGACTACTTTTTGGTAAAAATCGCTTGCACAACATCTACATCCCGCTACTGTATGTACTCGCGGTTGCAATCGAGCGACAAGGAAATATGGGACGTAAAGTGGTCAAACGGGTTGACTCAATTGTACACAAATGAAACATCTTACCTCTAGCGGAATTAAAAGAAAATGCAACAAATTGAATCGGAACAAAGCTGGGGCAAATAAGAGTGGCTTAGAACCTTCTGGAAATTTAATTATAAGATTTATAAAGGACTCCGGTTGTAGTGGACTCGGTGATAATGTCTCTGAATTAACTTAGGTATTGCGATGGCAGTTTGAAATGATTTGCTGATATTGCTTTTTTTTCTTTGTTCTGTTAGAGTAAGTAACAACAAACCAATGTTTTTTTTTAAACTGGCCTGCAGCAGCCCTATTACGAAAAACTGTCGTTATGGTTACCGTTATAGTGATCGTATTATTTTGTATGAATACCAGGGCAGCGCCTCTTTCGGTCGTATAATGAACTAAAGTTCAATAGATCATTTGACAGGAGCACTTTGACAGATTTCACAAAGCAAGCCATTCTTATAGAAGAACAAGCCCTGTCAACAGCAACTTCCTATTGTCAATTTCAGACATGAAAGCTTTCAGCCTACTTTGTAAATAAGAAATATGGAAATAATATATAAAATTATAAAATGCAATAAGTATATTAAAATATTATACTTATTACTAAAATGTACCTACCTATATATGGGACTTATATTTTTTTCTTATTGTTTTATTGTACTAAATGTCTGTGTGTCATCGTATCGTGACGGTTTGCTTGCCCAAGGAGTCATTGCTGAAAACTGAAAACGTGTTCTTTACACCGGGCATTTCGTCAAAACTGTGTTTCTTTCATTACGGGACGTTGGCGGAATTTCTGTGAAAAACGGAAGAAGCTATAAAAAAAAGAAGAAGTTTACTTAGGTAGGGGTGTCACTATTCGATTACCATTACGATAGTTTTTTCATTCTAGGGGTACCTAACCTACTGATGTCTCAGTGGTTTATTGTGTTTGTTCCGAGTAAGACTAGTATATGTATAATGTTCTAGCTGCTACCCACGGCTTTACCCTTGTAATACCCGTTCCCGTGGGAATATCGAGATAAATGTATGTTACTCAGATCATAGTATTATATAATATTATGATCTGAGGTATGTTACTTAGGAATTGTAGTTGCCTACTGGTGACAACATTTTCAAAGTAGGTAGTTTCAGAGGTATCGAGATAAATATTAGGTGTTACTTAGGAATTGTAGTTGCCTACTGGTGACAACATTTTCAAAGTAGGTAGTTGCAGAGGTTACCTTTTAGATCCGAACATACAAACGTTACATCCTTTCGCCAGCGTGGACTACAGGACATTATCCCACGGGAATGTGATGTTTTTTTAGGGATAAAAAGCAGCCTATGTCACTCTCCAGCACCCAAAACTATTGCCATACACACGTCGATTTGTTGTTGCTCCGTTTTAACATGAAAGACGGACAAACAAACAAACTCACTTTATAATATTAGTAGGTATGTAGTGTTAACTAGAAGAAATTACTATCACGCACGACACTACTTTTCGATTGCGTTATACCACAACACTAGTGGTAGCCTAATCTGTGAACGTCTATTTGAATCTGTTATATAGAATCTGTGTTAGTCTATGACTGGCGGAGTCCCCTGGCAGCGGATAATTAGCTAGTTGTGATGCCGATATAGTTTCTCTGTAATAAATGTTGATTTAATGTGTAATAGTGATTTTTAACTCTAACAGATTTCAGAAGTGCGATTAGTAACCGCGTGACAAACTTTTAAATTTCAAGTGATAAATGAAACAAACAACTTTTACAAAAACGCTGATTAAGTGGTTTGGTGTATGTTTCATTCGTTGATTTTACTCTATGAGGGATTTTTCTATTCAACGAAACAATTTACTTATCGTTTAATATAAACTAATTTGTGGCTTGTGCATAAATAGTAAAGTGTGAGAACAGAACAGATATTTGGAAGTTTCAACTCTAACATGTTTGTGCCTGCAACAAAGTGAAGTGGTGACGCCGTTTTTTATGCGTGGTATTGTAACAACGCAGTTTGGCTTTGAGTGGAGTCAGCCAAAAATACCTAAGCTGAACAAACAACCGCAACTGCAACTTATTTGGTGAGCTGTATCTTTTCCAACAAAACTTTATAAACAAAAGTGGAGGTTTATCTCATCAAACTAAACTTTATAAAACTCATTTTAAGTGTTGAAAAACTATTGGAGATGGACATAATTTACTAACTGTTTAACTGTGTTCTCTGTGGTGAATGAACAAATGAACTTTGGCGGAAAACAAAGACAGAAAAATTTATGATTGAGAACAATTTAAAATATAATAGTTTTACTAGTTGAATAGTTTTATATAATCAAACTAATCAGTTTGAAGTTTTGTTGAAGTGAACTATATTCATAACTTTATTGACAATCCTTAAATTTTAAGAACTTCAAATACTTATTTTTAACTAGTTGTTACATGAAAATAGTTACCATAGAACAGAGTGAACTATTAGTTTTAGGGTTTTATTCAATAACTTTAGTTGAACTAAGTTGAAGTGAACTATTATTAAATTTTAAGTTTATATTTCAATAATTTAATACAGTATTATACATATTGTTGATTGATTTTATTAAACAAAATGGGTCGGTCGAAACAGAAGAAACGGTCTCGCAGCTCAAGTACAAGTTCATCTGATTCTAGTGTTATAATTAAAAAGAAGTTTAGGAAAGACTTAAATAAAAGGGATAAGCGTATTGAAGCTTTGGAGAAATTAATAAAGGAATTGAGAAAAAGTAAGACTTGCCATAGCGGGCAGACAACCCCTTCAACCTCAACTCTTGAAAGTACTCATCTTCCATTTGCTAGTGTTGAGGTAACAGGACCTGTGATTCGGTATGTGGGACGTAACGACTTCATACCGGAATTCAACCCTCAGACCACCTCCGTTCCGGTTGAGCACTGGATTCGCAACTTAGAAAGTACGGCTAAGATGCATGGCTGGGATGAGCGTACTCTCATATGCAATTGCACATCTAAGCTGACCGGTTATGCCAAGAGCTGGTACGAACAACAGGCTTCTTATGAGATCACATGGAGTGAGTGGAAGGAAAAACTTATAAAAGCCTTTCCGTTTACCAAGAATAAGTTGTCTCAAATAAGAGAATTGGTTAACCGTATTAGGCAACCTAATGAAGACCCAATTGAGTTTTATTATAATAAGTTGGGGATAGGAATGTCTTGCCACTTGAGTGATGAGGTTATTACAGATGCTGTAATTGGTACATTGGGCAGTAAATTATTGGAAGTTGGTGCAAAATCAGCTGGATGTCAGGATACCACCTCCCTGCTGCGGTATTTAGCCAGTATAAATACAGAGTGTACTATTGAATGTGACCAACCTGGAACTTCTGGAAGGAGCAGTTTTAGCCAGACTAAAATACTTACATGTTTTTCTTGTGGTAAATCAGGTCATAAAGCAAGTAGATGTCACAAGACCAAACTAAATAAAGTGTTTCATGATAAGGACAGCATCAAATGTTCATTTTGTGAACGAACTGGCCACACTGAAGCACAGTGTTACAGAAAGAAGAATTATTGTTCCTTTTGTAATATTGATGGTCATACTTTGGACGATTGCAGGAAGAAATCAAAAACTGGTCAACAGAATCGTTAGTGAGAAAAGTCCAGGCTGTTTGCTGTGAATTATACTATAAAAATATATATTTTAAGACTGTCCTTACCTACGGGACTTCTGCAACAGCTTTTATTGATTTTGGTAGCTCCTGTAATACAACGTGACACGGTTTGTGTGAGAAGCTAGACAATGAATTATTACATTGAAGAACTGTGTGTTACTTTTAAACTAGTGATGGAATGTCATTAAGAAATTGCAGTGTTGAAATGAATATCAAATTAACCTAGAACAAAGTCATAAATTACAAACCGTACCGGATGTCGTTCCATGAAAAAGAAATTATTTGTGTAGAACACTATCGCCGAACTACAATGCAGAATTAAATACCGACCAATGTAACTAGCTGTCTTTTTCGCTATACAGAGCTTTAAAATATATCTGTCTGGAATTAAGTTTCGAGTAAAGGCTGACTGTTCTGTATATTTATCTTTCTGTATGCTGTTCTGTCTTACGAATGGCTTAGATAAAGAGAGTTCTGTCATGCGTCTGTGGCATAAGACGTCGTTTATTTTAAGATTTGCAGTCTACACTACAATGAGAATATAGCAAAAGTGAAGATGCTTGCTCAGCATGATCTAGGATTTTATGCAATTAAAGCTGTGCTATCCAATGATCGTTATGAAGTAACATCATCTGCGAAAAGTAAATGAGCATATAAAAAATATAAAAGCCCATGATAAAATTTAATTAAGGCAGATGAAGAAATAGCAGTTATGTTATATTTTGGGAACTACCACCCATAACGCCTGCCTACGGGGCCTACAGAGCGTTGAATTGCTCTTGCCTACGGGGCCTACAGAGCGTGAAATTGCTCTTGCCTACGGGGCCTACAGAGCGCGAAATTGCTCTTGCCTACGGGGCCTACATAGTGCTGAATTGCTCTTGCCTACGGGGCTTACAGAGCGTTGAAGTGCGCTTGCCTACGGGGCCTACACAGTGCTGAATTGCTCTTGGCTACGGGGCCTACAGAGCGTTGAAGTGCGCTTGCCTACGGGGCCTACAGAGCATTGAAGTGTGTTTGCCTACGGGCCCTATAAAGAGTTAACGCTTGCCTACGGGGCCTCCACAGCGTTTGGTTGCTTGCTTACGGAGCCTTGCACAATCAGTCATGAATGCTTGCCTATGGGGCCAGTACAGCATTCATATTTTCTTGCCTGAGGGGCCTTATATTACCACTTAGGTGTTTGCCTACGGGGCCTTACAGCACCTGGGACAAATCTACAAACTTAAGTGATGCTTGCCTCTGGGGCCTACACAGCATCAAATTCATCAGTGCTGTCGGGTCAGACGCGGCGGTTGGAGACGAGAGAAGAATGACGGTGACGCGATGCTGTTCGGTGGAGGGCCAAGCTAACGGGTCTCTCCTTCGGGGACCGAAGGATTGCAGGATGGCCGAACTGTTAACTAGAAGAAATTACTATCACGCACGACACTACTTTTCGATTGCGTTATACCACAACACTAGTGGTAGCCTAATCTGTGAACGTCTATTTGAATCTGTTATATAGAATCTGTGTTAGTCTATGACTGGCGGAGTCCCCTGGCAGCGGATAATTAGCTAGTTGTGATGCCGATATAGTTTCTCTGTAATAAATGTTGATTTAATGTGTAATAGTGATTTTTAACTCTAACAGTAGGTATTAGCTTCGTCATCTGAATTTTTAAAACATAAAAATTGCGTTCAAACGTTTAATTCTATTCATTTACACAAACAAGTCAAAATAATTCTTTTTCACATTCACAGACGCTGAAGATGAATCACAATCTGTTTTAACGATTCACTAAACACGTCTTCACAAACAATACACTGAAAGGTCGATAGTCCAGGGTGCCTACCATCAACTCTTATTGCGGTTTTATTTAGGAACCTAAACTGATCTGCTTCGCTTATTCGTACCACGACAGCTTAATATCAATGACAGCGATTCAGTGATCATTCAATGACATTTCACAGCCGCTAAGCTGTCAAGAACTCTTATTTGACTTATAACCCGGTCGATTTAACATGTCACCTTCAGGTTATACCCGTCCCTATCTCTCTCCGGGCATGACAGAATCGAGTGAAAGAGACGGGTAGAAGAAATAAGGAGACAAATCGTTCGGTCATTTACATTTAGCAATTCATTTGCGATCCAGTTTTTAGAAGGTCAGAATACGAAAGAAAGCAATTCATTTTAGGAACCTATTCTGCATCGCGCTATTTTTGAATCGCTGTCTTAAAGTTGATGGTAGGCACCCAGAGGTCATCTCCATTCAGTTTGACAGGTATTTTTAAATGCAGTGACGCCATCTAGGAAAGCTTTGTCAAAATCTTTGTCGAGTGCACTAACATCAGTCATCGCAATAATGAAGTAATGTTGATTAAAAGACAGATCTATAAAAAAAACTTTATAAAGTCATACATAAACTAGCTTATTGAGTCTCCTTTTAGACTTAATTATAATTATTGCCTGTATCAGGTTCAGGTCAGGAGACAACTCTCTGCATAACACTATTATATACGGTAATTTTTTTATCATCCCAGATAATTTTAGGGATTATTCTACTCATGAAAACAAACATCATTTATTTTAGGAACAAAACTGAAATCCTGAATAACCTGTTTTAACGATTCATAAGGAACCACATCTTCACAAACAATACACTGAAAGGTCGTTATTCCAAAGGTCATCTCATTTTATTCCACTGAATGGATGTTTATAGAATGCAGTGGCGCCATCTACGAAAACTGTGTCAAACAAATCTTTGTCGGTACACTACCATTAGTCATCGCAATAATGAATAAATGTTGATTAAAAGACAGAGAGACAGACTATACATTCCATAAATATATATACAATATTATTCTGACATTGTTTTGCAGCTTGTGGTAAAGACCCCTGTGTGAATGTTGCAGGAAATTAAGGCATTCAATGAAACGTCAGGACCGGGCATGGGGAAAGGACTTTTGTGAGGATAACTTAGTGGATACCATTTGCTTCAGGTTCTGTTGAAAATGGGACTGATCGAGATTAAATGGGCTAATTTAGCTGTGGGAAACGAAGGTTTTTGTTGATTTCTGTATGGTGAAGGTGGTATTTGTGAGAAGAATGTAAAAGTCGCAGAATTAGGTGAAATGCTTTAGCTGGCATATTAAAACATGGCTTTTTATACCTCCATGTCCCGTTCGGACATGTATAAAAGCCATGTTTTCATTTCAAGTCGTAGAAGAAACGTTGTTGTTTATGATGTTAGTTAGATGTGTTTATCACTTTGGCCAACGTTAAAAGCCAGCCTATCTATATAAGTGTAGAACAGATTTTCTCATTTGAATTTTTCATGAGTTGAGGAATACATTTCCAATAAAAAATACAGTTTTATCGATATCCAATTTCCAGTTTCTGAGAAATACGTGGACAATACGTAAATAAGAAAAGTTTGGCACAGACTTTTAGAATCAACATAAGTATACAAATATTTTATTACGTGAACAAGATTATATTATTATCTATCTATTATCTATTTCAACATTTGAATTAATATATTTTCATTTTTGCTTTGATTCTAATTTTGTGATCTGAATTAAAACAAATTCTCGGCATTCAACAGATGTAAAATTTTTAAGTAAATTGTTCATTCACATGTTGACGTTTGACGGATAGTCTTTTTCCACGAATCGTTTTTTTATTACCGTAATGTTTTTTAAATGCTCGTGTTCAAGTGCCGGAAGTCAAGTGATACACACGTCGATAATTTAATAATACATACTAATTAATGAAAAATTATGAACATTACCTAATCTTCTGACTTAATGTATAGTATATAGATATACGGAAATGCTTTTCAAAGGTTTATGCGTGCCCTACAAACTACACTAGAATGTTAATCACGTCCATATACGCGTCATTTTGCCTCATCCCTCTTTCAGAGTTCCGTGTAGAGGGCGTTCTACCCTCCCTAAGGCCTTTGTTCCTCCACCGTACTCCCATAAATTCTTCGTTGCCTCCAACAGTCAGTAGCATTGTGAGAACTTTCGCTTCTTCAAATGGCTCCGTCCTTGGATCTGATAAAGCAGGTAATTAATGGAGGTTCCATTGTCTCATAATTAATTCGTTCATTAGTGTCTTTAACACCTTAGTGATCTTTATGGTGGGTCTCAGTTGCCGCTTGTGGTGAATTTGGGCCTAAATGGGTTCCAATCCATTTGGTTCTGTATAATGTTTGGTTATAAGACAAGATCTGTTGGGTAAGTGAAATTTAGTCGTCACTTCTGAAAGACTGACTGCGTAGGTAGTTAATTTAATACCAAAGTTTCATTATTTATTTTATGTGCCTTATTGACTGTTCTCAGTGCCTATTTAAGGTATATTTAGGCATAAGCTCAAAAACTCACCTTACCCCTACAAAAATCAATTAAACTTCTCTACAATTCAAATATATTACGAATATTACCTACCTTTTGTGGTTTTGATGGATAAATCGCGAAATTTAGATCGTCGTTGTCTCAAAGACATACTTATAACAACATTTAGAGCTTACCTTTGTATCAAAACCTAGGCTTTATGCTTATTCCACCAATCGTTACAATCCAATAATACCTAGTTTAATCAAATAAACTCTAAAGAAAAATAAACTACTCACAGATAAATCTCATTATTATTTACTCTGTATAGAATAGACTAAACAATTTAGACTTTTACGAGTGCCCTTTAAGAGAGCTCCAATTACTGTTAAAAGCTTCGTCTGACTAAGTATAGATATTCTAAAGCTAAGTTTATTATTAAAGCTTAAGTACCTATAGTCCTGACTTTAAAAAAATAAGACCTACAATCTGTAACAATTTGAAATCTTTATTGAAATACTAGAACAAGTCGACCAATCTCCCAAGTACTTTCGCGACCTTTCACCGCTAAGCTACGGAGACGCCAAAAATATTCATTGCCGCACACACACACACGCACACACACACACACACACACACACACACACAAAACAATAAAAAGACAGGATCAGGACAAGAATAGGTATACACAGAAAACGTCAGCAAGAAAAAGGAAAGAAAAGAGTAGGTGTGTGCAGCCAAGAAAGGACCCTGCCTCAGCGATTTCAAGTTAGGAGACATGACGTCAAACTTCTCTAGTAGGTATTTTTTACGCTGTAAGCCAAGCAGTACGGATCTCGTATAGAGCTTCCGATGTTTCCTAGCTAAACCACAACTTTCGGAATAGCCTATCCGCCTCAACCTTTCGAAAGTCACATTGTAAACATTGTAAAATGTAAATGCATTACTGTCTCATTTGCGATGCACGCGACACATTATCCGTTCGGTCTCCGTTTACACACAATGGCAATGGCTCAGACGAAGCGACTCGATTGCCAATACCTTACAAGCTATGACAGGCAAGGTCGTTGAACTCGGCTTAAATGTGCTACACACGGATTAGAAGAGTGTGCAACTACTTTTAAACAACGACTCAGTTTAAAAAAGCAACGGGTTGCATTCTGGGAGTGCCGGCAGAAGTGAAAAGGGCTCCCTAGACTTTTTTACAAATAAAATTTTAGTAAAAATTTCATTTTTATGACAAGCTTTTTTGCTGACTGTACTTTAATATTGTATTGTCATCTAAATAACCTGTATACAAATTTCAGCTCCATCGGACACTGAGAAGTGGGTCGAATTAAGCTTGCAAGATTTGTCCCCCACTAACTAACATACTAACTAACATAGCAAGTTAACAAATAACAAGTTTATGTAAAAACTTTGTTTTTATGACAAGCTTTTTTGTTGACTGTACTTTAATATTGTATTGTCATCCAAACCAAACCTGTGTGCAAAGTTTCAGCTCAATCGGACACTAGGAAGTGGGTAAAATTTAGCTTGCAAGATTTGTCCCCCACTAACTAACATACTAACCAACATGGCAAGTTAAATAAAAGCTGGTAAAAAAAAGGAATTTGACAAAAAAATAAAAAATACGGACTGGATTTGAACCGAGGTCTTCTGGCTTCAATGCCGCCCGTTTTCTAAACTGAGCTATTACTACTTTGGAAACGGTGGCGAAATTTGCCTTCGTATTCTAATGACATTGTAACAGTTTTTAAATCGTCACGTGTCGTGTCCGTCTTCCGAATTTTCGATCTGACGGTCACGTGTCCTGACGCGAGTTTAACATTTTTTACCCATCACAAAAAGTGCACATATCGCCGCTAAAGAAGTTTTCACTTCAAAAACTGCACAATAGGGTTCGACTTGGCCTATCACACATAACGTTATGTGGTGAAGGTGGAAGCGGTTCTCCCGGTATCCTCAGCCTGAGGAACTTGGTGTCTTACGGTTACGAGTTTTACTCACTGCGGGAAAAATAAAATTGTTACAATGGAAACAAACTTAGAAGAGATGGTGGTGACTACCCAGGCTGGCCTACAGATAATATAAAGATAATAAAATTTCCTTAGGCGGTTGTTTAAAAGCAGGTCCATTTGGTTTGACAACTTTGAAAAACCTACTTACCTAAATCTGTCACCAGTCAAAATATTTACTGATCTTTGGTATTCAATTATTGGTGATTGAAATACAGCACTGTTCGTTTTCTAATATTCCTTACCGCTCGTTCACACGATGATGTTGGTCGTATTGTCTTTTTCATGAATCTTGTTTTTTTGACGGTGGTAATGCTTTTTAACCGACTTCTAAATCAAAAAGGAGGAGGTTCTCTATTCGTCTGTATGTATGTTTTTTCTCTTTTTTTTTTTTTTTTTTTTTGTGTATGTCCACCGATTACTCGAAGACGGCTGAACCGATTGAAATGGTTCAAACGTTATTACATCAGGTTGGTTTCCAAGTTGGTCCCATTTTTTGAAATTTTGAAATCGGTTGAGTAGTTTTCAGGAAATCTTGAAAATACTGTCGTTTTCGTTACCACTTTATGTGAATTTAATACGTATCTTTAGGCATAACTCCTTTGTTTATAAACCGAATTACATGATTCTTGTTTTGTTAAAAGGGGAATACCTCAAGGTATTTTAACCGACTCTCGAAAAAGGAGGTTTTGAGTTTAATCACATACCTATTTACCAGAAAACACGCAAATTGCCTGCACGATGCACTAAAAAGAGTGAAATAAAAATTATTTTTATAAAAAATAAAACCGCCTTCTAAAAAACCACATCAAAAAAGTAAGAAATAATTCCTCACCAAATAAATAACGTAAGTACTTTGAACAAAAAATTGTACATGTTTCACGCCCGACTTCAAAGTACTTACGTTATTTATTTGGTGAGGAATTATTTCTTACTTTTTTGATGTGGTTTTTTAGAAGGCGGTTTTATTTTTTATAAAAATAATTTTTTAAATGCGTTTTCACTCGATGACGAATCCTGAAAAATGACGCATACTTACATCTTTTCTATACTTATGGTGGTTGAAATAACCATCACCTACCTGTTTTATTTTTTGTAGATCGTCGACCAAACCTTCAAAGCCCTAACATACTGACCTATACAAAAGTGGTCCAATAGTTCCCAAAAATCTGATTTTCGAATTAGCTGTAGTTCTTTTTAATTATTTTTCGTCATAATCCCTCGTTGCATGCCAACTTTGCACATACGGCCAAACTTCGTACGAAGTTTTTATGGCATTCGGCTATGTTAAGTCGAAGTTAATTAATGAAGTTAGTTAGTACCGTCTAGTGCTTCGGTGATTTGAGTTTCCAAATAAATATAAATTCAGAAATAAATATATTACGAATAAAAAGCAAAGGCCGTGACGCAGTGGTTAGCGCGTTCGGCCTGCGATCTTTGAGGTTAAGCAACTTTCGCAATGGTCGGTCACGGGATGGGTGACCAAAAACTTACGATCTCTTATCTTATCCTTAGTTGGGATAGAACCCCCTTATGGCATTCATATGTCCACTATGCCATCGGACCAAAATTGAAATACGGCGTTATAAAGTTTTGCGTTATAAAACTGTCGCTACTTCCCAAACAATCAGCGATAAATTAAAGGATTCAAAACTTTTGTGGTAGAAAGTAGGGCGATAGGTAAAGTGTGGTAAAAAGGGTCCACAAAAGTACACAAATATTTATGGTAGGTAGTAGGTATTGGAATGTTTTGGTCAGCATTTAGTTTGAAGGTTCTAATAATATTTATAAATGAAAATGTTGCTTTTAGGTCGATTGGAATTATAGCACAATGAGTAAGCTCGAAAGGCTAATGAAGAAACGGGATTTTTACCATGTTTAAATTTGATTTTCGATTTTCCGATATAGTAAGATCATATTTATCATAATATAGTTATAGTGACAGATAATGTCGAAAAAAATTACCCTTGACGAGTTTCTTGCCGGTTCGTCTCCAAGGTAGACGTAGAGTTTGCGAACCGATGACGCGATAGCGTAACTTCTGTATCTGTATAATTACAATCTTAATTGAGGTTGAGTTCGACTAATAAATGACCATGTAATTTTAAAATGTTCAAAATAGTTAATGTTTGTTAGTCAGTCAGTATCTAACCCACTAGTTTCTCGTCGATCTCTGCAGTCGAATGGCTTGCACAGCAGTTTTCCTGTTCTGTGATACTGAGTTCTATCTCCGGCTAGCTTTAAAACTAAGGATGTGGCAGATATCCGGTCTCGATCCGGTATACGGCCGTATTTTCCTTTCCGACTGGATACCGGATCATCATCATCATCATATTAGCTTATGACGCCCACTGCTGGGCATCGGACTCCCCTAGGACCTCTACAGCAATCGGTCCGCGAACTTGACCAAATTGTCGGTCCAGCTTGTAGGGGGCCTGCCCACGGAACGTCGTTCAGTACGCAGTCGCCATTCGAGAACCTTTATGTCACAACGGCCAGCGGTACTCCGCGCTATGTGTCCCACCCACTGCCACTTCAGCTGACCAATCCTTCAAGCGATGTTGGTTGTTTTAGTTCTCCTGCGGATCTCATCATTTCCGGCCTAACCGGATAGAACTGTTCCTTTTTAAATAAAACAATACATAATTCCGGTATCAGAAAGAATAAGAAAGAAGCAACATGAATATTTTAAAATTATTTATTATTTAAGTCATACATTTTGTCAATAAGTGTAGTCAATTTAAGGTAAATTATGGTGTAAGACACCAGTTTCTCTCTACATTATCAGGGGTAAGGTGGACCCTTTTAGTGTGAGACATTGTTCGCTTCTGAGAAAATCATCTCTTCACTAAACAGTAGTGGCCGGAAGTTGGCCGGAAATCCTGCCAAGTTTAACCAGATATCCGGTATCCGGATATTCGGCCAAACCACTATCCGATACATCTCTACAATAGACTTTTTTTTTGTTTTACTATTCAAACCGTCTTCTTACAAAGGCGATTGGATCGCGCTCCGAATCAGAATGTAAAGTTTTAGATGTTGTTGACTGTATTTTCTCATTTGCTGTCGTCCGCACCCGTGTGTGTGTACCGGAACACCTATCCAAGCGGGTTAACTACAGTAAATCAGTGCGGTGTAGCTACCCGCCATCAGTCATCCCGGGCCTGCGGGCTGAAACGCAAACTCTACGGAAACGTCACTTATTTGGTAATAGGATTTAATTACATTGGCACCAGGGTGCCTACCATCAACTCTTATTGCGGTTTTGTTTAGGACATAAACTGATCTGCTTCGCTTATTCGTACCACGTCAGCTTAATATCAATGACAGCGATTCAGTGATCATTCACTGACATTTCACAGCCGCTAAGCTGTCAGATCTCTTATTTGACTTATAACTCGGCCAAGCTGACATGACACCTGCAGGTTATACCCGTCCCTCTCACTCTCCTGGCATGACAGAATCGAGTGAAAGAGACGGGTAGAAGAAATAAGGACACTAATCGTTCGGTCATTCACATTTAGCAATTCATTTGCGATCCAGGGACCGTACTCTGAAACGCTAATCCGAAACTTCGGTTAGCCCCGCCCCTTTCACTCGATTCTGTCCCGACTTGAGAGTGAGAGGGACGGATATACCGAAGTTTCGGGTTTTGCGTTGCAGAGTAGGCCCTCAGTTTTCAGAAGGTCCTAGTACGAAAGAAAGCAGTTCATTTTAGGAACCTTTTCTGCATCGTGCTATTTTTGAATCGCTGTCTTAAAGTTGATGGTAGGCACCCAGCACGTCATTTGTTCGTATATTTAATTGCATACGAAAAACAGTAGTTTTAATAACATTTAACGCCTTTGCTCCAAATAATAACATGCATTCCAACAGATTAAAAACAAATTTGTGTTCCATTTCCAAAGTTTGTAATACGGTACGCAGAAAAAAGTTTTAGGTGTTTCGTTGTAAAACTTTTTTGTTTAAATAAGCGTTTACTTTTCTTCTTAAAAATTTGAATACAGAACACGACTGTGTATTTTCCTGTTGCTTCTCACGTTTTTGCGGAAGCAAAGGAATCTACTTACATTTATAGTAATTAAATCATAAATATTCAATGTTGAAATCCTAATATCGTATTAGTAGCCAAAACTATGCGGATAAGTACAGTAAATCAGTGTGGTAATGTCTCCCAACTGCCATCGATCATCCATATGACGTGTGGGCAACGCGGAGTTAAACTAAAGCATTATGTAAATTACGACATGGCTACGCTTTAAATGAAGCTTAGATCTTTATCAGATTTGAGAGGCTTAGACATCGATACCATTAGACAATGGAGACTAACGGATTTTAATGCTAGGACGTTGACACTGTGGTTTATAATAATAATAAGTTTAGATAACCAGTTTCTGAAACATGGTTTTAGCTTAAAAGCATTAAAGCCATACTCTACCTTGCTACTAAAGTGTTTATTCTTTGTCTGTGGGTAAAAAGGTGTTTAAAGGATAAGCAACCTTCGCTATGGTCGGGTCAAGGGATGGATGACCACTAAATTATAATTTTAAGTCACTCTACGCTTTCCGAGTCGCCATTGTGATCCTATATATATCCTCTTTATTCTCCTACCTATCTTACCTAAATATAAAATAAATATAAATAAAAGCTGTCAAAGTGCTGCTGTCAAATATGTATTAAATTTCAGTTCCATATACACCCGAAAGAGGCGCTGCTCTGATTTTCATGTGTTCATACAAAATAATACGATCACGATAACGGCTACCATATCTACGACGAAGTACGAAAAAGGTTAGACAAAAAAATAAAAAAAAAAAATTTTTCTTATTAAAGTAAGTAAGTAGCTGATACTTGGAAAAGATTAATAAACGTATTTTCACTTCTCATGCTCGTAAAGTTCGTGTTTATGTTGGGTATAGGCGGCATAAAATCGCTTTTTATGCTCTAGTGCATAAAGTAAAATCTTCGTCTAAGACTCAGACTTTAAGACAAAGGTCGTCAGGTAAACAGTCACACACGCAATTAAACTTCGTTAAATAAACTTTATTAATACGTAACGTATTTCATTCTGTTTCTTAAATTTTGTACATAATCCATGTTAAATTATTAAATTAATAAAACTAGGCAAAATTAATGAGTTTTCTAAGGAATAAGTATTTCAAGAGTATTATGGACTACGATCTATGCTAAAGTCACTGTGCTGCCAATGCCCGTATAAAAAAAAAGAAAAAGAAGTCTTCCCGCCAATATTGCGAAGTCTTCATTTTTTCTTTTTTGCAATATTGTTATTTATTTTCCTCACACTCGAAGTGAAAAGCAGAGTGTATAACTCGTACATAAAACCCATTTTACCCTCGAATTGACTATCCACCCTCGCCTACGGCTCGGATGGATATATACGTCTCGGGTAAAATGGTACCTTTTATGCACTTGTTGTACAATCTACTATTTATAAGCCAGTAAAGCCAACAAATAAATAATCTTATAAATAAATATAACGACCCCAAAAATTTAACCCCCAATCAAACTAACCCTAACCGGTCTAAAAATTGAATTCTAACCAAAAGATAATTCTAACCCTATAACACGCTCGGCCTATCCCATTGTCTCGTAGGGATAATAATTTCCCGCTCTATTTTGCACGGGACTCGAAGCCACGACCCATCAGGGAAACTGTTCGACTGTGAACGCACGGGGTAGTTTATTTTAGATTTTAGTAAAAGGGTTCAAAAGGTAAGCGTTAATTTTAAGTGCACAGTTATTAATATTCAGAGCAACGCTTTTTACCTAATGGATCGTGTAAATCAGATTATGTAATAAAGTTTTTCAGTTAAAAAGAGAATTTAGTTACATTAAATTAAAATAGTATTTACATTTTGACCTGGTTGTACTATGTCAATACCTATACGAGTACCTATAGTAGGTATATAGACCTAGAAAAGTGGAGGGTTATTTATATAATACTAGCTTTCCGCCCGCGGCTTCGCCCGCGTGGACTACACGACGTTATCCCGCGGGAATGTGATACTTTTCCGGGATAAAAAGTAGCCTATGTTCCTCTCCAGGCTACAAAGTATCTATGTCCCAAATTTCAGCCAAATCCGTTCTGCCGTTTTGGCGTGATTGAGTAACAAACATCCAAACATCCAAACATCTAAACTTTCACATTTATAATATTATAGTAGGAAGTAGGAAGTAGGATTAAATTGTCTTTTTCCTTTAAAGGTTACTTTTTATATGGAGTTTGTTTTTAATTGATTTATAGTAACTAAAGCTGCATTTGAATGCTATGCACAATAGTTATCGGCTCCATATAATTTATATGCAGCGTTATATATCACAGACTATGTTATATTCATCCAAATTACCAATTATAACATCGTACAACAGGCAGAGATCGAGCAAATCGAGGTGACATTCAAATAAAAAAATTTTACATTAATCCATAAACTAAAGTAAATTTTAACAAAACCTTCTTTGTTTCTTCTTCTGAAATATGATTGTTCGCCAACGTCAATATTTTTAATAAGTTAAAACCTGACTTCGCTCACGTATTAGAGTCCGCACTGAATGTAAAGCGGGTTGAAATCCCGCGCGGCGCAATTTGCGCTGTGCTGGGTGCGTCAAAGTGTCTTGTTCGAGTTTCTAGTGTGTGCACGGCTTAAGTTACAAGCTGACAGCTTTTGTTATGTTTACAGGCTTATAATTCACTTGCAGTGTATTATGAAAATTAAAAATAATAAGTACTTAATGAATAAAATATAATTTATTCACGAAGGCGTAAGTAATAAATAATAAATGAATCGTTAACATTTTCCTACCGCCTTTTAAGACTTTTTTATCTGACAAAAAGAATAGGCGCAAAATTAGTTTTTATACTTATTAAGTGCTTCTTCCTATCAAAGAAGCACTTAATAATTTTTTTGAGTCTCTAGAGGAAGTCTCTACCCATTGTAAAAAAAGAAATATATTCAGATTACTTCCGCAAAAAATCCAAAAGCAACAGTTTCGTTTCAAAATTTTGCAAGGTCCAACAACTACTGAGGATGACCTGGGTTGGGGCGAACCACGTGTAGAGTAGTGTAATCTGTGAGGGTGCAAGTGTGTCACTGTCTTGTGCACTGACAGTTTCGTGGTGTACATGAGCATTTTTTTGCGGGCGGGCGGGCTGTGCATTTTGCATGTTGTGTTTTTTGCGGAAGTAAAATAAATAGATATACTTATTTAATTTTTTCACAATATGAGATTATTGGGTTAGACTGACGTTTTATGGCAGCGAATACTTATTCGTTTTTCTTAAGGTAGGAAGTGTAGGTTTTACAAGTTAAAAATTAATTTAAGAAGAAAACAATATTAGTACCTACCTTATAAAACCTATAATGCTCCCCGATTGTTGTTGTCCACAGACCATCTCAGTCCGCCTACAGGCAACGGCCTGTCAGTTGGCCGCAATCGGCCACACACTCACGGTTTTACATACAAAAACGATCGAGGACTGCAGGCTGCCCTTGAAAGATTTAAAAGTAGAAAAAATCTATCCGTCTCACAAAATCTACTACTTTTTCTAATCTAAGCTTTTTTCAATATTTTCTGGAATTCAAATTTCCTCTAATTCATATTTCACAACCTTAGAAAACTGTTTTAACTTAAAAAATCTAAAATGAAGTAGCTATTTAGAAAAAATCAACCTGTTTAACAATCACAACTAGCTCCGATGATACTCGAACCCACTTGACCTTTCGTTATCCGGGCGACTGCTCTAACCTCTGAGCTACGGAGTCGTTACGAGAAGCGTCGAATTTGTCCAATACTTCTTACGCGCTGTAAAGCCAGATATGATCGAAGATAGCCAGCGGTAATTTCATCAATGTGAAATATTACTACCCTCACTTTTAACTTGTACCAAGCCCCCAGATTGCAAACTTTGACACGGCCAAATGTCATTATTAAGCTGCGGATTATAGCGGTGGCCCGACCCATTCGTCTTCAGTTTTCGTATAATAAGTTTGCTATGTTTGAAATAACTTAATTTGTACGTAAGTACTGATGTATGTACAATTTAGAATAAAAATATGTTTTTGTAAGAAACAAACAAAGTAGTTGCTGTAGTGGTTAGAGCGCTCAGCCTTCAGGGGTCCCTAGAAGATCAACGACTTGACAAGCACGTGAACTTTGAATGCACATCAAGCAATTTGGACCGTCTAGAACGAAGCTTGATGCGCTTGACAAGCAAAAAAAAAAGAGCGGTACGCGCCATTTACAGCCTCCGCCGCCGCGATTCATTAAAGGTTTTGTTTAAAGAAATTAATATACTAACCTTAGCAGGGCAATACATCTACGAGAATATATTATATGTTAGGAAACATCTTGACTCATTCACTAAGAATAGTGATATTCATAATTTTAACACAAGAAATAAAAATAAGCTTGCCGTTCCAAGATTTAGACTTGAAAAAAGTAGAGGCTCTTTTTTGGGAAAAGGCATAGCATTCTTTAATAAAGTTCCACAAGAAGTAATCGAGCTGCCTTTGAATAAATTTAAAAAACATGTTAAAAAGACGCTCTTAAGCAAAGGCTATTACAAAGTAGTAGATTATTTAAATGATCATAACGCATGGTTGTAATAATTATAGTAAGTAACACTAACAATGTATAAAAGGAAAATATTCCTATACTTAAGTATGTGAAAACTTTCCTTCAGCATTAGCTTTTTGTATAAATTTTATTATTGTACCATTTTGTCTAGCAACGACATAATTATTTCGTAAATGCGTTGCTTCTGTTAAAGCTGATGAGTTTTTTTCGCCTGTTTTTCTTGTCAGTTAAAAGATGTCCATAACAGGTGGTGGGTAAAAAAATGTTGGACGATTCATAAGCATTAATTTTATTTAATCTATATGAATAAAAATTTATTTACTTTGACTTTGACTTTATTAACGTGCTTGATGAAAAGTATCAAAATTAGTGCGGAAACTTGACAACCATGCTTGATGTACCGTCAAGGCCTAATCAGACGACGGGCTGTCCTCCGGGTACTTTTTTGTTCGTCGATATAGATCTCTTACACGAGGAACTAAAAGTACCGCGGACAAAAAGTCCGCGAAATTACCGCGGACACCGAGAGACTGGACTGGACAAAAGTTCGCGGTAGTCCGCGAAAAAAATAGAACGAACGTAACTAGGCGCAACAACGCACACAACGAACTTTAGTCTGAGTTGAGCGCTCGATAGTGAAACAAGTACGTTTCCGGGCAACAAATGACCGCACACTGTATGCGTTGAGTCCGCGACAAGTCCTCGGACATATTTCGGACGTACAGGGACTTTTTGTCCGCCGGGGACAAAAGTCCCTCGTCTGATTATTCCCTCAAGCGTCATCAAGCATGCTTGTCAGTCACGTAAATGCTTGTCAAACAACTTTGATCGTCTAGGAACCCCAGATTGTTGAGTTAAGCCACTTTCGCAATGATCGGTCACGGTATTGGTATGGGTGACCAAAAACTTTTTATCTCTAAGACTAAAAAATACATACCTTTAGATCCTATAAACGAGCTAAAGGTATGTATTTTTTTGATGTCAGAGAATTTTGGTAGAAGTTTAGATAATTCCATTTAAGGGCGGCTAACCCGACTTACTTTCATACAAATCTATCCTAATTAGCGAGCCTAAACTTACAAATTTCAGTATAATTCTATCAATATCGATATAAACTACAAACATATTTGAAAATAATTCATATATTTTCAAAGTAGTTATAAAATCTATAACTACTATTTATAGATTTTAAGTAGGTTTCGATGTTTTCAGCTGGAATGGATACGCTGAAATTGTAGCCCAGAATCGTTAAACCAAAATAGTTGAAACAGCCAACAGTTCTGTTGTTTTACGATGCTTTTAGGGAAAACGTTAAAATATTATTGTACTTAGAATTGTTTTTTACAAGTTGTAACATTATAGTCTTACTTTTTTAGGCCAATTAAAATTACTGTTATAGTAACTCAAAACTAAGTTATCAAAAACACGTGCTTCTGTTTTTAATTGCGTTTTATTTGATTATCGCTTTAAATTTGCCAAATTTTTAATACCTATTGCTCGCCTTAACGAATCACGAATCGTTATGGCAAGCATTTGAGAACATTGATATCCGTATTCGTATCGGGGCTGTAGAAAAAAAAATCTTTACCACGACACTAATACTGAACAATATTAAATCCCAATTACTTAAGTACTTCATATATAACACAAAATAATATTATATAAGGTACGCCGAAACAATGGCCAATAAATATATCTCCTTAGGGCACATTAGCTAAATAACTATCCCATATTTCTCAAGATGGCACGAGCAATGCTTTATTTATTACCAGTCCTGTTAATGGGTTATATGTCTTTTGTTGTAGGTCATTAGGCTTAAAGTTCAACGAAACAGTCTGAAGGAAAAGTAAGAGGTTGTACGTAAAAACTCCTTTTGGTGGGAAATATGATTTTAGTCTTTTCTTGATGGCACACTGTTCTATATTGAAACTGCTGTCATTATAAAATCTATAAGTAGTAAAAAGGTATAATGGACACGAACCTCAATTTTATTTCTACTTTTCAAACGATTTTCTTTTTATGAATATGGAACACATTTCAATATTCAAACTTGTGTACCTATAAATCCTAAGCAAAAAGGCTTACTTTTATGAACGAACCTCATTTTATACGTATGAATTCAGTTTGTTTTTTTCTTATTTATTTCGAATTCTAAATCGCACTGACTTCCTCTGTGATTCCCAAATATGTCAAACGTCAGAACGAGGAAAGTACACAAACGTTGCCTCAGCATCGAACCGTGAAATTATAAATCCCCAAAATTCAAAGTAACTATACGACAAATGTCACAGACGCAACATCTTGTACGGAACCCTTTGTCCGAACTTTTCCCAACTTCAACCGCCTTGGTCAGAGTCTTCTATCTCTCTCCAACTCATAAAGCTACTTGCAGCCATCTCTCTCACCAAGTAATTAATAATGTATGAAACCTGGAGACACCATACATCATTATGATATACCACCTCCCAGAGTTTGTACGGTTGCCAAAAAAGTCTGATACAATTTTAATTAATGTCACATTTCGGTATCATTAATATGGATTAGCGCAATTCATTGTGTTTGCGTTTTACGACAAATGAAGATTGTAGAAACGGGTTTTTAATTAACTCTGTCTTAGAATGAAAATTAATGTTTTGTTCCGCGCCTCCTGATCCATTAGACATGGCGCTTAAACAATGTTGGTGACGTAACACATTTAAGCGCCAAAGTTATATCGTTATGGAAACGCAAATGTAAATTATTATACAGCCTTTGTTTGTTACAAGAATGTGTTTTCAAAGAAACATATGAAAATAGAATTTTTATTTTAACATAAAACTTTCGATCAACAATATCACTAGATAACGTCTCACGAACTAAAACACAACGCAAATAATATGGCATGGCACCGAATGACTTTTTTTAACGAAGAAAAAGGTTACCTACGAATATTACGATCATACGTCAAAAATGGCAGGAATCTATAATAAATAAGAGCTCACCTTGGACTTTCGCTCTTATTCGCTAGGGCATTTTTTACACTGCAACCGGTTATTAATTAGTATTGTTGATCGAAGCATAAAACCCAAGAAGGAAGTTATAAGCAGCAAGCGTTCGGGATGCGCGTGGCTTACGTTTTGATGAAAATAGCAAACCCTCCATATAATATATTTACATTTTTTTTAATTTCTACCGGTTGTCATGGCAACTTGCCTTTTTTGGTTCCACGCTTTATTCCGTACCTAAGTACTAAATACGTGATATGCTCCAGCCCCCTGATTCACGAACCGTCGGAAACGCTCCCGACCGCGGAATGTATGCCCTGTCTCTGTCACTCATTATAAACATGACAAAGACAAAGCACAGAATTTGAATCCGATTCCGTTTTCTAAGGTTCGGAAATCAGGGGCAGATCATAATAAAATTATTATAAAGTCTTTTTAGTATCTACTTACTATAGTAGTAGCCAACTGTGGATTCTTCTGAGTAGGTATATCGTGTTACGAAATAGTCAAGAAGTTTCATTAATTTTAGGGGAAATTGATTTAAGTTTGTGGGTTTTAACAATTTTTCAAGGTTTAGTTTCAAGTTTTTTAGTGTTATTTAGTTGGTTATGTGACTGTTAATTATTTTTTAGACATTTTTATATCTTGCTGTTTTGTTGACGTTATTGTTATGCATATACCTTTTATTCATTAGGTAACTAATATAAATATATTTGCTTATGTTTAATATTTATGTGATCTTTATGTTAAAATATTAAAATTATGATTCTTGAGAACATAAAGCATTTTCTATTTTAATCGCTTCAACTGTGTTAGAAAAAAATTGTTTTATATAATTTAGCTTCTTCCAGTAATTAATTTAATATTACGATTTGAGATTTAGGTAGTTTGAATGTTTATTTGTTCTGTTGACTGTACAAAGATTTATTATACCAATGAATCTCTAAGGGATAATATAATTTAGTGGCTATTTATATTTTTGTTGTTCTTGTAATTAAATATGTGTAATACTAATTGTGGTTTTTTTTTATTTACAGGTACGTAAATTGCCCGTGAAGGATCTGTAAGTCAAGGAATACAAAGCGCTAAAAGAGTTGAAAAGTAAAATATTAATAATAAGTACCAAATGTGAAAAAATATTTTGAATCTGTTTTATAACAAGCAAATGATAAGTTGTTTAATTTTGTCTATATCGGTCTCTTTTCACAACGAAATCTTTTATGGCAAGATTATGACGTTACTTGGTGACGTCACAAAGATAGTCGTTATCTCAATCTCATCAAAGTTTGTTGTCCTATAGGCTATAACTTTGAAAATATTCATGAAAATTCAAAATAAAAATTTGTTTTGTGTAGCTTATATTTCTAAAAACATTTAAAAAATTATAAAAACATATTAGAAAAATACCCTACTCAGCATACGCTGAGTAGGGTAGGCTGTTTAGCTTGGTGTGCATTTTTTATTACACACTAGCTGACCCAGCGCGACTTCGTTCCCGTGGCCCTACCCCCTACTCCACCCTACCCTACCCGTACTCTACCCCTACCCTACCCTACCCTTACCCTACCCCTACCACTACCACTACCACTACCCCTACACTACCCTACCCTACCCCTACCCCTTCCCTACCCTACCCTACCCTACCCCTACCCTAGCTATACCCTACCCTGCCTTTACCCTACCCTACTTCTACTTTACCCCCACTTACCCCCTCTTCCCCTATTTTCTCACCGTTAGAACCTTCCTTGGACTTCCACGAACATTTCAAGACCAAAATTAGCCAAATCGGTCCGGCCGTTCACGCGTGATGTCGTGACCAAGGGAAATAGGGATTCATTTTTATATAAATAGATTACTTACTGCTAAAATAAAATACTCACATATTTTTAAATTTTATTACCGGTTTTTCTTTTCTTTCTGTTAAATGTGTCAGTAGTTACATCTAACAGAAACAATAGAAAAACGCATATTCCAATTCCAAATCTATCTTTATCATTCGACTCATCAATACCATATTGTAACCGTTCCACTTCCTCGTCAATATAATCCATCTGCCATTCCAAATAGGGCTTAAAATCGGTTGATTTAATTCGATATTAACCGGTACGTAAATCCCGGGTTAATTTTCAATGGACCGTGCGTCATCCGGGCCGTACACGGCAACGGTTTTAGCCGTCCGGCAATATTTGATACTGCAATCCGGTTATTGTTGCATAGTGGTTGTGAACGTTTTAAGTGATTATTGCATTTTGTGAGTAATATGCGTTCGGTTGTGTCAATTTTTTACTTGTTGATACAGTCTATAATTAAATCGGTACTCGCCGTCCGCACCTTAGGTCTTTAAAAATTTTAATTAACTAAGTCATCATCATCATCATCATGTCAGCCGAACGACGCCCACTGCTGGGCATAGGCCTCCCTCAAGGATCTCCACAACGATCGGTCCTGCGCTGCCCGCATCCAGCGGCTTCCCGCGATCTTGACCAGATCGTCGGTCCACCTTGTAGGGGGCCTGCCCACGGAACGTCGTCCGGTATGCGGTCGCCATTCGAGAACCTTTCCGCCCCAACGGCCATCGGTTCTCCGCGCTATGTGTCCCGCCCACTGCCACTTCAATGATGCAATCCTTCGAGCTATGTCGGTTGTTTTAGTTCTCCTGCGGATCTCATCATTTCTGATTCGATCGAGCAGGGAAATACCAAGCATCGCTCTCTTAACTAAGTATCTTAGACTAAACTTACTTTATACCGCCTCTGTGGTCTAATGGTACACTCCACAGGTATCAGACCCAGAGGTCCCGGGTTCGATTCCCAGTGGGGGTATATATTGTATTCGGTTTGGTTGGTGGCAGGGCTTGTTCAAAGTCCGCCTGGCTACCTACCTCCATCTTATCTAAGTCTGACGCCATAACAATAATGTTCTCAGCATTATTGTGTTCCGGCAGTTGCAGATAAGATAGCAGTTCCTCCGTGATTGAGGATTCCGGGAGTAGTACGCTTTCACCTTCAGCCTTATCAACACTTAACATCAGGTGTGATGAAGGCTAAGTGGTAAGTGCTACCTGTCGAGGATTTAAAAATGTAGATAGATAACTAACTTCTTTATTCTAGCAGCTAACTAGTGAACGTAGCTAGATATAAATTTTCCAGGTAATTTCTACCTCACAAAGACTTTAAACTAAGTCGCAAAAAGTGCTTATTCCCCCGGTTTTTCTTGATGACACAAAGGGTCGCAGGTACCTCTTAAGCGGTTTAAGACATAAATCTATTAAACTAACTACTGCGCGGACCGTTCCTGCCTTATATCTTCGTCTACGCTTTAATATATCTTGCTGTAACTATGTTGCTTTAATTTTGCAATTAGACTGGCTTACGAAGGATTTTTATTCATGGGAAAATTAAAAGAGGACCAAATAATGAGATCATCCAAATTTTAAACTGCGTTGGTGGTCGTCTGATAATGACATGACACAAAATTTTGAATCCCTAATGTTTGATAATAATGAAAATGTTTTTGCATTTTCATTCAATATTTTACAAAGCTGTGCGTCCAACAATTTTGATTGTGATACAAAACAATTTTCTACAGGTATTTTTTTACGAAATCGGTTCAGTAGTTTATTCTGAGATCACTTCATTGTGCAATTAATTAGTCTGGTTTACGAAGGATTTTTATTTTATCGAAAATTAAAAGGGGACCAAATAATGTAATCATCCAAATTTTAAGTTGCGTTGGTGGTCGTCTGATAATGACATGACACAAAATTTTGAATCCCAAATGTTTGATAATAATGAAAATGTTTTTGAATATTTATTCAATATTTTACAACGCTGTGCGTCCAACAATTTTGATTGTGTGTGATACAACTCAATTTTCTACAGGTGTTTTTTTTTCCAAATCGGTTCAGTAGTTCATTCTGAGAACACTTCATTGTGCAATTAATTAGTCTGGTTTACGAAGGATTTTTATTTTATGGAAAATTAAAAGGGGACCAAATAATGTGATCATCCAAATTTTAAGTTGCGTTGGTGGTCGTCTGATCATGACATGACTCAAAATTTTGAATCCCAAATGTTTGATAACATTTTTGAATTTTTATTCAATATTTTACAACGCTGTGCGTCCAACAAGTTTGATTGTAATACAAAACAATTTTCTACAGGTGATTTTTTTTAAGTCAATAGTTCATTCTGAGATCACTTCACACAAACAGACTTAACTTGGTCATTCTCACGACGTGTGCAATAAATTAGTTAGTTTACGAAGGATTTTTTTTAATGAGAAATTAAAAGGTGACCAAATAATGTGATCATCCAAATTTTAAACTGCGTTGGTGGTTGTCTCGTCTGATCATGACATGACACAAAACGTTTAAAAAAATGCTAGCCAAACTTTCTCCCGATTACCCAAAGCCTCAATTCTAAAGTTCAATTTGAACCGACAAAGATAACCCCTAACTAAGGGATTCATTGCCTAAAACACAACAGCCTATGTATTTTAAGTTCGCATGAAAAGCTGGGGCTTAAATTGGCTATTGTGATCACAGATTTCAGTTATGAAATGCAAACAACCCTGTTCCTGTTAATGATAATCGAGCGATGGTATAGGGTTAAGGCGATGATACCCGACCGAAATAGGCACGCTAACGCTTGCTCGGCCGCGTGCGACACACTTCACACGGACGCAGCGGCAGCCGGCAGTGAACTGTGAACTAGCGAGCGCCCCGCGAATCGAAAATCACTTAAAATTCAATGAAAAATTAAATAATAAAAATTTTAAACTTATGACGGCCGGAATCCCTGTGCTATTCAAAGACAATTATTTTCGTATATTTTTCATTAACTAAAACTAAGTATACTGCAAGTAATAGGATATTTGGATTATGATTAGACGGATGTTTAGTATTTTATTTGACACAGTTAAATATCACCAATCGAATAAAGCGGCCGGAAGCACTAGATAAATAACTGTAATATAACATATATTTTTTCCAAATTTTAAGTACTTGTGATTTGCGAGTAATCCATAATTTAAAATACCCTATTTTGGGGAATCGCAGCCTTAAAGAGGAACCTGTGGGGCAGTGGTTAGCGCGCTTGGCTTGCGATCGTTGAAGTTAAGCAACTTTCGAAATGGTCGGTCACGGGATGGGTGACCAAAAATTTATTATCTCGAGCTCCCCGTGCTGCGGAACGCACGGCCAAAGGTCTACCTATCTACATGGAGCTTCAGTGCCCGGACACGGCACTGAAGCTCCGCCGCTAGTGATTGGCGGATAGCCTCCTGACGGATCACCGTCCGGGTACGGCCCTGGGTGCCTACCATCAACTCTTATTGCGGTTTTGTTTAGGACCTAAACTGATCTGCTTCGCTTATTCGTACCACGACAGCTTAATATCAATGACAGCGATTCAGTGATCATTCAATGACATTTCAGCCGCTGAGCTGTCATCAACTCTTATTTGACTTATAACTCGGCCAAGCTAACATGACACCTGCAGGTTATACCCGTCCCTTTCACTCTCCGGGCATGACAGAATCGAGTGAAAGAGACGGGTAGAAGAAATAAGGACACAAATCGTTCGGTCATTCACATTTAGCAATTCATTTGCGATCCAGTTTTTAGAAGGTCAGAGTACGAAAGAAAGCAATTCATTTTAGGAACCTATTCTGCATCGCGGTATTTTTGAATCGCTGTCTTAAAGTTGATGGTAGGCACCCTGATATGTGTAGATATACCTTATGCCGTTAGTCTCGGCTGCGTCTGCAGTCGTTAATTCCCACCAATCCGCATTGAGCCCGCGTGGTGGGACATGGCCCATTCTCCTCTCCCCAAGGAATGAAAGAAGAAAAAAGAAAGAAAAATCATTTATTAGGACACACAAAGTACGTACTTAGGTACTAAAACACATGACAAAAAGGAACAGACTTAAAACAATGTAGCTAAGGGGCCGTGCCCAGTGGCGTAGCGTAGTGGGGGCGGCAGGGGCGGCCCGCCCCAGGCGGCACTTTTTAGGGGGCGGCAAAATTTCACAATAAATAATAAAGACATGACCTACCACGCGGGCACAATACAGACTAGTGCGTATTATGGCGCTACTTGGAAAAATATGGACTTTTTGATTTAAAACTATAGGACGGTTACAGTTGTTACAAATCTGGTAATCCTACTAATATTATAAATGTGAAAGTTTAGATGTTTGGATGTTTAGATGTTTAGATGTTTGTTACTCAATCACGCCAAAACGGCTAAACGGATATGGCTGAAATTTGGGGGACAGATACTTTGTAGCTTAGAGAGGAACATAGGCTACTTTTTATCCCGGTGAAATATCACATTCCCGCGGGATAACGTCGTGTAGTCCACGCGGGCGAAGCCGCGGGCGGATAGCTAGTAAGATATATATTTCTTCATACCGTTATCTAGATTCGTATGGTTTCAAAAACACGATTTTATGATTTTGCCTCGACACTTTTTCTTTACGAAAAGACCTCTAAAAAATACGAAAAGTCAAGATTATTCTTAAATGGGGTTACTTACTAAATGGGGTTATTAGTGGACACCAATAGTATTGAGGATCGTATAGAAGCATTTTTTTTAAATCGCTGTAGTTTTTTAATACGAAGTGATTTTGTGTTTTTTTTTTGCCTAATCTGCAAAATCGGTCTCGCTCCCGCGCGCGTCGTTTTCTCATTGCTATCTCGCTTCAGCACATTTTTTCCGAGTATCGCCTTAACGACTACAGACGCAGCCGAGACCAACGGCTTAACGAGATAATAAATGTTTGGTCACCCATCCCGTTGCCGACCATTGCATATATTGCTTAACTGTCACTATCGTAGGCCAAAGTCACTAACTTTGGCACCAATGAGCTCAAAAATTTATCTTTCTCTTTCGAGAAACCGGACTTGGAAGTCACTATAATATAAATAATATTCCCTCAATAAAATGACATTTGGCAAAGGCATCGGAGTAATATTGAAAAATGTCAATAGATTTGAACTGAATACTATAATAGGCTTACGAAGAAGTGGTGGGGAGTGATAAGGGTACCCCTTTTAAGGTATTTAAAGCCTACGCTCGAGATTTGGCACCATTTGAAGTACCTGACTGATACAATTTGCGTCTATCATCTCCCTTGAGATATTAAATTTTCGTTCCCATTCTATATTCATTTGAAATACTGTGGCGTTTGGAATAATACTTTTTGATATTTCATGCGTGGTGCCAAAAATAGCATCTGAATACTTACAGGGCAATTTTTTTTATCATCCCGGAAAATTTCAGGGATTATTCTTTTCATGAAAACAAACAGCTTTTATTATGGGACCAAAATCGCGAAAATTTTTGATTAAATATTTTTGCACCTTTGTATGGAACAGCTAATTTTTTAACGCGATTTCTGTTTTGGTCCCATAATAAAAGTTTTCATAAGTAAAATAATCCCTGAAATTGTCCGAAATTATAAAAAAACTACCGTTTATATTGGTTTAGTTTGTTAATACAAATTGTAAACTTAACGGGCAGCGAATATAATTCAAAGGGAATTAATAAAGAGATAAACATTATTTATTCCTTTATTCTATTCAATGAAAATTCACACAAGCAATCTAAAACCTTGTATAGCAAGTCTAGGGTTTTAGATTGCTTTGTTGCAAAACCCCAAATCTTTCCCCACGAAAGGGTATCTTAGACCAAATGTAAAATCGAATAGACACAATCCTGAAATATGTATGTTAGGAGCATTTGCACCTGCGAATGTCGTCTGGAATTAAGCTGATAATTACGGGATTACCCCCCGCTCCTTTACCCCCCTCCCCCTTAGTCTGGTTCCCCCCTTCCCACTTCACTTCGCCTCGATGCACTACCGTGTGTAATGGTTTTTATGTCCATAATTTTTCGTCTGATGCTTTTTTGAACGTGATTGTTGAGGGTAGTGCGAGTTTTAATTGTTTTGAAACAATGTGGAGGTTTTAAGTCCATTTTTATGCTTGCCGGAGTGCTTTAGACTCTGAGTTAGGTTCGTTTTTGCTTTCGGTTTGAGTGCAATTAAGTTTGTAATGTACTGTCAAAATTTAGATGAAGGTTTTGAGCACGCTCGCGCTCGAGCGAACGCGCACTTGTGATTTTTAATCGGGCGATTGTTTGATCGTTCTCGGATTCAGTATAGAGATAAATGGCAGTGCGCGCACTGAAAATAAAACTATCGAAAATTACTGGCCGATAGTTGTACGATCAAACTATCGCACAACTATCGGCCGGGCGGTAATGTGCATGAAGGACTATGTGAGCGCGCGCACTGCATTCAACTAAACTATCGCCCAACTATCGGTAGACTGCGCATTCAGTATCGAACTATCGAAAATGACTGGCCAATAGTTGTACAACTATCGGACAACTATCGCACAACTATCGGACAACTATCGCACAACTATCGGCCTGGGCATGAAGGACGTGAATGTGAATGTGAGCGCGCGCCCGGATTCAACTAAACTATCGACCAACTATCGGTCGACTAAAAATCACAAATGTGCGCAGGCTCTCAAAATCAAACTATCGGCCGACAGTTTGATCACGATCGTCTTACGATTCCGACTAAACTATCGCCCGATTAAAAACCACAAGTGCGCGTTGGCTTTAAGGCGTAAAAATAAAAGCTTTTTTCTTCGAGCAACCTGCTAAGTTGTTCTGTAAAGATGTATGAATAAGCTAGCTGTTACCCTTTGACTTTGGCCACGTAAGATCAAATTTAAGAGTTTTGGTACACTCAGTACGCTAGGACCTTTGTAACGGTATCTAACCCAGATTTTTAGAGTATTTTTAGTAGGGATCGCAAGAGATTTTAAGGATTCATCATTAGCAGTAATTCCACTACTGAGGCACAGGCCTCCCTTATGGATCCACCACGGCCCCCCCACAGCCGGTGTGCTTAAAACTGATGGCGGAGAGCAAGTAGTGAGGGGTTTAGTTGGTAGTGGTGCCTGCTCTCGACCGCCCCATCTGGTCAGCCCACCCGGAGTGGGTGACCTTATGGGGAGATTGAGAGGAGGCTCTCTCCTTCTGCCCCGCCTCCTGTCGAGCTTTCGAGCCTGTCAGGGGGCGGGGCAGGGGTTAGAACCACCCAGCCCTGACGCGAAGCCTATTTAGGCTTGGCGGGAGGGCTGGGCGCGGCGAGAGACAGGCCTTGTCTGACTGAGTCCAACATGCCGTTAGCGGTATACGAAAAGACTGTATTTGCCCTCACTATAAAAAAAAAAAAGGCCTCCCTTATGGATGGATAAGGAGAATGAGCCATGACCCGCTACGCAGGCCCAATGCGGATTGGTGGGTATTAACGACTGCAAATACAGCCGGAACCATGGTTCAGTTGCAACGGCCTGCCCTGCCTTCCGAAGCACGGAGGAGCTCTAAATAGTAAATTTTTGGTCACCCATCCCGTGACTGTCAATTGCGAAAGTTGCTTAACTTCAACGATCGCAGGCCGAACGCACTATCACTGCGCCAAAAGATTATTAACGTAAAATCAAATGACATATCAACTGACGTAAGGTGGAATATCAATTAAAGGGCTTATTACACTTGGCTAAATTCAGCATCTAATTAAGCATACATTGCTTTCTTTGAGCTCATTTGTAGCAAGTGATGCAATCAAAACAAGCAATGTATGCTTAATTAGATGCTGAATTTAGCCAAGTGTAATAAGCACTTAATTAAGTGTTTGTTTTTAGGAAGTTGCTCCGAAGGTAAACAGTAGGTAGTAAGTAATTCAATATGCTAATATTAAGACTTTATTTTGGAAATAAATAAGGTTGTACCAAATGATAGGCAACGCAGTAAAAGTCCTTCAAAGCTTTTTCCTTGACGAAAAAAGAACTCCTAGGTGTATTGGCATAAATAAAGATACTTACTTACGTATATTACTATAGCGTGTCATATTCTACATTGTACATCACCTACTTTCATGTCACACGTCAAATTATATGCCTGTCTGTTCGTATGAAACGAGGAGAAACAAATTGAAAACAAGATGCGATTTCCAATGGTACTACATTTCCATTTCTACTAATAACGTGACTTCCTTTAATACAGGAAAACACTGAAAGGCAATAAAATATATAAAATTGCAGGCTGGAAATAGGGGGAAAAATTTAAAAAAGGGTTTCTATTTTAACAAACACAATATGAAATAATTAACACTATTTAAAGATTTTCAATCGATTAAGTCAAAATGGTTCAAATTAAAGTTTTGGTTGCTACCTTTATTGTTGCACTGTTTATTTTCTTTGAACCTTTGCAAGATTTGTAAATAAGAAAACCAAGTGACTATGGTTTTCCATTTTTCTGACGGAACGGCATACGGCGGACAAGCATTTCTGTTCCGGCGATAATCTTTGAAACTAAAACAGTTTTCATACGACAGTCCATTTTGGCAGCTAATTTTGTATTGCAAGTGGCTCCTCTGACACGGTTGTCACCGGAACAGACAGGAGCAGGAAGATTCTACAAGGAAACTGGAGTTTTCAGCCTGATTAAAAAAGTGTACCCAGCAAATTTGACATTTAACTACGTAGTGGCTGTCTGTTGTCTCAAATGACCATACGTTTCGTTTCTAAGTATAGGTGAGACGGAAGACAGCCACAGTCTACAAAAAAGTGTTAGGACTACTGTCTCCAGTTTCCTTGGTTGAATCTCCTTGGACAGGAGTGTGGGACTATACTATGGATTTTTTATAGATGATGTGCCAGTAGAAATAACTAAATAAACCTTTTCCCAAACCATATTTCGTAGTAACAAACCTCGATTGAATTAACGATAATCTCTTCGTTACAAACCGGAGTTGTGGAGCAGCAGAATCCTCTCAGGGCATCTTATTAGAACAACTTGAATCGGGTAGTAATTTATTACTGTTATTTCGAGTTCGGACCAAGGGTCGTTAGTCCAGTAATGCAGATTGACCAGTAGGACAATTGGAGATTTGAGGACGCCATTTTGTTGTAACCGCAACGGGAATGTATTTCTTTAATCCACTAGCATACTGAAGATTCATTCTTAGGTATTTGAGTTACATACTTAATGGAAAATAACAACGGTACCCTCATTTATGATTTGAGTTTCTTGCGCAAATTATTATTGGAAAACATCTTTTCGTTTTCTTTTTTTCAGCTTCTGTCCTTGCCTTGCCCCATTTGAAGGGAAATTTATGTTGTTTTGTTTTTTTCGTATTAAATTTTAGCTTTAATAGATTACTGGTAAATAAAAACAAAACGAAGAAATAAGTGTACTTTAACAGAAGGTATCTACATCTATGTTTTATAGATTTTTGCAACGTATACTTTGCACTAAATTCTCTATAAGTAAATTCAACTAAGCTTAAACCATTCTAACTAATAGCTACGTCAACGTTAATAATCACGTCGCAATCACCGTCCAAATTAGCGATCATCTCAAACAAATACACTGATTCAGAGGGCGTAACATCAGCTGTCATCTCATTGCAATATTATGTTGGTTGAAGAACGCAGCTATACACTACGTATTTCTACATATTGCTTACACTTCACATCTCGTGGTAAGACCCTGATCCTGATTGTCTTACGTTAAAATGTGCGGCGAGCGGCGCGGGAATCAGTCGTCACCGGGCGGAAGCCCCTAACCATTGTGAAAAAAAGAAATATATTATGTAGCTTACTTCCGCAAAAAACACAACACGCCAGATGCACCACCCGTCCGAACGCAAAAATTGCACATGCACACTACGAAAATACCAGTGCACAACACTTGCATTTAGCAAGACAGCAATACACGTACACCTTGCACATTAAGATTAGACTACTTTACACGTGTTTCGCCCCAACCAGGGGCATCCTCAGAAGTTATATCGTGCGGAATCTAGCAATGATATCATTCGATGCATTCGGTGCTGGATTTATTTTTTCTTTTTTCACAACGATTAGACGTTTTCACGACACGAACGCGCAACGAATGAATGCGCAAGCCGCTCGCCGCTGCTGCATGTTCGTGACCGGGCCCTTAGACTTATGCTACTGACATGTCGTACATCTATTGTGTCACCATTGCCATTACAGGGTTGACCAAGTAGGAAATTAATTTCGATTGTTTGCGCCAATTATTGGCCATTTGGACCGCTTCGTTTGGCCTTGTTCGGATAAGTCTCGGGTTTGGTTCTCGCCATTGTTGGTGACGATTTAGTGGTGCTTTGGGATATTGGTAACGATATTTAAGTGTTTAAGTCCGTGAACCTAAAGGGGTCAGGTAAAAAAGGTTGTAAGGGATTTGCAAGAAAGGAGTGGTTCTAATTGCTGATTAATATCTGCATGTGTGTTTTATATCATTTCCTTGCAATTAATTGCTTAAGATTTGCATCAGAAAGGTTTTCATGAATTGAAACCGTGTGCAGCCGAGGCGGGTCGTTATAGTCATTGAATAAATAATATTGTTTCTGTTGTAATGTTGTGTGTGTAGGTAATGTTTTTGTCGTTGAGTTGGGTTGTCTGATAGATCTGATTTAGGTTTACCAAACGTGCTAAGTAGACTAGACCTCTAAAACAAAGGTCTTGGTTATAATAATAGATTCGAGTCTGGTTTCACATTCAGATTTGATAAAAAAGTGCTTTTTTAGCCTGCTTTGAAATTGCCATTTGAAATGTCATTGTTATAATAAAGTCTGTTCGGCAAGAGTTGATTAAGTAAGGGTATCTTAACTCCTTACTAATTGCGGCCCGCTGATTATTTAAAAGCACCAATTTTTTATATTAAAAAATATTTGTCTGTAAAGTCAGTTTACGGACGATAAATTACCTGAAAACAATATGCCGCTGTCTCTCTTCAACTCGATCGAACGCATCGGCCGATTTAGTGGAAGCCTAAGCTGGCCGATCAAGCTTCTGTATAGCTTGTTCCGCGCTCTCGCTTGCACGCGGAACGTGACATTTTTTCGTGCGTGCAGCCGGCGTTCATCGATTTATAAGACGTTATCACGTCAAAAGAGAAAATGTCAATATGACCGCGCCGCGTCCGCTCGGGCCTCTTACCACGAAACACGGCGAAAGCGATGAGCGACGGCCGCCGCCGTACGTTTACGATAACGCTAAGCTAAGACGTATCAACCTATCAAGTCTCGGTGAAAAGACTATACAATCATCAATGTGCTGTAAAATTGATGCGGTAGGTATCTATTATACCTACATGAGATATACTCCTTAAATATCACTGAAATGCAATGTACAGTTGGTCCAATATTTAAGTATTTAATGTTTACAAATTAAATTCTGACCGTCAGCAGTTTTATGCGCCGATTAAATCGTACCAATAACAATTTGTGTGGAAACTGATATCATTTGGAAAATGCTAATTGATCAATCATGAATTTGGGATCTGGAATCAGTGGCACGTGACGAGTGATATAATGTTGTCATTTACAATATACAGACGGATTGACATACGAAATGTTGTACCTAAGTACATTGAAAAGTTAGACTGTCTGTTCACGTTTTCACACTGTAAAGTAATGAAAAAAGTCGGTGTAGGTACACACGGCGGCAAAATCAGGCTATACATGTAGACCTTGAGACCGCCTTTATGACCTACGTAATAAAAGCTGTTATCGCAGTTCAACTGTTTAACTCGATGTGCTGTTGATTGTACAAGTTATAGTTTAAACTAGCTTTCCGCCTCCCGCGTTACCCGCGTGAGCTACAAGATGTTTTTCCCCGTAAGATTGAGGTATTTCCCCGGGGTAAAAACTAGCCTATAATCTATTGATTGATTGAGTAACAGACATACATCCACACTTTCGCATTTATAAAACCACTAGCTTTCCGCCAGCGGCTTTGCCCGCGTGGACTACGCAACGTTATCCCGCGGAAATGTGTCATTTTTCCGGGGTAAAAAGTCTCATATGTTCCTCTCCAGACTCCAAAATGTCTGTGTCCCAAATTTCAGCCAAATCCGTTCAGCCTTTTTGGCGTGATTGAGTAACAAACATACAAACGTCTAAGCATCCAAACATCAAATCTTTCACATTTATAATATTAGTAGGACTAGCGGCCGCCCGCGGTTTCACCCGCGTGGTTCTCGTTCCCGTGGGAATATCAGGATAAAAAGTATTAAGTCTAAGTTACTCCTTATTACATCAGCTACCTGCCGGTGAAAGTCCCGTCAAAATCGGTCCAGCCGTTTCAGAGATTAGCCGGAACAAACAGACAGACAGACAGATAGACAGACAGACGGACAAAAATTGTAAAAAAAAAATATTTTGGTAATATGTCTTTATTACATGCATATAATCATATGCATGTAATAAAAAGTAATTCCAATTTTATTTATTGACACTTCAATTTTATTTATTTGTATAGATGTATAGATAATAACTTTTACACTGTTTCTCGTACGAAATAGAATACAGTCTTTCTTGTCATTAAAATTGATGGCATGGTTCATTACAACATAATATCTTTGTATGGCTTAAACTTTCATACATTCCCACACTGACCTAAGGAGTCTAAGTCCGGTATAATTGGAGTGATTGCATGATTTAATTATTTATCAGATTTGATCAAATGATCCTATAAATCCATTACACTGAAGTACATAAAAGGTTTAAAAGTCCTCCACTAAACTTATTCACAACCATCATGTTTGTTTTGTTAATCTTCTATAAGCTTAATCGCGCGTTCATAGGAAGAACATTCGTTGTTTCCTTTGCCTATTTCTGATTGTTTACTTTTTTAAGCGGCTGTTTTGTTTCCCGCCATGATGTTGTACAGACAGAAGGGATTCCTACTCTACTATTCACTGTTTGCCCATTGTTTGTTTTAGAACGGTTCTTTATAGTGAAAGCGAATGGCCGAAGTAAATTATAGTGTAAGAGATTGATGTTAAACTTTGAGTTTTGTAACTATTTTTAGGTTAGGTTGTGAATGTTTGGTAATAAAGGTAATAATGGTAATAATGTACCTAAATGCTGATATTAAAATGTTTTAATTTTTGTCTAGATTGATATAGGCACATTTTCGACATTATTAATATAAATAAGTGTCTCAAAAGGGTAGGTAGATGGTTTTGATTCTTCTTCTAAACAAACATCTGAAAATAAATTATATATGTACTTACCTAAACTAATTCGAAGCATTTTTAATAAGTACTCAAATGAAATAAGTAGGTTTATCTTCGTTCCCCATAGAACAAATTGACGGAAGCTAATATAAACTAATAAGCAGCTCTCGGCAGCTACAGTAGTATACCATGTGACGTATCTGAGACATATGTAAAATAGGGCTGACACATGGCTGACACCCTTCGATCAACAAAAGTACTAGATGAAGGCTCACGAACTAAATGAAAATATTACATGGCACAGACTGACTTATTTTAAACGGAGAAAAAAGGTTACGAATGTTACGATCTTACATTATAAATGACAGGAACTGTTCCAAGTTTGAAATCATCATCATGTCAGCCGAACGACGCCCACTGCTGGGCATAGGCAAGTTTGAAATACCTGAGTATTATTGACACTGTCAAAATAATCTTTTTATAACTATACTCTCAAGTGGGAGTATACGCTAGGGCCATATCTGTCACTCCAACTATGTATCTAGAACTAGGTGTTATTGTTGATCGAAGCTGACACCATCACCATTCGAACTATTTATTTAATTTGTGGCCAATAATAACCACTAGCTGGGCTTCGTGGTTTTACTCGCGTAGTTCCGCTACAGGTAAACTTCTGAAATACGACCCAAGACTTTTAAATTTGGTAGGTAAAGCCTGACCAGAAAAATAAAAACCTCGCCATGTTGCGGAAGTGTAAGGAACTAAATTCTCCAGAAACCATATCTGTACCTACTCCAAAATCGAGCTTCTACAAATAGTAGATAGAGATCATACATACAATCCTACTAATATTATAAATGTGAAAGTTTAGATGTTTGGATGTTTGGATGTTTGGATGTTTGGATGTTTGTTACTCAATCACGCCAAAACGGCTAAACGGATTTGGCTGAAATTTGGGACACAGATACTTTGTAGCCTGGAGAGGAACATAGGGTACTTTTTATCCCGGAAAAGTATCACATTCCCGCGGGATAACGTTGTGAAGTCCACGCGGGCGAAGCCGCGAGCGGAAAGCTAGTAAGTGATAAAAATAAAAGACATAACAATACAGTTTTTAAGTGACTATTTGAGCTGAAATAGTTTTTTTTTGACTAAATAATAATTTTGCCTTTCTTCTATTTATGTAAAAATAAACAGTAAGTACGTATTAAGCTAAAGAAATATCAGCTTAGTTGTTGATAAATTATTCATTTAGTTATGTTCTGATCGTTGTATTTGTTATTCAATCAATTAAATTATTTCTATTCAATTGAATGACTATGATATCGGCAGGGTTCATGAAAATGATAATTTTATTACGTTACGTACCACACATCAGAAAACTCGCTAACTGATTAACTTTAACATTTACGAAACAAACTGGCAGCCCTAGTTAGGAAACACAATTATTTTTATGGCAACACAATTTTCTTCGGCTCATTACATACATACAGCGTTATAGGTACTGGCAACATTAACATGCCCGGGCTGGGTAGGGCGGCTAATGCCCGGTGGGCACGCGAGGCTTTTTTGATTATTCCCCCGAAATTATATCCCATTTTCACACCGGACCGCTGCGTGTGTGCGCAGCTTAAGGCGTTATGATGTTCGTGACCAGAGACAAATGTGGAATCGTGGAAGCGGGAACCGCCATCTTGTGTATTTCGTTACGGCTGCGGGCGTAATCAATTGAGCATCGTTTTGGCTTGGAACCTTCTTTTAGTTCTGCTAATAACAAGAAAAAGTACCTACTGAATGTGCTAGTTTTGCTGGAAAGAAAGAAAAATAAGCATTTTAAATTTAGAAGGAACCAAATTTGAAATTCATGCAATAACCTCTTTAGTTCTAAAAAGGCGGGGTGTCGAACATTTTTTCCTACTATAATTTACAGCATATTCATGTTAGAGTTAATGAAGATATTATTCAAAAGTAAACCGCTAGAAAATAATATTTTAACACGCACAGTACAGAAATCGCACGGTAGTACCAACTTATCGTCCGGCCAAATCGACCCTCGGAAACCGGTTAACGTTCATAATCCCGCAAATGACTTCAATAAAACGGGGGAAATTTACGTAAAAATCTAATAACAGCAGTCATCAGTCGGATCTGACGCGAGAGTTCGGCTATTACAATGCCTAACGATTAATTTACGTTTTGTTTTGGCTGAATATAAATAGTCCTTTGCCCGTAAAGCGCTTAGAGTTGTATTATTTATAAATCCATTCATTTACATATGATAACCAAACAAAAGGAACTTATGGAAATCATCTAAAATATGTGTTTCGTAAAAGAAAATATTGGTCACATTAAATAAATAATAGAAAGAAAGAATTATATGAAATTTATTCGACTAAAAACACATGAAAAACAAAATACACAATAAAAAATCAAACATTTTAGCCGAAATGGCCCCAACCTCAGCTTTTGCCACAGCAAGTGCGACGCTGATTTTCAGGTGATAGTAGATCTATTCCACTATATGTACACAAATAAATCAATAAATACAACTACATTTCGGTAACATTATAAAAACAAAATAAGGCAACATATTTATTTGACATATTTAATCTGTTCAAGCAATAATTAAACATATTATACCAATGTCAGATTCGTCAAAAAGTACTTAAACCATATCACATCCCAAATCTTGTGAAAAAATTTGTCGTCTTTGTTTATGGTCCGATTTAGATAAAGATATTAAGAGTTAAGTACGCACTGTATCAAATTCACTCGGGCTAGTAGTTTTTTTATTCGGGCAAGTCACGCAAACGTGTAACATGGTTCTGGAATGCTGTTATAGTCGAGATTGCATTAAGCCTGCTTTTTAAAAACCTTTTTTTAACAGCAACCGTTTAGAGCTGTGCTTTAAACAATAGACAATGATGCTTAGGGTGTCATTTGAATTTGAATTGAGAATTTATAGTCGAGTTTGCTAAAACAGCTTTAAAAAAATGAACTTTTTTTAACAGCTACCATTTAGAGATTAAAGAATATAATTAGACCTTATTCCTTTTTGTTATTTTTAAGTGTGATTATAATTCAGAATTATGTCCTACCAGCCCCCCTAGCATGACCAACAAAATTCGAAATGATATGATAATTTATCCGTTTTAACTGTCGAGACTATGGGTTTTGACGTTTGAATGTCGATAAGTCGCTCTATCATGCGATACATATCACGTTTTGGGTGGTCATGCTAGGCTTACAGGACTCGAAGACAGAATGTTGAACTTGTAACATTTGGAAAGAAGTGATATTTACCGTTACCTCTTTTAAAAGTATGTGACATGTAAATAAATTAAAGACGAAAAAATGACGCAAGAAAGTTAATAATTTCATAACAGTTTAGTGACAACCTGTTGGTTATCATCCCAAATAAAAATAAAAAGTAACTGAACTCATGAATCGCAACCCTAATGTTTTACTAAACAAGGTAAACAATAAAAACAATCAGAAAAATTATGTTCTTTGTGAAATATAGCTCCCAATAGGAAAACCCTCCGATATCGATCATAAATTCAATCAAATAAGTAACCATCCTGACATTTCCTCAAACACAATATTTGAGATTTGTTTACCTTAATACCAAAGTAAATTTGACTGATAAATTACCGATCTTCTAATACGATTAAAGTTATCCCTCAACGTAAATATTGGAATTGTATCATTTGAAACTCGATATTAAAGATTTTGTGAATGTTTAATGCTGTAAGTAGGCGATATTACTTTTGTAGAAAGAAGATGAGTTTTGTAGTAATTTTATTCTAATAGGCAGAGAGGCTTGAATTTTAGACTTCAATGATGTAACCCACTGTATACGGATAATAAAGAGCAGAACAACCTACTAAATGATGGATATATTGATGGATCTTTGTTATTCAATTAAGTACGTCAGAATGGCTGAACCAATGTGGATATTTTTTGGCTCAGGGATAGATTATAATCTAAATTATTATTCTTCGATTCTATGCCTTTTATATTGGGCTCGATATTACTCTTTAAGTGGAACATCTATTATAGGTTAAGAGCAGTTTGATTGCCAAACGTTTTGGCGCCAGCGGTTTTATAGAAGCTTGTTAAAAAATACGGAGCAAAATCTTGTGAAGTTTAAGGGGGCTTAGACAAAGTAACATCGTTATGTGGCGAAACGACAATCGCTATCGCTATCGTCTTTATGCTCCAATCAACTTGCGGCAAGACCACGTGATTTAGCGGAGCTTATACCAATCCGCCAATCCTATATCTTGAATTTCTTTCGAACTTCGTTATCGCTTCGCTATCGTTTTTCAAATGTTACTTTGTCTAAGCCCCATGGACTATTTCAAATCAAAAAATTAACAACACCTCAATTTGAAATAAGAATATCTTTAGTGAAACATCCATTAGAGTTACAGCAAGTGTAGGTATATATTCTTTGGTTACAGTTCGATTGGCCAACGTTTTGGCGCGAGTGGTGTCAAATTAGATTACTTACATGAAAGAAGTTCGTAAAAAACAATATTGTGCCAAGCAAAAAGTTTGTAAACGCAAGGACTCCTTCAAATAAAAAAAACAAAATCTCAATTTGAAATAGGAATGTCTCTGGAATATCGATTAGAGTGACATTTCGATTGTCAAACGTTTTGGCGCGAGTTTGTCAAAGATGGCCGCCACCAGACGCGGCGATAGCGCGCCAATTCTTTTGTGCCAGCTCAGCGGATATGTCTTCTAGGATTCGTATTCCTATCCCGACATGAGAGGACAAGTTAATCTCGCTATCACACCGTTGGATAGTACTATAAATTGTATGGTTCAATAAATCGGAATCGCTTTTTAACTTAGTAACATAGTCTTTACTAGAATTTTTTTAAATTGCAAATCATATTTTTTCCTAGTGTGTGTGTTGTACTGTACATCTATTTATACAAATATAAACGTTCTTTTGGCTAAAACATGAAGAAACACCTTATAGTTTCTATAATAGTAAGCGTGTAATAAAAATGTTATATCGTTATAGCTTTCGTAAAATAATTTAATTCTGCTTCACCAGTATATTCCCCGCATCCAATTAAATATTAGTTGATATTAAAACAACTTCGTTAAGAGAAGTAGAGTCGTTAAAAATTGCATTTCACAATAACGAGTTTACACTGCATATTCCGAATTTCCGACAGACTTTAATGCGATTTCGCAGGGCTTTTTGTTTGATATACTTACTAACAAAGTTTTGTAACAACTAAGAATTGCTTTTGAAATATTCACGATTGAACACAGCCTAGACTTAGTTACCAAGTCTATACCTACCTACCAAGGTTAGGTTAGGTTATTATTAGATACTCTCATTTATTCTAATCTATTTCTGCCTGCCTCTGGTGCCTCTTCCCAAACCAATGTCATTTTTCAATTTGACGACTCTGTATGAAATAAAACAGAAGAGTTTCTGGCCGGTTCTTCTAAAAGGTCTCCCGCCGTAGGTAAACCCTACGGCGGGAGACCTTTGCTTTGGGGAACCGATTGCTTAGCTTCTATGGCGTTCACAAGTAGGTATTGTAAAACACAATCTTGTATCATCATCTCAATAGTATCACTTGTCAGAGTGGTCGTGGTCAACAAGAAGTGCTATGGGTAGCCGATATAGCTTGCTTTACGATCTTCCGGAATCTCTCCCTATTGGTGGTCAATCTGGTGCACTCATGGATAGGCCCACCCACCAGTGTTTTTATTTGGTCATCCCATCGCATCGGCGATCGTCCTCGAGGTCTTTTCCTCTCAATCTTGAATACTTAAACGACCGATTTGGCGCAGGGGTAATCTACCTGCCTTCTGCGCCAGAGGTCTCGGGTTCGATTCCCGAACAAGACAAATATTTGTGTGCATGAACATGTCTATTTGTCTTGGTCTGGGTGTTTTCTATGTATATTAAGTATGTATTTACAAACAAAAAGTATTTAAGTAAGTATATATTTATCCGTTATCAAGTTCACGTAGACACAGTTTCTTAAGAAATTAACCACGGGCTTAGATAATTGGTGTGATTGTAAGAAAATATTTATTTATTTATTTATATTTATTTATTAAACAAATTTTGACTTGGACTTTGACTTTGTAACACCTTATGTCTTGCCCAGCGTGCCCTTCATCTTGTACACGCGACGGCTTCTATAACGCCACCTGTTCTATACCTGTTCTATACCTGTGGCGCACTTCAGATCTGACAAGATCTAAAACCGAATCATCGAAACTTTAAGAAGAAGAAGAAGATCTACACTAATATTACGAAGAGGAAAAGTATGTCAGTTTGTATGTAGGATAGGAAGTAATCTCTGAACTTAAAGAACCGATTTTGAAAATTTACCAGTAGACAGCTACTACAGTTCAGCTTATTGAATCGTGTCGTGTCGTGTCGTGACCCACCGCAAGTTCATTTCCATACAAATATTTACTTTCAACAAGGTTCAAATTCAAACTTGTTGACATTGTCAATGACACTGACCTTTATAGTTATTAAGCTTTCAAACAAATTAATTATTAGCAAAATGGGTCAGGATTCTATTAGTTCGACTGTACATTATGCCTGAGTAACAGGCTACCGTATATTTTAATTAAACTTGTAAGTTTCATACTGAAAGTTTATCTCTGACTAAATTAACTGCTGTGAACTTTTATCATTTAAAAGTCGTTTTCGTGTTCTATTTATAAATGTACTTAATTGTGTAAGTAATAAACGTCTTTATTTGAGTATTTAAAAAAAACTGTTTAGTTTTGAAAATATTTCGAAACGTAAACGAATAACCGATATTATGTTTTATGAGTAGGTAAACGAATAATGTTAAATGTTTTGATTGTGTTTTAATGTCTGACTAAAGTTGAAAACTACGAGATGTCAAAAATATTTTTTACAGAAATGACCAATCACAAATTTGATAATCAATGCTCTTAGAACCCCCTTTTTCGGCAAAGCCTGTAAATACTAGATTTTAAAACAACACCCAAGACAAAAATTAAATAATCATTAGAATGAGCAGTTGACTGACAATCCATTGCTTCTTTTCAGTGTTTTGTAAAAAAAGCATAATTACTGGCCATCTTAATGACCCTATTGATAAGTTTCTTCTTATCCACGCTTCTATATGAATCTTCTACTATAGGTACTAATATTATAAATGGAAAATATTTGTATTTTGTTGGGAACGAATAAACTCAAAAACTACTGGACCGATTTTAAAAATTATTTCACCACTAGCTTTCCGCCCGCGGCTTCGCCCGCGTGGACTACACGACGTTATACCGCGGGAATGTGATATTTTTCCGGGATAAAAAGTGGCCTATGTTCCTCTCCAGGCTACAAAGTATCTGTGTCCTAAATTATTATTATTATTATTATTATTATCTATAATTCAGGCAGGCAGTTGAGACAACTGATAGATGCCTGTATCCAATTCTATTACAGTTGAAATTTACTATTTTGAATTTAAGAAGTAAGCATCTAGTTTGTTCTTAAACTGGTTTGTGTTTTCGGCTGTGACTATTTCTTCAGGCAACTTGTTCCACATTTCCACCACTCGGTTACTGAAAAATTAAATAAAAAAATTAAATTAAATTTCAGCCAAATCCGTTCAGCCGTTTTGGCGTGATTGAGTAACAAACATACAAACATCCAAACATCTAAACATCCAAACATCTAAACTTTCACATTTATAATATTAAGGAAAAGTATGTCAGTTTGTATGTAGGATAGGAAGTAATCTCTGAACTTAAAGAACCGATTTTGAAAATTTACCAGTAGACAGCTACTACAGTTCAGCTTATTGAATCGTGTCGTGTCGTGTCGTGACCCACCGCAAGTTCATTTCCATACAAATATTTACTTTCAACAAGGATAGGATTAGAAAGCTAGTTTCTTCCTGAATGACATAGGCTATATTTTATCCTGATATTCCCACGGGAACGGGTACCACGCGGGCAAAACCGCGGGGCAAACAAGTACGTAGCTGAAGAGAATATAAATTCGACGTTTCTCCTAATAACTTCGTAGCTCAGTGGATAAAGCATTCGCCCGGACAGTAAAAGGTCGTGGGTTCGAGTCCCATCGGAGCTAGTTGTGAGACAGCCGGCCTAGCATTCATGAGCGGCTTTTATCACGCGATATGATATGGTACAGCATGCCGTCCTGCTTACACCTTAGTGGGGTAAGCAAGACAACTTGCCGTAAAAATAAAAAAACTAAAAAAAATATCATATCGCGCGATAAAAGCCGCTCATGCTAGGCCGGCAGGTCTATTTTTTTTAAATACTTCATTTTAAATAATAAAAATTGCATTGTCAATGCAAAAAAGTAAAAGTATAAGTAATTTGAAGAGAATATTCTGAAACCCTTTACACACGACTGCAAAGAATACCCGATCAACCGTATACAATAGACAGTAAACGTATACAGTTTATTATGGTTATCTGCGAAATGTCTGCATCTATGTGTACAGCCAAAGTGATAAATACATTGCTTTATTATCAGAGAGGGCTACCTTTACTTTAGACGCACCCCGGAGCCATATACGGATTGAATTACGTTGAATAGACGTTAGTGATGTGCTGACGTATCGATTTGAATATCGATTCGATGATTGATAATGTTGAAATGTGTGTATGTGCCAAAAACACAAGAACTTAAGAGGTCTACAGCGTTGAAAAGTGATAACAAAATTCGACGTGTCTAGTACTTAAGAGAGCATGGGGCCGGATTCACGGGGGCGCGGGTTCGAAACCCGCCTGAAAGTTACTTTCAGGGCGGGTGGTTTTTTATTATAACAATTTTTCCTTGTCCTTTATAAGAAAGGGGTTAAAACTTGTAACTATTAGAATATCAAATATTATTGACAGCCTGCTAGCAAAATATCCCTCTTTAAAACAGGTCAGACATAAACCTAAAAAAGCATCAACATATCTGTGTATGGTTAACACATTAAAATGTAAATAATTCAATTAAAAACTAGCCAATGATACTTCACGTATAAGGTAAGCTTAACAGTGAGTTTTCTTAACTCACATTTTAAGTTCTTTGAGGTACCTAATCTAAGGTGATTCTCACACTGCATCGCACACTGCTACGGTTTGCGGTAGTGCGCTTCTTAGCTTTGGCTGTAGAATCTTGATTTGCATACGAAACCTGCAGTGTACCTATAACACACTCACGCCGCATCTCCGTCCACCGGAGCGCAAACCGGCGCGGCGGCAGTAGTGTGTTAACCGTCTTATGTCATGTCATTCAGTTTCATCGAAAAATTGTATCGATAAAACGCATTTCTTTTTCCACCTCTACACAACACCCCCATCTCCGGCTTCGGTCGCCGTAGGCGTGACGTGTTACGAGCAAAATATTATTTCACACATTAGTACGGGATGTCTTCAACTGTGACAAAAAGAATTATGCTCCCTTTTCCTTGCAGCCTCCGGGATTCCGTTTTGACATATACATATTCACAAGTGTGTAAACACCATGTAAAGTGGGACATATTTGACGTTTACTTATATTTATTGACGGCAAGGCGCATTATATTTGTTGACGTTTACTTATATTTATTGACGGCAATGCGCATTTTTGTAAGTCATGATAACCTTAACGGATTTATTGCCTTCAATATATTAAGCTGTGTCATTTAACTCAAACTTATAGTCATATTCATTACTAACCTTTCGCTCGCGGCTTCGCCCGCTTGGACTACACAACGTTATCCCGCGGGAATTGATGTTTTCCCGGGGTTATGTACTTACCTCTGCAGCTCCCAAACTATCCTTATACCAAAAATCACGTCGATCCGTTGCTCCGTTTTGACGTGAAAGACGGACAAAGAAACAAACACACTTTAGATTTATAATATTAGTATGGGTTGCAAGTCACAGTCACGTTTTTCTTGAAGCAATTGGTAACTTAGGTTTTTTTTTCATTTTCTTTAAAAACTTTAATGATGTTTGAAGTATCAAAAAACTACAATAAAAAATAAGTTTTTTAACGATGAAAATATTATAGAGTGAATTTTGTTTCTCCGTAACAATTCGTTAGTCTTTTGAGTATCTTCATCCACAAAGCTTTTATCTGGCAATATAAATATCACGCTTAATTCCCTGACCTAATTCGTAAAAGAAAATAAACATCGCATTCTATTTGTCTATTGTATAAAGTCGGAAAGGGGAAAATCATAAAGGAAAAACTTATTCAGGATTTGTTTGAGAAAACCGAAGTACGTGACTCGATCGACATTTCGTCACACTCGAAAGATGGTTGCCAAGATGGCGCCTTGTCACGTCAAAACGCGCCACTTTCCCGCCACTTCTCCCCGCTCACATTTATTTTTTTAACCGCACACGCAATTTCCTGCGCTTTTTATTTTAGCCAGCCTGTCCTCGTGTTATAAATGGTATTTGCTCCTGTAATGATCACTTAATCGAGGTGAAAGAAAGTAATTTGTAGGTTGCTGCGTATGGATTTTTTTCTTTTTGTTTTACGGCCAAGGAGTTTCCTATTTATGCCTAATGCTAGACTCTTTGGTAAAATATGAGCGTGATAAGAGGAATTTCGTTCACTATAATTATAATGGCTAGAGTTATTTATTGTGAAAGAGCTCGTTACTTTTTTAATGGTGACCACTATATTACGCGGTGGGCGTTACTGTTGTGAGGCCAGCGTAATAAAACTTAGTTCTTATTTATTGTTTGTGTTTGCTATTGCATTTAGTTTTATTTAATAAACTAGTTTCATGTTTTTTATACATGTAGGTTAACATGAAGAAAGAATGAAAAAAAACTAAAATATATCTTTTATATATTTTATATATATACAACACAATTCAATACAACGGTTTTCAAAACAATCTCGAATAACGTTAATATTAATTGATGATTGTTGATGATGATGGTTTTACCTACCATTAACCGTAGACTAAAATAAGGCTGTTCATACGGTACTCCTTCGCTTAAGATAAACGCCATTTGAAAAACAACGAAGTGACGGTTAATGGCGCTGTCGGTTGCCGCCATAGCTCATTGTTTAGGGTTGCCAGTGATTTATTATGCTGCAACTTATGTAGAAACTCGAAAGGTTTGACGTACCTGTACGTTGGCGCTCCTTGAAAGGTAGTTATTAAAAAGGTATACTTACCATTAATGTGAAAGTTTTGCTTTTTACTAACTGTTCCATTCCAGTTCGTCTCACTGGTTGTGAGACGGGTCGATTTTTTCTAAATACTTCATTTTCCATTTTTCATGTTCCATTCCAGTTCATTAAAGTCACCGCAACAAATATTTTAGAAGTGATGTAGGTCATACATGACATGGTGCAGCATTTATTGGGGTCAATTCCTTGAATTGGTGAGATTTGTTGTGTTTAGGAACAAAGTAACTAAACAACTTACTTATCAATGAATTGCTTTCTCCTTATTGTATAAACCTCAACTTACCAACAGATTTGGTTTATTGATTGATTGGCAAAAAATTACAGCCACAAATATGCATCAGTGTGAGTGTCACTAGCAAAATTATTGTAAAAGGCTGTTAACTTAGCTATAACTATTAGGAAAAACGGGATTTTTACCATGTTCATATTTGTTTTCGAGTTCCCGATATTTCGGCGTAGTTGCTCACGGAGTAACTGAACTGAATAGAGTTAATGCGGGTAGATGGTTTAAAGCCCCCAGTACACGATGGCCGCTCATGGTCGGCGACCATGAGCGGCCATCGTGTACAGGGTGCATACCATCAACTTTAAGACAGCGATTCAAAAATAGCGCGATGCAGAATAGGTTCCTAAAATTAATTGCTTTCTTTCGTACCATGACCTTCTAAAAACTGGATCGCAAATGAATTGCTAAATGTGAATGACCGAACGATTTGTGTCCTTATTTCTTCTACCCGTCTCTTTCACTCGATTCTGTCATGCCAGGAGAGTGAAAGGGACGGGTATAACCTGCAGGTGACATGTTAGCTTGGCCAAGTTATACGTCAAATAAGAGTTGATGACTTCTCAGCGGCTGTGAAATGTCATTGAATGATCACTGAATCGCTGTCATTGATATTAAGTTGTCGTGGTACGAATAAGCGAAGCAGATCAGTTTAGGTTCCTAAACAAAACCGCAATAAGAGTTGATGGTAGGCACCCAGGGCCGGTTTGCGTGTGATCGCTGACTGTGAGCAATGATCGCCGGCGATCCGTCCCGTGTCGGTTTTTCGTGCACGATTCAAGGGGAGTTTGACGCAGGCCACAAAGAGCGTTCACACGTTGGCCGATCATTCAGTTCATCTGAATATTTCTGCGTTGACTGACATGTAGGATATTTTAGATTTCTTGTTTTTTTTCGCAATTAGGCCATTTTTGGAGCATATTACATTGTCAAAAATATCCTTGATGTTGTATATCTTGGATAAAATATATTTTTTATTCAAATGATAGTAAAATACACTTAAATTCACAAGATGTATAGGAGTATTCTGTTTTGTTATCTAAAATTAAGTAAATAAAAATATAATGAATAAAACGTTATTAATACATTATTATTATTATACTGGGTTCAATCCCCGCCCAAGAAATATAGATATGATGTAAGTATTTGTTTTTTCTGTGTCTGGGTGTTATGATAAATATGTCTATTATTACTTAATTGCATAATTACATTTATCTAGACATATTATACAAGATCCAGACTCTATTAATATAGAATAACTCTCGTAATAAATTAAAAGCGCTGTAAATGTAAATTGCATAAGCCGTCATTGCATACACATCCATCCTCACGGCCAGTCCAACGCAGAATGAAACCGGCGATCGTGTGAACACTCACTAAATGATCGCCGGTCATGGTCGCCGACCATGGTCGGCCAACCTGTACTGGGGCCTTTAGGAGCAGGCGATTCTGTCTGAAACCTAACCTTCTTTCTTGTTCTATAGAATATTATAGTGATAATGACCATGTAAGGTTTAAATGTTATTAGTCTGTTAGCTGTATAAAAAAAATGTTAAAAACCAAATTTTCCATGCTCAGATAATTTGTTGCACTGTATGACGAAAAACTCAAACAATAATATATTTCTTTTGAAAAAGTTTTGAACGTTGACAACCTTAAGCTATCATTCCTTTGCCGTGTCTTCTTAAAAACTGCAATACTGTCTGATGACCAAGATTTACACATGGCGACGATATATTATAACGGCTTGCGTAACTGTGGTCATTGAGGCCCATAACCATTACATTTCATACCTCACTAAAGGCTGGATACAGTAAAACATTTTACAGGAATATTCTGCGACTATTATTTGGAGGAGCATGTGGTCGGCCTGCGATCGCTGAAGTTAAGCAACTTTCGCAATGGTCGGTCACGGGAAGGGTGACCAAAAATCCCTCAGGCGCCAGAAGTCTACTTTTCAAATAGCCCATTTCTCATTTTGACTACTTCTCTATGTGACTACTTCGCTATCGGCCCACTTGGCCAAACAGCCTATTTCGCATTCTGTCTATTTCTTGAATACCTACTTCGCAAACCGTCTACTTTTTTCTGTAACGTCATTGTTCGGACTGTTAGTATCAAAATGTATTTAGAAATGTAATGTATCACGGAAAGAAGATGTACTAATGTACAAGAGTACTTAGCAGCATTATTTCCTTTAAAAAGAAATTAATTAAATTAATTTTCAGAAGAATGATATTTGTTTAAAATAATTAACGTTACTCTGTGGGACGAACGATGCAATTTTTTTTAGTTTAATTTAGGTATAGGTAAACCTCTGGTAACATTAAAATAGTTTGATTTTAAATATTTTTTATTATCTACATACCAACTACCAAGAATTCTGTACATACCTACCTAAATTCATTGCTGTATGTACTGGGGGAGAGAGATAAGAAGTTATATTTTAAACGAAAATGAGTTTTGGCTTCATCTGTAAGTACTTAAGTCGTTGTTTGACAAGTAGACGGTTTGCGAAGTAGGTAGTTCAAGAAATAGACATAATGCGAAATAGGTTGTTTGGCCAAGTGGGCCGATAGCGAAGTAGTCAGAGAAATAGTCAAAATGAGAAATGGGCTATTTGAGAAGTAGACCTCTGGCGCCTGAGGGCCAAAAATGTATTATCTCGAAGCTCCTTCGTGTTTCGGTAGGCATGTTAAGCCGTTGGTCCCGACTGCGTTTCCAGTCGTTAATACACCCCAATCCGCATTGGGCCCGCGTAGTGGGTCATGCATGGCCCAAATAGTTATCCATCCTCCGTAAGGAAGGCCTGCCCCAGCAGTGGGGACTCAAACTGGCAGATGATAATTCCTCGGACTAGGCTAGTATTTTAGTCGACAAATAGAATAGGAATCCGAATAGACTTCATTTGCTAAGCATTGTTGAATTGTTCTAAAAGACATTTGGTGCATAATGCAATGGGTTACTAACGCAGAATTCAAGAAAGGGGTCAAAGGCCTGCCCAGGTTTTTCCACTCGGGGGTTAACAATAAATACAATAATCAAGACCAATATCAAAAAAATCTATCTAGGTATAGTAAGAGATCTTAGTTAAGTACGGCAGTTAGCAATGCCCATACAGTCAAGTCTTCAGTAGATTCTTTTTACAAGCTTTTATTTAACTTGCAGTGTATGTATGTATGTATGCATGTATGTCCGTTCGGGTCAAATCTTGCAAGCTTAATTTGACCCACTTCCCATTGTCCGATAGAGCTGAATTTTGTAAGCATTTTTGGTTTAGATGACAATACAATATTAAAGTACAGTCAGCAAAAAAGCTTGTCATAAAAATGAATTTTTTACTAAAAACTTATTATTGATATAAAATTAAATGAGATGAAATGAAATGAAATGAAATGAAACCTAACCTAACAAAAGCAATCCGAAACCTTCAGGAGCGCTTTTCCTTATTTCTCACTTTTACTACATCGTTTTCCATTAAGAGCACATTATTGCACTAATTCCACCATACTAAGTACCTACCACAATAAAAACCAGGAAAAACTAATTTAGAAAATTAAGAAATAAGGTTCGTCATTTTCTTTTCACTTGCCCTCGCAAACTCCTATAAGCAGAGACTATGGCAGTGCACGTCATACAGCCAACTTGTTTATATATTTTATTCTTTATTCTTTATTCTTTATTAACAAATTAACAAATTTTATAAATTTAATTTGGCCTTATTAATTTAATGTTTAAATTTTAATTAAAATTAGGAAAATCTTTGTGGTTGGTTTTTTCTTTTTAATAGACATTATTTTGACAGTTGGGAAAGAAAACGCACGAGTTCGGGAAAGGTAAAGAAAAAGCTCGAGTGTGTAATAGCCCACATCCCGAACGCTATACGTCCCTGCAATACGCCACTTTTTGAGCAACTGTATTAAAAAAGGTTATCCCTCCATTAGAAAGCATAGACTACAAAAGCTATATACCACCTATTCACGAAGCCAGGCCCGACCGCACAGTTCCGTTCGGTATCAACTGTGACCACCAAATATCACGTTACACCACGATACCTGATACTGGTATTGTCACTTGAATTATGTGAAAATATTTAGTGACTTTTATACTTTGTTTACGCGTGGTTGGAGGATTAATGTCGGTTACAAGGCTAACATTAAACAATGGTCTATCTACCGTTATTTGTGCCGCTTGCTTTTTTCTAATAAACTGATACACAAGACTCAGTTTTTTTATATATTCTCTAGAAAAGACGCTGGAAAAAGTCTTATTGCATTAGTACATATAACCTTCTTCGTAATCAAAACGAAAACCAACTTCTCAAGTAAAATGCAAGCCAGAGCCAAGCCACTCTGCGCGCGGTCAAAATCGAACACTTATCCTTTACCCAACCCTTAGAACAGAAAAATGTTCTATAAGTAGCGCCTAAAACGCCCCATTTGCGCGAGAGTTATCTGACACGGACTCTAATAATTAAGTAATTTTTATTAATTTTTTATGTTTTCATTGTCCAATTTTCTCCACAAAATCGCTTCTCGCCGTCTGTACACTTAGATCATTCAAACAACTTTTTCATTAATAATCATCTGCCATTTAATGTCCCTACTGCTTGGGCACTGGCCTTCTTATGGATGGATAAGGAGAAAGAGCCATGACCGATCACGAGGGCTCAGTGCGGATTGGTGGGTAGTAACGACTGCAAATGCAGCCGGGACCGAAGCACGGAGGAGCTCGAGATGAAAAGTTTTTGGTCACACATCCCGTGACCAACCATTGCGAAAGTTGCTTAACCTCAACGATCGTAGGCCGAGCGCGCTAACCACTGCACCATGGGCTCCTCCATTTTCAACAATACCTAGACAGAGTGATTTAAGAGGAAGGTTCGTAAGTTTAAAACATCTACTAGTACGTCACTAGTGTATGTAAAACGAGCAAACTAAACCCCTTCATTTCAAAGAATATAAAAAAAAACTGCATGAGAATTTGCGTGTCGAAGATATCCTTTGAAACTGTAATTAAACACTTACCACAGTTGGGTGTTGCCATTCCATCCTGTAAGGTTTCTGGTCTGGGAAAGTTTTTATGAAAAACTTGCGTAAAACTACACGTTACAATAACACGTGAGGTATTTTAAGTGCTCCTAAGAAACTTAGCTGTGAAACTGTTAAGAAAAACGACAACAATGAATTTGCCGAGTTTGATTTTCTGATGTAAAATAAAGAGCATTGTGAATGAAAAAAAGAAAAACATAATTTCTCTGCTATTTTCATTTTCAGCCGTTCTCTATAATTTCTGAAAACTTTACTTTTGCCTAGCTGCCTTACACCATAGCGTAGGTAGGAGTAGAAATATGGTTATAGAAACATTTTAAAGGTCTTGAGGCGTAGAAGTGCCGATTTTTTTATCATAAATTTTGGTCACTCATCTCAAGACCGACTAGCGGAAGATTCTTTACCACCGTAATGGCAAACATGATAAAAATTACTTATCAGTATTTCCTAAGACTGTTATAGCATGCTTATCTTAAGATTTATTAGCTAACCCTGCGGCTGCAGCACGGGGTCTTGCGCACCCCAACACTTTCGCCTACGTGGTTGAATTATTTTTTAAGTGTTAAAGGTTTTCTCCCTACTGCAATAAATAAAGCCAGGTTTATTCTGTTGTTGATGTACATTGTGCAGTAAATTTAAGTCGGAAGGGCTTTTCATCGTATATCCTCTGGCAGGTGCGAAGGGTGCTGTGTTGTTTGTAGTTTTCGTAAACTGAAAATTTTGGTGTGATACATAAATGAATTAAATGTGCGATTTTAAGAGCCTTTTTGAGCCTTTTATGAGTGTTTCTCTTTATAGTTGTTGATACCTAAAAAGTGTTTTATCGTAATTCTCGTAACTGTTTTTCTTTATAATTATATTCGATTTTTAATAACGTTTTATAACGGACGAGCTTATTAAAGTAATGATAAGTCAATGGTAAAAAGTTTCTGAAGTTGCACATGCAAATCTTCTCTCTTTCCTTAGCATTATTATTCCCATCTGATAGTGGGGTCTGCTTTATTCTCTCCAACTTTGTTCAGTTGGACACATCGGTGTCAGAAACATTGTAGTTTAAGACTTTTGGCAATAATATTTGTCCATCTTGACTTCGATCTTCCACGTGCTTCCACTTCTTGCACGTGCAAAATATAAATTTAATTTACGAGTAGTATAATTTAATAAAAAAATATACTTAACATGCGTCAGATGGTAATGACGTTTAACAGATCATACCATACATAGCTTGGATTGAAACAAATATTTTCTGCGTTTTTTTTTATTGTAATGTGCAGGTGCATATCAAAGCTAAAGCAAAGTAGATGCACTCACTCTGAGACAAATACCTAACAATCATCACTACAACACTAATCAATGTAACAGGACTGAACCCTCTTACCTCGCAAATTGCTTAACCGTCGGCCTTCTAGTCCCCTAGGCCTGGGGTCTTTCTTACCCCGATTGAGGAAAAAATCTTATTTGACAACCCCCTGCAATTCGCACTCTCCCTAAGTTTGGTTCTTCACGCTTCCGGTTGGCGGAGCTAAGTTGTGTGCAGTTTTGGGTTAAGCAAGTGTGGAGTGTGCTTCGAAATTATATAAAATTAGAATCGAAAATACAGCCACAGTTGTGTACAAGGTATATAACGTTATTTTACCTTTACTTAAAGGCTCAAAACCATTTGTAGTACTCGATCATAGTAACAACTTTTTGGATGAAAGCAACTCTAAAGCACGATAAAAAACAGCTGTTTCATAATTGTGGTATGCTGTATGAAACAGCAGACGTTTTTCGCGTTTTCATCCGTGAAATAATAGTACCTACTCGATGTCTTAACCCTGGGAACCGATGCACTTCAGGCAAAAAAAAACAATATTTTTTTAATCACATCCTAGCTGACCTATAGGTACGATGCTCTAAAATTTTCATTGATAAAACTATTTTCATAGTTAACGAGGTTTTTTTTAATCTTTACTCTTTAATCTATCCAATCTTTGTTTCAATTTCTAAAAAGGTTACACACCACTTTAAAAAAAGAACATTATACAATAACCTCTTGTTTTTTTCACAAACAAAAGGAGATTGCACACATCCGTCGCATCTTAGGGGGTGCCCAAAAAGAAAAATGGAACCGCTTTATGCGGGAACCTACTTCATACGATACGTGACCAGGGGTGCATATATCGCCAAAACTGTTAAAAACGCCCTTAGGAGCCTAAGTACGCTCGAGTGGTAAAGTCTAGGACGGCGGAAAAGCCTGTAGAAAAAGAAACAAAATTTTGAGGCTAGATAGAGTTACATTTTTCATATTGTGCGTTTATAGTAGGTACCTATAAGTATTTTTATGAAAGAAACACGTTATTATAGGTATAATTAACATTGTGATCTTTTACATAATGAACGTGACTTACTAGGTACCTACCTACTTAATAATAGACAAACTTACCTATAATAGCTTTTCTTCCTTTTAGTAGCATTTAACTAAAAATTTAATTAATTAACCTATATAGGTATTATGATTAAGTATATTAATATCCTGAGAAAGCAGCATATTAATATGCTTCAGTTGCAATTTGTGTATTAATAATGTACAGGTAGTTACATCCAATGATAAGTTACATTAATAATAAACAATAATAAATTAAAATCAACTTTTATTATGTCAACTAGTCAATGTAGCTTGTATTCGATAAATAATAAGATTATAATTTGTTCTTTAAGCTTTAAAACATTTTTTATATATTTATAGTTGAAAAATGGAAAATGAAGTATTTAGAAAAAATCGACCCGTCTCACAATCAGCTCCGATGGGAGGGTAATAATATCTCCACATTGATGAAATTAACGCTGACTATACAGCGAGTAAGAAGTATTGGATAAATTTGACGCTTCTCGTAACGACTCCGTAGCTCAGTGGTTAGAGCAGTCGCCCGGAAAGCGAAAGGTCGTGGGTTCGAGTCCCATCGGAGCTGATTGTGAGACGGGTCGGTTTTTTCTAAATACTTCATAGTATTAAAAAAAAACTAAAAATTTAAATATTTATAGTTATCAAACTTTTATATCCGAATATACCGCACCCTCTTGTAACGTTGCATCGATAGCATGTGAACGATTTACTCGAAATATCGCGAAAAACACATTAATAACATAATTTCGACCTTCCTACCTCAAAAATAAGCACTAGTTTCGCGTGGCAAGTGTTAAGTGTGAAGGTTATTGAAACAGGGTGGATGATGTCTCAATTAGATATCGATGTCCACTCCTAGGAAAGATGCTTTATTTTTATTTATCATTTTCACGATATACAATGATGTTTCTTTATGAATAGAAGACGATATAAAAAGATTTACAAAACAAAAGCTTCGGTACTTTTAGGCATTTTGTTTTATGATTCGAGTTCTTAATTTTTATACGGATTCCCTAAAAAGTTTGTTGTTGCCATTGTTGCCAATGAATAATGGTTTTCGTCATAAAAACTCTTTTATGTCAATTACCTTCGCACGAAAATCTAAGATATAACTTACCATCGTCACACATCGTGATGTCTTTTTTATAATTGAATCTCTATAATTATATATTATAGAGATTATATGTGTATATATGTCGCAGGCGGATAGTTGAATCCGCCGGATAGTTAAGTATGGCGGCAACAATTTGAAAAATTGGGTTTATAATCGTCTTACGCAGAAATTAGGTTAGGTTAAGTTAGTATTGTGATCAAGCGATGAGGAGCGGGGCTCCGTCAACTTATGGGAAGATTAAATAGCTTACGGGATGATAAAATAGCTTATGATCGGCCTAGGCGTTTGATTAAATGGCGCATCTACTAGTTGGCTGCGTGCGACATATATAACTAGCCTTCCGTGACTTCGCCCGCGTGGACTATACGACGTTATGCCGCGACAACGTGATATTTTTCCTGTATAAAAAGTACCTTATGTCAATCTCCAGCTCCCAAACTATCACCATATGGTGAATCACGTCGTTTCGTTGCTCCGTTTTGACGTGAAAGACGGACAAATAAACACACTTTCACATTTATAATACTAGTATGGATTCTCGGCTTCGCCCGCGTGGACTTAACGACGACGACGTTATCCCGCGGGAGTTTGATGTTTTTCCGAGCTTCACTCTCCAGCTCCTAAACTGTCCCCATACCGTCTACTATTATATATTCTGTGCCCATACCAAAAAATACGTCGATCCGTTGTTGCTCCGTTTTGTCCTGAAAGACGGACAAAGAAACAAAAGCACTTTCACATTTGTAATACTAGTAGGTATGAAAGTATGTATAGTTTCGATAACAAGTCTAAAAGACATCAAATTCTGTTTCTGGTATCGATTTAAACGTCTCAAAATGAAGCAAATGACAAAAAAAAAATTTAAATTTAAAATACATTTCAATCTTATTTTTATTATTATTTATTTGGTAGTATTGGCGCTGACAGTCCTAAGAGATTTTTTCAATATTATCTACCACAAAACAAGAGTGTACTCAGTCACAAATCTTCTTATTTGGCTAAAGATTTAGATTCTGGTTGTTTTCCTAAATTACAAAAGTGCATTTGGCTTGCAAACTAAAATTTCCCGCAGCAAAGCATTCTTCTTGTCCTCCTTAAGAGTAAGATAAGGAAGAAACATTCAATGCTAAATCTCCCAATGTTTATTTTTATCAGAGCGGGAAGCGAACGAATTTTCTCTACTCTGCCAAATCGGGGGCGATTCTGTGATCGTAAAACAAGTTGTAAAGTCGTATTCGATTTCAGAATCGATCCCCGCCGTGAGGCTTTCGTAGTCAACCGTAAAACTGCCAGTTTTAAATTTAGAATAAGGTTGTATAGTTCTTAGGTTGAATCTTAGGACTTTTGAAAGGAAAACAACTGGTTTTGTAATACATTTGTGATCGCAAAAAGCAAAAATAACATTTTAAGCGAAAATTTTACCACATTAAAATAACATTAAAGAAATATTTCATGGTGCATTTTGCATTATCTAAGCGATAGCTTGAAAATCACTAAATCTATTATTTTTTTTATATTTCAATAATAATTAGTGTCATAGCGTTTTATTTCAGTAAGGTTTTATCAATTTATACTTAATTAAACGATACAAAAACATAAGTATTTTTGGATAACTTAATTCTTTTATTAATTCAGTTCAGTTAACCAATCCGATGGAATTTAACGATACAACTTTCGGTAGCTAAGTCATAAAAATCGTCATTAACGAATCAGAAGGTAGGGTAAAGAGCGCTATGTTCGCCCCTGCGCTGCGTTGGCTGGGATATGCAAATTCGCATAATTAAATCGCGGGACCCTATTTGCAGTCGAAATTCGCCAACAGTTTTATTTTCAGCGCTGAATGTTTCACATTCGACGTTTTCAGGTGTTTTCCGAGTTTATTGCTGAATTGTTTTATAGGATTAAGTGCATAGCCTATTTAAGTGTTTTGTCTATTACATGTAACGAATTGAACTTGAATGAAGGAAACAAAACACTATTTAACTTCTTTCCTTATACCTAATCATCAGGAATCACTCGCGTAAGAAATATAGGTGCCAAAACGTTGGTAAAACCCTAAAAAATCCTTTAGAATACAAAATACTCGTACCTAGCTATTTTTTATAAGTTTTAAATATTACTTACAATGATAATAATTTAAAATATTTGACAATAAGTTTTAAATTTCAATCCATAAAATATATTTACATGTTAGAAAACACTAGGTAAGTAAAAAAATAAGAATTACATGTATTATAATAATAATAATATAATAATAAACCATTTATTTCAGGCAACACAATGAAATTTTACAAAATCAGGCCCATAGAATAGATACCTTACAGACTAACATACATATTATATTTATATTATACATAATTATTATTTATTTACACGTATAATCGGCGGCGACGTGTTGCGCAATGCAGTGTCCGGTAGCCGACCCCGAAACCGGCGGAACAGGACACCCTTCGGCCAAAAGTCTTCTTTCATAAAGGTCGACAGATGATCGGTCGGCACCCTCACCACAAATGAGTTGAAGTTCACATTGTGGCGGGACTCCAACCGCTCGACCCTCAGATTGAACTTGGTCTTCACTCTCATGTACTCCACAATGTCTTCAGATTTTGTGGAGTAATGCAAGCGGGACACGTACACCAGCGTCGTCGGGATAGCCGGCCGAAGCAGGTGGTTATGTCCAGTCGGGGCAGTGCCGCACAGGTTACGACGAGAGGCCTTCTTCTTCCTTTCCACTTTCTTGAAGCCGTCATCATCGCATCCTGCATCCTGTCTCCGCGGCGCTAAAATAAAAGTTATATTATAAAAGTATTCTTTACAATTGATTGATTTATAAATTTACGAAGAAAGATATTTCTTTAAAACGTTGTGGCAAAAGTTTACTATTACTGAATTACCTATATTACTGAATAAAACTTAAAATTAATAGGAAAGTTTTTATTCACCGACAGGATTTTGTTTATTGATATTAACTCAGAATTTATGAATTTTGATGTGTTTCAGGATTTCAAATTTTAATGCCTGTACATAAAATACATCAACGTTCTGGAATATTGATATTTATGCGAATAACAAGACTTGCATTTACTATCATAATAAAATTTTATGTTACTATATTTATGAGTCATGAAAAACGAAATTATTATTTTGCAATATACCTACATTAACATTAAACCTGCGGTATTGTTCGCCGATCTATTTTGCGGCTTCCTAGGGTGATATAAAATCGTGGCCGTTAATTCGAATTGTGTATAGGTATAAGTTGAACCCCAAAATAATTATTATGACCGCAGTAAAATTCCGCTAATAAAATTCGATATAATCTCGTGGACCACTATGATGGCGATTAACGACAGACAAAATTAAATTCACCGGCAAACCAATATTGTTACATCTGTGGCTGCAATAAAACAAAAAGCAGGCGGAACACGACCTTGTAGCGTCCGCTTTAATGTTTATTTTCGCATAAATCCTGTTTTAACACGTAAGTACCCCGTCATTCGGCAGTGGGATATCAAATGACAGTAGCATGTATCGCTAACGAGGCACCATAATACGAACCTGTTTTGCATTCACAGAAATTTAAGCGAAATGGAACCTTTTCACAAAGTAATAGGAGCGTTTCACTGACGATTAGACGCTACAAACATTTGGAGATACATGCTTGGTAATTACGGCGTTTGAAAAAGGAAAGCGTTAGGGAGAATTATTTTTATGGACAAGAAATTGCGTGGTTTACCATAATCTGGAGGAATTAATAATTTATATAGATACAGAAAAAATGTGTCTCACTTTAAATAGCTAAACTTTTATATATCAAAAGTAAGACCTCCTTATAAACCGAAAATATACTTATGGATTACACTAGGATTCAATATATGGGCAAAGTTGGAAATAGCATGGTGAGAAAGAAACCAAACAGAACAATTTGAATTTGTATGTTGTTATATGAAGATAGACAGACCTTCATGACATGAAAAGAGAATAAAACCAAACAAAAAAAAACATAAGATATATACATATATGTGGACAGTCGAAGGACTTAATAAGTTTTGATGATATGTAAAAGAGTAGTATGATAGAAAAGGAATTATTCAGTGCGCTAATTTCAAACAAGTTTTTTGATCTCACGATAGTAACTTCGCCCGCGTGGACGTCACGACGGACGTTATCCCGCGGGAATATGATATTTTTCCGGGATAAAAAGTAGCCTTTGTTTATCTCCAGGCTACAAGTAGGTATCTGCGTCCTAAATTTCAGCCAAATCCGTTCAGCCGTTTTGGCGTAATTGATTGAGTAACAAACATCCAAACATCAGCTAAACTTTCACATTTATAATATTATTAGGAAGTGAGATGACTGTTACCAATAGTAAAAATAAAATAAAAGTCATTTATTTCAGGCCGAGATCCATAAAACAAACAATAATACCACCCTCAATAATTCAATCCACGTGAATCTAATTTATCAAGCTATAATTTCGAAACCTCATATTACAACTTTATCAGGAACCGAAAATACTCGACATATTTTATTCAATGTAAAAACACGGCCTTTCCTTCCCGATGCCTTACATATTCTCTCATACTATATAATTACCTTATCCCCTTCGGATAGCTTGTAAATTGTTTCTACCCTTCATACAGGCACTGGACATCTCGAATAAATCATTTTTATTATACTTCACCCCTCCACCCTTAGGGAGGTGACTGGCAGGAACTTGTGGTGATTTAAAATATTATAGTTTTTTTTCTTTTATCGATGCAAAGTGCACTTTTGCGTGCCTTTACCCTATCGGCATAATCTATGTCAAGATAAGGAATGTAGGCATAATGATGTTCAAGTTTCCGACCTAATCATCAGTGATTTAACTTGTGTTAGCTATTAAAAAAAATGTAGTTGAATTTCGTTTATTGTTTGTTTGAATAAAAAAAGCCGTGAAATAAAATTGAATACTGTTACATGTTATTATAGGTGGAGGGCCCGATAGTGTATACTGTATTGTATGGTACTAATGTACTATGACTATGGAGCGCTAGTTATGAAAGACGGAACGAAGTAGTATTTTTTTTTCCTCTGTGACGTAGATCCGCTTTTCAGTTTATATGCGGTAACCATGCCCGTCTTGCTATATTATTATATAACTATGTCAAAAAACAATAGCAGTGTAGGGCTGGCCGTTCGATATAAGTACATATTATGTTTAATTTCCGTGTTTGGGTAATACCATAATATCTATCAATAAAATCTATAATAATAAATTTATACCTATTTGCTATGCTTTCGTTGATTCTGATATTACAAGAGTTCAAAGAGCTCAAACGGATCAGTGTACGTGTTGTCTCATATTATTCTTATTTTATCATAACCTATTTTTATGTCAAAACAAAGTGTTAAATATTTTCTGTAAACTACCAAAATGGAAAGAGAAAATATTTTTTTAAATATTAAATTTAAAAAGCACCGTACAATTTTGCTGAAATAAATCATTACATACTTACTCTTTTACATTTTAAACATTTTATTTCAGCTCCGAGCACGTCCATCGTTGACAGCTTAACCGGCCGTTAACCAATGGTTAAAGGTTAAATTTATTGCTCGCACAAGAGGATTAACGATAATCTGTAGACGCGTCCGACGTTTTAAATCTTTTATGTCATTATTCAATTCTCCCTTTGAAAATATTATTTCCAAATAAATACATGCGAAATGAAATCGGGTGGTACTGATTAAACTCGACATACTCGACATAAGTCTTATACATGAATAATCATTGAAAAGATTTTGCTTAGCTAAACGCTGTTTTGGAGAGGCCTATGCATAGCAAAGGGCGTCGTACGGCTTATGATGACGATGATGAAACGCTGTTTGTTTTAACCAAAAAGTCAGTGTCTAAGTTATAGAAGGTATTATGACTCGAATGCCTAAGAGGAGTTTACTTTTTTAAACTTACACCGTGAAATTCTAGTGGTTGATTTCCCGAAATTTACTTGAAGTACTCATCAGTCAGAATGAACAGCGCTTCTTCGTCACTCCGCCCACCTGTGTGTGACTAAGAAGCATCTCGCTGAGACAGGGTTCTTTGGCCACACACACCTCCTTACACCAACTTTTCTAATATTTTTTTTCTATTCCACACCTGTCTTTGTCTGCGTACCTTGTTGTCCTGTCTTTAAATTATTATTTTTTATGTGTGTGTGTGTGTGTGTCAATAAATCTATTTCTTTCTTTCTTTCTTTCTTTCTTTCATCAATACAAACAACTTTTACTATGGGAACAACTCTGAAATCTCTGAAAATCAGCTTTTCCATACTAGCTTTCAAATTAACTCGATTAAAATGTTATGAACAGCTGATTTTTTTTTTCACGATTTCAGAATTGTTCCCATAGTAAAAGTTCTTTGTATTGATAAGTACTCCAAGTGATTTTCGGGAAATCAACCACTAACATTTCACGGTGTATAATGTTACAGTCAAAACCCTTAACCAGTAAAAAACCATATTGACCGGTAAAATCAGTCTGAGGGTGTCGGTCAAAATCCTTATTGACTGATTTTGTCAGGTAAATCTACCGGTCAATAAGGTTTTTGACTGGTTAAGGATTTTGACTGTAACATACATACACTCGAAGTTTCTGTCACTAATATTATTTTTATCAATTTTTTTAAATACGCTCAATTTTTTTTAAACTCTAGAACTTCAAATCGCCTCGCGTTGAATTTACACCATGGGCAACGATAAAGAAACCGTTAAGGAAAATAAATACAGGATGAAATCTTGTATTGGAAACGGGAAAAGCAGACAAAGACGTGACTATACGCTAGTTAATTATAAAAAAAAATACAATTTATTGAAATTTTTACTTTTTTGCATTCACAATGCAATTTTTATCATAGAAAAATGGAAAATAAAAAAAAATTCCCGTCTCACAACCAGCTCCGATGGGACTCGAACCATCGGAGCTGGTTGTGAGACGAGTCGATTTTTTCTAAATACTTTATTTTCCATTTTTCTATGATAAAAATTGCATTGTGAATGCAAAAAAGTAAAAATTTAAATACCTTGCCATAGTAATTTCTTCTTTAGCGATTGTCAAATATCTGGAAAGGTATTTCTTTCGCGTGTGGGGGTAGTAATATCCTCACATTGATGAAATTAACGCTGGCTATACAGCGTGTAAGAAGTATTTGATAAATTCGACGCTTCTCGTAACGACTCCGTAGCTCAGTGGTTAGAGCAGTCGCCCGGATAGCGAAAGGTCGTGGGTTCGAGTCCCATCGGAGCTGGTTGTGAGACGGGTCGATTTTTTCTAAATACTTTATTTTCCATTTTTCTAAAAAATACAATGATTGTTTCGGTCCGAAATGTTGTACCATATTGAAAAATTGCTCGTTTAAAATTAACTTATTCGGAACAAGGGGCTCAATGCTAATCTTCTCACTATAATGTTGTTAAACTTTTGATAAATGGCCGCTGTATTATTGAGGGAGTGGTGAAAAATTGTGGTTGCATCTGACAGCTTTTAATTATCAGAGAAAATTGGGAAAAATTTACCTTTTATAGGTATATTTACTTTGTCGACAAAAAATGCATCGAAATGTTTTTTTCTAATTTCCAATATAGGAGCAAGAGTAAAATACTTTTCACTATTCTATTCTTTAGTACTCAATATTAATAAATCAGTAATGAAACTACTAAAAATATAATGTAAAAAAAATTGGAAAAAGCGAACTGCACGCCTCTTATCGCTCATTCAAAATAAGTTTTAGTAAAAATTTCGTTTTATGACAAGATTTTTAGCTGACTGTACTTTAATATTGTATTGTCATCTTAACCGAACCTGTATACAAAATTTCAGCACCATCGGACACTGGGAAGTGGGTCAAATTAAGCTTGCAAGATTTGTCCCCCACTAACTATAACTAACAAACTAACTAACATGGCAAGTTAATAAAAAGCTTGTAAAAATGGTACCTACAAATACATTAAGTATTTCGAGCACAATAGTGGCACATACACACATCAAAAACAGTTTGTGATCACAAAGGCTTTTTCATACATTCGGCTCTATTTTGAAACAATGTATCTCCCGCAGGGGGTACTTTGGGAGTTATTTGATGATAGGATTTAGAGCATGCATGAAGGAGGTATGCAAGGAGGTATTGCAAGAAAACAGTACTTACTTAACTGAATAGCTTCTTACACTCAATTATGATAAAATAGAAAGATTACTACATAATAAAATGACGAACTAAAAACAAAAATTAAATTAAAATATAAAATTCATTCAAAAAATAGCAAAAATTTACCTAGTGGTGCTATAATGGAAAATAAATGAAATTCGTAACTTTTTTCTAAATGTTTAGTTTATGTGTCAACAGATTAGTTATTTCGCGTTTGTTACGAATTTTGTTGTGTTTAATAGTAAGTAGGTAGGTAAGTGGAAGGTTGCTGGTACTTATGGCATGGGTTTTCCCAGTTTAGGTACCAGCTGCTCAATATAATTATGTTTCTGTGTTTGATCCAATTGTTTGTTTGAAGCTATGTAATTTATTATTAATCCATACGCCTAAAACGGCGACACCCGGTGAATCACCTCCGATTGCATATCATTTTCACCCCCACTTATCTCGCAGAACAAGGCCCATCTCCCGGCGTGACTTGCGTAAAACTAAACGGTCTGTCAGACCCACGATTCATTCAGGAGATTTATTATCGAAACCGATGCAACGGTACGGGGCTATTTTATCCTCTCGTGTTAAATGAAAGTAGCCGATTATGTGTAAGGATTACATTAGGTTTATGTAGAAGGGTTTATGGGTGTTGGGAATTAACACATTGGGTGTAGCTTTATATACCTAAACGGATATTAAAAGGTTGTTAGTAAAAGCATTTTATCTACACTCATGTTATAATATTCGAATTATGAACTCATGCCTGCACATATACTGATACACTTTATGCCATAGTCAACTTTAAAAAATAAAGCTTCTGTATCCGGGTGTTTCATAATGACCATTATGCAACACCCGGATACAGCTGTCACTCATTATAAAACACTTATATTTCTTAAATTTACAGTCTCCATGGCAACCGTAGGATTTACCGGCCCTGACTTCCAACTCTTTCAAGCTCTTCTTTAGCCGGCAACAATCAGAAACGTTTTTAAAATTAGAATTTTGAATTTAGAAGGAATAGACCGTATAGACTCCTATGAGTGGGGTTTGGCACCAATTCACATTTTATAATTAATATCGATTTGCTTTATTTTTGAAATATATAATAAATATAATGAGTGTAGATAAAGTAGTGTATGAGACTGCACATAACTCGGTATTAAAATAAATACCCCTCATTATGCGACCAGTCACATAAACTACTATTATGTTTCAAATATACAACGTGTTTAATACTTTAACCGAAACTGAGAAAATAGTTTGTTCAGAATCGAGACAAGAATCGATTCCACACATTTTTGATATACTTAAAGGCAAAGATTTAAAAAAAATTTTTTGCTGCTTCTAAAAATGTTTGCCTATTCATTCAATACGCGCGCGAGCCGTTACGTGCTCTCTTACATCATTAGCATAGTTAGTATACAGCTTAAAATCTGTCAGAAAGTCACGGTGACTTATGATCACAAATATCTTGAAAGTTTCGTTATTATTATTTTTTATTAAATTTAATGTAATTATGGGCGTTCGAATGATAAAGATAATCTTGAATATTATTCCGAATTACAAATATTTTTTATTGTTTTATTTGAAAAACACTAATCTTAAAAGTATTTACAATCTTAAACTCAAATTAATTTAAAATAAGGTCAAAACATCAATTTATTTGTTTATTGCCTAAAGCCGATAGGAAAATTATGAATATGGACAGTGGACACACTATTTTCTCACATATCAAAAAAAAATTGCCGGCTTATTTAATACACAATAAACATACCTCTATTAAGATAAAGCAATTAGCTCGAAATTACAACGATAACTCTCTCTAGCTCATCCATCGCATGTTTACTACACATTACGCGAATGTCTGCAAGCACTAAAGCAGTAATGTGTTATAAACGGTGCGATGATTATTCTTCTTGACCATTTTCTCTAATGTAAGGGTTGCTGTAAATAGAACGCATTTTTTATTGTTTACTGTGGTCTTGTGTAGGTTCCTGGCAAATGAGGGTTAATTTCATCTTTAATCAAACATGATTACTTTTACCTAATCCTTACTTATATTATAAATGCGTCTCTGTCTGTCTGTGTGTTACACAATCACACCTAAACTACTGAACCGATTTGAACGAATTTTGGTACAGAGATAGTCTAGAGCATGAGAAAGGACATAGGCTACTATTTATTCCTGAAAAATATCACCTTCCCACGGGATAACGTCGTGTAGTACACGCGGGCGAAGCCGCGGGCGGAAGGCTAGTAAATAATAAATAAATAACTTATTACATTCACACCAATTATCTAAGCCCATGTTAATTTCATTAAGAAACTGTATCATGGGAAACTTGATAACGGATAAATATATACTTAAATACTTTTTTTTTGTAAATACATACTTAATATTTCAAGTACATACATACATACTTAATATTTAGTTATCAAGTTCACGTAGACACAGTTTCTTAAGAAATTAACTACGGGCTTAGATAATTGGTGTGATTTTAAGAAAATATTTATTATTATTTATTTATTATTTATTAATATACATAGTAAACACCCAGACCAAGACAAATAGACATGTTCATGCACACAAATATTTGTCTTGTTCGGGAATCGAACCCGAGACCACTGGCGCAGAAGGTGGGTAGCCTACCTCTGCGCCAAATCGGTCGTCAGATATTTACCTGTAAAGGAGTATTTTTTTATTCACAACGGGGTAGCACTTAGCCTTCATCACACCTGATTTTAAGTGGTGATAAGGCTGAAGGTGGAAGCGCACTACTCTCGGACTACTCAACCACTGAGAAACTGGCTATCTTATCTCTAACTTAAACATTAAGTATGTATTTACAATCAACGATCTTTCTGGGTGTAACTTTAGACTCGAAACTTCAATGGCATGCGCATATCGCAACATTAGCTGGTAAGCTTAGTTCTGCTTCCTACGCTATTAGAAAAGTACGACAGCTAACAGATGTTGATACTGCTAGAACTGTATACTTTAGTTATTTCCATAGCATCATGTCATATGGCATTGTTTTGTGGGGATTAGCGGCTGGCATTAATGCTATATTCATCTTGCAAAAACGAGCAATCAGAGCCATCTATAAACTAGGCTCCAAAACTTCGCTTAGAGACAAGTTCAAGGAAATAGGTATACTGACAGCTGCATCTCAATTTATATTAAATTGCATTCTTTTTGTACGTCGCAATATTAACTTGTATACCAAACATGGTGATTTACACAATCGTAATACTAGAAATAGAAACAAGCTCGTAATGCCTCGGTACCGTTTAGAAAAGGTGCACGGATCTTTCGTTGGTCAAGGTATACACATATATAACAAAATCCCAAGTGATATCTTGGATTTACCATATCTAGAGTTTAAGAATCATATAAAGAGTGGCCTCCTCAAAAAAGGCTATTACACTGTAAATGATTATTTGAACGACAAAACACCTTGGTCGTAACACTCGTAACAAATGTTCCTAGTATGATATTGTGAGTCGTGTCCTATATTTTATATTATTACCGTTTATATTAGTTAAGCTTTTAATTCGGTCATTTAAGGTAGGCAGTTTGAGTATGTCATGCTCACTAAAACATTTCTACGGTGGTGGCGTGTGAGGCGGGTCGTTACGTTCCCTAAAATATGGTTGAGCGAAGCGATGGCTGGTTCATGCGTCATGCTCGTGAACGGGTGCTGCCAGTGGGAATGGGTCTGCTCTTATCTGCTTGCCTTAAAATGTGTTTTCTTTTGTTTTTATTCATTTTATTGAGAATTACATTTGAAACATGTATGGCGCAACTTGCAGTATATAGTAGAATTGTCTTTTGTTTTAAACTAATATTAAAGCTTTAAGTAGAGTTCCTAAGTAACTGAAAATTGTTCACCGCTATGATCATTAGTTCGCCTATACTTAACTGTATTTATCATAACCCATTGTGTAATTGTGATGGAAACTGACCTTAGTCATACCATGTTAAGGTCATTTTTCAATTTGACGACTCTGTATGAAATAAGACAGGGAGAAAAAAACAACCCTTGGAGTTTCTTGCCGGTTCTTCTCCAAGGCCTCCCGCTGTAGTTTTTGCGAACCGATGGCGTAGCTTCTATGACGTTCACAAGTATTGTAAATAACAATCTAAATTGAATAAACAAATTTGAATCTTGAATCTTGAATCTAACTGCCGGAACACATTAATGCTGAAAACATTATTGCTATGGCGTCAGACTTAGATAAGATGGTGGTAGTTAGCCAGGCGGACTAAGAACAAGTCCTACCAGCAACCAAACCGAACCGAATACAATATGTACCCCCACTGGGAATCGAACCCGGGACGTCTTGGTCTGAAATAGGTGGCTTGAACCACTAGACCACAGAGGCGGTTTTAGGCGAATATGAATAAGATCTGTTATTTAATGTGATTAAGGAAGTAGACCCATAATTCAGTTCCCTTATTAATAAACGTGAAGCAAAGTTTAAAAAACCTAGTTTTAAACTGATGATGTCACTTTTATTCGCTAAAAGGAAGTCGGAGGCAACAACAGATTTACATCAGGTGTAGGTAACTTTGATTCACGTTGATTACTATGGGGGAGTATGAATTAGTCTAAGGGCGTTTGTGCACTACACTGAATTTTACCGATCCGGAAAAAAACGGATGCTTGTATTTTAATAATTTAATCATTTATAATAGTAAGAATTTATTTATTTATATTGTGTAGTTTCAATGTTTCGAACCCTAAACTACACGAAATAAATAAATTCTATTATTTATAATAATTAATTATTAAAATACAAGCATCCGTTTTTTTCCGGATAGGTAAAATTCAGTGTAGTGCACAAACGCCCTTAGATGTTAAGCAAACCAAGGATATTTTGATCAACCTTTTGTTGCAAAAATGAAATTTTAAAGAGTTAACTAACATGAAGTTAGACAATGTTTATTTAGTTTAAGGCGATACTCGGAAAAATTATGCTAAAGCGAGATAGCAATGAGAAAACGACGCGCGCGGGAGCGAGACCGATTTTGCCGATTACGCAAAAAAACACAAAATCACTTCGTATTCAAAAACTATAGCGATTTAAAAAAAATGCTTTTATACGATCCTAAATATTATTGGTGTCCACTAATTAAACCAATTTTCAATAGTATATGTATCCCCATTTAAGAATAATCTAGATATTTCTTATTTTTTAGATGTATTTTCGAAAATAAAAAGTGTCGAGCCAAAATCATAAAATCGTGTTTTTGAAACTATACGATTCTAGATAAAGGTATGAAGAAATATATATCTTATTACCAGATTTATAACAACTCTAACCGTCCTATAGTTTTATATCAAAGAGTCCATACTTTTTCCGAGTAGCGCCTTAAAAAATGGATAGTTATTTAGTCTTAACTATACATTCATGATGAGGAATAAGCTATTCACATTGTCAATAACTGACAAAATTGTTTGTCAAAAGCAATATATGTTCAATATTTTTTAGATAGACTTAATTCCTAGTCCTTAATGTCCTTTTGTCCATATTTCAAAGAGAAAAAAAACCACTTCATATCGTGTCAGTAAACTTCATTCATCTCATATTACTGCGGAATCCATAATCTAGTCTAGTCCACCCTCGTCCATGTTACTCATCACGCAAATTGATTATAAAATGTTGAGTCAACAGTTTTCTGCTACGTTTTTCGTTTAATTCGTGCCAATCACTCCGTACCTCAGTCGGTGTGCTGCATTTAAGTTTATTTGTAGAAAACCTGTTTTTATATCGCGTATCTCTATTATCTCAACATTAAAAAAATATTGTTTCATTTTACTGCCAACTATCGATTTCCTGGAGGATAATAGGTATTTAAGACTTTTTTACAGGATACCTATTGCCTTTTTTATCGAATTATAACAACTGATTAATACAATCATAACCACTATTAAACTCCACTTTGAAAGAACATTGGTCCAACGCTAGTAGACTCTAAAAATCAAAAGTTTTATTACTTCTTTCAAATTCAACAGTCCTTAAAATAAGAAAGAACCCCTCTCTTTTATTCACGGCCGTAGTATCAACTATATTGGCCAGCCAACCTCCTTCCTCAGCCAGAGACTAACCAAACCTCTTTCTAATTTCAGAAACGAGATACGAGACAGCATACGCGTGTGAAGGAAAGACCCTGAAGATAGGATGTTCCGAGGGCTCTGTCATCCACCTCATCAGGGCCAACTATGGAAGGTTTTCGATCACGATATGCAACGACCACGGCAACACAGACTGGAGCGTTAACTGCATGTCAACAAGGAGTTTGCGCGTTTTACATAGCAGGTACGGATTCGTTTTTTTTTATTTATAAAAACTGGGCAGGCTGATCACCATCTTGTTCAACAGGATGTGGACTAAGATGCTGCATAGTTGACCAGGAAATTCCTGTTAACTCTTGCCTTTAAGACTCCAAGGTTGTAGTTATCGGGAACACAAGCAAGCGCATTCCATTCCTTAGCGGTTCGCATTAGATACAAATCTGCGAAGCGCTTAGTGCGAGCAGGTGGAGTATCAACGACCGTAGAGGTGATAAGCTAGCTTGAGTATGGTAGGTTAGGTACCCCGATGGTGGAAAGGGAATGGAGGTAGGAACAAGGTCTTGTAGTTCTCTCACACACTATCCAAAGTGAATTCTATAAAATACCGATAGATATGCAACTTTGCATTGATTTAGGTTGTTTTACATTCTACTTGTCACTCTTTGTACCTAATTTTTCAAACTGTCTCTATCTAAAAAATTATGGGACATATTTAACTTAGACTTAATAAAAAAAAGTAGATAAGTGTACCTAGAATAATAAATTCTATTCAATTCCAATCTTTGAAATAAGTAGTTCCTCATAAAATGCAGTGCAGTAGTAGGCCAGCTTTGTTATTGCTGACATTCTCAGAGTAGGTACCTAACTAAATTGGACTTTAATAGTAATCTATAACAACAAAGTGAAAATAAATTAATAAATTAACTTTTATCGTTATTGTCCATGACTAATAAATCCTAATTTAATTACGATCCTCCCCGTGTCCTTCTATTAACAAATATCAAATTTGTCTTAACAAAATATGATTGAACGTTCCGGTTATTGGTTCAAAATGGCCGCTAAAATATGGCGGGAAATTATAAAAGATACATAGGCAAATATTATCGTCAGTATTGTAGAGCTAAATGTAATTAAATTCTGTTTTACTTTATAAGGTGGTCTCGAGTAAATCGATACTAATATAAATTTGAAAGTGTGTTTGTTTGTTTGTCCGTCCTTCATGTCAAAGTGGAGCATCGACGTGTTTGGTATGAGGATAGTTGGGGAGCTGGAGAGTGTCATAGGCTACTTTTTATCCCGGAAAAACATAACATTCTCGCGGGATAACGTCGTGTAGTGCACAAATAAAAACATTCAGAAAATGATGATGATCGACAATGCGGATTGGTGGGTATTAACGACTGCAAACGCAGCCAGGACCAACGGCTTAACGTGCCTTCCGAAGCACGGAGGAGCTCGAGATGAAAAGTTTTTGGTCATCCATCCCGTTACCGACCATTGCGAAAGTTGCTTAACTTCAGCGATCGCAGGCCGACTGCGCTAACCAGTCTGCCAGGGGCTCCTCAATAATTTAAGCAATTAGTGAAATTTCAAATAACTAAATGTTTGCCCAATTAAACGAAACATAAAGCTTTAAATACTAGTTTCTAGCTTAAACAAACTGACTATCAGATTACCGAAATCATTAGTAAAATTATCAAACCTTATCGATTTATGTTAAAAATCTCGTCAAACATTACCTTCCATGTAAGATTAAAAGATACCAAGTCAAATTGACATATTATGAAATATTTAATAACCGCGCTACTGGTTTTGGTCATACAGGTTTTTTTGTCATTATCTCTGAATGTATTAATTTATGTAATTTATACAAAATGCCTTCCCACGGAAGCAATCTTGCAATTATCGTTTATTTTTATCATTATTAATTTATGATGATTTCAATTTTGGACTTATTTTAACTATGTCATTATAATTTTATTATAAGAGTAACCGACTGCTCTTATTAACTTATAACTTTTGATATGTTATTTAATTAGATAAATCTCTGCTCTATACAATACAGTGCGCGCCAGATAGTCTGCGCGCGGTCATAATAGAATACTTTTTTTTTTTTTTCTGTTTTAATTAGGACAGCTAACAAAACATACACTAGATACAATACAATGCATTAAAGTAACTTAAATGGTACAAGTAGCAGTGTTGCCTTATTTATAAGCTGCCACAGCATGTTTGGCAGTTACACACAAAAAAAAATACATAAAAAATACCTATATGCACAAAAATACCATAACTAAATCACCAGCACCAACATGCGTACATTGTAGAGCCATACAATACATCAATGCAAAAAATAAAAAATATATGTCTAATAGGTTCCACGTAGCACACATATTAGTGTCCGCGCGCGACCGAATAAAAAATAGAAAAGAAAATAAAGGAGTGATGAGAAGATGACCTACAATTTATAAATATACAAAAAAACATTAACAATAAAAAAAACATAAAAAAACATTAACAATGTGTACTAAAAATAGGTTACAATTATTATCTAAGCATGTAAGACACTATTAATTGGTAAAATTACAATGATAACTTTGATAACTTTCTAATCTTTTACTTTAAAACCTTACAACTAAAAAAGTGCTGTAACTAGCGCCATAAACACCCCAGTCACGCGCAGAGTTACTTCTTGGTACGCACTCTATTAGAAAACAAAGTAGATACCCGCCATCTTTACACTCAGATCTTTCAAACTACAGTAATTTGAGTTACATAATAATTGGTGTTGTCACTGTTAACCCTCAGTAGACCTTTTACTCATACAACAAAGTACAATTTCATCCATCACTTGTTGACAACTCGAATTAGGGCCAATCACTAAACACGACGATAGTTTCCGACGACCGCCGACGTTTGCCGAGCGCGCCCGAAAATTGCCGAGCGCGCCCGAAAATTGCCGAAAATTAAATATTCGCCGCACCGAAGTTTATCGTGTTAGCCGTACGAGATTGCCAATAAACTGCACGGTACCCCTCCCCAGGGGTGTGCACTTGTGTAAACGATTTAATTTTACAGTTTCAGTTTACTGGGTAATCGTGTCATAAGTGTCATAACTTTAGGTACTTTCTAAAGCTTCTTTTGTATTATTTTTAGAAACTTTAGAATTGCCCACACTATGGTCTTTATCTCAGCAGCATTAACTTGACTTTTGGCTGCTTAACGTGTCGCTACAAGCAACCGCGAAGTGAGGTACGGCTAAAAATTTAGTAATACAATTTGAAATGTTTTGATTTGCGTCGGCTGCTGGCATCCATGGCATCATCATGAGATAGAGCTCTAAAAGAGCGAGTTTAACACGGGATGCTAGTAATATGTAATGATTTATATTGACTGCCGAAAGATCGTGCGAACGCGAACCTCTGATCAGACTTTATTTTTAACAAAATAACACTTAAAACTTTACTATAATTGACAGGTAAAAGTTATTTTTGTTTTTGCATTCACAATGCAATTTTTGAAGTATAATGCTGCGGGAATCGGAATACGCCGATAAATGATATTCCATATTCCATCACAGTGTAGCCACGTTATTGCGATAATTAACGCGATAATTTTACTAAGGCATTCACTACGCCATAATTATGCCGTATGCCGATAGCTCGAGTGGCGACTATCGCGCGAATTCTTGCGATCGAGCGGGGCCACACGCGATGTTGGACATCGTCATATCGGCTGGTAGAGAATGCTTTTAGCGTTAAGCCCGCCTTTTGAAGTCTACTTGATGTAACTGTACAATAAAGTTTAATAAAATAAAAATAAATAAATAATATCCCGATAGTGTGGCCCAAGCATTAGAAATATTTACCCGTCTCACAACTAGCTCCGATGGGGCTCGAACTCAAGACCTTTCACTATCCGGGTGAATGCTCTAACCACTGAGCTACGGAACGGAGTAAGACGTTAAAATAATGATAACGACTCCGTAGCATCCGCCGTAGCTCCGTAGCGTCCTCCGTAGCTCCGTAGCGTAATAAAAGCATTATTTAATTGATCATCATTCATTATCATCATTATTTAATTATGAAATTAAAGAGCAATATTCTGAATCATTTAAGTACAAAAAGTCTAAGAGCAAGAAGCGGCAAAACTAAAAAATATACTTAAAACTAACAAAGTGACTAGTGACAACCCTAGGTCTAATTCAGGCAAATGGCGTCTAGATTGATCGTTACACATTACGCATGACGTCATAACGTTTTTCATCATAAGGGTAGGTAAACACCGAAGCCATGTTAGAACATGTTAGTCTTGTAACTATTAGATCTTTAACGTGAAATTGCACTTTATTAGTCTACTAGCCAGTCTTACGCACTTTCACCCCCACCCGAAGGGTTTTTTCATGCACTTTTTATTTCCTATTTTATACCTTTATCATTTATACCACCTAAAGGAAGACTATAAATTGTCCCATAGTATTTTTTTTTTATTCTGTTACCAAATTCATCGTTATCCTACTCCTTACTCCAGAGACATCCATGTTTCAAAAAGAAACGACCGTAACTTATCTCACTTATCTTACTTTATTACATTTTTATAAAAGCCTTTCTAGATTTTCATATTCTGTATAAAGTGCTAATTTTAAAACCGCTTAGCTCACGCATAACTTAAGAGAGTAATATGAAACAACAGCAGTTTTATACTTCGGGGCTTAACAGTAATTTTGTCACTCTAGTCTTTAGTTAATTATACTTATTTAAAGTAATAAATGGCAACTAATAATGTCTTTTTTATTTTCCTCCACAGATGCAGCATGCATCAGAACTGTAGTATATTAGCAAGTACGAACGTGTTCGGCGACCCCTGCCCGAATACGATGAAGTATCTGGAAGCTCATTACCAATGTGTACCAGGTGAGGAACCAGTTTTGTTACGTATTTTACACTTAACAGCATTCATACGCATGTCTCCTATAGGCCGGTTAATCAAAGGTCTAAAAATTAAGAAAATGTAAGAAATGCAAATTAATTGTGCATCTTCATGTAGTGCCAGAATTTACTTCATCAAACATGCTTAATAAATAAATAATAAATAAAAGTTTATTTTAAATCATGACATGTAGGTATACAAAAACAGTTTTACGTTAATAACCGTTGTAGTCATAAGACTGAGTTACAGTTATTAGCGCCTACCTCAAATTAGCTTGATTATAATATTTTCCCTTGTTCCTTGGATATAACCATGACCAGATGACTGGTTATCTGTGAGGATGTTTTCTTCAGAGATAACATATCTGGCCATGGTTATCTCCAAGGAACAAAGGAATATTTTTCTCCTATTCTCATAAGCAAACTATTCTCTCACCATTCCAGCGTCAACGACGAGTACAACCAACCGACCATCACCACCCTGGCTGATCACCTCCCAGCCGACAGTCTGGCGGTCCACTGCCCCTCCAGCACCGAAGAACCCAGTGCAAGTCCAGCAAGGAGAAAGGAAGAAACCAACCGTGATCACTCCACCGACATTCAGGCCACATATCACATTGCCACCTGAAGTGAAACTAGGGGACATTGGTACCAAGGTATGTGTAGGATATGGTTAATACTATATAGAATTTCACCACCCTGGCTGATTACCTACCTCCCAGCTGCCAGTCTTGCGGTCCAACACCCCTCCATCTCCGAAGAACCCAGATAAATCTAACAGAAGAAGGAGAGTTATCATTCCTTCTTCCTTCAGGCTACATATCACATTAGCTCCCGAAATAAAACTCGGGACATTCGTAATAAGGTATGTGGAAAACAGGGGAGAATTTAATTTAAAGTTAAAGTTTTGATCAAGTTAAATTTTAAAATTCGGATCGGTAGCTGGTAGTTATATAAGGTTCTATCATGTATGCTTATTTATGAAGGCTGATTGTTATATAATTAATTATCAATGTTATGGATGGGTGGTTATGTTTTGTTTGGCCTTAACTTTATCACCAGTAATTTATATCAAGCAATAACCAATGTATGTATTATATAATTTTTGTTTACCGTCCTTCGATCAACAATAACAACTAGGTCTGTTGATCGAAGTTACCGTCACATCAAATTTAAATTATCCTTATTCAAATATACCATAGTTACAAATTATCCTTTTTCTACCATCCACCCACGATATTTTTGCACAAGTTAATTGACACGATTTATCTGAAGTAATGCATAATGATCATAACAATGATGAAATAGAGAAAATAATCATATTTGTCCTTTTTCAGAAGACAACGACTAGACAACCAGATTCATCATCAGAGCGGGAGCCACAGACGCCTCGGGAGAGCATACCGGAAGTCAAGGATGATGTTCCTAAGGTCATCGAACCGGATACGGGCTCCAGAAATGACAAGCCTAACAAAGACGAGGAAAATGGTAAGTCACATGTAAAGATCATGATTAAGCATTGTATGAATCAATGAAACTACAAAATAGTAATCGTTGCTGTTGTTTTAGTGCAAGATACCGTATCGATTTAATGATTGGTTTAACATGAGGTAAACAAAGTTTTGTCTCGTGCTTGTGGTCTTATACATTGGTGTGGTGATGCTGTAGTCGCTGTCATTTATTTACCCCTGGAGAATTGAGTCTTGGCGATACATTGGAAAATATTTTTGACCTATTATTTCGTCTAGAGACGCAACTAACGCATCATATTGCTTGTTCCACGCAAACAGGCAATCTAACCTAAATTAATAAACTTTTCCCGTATTTCATTTAACGCTTAAAATCCTTGTCAGAACCAATTAAGGCATAAAATCAAATTTAACTTTTTAAATAACAAAATTGCAGCAGCACCAACCGAAGAGACGATGCATTGGCCGGTGAAGGACGAAGACGCAGACTCGTCACCACCGGTACAGGAACCACCAAAAGAAATGAAACCAGATACTGAAGGCGATGAAGTATTCGACAATACGTACTGTGAGTATGATCAAACTAGCTGCTGCTTTAATTCTTATAAAGCCTACTATATTATATTCTCGATGATGACCAGATATCAGAATAGGAGCTTTTTAGGTTCTTTGACCACCAACGTTGATGTTAATATGGATATTCTACAAGATTTCGAATTAATCTCCGGGTCTTTTTATTGATTAACTCCAATTGTTTAAGTATTGGGCTGCACCCCCTCGTCGTCGTCATGTCACCCCATACATACCGACGTACAATTTTCAAGCAAACTTGCTCACCTAGTGTCTTAAAGATCGAAAAGTATTTGCATCTCACGCGATGGATTTTTGTCAGTGGAAAGGCCTTCTAGCTTTAATGACAGTTGGTCATCACTGTTTGCTCCTTCACGACGTTCTGCCACTTGTTTGCGTCGAGAGTATCTCACCAAACCCCTTGAGCTGCGCGTTTTGTTTTCACAATTTATAACTGGTTCCAAACTGCTATCTGAAATCCTTAGACTAACAATATTGTTTTCTTCCAGCCACCAATCCACCACCACAAGTTGGCAGACGGTCCTACTGCCCGCCAGTAACAGCTCGAGGACTGGACTGGAATTGGACGCTGGCTGGCTCCTACGCGCTGCAGCCGTGCCCAGGGGGCGCCACCGGCCTGGCAAGATGGAAGTTAGTACTCACTTAATCATCACCATCATCATCAGCCATTCCGAGTCCACTGCTGAACATAGGTCTCCTCTTTTGAGCGCCACAAAGAGCGCCTGTGGGCTGTTTGCAGCCAACTCACTTAATACCTCTCAAGCATACTGCCACTATTTAAACACCTGCATCTTAGGCTATTTGCTAGAAAAACACACACAAACCTGCTGGTTTACTACAATATCACTTTAAGGCTCGTATTGGAGCTGTTGTAATGTCTGAGGGTTATTTGAGGATGACTGACGAAACCGTGTGCCTCCACATGTACCATTTTCACGGCACCACCAGTACATTCTGAGTTTTGGTAGATTAGTAGGACATCCTTTTATGAATATTTTGATGATGTGCAAGTAATTGTACCACTATTTGTAATGTTGTCTCATGTAAACATGTCAGTAATATCCCGTCACTTCTTACCAGATGTACCCTTACACCACACCACTTCACCGAAGAGGACCGTCGAACTCCCAGAAGGAAAGGATCAGGCCTGCAGTCAGGAGAGAACTATCACGACTTGGGTCTGGAGCCAACCCATAAAGAGCTGCAGCTTATCAGGCGGCTGGGGTCTGAGGCGTTGCTCAAAGGTATACTAACATCCTTAAACAGCTACTGGCAGTGATAGCTCTAACTAGGAACCAGTTACTAGACAACCAGGCTGCCATTTAAACCATAAACCTGAAAAGAGATAACTCTCCAAAGGTCACGAGACTTTTCCATAGCTTGTAAGCTCCTATAAATAGGATATCAGCCTCAATTCCAAGAATACATTTCCAAAACTTCATCACTCTCTATTATACTAAATTTGTCAATAGTCGACGACATCATTAAGGTTTGAATAGAAAACAAAGAGTCGGGCAGAGTTTTAGTAAAACGCTTAATTATAATTTAACAGGTCGCGATGGAGACACACCTGAACACATGATAGATTACCGAGGTGTAAGTCTACCAGACGCACAAGCATCCAGTCAACATCCCTCAAATCCGGACTATGCATACTGTAAGTATTGCCGAAGACTTGATTCATTGATTTCGTCATAATAGTTGGGAACTAAAGTTTCGCCAGTTGCTGCTATGAATAGGACATTGAGGTGCTTCCTTAACATTTTTTTTTGTCTACAACATGAGGTTGAAGGTGAAATCGCAATTCTTTCATAATCCTTAGCCACAGAGGAACAAGCTGACTAATTAAATTTCTAAATTTTGATACCGGATTTATGAATACCGGAACCTGTTAGTAGATTTTCGAAAATTCGATTACTACTTCGCATATGACGCTGTTCTTTTTCACTTGACTGTCACTTGTATGGTATGAATTTGCCATAAGATCTGATTGCGAAGCGATTGTTTATTGTCGGCGCAGTGTCCTTACAGAATCGTACCCTAGATCATTGTATGTGATGGGACTACATCATAGCCATACATCATCATCATCATCATTTCAGCCGTACGACGCCCACTGCTGGGCATGGGCCTCCCCCAAGGATCTCCACAACGATCGGTCCTGCGCTGCCCGCATCCATATAGCCATACATACTAATGTCTATTTCTCCCCAGCGGAATCAGCGCCTGCGTGGCTAGGAGCGACCCCGGACCTGAGCGAGTGCCGCTCGGTGTGGCTCAACAGCCTGGAGGCGCGCGTGCGCGAGGGCGAGTCGCTGCTCAGCATCAGCAACGACCTGGCACAGGTATGGCATACTTACATCTTTACCCCTACCTAAAATAACTATCGTAATGGTAATCGAATAGTTAAACCATCCTTCAAAAGCTGTCTAACGGCCTGGCCACGAACATGCGCGACGGCGCGGCGGCGGCGACGCGCGAATTGCAGTATCATTACGCGTCGCGACAGACGTCTAATCAAATAAGTCAATGAGACGCACCAACTGATGCGCAATTCCCAATTCGCCAGGCCGTAACTGCCGCACTCAGAGACGCCAGTTAACTTTAATTGACTATTAAATCTCTGTCTGTCTCTTTTTGATGTCAAGTATTGAATAAAGTAGGAACATTTAATTGCCAATTAAAATTAACTGGCGTCTCTGAGTGCGGCATTAAATGTTGCTGTCAAATATGTATTGAATTTCAGTTCCTTATACGACCGAAAGAGGCGCTGCTCTGGTTTTAATACAAAATAATATGGTCACTATAACGGTTATTATAACGACAGTTTTTCGTGCTAAGGCTACTGATTCTGCTATTGGAAGCGGTGAACGTGAACCAGTGGCTACTGTTCCGTATTGGCAGGGTCATATCATATGCATTCTGCCAACCAATCTTGCCAATCAAAATTGCAATCAATTTCTTGGCCTTTCGAATCAAAAAATAAACATATACACATGGTCCCTAAATATCAATGGGAATCCTTCACAAAACTCAACTAATTCATACTTACATTCTTAAAATGTTCACAGGTGACGTCCTCAAAGACGTTATACGGCGGCGATATGATGACCACTACCACCATAATGAAAAAGCTGGCACAGCGAATGTCCCACAACGTGCAAACATTCCCAGATCCCAGACAAAGAGAGGCTATTGTCACTGATATGCTGCTAGGAGTTATAAAGACAGGTAAGAGCACTAGAAGCGTGTTCCAACACCTGTACGCGGGTTGATCTCTTGGCAGCAACCGACAAAGCAGTCAAAATGGCCGAGAAGTCAGGGTACTGCTGACAGTTTTGCAAGTAAAACTGGCGCAGAGAATATCCCTCAATGTGCAAACGTTCCCATACCCCAATCAGGCTATTGTTACGGATACTCGTATGCTGCTGGGTTAATTATAAAGACAGATAGCTAATTTAAGTTAAGTTGTAAAGACAGGGTAGGAGTTTGTACTAGAAGCTGATGCTGCGGTTAAACAACTAAAACTGGGTATTCGTTGTTAAAACATTTGCAAGTGCAACCATTTTCGCAAGGTCATAGGAGCATTAGTTTGGCAGACAATGTTTCAAACTATTCTGTGATCTAGTATCTATAATAGCATGAACGATCCCTGCAATCGTTTTAAGAAAACACGGTTTTTAAATTAGGGTAATTTCCAAAATTTTCAACGAACGGTCGATTTATCACTTTATAGGAATTTCAAAAAGATGAGACAAGAAAGACTATTTCTTCTTCTTTCGTGTCCCTAACAAACTAAACTATGTCCGACCAAATTTTGGCTACGCGAATCGCTGAACTTGTAGCCTTCATAAGGTCCTCCTGCGTGCAGCTGCAAGGACACGCAGGGCACGATATCAAATGTACCATCGTTTGAGGCGAAGCACCGCACCCACATTCTAAGTTGGAATCATCCAAAAATCCCCACCTGGACAGGTTGTCTTTGCTGCGGCCGACCATAGTCCGAAGTCTATTCAAAGATTTCCAGGTAGGCCATGGCAACTCGTGTCCAGGCGGAAGGCTTTCAGTTGGTGAGACAAAGGGACCAGAGAGACTATTTCAACAATAAAACCCAGAATTGTTAATAAATTATTGTGGAATGTATTATTGAAGACATTTATCTTTCTCCTTAGGTTCCAATCTTTTAGAAGAAAGCCAAAGAGCATCATGGGCGGACTTGAGCCCGGAAGCACAAAACCGAGCGGCGAGCGCGCTGCTCACACAACTAGAAGAGAACGCCTTTCTGCTAGCAGATGCTGTCACCAAAGAAAAAACCATTTTGCAGATCGTCAAAAATATCTGTAAGTAAAGCAATATTCACCACAATACGTAGGTGCATGCATATTCTTAACCATTGTTTACCGTTTTTATTTGTATTTTTCTGTAGAAGTAAGTCGTTTATATATCCAAGTAGTTAGCATTTAAGGGACTCTAAAGTCATCTCATCCCACATCTGATGAGTTGCCTATTAAGTCTGAACCTAACTGACATCGGCTTATTGATTAATATATATCTATAGATCTATAAAAGACAACAATTGGTCAAAACATCTTTCTAACTAACAAAATTGACAAAACACTTTAAAATGATAAATACCATATTCCAACCCCTCTTAACCGACGATTTGTAACCCTTTAGGTCTATCAGTGAGGGTGTTAGAAGTGAAGAACGTTGAAGACGAGACCTTTCCACCACCCATCACGCAAGATCAGTGGACAGCATCAGAAGATACCATCACCATACCTAAGGCAGCTCTTCTAGGTGAGTTGAAATAGGAGCGTTTTACCTACCATTAAAACGCATATTGTGTCCGGAGCCTTATTCGAAGCCTAGGTAAACATATTTTGAGAAAGCCCTTTCCGTTTCCGTTCGACATCAATTTTCCTATTGGTCAATTTTACCCACGTGACGTCACTTCCGTAACGTCATCATAAGTCACGTGATACGAGTTCACCTTTTAGCAACGGCGGAGGATTTGTGTCATTGTAGTCTCAAAATCTGAAACACTTGACAACCATTAAGGATAAAATCTACACCAGGCAGGTCTTAAAGCTAGGCTTCGAATAAGGCTCCGGACACAATATGCGTTTTAATGGTAGGTAAAACGCTCCTATTGTGTCCTTTCGCCGTTATTCGAAGCCTAGGTAAACATATTTTGAGACCTTGTTTGTTATCGCCTGGTGAACGAGGACGCCAATGTGACATGTATCAGCAATTATGACATTAATCTTATACCTTTTGACAAATTCGACAGGTACAAGGGGTACAAGAATTAATTGTTTAACTTTATAACTCAACATCACAAATTAATACTGATATCAGAAACATTATGCTATTACTATCAAACATTCAAGTATGTCATACAATAGTACGTAAGTACCTATATAATGAAAATATGAGCACGGACTGAACATGATTGAAAAGAAAATAAAATGTATACTTATGCTCAATCTATCAAACCTTATTCATAAATATGTAAACTATGTTACATAAATCATTTACATATTCTTGAAATATTCAAAAACTGAAAAGAAACAAACATTACATTAACACAACTTGTGCTATCCTTACTTATATTATAAATGGGTCTCTGTCTGTCTGTGTGTTACACAATCACACCTAAACTACTGAACCGATTTGAATGAATTTTGGTACAGAGATAGTCTAGAGCCTGAGAAAGGACATAGGCTACTTTTTAATCCTGAAAAATATCACCTTCCCGCGGGATAACGTCGTGTAGTACACGCGGGCGAAGCCGCGGGCGGAAGGCTAGTCCCTTATATATTTTTGAAGCAAAAACATCTGAAAATCTTTTGGCTAAGTCTCTTCTGATATAACATCGATACAATATGATCTGAAAACACATAATAAAGCAAAATATAAGTACAATATAATAATTGTAAAAACTTTCGGCACAAGAAACCATAAGCACAAGACTCTTATCTTCCCTAACTGTAAAATCATGTTGCTTTAAATTATTATGTTACACCTGCTAGTGACACGCTAAACTCCCGAGCACTAGCATTGTTACGAAGCTGACGACTGTTTCTCAGTATATCCTTTACCGCTATAGGGAAATTATTATTCATAGGAAATATACTAAAATAAATAATTTGGGGAACTTTAATATACCACTGTGTAGCCCCAATCTAAGCAAAGCTTGTCCTATGGCCAAGATGCCCAAGTCGTAATTCTTATGGTTCTGTAGGGTGCGAAGCATTAAGTCCACCTATGTACTGTAATTAGTGCATGAAGAATTAAATAAATAAATAAACATGTATTTTGTAAATACATGGTTGTGTTACATACAAAACACTTCGATCAATTAAACATAATATTATACTTAAAATATCGAACCCACGACGTTATTTTTGGCAGTTATACTGTTGACTCACTACCTACACCAAATTCAAGAGAAAAGACATTATTTAAAGCTCTGTGCTAGAGAAGAAGTCAACTATTGCTATGTTTGTGCAGTGCAAGATGCATTAAAGTTTGATTGCAAAAATTAACGTTAACACTATTCGAATAAATAGGATCGCAGATCGCAGGATGTTATATGTATAACATCCTAAACTACTTGTGCCGGCTTGTCTTACTGGTCTGGCAAAAAGAGCGATCATGTATAAAGGTCAAGTAAATTTCTGAAAATAATGTAAGCACATGCCTTATTTAAAAGATCAAAACAAAAGTAGTTCGTATATTAACTTCTTTAAAGCATCTGCTATTTTGTAACAAATCTCATTTGCATACAAATCGGATTAATGTAACTCTAAAAGATAAATTGCAAAAGATTTGCAATATTTTGTCATAACTTTATCTACTACTTATATCTATCAATCAATCAAATATTGATTTATTCACATAGACATATAATAAGCATGTAGGTACTTATGAATCGTCAATATTTTCCTACCACCCATTCAAGACTTTTTAACTGTAACTATACATATAAATATAATAATGACAACGAAAATGACTGGTAATGGTCGATAATGACAGTTTCACTTCATATATTTTACCGACACGGTCCCAAGTTGCATTGCAGGACACAATTTTTTATATAGACTGCCATTCTAAAGACGCGTTTCTCTTATTATTAATTACTATCGAACCAATGAAAAACTCCCGTTAATTACTGTCAATTTAGCTACACGGAACATCTTAAATAGTTATATCCAATCTAGCAAAGAAACATGAATATACAAAATTAAAAAAATTCATTGAGTTATGGCTCATTATACCCATCCATTTAGTAAAAATGGGTTAACCGGGCACATTATATAACTTCGTAATGAATACAAACAATTCTAACATAATGAACTAAAAATATATATATATTAAAACTCACCAAAGACATTGTTTATCAGAAACATAAGAGACTTCTTTTCCTCATCAACGAAAAACCGAGCAACTTCTTTTAGTTGCCCTAATGCTTGCCCTAAGGGCATAATTTTGCTATTGTACAAGACAGTGTTCTTGTGGAGCGACTGTCAATCTGAAAACTCGTAAATTATTATCAATGATCTGATCTACTAATTTTACATTTGTATGGGTCCGTGTCCTTACGAAATCAATCTCAGAAACCCATTTTTACTTATTCTTTCCAAAAAATTCATAATTTATCCAATTTTTATGATAATGATACATTAAAGGTTCATAAAAAGATGTCTTTGTAGACAATATCATTGTTGTAGACCCTGTCAATCTCCAAACTGCATTCATTCTAGCCTGGAAAGGCGTAATTTTTCTATTTTTTAAGACAGTCAAAATCATTTACGTACAAGTACTTTTGACTGAATACATGAATAGTTTATATCATGATAACAAAAGGTTTACATTTTCAACATCATTACATACACAATTACATGAGTTACATGAGCACAGGAAAAATAATATCGGTAACGTTGACTGCTATTGCCCGTTGTAGGTTGATCTGCATTACAGGCAACAAAATATGGTATATATACCTACCTAGTTTTGCCATTTTAAAAGACCGTGATCGTCAGAATTCGTCTCACAATATAAATCTACGGTGCCATGGAGCAGCCTGCCATGTTTATACATGACGATGAGTAAGCATAAACAATTCCTGTATCAGATGACTTCACTCTTCTAGACGGCTAAAATAACTATTGCCTATAAATTTTCTAAAACATTCTACTGATGAAATAAAGTAAAGTAATAATTTATTCGGTGTTCTGCATTAACAATAGGTACACATTTACTTAATCTAAACTAAATTTAGGTATGAAACAGTCGAAAGGGCAGACCCGATCGGCTCGTGCTGTTCCTTACAGCTATGTCAGACTGTCAGGCTCTTTCAGATACGCAAAACGTCAGACACGCATTATCAGAAATCGCAGAATGTCAGATTACACGAAAAGTCAGAATCGCAATATCCCAACTGGCTTTATAGCATAATTACTTTGACTGCATAGCTTCTAGTCAGTAGGTACCTATTATTCGTTAAAATACTAATTATTGCTATCACTGGTGCCCATAGGGAGCCACCGCAGTATTTCAATCAATATAATGAACTATTAGTGCCAAGCACAGCTTCCAGCGTGCCTAATACTAGCGGGGCTTGTTCGCATATAAACATGAAAGGTATGTGTAGTCGATATACCTATACCCCCCCCCCCTTTTTTTACTTATATTTATTTGAATATACCGTTTCTACTTTCAATCATAATTATGGCATTGACGGCACTAATAATATCTCGTAATCCAAAAAAAAATAAAAAGATTATAATGCTTATTGTCAAAAACATTGCACCCTGATACTTGCGTAAGCAGGAAATGCCACCCGTTACTTGCGTAAGCAGGCTAATTTAATTAATTTTAAAAATAAAAAGATTCATAATGCTTATTGTCAAAAACATTGCACCCTGATACTTGCGTAAGCAGGAAATGCCGCCCGTTACTTGCGTAAGCAGGCTGTTTTTTTTTTTTTTTTTTTTTTTTTTATTATTATATTTTTTTTTATTTTTTTTTTAAATATATAACATATTTATTTAATTTTTTTTTTTTTTTTTTTTTTTTTTTTTTTTTTAAATGTAACCACAGCTTAAAATCTGCATTGAATATCATATTAAAAATGTCAGGGATAATGAATCCAATTACGTATCCATTAATAAAACATTATCGAACCAATGGTAGGGGTGTTCGGGGGGGCTGAGCACCCCATTTTTCAATATCAAATCATTTGCTCCATGCTACATTACACGACCCACATAAACACTCCCTAAAAGAGGCAAGGGTCAACTGTAGAAAGTATTTAGAATAAACTTTTGCAACAACAGTATGTACTTTTAAATCATTAAATTAAATACACTATTCCCTTTAAAATATTATTTACCTTGCACTTGTTGGTTAGTTAATACATACATAGCGACGCTTGTTCCCATTTTTAATGCAGGTAGCACTCACATACAGACATGGGAGTAATAAAAGTATAACAGTAATCACACACTATGTGCCGGTATAGATACATGATCAAAAACAAAACGTTGAAACAAAAGCAACTTAACAAAATTAGTGCTATACCACTCGACTATACTGACATTATTTTCGAACTGCAATGATACTTTTCCAATGGACATGATAACCATTAAAGAAAATGTAGGTACTTAAAAATGCTTTCGTAACAATAAATCGCCACAAGAAGTCGGTACAAATTGTAAAAGAGGATTTATAAACTAAACAAGCGAAAAGTGTGTCAAGGTCAAGCACGGGCGACGACGGGAGCCGAGACCCACTGTATATCCCGATCCTTTCAAAATCCCTAAATCACATTGTATCATTATTAAAAGGAAATCTATTTGACATAAATGATTATGATTATGATATAATCTCTCAGCGCAGATTGCAAAATCTCGCTACTAACTATCACATGAACAGATTTTTCATGGTGAGAAAATCTAAAATTTCTTACTTGCTTGTGGGTAAGAAAATAAAAATCAAAACTTTCACTGACCTGGCGAGGTGTTAAATTACCTCAATTCCTATGTGCCAATAAACCTGATACTCCATCTCGTCGTCCTAAATGCGTTGGATTTCCACGATAGGTACTTTGAAATTAACAGGTGGACCTCGAGCCCGACCCGCCATGTTTTCGCGCGCTCACTCACAGGCACGCTCTTTTAAAATTCGAACAATATTCATAAATAATAATATTACTTTATCCGAGAAAGTAAAATAAAAGAACCACTCGTACAAATTTTTAAATTTTTAAATTTCGAACGCTAACAGCGTTTATGACTAGATGTGAACGGTTGCGAAAAATGGACGCCAATGACACAAATCCTCCGCCGTTGCTAAAAGGTGAACTCGTATCACGTGACTTATGATGACGTTACGGAAGTGACGTCACGTGGGTAAAATTGACCAATAGGAAAATTGATGTCGAACGGAAACGGAAAGGGCTTTCTCAAAATATGTTTACCTAGGCTTCGAATAACGGCGAAAGGACACAATAGGATAATTTATCTGTAGTTTTCCTGCTGTATATTTCTATAAACTTTATGTTCACAGTATAATTTTATATCAACCCCTTCTTTATTAGAAGTAAAGCGTAAAATATCCATGAAGTAGAATACATGAAATAATTGAATACGTGTATTTCAAAAATCAGTTTATTAATATAATTTTACATGGTCCTTTGAACCGGATAAACAATTTTAGTTTTCACATAATTCGTGAAAAAAACACTGATAAACTAAATAAATTAATAAACTTCCTACAATCACACCAACTATCTAGACCAAAGAAAGGTCTTCAAGAATTAGTTTTATAATAACTTGTGGATACAAACGGATAAACTTTCTTACTTCTTTTTTTGTTAATCTAAGTACATGATATACGTAGAGAGCACCCAGACCAAAATAATGAAATAAAACCACTTTCTTAGGGATTAATTCAAGCGTATATTTCACACATTTTTAGTTGTGTTTTAAAGGATTTTTTTCGATGAACAGTTCACGCAGAAATGTAAGATGTGCTTAAATAGACTGTAATGCTATACTTCTCTCTTCATTTCCAGACAATCGACAAAACGACCTAGTCCGCATAGTGTTCTTCGCGTTCGACCGTCTAGAACAGATCCTTCCCCCCACCTTTATCAAGAACCCCCACTACGCTGCTTTCTCCACCGACGCCGTGTCCTCACCAAACAGCATCAACTCTGAACGGGAGAAGAGGAATGTTACTAGGGTTCTGAACTCTAAGGTAAGAGAAATTAAAGTCATTTTTATTTGCTTTTTTCGAATTTCGTACTCTCTTTGGTGCTTCGTAATCGAATATACTGAAACGTGAACCTACTACAGTGAAGAGGAATGTTACTTAGTTACTAGGATTCTGAACTCTAAGGTAAAAGAAATTAAAGCCATTTGGATTTGCTTCTTTCGAATTTCGTTCTGTCTCTTCGGTGCTTCATAATCGAAAATACTGAAACGTGAACCTACTACTGTTAATATCTTAACAAGAACCTTTATTAAATTTAATTAAATTAATCATAACACCCATCATCATTACCCTAACACAATACAGTGTTTAAGTGTGTTGCTTATTTTGGGATTTGAGCAGTTTATGTGGTATCCAATTTACTGACTTTCTTCTCTGTCATATTGGTCAATGAATACTTTACTTTATAGCAACGAAATAGAAAAAAAAGAGGATAGAGAACAATATTTTTGATTAATGATTATTAACCTTTTTTTTACAGGTCATATCAGCAAGTCTTGGCAATGGTCGTCACATCCAGCTATCACAGATGGTCCACTTAACTATGAAACATCTGAAAACTGAGAACGTCACAAACCCTGCTTGCGTCTTCTGGGACTATACGTTACAGTAAGTTATAAAGATGTTTTTTTATATAAAAGAAATTGATTATAATATTAGTTTTTTGCATAGTTTTAATTTGATTTAGAAGAATTCAATACAAATTCATATTATGAAAATTGTAGGAACATTCTTCAATTTCACTCAAATTAAATACCATAAATTCTAGGTATATGAAACTAAAAACCTTGCTAGTACTAACATACAATTATTATTTCAACCGTATTAATGATAGAAGTATGAGATGATGAAGATGATAATATCATATTTATGTTAAATACTAGCGGTATGAGGGATGTAATCCGAAGCCTCATTTAATGCAACTAAACTCGTGGTTCATCAATGTTGTAATAAAATTGTTAAAGTTCTGTCAATTTCGCAAAACTAACACAGCCCTTCTTTTCCAGTGGCTGGTCCTCCGAAGGCTGCACCGTCGACTGGTCCAACGCCACCCACACGGGCTGCTCCTGCTCACACCTCACCAACTTCGCCATCCTCATGGACGTGCATGGAGTTCCTCTCAGCCCTGCACATGCGCTGTCACTGAGACTACTGACGTTCGTGGGCTGTGCTATATCAGCTATAGCACTGTTCGCGGCGATTATAGTGTTCCACTGCTTTAAAAACATGAAAGTAAGTTGGAGAAGACTGTTTTTATAGGATTAGAACATCGAACATAATGGTTTTCCGATAGAATATCAGATAAATTTCATTTGTTCTGATTCTGTAAATTTTTCGCAATGTCCGATTAGGAGATACTTTCCAGTTTAATTGACAGTTTTGTATGGACTATCTGTCAAGTAACAGCTAATGAAAACTTACTAACGGCCAGAATTAATAATCAATCCACAGATAGGGATAGGCATCATTCAAATTAGTTTAAATGCAACGCTTGATATTAACATAGAATTAACGACAGTTGCCAGGGTGTTGCTAAGTATTGTCTAGAATCTAATCTGGATCATGCCTATTACTATCTGTGGATAAATTATTAATTCTGACCGTTAGACAACAGGCCCCAAGTATGATTGTTCTGCACAAATAGCTAACTGTGGAGTAATTAATAAAATAATAATAATAAATCATTTATTTCAGGCGACTTATGGCCCATACAATAAATACCTTACAGACTAACATACATATATTTATATAAGACAATTTTATTATAAAACTTTAATTGACTTTCGGCGTCGTATCGGTGGCCGTGGCAGTAGGCAACGTCCCACGGAAGCGCCGGTACACCACGCCCTGCGGCCAGAAATCCTCCTTCATGAAAGTATCCAACCTTGCTGTCGGGACGCGCACCACAAACGACTTGAAGTTTGTATTGTGGCGCGATTCCAAAGGTTGGACTCTCAAGCAGAAGTTGGCCTTCTTCTTGATGTACTCTGACACGTTCTCCACGGTGACGGTGTGGTGCAGACGGGACAGGTATACCGCCGTAGTCGGTATGGCAGCTCGCAGCAGGAAGTTGGGCCCTGTCGGTGCGGTACCATAGTGGTTCTTCGTCGTCATGCGCTGACGATGTCGCCTTTTGTTCCGAACCTCCATAAAACCTTGGTCATCTTGGCCCGGTGAGGTAACAATCGGCGCAGGTGCTCTTCGGTCTGGCAGGTCTGGCTTCTGCGACCGCGAAGTTGTTTTGGCGGCAGCAACAGCAGCATAGTCAAGTTGACTGTGCGCGGGCGCAAGCGGCGCCGCTGCGGTAGGAGGCGGCGGCGGCGGGGCGCGGGCGGGAGGCGAGCTGCTCACGGGGTCGGCGCTCGCGGCCAGCGGCGGCGGCGGGAGGGTTCTGTCGGGTCGTGGCGGTGTCGGCGACGAAACTGCTGACTTGCAACTCGACGTCGTCGACGTATCTAGGCATGCCCCGCGTCGCATGTTTACATTAGAGCCTGCGATCGGTGACCTACTTACTGCAATCGATTCACGTAAATCGTAAACTTCTTTACGCAATTCGCTTACAGTATTTTCGGATGTTTGAAATTTGATCATTATATCAGCCAGACTCTTCTTCAAGGAAACAATATCCTTCAAAAGGCTGGTTACATCGACGTGATCAAAGGTGACGGGAGGCAGCTTGTTGAGATCCCTCGCCACGAAAGTGGGCACGTCATCTGGATCGGTTTCCTTGAACAGGGTGATGATTTCCTGCAGGCTCTTCTGCGTCCCATCACGCCTTCGGGACACCATCTGGTCAATCTTGCCGAGAGACTCGTAAAGCAGCTTCTTCGCTGTGGCCACATCATCCTCACTGAAGTTAGACTTACAGATTTGGAGCGCGCTCACCTCATCCATGACGTCCAGCTTTTGTTGTAGGAACGCCAGGAGTTCGTTAGCCACAAGTTTATCGCTCATGGCTCTATGCGTAACGCGGCACTTGGCCGCGTTTCACAATATTCACAGAAAATTTTAGCACGCGTCTGCACCGATCCGCATCGCAGACACGAATTAAATGCTCTTGTACAATAATAATTCTGTCGATGTCATTTTTGAAACTTAATTGTCAATGAGCCCCAAATAACTATTATCCTTATATATTTACTGTCACTTTCTAAGCCTCACTTCTCTATTTCAGTCGGACCGCGTGCTAATCCACAAGAACCTGTGTGTGTGCCTGCTGATAGCTGAGGTGTTGTTCATGGGCGGCATCGACCAGACGGAATACAGAGTATTGTGCGGAGTCATCGCTGGGTTGTTGCACTACTTCTTCCTCGCTGCGTTCGCCTGGATGTTTCTAGAAGGTGAGGGTCTTTAGCATCGATATTATCATCATCTGCTGTGTGTCTGCTGATAGCCGAGGTGCTGTTCATGGGCGACATCGATCAAACGGAATACAGGGTGTTGTGCAGAGTCATCGCTGGGTTGTTGCACTACTTCTTCCTCGCCGCGTTCGCCTGGATGTTTCTAGAAGGTGAGTCTTCAGTATTATCATCATCAGCTGCACCCATTGCTGGGCCTACCCCAGAATATCCAGAACGGTTGGTCCTGCTTGGCCCGCATCCAGCGGCACACCGCGACCGCATATCTTCGGTCCATCTTGTAGGGGGCCTGTCCATGGAATGTTTGCTTGTTCGGTGGTTATCAAGAATTAGAAGCTTCGATAAATTTATAACTTTTATAGCAAGCAAACTTATGAGCTGTTAAATTTTGAGTAAGGCTGTTTCTTTCGGACTTGGTGAATTTAAATAAATAGCAACTCTAAATACAACGCAATAAAGTGGAAATCAGCTTGTACGGCCGGCGCTAATTACGAACGGCCAGACGTTGCATCTCTTTCTATCGCATACATCTTAGCTCTTCTGCCGATCTAACTTCTACGGATTTCGCACAGCCCGGCGCTGGCGTCGGTGCGGGCGAGAGTAGCGCGCAAGTAGATGGAGTGACAGACGCCTGCTAAATGTCGATCATCTATACTAATATTATAAAGAGGAAAGATTTGATTGTTTGTGTGTTTGTTTGTTTATTTGCATCAAATAGGCTCCGAAACTACTAAACCGATTTAGAAAATTCTTTCACCATTAGAAAGCTACATTCTTCTCAAGTGACATAGGCTATATTTTATCCCGATATTTCTATGGGAACGGGTACCACGCGGGTGAAACCGTGAGGATCCGCTAGTTTTAAATAAATAAAAAAGTATCAGTAAAATCTCCTGTTGCTGGGTAATTGACCGGTTCATCATTATCATCATTATCACTTAACAGGCGCTACACACGATCACTTTTAACTGTTAGTTTTCACTGAACAGTTTTAACTGACAGTGAAAACTGACAGTGTTCATCATACACACACTCAGCTTTCACAATTAAAAATGATCGTGTGTAGCGCCTATTAGGTTTAACTGAAAACTGATCAGTTAATTTGGGATGCCTTTACAAACTTCAAAATGTGTTTTAAACTTGTTTTTCTTCTGAAAATGAAGTATTTTAGAAAAAATCGACCCGTCTCACAACTAGCTCCGATGGAAGGATGGATAGTTGTGAGACGGGTAAATTTTTTCTAAAATACTTCATTTTCCATTTTTCAATAATAAAAATTGCATTGTGAATGCACAAAAAACAAAAATTTCAATAACTTGTTTTTCTCCGTCCAGGTTTCCACCTGTACGCGATGCTGGTAGAAGTGTTCGAGCCGGAGCGGCCCCGGGCGCGGTGGTACTGCGCATGCGCGTACCTAGCGCCTGCGCTCGTAGTACTGGCGTCGGCCGCGGCGTATCCTGGGGGATACGGCACCTACGCGCATTGCTGGCTGTCCACTGACAGATACTTCGTCATGAGCTTTGTGGGGCCTGTCGCTTTAGTACTTGCGGTAAGTAATAGCTATATTCTTAACACCCCATTAGGAAGTATTACGAGTATGTTCTAAGTGTTACCTGGTGTCGAAGTTGGTAGTACTAGCATCAGCGGCGGCGTATCCTGCGGGATACGGCACCTACGCGCATTGCTGGCTGTCCACTGACAGATACTTCGTCATGAGCTTTGTGGGGCCTGTCGCTTTAGTACTTGCGGTAAGTAATAGCTATATTCTTAACACCCCATTAGGAAGTATTACGAGTATGTTCTAAGTGTTACCTGGTGTCGAAGTTGGTAGTACTAGCATCAGCGGCGGCGTATCCTGCGGGATACGGCACCTACGCGCATTGCTGGCTGTCCACTGACAGATACTTCGTCATGAGCTTTGTGGGGCCTGTCGCTTTAGTACTTGCGGTAAGTAATAGCTATATTCCTAACACCCCATTAGGAAGTATTACGAGTATGTTCTAAGTGTTACCTGGTGTCGAAGTTGGTAGTACTAGCATCAGCGGCGGCGTATCCTGCGGGATACGGCACCTACGCGCATTGCTGGCTGTCCACTGACAGATACTTCGTCATGAGCTTTGTGGGGCCTGTCGCTTTAGTACTTGCGGTAAGTAATAGCTATATTCTTAACACCCCATTAGGAAGTATTACGAGTAGGTATGTTCTAAGTGTTACCTGGTGTCGAAGTTGGTAGTACTAGCATCAGCGGCGGCGTATCCTGCGGGATACGGCACCTTTGCTCATTGCTGGCTGTCTACTGACAGATACTTTGACATGAATTTTGTGGGGCCCGTCGCTTTAGTATTAGCGGTGTGAAATTAACAAAATTAAGTAATATTACTTACATTCTAATTATTTTTACTTTTTTTCTTTGTAATATTAGCTATAAGCCCCCAAATATTATAAAATTAAATTAAACTTATTCGTTCTTCCACAGGCTAACTGGATTTGTCTCAGCATGGTGATTTACATGATGTGCCACCACTCAACTGTCTCCATCAAGGCTAAAGAGAACTCTAAACTATATAAAATAAGGTGTGTATTCCATTAACCATTGGTTATTTACTCCCTTTTGTAAAAAACTTGTCATTAAAACTTAAATCACTGAAAGCTTACTACTATGCCAAAATACTTGATAGATTATAGAATTTGCTGATAAATTAATTAAGTAATTGACTCGGAGATTGATAATGGTCAGAAGTAGAACATCTTTTTTATAAATAAATAAATATCTACAATTACACCAATAATTAGGTAGTTTTTCATAAGAAACTGTGATATGGAAACTAGATAACTGATAAATATATACTTACATAGAAAATACCCAGACCAAGACAAATAGACATTCACACAAATGTTTGTCTTGTTCGGAAATCGAACCCAAGAAAGAAAGAAAAAAGCAGGTATCCGTACCCCTGCGCCAAATCGGCCGTTATTTATTCCGACATTCCATGAGTACGGGAACCACTCGGATAAAACCATAAAAAACAAAAGAAAAAGCCAAACTATGTTTTATATTTCCTGAAACCAGTTGACTGTTTGAAAATTCAAGATATCGGCGCTTATAAGAATATGTTACTCGTACTAACTAAGATCTATCCTATTCCAGGGTTTGGCTGAACAGCTCTTTAGTCCTAGCATTCCTCCTGGGCTTAACGTGGACCTTCGGTCTACTGTATTTGAACGAGCAAACTGTAGGCGTGGCGTATGCGTTCACCATACTCAACTCGCTGCAAGGACTGTTCATCTTCATATTCCACTGCCTGCAGAATGAAATTGTAAGTACCGCTTCATGTTTCTTATGATCCAGAAGGGCCTACTCTGAAACGCAAAACCTTAAACTTCGTTATACCCGTCCGTCTCACACTCCAGTCATGACATAATCGAGTGTGAGGGACGGGGTTGAAGTTTCCGATTTGTGTTTCAGAGTAGCGGTCCAGCCCCCTGATTCACGAACCGTCGGAAACGGAATCGGATTCGAATTATGTGCTTTGTCTTTGTCTTTGTCTATTCTATAATGAGAGACAGAGCCAGGGCATACATTCCGCTGTCGGCGTTTCCGGCGGTTCGTGAATAACGGGTCAAGTCCGAATTCTGGGCTTGTTGAAATGTATTATGCTAATGATAGGGCGCACTTACAAGAGCAACTAATTGCGCAATTCCTGGCAATCCCCACCAAATATAACGTCACGGCACGACCACATTAAGCAAATCAAGGCGATGGCAAAATGTCAAACCTGTTGCTAAGATACGGTCGAACATTACCACGAATTAAGGAGCAACATAGCTCCACTTTGCTCCATATTGATCCATCACAGTTGCCAGGCAATTATTGCAAAAAATATTGCTCGTGTCCTCGCGCCGTTGAAGTATTAATCTCATCTCCATAAAGGTATCTCCTGGTACCAGGTGTTACTATACTTAAATGGAGTTCCTGAGCAGTGTAGATGATCAGAAAAATATTATAATCATGTTGATTGAGACACTGGAATTAACATATCTATTAACTCAATCCCGGTGGTAAAATTGAGTGTTTATAATTTTATGAAGACATGCATACAGGGGGCCAACTCCTGACGGGATCGAGATGAGATCAAAATCGAATCAAGATCGAAAATCACCATTCTAGTACTCTGGAAAACACCTTATAGGTGTACCACTGACGCCATCAAGTCGAATTTATTAACACAATAGAATCGAAAACATATTATGTCAAAACTCTCGATCTACAACAAGCTACTTTTTTGTGATCGAAGGTGTGATTTTTGACCTTAAATCTATAAAACAGCACACCTCTAACGCCGGGCTTCGATTTCATTTAATTCGGTATTATACCACTACTCGACTGGCGCTATAATCGTTACTAGAATGGTGATTTCTGTCGTAGTTTCGATTTTGATCTCAACTCGATTCCGTCAGGAGTTAAGGGGTAGTTTCTAAAACCAGTCTTGTTTCTTTTATGCAGTTCCAAAAGGAATGCGGTCGCCTATGCCGAAGGCACCCTTGGCTATCATGCTGCTTACGGCTGACCGGCGCGCCGCCCGCCACCGCCTCCACCTCCAACCACGTGGACACGCGGCAGGGCTCCGTCAAGAGCAGGAGATACCACCAGAACGCTTCTGCTGAAGCTGAGGACGTGGTGGACCCGAGAGATGTCACGGTACGTTTACAGTACACTCATAGTTCATAATACTACGGTAGGAATCCAAATTTAGCTTAACATCACAACTAAATGAAACGTGGTAGCTCCAAGGTCACAGAAAACCTCCAGAAAAGGACATGGTAGATCCAGAGCAGACTTTAGGAGATTCTGTTCCAGCCAATATGCTGAAACTGAACTTTTAGACTAAAGATCACCTTGGTTTCTAACATACAGTATTACAAGATTTAATAGTTAAGCGGTCTACAAACTGTGCAATTTGACATACAAATTGGTTGGCCGTATAACTCGGTCAGTTAAAGAAAGGGATTGAAAATGGGGGCCCTCTCGCTCAAACAGTGCGTCAGCGAGAAACAAATAGTAGGACCGCCATTTCCATTCGCTTTCTTTATCTGACCGAGTTATACAGCCAACCAGCCAACCGCGTGTCCAGCAGATTGTGGCTGCAGATTGTATATCAAATTGCACCGCCTGTAGACCGCTTAATAGGTGGGTCCAGATTTCTTCTAAAGAAGGTAGGTACGCCCCTAGTCGTCCAATGACTAATTATATAGTTAATCATGCTGCGTTGAAGACGTAACTTCAATAATTGCGGCGAAGAATAACATAATAACGATAATGGTAAGTATTTAATTGATTCAGGCGTCACCTGGAGGAAGTCCCTAACCATATAGTGAAAAAAGAAATATAGGAAGTAAGCTACATTATAAGTAGTATGTATTCCTTTTTTCACAATGATAATTTATAAGAAACTGAGGATGTGTAAAACATGACATGATGACCTAGTTAAATTGAAGCCAACAGTAACTAGAATTTAAGAGATGACTCGTTTCCCAGGCTTTAAACCAATAAGTACCTACTTAATTAAAATGTTTAGGTGTCCCACAATCAATTTCCTTTGCCTATAATATCTAACAATATCAGTTTATTAAGGTGGTGGTATAAATTACATTTGACATGGTAAAATATGTAAATAAGTATTTACTGCAAACAGAGCACCGCGAGCACGTCAGTGTCGGCATCAACAACCAACAACTTGGTGATCAACAATCTAAACGTTGTTGTTAACAACAACAATCACAACAACAATAACGTGATAAACAACGCCGCTGTCGCATCCCTGGCTGCTGCGGCTGCAGCCCACAGCTACCATTCCCATAGAAACCGTAGAAACTCCCAAGAGAATCAGAACTTCGGTCCGCCAAGCAATTTTGGACCTACGCTCAACGCGACAGCGGCTGAATTCCCTCGAAATGTCTCGGAGGGAGCTCCGATGTCCCATTTGAGGAACCCTATGAACGCTGGAAGCGGCAGATACCCCCAAGGATACAGACAGAACGTTCAACAAGGTGCGTACGCATTCACTGAGATAGGATTTATTCAAAATTCACACAGATAATAAATAAAAAATAATAAAAAACCACCCAGACACCACTTTGGCTTTCAATGTAACTAAGGCAGCTCAATTTTGTGTTCCGTTTATTGTTTGTTTTAACATTTTGTGTTTGTATTGTGTGACTAACATTTTGTTTCTTATGAGCACCGCGTGAATCAAAACGCACTTCTTTTTTTTAATACAAAATGGTAGCACCTGTTATACAGGATGTGATATCAAGCTACCTAAAGTTAAAATACGGTAAGTCTTATTTTTGTTTTTTTTTTTACTTACTAAAAACTAACGCTTTATTTTACTAATAATTTTATTTAAATGCCTTTCTTTCCCTAACTAACAATTATTTTAGTGGTGTGGTGGTCCTAGAGCATCTACTAGTATGAAAAACTTCTAACGATGCTTCTAGTCATTTTTAGTATAATGTTCTTAAAACTATAGAATGAAAATTGAAATCCTATCTCTGTGTAATACGTATGCATATTCTGTGTCTATAAAACTCTTCTACGTTATTCATAGAAAACAACCAAAATTTATAAACTCTGTGCTAAATACTTGTATGCATATTTTTCTATAAGTACCAAGTAAATTTAGCTCAAAAAAATTATAACTCTTATTTGCATGACAACATCAATCTTCTCAAGCTATAGGTATTCGGATTTTAAGTGTAAAATCTGAAAGCCATATACGAAACTATATGTATATTATGTATTCTAGTATTCTGTGTATTTTATTTACCATATTATAATAACCACGCAGAGTTACAACATCCATCCGGAGACGGCGAGGTGGAACGTCAGGCCCACAGCCCCAATATACGTACCAACCGATGATCGAAACGTGAGAGTGCCTACTCCACAAAACGTCATACCTCATAGCACTTCTCACACGCAAAGCATTGCATCGATGCATAGCTACAGAAACAACATTGAAGTGCCGAACGATTATCAGAACTTACGATCTCGGTCGCCATCTTGTTTTTCGAACAAAATGGCGGCGTCTATTGGCGCGAACGATCCGGCGATGGGCTGGGCGCTTATGGCGAACGGTGGCGGGAGGGATATTTGGAAGGTGAGGGGAGGGCGGTGTACGCTTTGTGTGATGTTAGTTTCATAGTTGTGCTTTGGTAAGATCTCTCGTTGTTTTGATGTTTTGCAATTTCTTTGTTCATCATTTCTTGGTTAGCCAAATTTTTGTTTTATTCAACGGTCCCATTATATTTTTTTTTATGATCAGTAATCATCAAAGAGACAAATGAAAAGAAATGTGGGCGAAGAGCAACCAAAAACAAATATATTTTTTATAATCCTTACATTTGCTTTGAGAATGAGATGGATTGGACAATTTTTACCTACCAATATTGCGTGTGATTGATTTTTTTTTCTTCAATTTGGCTGTTGTAATATGCTGCTCCTCTACCTACACTGGATACGCCAGGTAATGAATAGGTATGTAGTTCAAAATTAAATATCAGAACAACAATCATACAATACAAATTATTCTTACATTCGAGTGCTATGAATACAAGTTATTGATGTCAGCGACGACCCGACGACAGTGCGATCAATGAATATAAAAAGATTTGTGTTATGAGTAGGTATTCATACAATAAGTTTATAATATATAAATTACTAGCTTTCCGCCCGCGGCTTCGCCCGCGTGGACTACACGACGTTGTCCCGCGGGAATGTGATATTTTTTCGGGATAAAAAGTAGCCTATGTTTCTCTCCAGGCTACAAGGTATCTGTGTCCCAAATTTCAGCCAAATCCGTTCAGCCGTTTTAGCGTGATTGAGTAACAAACATACAAACATCCAAACATCTAAACTTTCACATTTATAATATTATATAGTAGGATAGGATTTATAATATTAGTAGGATAAATGCTATAACAGCATTCGTCGTGTGTCCGGGTATTCCAATCAATTTAGTATCTATGTATTTATATTAATGAAAATGAAATATTACAAAAAATCGACCCATATTACCCATGACCTTTCACTGTCCGGCCGAATGCACTAACCTCTGAGATACGGAGTCGTTGGAATACGTGTGGAGTTTCACAAATACACATGACGCACTGTGAGCCAGTGTTTCTTTCAATACCCTCGGCATATGTATCAATGTGAGAATAGTATATTTGTAATTGGGTATTTGACTGTTGTTGAAATGTAGATATTTAATTATGACATTCAGAAATATAACATTACTAAATAAAAAATGGGGGAAAACAAATTAAATCTGTATTATAACAAGCGAATTATGAGCTACTTAGTTGTGACTCTAGCTATCTCTTTCTAAAACGAAATTTACTTTGGCGAGAGTATGGCGCTATAGAAATGTGACGTCATGTTTCTATAGCGCTCTCCTTGTCTAATTAGAAAGTTTGATGCTCTATATCCCTGAAAATATGCAAGATATTTGAAAATAAATACCTATGTTGAGTTGCTACTAATTAAATGAACATTTTAAGTCAATAAAAAAAGAATCAGTCAAATACCCATTGACGACTGATTTGGCGCAAGGGTACGGATACCTCCCTTTAGCCCTAAATTAGTTACTTACAATACAAATAACAACACTACTTATTTCTTATACTATGCAAAGTCAGGTAATCATCAACGAGACTTGAGACGAGACGGCGGTGATGTGAATTTTTAGCGCCATTTATGCAAAAGCGTGTAATTGTTTGTACCTACATCGTGTCGAAAATGTTTAAAATTAAAAGTTCTTTTTGATGTCTTATCTACTAGATATCAAGTTATTTAAACTTTTACTTTTTTGCATTCACAATGCAATTTTTATTTTTGAAAAAAGTAAAAATGAAGTATTTAGATAAAATCGACCCGTCTCACAATCAGCTCCCATCGAAGCTGGTTGTGAGACGGGTCGATTTTTTAATTTTAATTTTTCAATATTACATAGGTATCACTTTTTTGTACCTATAGACTAGGAGTATTATCAGATAAGCCCCATTTAATTTATTGTTACATTGTCCACATGGTACATTGACTATTTAAAGTTATTTAAGAACCTAACTAGTTTAGTTAGGTACAAATTACATAGGTAGGTATTTAGCATATTTTTATTTCCATTATCATAAGTTTAAAATTTTTGTTCGCAGTACGCATGTTTACAAATCATTTTTTAATACGTATTTGTTTAATTATATTTATTATAATAATGCAAATGAAAACATGTTATAAAAACATTCATATTGTTTCTACAGAATCTATCAGTAAACGTACGAAGACTCTGTTTACCGAAAGATTCTTTACACGAAGAACAAGGAACTTATTGCATATAATTTTAGTTGTTATTTCCATGTTTTCATTAATTGTTATTAAATTTTACATTATAGTAGTTAGACAAAAATCTAGAGATCTTACCAAAGCGTTTGATTCGCATGTCTCTCCTAACCATAGAACATTGCATGACTTCATCCAATCTCACACAATTGTACATTCTTTTAGCCCAACCCATACCTACCTTTCTTAACACATTCACATCTAGATTAGTTTAAAAGCACGAGTCTAAGCACATTTTTATTTAGAGTTTAAAACAGTCATCTTGAAATTATTTTATAACGGCCATTTTGTAGCTGTCAATTGCGATTGTTTTTGCATATATTCCACCTATGACTGTGTGAAAGGTGTTTCCCTGACTTCAGTAATAGAAGACTAGATTATTTTTTTATAAACTTCTTATTAATAGTAGTTGTCCTTTGATGTAGTAAAGGCGCGCGTATACGGGTAATTTTTTGTCAATAATTGCCTGGCAAGTCTGGCAACTGTGATCGGTAATCTGGAGCAATTAAGTGGAACGATGTTGCTCCATATTTCGTGGTATTGTGTGCCCGTATCTCACAGCAACAGGTTGCTACATTTTGACATTTTGTTATCACCCTTAATTGCTTGATATGGTCGTGCCGTCATATTTGGCGGGGATTGGCAAGAACTGCGCAATTTTAGTTGCCCGTGTAAGCGCGCCTTAACTACTACCAGTAGGTACTAATGGCAGTTATAGCGACAAGAACACAATTTTGAGCTGTCTACTAAAACTGTTTTTGTTCAAGTAAAACTTTGGGACTTTTTTCTTAAACACTGGAGGATTAGCTTTATTTCATAATTATTTATGTTTTAACATTACAGTTAAGTTTCAGTAAACATTATTAACTTAGAGTTAGTTCTAACACCCTCTTGTTTTCACAGAACACTTCTTCTAAGCACCACCCGGGCAACTCTGCGACTCTACCCCACCACGACACCCTCTCCCGTCAGATGGTCCAACAGAACCACCTCCACAGCCCTTACAACGAGTGCGACATGCCAATGCCAGCCCCTGGCTCCCCCCGTCACGTGAACAAAGATGAAGAGAGCCCCCTTCACCACCAGGGGTACCAAACCACCAGAAGCTACAACCATGACTTTCGCAATCCACACGTTTACATGTCCCAACATTCCCCTGGCAGCCAAGAGATGATCTTCCGGAAGCACTACAAAGATGAGAACAGGAGGAAGCATCATCATCACAGCCAAAATGTCAACCACACGTACTCCGAAATCGGACCGCAGCAAGCCCGCATGTACAGACGAGGATCAGAACAAGAATTCAGAGTCATCCAAGACGATCCAGTATACGAAGAAATTGAAAGAAACGAGACTTTAATGTCAGATATGTCGGACGACAACTCTGGTCCCGACAACTGCCGTCAGAATCAGCACCACGGCTCATCCAGCTCCAAGTTTTTTGGAGACCACAGACCTCTCATTTCTTACAGTCCAGGAGAGAGACATCACCATGAAGAACATTACGGGAAGTACGGTAAATGGGACACGCTAGAACGCTACGACCCAAGGCATTACGAGAGCGGTAGACTCATGCACCCGTACCACCAACCTCAGGAAAACAACATGAGGGCTCTAGCTGCTGTTCTTAACGGGGAGAACAACGTTGTGTGCCACCTGGAACCGCACAACTCATACGATGTATACCAGCCACAGAGTGGTAACCCAAGGACTGTCTCACAGCCCAGTTTTTAATCTGTGAATGATGTGATTCGAGCGTAGTAGCTCCAGTTTTTTGTAATATTTTTTGAGTGTTGTGACTTTGAAAGGAGTGTACAGTAACGGCAATGAATTTTTCTATGGACGTAGACATAGTTGTCTTATAGTAAACACGATAAGTGATAGCGTTTACGTAGAAACCTTGCCATAATATGGACTTTAAAAACATATATTTATAGTTTAGAATGTAAACCTACATCACTTTTTCCACTGTGATCCTACTTACCTAATTATGAAGGCTCAAGTTTCAGTGTGACCACTTTTCAGTTTCAGGCGCTTGTAGACAAATAGATATAGAAGTGTTGGTGATAAAACCATTTCTGAATTGTCTGCAAGTGTCTACGTTCGTTCAGAAACCCGTAGAGTAGCAACACTTTTTACTTTTTTTAACGTGTGAAATAAAAGTAGGTTTTAATGAAAACTTTTTTAACAAACTACGGATTTCTGAACGAGCTCCAGGTTTTGTATATAAATAATGTTTTAGTACTAGACTTTTAGTACTTCCAATGTGACCTTACTACGTCTATCAGCCTCTTTTGGTTAAAATCATGGCATTTTCTTCCTGACTTGCATTTCCTTGTTGTAGGCATAAAAATCTGTGATGTTCATTTGTATGCTTTAGTTAAGTTTTGCTAAAATAGTTCTGACAAAAATTACACTGCCATTATGTAATTAGTACTGTTGTGGCTTAAAATAGCAATTTATGAAAATTTAATATATAAAAAAACACAATAATAAGATCTTGTTTACAACTACTTGCATAGCCACTGTAATATTAATACTTATTAGAATTGTTGTCAATTTTAAGCCTCAACTTAGTACGTTGGATCTTATGTTTTATTTTTACTGTGGCAATATATATGTAGCTAATTTAGTTTCTATAATCAGCAGCTTTTTTGTATTATATTTTCTTAAAGAAGTTTCGGAAAAAAACTCCATCCAAACTATTTATAGACTGACACCAATTGATGTTGTGCACTTTTCTGTAAATTAGAAACTTAGTAATAAAAAATACTTACTTAAAATAACAAAAAATATCGTTTCAACCATAGACTTACAAATTAGACGAAAATAGTCGATTTTTATTTAAGTTTTAGGTTAGCAACACTTTTAAAAGAAAACGCTGACTTGTAAATTATATATTCTGTAATTGTTGGCTGGAAAAGATATTATTTTTCACCACAATCCAATATGTAAAAACTGTCTAGTAAAACAGCTATGTTGATAAAGTCCATAATCTATTTTTTAATTGGCAACACACAAAATCTCCAAAGAAACTTTTTTTTTACATTTTTCATCGGAAAAGTATGGTCCGTGTGTTGAATTACTTATTTTTTCAAATATAACATAGGTTTTTTTTCAATGCCATGTAACTGATATGATGGAATTGTTTCAAGATAATTGATGCAAACTAATTCATCAAAAACCTTTCTTGTATATTTTGGATCAATTTAAGCAATACCTTAGACTGAAGTATTTAATAAATACACGGCGTACATTAATTTTTTGAAAATAAATATTAATTTTAGGGAACTCTGCCGTTATTTATAAAATACTTTCTTTAAAAAAAAATCATGAAGAAATTCGTGGGGAATTTATTTTTTGTAATTGGGTGTACTAGTCCATCAATTTTTTCCCACTATTAAATATAGTACGTAAATTGTAAATTTTTCTTGTGTATTTCTGTTAAATATATTTTTTGTTTTGATTGTATTTTAACATCGTTGACTATATTAATGTAAAGTAGGAAAAACGGAACATGTAAATAATTTAAAGTTTATATAAATAAAGAGTGGCTGTTCTGAGAGAATGACCACAAATTAATTTTTGTCTTTTTAATGTTTAATCCTAGTATTAGGTATCTATATAACATTGCATTATCAATGTTTCTAAACACGACATTGAATGAATAATGTAAAGGATGAACAATAAAATGGACTTAATTATTTGATAGAGATATATTTTTCCATATAAAAAGACTACACCCACAAAATAATACAAATCGTAAAGTATGAGTAGAAAATTTATTCCAAAGAACTTATAGCACGGGAAAATGTTAGTTATTTTTTTAATTATTTAATTTTTTTCTACAAATATCAAGTTACGACGACAGTTACTTAAAAACTAGAAACGTTTGTATAAAAAAAACAATTTTTCCGTATTTTAACCAAAAGTTATGAGAGATCTTTATAAAGGCACAATAAATTGCCTTAAAATGAGATCTAATTTTTGAAATTCTAACTTCCGACAATTTTCCTAAAAGTTACTTACATAATATTTAAAAAAAAAAGTATCTCAAAATAATTATTATTCTTATCATTATATTTTTAATCACGCCAAAATAATACGACACATTACAAATTATGTTTCAAAATTTTTGGGTAGGCACTGAAAATATATTTTATATAAAAAAATACCTATTAAAGTACCACCCGCTAGAAATATACATACTTATATGAAAATATAAATGAGATATAATTTTAAAGAACCACATGTACCTATTGCAAATGAAGTATTAATAAAAAATTACCCGTCTCAGGACTAGTTCGGATGGGACTAGTTCTGGGACGGGTCGATATTTTCTTATACTTACTTCATTTTCAATAGTAAAAATTGCATTGTAAATGCAAAAAAGTAAAAATAATTTGAACCTCATGTATTATGTTACAAGAATTATAGTTAGCAAGAAGAAATTCATCAGTTGCGTATAGAATTTTTAACTCTTCACAAAAATCTTACAATGGATAACACATAATAATTGGCTAACACGTTGACCTTATCACTAGCGTGACAAAGTCTATTTTCGTAGTACAACTGTCAAATAGTATAGGTTATTCACTGTATAATTATTATATTCATTGTCAAACTTCTTAAGGATCACCGGTCTACAATAACATTTTTAATCAGAGCATTATAATAGATACTTACTTAACAATATTATATTATACATTAAAGATAAGAAATCTTCTATAGGTACTGTACTAAAAATTCATTTGGGACTTTAAGGAAACAGGAGTTATAAGAATATAAAAAATATGAAATAGTTTTATTACTATTGATCTAAATTATTTTACTTACAAGAAAAAGATGTTTTTAATCAATATTACGTACCGATGTTTAAATGCGTTTTGTTATCAGACCCATACATAAAATGTTAGAGTTGCTATAAAATAAATAATTAATGTTAGTTAATAAGACATTCGTACTCATACAAAGTCATACAATATAACGTATAATTAAATACCTAAGAATACAGAAAGTAAAGACTTATTGGAAAAAATAAATGGCATTTTTAAATCAAAGCTACCCACATAGCGATGATTGATAAAACTGTAATTAGTGCATTAAAAAAATGATAACTGCATTGATCTTTTTGAACTTTTAAACATGCTATCAGCTGCCTGTCAAAGGTTGCTATGCTATAAAAAAAATAAGATTATTGATTTAATAAAATAAACAGTTCTTTCTGTTCAACATATAATATTATCTGACGATGCTATGGAAATCAAACTATTAATAAGTAGGTAATAATTAAATGCAAAAAGGTACAGACAAGACACAATAATAGTAATTCGACACTTAGATTAAGCTATAAGATCAATAATACTAGCCGAAAACATTTTCAAATATTTTTTTCCGATAGCAACACTGTTACGCCCCAATTCGTAAAAAATAAAAAAATATCTGTATTCTCAACCGAAGCTAATAAGACAGAGACATTTACTCTATTTGTAGGTACAAATGTTAAATATTATTTTACATGATCACACGCACCGCACACAACACTATGTTCCACAGTCTTCCGTTTAAAATATCACATAGCCATAGACACAACACAAGAGGCTCCAAGTGACAAAAAAGACCACAAACAAGAGAAGATTGAAAAAATTCGACTAAAATTTTGCGACTGGCAACACAAAAGAGATCATAATAACGGTAAATTTTAAAATGCTTTATCACTTGAGCCAGGCTGGCTGGCTTGCTATGAACAACCACAACTATCCACGACCATACCGGGTATAGTTCCATAAATGATGTTCAGGTCATTGTTGAAATAGAGCATGGATATGCTGCTCATCCTTCTTGGGGCGCAGCAGGGCCCCCCGCTGCCTTGCGGGGCGGCTAAGTGGACTAAATGTGTGTGAGGGAACTTCTGCAGGAAGCTGTAAGGGCACTCCCCACTGCAGTAGTTCGCGTCGTATAGTTTGGGCGCTATGATCCAGTCCCAACCGAACTCCTCGAAGTTCACTACGAGGGGGTACCGGCAGCAGCGCACTTCTTTGGTGTTTTCTGTGCAGTCCATGCCGATGGTGCGTCTGGTACGCGTGTGGGAATTGTCCTTTAGACTTACTTCTATGTATGGTATCTGGAACAATTTGAATTGAAGAGTTTTTTATAATAGCTCTACGTCAACATGTACCTTGTACATGTTTATTACTGAAAAATTTAAAATGAAGTATTTTAAAAAAATCGACCCGTCTCACAACCTTTCCATTGGATCTAGTTGTGGAGACGGGTCGATTTTTTTCAACTTACTTCATTTTCAATTTTTCAGTATTAAAAATTGCATTGTGAATGCAAAAAAGTAAAAATATCAATAGCATGTACCTACAACCGCAACATTACATGGATTTTGAACTAATGTAAACTAGGAAATTATTAAAAGTCTTTTTTACTACTTATAAAAAAATATTTTTACTTGCATTCACAATGCAATATTAATATTGAAAATGAAATATGCGAGAAAATCCACCCGTTTCACAACTATATCCCATCGGAGTTAGTTGTGTGACGGGTCGATTTTTTTTTATATTTAATTTTAGTATTATTATTGTTACAGTTCATGGTTTTTATCTTATCAATTTTAACAAAATTTTGGACTTAGTACACCTGAGTCGAAAATAATTATACTTTTTATACGAGTAAAATTCACTTCATGGGAATATACAGTCGTAAGTCATAAGCGTTGTGAAGCGTGGTAAAAATGTTCAAGAATATGTCTTATTTAAAAGTATATGAAAGTTGCAAATTAATTGATAAAATAAACCAGTAAGTAATTTAAAATTCCGCCTCTAAGACAATGAACGCACACAAACACCGACTTATCTCATTTTGACATTTAATTAGTTTATGACGTAAACGAAAGGGTGTCAATCACTGAGCTCACTGAGAGCGTTCAGTGCATAATACTCTTATGCCCGTATACAGGGTGTTTATTTAAAGATGGGACATACTTCAGGGGGTGAAAGTACCCATTAATACAACCAACTTTTACTATCGGACCAAGCACTTGGTCAAAAAGGCGCTACTCGGATAAATATGTTTTTTTTTTTAAACTATAGGACGGTTACAGTTGTTACAAATCTGGTAAAAAGATATATATTTCTTCATACCTTTATCTAGATTCGTATAGTTTCAAAAACACGATTTTATGATTTTGCCTCGACACTTTTTCTTTTCGAAAAGAGCTCTAAAAATACGAAAAGTAAAGATTATTCTTAAATGGGGTTACTTACACTATTGCAAATTGGTTTAATATAGTGGACACCAATAATATTGAGGATCGTATAGAAGCATTTTTTTTAAAATCGCTTTAGTTTTTTAATACGAAGTGATTTTGTGTTTTTTTTGCCTAATCTGCAAAATCGGTCTCGCTCCCCCGCGCGCGTCGTTTTCTCATTGCTATCTCGCTTCAGCACATTTTTTCCGAGTATCGCCTTAAACAAACACTCTGTATAATATACAACCGTATATAATATACAACGTGTTATTACAAATACCTAACCGAAAAGCCCATGCACCCCTACTAATTTATTTTACATTATATTGCATTCTATTAACATTTTTTAGAAACTTCCAAAATATTGGTGCTCATAGGTCTCCGTGACTTATTGACAGATTTTAAGTTCAACTATGACGTAAGAGAGCACGTGACAGGTCGTGCGCGTATTGAATGAATAGGAAATGCGTACCAATGTTAATTTAATTTAATTTATTAAAAGTAGGCACACTTACAGCAATGCATATCATACACTCACATAAAATTCCTAATAATATCAAACATTATATGTTCGCTACTTAAAAGTGTACACAATATTCACTATAAATCAATAAAAATCGATAAAAATCTAAAAACAACAACATACCTACTCTTAAAACTAATGTTAATGAATCAACCATCGTATTGAGATTACCTACCTTCCTATCAAAGTTGTTATGTGTGCGCAGACATTTTTAGAAGCGGTAAAAAATAAAATCTTTTTTTTTTTTTTATTTAACCCCTATCAAAAATGTGTGGAATCAATTTTACTCTTGATACAAATATTTACTTAGTTTCGGTTATTGTTTTAACACGTTGTATATCTAGATTTATAGATAGGTTATGCATACCTGCATACCTTTATAGGTAAGTACAATTTTCAAATTTATGTACTTACTTACTAAGATTGTTTTTTCATAATAATTTATCCGTAATAATTTATGAAAGAATTGCATAGAAAAAAAAAGAAGAAATGCACGATAATTGAAAAAATAATCGTATGACAAAATTTGGGAGTGTTCTGTGTACGATTTAGTTTGAACCGATACAAACTAATTCTTCTACAGAACCCTCTTTGTTACAGAACGTATGTTTTTGGCCGATTTAAGCTTATCAGAAGAGCCGTTAATCACATTATTTTTAATTAAATGATTTGCCGACTGACGTAAGTACTTAGGGGCGTTACTAGAGCTGAAGCCTTGAGTTAAGTGATAAGTGGTAGCGGTGACTGTTTAATACAATTTAATAGGTAGGCGACTGGTTATAATTGTTTTAGAATCATGTATAAATAATCAACTTACATGTACATTTATAAAGATAATAATAGAATAATAGAAAATCAGTATCAATAAAACAAGAACAACATTGAGGAAAAAGATATTTTTTATAATTTCAGGTTTTAAGACAAAATTATCCTGACAAAATTAATTTAAATGATGGTAAATTTTTAAAAACTCAACTTATTTAAAATATACAATACGATAAAATGAAATATTGTAGTATTTTCTTAAAAAGTTGAGATCAATACGATTTACCGCTAACCGCTCATCACTTTGTCCATAGTCTAAGAAATCTTATCAGCAAATAAATTACCAACACTGGTGGTTTGTATGATGCGAAACCATTTTTTGCGCACTTCTGTTAAAATATTTAATACCTACTTATCTTTTACGATTCATTTACAATTTTATTGCGATTTTTTTTTTTGGTACCTAAGTATTACGGCGTTCTTCTCAAGATTGAGTTGGTACCTACCTAAGTAAAACCTTTTTCAATTAATGATTTTAACGATTTTATATTGAAAGAAAATATCTCAAAAATTCCGAATTTTGAAGAACGACAATGTTTTAACAAGTACCTACTCGTAGATAATTATGTATCTACTTTTTGTGTCAGAATTTTATTTAAAATCTACCAGAAAAGACACCTCGACAATTGACCAATTCTCGAAATGTACCCATGGAAGTGAGACGTGGTCTTTTACTATGGGTCTCATAAGAAGGCTCAAAGTCACCCAGCGAGCAATGGAGAAAGCGATTCCCTGCTCGATCGAATCAGAAATGATGAGATCCGCAGGAGAACTAAAACAACCGACATCGCTCGAAGGATTGCATCATTGAAGTGGCAGTGAGCAGGACACATAGCGCGAAGAATTGATGGCCGTTGGGGCGGAAAGGTTCTCGAATGGTGACCGCGTACCGGACGAAGTTCCGTGGGCAGGCCCCCTACAAGGTGGACCGACGATCTGGTCAAGGTCGCGGGAAGCCGCTGGATGCGGGCAACGCAGGACCGATCGTCGTGGAGATCCTTGGGGGAAGCATATGCCCAGCAGTGGGCGTCGTTCGGCTGACATGATGATGAACAGTTCTCTAAACGACCAAGGCGAATTTGTCGTCTAAAGAATTGTACATTTCGAGAATTGGTCAATTGTCGACTATGTAGTCATTTCGCGAATTGGTCATTAGTCGACTAAACGGAAGAAAAAGGTTACGAATGTTACGATCTTACGTCGAAAATTACAGGAAATAAGAGCGCACTTTAGACGTGCGCTCCTATTAGCTTAGTCGTTTTTGACACTCAAACCCCTTATCTAGAGGTTTGTTGATTAAAGTACCTTTACCAAAGTTTTAGGTCACAAACAATTTAAAAGCGCGCACTTGATACGTTTCCACGTATAAATTATACAGATTCTATATTACGAATGGTACACTACCTAACAAAGAAAACCATTGAAACATGGGTTTAAAATTTTCCACGTCAAAATTACTTTTTTAACATTATTTTGCGTAAATATTATTGTCGATAAAATTCTCTCGTATCGCATAGTTAAAATTAGGAATGCATTTTGAAGTAAACAAGCTGAACAAGACTCTACTGTATTTATGTGCCTCTCATTTTTATGTATATGCACTCGAAGTAACGCGCAATAGCACCAAAAATGTACGCATTTCGGAATTTACTGTTTAAACCGTTACTGATTAAAAAAAACAAGGAAGTTTCATAAATTGTTTCAAGCAGTGGGGACATTAAAATTCCTGACTTTGTTGTTAGATGGACCACTCAGATAAGCTAGACAGGCCATGGTCGAGTGACGAGAGACCTTTTTTTGTTTATATTGAGATCAAATACAGTCTTTACGTATACCAAACGGCATGTTTTTTTATCAACAACGGTGTAGCACTTATAGCCTTCATCACACCTGATTGTTAAGTGATGATAAGGCTGAAGGTGTAAGCTCACTACTCCCGTAATCCTATTCATTGAGGAACTGGCTATCTTATCTGTAACTGCCGGAACACAATGCTGAAAATTGTTCAATGATTGTTGAAAACAACGATGTTTTCAACATTATTGTGTTCCGGCAGTTAGAGATAAGATAGCCAGTTCCTCAGTGAATGAGGATTCCGAGAGTAGTGCGCGCCTTAAGGCGATACTCGGAAAAATTATGCTAAAGCGAGATAGCAATGAGAAAACGACGCGCGCGGGAGCGAGACCGATTTTGCCGATTACGCAAAAAAAACACAAAATCACTTCGTATTCAAAAACTATAGCGATTTTAAAAAAATGCTTCTATACGATCCTAAATATTATTGGTGTCCACTAATTAAATCAATTTTCAATAGTATATGTATCCCCATTTAAGAATAATCTTGATATTTCTTATTTTTCAGAGGTATTTTCGAAAATAAAAAGTGTTGAACCAAAATCATAAAATCGTGTTTCTGAAACTATACGATTCTAGATAAAGGTATGAAGAAATATATATCTTATTAACAGATTTATAACAACTCTAACCGTCCTATAGTTTTATATCAAAGAGTCCATACTTTTTCCGAGTAGCGCCTTAACATCAGGTGTGATGAAGGCTAAGTGCGAACTCATTGTAGATAAAAAAAATAAAAAAGCCAGCATGGTAGGCGTATAATTAGCTCATTCTCCCGATATTATATCGAGAAGGAAGACCTGCTCAAATTGTAACAGTGGAGTTAAGATGGCTGATAAATCTTTACTTAATGAATTAATTGTGTAACTCTCAAAGGTTTCTCGAGAACGGTTTGACACTGAAAATTGGTTCAGGTACAGTCGAGTTCAATAATATCTGTGGACTTTTAAACTTTGTCGTAGTAATTATTGTGACAATTTGTACCGGAAGTCAAAGACGATGTAAAAAACTTAATGCGACAAAGTCAAAAAATGCACAGATATTATTGAACTCGACTGTACCTATGAAAAGGTCTCACGGCCGGACACTGTACAAAATTTTATGAATTAACCAATTTTTATGAAAGGAGAAGGTCCAAAATGTATGGACTAAATATCCAGAATCTAATTTGGATTATGGACTTACTCGCCCATGGCTCCGTTAATAGTGACTCAAGCGTCATGCGCCCCGCCGCCGCACCGTGGGCACGAGACAGTGTTGCCACGCTAAATAGTGTTACTATATGTATGCCAGTGGGAACAGGTCTACTCTTATCTGCTTGCCTTAAAATGTGTTTTCTTTTGTTTTTATTCATTTTATTAAGAATTACATTTGAAACATGTATGGCGCAACTTGCAGTATATAGTAGAATTGTCTTTTGTTTTTAACTAATATTAAAGCTTTAAGTAGAGTTCCTAAGTAATTGAAAATTGTTCACCGCTATGATTATTAGTTCGCCTATACTTAACTGTATTTATCATAACCCATTGTGTAATTGTGATGGAAACTGACCTTAGTCATACGTGGTCATACCATGTTAAGGTCATTTTTCAATTTGACGACTCTGTATGAAATAAAACAGAGAGAAAAAAACAACCCTTGGAGTTTCTTGCCGGTTCTTCTCCAAGGTCTCCCGCTGTAGGGTTTGCGAACCGATGGCGTAGCTTCTATGACGTTCACAAGTATTGTAAATAACAATTTAAATTGAATAAACAAATTTGAATCTTGAATCTATACTTAGGTAATAGTCATAGCATACATAAATAAAATACAATTAAGTACGATTTATTTACTCACCAGGGCATTGTTAGTCTCCGAGCTAGGATGGGGGACGACTAAGCTAATTCTGTTCCTCGAGTCTTGTACTCTCACAACTATCGCTAAATACTCTCTCGGCAGCCTGAAGAACTCAGCCACCATATTCGTTACATTTATCTTCAACCATTTCCCGACCCTCAATTCTTTCCTCGTCATCTTTACGGAGTTATCACTATAAGGTACTGATGCCTTACTACCCTGGCTGTTTCTTGTAACCCTACTGATTTGCATGTTAATTGTAATGTATTCTTCAGGATCTACGGTTGTGTTCTGCCGTGGCTCCAACTCTTGCAAGTGCATGTTCAGGACAGCTTCGTGGACCTCGTTTTGGAGAACCTTATTGCTAAACCTGAAGTTTATGATGCTGAGGCCCTTAAAGTGACTGTGGCGGCGTGTGTCTGCAAGAAAAATAAGTTTTGAATTAAAAACTTTTTAAAGTCAACAAGTTTTTTTTATGTCTAACTTTTTTATGTCAGTGTTTCGAAATTCAATTGTTAGTAATATGTTACTTTATTTATTGCCAGTTCTTTGAAATGGTTTAATTCTACTTATTTCAATCGTTATGTTAGTACGAGTAAACAGAATCTTCTAAAACACTATTTCCCACGCTATACATGATAGAAGCTCAACGTTTTCTGATACCTTTCTTTGTTCGAAGTTATTTATAACAGACATAATTTCCGAATTCCTATTAACAAGCACAAAACCATACATTCTATTCTCTAGCATTATAATCTATGGTAATATAGAACCAAAGAGCCGCCACCCAAAGGACTATTTACCAAAGAGTTCCTTACACAACGCTCTTCCAACACTTTTGTGCATGTTAAAAAGAAAACAAAAACAAATGTCATATTTGCCGCCAATTTTTCGCATCCTATTTTATATAATTAATATTCTAATAATAATAATAATATGAAACAACTAAGTAATATGTATATGGTTCTAATAAAATACTAGTAGACAGGTATGTGATAAATGAAAAATAATATAAAATAAAATAAAAAACTCGACGAAAATTTCGTTCGTTGACCGCAAATACTGCATTGTTACCTGAAAACAAAAGAAAATAGTTTTATACTTTATCTATCTATATATATAAATAAAAATGAATGTTGCTTAGCGCAAAACTCGAGAACGGCTGAACCAATTCGGCAATTTTTTATGAAGAGAAAAAACGAAAAAAAATTGTGAAAAATAGTTAAAAAAAACAGTTTTTCTTCCCATACAAACCTGCCAAACAATTGATGCATAAATATAATTCAGTGGTCTTTTACGTCAAAACTTAGCTACGGATCGACGTAATTTCTGGTAAGTACCTATGGGGGTAGTTTAGGAGATGGAGAGTGACATAGGCTACTTTTCATCCCAGAAAAACTACACATTCCCGCGGGATAACGTCATGATGACCACGCGGGCGAAGCCGCAGGCGGAAGGCTAGGTAAAAATAAAATTTTGTTTATAATACAAGTTGCGTCAACTTGTTTTGTTAATTATTCTAACATGGAGTTTCTCATTAGTTTCCTAAATTCTCTTTTTATTTAGGTAGGTAGATATTATGAATTTGTTCAAAACATAGAAAAAGTAGAGTTTCTATTTTATTTGCTATGACCTTGCTATGACATATTACGCGTGATAAATCAACAATGCGAATAATGAATTTTTTAAATACTTACTTACTAAGATTTATTATTAAAAACTCTTATGTAGGTAAGTATATATATCTATAGTCTAATATAAGTACTAAAATAATAAGGAGGAAAGATTTGATTTTTTGTTTGTCAAAAAATATTAAACCGATTTGATGATTTTTTAATTATTTTGCCAGTAGAAAGCTACATTATTCCCGAGTGACATAAGCTATATCATATCTCGATATTCCCACGGCACGGGAACACCGCGGGTTGCAACTTGTTGTTTATAATATTATGGAAAATGTTCGTTGTCCAGTTCACAGAGGCGGTACTTTCATAACAGTCAATCTAGAATCTCGGCTTGCCGAAACAAAGAGTTAAGTAATTCAATAAATCGATTTATCGTTAACATTAAAATATCGATTTTATAGTCTTTTGTCTAGTAGGAAAAGAACTCTACGGTGATCGCTAAACTCTAGAGTAGTGAAGTAGAATGAAAGCATAGGAATAAACGTTTGCAGAAAAATGGGCACTTTTTAATTTTTATAAAAAACATGCTCCTTCACAGTTATTTTTTAATTTTATGCCAGTCTCTTTTGCAGATCACCTACTCGCTATTTTTTAAAACTACAATATGACGAGTATCAAAGTTCAATAATACTTGTCTTTCGAATAAAAGCCTCAAATAACAAACTAACCATTTCCCCACAGCGAAAAAATTATTGAAAGTTTGTTCTCTTCCATTCACCTACATTGTTGAAAACTCGACTAACGTCGTACATACTTAATTGGAAATTTGGGACTGTGAAGAGATTTTTCATGTTATTCCACAGAATAATACTAGAGGTAGTTATTTCATATGCTTATCGGAAAAACAAACATTTAACATAGAAATCAGTGTAGAACCTAAAGTAAGTATTATTTAAATGAAAATGAAGTGAGCAAAGTATGAAAATAAAGCAGGTGGATTTTTTCTGCAAAGAAGTGTACATGGAGCTTCGGACTTGCCTTTGTCTCAAGTCAATAGTTTTTAATAGCTGTCAACGTCAATTAACATGTTATCTTAATATCGTTCTTATATCGTCATTGCTCGTCACATCGCTTCAGTCGGTCGGTCGTCGGCTTGTAAAGTCCGCCTGGGTAGCTACCACCATCTTATCTAAGTCTGACGCCATAACAACAAAGTTTTCAGTTTTGTTGTGTTCCGGCAGTTAGAGATAAGATCCAGTTCCTCAATGGTTGGTAATTACAAAAGTAGTGCGCTTCCACCTTCAGCATTATCTTTACATTCATCAGGTGCGATGAAGGCTAAGTGCTACCCCGTTGTAGATGTAAAAAAAATATTCATCTCCAATCTTGGAATTCCAATCTCCGTTTACACACAAAACTTTTATCAGCATTCCAAAAAGGCTTGCCCCGATTAGATTCCCGAATCAGCTGCGCAGAACTATATCTATACAACGGAACATTTCGCACTGGCCAGGCGTAAAGTGAATGTCTAAAAATAAAAAAGTTCGTTCATCTACGGAGAGCTATCAATTACTTTTCAATAAACACACACCTGTGCCGTGCGAGATACGAAATTCTATCGATTTGTTTATAAGTCTGTCATCGGCTGTTTACAATAAGGAGTCGGTTTGTTTGTTAAAAAACAGGTGGTAAGTGTATGCGTCAAACTTTATCGCTAAGTGCAAAAAAAGTTGGAGATATTTACGAGACATGACTGGGAAAGATAATAATTTATCCGTGTCTGAATTTAAAGCTTTTCATCTTGATTAACTCTTATATAATTTCGGAAAAGTTTCACGAGAAATGTGTGTTAGGAATGTTCTCTATAATTATGGACTGAGGAGAATTTAACTTTACCTATACTTTTGCTAAAACCTTGAATAGAAAAGCTGAGTCTATTTATTTATTTGTACCTAAACCAACATGCAGAAAAAATTAAAACGCAATTATTGAAATTATTTTAATGCATTTTCAATAGAATGCCGTAAGTGAAGGTTTAGATAAGAAGATAATGAAATATTATACTTTTTATGACAACATTAAAAGTACCTACTTACTTACTTGATCTTATTATAATTTTTCTGTAAAGTTTTTAGATACTTAGGTAAATTCACATTTTTTTACTGGAGTTGCTATTTTTGCAATTTTATTTTTGCCTCGTAAAAATCAGTCCCGTCTAAAAGTTCAGTTTTCAGCTCCTCCAAGGCTTTTCCTTTCAAGTTTTCCAATACTTATATGTAAATTTTTCCCTAGCTTGTTATTACATTATTTTAACAATTTGAATTTTGAATGCCGAATTCCAACTTGCTGTGTATGCATTTTGTCACTGTCACTCACTTTAGAATAGACAATGACAAAGCAAAAAATTCGAATCCGATTCCGTTTCCGTCTGTTCCAACGGTTTGTGAATCAGGGTTGTGAATCTTGAAACAGTTTCTAATAGCCGATTATTAAATGAATGGCAAATATTGAACAAGTGAAACTTATCGCCTTGCAATAAAGTCCATCGTTTTGACGTTTGATATTAATTCAATCTAAGGGCTCATTTTAATTGGTCGATAGCTCTGTCGTTAAACAGAATACGGACAATACCCGCAGGCGAGGAAGCGACTAATGAAACCGATAAGTCGATACCGTGGTCGGTAAACCGCCCGCCGGCGCAGAATCACCATTTATGATAGCGGGTTTAATATTTTATTTTGCCTCATTAGGAAAAAATATTACTTAATACACGATCAATATACCTAAACTATGCACATTTACATGTTTCCCCATATGAAATCCGGCCAATGATATGAAAAATTCATGCGATTCAGAAATTTACAGCACCCCACATCGGATTAACGACCAATGAAAACGGTTCCCCGCATGCGGGCGCTCTGGCATGCTTTTCAGAAATCTCCCGTGCCCCGCATACAGACCCCATCGACTTATGAAAATGAGCTATTATGTCAAGCCAATGCGATTTCGTTCAAGAGTAGGGGGCTGATTTAGCTAGTGGACTAGTGGTCCGATTTGTGCCTGACTTTTTCTTTCTAGACTTATGACCAGAATTAATAATCAATCCACAGATAGGGATAGCCATGATCCAGATTAGTTGCTATGCAACGCTTGATATTAACACAGAATTCAGTTGCCAGGGTGTTGCTAGGTGTTGTCTAGCAACTAATCTGGATCATGCCTATCCCTATCTGTGGATAGATTATTAATTATGGCCGTTAGAGGATAGATAGCTATTACAATTTTGTGGATAAGTTTTTATTTTTCGTTATTCTGTTAGATAGATTTTCTGGAAAAGAATAAAGGCAACTTTTTACCCGGGATAATATCTGTTATCTTAAAATTAGTATTTCCAAATCTTAATTGTTCAATATTAAAGTTCTAATCATAACGCTTTACAACAAAGCTAACAACAAACAATTGTTTTTCATTAATTGAATTATTTTTATCAATTTAAAGTTCGTGTGCCTAACCCGTTAATAGATTGCGAGTGAAATCAATAAAATGGCCAAACAGTAGATATGCAAGGTTACAAGGAAGGTTACGAACCGAAATTAGCAAGATTAACTCTAGCACAATCTCAATTGATTCTTTAGTGCTATCCTACTTCTATACCTACTAATATTATAAAGAGGAAAGATTTGTATGTATTCAAGTATGTAACGAATAAACTCAAAAACTACTGGACCGATTTCAAAAATTCTTTCACTTTTAGAATGCTACAGTATCTCTGATTAACATAGGATAGTCATAACATTTTAATAAATTAAATAAAAAGTAAATAAAAAAATAACAATCCTGAAAACATCGTTTTTATGGCGTCAGACTTAGAAACGATGGTGGTAGTTTCTTATTTTAGTTTTTAGTTTTTTGCATTCACAATGCAATTTTTCAGCTTTTTCTTAACTTGCCATGTTATTTAGTTAGTGGGGGACAAATTTTGCAAGGTTAATTTGACCCACTTCCCAGTGTCCGATGGAGCTGAAATTTTGTGTAACTACAGGTTTGGTTTAGATGACCATACAATATTTAAGTACAGTCAGCAAAAAAGCTTGTCATAAAAATGAAATTTTTACTAAAACTTATCTAAAGATAAAGGGATTCAATTACTTTTAATATGCATAATACCTACATTTCGATTAGTCTACGTTGCACTTGTGTGAAAAGAGGAAATCAAAGGAAACTTACTGGTTTAGCCATTATGGTTTAGCGCTTTAAAACCGACCTTTTTTCTATCCTTCCTTCAGCATTAGTTGTTTCCATAATTTTTATTATTGTACCATTTTGTCTAGCAATGACATAATTATTTTGTAAATGCATTGCTTCTGATATAGGGCAGAGGTACCCTTTGTGGCCACTTAAAGGAATTTTTGACTTTTAAGCACTAAGTACTAAATGGTCTTTGGTATTTAAGACACAAATTATATTTTAAATTATAGATAATTTATCTAGCTTTAAAGGTACATTTTTATTTTTTTTAAAGTTAAATAGTTTTTTGTATATAATACAAAATGTGTGAGAGGTGCCAAATGTACCGGTTTTGGCCACTTACTGATAGTTAAACTTTTGTAAGTATTGCGAAAAATCAAAACCAAACACAGGTAAAATCAATACATTCAAATGCGCTAGAAACCAGTCAATTGCAAAATATCAATTTAATTGTAAAAAACAAAGGTTTATAAAGTATTTCATCCAAAAGAAATTTCTTAAAATTTTCATACAAAACATTTTTTCAAACAGAAAATGGAATTTATTGAAAAAATATCTTATGACATAAGGAATTCTAAAGGTTGTTATTATTACCTTAAAATACCTTATTTTAATTGCCTTTATCAGAAATGGTTAAAAGTTGTTTAGACAACTTTTAGAGCAAAAAGTGGCCAAAACCGGTACAGTGGCCAAAACCGGTACGCCTGCCCTACTTACTTAGTTGATAAGTATTTTTCGCCCGTTTTTCTTGTCATCAAAAGATGTCCTAACGGGTTGTAAGTAAAAAAAATATTAGACGATTCATAATCATAAGCATTAATTTTATTTAATCTATGTGAATACAAAGTTTTTTACTTTGACTTTTTCAGTACAACCTACTCCTTAAATACTTTGTCTATAGCAACAAAAAAAATTATACAAAAGTTCGTTCTTTCTTTTATATTACACTCGATAATTAATCTGTGGATGATCATGACCTACACGAACCTTCCATCAGTTCACTATTGAACGCTTGTGATAACTTACAACCGAGGGAACTCATACAATATTGTATGCTTTATACAACTACTTAGGTATCTTCTCAAACTTATAGATTTACGAACCCCTTTTAAATTTACCAAACTACCGCGAACCCCTATCTTTAACCCAAAAGGCTAGCTTATTTTTATACAAAACGTCCGGCTTCCTACTTTATTTTATTTAAAAGAAAATGTAATTGATGCCACAAATTGGGTCGATTTATGGAACTATTTTGGTGAGTGGCAATCACATCTCATCTCACTCGCGATGCCGTGCAGTTCGCCAAATTTTATCCAAATCCGTTTAGTCGTTTTGCTGTGATTGAGAGATAAACATCCAAGCTTTCGTATTTCCTATACTCAAAGGCTTCTTTAACACCTCAATGTCCAAACTTTCGTAATAGGTATTTATAATGTTAGTAAGATAATATTCAGATTTTATTTGGGTATTTCAGGCTTTTCGGCTTATACGGTAGTGCTGCCATTGGGGTGTGTAATATATGATATAATAACATTTCGTATAATACTTACAAAGTATAACAACACATTACATAAAATCATTTCATAATCAACGAATGATATAAATACAAAATATATAATTTTAAACCGTATAATGAACATTTGATATAAAAACGTTTCATATAATAAACATTTACTATAACATTTACATTGTATAATATTTAAAACACATAATAATCATATAACATAAAATCATTTCATATAACGTTCATTTCGTATAATAAACGAATAACTATTTCTGGCGCTTCGCCGGCCGCTCCCGCGGCACGCGCGCTTCGCTCGCTCGGCTCGCGCTTTCTTTTGTTCACAGTCTAACCTAACTTAACCTATGACCAATAATTGTTTTGTCACCGTTGTGGTTTTTGTGGCGGGGTGACCCCCGTATCCTCTGCTCCTTTCCTTCCCTATACATTAAATGGACTAATTGATGATTATAATGAAACAAAATTATATTATACAGCTTATTACAACCATGCCGGACGACGTTCCGTGGGCAGGCCCCCTACAAGGTGGACCGACGATCTGGTCAAGGTCGCGGGAAGCCGCTGGATGCGGGCAGCGCAGGACCGATCGTTGTGGAGATCCTTGGGGGAGGCCTATGCCCAGCAGTGGGCGTCGTTCGGCTGACATGATGATGATGATGATTACAACCATACCTTTATGGCAAATCTTAAGTTAACATTTTCCCTAACCAAAACACTTATTATGACACAATACAGACAATAAAGTTCTTTTAGATTTTTTATTTTTATTATTATGTTTAAGTAAGTACTTACATTTCTTTGTTTTCTATTAAGTATACTTACTTAATTTATACTGATCGTATCAGACACCCACCCAAATAACTTGTCTGGCCATAAATACTGTTGCATAAAAACTTTTCTTTTTTTCGACTTTTTAATAATTTGAATTTGGAACGCGTTTATTATTTTAAACTTCTTTCGATTTCGCGCCATTTCACATATTTGTTCGTGTTCATTATCAAATACAATATGGAATGGGGTGTTAAAGAAAATAGGATTGCAGTGATCTCTTTGCACAAAGTGGGTAAGGAGCCATCGTCGCGTCGGTCATATTCCAGACACTTCAAAAGCTTGGCATCAGCCGTATGTTCGTATATCGTACTATCAACAGATACAACAACACTTCCTCTGTCAAAGATCATAAAAGATTGGGGCGGCGCGGCTGCCGCGTGCTATTAGAAGTTCAAAGGCTGTTAATGCTGTTAAAGCCAGAATTCGTCGAAACCCCCAAAAATCTTATCGCGAGAAATGAAGATTGCCGCTAGGACTCTGTTCGCGTAGGTATTATAAAACAAGACCTGAAGCTCGTTGCTTATCGTCGCTATACATGCCCTAAATCAATGTTTACAATTAAAGAGAGTGGATCGATCAAAACGTCTTCTGTCGCGATACGCAGGTGAAAGGCACAGAAATATCCTCTTTACCTATGAAAAAAATTTCACTATTGAACTGCACTAGGTACAATAAGCAAAATGATAAGGTGTACGCTCTCAGTTCTAAAGAAGCTGCTCAAGTGGTTGGAAAAAAGTTACAACGTGGTCATCATCCTGCGTCAGTGATGGTTTCATGGGGCGTGTCCTATCACAAAGCTACATTTTTGTGAAAAAGGAGTGAAAACTTCAGCCAAAGTGTATCAAGAGATAGTCTTGGATAGTGTTGTGAAACCACCCAACAATTCAATTTTTAAAAATGCACCGTCGACTTTCCAGCAGGACTCTGCACCTGGGGGGCTACGGTAAAATAATATGGATATGGGTATGGGCTTCAACTGTCATTTGAATTCCTAACTTTGATAGATGTTCGCTGCTTTGTTCTGTTGAACGTTGCTACCTATCTTACGTTATACCCGACGTCACTAAACAAGGAACTGATAGCGGCAATTTTTTTTATAAAATTGACTTAAAGTTCCAAAAAACGTATGAAGTTCATATTCATAAAGTTACGCGGTAGCCCCCCTGGTCATAAGGCACGAACTACCCAAGCCTGGCTTTGACACCATTCCGGACTTTATAAGAGCTGAAGACTGGCCCTCATCTAGCCCAGACCTCAACCCTTTAGACTACAAATTATGGTCAGTTTTGAGGACATGGCCTGCTTTAAACGACACGGCGACATTATAATTTAATTTTATAATTTGATTTAATTACCATTTATTTCAGGCATCAAAATTTTTTTACAATTTAAGGCCCATATATTATGAGTCTCTTAAAAAATCTCTGGAGCAAGACCCATGCAAACATTTCGTATATCCTATGGATTCGTGGCCAAAAATGGCCATACCGAATAGATTTTTTTTTGCTTAGACTTTAATAAATATCTAAAATACTGAAATGGACGCAAAATGGTGGACTTTGCGTCCATTTCAGTATTTTAGATGCTTACTTATAATTTATTTGTGGCTCGATTAATGATTTCTCTTTAATAAATATATAAGTAGGTACATTTAAGTTTGAGTAATATTAAATTACTTCATAAAAAATGCATATTCATGTGTAACAGAACTTATGGCCGGACTAGGTATATTACTTACTTACTATATTTGAGTACTTAAGTAATATTAATAAATGAAAAAAATTATGATTAGGAAATGATATAGATTTCACTTCCTACTCTTCAAACCAAATCAAGCTAGGTATTTAATAGGACCTTTTGTATTTTTTTTATAATATCTTTTGTTGAAAAGTATTTTATAAACTACTTCCTTATATGGTCTGCAAAATGTAAAAATAGTGAAAACTAGCGGATCCTCGCGGTTTTACTCGCGTGGTACCCGTTCCCATGGGAATATCGGAATAAAATATAGCCTATGTCACTCGGGAAGAATGTAGCTTTCTAATGGTCAAAGAGTTTTCGAAATCGGTCCAGTAGTTTCGGAGCCTATTCGATGCAAACAAACAAACAATCAAATCTTTCCTCTTTATAATATTAGTACTAGTTATAAGTATGTAGATGATGTAGTTGAAAAAATCGACCCGTCTCACAACTAGCTCCGATGGGACTCGAACCCACGACCTCTTACTGTCCGCGCGATTTTTTCTTTTACTTCATTTTCAATAATAAAAGTTGCATTGGGAATGCAAACAAGTTAAAATACTTAATTTAAGTCTGCAAATGTGTCTATTTTTCATATGATGCACTTAAAGAAACTGACATTACTACAAAGTTTTGGAAAAAAATCTATTCCACCACTTTGTTTTGTTGCAATTTTCTTTATTTGCACAACTCAAATACAAAAACTTTTAATTTATTTTATTTTTCTTCAATTAAAAAGGTTTCTTTTTTCAGATATTGAACACCTTTAACCGTATTTAAGGAGGCGTAAATAGTTTAAATAGGTATTGAGGAACCTATTGTATTGAATAATAAATCATATTGAGGATATTAAAAACTGATAAAATTAAAAAAATTGCAAAATACTTACCCCCTCTGCAAAACCACCCAACTATTAGAAAACACACATCACCTAAAAATGAACGTTTTCACGCGCAAAGGTAAAACAGAAAACGAAAAAAGCTTGTTCAGCGAATTCGCGGATTCCATTTTCGAATTTAATGACGCGCGCCCCCGACAGCCAGTGGGTAACTGATGAGAGACAGTCCGAACTCTGTAGACTCGGTGCGAAATAAAACGCGCTGTGAAAACGCGTGGGTTCACGTTAGCTCACAAGCTGATTGAATCATGAACTGGCATTCTGAAATCCGATGCAATTTCGACTTTAAAAAGTTGTGTTTAAAACCGAATTTGGTCAGTCGAAGCCGTTATCGGTGCGGTACCTTTTTAATTTTACCAATTCATTTAATTGTTCCACATATAAGTGGCGGTCGATTTTTTCTTTTTGTATTCTTTTTCTTTCAGGGTTGGGTTGGGATATTCAGCATTTACCAAAAGTTAAATGCTTTCAAAGATGTTTCAAGGTTCTTATTTTCTTTTAGGGTTGGGATATTCAGCTTTTACCAGAAGTTACCTACAACTTTGCTCGTTTTCTTGTAGAATACTAAAATGACGTTATCAATCGTGACCCAAATATGGTAAAGAATTTGTTAGGAAGATGATTACAATATTCACGCTATTCCTTGTGTTTGACTTACCTATCTATACCAATTTAATGTAGTAGAATAATTTCTTTGCTTAAGAACTAGGTACTAGCCTTCCGACCTCGGCTTTCGACCCGCGTGGACTACACGACGATATTCCTAGGGAATGTGATATTTTTTATGTCACTCTCCAGCTCCCAATCTATCACCATACCAAAATCTCGCCAAACCGTTGCTCCGTTTTGACGTGAAAGACGGACAAACACACAAACACATTTTCACATTTTATAATATTAGTATGGATATGATACTCGCTTGCGCTGAAAGTAACATTCGAAAGAAATTGATATGTAGGTAAGTACTTAGTCCATATTCTTGAGAAAACATATTTTATTTGAGAAAAGTTATTTCATTTTTTATCTACAATGGCGAAGCGCTTAGCCTTCATTACACCAGGGGGCCAAGCCTGCTAACGTTAAGTCACAATCGTGTCTCAATCGTGTTTCAATTGTAGTTCAGTTGTAGTGCTTTTGTCCACACAAGCTATGGAATTGCGTAAAGTCAATCACATTCATTTGACAGTTCATATTGAATCATAATAAATGTCATTTCATACAAATTGCAGCCGATTGAATACGATACGAACTGTCAAATTAATACGATTACCTTACGCAATTGCCCCCAAGTTACATGAAATATGTACTTTTTTCACAATACTATTGATGGTCACACCACACACTATATTCACATCACATCATACTGTCATAATTCTTGTAACTAGTATTTAAAAAAGCACTACAATTGAAACACGATTGACACCCTTATTCCTTGGAGATAACCACGGCCAGATAACTGGTTATCTGAAAAGAATTTTTTTCTTCAGAGATAACTAGTTATCTCCGAAGAATGTTTTTTTCTTCGCAGATAATTATTTAAAAACAGTTATCCGTAAAGAAATAATTATTCTTCGGAGATAACTAGTTATCTCACAGGATTTTAAATTTCCTCGCAGATAACTGTAAAAAAATAGTTATCTGGAAGGAAAATTTTATTCTTCGGAGATAACTGATTATCTTAGAGGTTTTTTTTTATCAACTCTTTATTGCACATACAGCAAACGGCGGACTTAATGCCCTTAGGCACAAATGAAACTGCGAGAGAGACAAAATAATGAGATTATTTTACTAATAACACTCCAATAAATATGTAGGTAACTATACTATTGCATAAAAAAAAAATTACTTTTAAACTTCAAAACTATGAAAAATCGCGGAACATGTATGGGGGTAAAATCAACAGATATGGTACTTAGCAGCTGTCCCCTTGCACCTGCTTGAAATCTTAAAAGAAACACCCTGTATTTGTCGATTGGCTGGTAAAGAATACTTACGGGCATTAAATCCGCCTTTTGCTGTACCTAAGTGCAATAAAGAGTTGATAAAAATAAAAAATAAAAATAAAATGAAATTCGCTGAGATAACCAGTTATCTCCGAAGAATATTATTTTCCCTCCAGATAACTATTTTTTTACAGTTATCTGCGAGGAAATTTAAAATCCTGTGAGATAACCAGTTATCTCCGAAGAATATTATTTTCCCTCCAGATAACTATTTTTTAAATAGTTATCTGCGAAGAAAAACTTTTTTCGGAGATAACTAGTAATCTCTGAAGAAAAAAATTCTTTACAGATAACCAGTTATCTGGCCATAGTTATCTCCAAGGAATACACGATTGTGACTTAACGTTAGCAGACTTGGCCCCCTGATGTTGCACTACTTCCGGAATCCGCCACCACTGAGCAACTGTGAAAAGGTGAAAAGATTCTCGAATGGCGACCGCTTACCGAACGACGCTCCGTGGTTGGCCCCTACAAGGTGGACCGAGACGATCGTGTCAAGGTCGCGGGAAGCCGCTGGATGCGGGCAGCGCACGACCGATCGTTGTGGAGATCCTTGGGGGAGGCCTATGCCCAGTAGTGGGCGTCGTATGGCTGGTGATTAGGAACTGCAGCGGAGGATTCCGATCTCTTACAGCCGGAACACAACAACACTAAAAACATTGTTGTTACGGCGACAGACTTAGATAAGTTGGTGGTCGCTAGCCAGGCGGCGAATTTACGAAACCTATACCATTTCAGTCACGAGTCAAACTCTAATAAATAAGCCTTTGTCTGTGCAAATTCGTTGACAATATGTAATCTATTTCAGTTAAAATCTATACTGTAATAGGCTTTGCTTAAGTTAATCACGCGACATTTAAGAGAAAAAAACCTAACGTAAGCCATAATTACAAGTTCTACAACCAACCGAACCGATCTACCCCAGCTGGGAATCGAACCTGGGCAGTCTAGCTTGACCATAGAGATGGTTGAAATAGTTCCATATCCAAGATTGGCATATCTCTCTAAGGATCGATTAATGTTCTCTCATTCTTCAGTAACAGCCTTCTGGGCTTGTAGGTCCGGACTCGTTTCCCAGTAAGGTTACATAGTTATTTTCATTTTTAGTTTTTTGCATTCACAATGCAATTTTTATTACTGAAAAATGGAAAATGAAGTATTTAGAAAAAATACATGTGAGGGTAGTAATATCTCCACATTGATGAAATTAACGCTGATATACAGCGCGTAAGAAGTATTGGATAAATTCGTCGCTTCTCTTAAGGCGATACTCGGAAAAAATGTGCTGAATAGCAATGAGAAAAAAACGCGCGCGGGAGCGAGACCGATTTTGCAGATTAGGCAAAAAAAACACAAAATCAGTTCGTATTAAAAAACTACAGCGATTTAAAAAAAATGCTTCTATACGATCCTCAATATTATTGGTGTCCACTAATTAAACCAATTTCCAATAGTGTAAGTAACCCCATTTAAGAATAATCTTCACTTTTCGTATTTTTTAGAGGTCTTTTCGAAAATAAAAAGTGTCGAGGCAAAATCATAAAATCGTGTTTTTGAAACTATACGATTCTAGATAAAGGTATGAAGAAATATATATCTTATTACCAGATTTTTAACAACTGTAACCGTCCTATAGTTTTAAATCAAAAAGTCCATATTTTTCCGAGTAGCGCCTTAACGACTCCGTAGCTCAGTGGTTAGAGCAGTCGCCCGGAAAGCGAAAGGTCGTGGGTTCGAGTCCCATCGGAGCTAGTTGTGAGACGGGTCGATTTTTTCTAAATACTTCATTTTCCATTTTTCAAGGTTACATTCGGTTTGGTTGGTGGTAGGACTTGTTCTAAGTCCTCTTGGCTAGCTGTAGCTTAGCTACCACCATCTCATGAAAGTCTATTACAATGATGATTTCAACATTGTTGTGTTGCGGCTGTTAGATATAAAATAGCCAACTCCTCAGTGGTTGAGGATTCCGGGAGTAATGCACTTCCACCTCCAACCTTATCTTCACTTAAGGGCACGTACTTCCAAGTTATCGAAATCAACCTATTTTTGATTCAAAAGTAAACAATCAAATATTCTTTATTATGAGCAGATAAATATATAATGTTGAAGTTTCATAAACGATCTTGATTATTTTGTGGCTATAAACACGATATTCGTATCGTAACTCGACAATAAAAACTTTCAAAAACAAAGAAAATTTTCATTATTATTATATTTTTTTGGTTTTATACTTAGATTATTAATCTCTAATTCACGAATAATATATCTCATCAAAAACATAAAATATGTGAAGTGAGAGCCAACTTCAATATTAGGAAATATGCCTTGGTTGTTGACTTCAACGACAAAAGATGTGAGATCTAAATGGGTGCCAAGTTTAACGGTCAGTCCTGAAAATTTAGTACTTACATAAAATGTTTCATAACAACTTAAAATATAATTTCTTCTTATAACTTAGGATAATATATTGAAGCCTAAGGTCTGACTTGGCTAGTTCTCGTATACGAATTATTATTAGGTACTTACTGAAACAGTCATGGAAGAGCCCTATGTTCATCTCTAGTTTCTAGTCTACCAGCAAGCCAAATTTTCGGAAGAATATAATAAGAACTTCGGCTTTAGAGCTGGCGAAGGCTATAATATATATATAATTCGTATATGAAAACTAGCCAAGTCAGACCTTAGGCTTCAATATATTATCCTAAGTTATAAGAAGAAATTATATTTTAAGTTGTTATGAAACATTTTATGTAAGTACTAAATTTTCAGGACTGACCGTTAAACTTGGCACCCATTTAGATCTCACATCTTTTGTCGTTGAAGTCAACAACCAAGGCATATTTCCTAATATTGAAGTTGGCTCTCACTTCACATATTTTATGTTTTTGATGAGATATCATTACTTTTTGTAGATAAATTATTAGGTACTTATTCATAGTAAAATTAATACCAAATGTTTCAGTATATTTTATTTGGTCAGTTATATTACTTTGCCCTTGTGTATCAGCTACTGACAATGAAACTAATTTTATGCTCGTATTTGGTTTGGACGTAGAAATATCATTTTCAACAGATTTTCCTATTTCCAACAGTTTCTTTTTCCTAGTCGTAATAGTGTATGGTGTTTTGCTCGACGAAGTTGCAGCAGGTATTTAATGTTCCTGAGCAGATATTGCATTTCCATTTAAGCGATAAAGCTTTCCGGACAAACTCGTATCTTTTGCCGCACAATGCACTAATATAGAATCCTTGGCAGTATCAAAGAATACTATATAATTATTACTACGTAGCCACTGACCTCTATTATTTATACACTGGACAATCTGTCTCCATACAAATTACAGCTAATTTTATGTGGCAATTTAAAGCGCCGCCACTACGAGTGTCCCGAGAACTAATTTTGACACAATTATTACTGCAGTCGACAATATTTATGTCAGCCAGTCCAGTGTGTAAATAATAGAGGTCAGTGTATATAGCAGTAGCTTGTCTTTTATAGTATCTACACACGTTCCGATCCGACAGCCGATTTGGTCTGCTCCCAGACCAAATCTGCGCTACACACGTTCCGATTTGGTCTGGCCAGACCAAATCTGCGCTACACACGTTCCGATTTGGTCTGGGAGCAGACCAAATCGGAGGTCGGATAGGAACGTGTGTAGAGACTATTACATTTATCATTTAGCGCCATCTCTTGACAATTTATGGATGTAGCCGTTTTTGTTGACATCTAATCTTGCTTATTGATTCTTTATTTGCTAACTAGCTTAAGCTGACCCGGTAAACGTTGTTTTGTCATATAAATTATAGTGGACTAAAGTAGAATAAATAATAAGAAGACTATGTCTAGTGTGTGTGTTTATACACCAAAAGTTGCCTACACCAGACGATAGATAGCGCTAGTTAGGTATACACTACCAATAAAAGGGCCAAAATTGGTCTCTACTTCCTACATATATAAATTACTCTGTAGAGTGCGCGTCAGATAACTCTGCGCGCATGCGCGACTGGTGCATTTTTGGCGCTAGTTACAGTACATTATTTATGCTAAGCTTATGGAAAAGATTAGTATTCGATTTTGACCGCGCGCAGACGTCAGTGATTACATACTCTTTGGAAGCGGCCATGGGAGAGATGACAGTTTTGCAGTTTTGTATCGAAGTTATAGTCTCACAGTTCACACTCCATTTGGTGCATAAACACACACATATGCAAATTACAAAGCCATGTAAACACAGACACACACATAGGCATAGTATACATATTATTTATTTATAAGGAAACTCAGTGTAAATGAAACATAGGTTAACACTGCACCCTTTATTAACAATAAAACAACAAATATACATCACTAAAGGCATTAACAATGTTCAAAGAAGTCTTTTTTCAAACACAGCACATCACCAAAGAATTCTATATAACACTCAACACAAACGAGTCTTTTTCTCAAAAAACGGTAGGTAGTCCGAGCAACGAAACTATATAATTGCTAACGGAATTACGGATCTTTACGAAACAGAACATAGTAAATAACAAATTTAACAAACAAAAGTATAATTTAGATTATTTGACATTATTTTCCATAAGTACACTTTAATCTCTTTAAAGTTAATACCCTTCCATCAACTTTCAACAATATAGTATAGAAAAAAAGGATTTTTCTCTTCTTTTCTATACTGTGGGTGGGTGTATTAACTTGGAGCCATCTATCGTTGACTTTAGTGAACTATTTATGTGCAAAGTGTGCACCTACAGGGAGAACATAGCAACTTTCGCATTTTTTGGCTTCTCGTTTGAATGGTCGGGTTAAAGTACAGTGCCACAAACTTTGCTGTGCCGGTGGCCAAAATGTGAAACTAGTGTTTTTTTTAATGTCATTTTGCTGTCAAGTTGATGTCCAACCATAGCGCTGCTAGCGGCTGAAGTTCTTAGAAGTCAGGGCCGGTTGAATTGTTACAAAAAAAAAGAAAACCGTACGTAGCGCCGCTGTCACCGGAACAGAAAAGGTTGTGGCACTGTACTATGCTCCGTTTTGACGTGAAAGAAGGACAAACAAACAAACAAACACACTTTCACATTTATCATTACGACTCCGTAGCTCAGTGGTTAGAGCAGCCGCCCGGAAAGCGAAAGGTCGTGGGTTCGAGTCCCATCGGAGATGGTTGTGAGATGATGGTCGATTTTTTCTAAATACTTCATTTTCCATATTTCAATAATAAAAATTGGACTGTGAATGCAAAAAAGTAAAAATTTAAATAACTTTATAATTTATATTAATATTGATAATTAATTTAAGTGAAAGGTCGTGGGTTCGAGTCCCATCGGAGCTGGTTGTGAGATAAGGATCGATTTTGTCTAAATTCTTCATTTTCCATTTTTCAATAATAAAAATTGGATTGTGAATGCAAAAAAGTAAACATTTCAATAACTTTATAATTTATATAAATATTAATAATTAATAAATAATAATATGGATATCGTGCTAGACGGCGCAAGTTTGTAATTAATTTAACGCGAGGACAAAAATGTATTTGGGTAATCTGGGGTTCGAACTTGGTTCTCTCGAGTCTTCAATATTGAATGGCCACTACGCCGTCGGCGCTAACCGAACTTCAAGAGGTATGACGAATTATTGGTATATAACAGAATAAAAACTATTACAAACTTATAGTTGTACTTCATCTTATACAAGATCTTATACAGGATAAGTGCACAGGGAACGCAAATATAAGTTTGTCAACGTTTTATTTAAAAAAAATACTAGTTTCGGATTTTTTCCTTTGTATTCACCAGATTACCTGTCTGCATGCCAAATTTCAGCTTTCTAGGTCATCTGGAAGTGGGTTATAGTTTTGATTATAGGTGAGTCAGTGATAAAAATAACGATTTTTGGACGTAAATATCTAAATAACTGTTTGAGGTGTGTATATAAAATTTGGAGCACATATTTATCTCGCTAGTCTCAATACATAAGCCAAATTTGACATGTTTCTGTGTAATAGTTTTTGAGTTATGAGGGGGTCAAAAGTGGCTCCAAATGGTTCGTGTTAAGATACACACGGTGCTGCTCGCCAGTTTTGTTTTCTTTTGAACTTGGCTGATACGCTGCCGCGTATCCAGATAGAAAAATAGGTAATGACATATTGTAGACTATTCTCAGGCTACTTTTTCAAAAAGTGAATTTATTCTCAAAATAACAACAAAAATATTGAAAAAATGAAAAAGTGAGGTTATTTTCATTACTCTTCACACGTAAGAAAAAAGACGAAGACAGACTTTTTGGACAAGGATCTTCCGATCCTGCCCTTAACATCAGGTGTTATAATATGAAGGCTGAGTGCTAGCCCGTTGTGGATAAAATAAGTTTTTAGTAAAAGTTCCATTTTTATGACAAGCTTTTTTGCTGACTGTACTTTTATATTGTATTGCCATCTAAATCAAACCTGTATACACAAGTTCAGCTCCATCGGACACTGGGAAGGGGGTCAAATTAAGTTTTTAAGATTTGCCCCCACTAACTAACAAACAAACTAACTAACTAACATGGCAAGTTAATAAAAAGCTTGTAAAAAAATCCTCTGTGTCTTTCGTAAGTTGGTTGATCGAAGTGCATTCTTATCAGCGCATTAAAGCAGTTATTTCATCAAGCTGCACTGCACTGCACTGCACTCCCACGAAGGTCGTTGCCGCATCGACCTCAGATTCTTCGCGTGAACGACCTTTCAAGATTAATGACACGTGTTTCAATTTTACAGAATCTGAACCCCGTGTCTGTTTTACATATACGTACGTAAATTTTTCGTATTAGAAAATAAGTTGTAAATAACGAGTTGCTTTTTTCATAATTTGCGATTTTTAACAATTATCATCATGTCAGCTAACGACGTCTACTGCTGGGCATATAGGCCTCCCCCAAGGATCTCTTTAACGATTGGTCCTGCGCTGTCCACATCCAGCAACTTCCCGCGATCTTGACTAGATCGTCGGTCCACCATGTGTTGTCTCAGAGCGTGCGTCAATTTATTTATGTTATGCGCTTTCTTCGTTATGTCGCATCGTGGAAGTTGCTTAAAACTGTTTTCATGTCTCATATTCTGAAAGTAACTCCTAACTTGCCTAAAATTCGGGTTGAAAGTGGTATATGGTGGCCCTAGGGCCGTTATGAAATTTAAAAAAGGAATAGGAGGGGTCATGTCAAAATCTGTAAAAGCATCTACACACGTTCCGATCCGACAGCCGATTTGGTCTGCTCTTTTTTTTTTATTCACTACGTGGTAGCACTTAGCCTTCATCACACCTGATGATAAGTGGTGATAAGGCTGTAGGTGGAAGCGCACTACTCTTGGAATCCTTAATCACTGAGGAACTGGCTATCTTATCTCTAACTGCCGGAAGACAATAATGCTGTAAACATCATTGCTATGGCGTCAGACTTAGATAAGATGGTGGTAGCTAGCCAGGCGGACTAAGAACAAGTCCTACCACCAACCAAACCGAATACAATATGTACCCCCACTGGGAATCGAACCCGGGACCTCTGGGTCTGAAATCGGTGGTATGAACCACTAGACCACAGAGGCGGTTAAAAGGCGGTTGCTCCCAGACCAAATCTGCGCTACACACGTTCCGATCTGGTCTAGGAGCAGACCAAATCGAAGGTCGAATAGGAACGTGTGTAGAGTCTTTAAGTATCTATTTGGACATTTATTTACCAAAGGTATGCGACTTTGCCTGGGCAAAGGCACAGCCATGTTTTGCTATTATATCAAATAATTAATATCGTAGAATTATTATTTTAATATCTAAAACATTGTTTTTTTAAAGAATGCGTTTTTAGAAACAGATTAAACTAAATAAGTTATTTGTAACATAAAAAATCAGGCTATTAATTTCATGGAATTGCATAGAGTACGGGTCAAACACCAAACAAGACTGTGTGGACTTAGTTTCCCTTGCCTTCCCTAAAACAGAGAAAATGAACAAAAAAGTTATAGTCTATTTTTAGATTATTTCTATTTATTTTTACTTTCCTCATATTCAAAATGAAAAGTAGAGTGTTTACTTCGGGCGTATGGACATCCCTTGCTAAACAATATACTATTATACCACTCTGTGCAAATTCGTTCTGACCTACTGCATACAGGTATGGAGAGGAGCTGGTACCACCCATATGATTCCTCTAGAAAGAGCCAAACGCGCAGTTTAAAAAACAATTTTTAAAAGGCCTGTACGTTTCCCCACTGAGACTGAATATCAGGAATCCCAAGTTATCAGTGAAAGAAGGTTTTATCTTCTCAAGATTGTACTCCGGGCACACAAAGAACAACTGAATTCTGACCTGCTCGAGACTATGTTGCAAAAGCGTTCAGCCAGACTCTCTCTTCCAAAAATTAAGTACTTTTGACAAGCGTTTTCCACAATTTTTGATATATAACAGAGTCAATGGTCAATACGACATTATAAGATTACCCGAGAAGCTTGGCACGAACTCAAAGGAAGACGGAGGACAAAACGGAGGACATTTCTGCATGTGTAGCGTAATTAACAAATCATAATATATTGAAATGTGTTTATTATTATTATTATTATTATTATATTCTTTATTGCACAAATTATATATAACAGTTTACAATGTACAAGTATGTTCGGCAAAGGTGGACTTATCCCTGAAAGAGATCTCTTCCAGTCAACCTAAATGTTGTTGAGAAAATCGTAAAAAGGGTGACACAAAGTGCAACAGAAAAAGAAAATTATAAACATATTTTAGATTCAACTTAAATAAAAAAACACATTAATACCAAAATATATAAAATATACTTACATATATAATTAAAAATAAATACCTACATAGATATACATATAAATACAAATGATCATGTTAATGCGAGAAAGTGTTTATTTTATCTTATTGTAATGATTGTGTTATATTAAATTGTGTTGAGTAATGTTTATGTATTGTATGTAATGTCTTATAAGAAATTGTTAAAATTCATATCTGATATGATGCTACATGATTAACATAAAGTGTTCCATAATATTAAAACTATTATCTCATCTCTAAACTATTATAATAGGTAGGTACCGTATTGTAATCTCATAACAGATAAGTCGTAATATTAAGATTACTACTGTACAGGCCTAGCCTAGTGTGGCATTTTAGCTACAAGAAACCTAATGTAAAAAAAATATTGTGTAATAAAGAATTTATTATTTAATATTATTTATTTACCTTGTAGGGGACCTGCCCACGGAACGACGGGTACGCGGTCGCCATGCGAGACGGCCTTTCCGCCCAACGGCCATCGGTTCTCCGCGCTATGTTTTCCTGCCACTTCAACGATGCAATCCTTCGAGCGATTTCGGTTGTTTTAGTTCTCCTCAGAATCTCATAATTTCTTATTCGAGCAGGGAAATATCAAGCATCGCTCTCTCCATTGCTCGCTGGGACTTAAACCTTCTTCGAGACCCATAGTAAACGACCACGTCTCACTCCCATATGTCATTACTGGCATGGCAATACACACTTGTCAAAGACTTTCGTCTTGAGACATTGAGGTATATCGGAGGCAAATATATGCCGGTTTATACTTAATGGTATTGATAATTATGTAAAATTATAAAAAAATTTTAACGGATTAAAAGAGCACGGATACTGCAAAGATGTTTAGTCTAAGATACGAGAAGGAATTTCTACCCTCGTCTGTTATTTAATAATTAAGTTGAGCACAGAACAGGTGTTGAGTGTGATGTTAATTATAAAATGTTGAATGAAAGGAGAATGCTCAATAAGAAACCAGCTCCCTGATTCACAAACCGTCGGATACGGAATCGGATTCGAATTCTGTGCTTTGTCTTTTGTCTTTGTCTTTTTCTTTTCAACGACCGATTTGGTGCAGTGGTAGGATGCCTGCCTTCTCTGCTAGAGGTCTCGGGTTCGATTCCCGAACAAGACAAATATTTGTGTGCATGAACATGTTTATTTGTCTTGGTCTGGGTGTTATCTATGTATATTAAGTATGTATTTACAAACAAAAAGTATTTAAGTATATATTTATCCGTTATCAAGTTTTCCATGACACGGTTTCTCAATGAAATTTACATGGGCTTAGATAATTGGTGTGATTGTAAAAAGTTATTTATTTTTTATTCTATAGTGAGTGACAGAGAGAGCATACATTCCGCTGTCGGGAGCGATTCCGATGGTTTGTGAATCAGAGGGCTGGGCCCAGGGCAATCGACACAAGTTTATAGGTAAACATGAGTGACTAAAAACGCAAAAGGTTTTTGTTTCGCCTTTATTTTTTTCTCCTCTTAAGTATTTGAAATTGGAAGTCGGTTAAAAATTATACCTCGGTCATGTTAGTCAATAACCTACCAAAAGATTGGATATTCCTATGACTTGGGTGCCTACCATCAACTCCTAATGCGGATTTGTTTAGGACCTAAACTGATCTTGGGCCCCGATCGCGGTAATGAGTCACACCAATGATTTTTGTTATCAGCATATCTAAAAAATATGTAACTCGAGAAAAAAGAATCTGTATTTATTTTTTTCCTATCTTCAAAAATGACTGAGATATTAAACGTTAAAGTACGGCCTCCGAGGAAAATTTGGGTGAACCAATGGCATTAACGTGTGACGTCACGTCGCATTTCCGTATACCTACATAGAATCCTTAGGCTATACAGGATAATTTTTTTATCAGTGCACAAATTTTTAGCATCGACTCAGAATCGATAAGTGAACAACTTTCTCCTAGAAACATGGGTTAAAATACGACAAAAATTTTTGGACTTCCCATACTAATTCGATCACGTGATCAGTCCGATTTGTATGAAAGATCAAAAAAAAATTGTCATATTTCGACCTATGTTTCTAAGAGAAAGTTGTTCACTTGCCGACTCTGAGTCGATCCTAAAAATTTGTGCATTGATAAAAAAATTATCCAGTATAGTTGCGCTCTCACGGTTTCGTAATAAATTTATTTATTTTTCTTATAGTCGATCAATGAAATGTTTAAGAAATTTTGTATTGAGCCCATGTGAAAAAACACCTTCAAATAATGTTTTATTTTCGTGAATAATAAATTATATCAACTTTCGTAATGGCGGGCGGGATTCTGTCAATACATATAGCAACCGTCAAAACAAAATGTACTTACAACCTTAACTGACTTGGTACTTAAATATGCACCCTAAAAACTGACAGCCATTTCGATAATTTATACTGCTAGTGGCGCCTCCACCACTGGGTCAGATAAGTTTGTGGGATAAATGTCTTTCGGTATCGACAGTAGGTGACAGTTTTAGAGTGCGCCTGCGCGCGGTCGAAATTGAATACTAATCATTTACCATAACCTTATAACGAAGAAAATGTACTGTAACTAGCGTCAAAAACGCACGAGTTGCGCGAAGATGGCGCCCAGACGAACTCTATGTAGGTACAGTTAGACGGAAATCACCCGCAACAGCCGCAATCGGAGATGTCATTGCGACATGACGTCATCGCAATAGCGCGCAAGGAAAGCAAATTTTCAAAAGCTGGTGAAACTTTACAACGCTGTATCTTTGGAAATCCTGGCCAGATTTCGATGAAACAAAAACTATTAGTACTTGCACGAGTTCGCGCATTAAATGCAGTAATTTTTATAGTCATATTTTGATGTGTTGGTGTGACTCATTCTATGACGCATTAGTCAAGTGTACGTCAGTTGACGTAAAAAACCGGTTTTGATAACGCGCAGCTTTGACAGTGTGACAACCTTTTCTGTTCCGGTGATAATCTTTGGAACTAAAATCAGTTTTCATACGACAGTCTATTTTGACAGCTAATTTTGTATTGCAAGTGGTTCCTCTGTCACGGATCAGACAGGATTGTGGGACTATAGGTTTGCGAGCGAAAAAATTCTAAATCTATGGGTTTGCGTGACGTGTGCGTCGTTATGTCATTACGAAGTCAAACGTCAAGTCGCAAACTTGATCAAGACGCGCATCGGCCCGCTGCTTCGCTTATTCGTAGGTAGGTACCACGACAGCTATTGCGATCGAGATTCTATTGCATCAAAGACAAGCGATTCAGCGACATTTTACAGCGGCTTAGCTGTCATGCCCAGCAGTGGGCGTCGTACGGCTGAAATGATGATAGCTGTCATGAGCTCTTATTTGACTTATAACTCGGTCGAGCTAACATGACACCTGCAGGTTATACCCGTAGAAGGAATAAGGACACAAATCGTTCATTCAGTTTTTAGAAGGTCATGGTACGAAGTACGAAATAAAGCAATTCATTTTAGGAGTCTATTCTCGAACGCACCAGTTTTGAATCGCTTTCTTTTAATTGATGGTAGGCACCCTGACCTCTGAGGCTCTTCAAACTTCAACGTACACACTAGCTAGACCAATTCTAGAACCTTAGAGGACTGCAATGACATCAAAGGATAAATTTACTATCGGAATTGTCTTGTTACGCAATTACTTCAAGCTCCATCATCATCACTCAAACACCAAATTGTGTTTTGATTCGATCACACTTCCTTTAGGGGAGAGAACACGTGTTAAAATCACTATTTTCCTGTGACTATTGCGTCTTATTACCATACTATTTTATTGTCTAAGTTTGAGTCATTATGTGATTTGTTTTATTCACATCGGGGCAGTAGGTAGGTTAGCCTTCATCACACGTGATGTTAAATTAAGATAAGGCTGAAGGTGGAAGCGCACCACTCCCGGAATCCTCAACCACTGAGGAACTGGATATCTTATTACCTCAAACTGCCGGAACACAACAATGCTGGAAACATCGTTGTTATAACACACTAAGTCGTGGGCCACACTGTGCCTACCATCAACTCTTATTGCGGATTTGTTTAGAACCTAAACTGATCTGCTTCGTTTATTCGTACCACGACAGCTTAATTGCGATTGAGATTCTATTGCGTCAGTGACAAGCGATTCAGCGACATTTCACCATATTTCACAGCCGCTTAGCTGTCATGAACTCTTATTTCACTTATAACTCGGTCGAGCTAAGGTGACACCTGCAGGCTATACCCGTCCCTCTCACTCTCCGGGCATGACAGAATCGAGTGATATCGAGGGGTAGAAGAAATAAGGACACAAATCGTTCGTTCATTCACATCTTCGATCAACAATAACACCTAGTTCGATCGAAGATTCACATTCAGCAATTCATTTGCGATTCAGTTTTTAGAAGGTCATGGTACGAAATAAAAAAATCATTTTAGGAACCTATTCTGGAACGCACCAGTTTTGAATCCAGTTTTGAAAGTTGACGGTAGGCACCCAGTTGAGCGGCTTCTCGCGACACCGCTGCCTGGCAGCCGCGCGCTTATACAAGGCGCAAGCAATGGCTGCACTGTGTTTCGCCACCCGTCACGACAGGCCCAAGCGAAGTGAGCAAGTGGTTCACTGACAATTAATTGGCTATTATGCAATAGGAAAAATGGAGGGTAAACAGTGAAGTATATATGGGTAATTCTCATTGTCACCTGCGTGGTCAATTTTACTGCGTTCTTATGCTGTTGTGGATGAAAATGACCCATCTGATGAGGAGTATAAAGCTCCGTGGCATAATTGTTATGGCGTTCGAGGTTCACAACTGTTACTTATCCAACCATATAGATGCCTTGCCTTGCCATATCCTTGCCTCAGCAGTAGAGACCGGTAGTGGCTGGAAATGCAGATGTCAGATGATGGATAGAATGTTGCATGTTTTCCCGAAGTCTATAGTGCCGTAGTCACAAGACGAATAACAGTTATTTCGTAAGTAGTGACACAAAATGTAAAGGACCACGTAAATTACCATCCCCTCCCCACTCACTAACAGATTTCGAACGTATCTCATTTAATGCTTGCCCGCAGATGAGTTTTAGGTATGGCGACATCCACAGCAGGAATTAGGGTTCATGGGTGTACATTTTCATGAAATTTCAAACAATACACGGTTCATTGCTCCAGGGTAAAGTAGGTAATACTTTAGAAAATCTTAGAAGTTTGGACAGTGAATTTCAAAATGTGAGATGTAATGTTGGTACACAAGTTGTTATTGCAGTTGATGAAGAGTGAAGTTAAGTTTAAACTCCCAGAGTCCATTGTCCTTTATTGTGTCATTTGGTTAGGTTTGTGACCGAACGCTTGATACAGACAACATAGCATCAACCTTGACAGTTGCACTAAAAACTGCACTTATTTCTAAAGCCATAAGGTCGATTTAAGTTAAATATTTACGTATAGTTTTATATCTTGTCTTCTTTACGAGATGTTTGTAGAGCTTACTTACAGCCACGTGAGTTGCTAATACCTATACGTTAAACTTCTTCGATCGATTCTTCGCCTTAAAAACCGACCAAATTAAAGTAAAAGTCTATTGGAAAAATAGTTGATTTTACTTTAACATCATTAGTTCTTAAGAATACTATACTATGTTTTTTGGATGTTAAGTGTTTTTTTATTTTTTATTTTTTTATTCACAACGGTGTAGCACTTAGCCCATCACACCTGTTTTGTTAAGTGGTGATAAGGCTGAAGGTGGAAGCGCACTACTCCCGGAATCCTCAATCACTGAGGAACTGGCTATCTTATCTCTAACTGCCGGAACACAATAACGCTGAAAACATCATTGGCGTCAGACTTAGATAAGACGGTGGTAGCTAGCCAGGCGGACTAAGAACAAGTCCTACCACCAACCAAACCGAATACTATAAGTACCCCCACTGGGAATCGAACCCGGGACCTCTGGGTCTGAAATCGGTGGTGTGAACCACTAGACCACAGAGGCGGTTGTTTTGTTTGTAACAAGCTTTTTACCAGCGCTTCTTTCGTGTCTCCTAACAAACATTGTTCTGTTTTACAACAATCTCGCGTGTTAAAGTAAATAATTCATAATAATGTAAAAATAATTATATTTGCATGCCAGTATCTGGAGAAAAGTGTGTGGCTTCATATACATCTTGTAACATCTTGTATACTTACCACTTTTAAAGCAAATAAAAAATATTCTATTCTATTCTATTCTATTCTATTCCACCAAATCAATAGCTGTTGTATGTGGGTTTGTATGTTCTATATAGTAGCAGGTGTTAAATATTGTTTGCGTTTCAATAAGTTATTAGTAACCGCTCGGCTAATTATGTAACTTATTATCAGTCATGAAACTCATGAATCACGATCACATTCGGCATTTTTATGCAATTATGATTTAATAAACATTCAGCAGCGCAGGACCGATCGTTGTGGAGATCCTTGGGGGAGGCCTATGCCCAGCAGTGGGCGTTGTTCGGCTGACATGATGATGATGATGATGAAACATTCAGCAACCATTTACTGCAGTAATACGAGCAACGATCTTGTCACACATTTTATCAAATCTAGAGCAATGATATTAAGCTAGACAAATAGGTTCCCGGATGAGATGATGAGATTCATCATTACATTTATAACCGGGTCATCATCCAGGAATATTTTATGCAGTGAATGTTTTGCTACGAGATCATGCAAAATTTACTTACTGAAGTGTAAAAACAGTTGAGTGCCTTTAACAAAAGGCTGTTTCCGCACCCAAATCCATGAGAAACCTGCCCACAAACATCGTAAGAGGCACCACGCACCAAAACGCCGGCTATATTAAATAATTACGACCAATATTCGGTTCTGTACGTATCTCCGAACGTGCCAATTTATATATACCAGAGTGCATTATCCAAACCACACAAGTCTGGACTGTATACCCTTGAAATAAGGATCCATCTCGAATTTTTTTGATTGTACACCTGCAGGCCATTTTGGTAAATAAGTTGATGTACCTAAACTTCAAAGTGACCGCTGGCAGAATGCTGCTGAATATGTGGACCCAGTGCGTCACAGTTTGAGGCCCGGGTTCATATCTATTAATAACTGTTGCGATTTGTGTTTGTGTATGTTGTCATACATTGGCTTATATGGCAGATTGTTATCAACGCCACTTAAGGCCTTTTTATCTCCTTATTCCTCTGTAGTTAACAGGGATTATAAAAACTTATGATAAGATTTTGACACTAATAGTGTTTAATAGCACTTCCACAAAAGCCGAAAAGCCTGGTCCTAGTATTTTAACCAGGTTTCCTATTTGTTTTATAATAATTTTTATTTAGAAAATCTACTTTAAAAAAGGTTTTCGTTAAACTTCGAGGCATTCGTGAGATGAAAACATTAAAACAACAAGATCACTCGTATCTATAGACAAGTCAAAGTAATAACTTGAGTATAAGTCATTACTTATGCGACGTTTTAACTGTACTTAAAGCATTATCAGAAAATAAAACACCTCGCAATGTTGCGGAAATGTGACGAACTAAATTGTTCTAAAGAGTTTTGACATTTATAACAATGAATAGGTGAAAGTGGCGCCTCAAGCCAGGTTTGTCATTTTTCTGGTCAGGCTTTACTTAAGTAATAAAATCGGTGACTATTACTTACTCAAGTATTGTTACTTTAATAACAGTTCTTACTTTAGGAAAAATGTGATAGTAAAAAACCACGAGCCCTATAAGTAGCTTTCAGGCGGGATTCGAACCCGCGCCTCCGGGAATCCGGCCCGATGCTCTGACCAACTAAGCTACCGAAAGGCTTACACGACTCGTCGAATTTTGCTATCACTTGTTACGCTGTAGGCCAGCGTTACTTCATCAATGTGAGGAAACCCTCGCATCCGAAAGAAACATTTTTACAAATGTTTAACAATCGATTAAGATGAAACAGCCATATTGAGATTTTATATATATTTTTTTTATGCATTCACAATGCAATTTCGTAAGTTTATGAAAATCCTATACTTACAAAATTGCATTGTGAATGCATAAAAAAAATATAAGTTCTTACTTTGTTTAAATTTTTGTATTGTATAAAAACGGCTGCTTAAGTAATGGCTTATACCAAGTAATAATTTGACTTGTCTATAGATACGAGTGTAAGAGTTTCGTTGTAGTCCTTACTCCTTGTCTTATTCCTTAGGCACGAGGCTGATATCAGTGCCAGTGCTACTGGCACTCTTACATAGCTCTTTCGTCTCTTTTCTACTTGTAAGAGTCCGACCATCCGTGAGTCCACCCTTCCATCAGTCAGTTGGAACAAAACGAATGAATGAATGCGAGATTTCAGAAGCGACTTCTGAAATCTCGCATTCTTAGCTTAGCAATTTTACGAAAACCATTTGGGATGGCAAAAGTACCCAGCAAGGATCTTCTTATATTACGAAGTTTGCAGTAAACTAATGAGAGATATATTTATATGGCATATTCACTACCGCCAATGAAAATTTAGTAAATCCAGCTCGATCAAAAGAATTTTGCTACAGTTCCACTTATCCTCCACACAAGATTCAACTAACTAATTCGAGAATATGCTGTGATAAATAGAAAAGCCAGCCCCAATACCATTTAACCTTAATCCTCAACCAACTGTGCCAACCTACCAACCAACCAACGATTTGGAAGATTAAGTTTATGATCTCGATCGATTTTGATGCGCACACGCTTCGCAAAGGCCGAGGGTCGCAAGGGGGCCATTCCCACGGACCTCGCCGGATGCCCGCGGTCAGAGGGAAGCTGTAGAGATGGGGAATCTGACAGATATCGATACTTTTTTAATCGGTCCAGTAGTTTTTGCATTTACCCATTACATTACAAACAATAAAACAAATCTATCCTCTTTATATTACTAAAGTATAGTACTAGTATATTACTACTCATTGGAACTGTTATACTTTCCATAAGACCGAATTTTAATAGCTGATAAAATCTGACTGTCCAAATCCGAGTCTCGGCAGTGACATCACGACACGAATTAATAACGCTTTTCGTCGTGCACAAAAGGATGCAAACTTTTACAGGATGTTTTAATTTGCATAAACCAAACGATTGGATAACAACACTGTACCATGAATATTAAACAGGTGGGTGATAAGATCTTGAAAGTAAGTAGTTGTTGCTACGGAGATATGACAAATAAACCTTTCGGTGTTTGAATTCATAATTTTATTTTACTAGTCCGCTCGACGAAGTTCTAATCAAGTAGGTTGAAAGTTCCCATATAGTGACAATAAGAAAAATAAAATTAATTCTAACAAAAAGCACGTTAAAAACAAAATTGTTAAACAAACAATATTAGCCGCTGGATGCGGACAGCGCAGGACCTATCGCTGTGGAGATCCTTGGGGGAGGCCTATGCCCAGCAGTGGGCGTCGTTCGGCTGACATGATGAAACAATATTAGTCCTGTTTTAGATCATGATCTAATGCAATCTCAAATCAAATCTTTTAAACTTTACGCCATAACTGTGCGATTGAGTAGCAAGCAAATAAAATTACAAGCTTTTCCATATCGTATACCTAACAATAAAAGGTTCATTTCATTAAAACTTCAGACGCTTCATTAATATTTTTTCACTTCTCATGCTCGTAAAGTTCGTGTTTATGTTGGGTATAGGCTGCATAAAATCACTTTTTATGCTCTAGTGCATAAAGTAAAATCTTCGTCTATGTCACAGACTCTAAGACAAAGGTCATCAGGTAAACAGTCACAGACGCAATTAAACTTCGTTAAATAAACTTGTTGTTTCATTCTGTTTCTTAAATTTTGTACATAATCCATGTTAAATTATTAAATTAATAAAACTAGGCAAAATTAATGAGTTTTCTAAGGAATAAGTATTTCAAGAGTATTATGGACTACGATCTATGCTAAAGTCACTGTGCTGCCAATGCCCGTATAAAAAAAAAGAAAAAGAAGTCTTCCCGCCAATATTGCGAAGTCTTCATTTTTTCTTTTTTGCAATATTGTTATTTATTTTCCTCACACTCGAAGTGAAAAGCAGAGTGTATAACTCGTACATAAAACCCATTTTACCCTCGAATTGACTATCCATCCTCGCCTTACGGCTCGGGTGGATATATACGTCTCGGGTAAAATGGTATGTTTTATGCACTTGTTGTACAATCTACTATTAGTTATACTTTTTGTCCTAACGTCACTTAACGTCAACCAAATCTACATAGGTAATGAGAATATTATGTCGAATTAAAGGTTTATAAATTACTTACAGGTTAGAATATTTGTCACGTAACTTTAAAATCTGAATCAAAATACTAGGCACCTTATGATCTTTAAAATCATTTTATCGTGTAAAATTAGGTTCACATCACTATTGAAGAATACGGTCATTCGCCCTAAACAAATTATTTTTAATTATGTGCCTATTCAATCATTTTATTAGAGGATCACTCAAACAATATTCTTAAACGGGTCGCCATTTTTTTTCCTTTTGCAAATTGAGTACTTGTTTAAAAATGGGTCAAGAAATTTTCGTCCGTCGGCCCCAAGATTTGGGTCAACGTGGAATTTAAAGAATTGGCTTTTATTGATGATGTGAGTACCCATTTTGTTACTGGGCCAATAAAATGGTATAATTTTGAACACGTATGTAGGTACCTACCTTTTTAAAGCTCTTCGATTTCAAGATTATAATATACTACCCCTAGTATAAATAAGTTTATAGAATATACATACTAGTGGCTCTTTGCGGTTTTTCCCGCAAGGTACCCGTTTATGTGGTAATTTCGGGATAATATATAGCTCATATATTATCATACAGGAGAACTAAAACGAACGACATCGCTCGAAGGATTGCTCAGTTGAAGTGGCAGTGGGCGGGACACATAGCGCGGAGAACCGATGGCCGTTGGGGCGGAAAGGTTCTCGAATGGCAACCGCGAACCGGACGACGTTCCGTGGGCAGGCCCCCTTCAAGGTGGACCAACGATCTGGTCAAGGCCGCTGGATGCGGGCAGCGCAGGACCGATCGTTGTGGAGATCCTTGGGGGAGGCCTATGCCCAGCAGTGGGCGTCGTACGGCTGAAATGATGATATAGCCCATGTCGCTCGGGATGAATGTAACTTTCTATTCGTGTTTTTTTTTTCAAAATCGGTCCAGTAGTTAGAGTTTACAAACAAAAAAATACAAATATTTTCTCTTTTTAAATAAGAATGCATTGGTCAGATTTTAAAGTTATATTATAGTTATATAATATTGGTATTTGAAACTTCCACCTTAGAATAACTTTGGGGAAGCTTATTAACGTCACATTATGAGAATACGTCACAAGAAAGTGGCGGGTGACCCATAGTCATTGATGACACAATTTGTCCAGTTATTAATTATTTAGTTAAGGAATACAAACAAACCAATTACTCTCTCCCGTTAATCCTATACGGGCTAAAGGGCGATAAATCTCAATTTCGCATAGAAAAAGAGTAAGTACACCCGCATGCAGTTTGACCCCACGAATGGTCCCAAGGCTAGTGAAGGACAATGATCGCATGAGCGGGCCAGATACTGGCAGCGGTAGAGTAGACACTGCTGCTAACATACTTTTATTAAGTTAGGTAATGTAGAATTGGCATCCATTTGTCAAACACCCGTGACATTACGCAGAGATCTAGGTATCCAGAAAATCTGACTTACAAGCCCCTGTAGACAAGTGGCTTTCTATTAGCAAATTCGCCAGTCGAATAGAAAGAAAATGTATGGGATTGACATTAGCGGTCACGTGACATTTCGTTTGCTTATGTCAATCCCATACATTTTCTTTCTATTCGATTGGCGAATTCGCTAATACAAAGCCACTTGTCTAGGGGGGAGTGTGAGACCTAAAACATCACTCTATTTAAAAAGTTGTGCGGCTATGTTTAACAAATTGCCAAATGATTTTAAAACTCTGCCTGGAATACGATTCCGTAGAACTGTAAAGTTATGGCTTCAGGAACAGTCATTTTATTCTCTTGAAGAGTATTTGAAATGATTGGCCGTAAGTTTTAGTAATTAGGTTAAATTACACTATTGTTTTAATTCTATTTTATATGTATTTTATTATTTCATTGTAATTTAATTCCTACTTATTTGACATTCGCATACTAATGTTAGTGAAGCATGTTTGAACTTTTTATTATTATTTTAACAACAATGTATACCGTGTTTCATGTGAATAAATAAATCTGAATCTGAATCTAAAAAAGGATCAAGGGATCAAAATTGAAAATCAGCATCATGATCCTTGGGCTTGACAAAATGCTGAAGTGACTCCCTTATTGGCTGCAGCCGTAAGACACCGGGTTCATAGAGCAGTTTACCATGTTTTTTTTTAATTGTTTTATTGTATTTGCTGTAGCCAAATAACGCATTCATACATTATTCAAAATACCTAAAATAAAAATTGGGCTTCGCTCGGGCGCAATTGCGAATACTTATTTTGAAATCGTTCCATATAAGTGGCTGTATTTACTTATTGATGAAAACCCCATTAAAATCCGCTGCGAAGTCTGAAAGATCTAAGTATACAGCAGGCGGGAAGCGACTGGTAGCTAGCCCAGCTAGCTGCCAGTCAAGGACTAGAGCCACTTAGGTCCTAGGTGACTCTAGTCCTAAGACAAGCATTTATAGAATGATCATCTGTCTAATGGTCCGTGTTATACGTTATACAAGGCGTAGGGGCGACAAAACAAAAATACCTAACATAAATTTCTGCATAAAAAACACTACATAATAGTTATTTAAATTTTACTTTTCGCATTCACAATGCAATTTTTATTATTGAAAAATTTAAAATGCCCCTATTTAGAAAACCTTCCGTAGCGTAAAGTACTATAATTGGCGCCTTAGACATGCAAGCATCATGCATGCAATCTAACCATGATCTAACCAATCTATATAGAGAATATCGGGTAGCGTCTGAATGGTTCATTTTCATTGGCTAAAATAGTCATGACTGATGGAATTGCATGATGGTTGCATGGCCGTCTAATGTACGCCTAAAGGTACGGTTTCGCGTCTCGTTGATGTTGCCCTTGTTTTCCAGCTATAATGGTTATTTCTTTTTTACAAACTTTTAATTAACTTGCCATGTTAGTTAGTTGGTTTGTTAGTTAGTGGGGGGACAAATCTTGCAAGCTTGATTTGACCCACTTCCCAGTGTCCGATGGAGCTGAAATTTTGTATACAGGTTTGGTTTAGATGACAATACAATATTTAAGTACTTACGGCAGCAAAAACGCTTGTCATGAAAATGAATTTTTACAAAAAACATATTACTTAAGTACAAGCTTTTATTAACCTGCCATTATGTTAGTTAGTTTGTTAGTTAGTTAGTGGGGACAAATCTTGCAAGCTTAATTTTACCGACTTCTCAGTGTCCGATGGAGCTGAAATTTTGTATACAGGTTTTGTTCAGTACACCCCTGCCTAGACCGCGGAATGGCTAGCGCAGTGGAAGCTGGTATTACTATAGACTCCGGACAAATCTTGGTTTCAGCCGGGATGTAACTGAACAATAGGACTGCGATACACAGCGCTTAATCTATATTGTGAAGTAAGGAGGATTTTACATACTGTCTGTGGTCCTGGGCAGTGGAGACAGAGGTGGTGTAAGGGAGCGCGCGCGCTCCTGGGGTCCTTTCTTCGTCTTCTTCTGCAGACCTTACCAATTAGTGACCTCACTCACAACACAAATAACAGCGTTCACAAGACACTGGGCGTTTCAACAATAGATACACAATAACACACGGAGGAGCCTTTTGTCAAGATATATATTGCCCCTGCAACAACACGTGTGATGGATGACTATCCTTCAAAGCATCGCGACCGGCCACTAATCAGGATGGCATCAAAATCGTGGTCGTACAACACGGGATCGGCAGGATAATTTAAGATGTATTCAAAACTCGATATGCCAGGCACATTCAACGCGAGCGATTTTTAACAAATTCAGCAAAATTATTCCGACATTTTTCCAAGAAGAATTCCAATCAAGTGTCACTGTCAACTTCAAGTGACAGCTAATGTCAATTTGACGTGACATTAGAGTTGCGTTCAGAAACGTCGATCTTTTCCGAACATCCCCCCGCCCCGGACCGTCAAGAACGGTACGTCAATCTACGGGTAATCGGGAGAGCCCACTAACTGCTCTCTTCAAAACCGAATCTCGAACCAAAACCTCAGCAAAACGAGGAACTCCGTCAGTTCCGGGGTAGAGTTTAACAATGCGCCCCCTTCGCCAACATAGGGGCGGCAGGTTAGCATCCTTAATCAACACGAGGTCGCCAGTCTGGGGTGGGGTGGTTTTATCTGTCCACTTCACGCGCTGTTGCAGGATATGCAAATACTCCATCGACCAACGTGCCCAGAAGTTTTGGGACATCTGTTTCAAAAGTTGGTATCGCGACAAACGATGGGATCCTACATCCTGAATCGGATATTCAGGCAACGCCAAAAGGGGCTGTCCGATCAAGAAATGACCTGGCGTCAACGCTTCCAGGTCATTCGGGTCCGAAGACAACGGGCACAAGGGTCGCGAGTTGAGGACGGCCTCAATTTTACAAAATACCGTATCAAGTTCCTCAAACGTGAGAATAGTTTCTCCAATCACGCGACGCAAGTGTGTCTTGGCAGCCTTTACACAAGCTTCAAAAATTCCTCCCCAGGTCGGACAAGCTGGAGGGCTAAACTTCCAGATTATCCCACGCCGGGAGAGGGTGGTTCCAATGTCTATTTTATTATCAACAAAAAACTTAACTACTTCCTTAAGATAATTACACGTTCCCTTATAATTAGTACCACAATCGGAACGTATCAATGACGGCAGTCCTCTACGGGAAACAAATCTGCTCAAGGCGGCGACAAAGGCTTCGGTAGACAATTCCGAGACAATTTCCAAATGGACAGCCTTGGTGGACAAACACACAAACACGCACAAGTACGCCTTATAGGTTTTAGCATTACGCAGTCTCGAAGCCTTTACAGTAAAGGGACCGGCGAAGTCGGTGGCGACTCCGGCAAAAGCTCTACATTCCGTGACGCGATCAGCAGGCAAATCACCCATCTGGGGCTGCATGGTCGCGGCCTTCAATCGATAACAAGGCAGGCAACGGAAAACCACAGTGCGAATGGCTCGACGAGCAGACAAAATCCAAAATTCACGCTGCAAAATGGCCAACAAAGCATTACAGCCAGCATGTTGTGCATTCACATGGCGATCTGTTATTATCAGTTGAGTCAAATGTCCGGCTTTAGGTAACAAAAGGGGGTGACGAGCTCCATACGGCAGGTTCGCATTTCGAAGTCTTCCGCCGACTCGCAAAAGCCCACTCTCGTCCAGGAAGGGATTCAATCGCGATACCGCGCCCTTCAACTTGCGACGGCCTAAACGCAAAATTTCAATCTCGGACTCAAAACTATCAGCTTGTACTCTCCGGACCCAAAACAAGAGCGCGTCCCTACGCTCGTCCGGAGTGAGAACCGACGAATCACGCCTCGCGCGTGGGTTTCTGCAATTGTACACAAAACGTCTGATCCAAGCGGTAACACCAAGCAGCTTCTGTAAGGAGCTGTACCGATCCAACAACAAATCCTTTTCCCCGGCGGGGTTAGTCTCCAGGACGCATGCCCGCATATCAGGAACGGCTACGTTCGACAACGCTGGAGAGGGCGGCCACTCCGACTCAGGCCGCATCAACCACTGTGGGCCCCACCAGAGGGGGTGGTTAATTAGGGTTGGGGCTACACAACCCCGAGACGCACAATCCGCGGGATTCATGGTTCCCGGCACGTGTCTCCAAATCAACTCGATGTCGGAATTACAAATCTGCGACACTCGATTGGCCACAAACACGTCCAAGGTGTGCGCCGGAGCCTTCAACCAACAAAGGACGACCTGACTGTCCGTCCAAGCATAAACCTCTTGTATTGCAATAGATCGACCTAAAGTGAGCCATACGTGGTTCAACAAACGCATTAGGAGGGCAGCTCCACACAATTCCAACCTCGGGATCGTATGACGAGTCCGAAGGGGAGCGACTTTGCTTTTCGCTATCACCAGATGCACAGCAACAACTCCGTCAACAGTAACGGTGCGGAGGTACACGGCCGCAGCAAATCCACGTTCGGAGGCATCGGAAAAGCCGTGAAGAGTAACTTTACAATTTTCAGAAGGGAGGAATAGCCTCGGCAAATGCACTTCATTAATCTCGGGGAGGGATGAAACGAAGCTCGACCAATCTCGGAGTAACTCGTCCGAGAGGGGTTCATCCCACGACACACCCGAAGCCCATAACCGTTGCAAGAAACACTTGGCCATAAACAGCACGGGGCAAATCCACCCATTGGGGTCAAAGGTACGTGCGACAGTAGACAATACTAAACGCTTGGTCCAGACTTTCGGTGGTCGTAAATCCACACCATAAGTGAACGTGTCAGAGACCGGTTTGTACTGTACGCCAAGGACGGTCACCACATGGGGATTATCAACATTTTCGAATAGGTGGGGGTCCTGCTGGTGCTCTTCGGGCAAACCTACCAGTACATCAGGCGAGTTGGATATCCATTTCCTCAACTCGTAACCTCCCGACTTCAAAAGGGCGGTGAGTTCGTCTCTCAGGACAATCGCCTCTGAGACAGATGAGGCGCCCGTGCAAATGTCATCCACATAGACGTCACTGGCCAAAATGGCGGAGGCGCGAGGGTATCTCAAGCGCTCCTTCTCGGCCAACTCCAACAAAGAACGAATCGCAACAAACGGGCTCGAAGCCAAACCGTACGTATTCGTATTCAATTCATAAATCAACAAGGGGTCCCTAGGACTCTCTCTCCACAAAATCAATTGGTACCTCCTATCCTCTGGATGGATGACCGTTTGTCTGAACATCATCCGGATGTCAGTCATAAATACAATTTGGTGCCGCCGGAAGTTGGTCAAAATGTCTGAGATCTCCGTGTGCAGCTTGGGACCTACATGCAGACACTGGTTCAAGGACGCTCCAGTAGAGGTGGGAGCCGAACCGTCAAAGACCACCCGAATCTTTCCGGATTTCAAAACGGCGTGGTGCGGCAAAAAGAAGTGCTCAACGGAGCGCCAATCCAAATCGCTCACGGACATGTGCCCTAACTCCTCATACTCCCGCATGAATTCAACATACTTCTGGCGGAAGACCGGATCCTTGCTCATGCGACGCTCCATCGCCACTAGCCTACGTTCCGCTAGCGGTCGGGATTCGCCCAGAGGAGGTCGGCCGGCACGAAAGGGGAGACGGGTGATCAAACGACCAGAGCGGAGGCGACCAGTGTTATTCTGGTAATACAACTCGCATTCATCAGCTACTGGGTCAACCCGCGGGGCTGGTGGAGGTTCCTCAACCTCCCAAAACTTCTGCACCACTTCGGAGAGAGACACATTAAAAACAAGACCGCGATCCTCATCAAGGGAATCCAAAACGCGGCGAGCAGGGCCCATCACAACTGTACCGAGTGTCGTCTGCAGAGCTACCAAGCCATCTGGCTGCAAAACTCGCTTCCCCGTCAACAAAACTCGCCCCAGGACATCGGCTCCAAGGAGAGCATCAATCGGGCCTGGGCGGAAGAAATTTGGATCGGCGAGTGGGGAATCAGACACCAAAGACAACATACTCGGTCCCAAGTCAACTGAAGGTTGACGGCCAACAACTGTGTCCAACACAATCGCCGAGGTCTTAATGCCTGGCGTGGACTTATTACGTGATGTAAATGTGAAGTCAACATGCCCTAACAACCCGGGGACTTTCACATCGCCAACACCTCTCACGCCTTCCGTGTGGGGGTGCACCTTGAGGCCCAACCGCCTAACTAACCAAGATGACACAACACACCCCTGAGCACCGGAATCCAACAAGGCGCGAACTTCCACAAGGTCGCCATTCAATCCCCTGACAAGCACAGAGGCCGTGGGCAACAAAACGGTCTCTGGAGGGGTGGCTACAATCGACCGTAAACACGTTGATTGCTAGTATGTGGGGTCCCCAGACGTCCCCCCATGGTAAGGGGGTCGCTCATAGCGATCCAGTGGGTCCCAATCTCCCACATACTGCCTACGTCCAATTCGCCCGGTATCAGGCGGGTTATATCTCCCGGCCCCTTGAAGACGGGGCGGGCGCCGCTCCAAACGCGGGTATTCGGCGAGCGGCGGCGAGAATCGGTGCCTATCATCCACCGTGTACGTCGCCCCATAGTCGCGGGGGCACGGTGACCGATTTTCAGAGGGGGGGTCCCGGGGACCCCCGGCTGTGCGAGGCTCAACACGTTGCGGGGGGCTTCTACGACCTCCCGCAACGCTCGCAAAATCGAACCCCCTAGTTGGGGACCGATTTCCCATTGGGGGGTCCGTGGGACCCCCGCCCGTGCGAGGCTCAAAACGTCGCGGGGGGCCTCTACGACCTCCGGCAACGCCCGCATAACTCATCCCCATCCTTGGGGATCGGTTTCCCATTGGGGGGTCCCTGGGACCCCCGCCCGTGCGAGGCTCAAAACGTCGCGGGGGGCCTCTACGACCTCCGGCGACGCTCGCATAACTCATCCCCATCCTTGGGGATCGGTTTCCCATTGGGGGGTCCCTGGGACCCCCGCCCGTTTGAGGCTCCAAACGTGGCGGAGAGCGTCTGGGGCCACTCTGGTGGCCACTAGAACTGCTGCGGGATTCAAACACCGCGGGGGGTCCGAGCCCCCCACCCATACGAGGTGATCCTGCAGCGACGCGCTGCGGCGCTCCGCCGCCCTCTGGGCTGTTCATGCAGAGGAGGGGATGGTGGTTGCCCTTACAAAAGCGGCATGGGTGCGCTTGGGTACATTCGCGCTGCATGTGCAGGCCCAAGCACGAGTAGCACCATGTCCGTTGTCGCGCGATCGCTCGACGGCCTTGGACGCGCTGGTCGAGGAACTTATCACAACGGGTCGTGCTGTGACCCGGTTCCCGACAGTACAAGCAGCGGGCGGTCTCCTGGACGGCGGCATAGCGGCCGGGCGCGCGAGGGGCCATACGCCCCCTACGGGGGGGTCCGGTGGGGGATCTACTCTGTGGCACAGGTCGTTCGGGTCCCATAGGACCGGCCAGAGAGGAATTATCTGCCAGTCTACTTTCTCCTTCCAGGAACGTCAAGAGGTCCGAGAAGGGTGGCAGATAAGTCGCACTATCCCCACCATACTGCTGCTCAAAACGGACCTTAACAGAGTCCGGCAACTTTCCCAGGACAATGTGCAGTAACAAAAACGACCACTGCTCCACTGGGAGTTTTAAGTTTTTTAATGCGTTGTATGCCACCAACAGCGGATTTAACAAAGCCACTCTCAAGTGCATCACGCTGGCAACGCGGGGTAAATTCAAAATGGCGGCAACATGGTTGTCCGCCAGACGTCGTACGTTCTGGTACCGACGGGCAATCAAATCCCTAGCAATAGGGTAGTTTTCATCCGAGGGGGCCAAATGTTGCACCGATTCAAGGGCCTCCCCCTCCAAGACGGATAACAAATAAGCCAACTTTTGGCCCTGGGTCAAATCATCCCGGGCATGTACCAGACTATCAAAAATATTCATAAAGCCCTCCCAGTCCTCTAGACGACCAGCAAAACGCCTTAAGTCTAAGGGGGCCAATCTAGCAAAGAGAGGGGGCATACTTTTAGATGTGGCCGGGGACGGGCTCGGTTCATTCTCTCTTGCCACTTGCAAAGGCCGGGCCACCTGAGTAATTCTGTCCGCAAAATCATAACACTGGTCCACATCCAAATCGACTTCTTGTCGCATTTCCACCTCGGCCTCAACAGTCCTTTCCAAAAATAAGGCATACTGCTCATCAACAACAGCCAAACGTATGGGCAGATCTCCGTATCTGTTCAACAAGGCCTCCGTTCTATCCGGTCGATCCAACAACGCGACTGCAGACGCTAACCACCGTAACTCAGAACGTATTTTGGCTTTAGCAGAGGAGGCCGTCATTGTAACGTCACAAATTTATCAACAAAAACAACAAATTCAAAATATTCACTATAACACAAAATCTCCAATATTTTGAGGTTATTGATAACCACAAAATTCCAATATTACAACAACAAAGTATTTATAATGACACAAACTCTTAAATATTTGGAGGTTATCAGAAAACAACAAAACTCAAGTATATAATTACAACTCTAACTCTCAAGAGGTTATAACTTAGACACAAACTAACTTTGACTTTGTAAGTCAAAAGTTATTCAGTTCAAACAAATCACTGACCATTGAAATTCACTTGGATATCAACACAACATACTGTTACACAACAACAAGTTAATTTTAATTATTTCAAAGCACAAGTTTCAATGAGTTTCAATGTGTAAACAATGTCTTAAATCATTTAAGTTTCACTAAGTATTGAGTGCAAACTTATTAGCTAACCTTTTATTAGCTATTATTTAGCAACAAACTTGTCAATATTCACAACTCAAATTTGCTGACAAAACTAAATAATAATTATTATGAACAAAGAAAGGCATCTGTTTACATTTTGGAACCTCAACACATGACAATTAATTACAAGACATGGAACCAATAACAAAGGAATGCCCTTTACTTTTCAAATGCAAGTTAATTACCATTTACAAGTACAAATTAATCTAGTCCGGACCAGACTGGGTCATCAACGCGGCACTGATTAATACAAAGTTTTGGCGTGGGCCTCTCAGGCCTTCAAGCTACGCTCTTGGCTACCAAAAAATGTTCAGTACACCCCTGCCTAGACCGCGGAATGGCTAGCGCAGTGGAAGCTGGTATTACTATAGACTCCGGACAAATCTTGGTTTCAGCCGGGATGTAACTGAACAATAGGACTGCGATACACAGCGCTTAATCTATATTGTGAAGTAAGGAGGATTTTACATACTGTCTGTGGTCCTGGGCAGTGGAGACAGAGGTGGTGTAAGGGAGCGCGCGCGCTCCTGGGGTCCTTTCTTCGTCTTCTTCTGCAGACCTTACCAATTAGTGACCTCACTCACAACACAAATAACAGCGTTCACAAGACACTGGGCGTTTCAACAATAGATACACAATAACACACGGAGGAGCCTTTTGTCAAGATATATATTGCCCCTGCAACAACACGTGTGATGGATGACTATCCTTCAAAGCATCGCGACCGGCCACTAATCAGGATGGCATCAAAATCGTGGTCGTACAACACGGGATCGGCAGGATAATTTAAGATGTATTCAAAACTCGATATGCCAGGCACATTCAACGCGAGCGATTTTTAACAAATTCAGCAAAATTATTCCGACATTTTTCCAAGAAGAATTCCAATCAAGTGTCACTGTCAACTTCAAGTGACAGCTAATGTCAATTTGACGTGACATTAGAGTTGCGTTCAGAAACGTCGATCTTTTCCGAACAGGTTTGGTTTAGATGACAATACAATATTAAAGTACAGTCAGCAAAAAAGCTTGTCATAAAAATGATTTTTTTACTAAAAACTTATTATAAAATCTCTATCGTTGCCAACATCGGATCACCAACAGACTTCACAGCGAACAACAAGAGGGGCGCAGGAAGGATATCATTGGCTCGCGAGGATGAGAGGCCATTTCCTCTCGGAAATTATTAGAGATTAACGGCACTCGCAAGAGAATGCTTATCACGCATGCATGGAAATTAGTCCACACTTTCATACTAAAGTAACTCTGACTAAGGGCGGGGCTGGATGTGGTCTCATGGGGTTTGCCCCATGGCCTTTGATCGCCGAGAGCAGATCCAACCCTAGTCTGCCCTCCTGTCCGGAGAGCTGACATGGCGAATGGCCATGGGAGGAGTGCAACAGTCGCTGATCCCCATGGCAAGTCTAGCTGATTATCCTTCCCGCGGTTGCTGCCTGTTATTGGTCTGGTTCCTCTGAAACAGACGTAACTGAAACGGCTTAGACGTTCCCTCCCGACCTTTCCCATCCTTCCATCCTACCCTAACACCTTACTGCGGGTAATATGTGGTTGGTACTTGCGGCCTCATCATCAAACATGACTGATGGTGAGGGGGGGGGGGGACAACCACCCTCGTGTTTGTGCCGTGCGCGGGGACCCGTACGGGGGGATGAAGGTGTCCTGGTGATTGAGTCGATGGAGTGTAGGTTGTTTAAACATTCCTGAGACAACACATCACTTTGGCCCGGATTTCCTCTCACACGGGAGGCCTAGGACTAGCCATCCAAGGTCAATCGGCTGGGACTTCCCGTCAGAGGGCTGTCAGGCAAGAGTCCTGATATGGTGGGAGTGAACGACGGGCGGGACGACTTGTCTTCCGGCTCTGTTCGGCTCACTTCCTACTATATTGGGGCTCTATATCTTTGCTGTAATTCTGGCGTTTGTGTGCCTTTTGCCGCAGCGTCCCCATTTGAGGGCTCCAAGGAGGGTGGAAAACAGCAAAGACGAACATCATTATCACCAACTCATGGCTACCAAAAACAAAAAACCAAAACCCACGCATACCAAGGCTGCACCTCTGGTGAATAACCCGAGTGTTGCGCCAATCAACATACCGGCAGCTCCTCAGGTGCACAACCCGAGTGTAGCGCCACACAATAACACACCGGCAGCTCCTCGGGTGCAAAACCCGAGTGTAGCGCCACAAAACACACCGGCAGCTCCTCGGGTGCACAACCCAAGTGTAGCGCCGCCAACACAACACAGTTTGGACCTCTCCTCTCTGAAGGCAGCAATGCCGACGACGTCTGTGCCCCAACAGGAGGAATCCGGTTGGAGCACAGTAGTCGTTAAGAAGCAGAAGCCCAAACAGACACCCAACCCGCCTGGCCAATCACGCAAGGCCAAACGAGCGGAGTCCCGATTGGAAGCGAGGAAGGCGCGGCGACAGGCTACGGATGGTAGAAGGCCGCGTGAAGCTGCCGAAGGGACTGCAAAGCCCCGCGATGCTCCCACTAGTGATGCGCTGACTCCTCACGTGGACAACAGTCCTGTCGAGGAGAAAGATGCACCTAAAGGGGCACCATCTGACGCCTCGAAGCCAGCTGCCGACAACGCATCTGAGTCACGCAAACCCGCCAGGCGGGGTAACCGTGGGAAAGGGAATACCGCTACGCCCGCCAAGCCCGTAAAGAGAAATCGCCCCGACGATTCTTTTACTCCGCGAGGCGAGGGCAAGCGTAGTAAGCCCCATCCCACCACCACCAGCTCCATTGCATACGCCGATGCCTTGAAATCGGACCTAAGCGTCGCGATCATGGTGGAGCCCTACCATGACCTTACCAAGGAGCAGGCTGAAGTCGTCAAGAGGCAGGTGGATGGTTTGCTGGACGTGGAGATTTTTGCTCCAAGTTCATCAAACCATCCATATGTCGGACCGGCTTTTAAGGCGAACGCCTTCTATAGTGAGGGCGTCCTTAAATTCTGGTGCAGGGACGACTTCTCGCTCCAGTGGCTCCATCGCACAACTGCGAAAATCGGTTCGCCGCGTCCTGGCACCAAACTGGTTGTCAAGCGACAGCTGGAGATCCCCAAACGCGTCAAGACGGGGCTCTTGGTGCCACAATATGGACCGGACGACACACCAGACCGGGTACGCAGACGCCTCACGTGCCAAAACACCCATCTTAACGTCTCCAACTGGGCTGTTTACCACGCCGAGGAGCAGGAGGAGAAACAATGCCTGTTCCTCGTGCTTGGAATCCCGGAAGAAGACGTTGAGAAACTCAAGGCAAGCGAGCGTAGAGTTTACTACAAGCTGGGTAACATCTACGCCCGCTTCCTTGACAACACATTCACGCCCCCGCCGAACCCCAATGCACCTGGGGAGGTCACTAGTGACCCAGGCAGCGGCACACTCCACCACAGCACACTACAAAGCCCTCCACAACCAACACACACGACCGACGACGCTAAGCCGCCTATAGTCAACCCCAGGGAAGTCCCCCAGGAGGAGGAGGGGATGGGGGTTGACGAAGATGAAAGCGGTGAGAGCGACGTAGACGAGGAGGTTATGTTTGACAGCGACGATGGCGCTGGCAGCACCCCTCAGCAATAACCTCCCCGTCCTCCAAGCCAACCTCCAGCACAGCCAGACTGCAACAGCCACCATACGCAGAATGCTGGAGGTCAATCCCAAGACCGTGGCCCTAATCCAAGAACCGTGGATTAGGAAGGGCAGAATATGCGGTCTAAACAACATCGGAGGTAAGCTACTCCTAGACACCACCACAGACAACCCGCGGACATGTATCTACACACCTAAACACGCAAACACAACCTTAATGACCGAGTTCTGTTCCAGAGACCTGACCACCATCAGGCTCCGTAATGACCCCTCCCCAGGCCTGCCTGACGTGGTGATAGCGTCCGCCTACCTGCCGGGCGACGCGGATGTCCCCACACCTGAACTGGCCGCGCTTGTTCAACACTGCGAGCGCGAGGGACTAGAACTGATCATATCGGCTGACTCCAACGCACACCATGTGCTATGGGGCAGCAAAGAAAACAACACGCGAGGTGAGGAATTCGTTTCTTTTTTACTCGCGACCAATATGAATATAATCAACAGGGGCTCGGAACCGACTTTCGTAACATCACGAGCCCAGACAATCGTTGACATTACTTTAGCAAGTGAACACGCGTCGCATCACATTTCTGATTGGCATGTCTCTGATGAGGCGTCGTGCTCCGATCACCGCTGGATCAAATACAACCTAAATACGACTCTCACACCGCCTAAGCCCCGACGTAATCCACGCAAGATGGACCGACGTAAGTATGAGCTTATGACCGCTGAGAAGCTAAGGTGTCTAGACACACCTACAACTCACGCGGTTAAAGCGGATATTGACAACCACGTTGATCGCTTAACAACAACATTAATCACCAGCTTTGAAGAAACATGCCCACTTTCTACTCCCAGCTCCCGGCCAGACAACAAACATCACTGGTGGGTACCTGACCTGGAGAAATTACGCCGGAAGGTAAGAAAGTTGTTTAACAAAGCAAAGAACTCTAGAGAAGCGCATGACTGGGACGCCTATAAACAAGCCCAATATGACTACAGGAAGCGTATTCGCCTCAGTAAAAGAGAATGCTGGAGACGCTACTGCACCAATATTGAAAGCAACAACGAGACTAACAGAGTGAAAAACATTCTGTGCAGCGAACCAGTTCATAATCTTGGTTTCCTGAAAAAGCCTGACGGAACATACACCAAAACAGACCAAGAGACCTCAGAACTGTTAATGACCACTCACTTCCCAGGATGCCGCATAACGGAAAGTCGCACATGGGAAGGAAAAGAGGAGATTACACCTGTTGAAACCGACTGGATCACCGCCCACAAAGTTGTAAACCCAGAGAAAGTAAGATGGGCAATCAACAGCTTCCTTCCATTCAAATCAGCGGGACTAGACGGAATCTTCCCAGGGCTGATGAGGTGGAGCGACGGAGGTCTCGTTGACCACCTCGTAGCCATTTACAGAAGCTGCCTAGCACACCGCCATATTCCTATGAAATGGAGGGAAGTCAAAGTAGTCTTTATCCCTAAACCCGGCAAAGGAGACTACACTCAACCTAAATCATTCAGACCAATTAGCCTCACATCATTCCTTTTAAAGGTGTTGGAGAGACTAATAGACAGGGAGATAAGGAGCACTGTATTGGTCAGGAACCCCTTAAATCCAAACCAACACGCCTACTCTGCAGGCAAATCAACAGAGTCCGCCCTACATAAGGTGGTTTCTTATATAGAAGACAATCTCAAACACAAAATATCAACACTAGGCACCTTCATCGACATAGAAGGAGCTTTTGACAAAACCAACTTTACCAGCATAAGCCAGGCCCTCTCCAGACATGGTGTCGATCCTACTATTGCCGGGTGGATTGACAGCATGTTAAGAGACAGAGCCATACAAATTACTGTGAATGATACTACCAGAGGAGTAGTAGCCAAAGGATGTCCCCAAGGGGGTGTCCTCTCACCTCTCTTATGGAACATCGTGGTAAATGAGCTGATTAGTAGGCTCAACGACCACAACTTTCTCACAGTAGGCTATGCAGACGACTTGACCATACTCATCAGCGGGCGAGTTGAGAGCGTGATTAGTGACCGAATGAGGTCCGCGCTAAAGGTCGTCGAACAGTGGTGCACTAAACACAATCTAACAGTGAACCCAACAAAGACAGAAATGATCATGTTCACAAACAAACGGAGTCTAGGAAATCTTAAACTCCCAAAACTTTTTAATACCAGTCTTTCCCTAAGCAAGGAAGTCAAGTATCTAGGAGTGATACTAGACAACAAACTCCTCTGGAATAGACACCTCGAAAGCAAACTAAACAAAGCCACAATCATCTTCTGCCAATGCAAAAGACTACTCGGCAAAAGTTGGGGACTATCACCGAAAATAACGATGTGGCTGTATAAAACTGTTATACGTCCCATAATCACATACGGAGCCGTTGCCTGGTGGTCCAAAACGGAGCAAAGCACCGTCATCAACAAGCTGCAGAAGTTCCAAAGATTGGCATGCTCTGCGACAACCGGCTGCATGCGAACCACCCCCACAGCCGCTCTAGAAGTAGCCCTGGATTTAACACCCTTGGATCTGTTTATACAACAGGAAGCCTCCATGGCTGCTATAAGGCTAAAACACCTGGGTCTGTGGTACAATCGAGAGGGTCCTCACTCCACATTGTGGAATGATTTAGTGAAACATGAGTCACTAATCGCTGCCCCATGCGATAGGATACCCAAGCAATACATTTTCGAAAAGAAATACCAAATACAGTTATTTGAAAATGACCGAGATCACTCTGGCATACATGAAGTCCGAATCTATACGGACGGCTCCAAGATGGGGACTGGAACTGGAGCTGGAGTATTCTCACAAGATCTGAATATCAAAATATCACTAGCGCTGGGCCAACACAGTTCGATATTTCAATGCGAATGTGTTGCAATAATAAACGCCGCTACCACGGCCCTGTCTAGAGGTATGAAGGAACTAAACATCCGCATACTGACCGACAGCATGGCCGTCCTAACAGCACTGGAGGCCAACACCATCAACTCCAGTATCGTCTACGAATGCCACAAAGTTTTGGATCGTTTAGCATCCAACAACGGAGTAATCCTACAATGGATTAAAGGGCATAGTGGATCACACGGGAATGACGCCGCCGATGAGCTGGCTAGAATGGGATCCTCCACAATAGTGGCAGGACCTACACCCATTCTGCCACTCCCATTCAGCCAACTGCGCTCATGGGTAAGGCAACGAACTCGTGCTGCACATAATACTCGTTGGGTAGCTCTAACAAGCTGTAGACAGTCTAAGATGGCGATGACTGCAGTCTCGCCGCGTTTGACCTGCAGGCTGCTCAGTCTCAATCGTCCAGACCTCCGGATAGTTGTTGGTACACTTACAGGTCACCTTACCTTAAACCGACAACTATTTATTATGAATGCGACAGACAGTCCTCTATGTAGAGGTTGCCTGAACGCAGAGGAAACTGCCGCCCACGTGATCCTGGAGTGCGTAGGTTTGGCCGCACAACGAACAGAAATCCTCACAGAGGTGAGGTCGCTCCTAGAAGCCTGTGAACGCCCCAGGAGGCTTCTGCGCTTCTGGAAGGAGCTAGGATGGCTCGACTAGCCATGTTCACGCATAACGGACCAAATATGAGTCTAAATGCGGAAAACTGTCAACACCAAATACCAAATACCAAACTCTGACTGTTACTTTTTACGCCACCACAGGAAACTATAATGATGAAATTCGGCAAAAAAACAACGGGCTGCCTCCGGGAGTGCCGGCAGAAGTGAAAAGGGCTCCCTAGACTTTTTCACAAAAAAAGGAATTTGACAAAAAAAAAGAAAAAAATACGGACTGAATTTGAACCAAGGTCTTTTGGCTTCAATGCCGCGCGTTTTCTATAACAACTTTGGAAACGGTGGCGAAATTTGCCTTCGTGTTCTAATAAAATTGTAACAGTCTTTCGATCGGGTCACGTGTCCGTCTTACGAATTTTCGATCTGTGTCAGTGTCCCTGACGCAAGTTTAACGTTTTTTTACCCATCACAAAAAGTGCACAACGCCCCGCTATAGAAGTTTTCACTTCAAAAACCAATCACAACTACATAATATCTTAATAGTATATATTATGATACAAGTGAGCTTAGGTTGCTCATTATACACGAGGCTGGGCGTATATCAGCCGAGTGTCTAGTGAGTAAGTTGCTCACGAGTTTCATACGCACTTTTTCAACACACTTGCGAGGAAAAACAAACATTTATTGCATACATATTGTATTAACCTAATATTAACTAAGGGAAAAAGCGCGCAAGTTCTCTCCTCTCTTCCTCAAATGTGAGGTGATTGATTACATACAGCCATACAGCCTACTCCAAAATAATTAAGTATAATAATAGTGATAAAATGCAAATGTTTTATAACAAATTATTGTGAATTATAAATAATTTGATAGTAATATACTTAATTATGTTTTTTGTCTTATTTAGGGACACATTTATTTATTCTAAAAACGTAAATGGATTTTCAGCCGTATAAAACCTCTTTGTTGTTACAAAAAAAGAACTGTATCTATTACCCGCTGAAATTGAAAATGCTCTGTTGACTCGCATATAACTTGCAGTTAGGTACTAACTTAACTTTGTAGGGATACTGTATTACCCGGTTAAATTGAAAAGTCTCTGTTTACTCGCATATAATTTGCAGTTAGGTACTTACTTAACTTTGTAGGGATAATTCTATTACGCAACTAGTACTGTAATATTATTATGCACACCTGGGTTATAGTTCGGTTTATGGCCCTAAGATCGATGTAATAAGGCTCACTTTATGAGCAAGTGTGTTGAAAAGTAAATAACTAGCAACATTGTGGCCGCAACATTACTAATGCCAAAACTGCTGGTTAGTGAAACCTCGATTGTCAGTCTGAGCATTCTCAGTACTCCCTTATTCAACCCCTACAAGAAAGAGGTAGGTAAGTAGGAGAGAGGAAGAAGCATGCCACGCATTCGTATAGAATCAAGTGCGGATTCAAGAACAGTCACGTAAAGGTTTGAACCGGGTGTCGTACGACAACTGCAAGCGTCGACGCTCGATTTCATACAAAACAAAGAAACATCAACATTTAAAATCTCAATTTTTCCTATAAAGAAACATCAACTAGAATCTAGTTAGTATGGCGGCGAACCGATACCTTAACACGTGCTTTGACAATATAAAGAAATCCAAAATTTTCTAAAAGGAAAATGTTTGGACTTCTGATATTTTGAGCAAAGGGGGTCTCGGCGCGCGCTACACCCTATATACTTCCTACTTCTAACCTTTCTTGCGTTCGCTCTTGGCCTATTTCCACGGGTGGTCTGGCTTAACCCTAAATAAAGCGATGTGGGCGGTATGCGGGTCCCACACTTCCGATACCCGCCAATGGGTTAAGTGACAGAAAAACTGATGAATAAGTAGATAGGGTTAAGTAAACACGGTATGATGGATTTGTATTGTGGTGTCACTTCTATGATCTGAATCTGAAGGTGTCACAGTAGTCTCACAGACGACTGGTCATACGCCATTTTAAGCGCCCCAGTGATCTAGTGGTACATACCAGCGGTATCAGACCCAGTGGTCCCGGGTTCGATTCCCAGTTGGGGTACATTACATATTGTATTCGGTTTGTGGTAGGGCTTGTTCAAAGTCCTCCTGGCTAGCTACCTTATCTAAGTCTGACGCCTGATGTTTTCAGCATTATTAGTTCCGGCAGTTAGGTAAGATAAGATAAAAAATAAAAATAAAATAAATAACCTCATACATTCACACCAATTGGGTGTTTGACTGTTGTTGAAATGTAGATATTTAATTATGACAATCAAAAATATAACATTATTGAATAACAATTGTGAAAAAAAATTCAATAATGTATTTATAACAAGCGAATTATGAGCTACTTAATTTTGACTCTAGCTATCTCTTTCTAAAACGAAATTTTCAATGACGAGAGTATGGCACTATAGAAATGTGACGTCACGTTTCTATAGCGCTTTCCTTGTCTAATTTGAAAGTTTGATGCTCTATATCGCTGAAAGTATGCAAGATATTTGAAAATGAAACGCAACCATAAATTATTTGACAGACAGACACACAATAAACTTGTCGTGTATTGTACCTAGGTACCTAAATAGATTTTCAAATTAAATTGTGTATTTTTTTTCTATCAGTGTCTGGGTTCTGTCTGGAAGTCCAGGAATATGCACAAAACTTAAATCATACAAAGTGAAAGTACTATCAGTAGTATTCTTACCCTATTTCACCCAACACCAACTTTATACAAAATATTTCATTTAAAGGACATATTATTTATATTACTAACACTAGGTAATTCAAACATGAAACAAATTATTTTCTTTAGTTCTTCACTCTACAAAACAAAAGAAAGGTGATAAAAATAATCGGTTTGCCCGTACTCGGTACCCGGTCCAGTACCCGTCAATAAATATCGACATCGACCTTTGCAACGAGAAAATCGGCCAATTTCGGCTTTGTAGAGACGGAGAGAGATCTCTGACACACTTGAACCACAGCTTGAACACCGCTTGACCTAGAGACAATATGCCAATAACTTTAATAGTTTGGCAGGTCTGTTACGGTATCTCCTCAGGGTCATCAGTTTTTCCTATGAGTAGGCATCAAACCCTACCCATGTTCAAATTTCAGGTCTCTAACTTTATGGGGAAGTAGGTACTAGTTCTATTTTGATGATCAGTGAGTCAGTGACGAATTAGCTTTTGCATAACTTCGAAAAAAATGAGCTATAAACTTGAAATTTTGGGGTTTTAGACTTTACAATAAGAATTTAATTTTAGCGTAGGTACTAATCCTATCCATAGATCCTTAAATAGAGCTCTGAAAATACGCTGAAATGGTTCCAGTAAATGATGGTACGGCAGTGTTTGCTTCGCACTCGACTTGACTCATTTGATAAATTGACATTAAAATCTCAAACGTTACCTATCTTTCAAGGAAATCCAGATAAACTACATGGAGTCTTGCTTTAAAATATAAAACGACAAGATGATGTTTTAGAAGCTTCACTAAGTATACTGTCAACCAATTACACTATGCTCATGGTCCTTGAGACGTAAATTAGCATTGAATGCCAAAATGGAAGCTCAGACATTTGCACATAATGAGACGACCGCGTAGATTATTATAGATACCTGCCATTTCTAATTAAACAATGTCGAACAATATGCCTTGTGTTCGTTCCAGGGAATCTGATAAGAATTACGCTACAGTGTTATGAAAAAAAAAAAAAAAAAATTAAAAATCTTTTAGTTAAGTTTACTGTTTAAGATAATACCTACAGCAATTGTAAACTTCAAAAAGCTACACCGGCTGCCATTAGTTCGCCAACCCTAGGGCGAGAGACCGGAGAAGAACCGGCAAGAAACTCGTCAATGGTGATTTTTTTCTACATGTTTTATTTCATACAGGGTCGTGAAATGAAAATTAAATTAAAAAAATAAGAAGTCTAAAAAGAAAAGAAAAAATGTTTGAGAATGTGCAAGCAGCGCTCTTTCATATGATACCCCTTAAGCTCTAGTAGCTCCACTTCGAAATTTTAAAAACACCTTTCGGTCCCGCTTGCAAAAAAAAATTTTTTGTTTCTCTCTTATTCGAAAAGTAATTAGGCAAACGTCATCTAGAGCTGTTCCAAATTTCAAGATGATAGCATTAGTAGTTCTCGAGATATCCAGCTGTGACAGATAGACGGGCAGACAGACTAGGTCACACCATAAGGGTTCCTTTTTACCATTTTGGTACGAAACCTTAAAAATGTAGGTATGTATTAGTGTCGATATATGTTATTTGAAGCTACAAAAACAAAGTTTGCGCCTTTGCTTTAACTACCTATATTATAATAAAGCAAGTCGCAATAATAAAAAATATCATTAAATATCTCTTTAAAAAAACGATAACAAAATATAAAAACTGCATTCTGGATTTACCGTTCAATTGTTTTGCAAACTTTAATAAATGTTCCGAGAAATTATACTTATCTTAATTCGAACTCAAACGTGTTGTTATCGGCTCTCTATTATTATTGCGCTATAAATTGCCCTGTTTGACATATGTTGGCTACAAACTGACAGACAGACAACAAATGTATTATAATTAATTGAAAAACCGCTTGTTGCCACTCAATTTATTGTATTCAATTTGTTGTTCTCCCAGTCAGATGCATTGTATAGAGATAAGCATTGTTTCTATAAGTACTACTATCTACTATTATAAAGGGGAAAGATTTGACTGTTTGTTTGTTTGCATCGAATAGGCTCTGAAACTACTGTATCGATTTAGAACATTCTTAGAAAGCTACAGTCTTTCCGAGTGACATAGGCTATATTGTATCCCGATATTCCCACGGGAACGGGTACCACGCGGGTAAAACCGCGAGGATGCGCTAGTTATTATATGTAGGGGAAAGAAAAAAGTAGATATAGATAATTATTCAGTGTGTGTGAGAGTTAGGATATAAATAATGTGCTTTTATCGTAACTCCACACGAAATAAGGAAGTCAAAAGTCATCGAAAGAGTTTTTATAAATTTAAAAAAATTATGTTACTTCAGCGCTAATATTTTTTCCCTATAGCTTCAGGCCTCTACACGGGTTAAGCCGCCGGGATTGTTTTGCGACGATTATGAATGAGAACAAGCCAAAGCGGTCTGAACACAACAATGCTGAAAACATCGTTGTTATGACGTCAACCTTAGATAAGATGGTGGTAGCTAGCCAGGCAGACTTTCAAAAAGCCCTACCACCAACCAAACCGAATACAATATGTACCTACCCCCACTGGAAATTAAACCCGGGACCTTTGGTCTTTTTTTTTTTTTTTTGTTTATAGTGAGGTCAAATACAGTCTTTTCGTATACCGCTAACGGCATGTTGGACTCAGTCAGACAAGGTCTGTCTCTCGCCGCGCCCAGCCCTCCCGCCAAGCCTAATAGGTTTCGCGTCAGGGCTGGGCGGTTCTAGCCCCTGCCCCGCCCCCTGACGACCTCAAAAGCTCGACAGGAGGCGGGGCAGGAGGAGAGAGCCTCTTCTCAATCTCCCCATAAGGTTACCCACTCCGGGTGGGCTTACCAGATGGGGCGGTTGAGAGTAGGCAGGGACCTCTTGGTCTGGAATCGGTGGTGTGAACCACTAGGCCACAGAGGCGGTTGATACAAACGCAAACCAACTGCTCTGCAGGAAAAAGGGCGCTTATTTTTTTCATCCACAACAGGGTAGCACTTAGCCTTCATCACTCCTAATGTTAAGTGATGATAAGGCATTCAAAAAAGGTTCTTGCGGCATCTAAGATTCTCCAATGGCATCTTAAAGAGGAAGTTACCATCATATACTAAACGGCTAGCTTATTTCAGTATGCGTTCCCTGGAAGAGCGTCGAAAATTACTTGACCTGACTTTTGCACATAAAATTCTTAACCACAAAATCGATTGCCCCCAACTTCTTACTAATTTTAAACTACGAGCGCCGGCTAGATACCCGCGAAATAGAATAACCCCTCTTTGCCCACCGCTTCGGAAAACGAAAAATGGTTCTAATTCGCCCATCCCTAGACTATGCAAATTGGTGAATGAATATAGCGACCTGCTTGATATTAACTCTGACCCAAACTACATTCCATACGTCTTGATCCAAACAAGATACTGTGATTGCTATTATCCTCTGTAATATGTAAGGTAATTATTATATTATATACAGGGCGTCCCAAAACTATGCCACATTGAGGGAAAGTACCTTAAATACTGAAGATATAATTTTTTACTGAAAGGAGGCTTCATTTTTATTTCAAAAAGAAAACGAACTGCATTCAAAGAATTTTGAATAATCACCTGTCTGAACTGGGAATCGAACCTATTGAATGTAAAAAAAATATATCATTAATTTTATTGTACCGATCGAAAGGCTCAATTATACCTTAGCATTTCTTCTTAGTAACATAGTATCTTAAATAAAAGGAAGACTACGAAATTTAACATTTAATGTTGAATAACAAGTTTGAGCAACGAACGTTATGGGTTGCCTTTTCTATGAATGTTGTGCTCAAAACTTTAACATTTTAATGTATTACTAATGAGTTAAGATTGAAGCAAATACCTAATTTGATAATTATCCTGTCATAAGTGCTTGATAAAGTTATAGTGTGTTAAGTAAGACCACCTCGATTGGTTTAAAAATGTTTGAATAATTTGGTGCGGACTATTCCGCTGTGTAAGCCACAGTTCCGTGGGACGCCCCCAGGGCGTCGGTAGCATAGACCGCACCAAATACTGTAGATAGAAAATTTTATTGAACTTTATTTTTATTTAAATAACTAGGTATTCGAACTGCATTTTGCAGTTGCTGCAAACTTTTTTAAACTAATCGAGGTGGTGTTACTTATTACATTATCAAACACTTATGATAGGGAAATTAGTTATAATTGCTCCAATCTTCACTCATTAGTAATACATTGAAATGTTAAAGTTTTGATCACGTATTCATAGAAAAGGCAATCCATAACGTTGCACAAACTTGTTGTTCAACATTAAATGTTAAATTTCGTAATCTTCCTTTTATTTAAGATACTATGTTATGTTACTTAGAAGAAATGCTAAGGTATAATCCAGCCTTTCGATCGGTATAATAAAATTAATGAAATATTTCTTTTACATTTAGCAGGTTCGATTCCCAGTTCAGACAGGTGATTATTCAAAATTCTTAGAAGGCAGTTCGTTTTCTTTCTAAAATAAAAATGAAGTCTCCTTTCAGTAAGATTTTATATCTTCAGTATTTAAGGTACTTTCCCTCCATGTGACATAGTTTTGGGACGCCCTGTATTTTGGTAAGGTATTATGATCACGCACAATTGGGATGACCATCTACTGTGTTCCACAGTTTAATGAAACGGATGTTTCTCATGCAAAATTAAGTTACGAGCTAGTCCTACCTTTAACTAGAAGATACTGTTCGTAATCCAGGGGGGCTGATCGCTGTCTCGCCGGCGCGCGCGCCTGGCAAAACGATCTTCACACAACCCCCGATGGGAAACTCTTATAGCTAACACTCTTATAACTACACAATGCCCTAATAGACAGCTAAAACTTTCCCGGCGCTTTTCAAGGCGAACACAAACGGGTCACAAGTCCGTACCCCGACCGGTGCACTAGTAGGTGCAAAAACTCGAAATCTCGGTCACAATACGGGTAGGTTTCCTGGCGCGGCACGTCGCTACAGGAACACACAACCTCGCCTCCCGAAGGCTTACGGCGAACTACGAATGGATCCTACGCCGGCCCGAGCGCGTTGTCCCGTGACCTTGACAATGACAACTGCCCGCTCGCAAGCGCGCGTGAACATCCCCCCGTCCCGGACAGTAGCAAACTGTCCGCCAACTCAATCTAAGGGTAGGCGAGAGAGGGTAGCGATCGCTCGCTTCAAAACAGAGTCCCCCACCAGGACCTCGGCAAACCTGGGCACACCATCCGACCCCGGATGAAGCTGAACAATGCGTCCTAAACGCCAGCGGAGGGGCGGCAGGTTTGGATCCTTTACCAACACGAGGTCTCCGGTCTTGGGTGGGGTCGTCCTATCTGACCACTTAACGCGTTGCTGCAAAATGTGCAAATACTCCAGATGCCAACGGCGCCAAAAACTCTGCGTAAGCTGCTGGAGCAATTCAAATCGCGAGAGCCGTCCGGAGGGCACTTCGGAATAAGGATATTCCGGCAAGGCGTTAAGCGGTCTGCCAATCAAAAAATGGCCCGGCGTAAGGGCCTCTAAATCATTCGCGTCCGAAGACAACGGACACAACGGACGCGAGTTGAGGACCGCCTCAACCTTACAAAATACGGTCGCGAGTTCCTCAAACGTGAGGACCGTCTCCCCAATAACGCGACGAAGGTGAGTTTTAGCGGCCTTTACAGTTGCTTCAAAAATCCCTCCCCAGTGGGGGCAGGATGGCGGGGAGTACTGCCATCGTACCCCTCTGCGAGAGAGTGTGGATCCGATCTCAAAATTATTCCTATCCAAAAATTCACAAACTTCCTTTAAATACCTATCGGTGCCCTTGAAATTGGTTCCACAATCGGACCTGATTAACGACGGCATTCCGCGGCGAGACACAAAACGATTCAACGTGGCTACAAAGGCTTCTGTGGTGAGGGCACTAACCACCTCCAGGTGGACCGCTTTAGTGGCCAAACAAACAAATACACACAAGTAAGCCTTTTCCGTTCTAGCATTACGACACCGCGATGTCTTAACGGTAAATGGCCCCGCAAAATCCGTTCCAACTCCTGAGAAGGGCATCGATTCGTTCACTCGATCGGCAGGCAAATCACCCATCTGGGGCTGCATCGTATCGGCGCGCAAACGATAACACGGGAGACAACGAAAAATAACGGATCGGATTATTCTCCGCGCTGACAAAATCCAGAACTCTCGTTGGAGGAGCGCGGTCAAAGCATTACAACCGGCATGAGCATTCTTTACATGTCGGTCTGTAATCAACAGTCTAACTAACGGTCCATCCTTGGGGAGCAACAAAGGGTGGCGTGATCCGTACGGCAGGTTGGCATGTCTGAGCCTACCTCCGACACGCAGCAATCCGGTACTGTCCAAGAAGGGATTCAACCGCACCAAGGGTCCCTTCAACTTGGACTTACTTGAGCGCAGGGCTTTCAGCTCCGGTTCAAACTCTCGCTGTTGCGTCACTCGCAACCAATGCAACAGAGCGTCTTGCCGCTCTTGTGGGGCGAGGACCGGAGACAACGATTTCTCCTGAGGCTGGCGACAATTTCGCACAAAGCGCCTCATCCAAGCAGTCACGCCGAGCAACTTATCCAGAGAACTGTAGCGGTCTAACAAAAACTCCATCTGCGGAGCCGCCACCGTCTCCACGGCGTGAACACGCATGCCTAGGTCTGGGACTCTGGCCACAGCCGGGGTGGCAGGCCATGAGCGCTCAGGCCGTAACAACCATGATGGACTCCACCATAGGTGGTGGTCCACTAACTCAGGCGCCTCGCAGCCGCGGGAGGCACAATCTGCGGGGTTCAGTTCGCCCGGTACGTGGCGCCAAATCAACGGGGCCTTTGAAGTCTGAATTTGTGAGACCCGGTTGGCCACAAAAACCTCAAGGGTGTGGACTGAACTCTTCAGCCAACAAAGGACGACCTGGCTGTCAGGCCACGCAAATATCGACCCCAAGTCGACACCGTTTCCCAAGGTGTCGGCAACATGATTGAGTAGCCGTACTAAGAGAGTGGCGCCGGACAACTCCAACTTCGGAATGGTTAGCCTAGTCCGAAGGGGGGCGACCTTACTCTTGGCCGTAACTAAGTGTACGGCGACAACGCCTGCTGCATCCACCGTTCGGATGTAAACGGCTGCCGCGTATCCGCTTTCGGACGCGTCACAAAAGCCGTGCAGGGAGGCTTTAAACTTTCCCGAAGGCAGCATTTGCCTCGGTGTACAAACCCGATTGACGTCGGGTAGGGATGACACGAACCTCACCCACTCTCGTAGGAGGCTACCAGAGAGGGGCTCATCCCATGACAATTCCGCAGCCCAGAGCTCCTGTAGGAAGCACTTCATCGAAAACACTACAGGGCTGAGCCAACCGTTCGGATCAAAGGTACGGGCTACAGTAGACAGCACCGTGCGTTTAGTCCAGACCTTTGGGTCTGGCAGTTCCAATCTATATGTGAACAAATCCGGGACTGGTCGATACTGGACTCCCAAAACAGACAGCATGTCTGGAGTCTCCGGATTTTTAAAGAGGAGCGGCTCTTGCTGGTGGTCCTTAGGCAAATCTGCCAATAGGTCCGGTGAGTTAGACAGCCACTTCCGCAACTCATAGCCACCAGCCCTCAAGAGCGCAATCAGCTCATCACGTAAGACGAGAGCCTCATCTAAGCTCGAGGCCCCCGTGCAGATATCGTCGACAAATAAGGCCCCCCCCTCAATAAGAGCAGATGCCCGGGGATAGCGTAGCCGTTCGCGCTCTGCGAGCTCCAAAAGCGAACGGATCGCCATCATCTCGACCTCAAACCATAAGTGTTGGTGTTCAGCTCGTAAGCCAACATCGGATCCTGGGGATCCTCACGCCAAAGGATGAGCTGGTATCGTCTATCCTCCGGGTGAATCACGGTCTGTCTGAACATCATGCGGATATCGGCCACAAAGACGACAGCGTGCCGGCGGAAGTTGGTCAAAACATCACAGACATCGTGATGCAACTTCGGCCCCGCATGCAGACACTGATTCAACGACACTCCGGTTGACGTGGGCGCTGAACCATCAAAGACCACGCGGATCTTCCCATTGGAAGTCTTCAAAACAGCGTGGTGTGGCAGGAAGTAATGTTCCACATTACGCCAGTCCAACTGCGAGATGGACATGTGCCCAAGGTCCAAATACTCCCGCATGAAGTCTATATACTTCTCCTTGAATGCGGGATCCCTGGCCATCCTACGCTCCATGGACAACAATCTCTTCTCGGCCATCGGCCGGGAGCTCCCTAAAGGAGGGCGAACCGCCAAGAAGGGCAAGCGGGTAATCAAGCGACCCGAGAGGAGGCGCCCAGTGTTGTTCTGGTAGAACAATTCGCACTCCTCGGCTAACGGATCCAACCGCTTGGCAGTGGGAGGTTCCTCCACCTCCCAAAACTTTTGGAGAACGTCGGACAAAGTAGAGCCGACAATGGTCTGGCGGTCTACCGACGGGGTCTCTGGTGTCTGTGGTACCTTCCCCATCACCACATGACCCAGCGACGAGGACAAGGCGACAAGATCGGCTGTCTGCAAAACTCGCTTGCTTCCACACAGTACACGACCGAGGACATCCGCACCAATCAACAAGTGTATTGGGCCCGGTCGGTGGAAGGAAGGATCAGCCAAAGCCAGTCCAGACGTCAGCTCAATCGTGGATGGCGGCACTCGCACTTGCGGGAGTGGTCCAACCACCTTATCAAAAACTATCGCCGAAGCACCGATCTTCGGCCTTGGCGTGAAGTGGGGGGAGAAGGAGAACTCAACTCGACCAATCGGATCAGGGATCCGCGAGTCTCCCACCCCCCGTACCGCTTCGTGATGCGGCACAAGCAAAAGACCCAGCTGTCGGACAAGCCACCTGGACATTATGCACCCCTGGGCACCTGAGTCCAAAAGGGCACGCACCGTTACAACATTGCCCTTAGGTCCCCAAACATTCACGGAGGCTGTTGGCAACAGCACAAGCTCCGGAGGGGTGGTTGGGTCCGACAGGGGCGCCATTAAAAATTTTGGGGGGGTACTTGTCCCCCTCGCGCCTGAGTCGGCGCGCCAAATGTGGGACGCTCGTACCGGGCGAGCGGGTCCCAATCGGGTACATACTGGCCCCGACCAACAGCACTCCTAGGTGCAGGGTAATACCCGTGTGGGGCGTGCCTCGGTACATAGTACCCCAATCGAGGCCTCTCCATTAGGGGGGGGGGAGTAGCAAGTAGGGCCCGTGCCCATCGCCACCGTGGCGTACTCTTGTGGTACCCCCCTACCCCCGCCCGTGGCGGGGGCGCCGACTGCATGTGTCCCCCCAAACACCTACAGCACCATTGGCGCTGTCTAGCAACGGCCCTCCGTCCCTCTGGGCGGAGGCCTCTAAATTTGGCACATTCGTGCACCACGTGCCTATCTCCCCTGCAATACCTGCACCGCTCACTCGGTGCGGGGGGAGGGGACTGCTGGAAGGCAGCATACCGGTTGGTCGGGCGACGGGGCTGTTCCCTCGCCGCCACCATACGACCAACACCTGGAACCGGGGCGGGCTCCAGGTGGTCCGTCACCCTACATTCGTCCTCCAAAAAACGAAGGAGGTCCGCGAAGGGCGGGAGATACGAGGCGCTGTCGCCTCCGTACCTCTGCTCGAAACGCCCCTTCATTTCAGCGGGCAATTTGGCGAGGACTATGTGCAGCAGTACAAAGGACCACTGATCCACCGGCAGGTCCAATCGCCTTAGGGAGTTGACCGCTGACAGTAGCGGGTTCAGCAACTCCCTCCGTAACAGGTGTACCCGCGTGATTCGCGGGAGGGCCAAAATCGTGGCCACGTGGGTGTCCGCCAGTAACCGGACATTCTGGTACCTGCTAACCAGAAGCTGGCGAGCCACCTGGTAGTTGTCGTCGCTGATGAGCAGGTGCTGGATTACCGCGCTGGCCTCTCCTCGCAGGGAGGAGCGCAAATAGGCCAACTTCTCACTAGGGGATAAGTCCCGTCGTGAATCCACTAAGCTGTCAAACAGGTTAATGAAGCCCATCCAGGCTGACAGATCCCCATTAAAAGTGGGAATCTCCAAAGTAGGCAATCGGCCTAGCAACGCCGTCGGGGTAGGTTTGACCTCCCCGCTCAAAACCGGCTCCCCCTTCCGAACAGCCAGGGCCCTCTCAGCCGCCTCCGTGAACTGGTCAGCCAGCTCATAGGCCTGGGCTACATCCTGCTCCAGCTGTTCCGACACGGCATCATCAGCTGGGGGGTTTTCCAAATAATACGCGCGACACTCCATGGCGTGGCGCTCCAGGTCTTGCAGCCGAGCTGCCAGCCCGCCATACCGAGCTAGCAACGCGCCTACCCGGTCGGCTCGGTCTATTAATGTGACCGCACAAGCAAGCCAACGCAAAACTCCTTGGATGCCAGCCCTGGATACGGCGAGCGGATTCGTAGGAGCCATTTATACTCCGTTTAATAAACAAAGCAAACAAAGAATTATAAAAGTGGTAAACATCAACAAAAAAAAACAATAGAAATAGGTCGCGTCACGATAATATAAAACACAATTAAAATTCGGACGACATACACGGACCCTACTATTTTCATAAATTATTAACAACTTACCAATTTCAAGGGCTAACAATATAACGGTATAAACAAAACGTATAGGATTAACGGTATGGCATACACGGCACGGCCAAGTCAACCTCGCAAATCAACTACTAAACCGTTATCAACAAACAAAAACAAAACTATTTTTAATAATAATACTCGTAATTTAATACTACTAATAATTAAAACTAGTTCCACTTTTTTAACTAGGCAAGCGGACTCGGAACAAACACTAGTATGTGGTACTAATAAACAACACTTTCGAACGAAACTATTCGTCAAATAAATCCGGACACACAAAAAAAAATATACACATCTAGGCGAGTAAACTCGTATCAAATCACTAGTATGTGGTACTAATAAACACACTTTCGAACGAAACTATTCGTCAAATAAATCCGGACACACAAAAAAAAATATACACATCTAGGCGAGTAAACTCGTATCAAATCACTAGTATGTGACAACAATTATATAAGTGTCTATCTATTATCGGATCCACCAAGTGAGAAACATTCGCTTCGAGAATTTACTAGAACAATTTCTTAGTACTTCAAATCGTCTCGGAATACCCTCGAGATTTCAACAAAAAAAAAAATTTTATTTTTAGGTACGCTTTTTAGGTATTTCTAGGTACGCTAACTAACTACGCTCTGCTACCAAAAATATGATCACGCACAATTGGGATGACCATCTACTGTGTTCCACAGTTTAATGAAACGGATGTTTCTCATGCAAAATTAAGTTACGAGCTAGTCCTACCTTTAACTAGAAGATACTGTTCGTAATCCAGGGGGGCTGATCGCTGTCTCGCCGGCGCGCGCGCCTGGCAAAACGATCTTCACACAACCCCCGATGGGAAACTCTTATAGCTAACACTCTTATAACTACACAATGCCCTAATAGACAGCTAAAACTTTCCCGGCGCTTTTCAAGGCGAACACACACGGGTCACAAGTCCGTACCCCGACCGGTGCACTAGTAGGTGCAAAAACTCGAAATCTCGGTCACAATACGGGTAGGTTTCCTGGCGCGGCACGTCGCTACAGGAACACACAACCTCGCCTCCCGAAGGCTTACGGCGAACTACGAATGGATCCTACGCCGGCCCGAGCGCGTTGTCCCGTGACCTTGACAATGACAACTGCCCGCTCGCAAGCGCGCGTGAACATATTAGTTATCCACACAGTTTTAAAACATAATTAAGAAGTAGTGGAACATGCTGTATTTACCTTTAAGTGTTTGTTGCGCCTAGATTTAGATCTATTTAGCCAGTATTTATTGAAATGTATTGGTGTATACAAACGCTGGTAAATCGTTTTAAATAAATAAAGGCTGAAGGTGGAAGCGCACTACTCCCGGAATCCTCAAACTCAGTGCTAAACTTACGTATGCATAAGCATTTAATATGCATATTATATGTAAGTATATTAAATGCTTCCTGATCAATTCGTCCGATCGATCGAAAGAGAATATTTGTCATTCATTGATCTTGCATCGATCTTGACCTGTCTGGTGCATCATTGCATTAAGTGATGAGGTCCATCTGAATATGTGGGTCAATGACGAAATAGGGTTGTCCGGAGAATACTTACAAAAAATTAAAATATAGAAAACCAAAGATTGAAAAAATGTATAAAAGAAAAATCGAGATTTTCGCTGCTTCGTTCGAATCCCATCCGAAAATCAACTATGGGGCTGGTGAGGTGGTAATTTTTTTTATAAGTAACAATTTTTCCTAAAAGTATTTTTTTATAGTAAAAACGCATAAGTACCTAATGTTGTGTGTGTTTAGGCGTATATACACGGCCGACGGACGACATCCCTTAAGAGGATTGTGTAGCAAACGGTCTCCATATAAACGGCGATAACGTTTTCCACCCTCTAAACCTTAACATACACCAATGAATTTTCGGTATGTTGTTGAAATGCATAAGAACTAGATTCAAGATTCAAGATTCAAGATTCAAGATTCAAGATTCAAATTTATTTATTCAATTTAGATTGTTATTTACAATACTTGTGAACGTCATAGAAGCTACGCCATCGGTTCGCAAACCCTACAGCGGGAGGCCTTGGAGAAGAACCGGCAAGAAACTCCAAGGGTTGTTTTTTTCTCACTGTTTTATTTCATACAGAGTCGTCAAATTGAAAAATGACCTTAACATGGTATGACCACGTATGACTAAGGTCAGTTTCCATCACAATTACACAATGGGTTATGATAAATACAGTTAAGTATAGGCGAACTAATGATCATAGCGGTGAACAATTTTCAATTACTTAGGAACTCTACTTAAAGCTTTAATATTAGTTAAAAACAAAAGACAATTCTACTATATACTGAAGTTGCGCCATACATGTTTCAAATGTAATTCTTAATAAAATGAATAAAAACAAAAGAAAACACATTTTAAGGCAAGCAGATAAGAGCAGACCCATTCCCACTGGCAGCACCCGTTCTGGCAGCCAGGGAACACCCTAGGGCACGTTATGTTTTTTTATAGGTATTCATTGTAGACTTGAAAATATTGGCACTTTTTGGTTTGTATGAAATCACTAAAGTGCAATGCAAATATTTCAAAATCTATGATAAAAATAAAAAGAAACAAAACGGTACATCCCTAGTTCTTATAGTTACATTTCAACAATAACATACCGAAAATTCATAGGATGGAAAACGTTATCAGCGTTTGGATGGAGACCGTTTGCTACACAATCCTCTTAATAGGTACAAGTTCGTTATTTATTAGTATATGTATGGTTTCATTCAACATCCACTTTTCCGCTCTGACGCAAGCGTTTGCATGAGACGTCGGCGTCGTCGGCCTTAAAGCCTTAAAGCACTTGAACACACGCAGAATCGGCAAAACGCGTTACTATCTACTAGCGGCCGCCCGCGGTTTCACCCTCGTGGTACTCGTTCCCGTGAGAATATTGGGATACAAAGTAACCTAAGTTACTCCTTATTACATCAGCTATCTGCCAGTGAAAGTCCCGTCAAAATCGGTCCAGCCGTTTCAGAGATTAGCCGGAACAAACAGACAGACAGACAGACAGACCGACAGACCGACAGACCGACAGACAAAAATTGTAAAAGTTGATATTTTGGTATATGTACCGTATATATAATAATAATAATATGCATGTAGTAAAAAGCGGTTATTTTAATATTACAAACAGACACTCCAATTTTATTTATTTGTGTAGATGTGTAGATGTGTACTTAGATGTGGTGATTGTCATCATAATTATCGGATATTTATCTACATGATTATCAAAATATTTATCAATGAAAATTATCTCCTTCCTAAGTTCCTACCTTAAATTACATCGAACCCTGCTTTTTAAGTAAGTAGTTTTATTGATTCTGTTCTGTTCTGACAGTTAAATGGAATAAGAAACACAATTTTGGTTGGGAACTCAATAAAATTATTTATGGCCATATTCGACTTAGTCATAATTTTCAGTTACAGACACATTTTACAGGTTATTCCCCGTCTGTGGCTGGAAACAGCGTCATAAAATTCGCGCCAAAGCGGTGATGCGCACGAGTGGATTTGAAAGATATGTACTTTCATTTCATAATGTAGGGTTTGCAAAAAAATTAATACATCTTTAATTCTTTGTATAATATATAATAATTATAAATAACTTACTGCACCAACGACAGTTACTGCAACAACGCATAAAAAACTAAAGTGCTAAAAGTAGCGATCACTTCCAGGCAACTTTAAGTTTTATTAAAAATAGGTAGAATAGGATAAAAAGGTAAAATTGATAAAGGTATGTTTTATGAGAAGGGATAATAATAATAATAGGCATGTGACTAGATATTGGATGGAGAGGGACAGGAAGACCGATAAAAGATAGATTAGTGTTGTATCTATCCAATAGATTGTGTGCGTAATTATATGAATGAGGAAGGAGAAAATGAGGAGATGACGGGTAACGGAGTGGAGTAGGGGAGGAGGTGGAGGTACCTACTGCCCCGACCTCTATCTCAGAGGTCCCGGTTTCGATTCCTGGTCGGGTAAATATTGAAAATGATCTTTTCAATATTTTCTCGTGTCTGGGTGTTTGTGATAATACAACTTGGGATTGGAGAAATGTTCCGGTTTTCCGCGAAAACTTCCGGTGTACGACCACTTCTGACTTACTTAATTAGGTACTTTAAATTTTTTGCATTCACAATGCAATTTTTATTTTTAAAAAATCGGCCAAGTGCGAGTCGGACTCGCTCATGAAGGGTTCCGTACCCACTTAACGTACCAATTACGTACACCTTGCAAAAATACCACTGTCATTTTTTGCCAGAAAAAAATAACTTTGTTTTTCATAGTATTCGTATGAATGACAAAGTTATATTTGCGGTTATCGAAAATGTGTTATAAAAACTTGTAAAGGCTACTTAGCTGTGATACTTTTTCCTTTTAACTTCGTTATATGTATCGTGAATTTTTTCACGTATCCAAGACCAACCATTTGGCTGGCAGGGGGGAGGGGGGACACAAATGACTAACAAAATTTTGCATTTTAAAGCTTAATAATTCACAAACGGATGCCTCAATCAAAAAACTGTCTTTTCAAACCCACAATATTTTTGAAAGCTATCCAACAACATCCCACACTTTGGGGTAAACAAGAAAAAAAATACATACCCACTTCACGTGTAGGGGAGGTAACCTAAAAAAAAATATTTTTCAAAATTTTACTTTACCACTTTATTAACGTGGTGAATATGTATATTCATGCTAAATTACAGCTTTCTAGTACTAAGAGTCTATGAGCTAGACTGGGGTCAGACGGACGGACAGACGGACAGACGAACAGACGGACAGACGGACAGACGGACAGACGGACAGACGGACAGACGGAGAGACGGACAGGCGGACAGACGGACAGACGGACAGACGGACAGACGGACAGACGGACAGACGGACAGACGGACAGACGGACAGACGGACAGACGGACAGACGGACAGACGGACAGACGGACAGACGGACAGACGGACAGACGGACAGACGGACAGACGGACAGACGGACAGACGGACAGACGGACAGACGGACAGACGGACAGACGGACAGACGGACAGACGGACAGACGGACAGACGGACAGACGGACAGACGGACAGACGGACAGACGGACAGACGGACAGACGGACAGACGGACAGACGGACAGACGGACAGACGGACAGACGGACAGACGGACAGACGGACAGACGGACAGACGGACAGACGGACAGACGGACAGACGGACAGACGGACAGACGGACAGACGGACAGACGGACAGACGGACAGACGGACAGACGGACAGACGGACAGACGGACAGACGGAGGGACGGACAGACGGACAGACGGACAGACGGAGGGACGGACAGACGGAGGGACGGACAGACGGACAGACGGACAGACGGACAGACGGACAGACGGACAGACGGACAGACGGACAGACGGACAGACGGACAGACGGACAGACGGACAGACGGACAGACGGACAGACGGACAGACGGACAGACGGACAGACGGACAGACGGACAGACGGACAGACGGACAGACGGACAGACGGACAGACGGACAGACGGACAGACGGACAGACGGACAGACGGACAGACGGACAGACGGACAGACGGACAGACGGACAGACGGACAGACGGACAGACGGACAGACGGACAGACGGACAGACGGACAGACGGACAGACGGACAGACGGACAGGCGGACAGACGGACAGACGGACAGACGGACAGACGGACATTCGCCCGGACAGTGAAAGGTCGTGGGTTCGAGTCCCATCATAGCTAGTTGTGAGACGGGTCGATTATTTCTAATATTTCATTTTCCATATGTTCAAGGTTAGACAACCTTTAATTCAAACTCCTATTTAATATTTAACTTAATTCGTAAATATTAAACATCTTTAGTTAGCATGTCATCAGATGACAGTCATCTTTTATGACACCATAAATGACGCAACATAACTTTAAATAAACTGATTTATGAATACTCAACTGTGGCCAACCGCCCTTTCATATATTTCATTTATTCTTGGATGTCGTAAAGCTGAAGAAGAAAGTAGGTACCTACTACTGTGAGATACCAGTATAAGTCTATATCTGTCGCAGAGATATGAGGATATCAGAAATTTCACGAAATCCCTAGGGATACCACGAAATCACGGTACCTAGATGTTGAATATTCTTATTTACGACGTCTTCTAATTCTTCCTAAAAAGTTCAGTGATATGTCGTTTCACTAAACTAAATCTAGTGCAATGAAGAATGACTGAAGCTTTCTGTTAGTAAGCTCACGCCATAAGGAGTGCCATAAGGCGGTTGGAATGTGAATGTGAACTTCAACTCATTTGTGGTGAGGGTGCCGACCGATCATCTGTCGACCTTCATGAAAGAAGATTTTTGGCCGAAGGGTGTTCTTTTCCGCCGGTTTCGAGGTCGGCTACCGGACACTGCATTGCGCAACACAGCGCCGCCGACAATACGTGCAAATATATAGTTTTAAGCGATATAATATTGTGTATGTAAGGTATTTATTATAAGGGCCAGATATTGTTATACTAACTATACTTGTTGCCTGAAATAAATAGATTATTATATCGATACCTTCCGGCTCAAAGGGCGTAACCACCATTTTGGCCAAAATGAGTTTTGAATGCCATCTTATTCAGTTTTTTCTGCGCTATCGAACTGTATTTTTAAAGTTCTCAAATTCTGAAAACAATGGTGAATACGACCCCAAATTTTAAGACTGGTAATGCTGATTTTTTTTGTATTTTTGGACGTAAAAGCAATCAATATTAGGCATTATCAAAATATGGGACGTAAACGACACTCTCAAATAAAAATGTAGGGCGTATATCCGTATGACTTAAAGCCATAAAGAATATACGCCCAAGATTTATTAAATTTTATCTTAACATTGGTGTTTACGCTCAAAAAGTTTTTGTGTTTTGAAATTGATAGAATCTTACGCCCCAGTCAGTTTGATTTGATGCAAATAAAATGGTATTTACTCCCATAATTCTTTTATATTTGAAAATATGTTATGATTTTACGCCCGAATAAAGTATTCTTGCAACTACAACGCATAGAGTTAAATGGAATGTCAAGACACATAAGGCGCGGGATAGCAGTGGGGCGCGGTGCGGATAGCGGGGGTTACGCCCACGTGTGGTGTGGTCAGTGCAGTGACGATTAGTTTATAGAGTGTTACATAGATAAATTAGTTTGAAAACAAACATTGTACGAAGTGCGCGCATTAATATCTAACATCTATGTGTTTAAAAAAATGGAAAATGAAGTATTTAGAAAAAATCGACCCGTCTCACAAATACTTCATTTTCCATTTTTCTATATTAAAATTTGCATTGTGAGTGCAAAAATTTAAAAATTAAAATAACTTAATCTATGTGTTTTTTTTTACTTTTAAAAGCTATATGGTAGGTAATACAAATTTTATTACGAAGTGCTGTATGTGTTATCAAATAGTCATCATCATCATTTCAGCCGTAGCTCTACGCTCACTGCTAGGCATAGGCCTCCCCCAAGGATCTCCACAACGATCGGTCCTGCGCTGCCCACATCCAGCGGCTTCCCACGACTTGACCAGATCGTCATTCCACATTGTAGGGGGCCTGCCCACGGAACGTCATTCAGTTCGCGGTTGCCAACCTATCCGCTCCAACGGCTATGGCTATCGGTTCTCCGCGCTATGTGTTTCGCCCACTGCCACTTCAACTGAGCAATCCTTCGAGCGATGTCGGTTGTTTTAGTTCTCCTGTGGATCTCATTAATTCGATCGAGCAGGGAAATACCAAGCATCTCTTTCTCCATTGCTCGCTGGGTGACCTTGAGCCTTCTTATAAGACCCATAGTAAAAGACCACGTCTCGCTTTCATAAGTCATAACTGACATGGCAACACAAACTGGTCAAAGACCTTAGTCTTGAAACATTGAGGAATTTTGGATGCAAATATATGCCGAAGCTTCCCGAACGCTGCCCATCCGAACTGGATTCGACGAGAGATCTCTTTCTCTCGTTGAATCTAGCTCGAATTTGGACTCCAACTCAAAGTTGGACTTCCTAATTGGACTGTCTGTCCTAGGTAGACATAATGGTCAACAACTTCGAGTATAATGTTCCCAACATTAACCGGAGCGGATGCAACATGGGCATTGGACATGATTTTCGTCTTATCCATTTTCATCTCCAGACTCATTCTTTGAGAAGCATTACTGAGATCTTCGAGCATTGTGTTCAGGTTTCCCAAGGTCTCAGCCAGGAGAACTACATCATCGGCAAACCGTAGGTGTGTTAGGTACTCGCCATTGATGTTGATGCCGCATCCTTTCCAGTCCAGGAGTTTAAAAATATCCTCCAACGCAGCTGTGAACAGTTTCAGAGAAATATTGCTCCCTGTAGCACACCTCGCTGTAGCTAGATTAGATTAGAGCTCTGGTTCTGTAATCGGACCGAGACGTGGTGGCGTTTTGTTATAAGTACCTCAGCACCTCGATGTACCTGTATTCTATTTGGCACCTCTGGAGAGACTGCAGCACCGCCCAAGTCTCAATCGAATCAAAGGCTTTCTCATAGTCCACGAACGCCAAGTAAAGTGGCAAGTTATACTCTTCGGTCTTCTGTATAACTTGCCGCAGCGTATAAATGTGGTCTTTAGCCTTTTCGGAACCGGGCTTGTTCGGGAGGTTAGAAGTCGTCGAACCTGCGAGCGAGACGATTTGTAATGACTCTCGAAAATAGATATTATTGTAGATATGGCCAAGAAGCGAGAGTGGTTCTTCAAGACAGTCTTATCACCCTTCTTGAAGAAAAGTATCACATTGCTTCTGCCCCATGCCTTTGGCTTTTTTCGCCCTCGAGGATGACAGAGTTCATCTTTGCTGTAATGTGCCTTACATTTGACAGTGCTATGAAGCTTTGCAAATTGTGTACCTTATGGTTAGTTAAATTTTCGGGAGGTGGGAAGTCATCGAACCTATGATCGAGACGATTCGTAATGACCCTTGATAACAGCTTGTAGATATGGCTCAGAAGTGCGATTGGTTGGTAGTTCTTCAAGAGAGCCTTATCACCCTTCTTAAAGAATAGCATCACATCGCTTCTGCCCCATGCCTTTGGCATTTTACCCTCGAGGATGACAGAGTTCATCACTGCTGTAATGTGACTTACATTTGACAAAGTTATGAAGCCCGCAAATTTTGTAGGTTATGGTTAGTTAAATCTTACTGTGTAGAAAATAAATAATTTGTAGTTAAACAATATTTTTTTCTTATTATTCTTTCCTTCCTTAGGACCAACCTTCTTTAAGACTTGCTAACAATCAGGATTGTTTTGCAATATGAAAAAGCTTAGCCTTTTACTCCTAACTTTTTTCTAGTAACTAACTATAAAATACTTAATTTATTTTGCCATAACAAAAATACAAAAATAAAAATCTTCGCTAGTTATAAATATCAGTATAGAATACAAGCCTCTGATAGACTATGGTGTCCAAATTGACCTATTCTACTAATAACAGTTGTAAGTATTGTAATATAAACCCAAACAATTTAATAACTTTTAACAGAACGATAAAAACTACAGTTTTAATTTTGAAAGTTGGTGGTTACACCCTGCGTTACTAACGCAGCAGTCTTTTTTTGGGGCATAAAAGACATACATGCTTGATTTTGTGAGGCGTATGCACCAGCTTACTTTTAAATTATAAATATTTCTTAAAACATTATGTTTTGATATTATGCATCACAAAAATTAATGACTTTTGGTGTAAGAATCTTATTTATAGGATCAATAACAGCAAAGTTGTGATAAAAACAAAATTTTAATTTTAGTTTTTTGGCTCTCCTGAAAAGTCGTGTTTTGGTGATTACGCCCTTTGAGCCGGAAGGTAGCGATATTATAAAAATAAAAAAATAAAAATAAAATAAAATCATTTATTTCAGGCTCGTATCCATAATCTGTTTAAATAACAAGAATGATAAAAATAATTACATAATATCACGAAGATTTGATAAAAAAATATATAAAATTAATTAATTCATTATGCAATAAAATTTAATTGAGTAATACTTAAGTTAATTAAAGCTAAGTATTAGATTTAAAATAATCAAATTGAAATTCATTCTTAATTTTTTTTTTAAATAACAACATTACAAAAAAGCTTGACAACATTACGAAAAACATGATAATAATTATAATAATAAACATTTAAATGGATATTACTTACGAAAAAACATGGTAATATTAAGCATTTTTAGGACACCACAACCACAGTTTATATATAAGCTAAAGCAGTTAGGAAGCTACATACAAACGTTCGAAATGACACACGCACACAGACGCACGTCTTTACAAGGCCCCTAAGCGTGAATCGAGGTACTGTCAGTCGCGAGTGCCGCATCGAGAGACGAGAGGCATTGGTATAGAAACTTTTTACATAGGTACGAATGGTCACCATAGATATGACACTATATAAAGAGACTACACTAAAATATAATACAATATGGTGGTCATAGCGATACATAGATATAGTATATTAAAAAGGGGTAGCGATAAGTTATTAATCTAAGGTGGCCACATTGCGAGCGCTGTCCGCCGATCTTTTTAAAATGACACGAGTTTCGTTTTTGGGGAAAGGCATAGCCTTCTTTAATTAAGTTCCACAAAATGTAATTGAACTGCCTTAGCATAAATTTAAGAAACATGTTAAAAAGACGCCCCTCGAGCAAAGTATTGGAAAAATTTTCTTCAATATTTGTTTTTTTTTCTATAGTTCTTTGTAATGACAATGTATGCATGCCTTAAGCAACAACATGTTTATTTTGTAAATGACGTTGCTTCTGTTGAAGCAGGTAAGTTTTTTTCGCCTGTTTTTCTTGTCAGCTAAAAGATGTCCTTAGCAGCTGGTAGGAAAAAAAAAGTTGGACGATTCAAAAGTATTTCATTTTGCAAATCTATTTGAATAAAGAGTTTTTGAGTTTGAGTTTATATATATCACTCGGGGAGAATGTAACTTTCTAATGGTCAAAGAAATTTCTAAATCGGTCCAGTAGTTTCAGAGCCTATTCAATTCAAACAAACAATCAATCAAATCTTTCCTCTTTATAATATTATTATTATTATAACAAGCTCGGGCAGCTTCCGTTCTGTCAAAAGTTAATAGAAAATCTATTTACGTCAAATGTTTAACAGCTGGTTTGTATGGGGAAAGAAATGAATGTGTTGTTTTTACTATTTTCCACGCAATTTCAATGTTTTTTTCTCCATAAAAACCTTTCCTGTGCCTTATGGAATATGAAAAAAAAAAGCCGAATTGGTCAAGCCGTTTTTGAGTTTTATTCAAATAGATACTAGGTAGTATAGATATAGACTAACGAAGAATAAAGACTTCTTAAAATGTTGAAGATTTTTTAATTACTCACACAATTATTTTGTTTGTAAACTAGTCAATTCATTCGATTATTTATTTTCAAAGAACCCAAATAAACGTTTAATTAAATATTAAAAGATACCTTTTATTTTAGCCATCTCTATCGTCTTCTACAAGCCATGCGCATAAAGTTGGCAACGTAGTTTTAAGTGAACCGATTTGACACCGTTTGCACCGTTTGACAGGTAAACAGCGAGTAAACCTCGAGTACTGAATCCTATGGAGATGGCATATCTTCTATACATCTATACAAATAAATAAAATTGGAGTGTCTGTTTGTAACATTAAATAACCGCTTTTTACTACGTGCATATGATTAAATATACGGTACATATACCAAAATGACATGTTTTACAATTTTTGTCTGTCTGTCTGTTTGTTCCGGTTAATCTCTGAAACGGCTGGACCGATTTTGACGGACCGATTAATACGACAATTAGAAGTAGTTTAAAATTGAATTCCAAGATTTTCTTACATTGTGACTTAGTTACACCTCACTTTTTCGTAGGTATGCCACCTCCATAGGATTTAGTACTCAGAGGCGTAAACCGGTTCACAGCAATGTTGCCGTTCCGTATCATAGCATGGCTTGTAGAAGACGATAGAGACGGCTGTGGGCAATCCCAATATACAAAAAATTGTTCTCGGAGAGCGTTGTACGTTCTTTGCAAACAGTTAGCCCACAGGGCGCAGGTGTACTGAGAAGTGCAGCAGCGTGCAACAGCGTGATCCGGTGACCTCAACCGAACACCGCGCAAACCAGGGAGCCAACATATTCGCTCTCCTCGACAGCACCCTTCGCTCGCGTTCAATGTCAACATCGTCTCTAACTGTCAGGACCGCGGTAACAAGGGTCTAAGGGACAACTAGTATTACTTTTTCTAATTAAATTGTCCGTTACCCGTGACCAAGGAATTTATAAGTACTACGTACAACCCCGTGACACCACTACACCATAGGGGATGACAATCGTTACGTAAACCCTAGTTGTCCTCTCCAAGCAGTGTGGATAGTATACAGGATAATTTTTTTATCAGTGCACAAATTTTTAGGATCGACTCAGAATCGGTATTTGAACAACTTTCTCCTAGAAACATAGGTCGAAATATGGCAAATTTTGTTTGACCTTTCATACAAATCGGACTGATCACGTGATCGAATTAGTATGGGAAGTCCAAAAATTTTTGTCGTATTTTGACCCATGTTTCTAGGAGAAAGTTGTTCATTTATCGATTCTGAGTCGATCCTAAAAATTTGTGCACTGATAAAAAAATTATCCTGTATATCATCTCTATTGCAGAAAACTATTTTTAGTGATTTATGTTCCTACTAGCTTTCCGCGACTTCGTTCGTGCGGAGATTTTGTTGACTATGCGAAAGAACTAGGACGGCCAGATCAACATGTGATCAATTTAGTTGCTTACTTTACAATCTTCCTGAAGTCCCAGTTGTCACCCCGGGGGACAGTGTTAAAGGGGACTCCTGGGAATATAAGGTTACTTTCCCATTTACCTGATGCATCTGATAACTCCCATGCAATGGCGTCAATGGCTCCTTACCACCTGAGGTCATCGTCTGTCTGGCCTAGGCAGGCACGCAGTCAGAACACGTCCGGTCTAGACATACTGCTTGTATGCTAATTGCATTGTGCGATTTTCGGCTATCGCTTGGTATTCGGTGCGATCCGTATGTTAATATACTTACTGATTATTGGTTAAGGGGAAGGTACAGTAGGTTCTAATAACCTATTCATGAAAGGCAAATGATACCTACTTAAAAATCATTACTAGCCTTAAAAGTAGATATTCAGATCAGACGGGACTTGGAATCCCGTGCCCGTCCATCGCTCTGCCAATCTGGGGCCCGACAATGCCCCCGCCAAGTCGAGTGCGAAGCAAACACTGCCGTACCATCCTTTTCTGGAATGAGCTTACGAGATACCTACACGAAGTCCCGTCTGAAACTCTAGTTGTGAGACTAGTGTTTTTTTAACTCTTATTATTATCCTATACATAATTATACCATATCGAATCGTAAATGTATACCGGATATCCCAGAGTAATGGGACACGCACGAGTCGAAAATACTCACTAAATAATGGAGATAGCATAATTTCTCTGAAAGGAAGTATTCCTTATTTTTGCCATGAAACAGAACATCATTAACAAATTTTGTAAAAAAAAACACCTTTTCCATGTATAAAAGTACACAATCACTACTTCGCTTTGAGAATCCATGATATTTTTTATTATTTTCCCTTCATTTTATTCATCATGTTTCTTCGAGAGATTTCATTCTTTTGAGTTACCCTATCGATTGATGTCATAAAAGTAAAGAATGTTGTTTTTCTCCAATTTTAGCCGGTTCAATTCCTGGGTGAAGGAAGCGTATTAAAAAAATCGTTGAATGTTGTTTTGTTTCTTGTAATTCTTGTCAAAAATAGAGATACGTTTCCTTTCAGTGAAATTTTCTATCTCAATTATTTAGAGTAGGGCAGAGGTACCCTTTGTGGCCACTTAAAGGATTTTTTTACTTTTAAGCACTAAGTACTAAACGGTCTTAGGTATTTAAGACACAAATTATATCTTAAATGACAGATATATTATCTACCTTTAAAGGTACATTTTTCAAATTTATAAAAGTAAAATAGTTTTTTTTATATTTCACACAATGTGTGAGAGGAGCCAAATGTACCGGTTTTGGCCACTTACTGATAGTTAAACTTTTGTAAGTATTGCGAAAAATCAAAACCAAACCCAGGTAAAATCAATATATTCTAATGTGCCATATAGAAACCAGTCAATTGCAAAACAACAATTTAATTGTAAAAAACAAAGGTTTATAAAGTACTGAAAAATGGAAAATGAAGTATTTAGAAAAAATCGACCCGTCTCACAATCAGCTCCGATGGGACTCGAACCCACGACCTTTCGCTTTCCGGGCGACTGCTCTAACCACTGAGCTACGGAGTCGTTACGAGAAGCGTCGAATTTATCCAATACTTCTTACTCGCTGTATAGTCAGCGTTAATTTCATCAATGTGGAGATATTACTACCCTCACACGCGAAAGAAATACCTTTTTTCAGTAATAAAAATTGCATTGTGAATGCAGAAAACTAAAAATTAAAATAACTAGTTTTTAAAGTATTTCATCCAAAACAAATTTCTTAAAATTTTCATACAAAACATTTTATCAAATAGAAAATGGATTTTATTGAAAAAAAATCTTATGACATAAGGAACTCTAACAGTTGTTATTATTACCTTAAAATACCTTATTTTAATTGCCTTTATCGAAAATGGCTAAAAGTTGTTAAGAAAACTTTTAGAGCAAAAAGTGGGCAAAACCGGTACAGTGGCCAAAACCGGTACGACTGCCCTACTTTATCTTTATGTCTCATAATTCTGGGACGACCTGTATATTTTAAAACATAAACTATCCTCAAAAGGACCACTGTTATTCCATAAAACAATTATATCAACATGTGCACCAAAATAAGCTTAATTTCAAAAATATTTTTCACCAAAAAAAAATAGACATCAACGAAATGCGTTATTATAACCCAAACCAGAATCAATCAAAAAAAGCGATCTTATATCAACTTAAACTTTTGAATTTTAGGCGAAGTTTAAGCATCGCCTTAAAATGTTAGTCTAGACTTAAACAATGAGGCATTCAATTGCATGCCTAATTTAGTGCCTAACCCGATGTCTAGGCTGTCTTTTTAAAAGTCTGTCTGTCCGACCAGACATCGAATAGCCAGTTTATGCAAAAATAGAAGAGATTTACATATTTTTTTGGACATACTAGTAGGATAAGGTCGTCGTGAATGCACTGACTTAGTTTGGTAAAGATGGGTTGAAGTTAAGCAACTTTGGCAATGGTCGTTACGAGATTACCAAAAATTTGTTCTCTCGAGTGGTCTATATGTCGCAGTAAGTTAGATAAAGCCGTGATATAGTTATATCCCTAGGGATATAATCTCTTGGTCTGAAATCGTTGGTGTGAACCACTAGACCACAGAGGCGGTTAAAAACGTATCGTAACGTATACGCACCAGATTTCAAGGTGCCGCTATCTCTAAGAGGTCCGGGTTTCGATTCCCGGTCGGCTAAATATTGAACACGAACTTTTCAATGTTTCTTCGGGTCTATGGGTAATGGGTATATACAGGGTGTTAGGGGCACCGTTGCAAAAACTTTAACCATTGCTTCAGGCCATCATGCTGAACAACGCACAAAAAGATTTTTTGTCGGAAATGAAAAAAATATTTCGACTCTCCATACAAAATGTCCCGATTAGTTGCTAAATTTGTATGAAAAGTCGATATGTTTTTCATTTCCGACCAAAAATTCTTGCTGTACGTTGTTCAGCATGATGGTCTGAAGCCATGGTTAAAGTTTTTCTAACACTCTGTATATATCATGATCTAGGAAGACATTTGCTTTTTGGGTTATGTATGAAGTTATGATAGTGAAACTTAAACAATTAATGTATGTTTAACATTTATTTAATGCTACATAAATTACTCATACATGCTCCTGAAATGAAAGTTATTAAAACAATTATAATAATTATTGATCGATCTTACCACTGAAAACTTTTATAAAATTTAAATCCTTATTATTCTATTTTGGCAGACCATATATACTTACATAGCTACTCTGTACTCACAAGCAATGTATTATCAACAACATTAAAACAATATAGTAGTGCATGATTGAATTTACATATATTTTTTTATACTTTGTTATTGTTGATCGAAGTTTTTATAACATTATTTTCAGTTCTATAGATAATAAGTCAACTTTAACACACAATTCTTTTCCACAATAAACTATAGGTAAAGCCTAGCCAGAAAAATAAAAAACCCCGCCATGTTGCGGAAATTCGACGAACTAAATTTTTCTATAGAATTTGACATTTGTAACAATGAAGAGGCGAAAGTAGCGCCTTAAGCCAGGTTTTTTGTTTTTCTTTGTAATTTACTACAAAAATAATTCTGGTCTACATAGTAGGTCAGTGACTTAAAGTTACTTAAGCTTAACTTAATTTATATACTTACTCAGTTAGACAATAGGGTATTTTTTTATTTAAAATGTTTTTGAAATATTAGCTCCACAAAACAAGTTTTTATTTTGAATTTACTTGAATATTTTCAAAATTATAGGAATCAAACCACATCAAACTTTCTAATTCGACAAGGAGAGACGACTATCTTTGTGACGTCACCTGCACGCGTAGCATGACAAACCCAAAAAGAATTAAATCTACCTCGAAAGTCTATAATAGACAGCTGAACAATAGGTTTGTCTACGATGAAATGTAATTTTTGACGTTTCGTTTAGACAAAACCTTTCTCGAGTTCATTTATCATGCTACCCGTGCAGGTCAGTAGCGTCAGTCTCGCCATAAAAGATTTCGTTTTAGAAGGAGTCAGCTCTATAACTGACTCTTTCTGTTTAATTTTGTCTATTCTAAATAATTTAACAACATAAAATTAAGATTTTAAATTATTTTTATGCATTCACAATGCAATTTTTGTAAGTATAGGAAAAATGTGATAGTAAAAAACCACGAGCCCTATAAGTAGAATCCCGCCTGAAAGCTACTTATAGGGCTCGTGGTTTTTTACTATCACATTTTTCCTATACTAACATAAAATTAGCTTGTTATAAAACAGATTCAAATAATTTTTTCATATTTGATATATAATTAATGTTAACTTCATCATTAAATATCTACATTTGAACAACAGTGAAACAACCTATTAGATGGTCAAACGTCATTCATACATTAGTGAATACCTATTTGACAAAGTTTTATGACTAGCTAGTCAATAGAGTTTTTTTTATACAGGCCGTCCCACGACTATGCCACATGGAAGGAAAGTAGGTACTTACCTTAAATTTTGCTGAAAGGAACCATCCCTTTATTACAAGCTTTTTAGTTTCACCTGTCCCGAAAATAAATAAGAGGAAATCAATGAAAAACATCATCATGGATTCGATGTCGGGTCGAGTAGATATTATTATGTACATTACTATTGGATGAAGGTACTTTCCTACCATGTTGCATAGCCTGGGAAGCCCTGTATACTATATTGTAAGAAATAGTAATATCTAAGCTGAAAAAAATAATGTTTGCAGGAAAAGGGAATAAAAATTTGGCAAAAACCTTGTATTTTTTTGGAATACAAAAAAAAAGCTTTGAATTCATAAAAAAATGGCAATTGCTGATCGGATTTTAGAGAATCGACCTACACAGAATCCAATGGAATTCCGCTATTCTGTTGCACTTTGTACAAAAAAAGCAAATTAAAGGAAAGTAGACCAGTAAACGACGTTCAGTATAAAGAAAGAGAACGGGAAAAAGAAGCGAGAGAACCGATCGATGTATACCGCCGTCTCCCTCCCGTTGCAGAAGGTGTCGTATTGCGGTATTGAGGCAGAGGTGCTGGCGCGAGGGTCTGCCGTCTGAGGGAATATGTGCTGGAAGAAAATGGCAGTTTAAGTCGGCAAATTTACATTGATGCAGTAGCCGCCGTTTAACCTCCGGTTTCAGACCCAGAGGTCCCGGGTTCGATTCCCATTGGGGTTATTATTGTATTGGGTTTGGTTGGTAGTAGTAGGACTTGTTCTAAGTCCGCCTGGCTAGCTACCACCATCTTATCTTAGTTTGACGCCATAACAATGATGTTTTCAGCGTTATTCTGTTCTGGCAGTTAGAGATAAGATAGCCAGTTCCTCGGTGATTGAGGACTCCGAGAGCAGTGGGCTTCCTGCTTCAGCCTTATCACTCTAAACATCAGGTGTGATGAAGGCTAGGTGCTACCCCGTTGAGATTAAAAAAAAGCTGGCGCCAATTTGAGGCTACTAAAAAGGTAGAAAAGGTTCTTAAAAACTTTTCACTGCTATACTATTTCTCACATCATCACTGTTAGGGTACATTTGAATGAATAACGAGAACGAGAACGAACTTTCTGATCCAATAGAGATTTTAGGTTCAAAATTCTTTTCGTGGATAGTAACGGCAACATGCAGCACCCTCATATAGCATTTTGTCCCTGCTTGACGCTTTTCTTACCAAACAGCTTTTAGCCTACCAATCTCACCTCAAAAGCATGTATCAGCTTCCTTAATCATTGTGTTACCACTTGACGTACGCAGTTACATGAACAAAATAGACTGAAACCTAACCTTGAAAGCATGCTTCAGCTCCTTAAAGTATTCTGTCACTGTTGCTGAATTAGAACAGCTTAGTTTTACTCACTTTAAAAGCATCCAGATCTCTAGACAGATCTTCATCAGAGTACCCCTTCATGGCCTTAGTGGCGACCGGTGCCATGTAGCTGTTGACCACGGCGAACTCGAACAGCGAGAGGAACACGAAAAAAGAACAGGAAAACATCCAATGTCAATCGCGAGACTGGTGGTAGATTCTGCTGGGACTGCGTGTTTGGAGTCACTTGAAGCCCAAACTGCTAATGCAGCCAGGACCAACGCCTTACCGACTACAGTGCTTTTCAAAGAAAGGTGAAACTAGCTTTTGGTGATTTATTTTCGACACCATTCATACCTGACCCATTCGCCATATTGAAATCTTATGTTCAAAACTCTTGTGTTCTATTAAAAATGACTACATGCAACAGTCTTAATAAAGATTCTGACACTATTTTGCGTTGATATTACGGTGAACTGCTTGTATGATTTAAACCTCACCTTGAAATCGTGGATCAGTTTCCTTAAGCATTCTGCCACTGCTTGGTGTATTACGAAACAAGAACACTTAGCCTGTTTATCTTTGATACTTCAGATCCATATAGCATTCTGTCACTGATATGACTTTAGTCTTTCTTACCTTAAAAGCATCCAGATCTCTAGACAGATCTTCATCAGAGTACCCCTTCATAGCCTTAGTGGCGACCGGTCCCATGTAGTTATTGACCACGGCGAACTCGAACAGCGAGAGGAACACGAAGACAGAGCAGGACGACATCCACACGTCTATCGCCTTCACGTACGAGACTGGTGGCAGATTCTGCTGGGACTGTGTGTTTTGGGTCGCTGGAAGAAATCAAAACTCCATCAATTCAAACTACTATAAGTGGAAAACTAAGGCCCGTATTCTAGAGCAACAGATCTCTTCTCAAGTATAGTTAGCAAAGGATGAATGTATTCGTGTAGTTGCATCCCTTTCTAATTGTACTTGAGAAGAGATCTCCAATTATAATAATATTCTAGAATACGAGCCTAGCAACTAAAGCAACTGCGTATCTCTCTTATCTGTTCACGTCTAGTTAATGAACCAATGATGCATTTTGATAAAATTTTGATTTAAACTTAAATTCGGTGATGGTCATAGGCCTAAGGAATCACTTGAGGGTCAAAGTGTAATGGCGAAAATTTGTGATTGTGAAATAGCGTGATATCCGGGAATGCAAATACTCCCATATCATAGAATGATCTGTATGATGATTGTATTACCGAATTACACTCTACTAGTTTACTCTACTACTACTCTTACTAGTTTAATATTCAAAATTAAACATACTTTAGCTATTTAACACAACAATGTTATGGTAGAGTAGGATTAGAAGGGTAAGTAGGGTAGTTAAAATAAACAAAATTCTAACCCCCACCTAAAGTCAACAAGGAAGTGACTCCAAGGGTGACTCTAGCAGGTATTGCTTCTGGCTTGATCCAGAATGAGATCCAGGACATGACCACGATCAGAGCCGACGGGATGTACGTGTGGAACAGGTGGTACCCGAGCCGCCTGCGCAGGTTGAATACCACCGCTAGGCAGGTGAAATTTCCTGAAAATAAGAAACTTTACATGATTTCTTCTTCTTTTTGCGTTCTTGAACAGAACATGCAACATTTTAAGAAGGCTTTTTTCAATTTAATATTAAAACAACTTCTTTAAATTTTGCGTGTCCTGTTCAAAATCATCCCAACCAAATGAAAAATGAAAATGAAAAAAATGATTTATTCAGTCTACAAATTTCAGTATTACAAAAGTGGTTGGGACCAGCCTATTGAGCATAAGTTAACTACACTTGTGACAAGCGGCCCCGCTCTTCCTAACTTATCGACAATATCTTATTCTCTATCGCGCGAGTGTGTGTGTGTGTGTGTGTGTGTGTGTGTGTGTGTGGTGTGTGGTGTGTCAGTTTTTATATTGATGACAATCGATTACCGCAAAAATGATTCTATTTCATCGTAAGATAATTTTATCAACCATTTACTGGTAACTTCTTTACATCTACGTGAATCACATGAATGTATTTTTAAAATTTTGTTGAGCTTATTATAAATTAACGAAGAAAGCCTGACGTATTGTCGTTTTGCAAATTCTGTTCTGGAACGTCGCATATAAGCTACCTTATCATTTCTTCTTCTACTCGCTGCAATAGGTCTATACGGAAGAGATTTATGTGCTCTTACAGTTGTCAAGAGTATGTACAATTTTCGGACCGTAAGGAACTGACATAATGAATAAAGTTCATTAGTAGAGAACCTAAAAGGCTTAAAGTACATTACCTTGAGTAGGCATCGCTGACTTCTTTCGAGTTCTATCAGTTTAGTTTTGCTCGCACCACCCCAGATCGTGATACAGTATCCTATTAAAGACTGAGCTAGAGCAAGGTATATTTGGTTAATTAGTTTTTTGGTAGCAACATATCTCAGTTTCCTAAATATCCATATTAGCTTTCTGACTCTACCACTCATGGATTCGATATGTGGATGCCAATTTAAGTGTTGATCCAAAATCACTCCGAGATATTTAACTGTTTCTACTCTTTCAACAATGACGCTGGCACACGAGGAGTCAGTGTTATCGCAATGAAGAATTTTTAAGGTTAAGTCTTTACTCGGTTGCGTTTTTTTGTTGATGGTAAAGCACATATAGTGGGTTTTTGCTGTATTTAATGTAAGGAGGTTTTGCTGCAGCCAGCTTGATACATTTTTAAGACCAGATTCAGCACTCCTGAACACTGTTCCCCAATCAGAACCTGTAAAGAGCAACGCAGTATCATCGGCATAAGAGTAAATTTGTCCGTTTTTTATTTTTAGATTAGTCAAGTCGTTAATATATATTAAAAATAAGGTTGGACCGAGGACGCTACCTTGAGGGACTCCATAGGAGACCTCTGTATCTTTACTTAAGTGCTTATCTATTTTCACTTTTGCCTACGTTCTCGGAGATAATCTTTTAGGAGATTGAGTGGAATACCTCTTATGCCAATTAACTCTAATTTATGTATAAGGTTTGGCAAGGAGACCGTGTCAAAAGCCTTTTTAAGGTCAAGAAATATTGACAAGCATTTCTTTCCATCATCTAAGCACTCAGTGATCGCAGATGTTAAGGATAGGATAGCGTCTTCTGTCGATTTTCCGCGTCTAAAACCGAACTGATTTTGAGAAAGGATGTCAAAGTGTTCAAGGTAATTAACCAAACGGTTATTGATTAGCTTCTCTAAAATTTTGGAAATAGACGGTAAGATAGATATAGGCCTGTAATTACTTATGTCACTCATGTCCCCACCCTTATGCACCGGAGTAATAAGAGATCTTTTAAGAGGTGCAGGAAAAATACCATTTTGAAAGCATAGATTTGCCAAATGGGTAATTATGGGTACCACTACAGTTCGAGCCAGCTTTAAGAATCTGGTTGGAATATTATCACAACCCGGTGCGCTGTCAGATTTAAGGTTACTAAGAATACTGTCTACTTCATAAAAATCAGTCTCCAAAAGGACAAAGGACGATAGTGCTGAAGGCGTTTGAAGTTTTCGGTGTCCAGTGCGGGCTGTCGAATTTTTTACTAGTATATCTTCAGCTAGTGTCTTACCAATGCCGGCGAAATAATCACAGATATAATTAACTGACTCACTTTGAGTAGATTTAATGTTTAGTAAGTGAGTATTAGGTGTTTTATTTGAATCAAGGTATGTGATTTTTTTAACTGTCTTCCAGAGCATTTTAGGGTTTTTTACACTTTTAGCTAATTGTTCTCTTTCGTATGTAGTTTTTAATTTTTTCAGTAATTTTGTGCAAAAGTTTCGGTACCTCTTATATGTTATTTTTAAAACTTCGTTTGAAGGGTCAGCTTTCAGGTTAATTTGCATTTTATTTCTATTTTTGATACAGCGTAAAATACCTGGAGTGATCCAGGGCTTAATATTTCTTTTACGTTTTGGAATGCTCTTAACTATTTTGCTTTCTTCTAGGGAATCGGTTAGCTTTTTGATTAATTGATCAGCTACGAGGTCTGGATCTTTACAAAATAGCAAAGAGGATAGATTCTTCTGTATGAGATTATCAAGCGCTACGTCGTAATCAATATAATCTATTGTTTTAGGGCATTGTGAGTTACGTTTTAGTTTTGATATTTTCAGGAATACTGTATCATGATCTGTGGTTGTGGAGTTTAGTATTGCTATATGCGAAACTAACTTTTTTGCATCCAATTTCAACATACAGTGATCCAAACATCTGTCTTTCCTCGTAGGAAATGTGTGTCCAGGAAGGATACCGTGCGTGGAGAGCATACTCAGGTATTTATTCCTATTGTTAATGTCATTACATACTTCGGTGTCCACTGGAATCAGATTAATATTTATGTCTCCTGTTATAATTATATTACGCTGACACTTAATTGTATCTAGATAGTTACTGAGAGAATTAATGAATTCACTTGCGTTCGAGTTGGAGGGCGACCGGTATATACATAAAATGGTTTGATCGAGCATGTTTAACTGAATACAACTTGCATGCTCCAATTTCACCTCCTTCATTTTTGTATTAATATTATTTTTTACATACGTGACGACGCCATCGTTTTGGTTTATATTATATTTAGAAGCGAAAGATGTATAGTTCGGGAAAGTAGGTATTGGCTTACCAGAGCTAAGCCAGCACTCAGATAGAATTAGAGCATCCAAATCCAAATTTAAACTACACAATGACACTTGTAAATCATCGAAATTTTTATGTATACTTCTAATATTTTGAGATAACAGTGTGAAGTCGCTTTTATTTGTAGTTATATATTTACTTAGGTCAGATAAATCACATTTAAAGGAATTTGAAATTTTCGATTCGTCTATTTCATTTAAGGTTAGTTCTGTATTATTCATAATATATAACGAGTGAAATATAACGGTAGTACTTGAGATGCGGTAAGAATAAGCATTGCAGAATGCTTGTCATCAATGTATAATGTAGACGTTGAGAAAGAGTGTAAGTGTAATTAAGTATGTAATAGTAGTGTGTATGTAACTGTAGTGCGTAAGTATGTATGTAAATGATAGATGAGTAATATTTTTTCGTGAGTTTAGGTATCTTAAAAAATCCAAAACACAGTATATAAGACAGAAATAATAATATAAAAGAACCATGCAATTTAACTAGGACTAGTCATATCTTGTTTACTATTTGTTGTATTTGAGCTTCGCTCTTAATTAAAATAATCTTTGAGTTTTCATCCTTTCTTAAATAAATTTTCCCATATGCTGTCCAACAGAATTTATAATCATGAGATTTAACCAAGTCACGCGCGAGAAAGTACAATCTGGAAGCCTTAGCTGTCAACTGCTCCGATACAAAGATGGGAGTGTCTTCCGAAGTTCGTAAGCCTAGGTGTTTAGCACAAAGTTTTGGTTTATGTTTAATGTTAAACGCCTTACACATTTTTAGAAAGTCGTTTTTCAGTATGGTTGATGATGTTTCAACTATTATAGGAGTGTTTGAAGAATCTTCTTTCTTTCCTCGAATTCTGAATATATCTGTGATGTCTGACTTACTCATTGTGCACCCTATGTTTTGTGATAGGGTTGTCACCATATTTATTAGGTCATCCTTTGTTTCATTTGACTTCTTTGGGACATTTTTAATTTCCAAGTTGGCTTTGCGTCTGTCTTTCTGCATATCTTCGATCTTATCCTCGAGGAGCGTAATATATTTTCGATCTTCTTTAGCTTGTTCTTCCAATAAATCGATTTTCTTTTGAAACTCTTTATTCTGTTCTGTTAAAAACACAATTGAATGCTCTATATTGACATTGGTTTTTTGAATTTCCTTTAGTGTGTTTGCAGTTTTTTCAAATTCATGTTGCTGGGCTTTTAATAACGAAGAAAACATATTTTTCATGTCTTCTTTCAATTCTGCAATATGTTCGTCTTCTCTTTTCCTTTTATTGCGAGTCATAACAAAATTAGGTGGAGTGTTGTGAACCGTTGACCGTTGTGTATCACATTCAGAGTCTGATAACGATTTGTTCATTTCTCTTTCCATATTGTAAATAATGGTACGTAATTTCGGCCGCAACGCACCCGGCACCGTTGGAGGAAAGGTACTCACGCTTGGTGTATGCACAGGCAGGCACTGGATCGATCCTCAGTCGGCAACTTTAGTGTTTTCGGTTTTTTCAATCTGACACACGGCTGGGGGCTTCAAAGACTGGGCGACAAACACTTCACTTGAAGGGGCAAAGCCCCGAGACACCTCTAATATTAATAAAATAAAATAAAATAAATTATAGAAACGAAACACACGTCTGCTCAGAGCGACAACCAGAGGGGAAGAGAACACAATAACACAAAATCTTCAAAATATCTAATTAGCCCGAGGTATATAGTGGCATCAACCATTACTTCCCTGTTGTTTTAAATATCAAAGGTATGAAAAGTTCTCCATGTTAAAAGAAGCTCGCAAAGTTGAGTATAACTAGTTTGACTATTCAGAATCAGGCGTCAGAGGCATAGCACGTTCGGTTTATCATTGCGGCGTTCAATAAATTAAATAGGGTCAGTCATAGGACCAAAAACATAACATAGGACCGAAGACACATTTAGCAATAGGTCCCAGTTGCAGTAGCAATCGCTGAAGTTGGGGACACACAGCGAGCGGGACGAAGCGTCTCGGCGGGACTTCTCCATATGAAAACGCGGCGCTCACATCAACCATGTTCAACATCAACCCTCAAGCATTCGCCTGCACAGTGAAAGGTCGTGGGCTTGAGTCCCATCGGAATTAGTTGTAAGACAGGTATTTTTCTAATACTTCATTTTTAAACCACAGGTACTAGATTCATCTGAAACTAACCTGTAGAATACTCAATGGTACAGTCAGATGTGTAGTTGTTGGAGATGTCCAGCTGTGGCAGTTCGATGTCCGGGTTGACCACCAATGGATCTGTCAAGTTCCAGATGAACACCAAGTCATGGACCGTGTGGGATACTGAAAATATCAAGAAAATTAAGAATACTCCGTTTACGAATACTCTTCTTTGTTGCATTCCTTAAAAGTGCTAACGGTCCGTCATATTTATATTGATTTTCTACAACTGAATAAATCCGATAGCGTTATATCATCTTAAAGTGGAATTTAATGCAGAAATAATTAAGTGAAATTATATCCAATATTATTTATCAAATCTACTGCATTTTGGCATCTGAGTATGGGTGCATTGCATCTGCCTGCGGCTTTTGAGCCTCGCGGCCGCCGTTACGGCGAAACATTGCCATTCTAAGTTCTGTTTGATAGTTAGTCAAGTAGCACCTACGCACCGCGCATCTACAGTGCGCAGATGTAAAATGCCGCTGCAATGATGTCGCCGCTTGCTGCCAAAAGCCGCAGTGCACGCTCGCTTTTATATACACGGTGAAATTTTACTTGTTGACTTCCCGAAAGTTACTTGAATTACTCATCAATACAAACAACTTTTACTATGTGAACAACTTTGAAATTGTGAAAAAAAAAACACCCGTTACATATAAGTATTTCAATCGAGTTAATTTGAAAATTAGTATGGAACAGCTGAATTTTTATTCGCGATTTCACAGTTGTTCCCATAGTAAGTTTGTGAGTGATGTGATAATGTAATGATGAGTACTTCAAGTTATTTTCGGAAAGGCAACAAGTCAAATTTCACAGTGTATAGTTATTTTATTTCAGGAAGGCATTGTATTTATAGCGTTTCAACTTTAATGCGTGACTTTCGAATCTTTGACTCGTGCCTTCGTGACATAAAACAACTGTGTGATATCTTTTTCTGGCGGTTATGCTAGGGACCGAAATTGGATGTATCTTCATAATTCCATATTTAAAATAAAATCTCAAACTTACAGCTTTCTATCATCATGGAACAACTTTGAGTGTCGTGCGGATATGTTTCAAACTTCATTGCACATGACAGGACCAGCGTTAGTCTGAAAAATTAAATTAATTTATTAACATTAATGTATGAACAAAGTTACTCTTGACCAGTTTTTTCTCATTTCCTTCATAGACTACGCTGATGTCTGTTACACGGATCTTTCGGAGGTTATGTTTAACAAACTGGAGCGTATGCAGAACATGTATATCCGTTTCACCTTTAATATTCGTAAATTTGACCACGTTTCGCACTTCCGCTCAAAGCTAAATTGGCTTCCAATTCGCCGGCGCAGGGACTTACATACTCTTACGTTTCTTTATTCCATCCTCTTCCACCCAACCAATCCTCACTACCTTATATAAGTAGTGTTTTCACTATCACACCTCCTCCACTCAATGTACCTTACGCTCCTCCTCAAATCTTACTCTTGTTTTTACTCCCCATTCCACAGATTTCCTCTCCTATACCTTTTCTGTGCATGCTGTTTGATTATGGAATGCTCTTCCAGAAGGTAGCAGAAAGGCTCGCACTCTTGAATCTTTTGGCGATCAAGTTAGAACACATTTCCTTTTTTGTTCTAAGTATATTATTTCCTCTCTCACTCCTACTATCTATAAATTTTCTTTATTATATTCCTTTCCGGTCTACGGTAGGCTACGGTATAGCGGAAGCGCGTCTTGTCCTACATACTTGATAATTGAAAACCCGACAAAATAGCTAAAGGGCTTATTACACTTAACCTAGCTAGGATCCTAATTCAGCATACATTGCTTTCTTTGAGCTCATTTTTAGTAAGGGATGCAATCAAAACAAGCAATGAATGCTTAATTAGGATCCCAAATAGGATAAGTGTAATAAGCCCTTAAGCCTGATTCCTGACGATATCTCAAATCTACATAACCATTGTTGATCAATCTGGTACAAACTTACTTCGACATATAAAGCAACGTCTTATCATGGTACAACCACAAATAATGGTTTGGTATGCTCATCTCGTGAAAGGTGACTTTCTTAGCATTTTTAAAGAAGCAGTCTGGTCTCCAGATGTTGTTCAGCCACTCCACGTCGAGGATCCTGTACTCTTCGTGCATGTTCTCAGGTAAGCGAAGTCGAGGGTCGCGCCAAGATTGCGCGAGGAATATGTCAGCTACGTATGTCTGTAGGCGGAAAAAAGAAATTAATTGATATTAAATATTATCAACTGGTAACTTATCAAAATGACAGCTATCAGGTTACTCTTGAACGAGATATCAATGGGCAATCTTTGCGCTATTGTAACTTATATCAATTAACTATTCACAACTACAAAAACTTACCTTTCAACCGCCTCTGTGGTCTAGTGGTACACACCACCAATATCAGACCAAGATGTTCCGGGTTCGATTCCCAGTAGGGGTACATTTGTATTCAGTTTAGTTGGTCATAAGGCTTGTTTAAAGTCCACGTGGCTAGAAACCACCATCTTATATAAGTCTGTCGTATGGTCTGTCGCCATAACAACGATGTTTTCAGCGTTGTTATGTTCCGGCAGTTAGAGATAAGATAGCCAGTTCCTCAATAGTTGAGTTCAGAGGTAGTGCGCTTCCACCTTCAGCCTTATCATCACCTAACATCAGGTTTGATGAAGGCTGCTACCCCGTTGTGGATAAATAACCCCTCAAACTTACGGACATTTATTATTATGCCAGATCATGATTATTTTCAGCCGAAACGCTGCTGATATGGAGCTTAAAGGGTTTTTTTGGCATAATCGCCACCTTTATAAGGCGGATGTTATCATCTTCACTTGATCTTCACCAAGTTTTTATGAAACTGTCCGTCTTCTAACAAAGCCTTTGTTTACCAGTTCTACCACCCTTGAAGAACCATAAGAAACAGATTCACAGATTATCTTCTTGTTGCCTATCCTGACTTACCATGCTCTCCTCATTAATAGAGTCCAGAGACAAGACAGTGACGTGGAAGTACACCACCGTGGGCTGCCCGAGGAGCTTCGGAGCCCTGTTCTTGTCGTAGTACTTCGCTCTCACCGGCAGGATGTCTCGCAGGGAGAGGCTCGACTCCAACTTCAACTCTACTTCTTGGTATGTTGCGTTTGTTCTAGAAGTTGTCAATCATTGTCAGAATAATAGCAAGAGAGTTGTAACATTATCAACATTCTAAAAGTTTAAAAAGGACGATGCCAGAGTTTGTATGAAATCATGAAGAATAACTCAGAACAGACTAAGATTTGGAACTTGGCGCCATAGTAACTTTTATCCAGCTCAAAAATACCAATCCATCGATGTCACACACATAACTATTGGAAGGTGAGACCTAAGTGGGGCGGGTGGGACAAAGCCATCTTCTATCTCACTCGTTGCAAGGGGCGCAAGCAGCCGAGAAATAATAGCGGGCCATGGTGGGACGATCAAAATGTCACGTGACCGCAAATGTCAATCCCATACATTTTTTTTCTATTCGATTGGCGAATTCGATAGTAGAAAGCCACTTGTCTAGGGGGGCAGGATTGGCACCTTCGATCAACAATAACACTTGTTGATCGAAGATTGGCACCTCCTTTAACAAAATTACTTAAATTTTTACGTACACAGTTTAAAAAAGTATTAGGCGTAGAAACATGATTTTTAATTTATTACATTATACTGACATTAACCATGATTATTTATTTGCTGAATAACAAAATGTAGTTATTTTCTAGGAAGTAAATATACTTTTCTACGTTTAAAGGTACTTACAGAAAGTTGACGGCAGCCTGGACCCTCCCCCCGTCACAACTGCTGAGGAACTGAAGCACCAGCATCAACGATACACAAGCTGCATCCATCTTCACTCCATATACAACTCTATCACCTTGCAATTAAATGCTAATTTCTTTGAGCGACATAATTTGTTGCAACTAAACTTTTGTCTTGGGTCAATGTCAAATCCTGTGGGTAAGAAGAAAGTCAAATTATCATAATGATTTAGTTTACAGACTTTTATTATAAAGTAAAGTTGTTGTTTATAATAAAATGCATTTATTATTTTAGTTTGTTTTTCGTAATGGATAAACTCAAAATAATAAAAGCGCAAAAAACCAAAAAAAAAACTTCATGTAAGCACATAAAAATAGTTGAAAATCTTAAGGCGAGGAATCCCGGCTGAAATAGGCACGCTAACGCTTGCTCGGCCGCGCTCTATACACTTCGCGCGGACCCATCGGCAGCCGGCAGTGAACTGTGAACTCGCGAGCGCCCCGCGAATCGAAAAAAAATCACTTAAAATTCAATTAAAAATTAAATAATAAGAAAATTTAATTTATGACGGCCGGAATCCGTCGGCTATTCAAAGACAAATTTTTTCATATGTTTTTCATTGACTAAAACCAATTATACTGCAAGTAATATGATATTTGAATTATTATTAGACGGATGTTTGGGATTTTATTTGACACAGTTAAATATCACCAATCGAAAAAAATGGCCGAAAGCACTAGATAAATAACTGTAAACTAACATATATTTTTTCCAAAGTTTAAGTACTTGTGATAAATCCTTGTGAGTAATCCATAATTTGGGCGCCTTAAATGCTAACCCATCTCATGTCATGACTGACTTCAAGGAAAGTTCGTTAATGGAACACACTAATCCACTACAATAAACTAAAATCAGTGTTTTTGCCTCCGGGCAAAAAACAACACTGAGCCTTGGCCCAATTTGTTGCTGCACATAGGAACAGTACAATTCTTTGTTTCGTAAAATACATGTAGTTCTCTGTTCTGTTTCTTATTAAGTTTTCTGTGTCCCCCTTGCCTTGCCTTCCCTTTTTTTGGTTTAATTTTATGTTTACCTTGTTTGAAATTGTATGTGTGTGTAATAATTTATTAGCAACTAAACGAATGTTCTATCTACCTATCTATCTACATCACTGAAATCTACCTTTCTGAATATCCATAGTATTAGCTGTGGTATTAGCATTGTCAATAGCCTGTCCAGTTCAAGGACAAAACACGAAGAAAGAAACATGGTCACATGAATATTTTAAAAAAATTAGAAGACCTACAAAGGCTACAACTTAATCCGGTTAAAAGAGTTGTTTTGTATGGCGAGGCGTGAATGTATTAACTGAGTTGCGAAATAACACGTGTAAATCAACTTATAGGCAAATGTGTTGATGAGAATCCGAAGAAATCAATAAAATGTATCTATTGGTTTATTAAAGCACTTTCTAGAGAGCTAGACGATGATTTGCTCCTCATCATCAGCCATTATAAGTCCCCACTACTCCCCACTGCTGGGGCCCAGGCCTTCCTTAGGGGTTGTTTAAAGAGAATGGGTCATGACATGACCGTCCATACGGGACCATGCGGATTGGTGAGTATCAACGACTGCAAACGAAGCCGGGACCAACGGCTTAACGTGTCCTAAAGCACGAAGGAACTCCAGGTAATAAATATTTGGTCACCCATCCTGTGAACGACCGTTGCCAAAGCTGCTTAACTTCAACGATGAAACTCAACTATCAACTCCACCCGTCAACTTTCTCCTGCTGTATGCTATAGACTACACCTAATCTCTGTGCCATATTTCATCCAGATCCTCTCAACCACACCGCAACTATAGCATAATATCGCTTTGGACGATAGGCGAGTAAAGGAGTGTGATATAGCTGGCCGTGGGTGGGCATAAAAAAGAGTGCGCAACATGTTTGACATAATTAAAAGGAAATCTACGGCCTACGGCAGCAAATCTATTACCGTAGCAAAATCTACGGCACTTTTGAAAGGTCGTATTTTGGTCCAAGCCAAAAAAGAAACAATGCCTATCTTGTCTATCTTTGACGGTGAAATCACCGTTTGTTGTTCATGACTATAGGCACAAATTTAGCTTAACAGTTGCGCGTGCGTGGCGCTAGTATCATGTTATTTGTATTGAAATTCTATAGTTATTTTTTTCTCCGCTGCTATTCATAAATAAGTTATAATGACAGTTAGGGAAATGGTACCTATCGAAACAAATGTATCGCTACTATACTCATGAGTTTTTATTTTTTTTTGTAAGTAAGTATTTAAAAATATTCCATACAATTGTAAAATAAATGAATATTTTTATTTTATTTATTTGCTACGGCAGCCGAAGATAGCTTTTCCTTGAAAACACGGCAAAACTGGTGCAACTACGCCGAAATATCGGGAACTCGAAAACAAATATAAACATAACTTTTTAAACTTTCATGGTCATTAACACTGTAAATATTATAGGTAAGTACTACAAATACAACATGGTAAAAATCCCGTCTTTCATAATAGGTATAGTGATACTGACCATGTAAGTTTAAAATGTTATTGAGTAAGCTAGTCTTGTTTTGTCATCCGCACACTCGATAGTAGCCTAGCGACAAAACTATCGAAACTACACACTCGATAATCTAAGTAATACCTTTCAATCCGCAATGGGCCTGCGTGATGGGTCATGGCCAGTTCTCCCTATCCATACTATATAAATAAATAAATAAATATTTTCTTACAATCACGCCAATTATCTAAGCCCGTAGTTAATTTCTTAAGAAACTGTGTCTACGTGAACTTGATAACGGATAAATATATTTTTATATACTTTTTGTTTGTAAATACATACTTAATATAGGGCAGGCGTACCGGTTTTGGCCACTGTACCGGTTTTGGCCACTTTTTGCTCTAAAAGTTTTCTCAACAACTTTTAGCCATTTTTGATAAAGGCAAATAAAAAAAGGTATTTTAAGGTAATAATGACAACCGTTAGAATTCCTTGTGTCATAAGATTTTTTTTCAATAAATACCATTTTCTGTTTGAAAAATTTTTTTGTATGAAAATTTTAAGAAATTTGTTTTGGATGTATTACTTTATAAACCTTTGTTTTTTACAATTAAATTGTTGTTTTGCAATTGACTGGTTTCTAGTGCATTAGAATATATTGATTTTACTTAGGTTTGGTTTTGATTTTTCGCAATATTTACAAAAGTTTAACTACCAGTAAGTGGCCAAAACCGGTACATTTGGCATCTCTCACACATTGTGTGTAATATAAAAAAAACTATTTTACTTTTATAAATTTGAAAAATGTACCTTTGAAGGTAGATAAATTATCTATAATTTAAGATATAATGTGTGTCTTACATACCTAAGACCATTTAGTACTTAGTGCTTAAAAGTCAAAAAATCCTTAAAGTGGCCACAAAGGGTACCTCTGCCCTACATAGAAAACACCCAGACCAAGACAAATAGACATGTTCATGCACATAAATATTTGTCTTGTTCGGGAATCGAACCCGAGACCTCTGGCGCAGAAGGCAGGTAGTTTACCCCTGCGCCAAATCGGTCGTCAATATAAGGAAAGCCTGTACCCCAGTAGTGGGGGGAGACATATAAAGGTCAATGATTATATATGATAATTTTCTGGAGACCTTACTTAAAATCTATACGTTTTAGCTTATAAATAGCATATAAATGCTCTGTTCACTAAGCAAGGTTTGTATGAGAAAACAGAAAAAATCTCGTATTTCAACCTAAGTTCCTTGGACTTTTTGAAAAATATTGGTAATTTATAGTTTAATCACTAAAAAACTAATACAAACTTACATTTGTAATTAATTTCATACAAAATGTGAGTCAGTTTGTCTACGTTTTATAAGATATCAAAAAAAAAACCCACAATAAAAGGTACCCTATATGTTGAACAAGGTTATAAGTTATTACTACTCAAAATTTGGTAAAAATCCGTCCAGTAGTTTTTGCATGAAAAGCAAACATACAAACAGACGCCCGCAAATATAAGTTTGTCAACGTTTTTTTTAATATAAAGAAATTTTCCCACAATAAAAGGTACCCTATATGTTGAACCAAGTTATAAGTTATTACTACACAAAATTTGGTAAAAATCCGTCCAGGAGTTTTTCCGTCAAAGGCAAACATACAAACAGACGCCCACAAATATGAGTTTGTCAACGTTTTTTTTAATATAAAGAAATTTTCCCGCAATAAAAGGTACCCTATATGTTGACCCAGGTTATAAGTTATTACTACACAAAATTTGGTAAAAATCCGTCTAGTAGTTTTTGCGTGAAAAGCAAACATACAAACAGACGTTATCAACGTTTTTTTAAATCTATAGAAATTTTCCCGCAATAAAAGGTACCCTATATGTTGACCCAGGTTATAAGTTATTACTACACAAAATTTGGTAAAAATCCGTCCAGTAGTTTTTGCGTGAAAAGCGAACATACAAACAGACAAACAGACAAACAGACAAACAGACAAACAGACAAACAGACAAACAGACAAACAGACAAACAGACAAACAGACAAACAGACAAACAGACAAACAGACAAACAGACAAACAGACAAACAGACAAACAGACAAACAGACAAACAGACACACAGACAAACAGACAAAAATTTTATTATCTATCGTTTTGGGGTCTACACATCATATAGCAGTAATTATTTTTAAAAAATATTTCATGTACAGACTTTTTTCCGTTTCTGTTTTATTATATGTATAGATGACAGATTATTAACCCTAGAGTTGTAAACTTGTACAAAGTTGCGGACAAAAAACTTATTTTTACAAACAGACTGTAGGTAGGTACTAGTACATACTTACGTACTAAAATAGCAGCATATATGATTATCTAGTATAAGTCACCGCAAGTATATATAGCTGCTTATACGATACGGATGTGTTGTATGGCTTCATTTCATTGCCCAACGATTCAATGTAGCGAGAATAGCACAGTTACAAAGGCAGTTTATACTTATACGTGTTTATGTATGAACACAAGCCATTGACGGATTTTAGATTTGTTTCCTTGCTTTCTGAGGATGACTTCTACAGGAATATTTATTTCTATAATATTTATTATATTTAGAATAATCAACTAACGACAAAATAAAATTAAAAATTAAACCCTCTCTCGGTGTCGAGGTCCTCTAAAATAGATAAGTACACTCCTAGAACCATAGTTGCGTTAACACCAATGCGGTCCACAGTACCTATCGCAAAAGATCTTAAAATCGGACATATTCTTTTTATCCCAGTAAAAAGCGATTTTAAATGATTGACTAAAACTCCCAGGGTGCCTACCATCAACTCTTATTGCGGTTTTGTTTAGGACCTAAACTGATCTGCTTCGCTTATTCGTACCTAGGTCTCTGCGAGAAATGGATTTTTGAAAATGGCAATTTCATTTATCCGGAAAAACTAAAACAAATATTATTATTATAAAACTAAGTACTGTATTTATGTTTCACTCACCATAATCGAAACCCCTTTCAAATGCACACGTTTTAATAGTTAGGTACATGAAACTGTAAAAGTTTAAGTATACAAATCAAATTATTTAACAGTTAAATATTTTGATTTCAATCAACTTTTACAATACCTACTACGGCGTAGTCTAGAAGAAAAAAATAATAACGAAAATATGAATAGTAACTATTCTGTAGTCTACTACTACGACTACGCCGTAGTACTATGCGATTATTATAAGAATAGGACTGTCAAACGGCATTCTTGATCTTTGTTCCTTTTCTTGCACATCCTACACCCTGAAGTGGAAGCGAAACGCAAACAAATATGGCCGTTTTGACAGTCCTATTCTTATAATAATCGCATTATATAGGCGGAGATATTTATACCGAAAATTGTTTTCAAATTACACACATAATATGTTTGAGAGTAAACTTAAGTACTTAGGTTTTTAAATACAGTCTGTAGTTTTAAAGTCAGTCCATTCAACTCGACACAACACACAGACACGTACCTATCTACCCCTCTTTTCCAGTCGTTGGTTAAACTGAAACCACCAGACTCACAAGTAGATTCTGCAACCTAACCCCGTAAGTACGGGATTCAAACTGAATCCTTGGGAATTCGGTCCAGATTCGAATCCACACCCTTGGAAATCCATATCCTATGCTCTAAAAAATAAACTACCTTAGGCTAAATGCTCGTCGAAATTTTATGACTTCTGCCTATAAAAAACTTAAATTTCAAATTATTGTAAAACTTAATTAAATATGGCTCTTCGCGGAACTAAACGCATGGACTATTTAGTTTTTTTATCCACAACGGAGTAGCACCACCCTTCACCACAACTGGGGGCCAAGCCTGCTAACGCGTGTCTCAATCGTGTTTCAATGGTAGTTCAATTGTAGTGCTTTTTTACACACTAGTTACAAGAAATGTGTACTTTTTTCACCATACTACTGATGGTCACACCATACACTTACATTTACATCACATCATATTGTCATCATTCTTGGAACTAAGTATAGTGTGTAAAAAACACTACAATTGAACTACAATTGAAACACGATGGAGACAAGATTATGACTTAACGTTAGCAGGCTTGGCCCCCTGGTGTCAAGTGAAGATAAAGGATGAAGATGGAAGCACACTGCTCGCGGAATCTTCAATCCTCAACTACTTACTGATGCTGAAAACATCGTATTCATGGCATTAGACTTAGATAATAATTATGGTGGTAGCTAACCAAGCGGACAGAACTTAAGTCCCCCCACTGGGAAACGAACCCAGGACCTCTGGGTCTGATACTCCAAGAGCCCACAAGCCACTCCAAGAGAAGACCACAGAGGTGGTTCAATTAAAGTAAGTATAAGTAAACAGTAAGTTCACTTGACCGATCGTTGTGGAGATCCTTGGGGGAGGCCTATGCCCAGCGGTGGGCGTCGTACGGCTGAAATGATGAAGTTCACTTGAATAATAATAGATTAGGTCACAATGGGTCTCAATCATTTTTTGGTCGTAATGAAATATATTCTGTACAAAATATCTAAAAAGTTTCTCTTTTATGATTTTAATTGCGAGAGGCTTGGACCGTATTCTAAGGCTGCGGGTTCGAATCTTGTCCAAAAACCCTACCTAAGTATATAATAGGTCTTTACCTATGAAATTGCCGTTTTGTATGGAGATTTCTGTAATTATTATTTTTTCCATACTAACGTTTTTGTTATTGTTTAACGACTAATAATAGGTCTTTACCTATGAAATTGCCGTTTTGTATGGAGATTTCTGTAATTATTATTTTTTCCATACTAACGTTTTTGTTATTATTTAACGACTAATATTATGTAAATTTACAAAATTTTACACACGTATTTATGGACATTTTAACTACTAAATGACACATTCGTTAAGAGAAAAAATATTTTTTTTACTAAGTTACAACTAATAAAGTACGAAATTCTGGAAACAAAAATAGTCGTAACTTTCGGAATAAGTTTTTTCTATGTAAATAATCAAATATCGTGGTTATTAAATTATCAAAAGTTGCTCGATACGGTCTTAATGTAACGCAATATTAAAGAAATTATATATTTCTAATATTATAAAAGTTGTTAAGTTATATGTACAAAAGAAAAAAACGGCAATTTCATATGTAAAGACCTATTATTATGTAAATTTACAAAATTTTACACACGTATTTATGGACATTTTAACTACTAAATGACACATTCGTTAAGAGAAAATTTTTTTTTTTCACTAAGTTACAACTAATAAAGTACGAAATTCTGGAAACAAAAATAGTCGTAACTTTCGGAATAAGTTTTTTCTATGTAAATAATCAAATATCGTGGTTATTAAATTATCAAAAGTTGCTCGATACGGTCTTAATGTAACGCAATATTAAAGAAATTATAAATTTCTAATATTATAAAAGTTGTTAAGTTATTTGTACAAAAGAAAAAAACGGCAATTTCATATGTAAAGACCTATTATTATGAGGCTAGAGTTATTTTTTTCCCAGTTTAATTTATATTTATTCTATGTTACCCTAGGCATTATAAGGGCATGTTTCACAGTGGCCGCATTCAGCAGAACACATCGATTGACATCGATTACAAATTATCTGCTGAATGCACACAAAAACGCGATGGCTGACAGCGATTAACAACAATCGGACGCCATCTTTTCCATCGCTTTTCATTTCCATGCCTGGCAATTTTTGCATGCCTGGCAACTGGCAAAACATGCTGAACAATGTAATACCAACTTAAGATCTGTTTATATCATACCATGTTTATGAGCAAATAAATATTTCTATTTCTATTTCTATTTCATGTTTTCGATGAGAAGCAGCGATTAGCCGATTAGTTGCAAGTTGTTGTCAAATGTAGTGATTTTGGTTATTCGTCATGTCAAAACAAAACAAACGCTAAAAAGTGTGTCCAGCAGATCCATCGAAAATAGTAATCAGATGCGTAATCGATGACTTAGCGATTAGTTCTGCTGAATGTGGCCAATGGCTGCATTTAGCCTAACTAATCGCTGACTAATCGCTAAGTCATCGATTACTTGTCTGATTACTATTTTCGATAGATTCTGCTGAACGCGCTTTCGTTTGCTTGGTTTTGACAGTTAGTTTAATTTAATTAAATTCATAACTAATTTCGATTTCCATGTTGTTAAACACTTTTTTACTTGGTCTGAGGTTAATTAAACGTAATAAACTTCGAAAGTAGAAAAAAATAAATAACGTTTATTTACACAAACAATAGTTTGACAGCAACTTGCAACTAATCGCTGCTTCTCATCGAAAATCAAATGCGATGGAAAAAATGGCGTCCGATTGCTGTAAATCGCTGTCAGTCATCGCAATTTTGTGTGCGTTCATCAGATTATTTGTAATCGATTACTCATCGATGAGTTCTGATAAATGCGGCCAATGTCTTAATAAGTTCATAATAGCTGTTATTTGACAGTGACTGATAGTCCATACTAAACTGTCATTTAAACTGAAAAGTATCTCCTAATCGGACATTGTGAAACATGCACTATATATATTATCCATTACTTTGCAAAATCAAAATTATCGACTAGACTTCCGCCCGCGGCTTCGCCCGCGTGGACTACGCGATGTTTTCCCGTGGAAATGTGGTATTTTTTCCGGGATAAAAATTAGCCTATGCCACTCTCCAGCTTCCAGCTATCCCCATACCAAAAATCACGTTGATACGTTGCTCCGCTTTGACTTGAAAGACGGGCAAACAAACAAACACTTTCACATTTTATAATTTTATAGTATGGATTTTCAAGAAAAAAAATGCTTGTCATTTTACATTTTAATTCTTTTTATCTTATCTCGAATGTTTCAGAAAATACAGTAAATTATCCTGTTAAAAACTGGTTCTCATTCTTCAGAGTAAAAAAAGTCTACCATCATCTCGACATTCGCACCTATTTAATTTATTTGAATAAATATTATTTAGACTCTTTATAAAAACCATGTTGGATTCCATTAAAATGGAGTGTTAAAAATTATTACCTACATGTATACTTTATATACTTACAGGTAGACATTGATCAAAATAATGTAGCATGACATGAGCCAATTTCCAATAGGATAAAGAACTTTTTGCTTTGCACGAAACAATGAGCTATCCCTATGATAGCTCATTGGACCCATGCTTTATGACGGTACACGTGTCGTGATTTATATTTTTACATCATTAATTAATTAAAACACAAAACTTACCTAACTACACTCATATAAACTTCCACACAAATTGTCTATAATAAAAGTCCTTTATTATTATTTCATAGTCACTCACTGTCACAAAAACACTGGTATAACAATAACTAGGTCAACTGTTTTTCTAAAATTTGATGGCATAATTATGTGACCTAATTATGACAAGTGGAACAGACAGTAGTAACAACTAGACTGACTGTAGCAGTGGAAACAAGGGTGGTGAGGGCGGGGTTCGGATAATAGCGACTTTGAAATTGCACATAAGCTGGAGCGATAGCGCTACTCGGAAAAATATGGACTTTTTGATTTAAAACTATAGGACGGTTACAGTTGTTACAAATCTGGTAATAAAGATATATATTTCTTCATACCTTTATCTAGAATCGTATAGTTTCAAAAACACGATTTTATGATTTTGCCTCGACACTTTTTTTTTTCGAAAAGACCTCTAAAAATACGAAAAGTGAAGATTATTCTTAAATGGGGTTACTTACACTATTGGAAATTGGTTTAATTAGTGGACACCAATAATATTGAGGATCGTATAGAAGCATTTTTTTTTAAATCGCTGTAGTTTTTTAATACGAAGTGATTTTGTGTTTTTTTTGCCTAATCTGCAAAATCGGTCTCGCTCCCGCGCGCGTCGTTTTCTCATTGCTATCTCGCTTCAGCACATTTTTTCCGAGTATCGCCTTAATCGAACTGCATTCTGGACGCGCTGGCTGACCAGCTGGCCTAGCATGAACGGCTTTTATCACGCGATATAATATGGTACGGCATTCCGTCTTGCTTACCTTAGTGGGGTAAGCAAGATAACTTACTAGGGGTACTGCTGTAGTATGCACTCTCACCCACACTCGTGACTCGACACAGAATAGACAGAGACAAAAGCACAGAATTTGGATAGATTCCGATTCCGACGGTTTCTGCTGCATGAATACTAGTGGTTCAACCGTTGAAGAGTTTTTCTTTTAAAGGTCACGTTTTACGCTACATTCGTATAATTATGTGAAAATGTAGTTATTTAATATAAACATAACAATAAAATTATAATTTCGTGTAGGCTAGAGTACCTCTATCATTAGAGACACAACTTGTACGATGTTTTCTTTTTTACTTTTTGTCTGCTATAAATAAACTAGAAGAGTTTAAATCACGACGTTTTTATTGTTTAAATTACATGACATTAACAAAAATGTTGTACAAGGTGGTATTATCGCTTAGCAGCAATCTCTGCCAGGCAACCCGTAAGTATTTTAATAGAATTCGGCGACCGATTTGGCGCAGGGGTAGGCTACCCACCTTCTGCGCCAGTGGTCTCGGGTTCGATTCCCGAACAAGACAAATATTTGTGTGCATGAACATGTCTATTTTGTTTTGGTCTGGGTGTTTACTATGTATATTAAGTATGTATTTACAAACAATAAGTATTTAAGTATATATTTACCGCTATCAAGTTTTCCATGATACAGTTTCTTAATGAAATTAAAATGGGCTTAGATAATTGGTGTGAATGTAAGAAGTTATTTAAGTAGTTAGGTGATATTGTATATACCTACCTACTATACCTAATTAAAGATTTGCACATTGTTAGTTCTAAAATACCTAGGTACATAGCGACCGACCACTAAATCCGTTCTTTCTTGCCAGACAAGTTTCAATCTCAAACTGTTTTATGGACCTTCGAGGTAACAAAAAAATTGTCTATTATGTAAGCTACCTTCGATTTTGATCCAGTTAAAAAATCCCTTAAAAGTGCCTGACGAATTTGGTTGGGTATTGGACTGGTCACTCTTGAAACTTTTGAAGGAGGAAAAGAAAATGCAACTGTAAAAAAAATCCGTATCCGTAATATACTATGTATATGAAGAAAACGCAGACTCCAGATAACACTTATATAATTATTGATCCAACTTACAGGTACAGGCATAGTACAGGTATAACAATATAGATACAGTCGACGTCTTAGTGAACTTATCCCCTCGAGGCTAGTTTGAAGAATGACCTCTCTTTGCTCGTTAATCGGGCTCAAGCCTAGCTACCCCCACCGATTTTACCACAGATTAGCCTATTAAATTTAACAAAATGGCGGCAAGAGACGGCATTACCAGTGTTGCTATTAAAAAATAAGAAAAACCTTCTAAAATCATGACATTCGGCCATCTGATAACGTGCCGTCTCCCGACGCACATATAAAAATTATTTAGAATCAATTGATTAGGTAAGTATACAGCTAATATACTGATACACAACTATTCTCAATAGTTAAGTCTTACAACTATGTACCTATTTAGGTTAACCTTATAGTGATAAAAACCTTAAGTTAAAACTTAAAACATAATTGAAACAAATACATTATATTACACAATGCTCAACAATAAACTTTTAAGGAAGCCGATGACTTGTTTAGAATATAGATATTATCGTGAAAATATTGTTTTAGTAAATCGTTAAGTAATACATAATCAAATAAAATAAATTATCAATAACAAACTAATCTAAAACTATTTGAATCAATGTATAAATTAACATAATCATGACATTCGTTAACAAGCGACTATTATTACTTAGAAAACTTATTTTGAAACTATACTTGTTATATAATCATGTGTAAGTAAGTATATGGAATGATTAAAGTAAAGTCTGGTTATAATCTATAAGCATTAGTTATGGGTCATAAAAGAAAAATGGATTAGCTTGGTACTAGTTTACATCAATGCATTGTCAGGAGCTACATTCAAGAATATTAGATGGTGTCAGAAGCAAAATCCCTAAGAATGTTACATTAGGAATAGGTAGGAACAGAATTTAACTTTAACCTGATAACTAGACACCCTTATCACTTCACTCAAATAGTGGAAAAAGCAACTACGAGTCATGAAAGGATTAAAGACCTAATATTAGATGAATTTAACTATCGCTAAGTTTGACCTAGTTTAGTCCTTACAAAAACAACTGTAGGCCTCTGCACAGTTACCAATTTTCACCCAGATATGATTAACAAACCAAGTTATAGATACGTATTTACCATAGTGCACAATTTGTATTAAATCAAGATATGAATTAGGACAACTAAAGGAATTATTTAAAGGCATGTTCGTAATAGGCATTATTACCGATTAATTTAAATATTCTTACAAGGAAGTTACACTAATAATGAAGATGGCGCAGATACAATTTGAACCGTCACAGCAACAATTTGCTTTTCCAACTTGTCAACCAGTTGTCCAAGGTTTCCAGAGCATTCTTCTCCAGCACCAAATCTTAAATGCATCTATTCTCTGCCTCTGTTAGAATAGTACAATACATGGTTCCACTCCGTACATGAAAATCAAAAGATCATATTATTATCATTTCTAATGAATAAGTTAATGATTTTAAACAAGTTCGCAATTTAATATCAAAACTTAAAAATGTCTACAAGGTATCCTCATACGAGCATGACCCGCATTCTTATCAACAAATATTCATATTACTATGAATAATATTAGTGTAAATAGATTTAATAATTATAATTGGGATATGAAGAAGTATATTACCATGGATAGAAATAGGACAAGTAAAATCATGAACAGCTTTTCGCCCAAATGAATTAACAACACGATGATTTCCCGTGGGAATAAAATATCCTCCCGGGGTCAAAAGAAGCCGATATGTTATTCCACAGACAAAAGATTTCAAAGATCCGTCCCGCCGATAGCCGTGATTGGCGAACAAACATACAAGCTTTTGCAATCATAATATTAGTAAAATGAGATAAGATACATGACATGATAATATATACTTCAATATAATTCAACTTCAGTATCAGCGATCCACTCGTCTCAATATCCGACTTACAACCACAGCCCACGATGATCACCATCATCACAACAACGATCACCCTGTGATCTGCACCTTCAGTATCATATTATCTCCTCTCATTACCACAGCACGTACACTCTACTGCCTCCAGTTTGTATGCTGTGTTGGTTCGTACGTTCAAGGGTAGCGGGATCCTCATTATTATATTAACTCGATGCTAGCTCATGATAAGTACCTACTGGATGCTACAATTGTCATCTGAAAGCAGTAAACTCACAACACACATTGTAACCAAATCAATTTTATTAATCATTCAAAAGAAATAGATGTATCTGATAATGAATCAATAGAAATAAATGTAACTATATGAATTCTCATATTCTTTTATAAACATTAGTAGGTAAGGTACTTAGTACCTTCAACCATAGTAGAAACAAATGTTCAACTGACCAGATCTAAAAAAATATGGAAATGATTACTACAGAATATGTGAAGGAACTTCAAAGGTCCGTGAGGATGGTAAACTGCTAAGAGTTTTAGTATCACGAGCCTACCAAATGAGACGGTAAGTTTGACAGATCTACTTGATTTTTGGTTTAATAAAGATATTAATGCTCATTAAGATAACAATAAATTAGATTCACATAATTTGAAATCATATTTTGTCAATACGTACACTAGGACGGTAGTATTAAAATCCTCAAAAACTAATTTTAAATCATACCGCCAATAACAAAAACACGGCAAAACTAACTTGGTATGCTACAGCAGTGGTTACTTGTGGCTTTATTCGTTAGAACTAGTTTAAAACATGAATTAAAATGTTTGCATGAAGATGTATAGAACATTTTAATAAATTGAGAGGTGTGATTGAGCAATAATCGTTTTACTTTATTTTGCTTAATTAGGAAAACATCAGTTACAACTTGACAGTGTAATAAACACGATCTACTTAAATGCACTATGCACTGTTTACATGTTTTTGCATTAGAAACATCATTTCATCACTATGTTAATGAAAACAACTAGAATAGATATCAGTGAATGCTTCTTGCAGTGCTGTCTAAGCAACTAAGTATCTCTGCTTTTGACTTGCATCTAAATCATTAAGAGAGATCTAGAACACTACGCAGTACGCACAAATAGCAAAATAGCTTCTAGTGATTTTGGCTGTAAGATTTTCCATCTGTCTAAACCAAATCTGAGTTGCCCGGAAGAAACCGCAGTAAGACGATAAGGCCACCATTTGGTTTACAATTTGTTATCTTTGTATTATTATTATTATTTCGTGTGTGATTGTTCCGTTCGTAATATTGTGTACAAATAAAGAATTAATCTATGTATCTATCAAACTAGGTACTTAGATAAAGAATCTTCGACGTTCCCGGAAAAATGAAAAGAATGATGATTTCTACTCAGTCTTATGGCTTTATTGTCTAATTATGTAGAAGACTCAGAAAAGTATGTTCCTGATAAACTTTCTCTAGCACTCATCCACAATTTAGTTTGAATTTAAATTAAATTTGAGATTTAAGTTTGCCACTAAACTCAAATTTAAAAAGTCAAGCATAGTGAATTCTTTTAAATTAAGCTACATGTAACAAAAATAATAGACGAAATGTCCACTTGAACAAAGCTACAAAAAATAAAATAAGTAATAGGAAATAGTAAATTTTGGATATCTTTGCATACCTACATTGCTTCCATCCCGAACTAAGTAACTCAAGCACTTGTGTTATGGCATTTGGGAACAACGACGGAGATTACCACATACAATCGGGCAGAATGTTGAAAAGTCCGCTTTAAACATACACCCGACAGGGAATCGAACCCGGTAGGTACCTCAGAGACAGCGGCACCCCGAAAACCTATGCGTACGTACACCGTATCTACAACACTGCTATGGAGGTTGTTAAGCTTATACCAGAAACTAATATTGTTTCCATAGTTAAAAGGTCTATAACAATCTAAGTGACACAGATCACAGTTTATAAAAGTATTACCCAATCGCAATCTTGGAATACTAAATTCGCGACTTTAATAGTGTGCTCTTATTCAAAAGTGAATCGTCATCATGTCTAATCTTATCAAGATCAGAAAAACATCCAGTCCTGCGTAAAGGTCACCTGGGCATAGACCTAGGCATAGAAAAACAAACCTAGCTCTTGGATATTGACCACTCATGAGAATCAAGATATGGTATGGATTTCGTATAAATGGAAACTAAGGTAATTATAAAAATCTTAACTAGGTAAGACAATAACCCCTACTCAAATTGTGGAGCATGTGGATACTTATTATGCAAGGAAAAAGAAATGATGCAAACATAATTTAGTATATAAATATCCTTATAAGTAAGTAGGTACTATGTTGCGATAATTAGAGCGCATATTGACAATAATACTTTAAAGGTATCTACTGCTACAGCTGTGGTACCTACTAGATACTCAATGTCAAGCACGTAAGCAACCGTAGATTTAAAAGGCTTTTCATTCTTCCCTAAGGGTATTTTGATAACATCTAAATGATTCTATGAAAAGATAAGTTTTTATAGTTTTGTTTTGTTTTAGTTAGTTTTAGACCTTTACAAACTTTATTTCAGGGGGTGTTACAATCAATTTAGTCGGTTATGCGAGATGAAAATTAAATCTTAAATAGCTTTATTCGATATGCAAATAAATAAACATGAAACATTTTAATCAAAACAACTTCAATACTTTCCCATAAACAAAATGCTCTGCATCATCTCAAATCCTCTTTGACCAGATTCAGCTACGAAGAAGGTTATTCCTCCTTCGCTCAAGACTCCCCTGGGTCGGCCACGTCACCCTGGAGGCCTACCAAGCGGCGCACCAGGTAGCGCGGGCCGTATTCGTCCTCAGATGCTATTTACCTTGGAATGTATACATTATTCATCGGCAAAAGATCGTTCCGTGTCATTCTATAATAAAATCATTAGGTTATCAACACAATATGCCCTTCAGGAAAATTCATGATTTATACTGTTCACTAGCTACAGTAGCTACCTACATCCTTTATTATTTACAAAAACCATTTCTTTTATTAAGAGCTACTTATCTAGTGCAAAAATGTAAAATGAGTATTGTAAAAACAAGAATAAAACGTTTGAAATTATCTTTGTTCTGTTGTAGTTTCATTTAAATCTAATAATCTTAAAAGTGGCCATACGGGTAGTAAACCAGTATGAAATATAAGTAGGTACTCATTTAACCAGCCTGTGAGAAACGTACTCACTTAACATTTGAACATATTCAGACGAATGTATGCCACCAACATACATCGTTCGTACTCTAAAATCCGGAGAGTGTATGCCACAAACATATACCGCCCCCTTAATTCCGACGAGTGCATGCCACAAACATACATCGTCCCCTAATATCCGACGAGTGTATGCAACATACATACATCGCCCTCTAATATCCGACGAGTGTATGCAACATACATACATCGCCCCCTAATATCAAATTCAATTTAATGCATTTCAACAAACTAATTCAATGTATCTCTTGTAACCAGTGAGCATGCATAGCTTGCTCACTCAACTCAGTGAACACCTTATATTTGTTCGCTCATCATTAAAAATTAAAAATATTCACATTAGAGATATCCAAATTCACTTAAAAACTTTCATATTTAAATATTTAAAGATACCATATTAAAATATTCGTATTTAAACTCATATTCATAGTTCAAGCAATTTATATTGCTATTCACGGTGTTCATATTAATTTAATCCACAAAATTTGTACCTATTAATTAATATATCAATAAATAGAAAGAATTCAATTGTATGCAAGTAATACGTACCTATTAAACCAATCTTACCAGGTAACGTAGGTAACCAGTAAGCATACATGACTCACTCAACCCAGAGAACAACACGTTCGCTCAATACATTAAAAAACAAAGGAAAATTTGTACTAATTAATTTTAATAATATTAAGATAAATGAAATGTAAGCAACCAATCATAAATTATTCTTACTCTTTACTACTTCTTACTAGCTTCATAACTTATAGTTTTCTTTTATTCACTGTTAGTATTGGATACCACGTTAAAACATGGATTGTATGCAAAAATTAGTAGCCATAAGTGATTTTACTCTGTGCAACAGTAAAGGCTATCAAAACTTAGCACTAATTACTTAAAACATTACATGTAGGTACACAGCCAAAACTGCCAGTCCTAGCTCCATGTGTAAGATTATAAACAACATAAACAGCAAGTACTCTAATAATATAATAATGCCAATCATCTCCTTTAATTCTGTACAATCCACATTTAATACATCATGTAAATTAAACAACAACAATCAAGATATTATGCCAGATTCATGGTACGCTATGATCGTGCCATACGAAAATATAAACTACATACCCGCGTTTAAAATTATGTAAGTATAATCGGAGGGTAGCCCCGACCGTACACGAACACAATTAATCAATTCAAATAAAAGTGTGATCTAGTTTATGTCCGTTCCGTCGGAGAGTAGCCCCGACCATGTACGGAACACAATCCGCCACACAAATATTCCAATTTTAACGCTTTAGATTTAACTAACACGATCGGAGAGTAGCCCCGAACACGAATTAGTAAAATCTTAGTACTAAGCTACGCATATAGACTTTTTAAATTATGTTAGTATAGTCGGAGGGTAGCCCCGACCGTATACGAACACAATCAATTAAAACAAATGCGATTTAGTTTATGTCCGTTCCGTCGGAGAGTAGCCCCGACCATGTACGAAACACAATCCACCGCAAAGGTATTTAAAATGTCATTTAGATAAAAAAATACGCATTAACATGGAATCTGGAATATTTATCCTTTCTCTGCGTGAAGAGAATAAAATAACTCGTTTGGCATTACTATAGCACAGAATAAGCAAATTATTCTTATTATCAGGTTTAGAAATAAACTTACGTGGGTACTTTACCGCTTCTGAAATATGAAGAAAACGCAGACTCCAGATAACACTTATATAATTATTGATCCAACTTACAGGTACAGGCATAGTACAGGTATAACAATATAGATACAGTCGACGTCTTAGTGAACTTATCCCCTCGAGGCTAGTTTGAAGAATGACCTCTCTTTGCTCGTTAATCGGGCTCAAGCCTAGCTACCCCCACCGATTTTACCACAGATTAGCCTATTAAATTTAACAAAATGGCGGCAAGAGACGGCATTACCAGTGTTGCTATTAAAAAATAAGAAAAACCTTCTAAAATCATGACATGTACTTACACGGTAATTTTTTTATCACCAATTTTAGGGATTATGCTACTCATGAAAACAAACAACTTTTACTATTATGAAGAAAACGCAGACTCCAGATAACACTTATATAATTATTGATCCAACTTACAGGTACAGGCATAGTACAGGTATAACAACATAGATACAGTCGACGTCTTAGTGAACTTATCCCCTCGAGGCTAGTTTGAAGAATGACCTCTCTTTGCTCGTTAATCGGGCTCAAGCCTAGCTACCCCCACCGATTTTACCACAGATTAGCCTATTAAATTTAACAAAATGGCGGCAAGAGACGGCATTACCAGTGTTGCTATTAAAAAATAAGAAAAACCTTCTAAAATCATGACATTCGGCCATCTGATAACGTGCTGTCTCCCGACGCACATATAAAAATTATTTAGAATCAATTAATTAGGTAAGTATACAGCTAATATACTGATACACAACTATTCTCAATAGTTAAGTCTTACAACTATGTACCTATTTAGGTTAATCTTATAGTGATAAAAACCTTAAGTTAAAACTTAAAACATAATTGAAACAAATACATTATATTACACAATGCTCAACAATAAACTTTTAAGGAAGCCGATGACTTGTTTAGAATATAGATATTATCGTGAAAATATTGTTTTAGTAAATCGTTAAGTAATACATAATCAAATAAAATAAATTATCAATAACAAACTAATCTAAAACTATTTGAATCAATGTATAAATTAACATAATCATGACATTAGTTAACAAGCGACTATTATTACTTAGAAAACTTATTTTGAAACTATACTTGTTATATAATCATGTGTAAGTAAGTATATGGAATGATTAAAGTAAATTCTGGTTATAATCTATAAGCATTAGTTATGGGTCATAAAAGACAAATGGATTAGCTTGGTTCTAGTTTACATCAATGCATTGTCAGGAGCTACATTCAAGAATATTAGATGGTGTCAGAAGCAAAATCCCTAAGAATGTTACATTAGGAATAGGTAGGAACAGAATTTAACTTTAACCTGATAACTAGACACCCTTATCACTTCACTCAAATAGTGGAAAAAGCAACTACGAGTCATGAAAGGATTAAAGACCTAATATTAGATGAATTTAACTATCGCTAAGTTTGACCTAGTTTAGTCCTTACAAAAACAACTGTAGGCCTCTGCACAGTTACCAATTTTTACCCAGATATGATTAACAAACCAAGTTATAGATACGTATTTACCATAGTGCACAATTTGTATTAAATCAAGATATGAATTAGGACAACTAAAGGAATTATTTAAAGGCATGTTCGTAATAGGCATTATTACCGATTAATTTAAATATTCTTACAAGGAAGTTACACTAATAATGAAGATCGCGCAGATACAATTTGAACCGTCACAGCAACAATTTGCTTTTCCAACTTGTCAACCAGTTGTCCAAGGTTTCCAGAGCATTCTTCTCCAGCACCAAATCTTAAATATTATTAAATGCATCTATTCTCTGCCTCTGTTAGAATAGTACAATACATGGTTCCACTCCGTACATGAAAATCAAAAGATCATATTATTATCATTTCTAATGAATAAGTTAATGATTTTAAACAAGTTCGCAATTTAATATCAAAACTTAAAAATGTCTACAAGGTATCCTCATACGAGCATGACCCGCATTCTTATCAACAAATATTCATATTACTATGAATAATATTAGTGTAAATAGATTTAATAATTATAATTGGGATATGAAGAAGTATATTACCATGGATAGAAATAGGACAAGTAAAATCATGAACAGCTTTTCGCCCAAATGAATTAACAACACGATGATTTCCCGTGGGAATAAAATATCCTCCCGGGGTCAAAAGAAGCCGATATGTTATTCCACATACAAAAGATTTCAAAGATCCGTCCCGCCGATAGCCGTGATTGGCGAACAAACATACAAGCTTTTGCAATCATAATATTAGTAAAATGAGATAAGATACATGACATGATAATATATACTTCAATATAATTCAACTTCAGTATCAGCGATCCACTCGTCTCAATATCCGACTTACAACCACAGCCCACGATGATCACCATCATCACAACAACGATCACCCTGTGATCTGCACCTTCAGTATCATATTATCTCCTCTCATTACCACAGCACGTACACTCTGCTGCCTCCAGTTTGTATGCTGTGTTGGTTCGTACGTTCAAGGGTAGCGGGATCCTCATTATTATATTAACTCGATGCTAGCTCATGATAAGTACCTACTGGATGCTACAATTGTCATCTGAAAGCAGTAAACTCACAACACACATAGTAACCAAATCAATTTTATTAATCATTCAAAAGAAATAGATGTATCTGATAATGAATCAATAGAAATAAATGTAACTATATGAATTCTCATATTCTTTTATAAACATTAGTAGGTAAGGTACTTAGTACCTTCAACCATAGTAGAAACAAATGTTCAACTGACCAGATCTAAAAAAATATGGAAATGATTACTACAGAATATGTGAAGGAACTTCAAAGGTCCGTGAGGATGGTAAACTGCCAAGAATTTTAGTATCACGAGCCTACCAAATGAGACGGTAAATTTGACAGATCTACTTGATTTTTGGTTTAATAAAGATATAAATGCTCATTAAGATAACAATAAATTAGATTCACATAATTTGAAATCATATTTTGTCAATACGTACACTAGGACGGTAGTATTAAAATCCTCAAAAACTAATTTTAAATCATACCGCCAATAACAACAAAAACACGGCAAAACTAACTTGGTATGCTACAGTAGTGGTTACTTGTGGCTTGATTTGTTTGAACAAGTTTAAAACATGAATTAAAATGTTTGCATGAAGATGTATAGAACATTTTAATAAATTGAGAGGTGTGATTGAGCAATAATCGTTTTACTTTATTTTGCTTAATTAGGAAAACATCAGTTACAACTTGACAGTGTAATAAACACGATCTACTTAAATGCACTATGGACTGTTTACATGTTTTTGCATTAGAAACATCATTTCATCACTATGTTAATGAAAACAACTAGAATAGATATCAGTGAATGCTTCTTGCAGTGCTGTCTAAGCAACTAAGTATCTCTGCTTTTGACTTGCATCTAAATCTTTAAGAGAGATCTAGAACACTACGCAGTACGCACAAATAGCAAAATAGCTTCTAGTGATTTTGGCTGTAAGATTTTCCATCTGTCTAAACCAAAACTGAGTTGCCCGGAAGAAACCGCAGTAAGACGATAAGGCCACCATTTGGTTTACAATTTGTTATCTTTGTATTATTATTATTATTTCGTGTGTGATTGTTCCGTTCGTAATATTGTGTACAAATAAAGAATTAATCTATGTATCTATCAAACTAGGTACTTAGATAAAGAATCTTCGACGTTCCCGGAAAAATGAAAAGAATGATGATTTCTACTCAGTCTTATGGCTTTATTGTCTAATTATGTAGAAGACTCAGAAAAGTATGTTCCTGATAAACTTTCTCTAGCACTCATCCACAATTTAGTTTGAATTTAAATTAAATTTGAGATTTAAGTTTGCCACTAAACTCAAATTTAAAAAGTCAAGCATAGTGAATTCTTTTAAATTAAGCTACATGTAACAAAAATAATAGACGAAATGTCCACTTGAACAAAGCTACAAAAAATAAAATAAGTAATAGGAAATAGTAAATTTTGGATATCTTTGCATACCTACATTGCTTCCATCCCGAACTAAGTAACTCAAGCACTTGTGTTATGGCATTTGGGAACAACGACGGGGATTACCACATACAATCGGGCAGAATGTTGAAAAGTCCGCTTTAAACATACACCCGACAGGGAATCGAACCCGGTAGGTACCTCAGAGACAGCGGCACCCCGAAAACCTATGCGTACGTACACCGTATCTACAACACTGCTATGGAGGTTGTTAAGCTTATACCAGAAACTAATATTGTTTCCATAGTTAAAAGGTCTATAACAATCTAAGTGACACAGATCACAGTTTATAAAAGTATTACCCAATCGCAATCTTGGAATACTAAATTCGCGACTTTAATAGTGTGCTCTTATTCAAAAGTGAATCGTCATCATGTCTAATCTTATCAAGATCAGAAATACATCCAGTCCTGCGTAAAGGTCACCTGGGCATAGACCTAGGCATAGAAAAACAAACCTAGCTCATGGATATTGACCACTCATGAGAATCAAGATATGGTATGGATTTCGTATAAATGGAAACTAAGGTAATTATAAAAATCTTAACTAGGTAAGACAATAACCCCTACTCAAATTGTGGAGCATGTGGATACTTATTATGCAAGGAAAAAGAAATGATGCAAACATAATTTAGTATATAAATATCCTTATAAGTAGGTACTATGTTGCGATAATTAGAGCGCATATTGACAATAATACTTTAAAGGTATCTACTGCTACAGCTGTGGTACCTACTAGATACTCAATGCCAAGCACGTAGGCAACTGTAGATTTAAAAGGCTTTTCATTCTTCCCTAAGGGTATTTCGATAACATCTAAATGATTCTATGAAAAGATAAGTTTTTATAGTTTTGTTTTGTTTTAGACCTTTACAAACTTTATTTCAGGGGGTGTTACAATCAATTTAGTCGGTTATGCGAGATGAAAATTAAATCTTAAATAGCTTTATTCGATATGCAAATAAATAAACATGAAACATTTTAATCAAAACAACTTCAATACTTTCCCATAAACAAAATGCTCTGCATCATCTCAAATCCTCTTTGACCAGATTCAGCTACGAAGAAGGGTATTCCTCCTTCGCTCAAGACTCCCCTGGGTCGGCCACGTCACCCTGGAGGCCTACCAAGCGGCGCACCAGGTGGCGCGGGCCGTATTCGTCCTCAGATGCTATTTACCTTGGAATGTATACATTATTCATCGGCAAAAGATTGTTCCGTGTCATTCTATAATAAAATCATTAGGTTATCAACACAATATGCCCTTCAGGAAAATTCATGATTTATACTGTTCACTAGCTACAGTAGCTACCTACATCCTTTATTATTTACAAAAACCATTTCTTTTATTAAGAGCTACTTATCTAGTGCAAAAATGTAAAATGAGTATTGTAAAAACAAGAATAAAACGTTTGAAATTATCTTTGTTCTGTTGTAGTTTCATTTAAATCTAATAATCTTAAAAGTGGCCATACGGGTAGTAAACCAGTATGAAATATAAGTAGGTACTCATTTAACCAGCCTGTGAGAAACGTACTCACTTAACATTTGAACATATTCAGACGAATGTATGCCACCAACATACATCGTTCGTACTCTAAAATCCGGCGAGTGTATGCCACAAACATACACCGCCCCCTTAATTCCGACGAGTGCATGCCACAAACATACATCGTCCCCTAATATCCGACGAGTGTATGCAACTTACATACATCGCCCTCTAATATCCGACGAGTGTATGCAACATACATACATCGCCCCCTAATATCAAATTCAATTTAATGCATTTCAACAAACTAATTCAATGTATCTCTTGTAACCAGTGAGCATGCATAGCTTGCTCACTCAACCCAGTGAACACCTTATATTTGTTCGCTCATCATTAAAAATTAAAAATATTCACATTAGAGATATCCAAATTCACTTAAAAACTTTCATATTTAAATATTTAAAGATACCATATTAAAATATTCGTATTTAAACTCATATTCATAGTTGAAGCAATTTATATTGCTATTCACGGTGTTCATATTAATTTAATCCACAAAATTTGTACCTATTAATTAATATATCAATAAATAGAAAGAATTCAATTGTATGCAAGTAATACGTACCTATTAAACCAATCTTACCAGGTAACGTAGGTAACCAGTAAGCATACATGACTCACTCAACCCAGAGAACAACACGTTCGCTCAATACATTAAAAAACAAAGGAAAATTTGTACTAATTAATTTTAATAATATTAAGATAAATGAAATGTAAGCAACCAATCATAAATTATTCTTACTCTTTACTACTTCTTACTAGCTTCATAACTTATAGTTTTCTTTTATTCACTGTTAGTATTAGATACCACGTTAAAACATGGATTGTATGCAAAAATTAGTAGCCATAAGTGATTTTACTCTGTGCAACAGTAAAGGCTATCAAAACTTAGCACTAATTACTTAAAACATTACATGTAGGTACACAGCCAAAACTGCCAGTCCTAGCTCCATGTGTAAGATTATAAACAACATAAACAGCAAGTACTCTAATAATATAATAATGCCAACCATCTCCATTAATTCTGTACAATCCACATTTAATACATCATGTAAATTAAACAACAACAATCAAGATATTATTCCAGATTCATGGTACGCTATGATCGTGCCATACGAAAATATCTACTACATACCCGCGTTTAAAATTATGTAAGTATAATCGGAGGGTAGCCCCGACCGTACACGAACACAATTAATCAATTCAAATAAAAGTGTGATCTAGTTTATGTCCGTTCCGTCGGAGAGTAGCCCCGACCATGTACGGAACACAATCCGCCACACAAATATTCCAATTTTAACGCTTTAGATTTAACTAACACGATCGGAGAGTAGCCCCGAACACGAATTAGTAAAATCTTAGTACTAAGCTACGCATATAGACTTTTTAAATTATGTTAGTATAGTCGGAGGGTAGCCCCGACCGTATACGAACACAATCAATTAAAACACAAATGCGATTTAGTTTATGTCCGTTCCGTCGGAGAGTAGCCCCGACCATGTACGAAACACAATCCACCGCAAAGGTATTTAAAATGTCATTTAGATAAAAAAATACGCATTAACATGGAATCTGGAATATTTATCCTTTCTCTGCGTGAAGAGAATAAAATAACTCGTTTGGCATTACTATAGCACAGAATAAGCAAATTATTCTTATTATCAGGTTTAGTAATAAACTTACGTGGGTACTTTACCGCTTCTGAAATATGAAGAAAACGCAGACTCCAGATAACACTTATATAATTATTGATCCAACTTACAGGTACAGGCATAGTACAGGTATAACAACATAGATACAGTCGACGTCTTAGTGAACTTATCCCCTCGAGGCTAGTTTGAAGAATGACCTCTCTTTGCTCGTTAATCGGGCTCAAGCCTAGCTACCCCCACCGATTTTACCACAGATTAGCCTATTAAATTTAACAAAATGGCGGCAAGAGACGGCATTACCAGTGTTGCTATTAAAAAATAAGAAAAACCTTCTAAAATCATGACACTATGAGACCAAAACTGAAATCGCGAAGAAAAATCGGCTGTTCCATACATTTTGATTAAATATTTTTGCACTGTTGTATGGTACAGCCACAGATAGGATAATTTTTTTTCATGTCTCATATTCTGAAAGTAACCGCTAACTTGCCTAAAATGCGGGTTGAAAGTGGTGTGTGGCGGCCCTAGGGCCGTTATGAAATTTAAAAAAGGAATAGGAGGGGTCATGTCAAAATCCGATCCGACAGCCGATTTGGTCTGCTCCCAGACCAAATCTGCGCTACACACGTTCCGATTTGGTCTGGGAGCAGACTGAATCGGAGGTCGGATAGGAACGTGTGTAGAGTTTTTTAGTATCTCTTTGGCTCTTTGGACATTTATTAAAGTATGCAGGCAAAGGCACAGAAGCCTATACAGCCATGTTTTGCTATTAAATAAAATAATTAATATCGTAGAATTACTATTTTAATATCTAAAACATTGTTTTTTTTTAGAATGCGTTTTTAGAAACAGGTTTAACCAAATAAGTTATTTGTAACATAAAAAATCAGGCTATTCATTTCATGGAATTGCATAGAGCATGGGTCAAACACCAAACAAGACTGTATGGACTTAGTTTCCCTTGCCTTCCCTTAAATAGAGAAAATGAGCAAAAAATTTATAGCCTTTCAAAAATTCCGCGGCCATAGGAAAAATATTTTTTAGATTATTTCTGTTTATTTTTACTATCCTCATATTCGAAATGAAAAGTAGAGTGTTTACTTCGGGTGTATGGACCCATAACAGTCTCGAACTATCGAAACACTCGACTGTTATGGGTGCCATACAGCCCTTGCTAAACAATCTACTATTATCAGTGCACAAATTTTTAAGATCAACTCAGAATCGGTAAGTGAACAACTTTCTCCTAGAAACATAGGTCGAAATATGTCAAAAACTTTTGACACTTTATACAAATCGGACTGGTCACGCGATCGATTTAGTATGGTTATGTATTTATTTTATTGGATTTTATTTTTATGGATTTAGTATTTAGTATGGGAATTCCAGAAATTTTTGTCGTATTTCGACCCATGTTTCTAGGAGAAAGTTGTTCACTTACCGATTCTGAGTCGATCTTAAAAATTAGTGCACTGATAAAAAAATTATCCTGTATAGTGTACCTACCTACAGCTGATATTTTTTTCGCGATTTCAGTTTTGGTCCTGTAATAAAAGTTGTTTGTTTTCATGTTCGTTTTCATTTTCATTTTATCCGGGGTGATAATAAAAAATTACGGTGTACTTATATAAATGTGAAAGTTTTGTGTGTTTGTCTTTCACGTCGAAACGGATCAACGGATCGACATATTTGGTAGGTATGGGGATAGTTTGGGAGCTGACATAGGTTAGGTTCTTTTTTATCCAGGAAGAATATCACATACCTACGGGATAACGTCGTCGTGTTCCACGCCGGCGAAGGCGCGGGCGGAAGGTTAGTACGTAATATTTTCAGTGTCCATTCTATTAGTTCTATTTCATTGGCAACGTAAACGGATTAATTCCTTCCCTGTTAGTAAGGCGCTAAGGCGCAATACCGTTATAGGTACTAGTATAGGCGAATATAGGTAAACCTTGGAGGTGCGCCCGTGGCGTGTAGTCTCGTTGAGGTTGAGCAACATTTTTTTTATCCACAACGGGGTAGCACTTAGCCTTCATCACACTTGGGGGCCAAGTCTGCTAACGTTAAGTCGTAATCGAGTCTCAATCGTGTTTAGGGTTTCTGATTTCTCGACGAATTTTTTTTCTCGAGTTTCGGGAATTCTCGAGGCCAAAGTCTCGAGTTTTCTCGGGTCTCGAGTCTTTAATTAAAACTGTTGAAATCTGTTAAAATTAAAAAAAAACAGGGTTTTTATTACAAAATACTTTTATTGCACCACCCACCTTCAATATTTAGACATTTGGTACCTCTTATTTGGGTAAAGCAAGTACTTAACAAAATAATTAATATCTTCTTTCGTCTATATTTTTGAAGGCGGTTCTATTTATTAACAATAGTAGATTTCATTACAAGTGCGGAAAGCCTGTCATTGCAAAGAGTTCCGACAAATGTCTACCCGAGCCGAGGCGCAGCAGAAGGTGAGGGTTGACAGTCGGAACAAGTTGCAATGACGGTTCCGCACGTGTACTGAACAACTATTTTTAATACAGTTGCGAAAAAATTAAGCAATTTAATAAAATAATAAAACACAATAAACTCAACTAACTAATCGTAAAAGAATATAAGCAGAGACTTTTTTTTGTTTTCTTCACCCATTCTGGGTTGGCAAAGGAAACTATGATTATACAGCCAAGGCTTCAGTAGAATTTTTTTATTGATATGAAATGAAAATTAAATTAAATGAGATGAAATTAAATGAAACCTAACAAAAGCAATCCGGATCCTACAGGAGCGCCTTTCCTTATTTCTCTCTTTTACCACATCGTTTTCCATTGAAGCACTAATTCCACCATACTAAGTACCTACCACAATAAAAACCAGAAAAAACTAATTTAGAAAATTAAGAAATAAGGTCCCTCATTTTCTTTTCACTTACTTGCGCAAACTCCTATAAGCAGATACTATGGTAAATAGTGCACGTCATACCATATTTAGTAATCTGTGGTCATACAGCCAATTTTATGTATTTTTTATATTTATAAATTTAATTTGGCCGATACTAATATTAATTTAATGTATAATTAAAATTACTTTTAAATCTGATATTGAAACAAATTAGTAGCTTCTTTTTAGAAATATTTGCATGAATCATAAAAACTTCTATGATTTTTTTTTTGTAAAAACTTCGTGGTTGGTTTTTTCTTTTTAATAGACAATATTTTGACAGTTGGGAAAGAAAACGCACGAGTTCGGGAAAGGTAAAGAAAAAGTTCGAGTGTGTAATAGCCCACATCCCGAACGCTATACGTCCCTGCAATACGCCACTTTTTTATTTATTTTTTTATTGAAGCATAAAGTAGTTAAACATCATAATATTGTTATTTCTAGTAGTCTAACATAAAATAAAATTTTGCCGTTATCGACTAGCATTACTTGGGCAGAATATCGCATTGTTCGTCCCCATTCTATGTTATTGTTTAATTCATGGAGTTTACGTTTTTATTGATAATACAACATTTACTAACCGTAAATCTACACGATAAGCTATTGTATTACACATATAGGTACATACAGAGGCCCCATCATCATATTAAAATCAGATAAATAAGTACGTAACAAGGTATTTTATTTGGAAAACCCATTTTGAAAATACGTATTTTGTATTTAAATACTTTTATTTAAAACTATTTTGTATTTCTATTTGAAATAGTAAAGTAACAATGTATTTGCATTTTGTATTTAAATACTTTTACAAAACTATTTTTAACATCTCTGTTTAGTAAGTAGATTATTAATTTGCACTATTTATTAATAGTGTAGTTTGATCAAATTTATCAAACTGTCAAGCTTAAGCTAGGTAGACTAGTGATAGGCACTAATAATTCAGAAAAAGGTTATCCTACCTAACCTTAAATGTCCTTCCTTATTAATTCATAATCTAAACATTTTTATTAAACAAGCACGCTTTAAATTCACTTAATTAAAGGTTCGAATTAATATAAAATTAAAATTCGAAACTCGGGAATTCTCGAGCTCCGGTCATTTTTTTCTCGTCTCGAATGAAGCCAAATTTCTCGAGTTTTCTCGAGTTCGAGAAGGCTCGAGCAGAAACCCTAATCGTGTTTCAATTGTAGTTCAATGGTAGAGCTTTTTTACACACTAATTACAAGAAATGTATACTTACTTACTTTTTTCGCACTACATTCACATCACATTAACCTCTCAGCCATACCGGGTGCCCATTGGTAGTGGAGAAGAGAGACCTTCCATCATCATCAGCCATTTAATGTCCCCACTGCTGGGGCACTGGCCTTCCTTATGGATGGATAAGGAGAATGAGCCATGCATGACCCACCACGCGGGCTCAGTGCGGATTGGTGGGTATTAACGACTGCTAGTGCAGCAGGGACCAACGGCTTAACGTGCCTTCCGAAGCACGGAGGAGCTCGAGATGAAAAGTTTTTGGTCACCTATCCCGTGACCGACCATTACGAACGTTGCTTAACCTCAACGATCGCAGGCCAAGCGCGCTATCCACTGCGCCACGGGCTCCTCTGAGAGATCCTCCTAATAGAGACGTTATTTCTATAGAAATAAGGTCTCATTCATCGCTGGGGGCCTAGAGGCCCCGGCCGAAGTGGTGATAAGGCTGAAGGTGGAAGCGCACTACTCCCGGAATCCTCAATCACTGAGGAGCTGGCTATCTTATGGGCGTTTGTGCACTACCACTGAATTTTACCGATCCGGAAAAAAACGGATGCTTGTATTTAATTAATTACTAATATAAATGATTAATAATTAAAATACAAGCATCCGTTTTTTTCCGGATCGGTAAAATTCAGTGTAGTGCACAAACGCCCTATCTCTAACTGCCGGAACACAATACTAATGAAAACATCATTGTTATGATGGTGACAGACTTGGATAAGATGGTGGTAGTTAGCCAGGCGGACTAATAAGAACAAATCCTGCCACAACAATTATGTACCCGCACTGGGAATCGAACACGGGACCTCTTGGTCTGGAATCAGTGGTGTGAACCACTAGACCACAGAGGCGACTTTCGCAATGGTCGGCCACGGGAAGGGTGACCAAATATTTATTATCTCGAGCTTCTCCGGGTTTCAGAAGACACTTTTAAGCCGTTGGTCCCGGCTGCAATAGGGTATTTGACTGAATTTGTTTTATTGTTGTTTAAATTTTTACTTTTTTGCATTCACAATGCAATTTTTATAGTTGAAAAATGGAAAATGAATTATTTAGAAAAAATCGACCCGTCTCACAACTATCCCATCCCATCGGATCCCATCGGAGCTAGTTGTGAGACGAGACGATTTTTTTTAAATACTTCATTTTCCATTTTGTTTTATTGGCTTAAAATGTTTATTGAAATGGTAGCAGCAACACTACATAGGTATTTATTTTCAAATATCTTGCGTATTTTCAGCGATATAGAGCATCAAACTTTCAAATTAGACAAGGAGAGCGCTACCAGCCAGTGACGTCACATGCTGGTAGCGCCATACTCTCGCTCGCCATATTAAATTTAGTTTGTTTTAGAAAGAGACAGCTAGATTCATAATTAAATAGCTCATTATTCGCTTGTTAATACAAATTTAATTTCTTTTTTCACATTTGTTATTCAATGTTACTTATAGTGGAGGCAGTTATGCATCGCTCCCATACATAACCCAAAAAAAATGTATTAAGCTAGTGCTTCATCACATTTTTTTCTTTTTTTTTTTTATTGTAGGCTTGCAAAACTGGTTACAATCTTAAAGGTAGCTTATATAAACTTAAAATAATAACATGCTAGAATGCAACCTACTCGATGCAAGCACAGCATGCAATGAATAATCTATATATATAAAAATGAATCCCTATTTCCCTTGGTCACGACATCACGCGTGAACGGCTGGACCGATTTGGCTAATTTTGGTCTTGAAATGTTCGTGGAAGTCCAAGGAAGGATATAGGGGTAGGGTAGGGGTAGGGTAGGGGTAGGGTAGGGTAGGAGTAGGGTAGGGGTAGGGTAGGGGTAGGGTAGGGGTAGGGTAGGGTAGGGGTAGGGTAGGGTAGGGGTAGGGTAGGGTAGGGGTAGGGGTAGGGTAGGGGTAGGATTGGAGTAGGGTAGGGTAGGGGTAGAGTAGAGGTAGGGTAGGGTTGGGTAGGGGTAGAGTAGGGGTAGGGTAGGGTTGGGTAGGGGTAGAGTAGGGGTAGGGTAGGGGTAGCGTAGGGGTAGGGTAGGGGTAGGGTAGGGTGGAGTAGGGGGTAGGGCCACGGGAACGAAGTCGCGCTGGGTCAGCTAGTTTAAACATAATTATTCTGAATACCCCAGTCCAGAGAAACCGATTTTAACAAATTATTAATTAAAATAAAATACTTAATTAAAAGGAGGTAGATATTTTTTTTTTACATTTGATCAAACTAAAAACAAAAACACAGGTAAGTCCAAAAAAAATCAACAATAATAATAGTAATTAAAGAATTGACTTGAGACAGTGTTTAGCTGAGACTATTGACCCATTGAATATATCAAAAGCTGATCGTATGAAATTGTAGTAGGTACACATGCGATATAACGGAGAGTGTTGACCAAGGCAAGTCTTGCGTGGTGGCAATGTAAAGGTTTTCCTGTTTTGCACGCGACTACCAATTCGTGGAATCGTAAAATTAATTTTCTCTAAAATATCTGATGAGTTTACATGACCATGAAGCAATTTGAATAGAAACATAATATCTGAAGCTTTTCTGCGAATGTGAAGTGGGGTAAGTTGATAATGAATAATTCGGGACTCGTACGATAGAAGCTCACGACACTTAAAATCTGAAAAGGACAGGTGATACAAAAATCGCTTCTGTACAAGTTCCAATCGGTTAGAGTGCACCTGGTAGCTTGGATTCCACACCGGACTACAGTACTCAAGGATACTCCGCACTATGCAGTTAAATATAAGAATAGTGAGTTTTGGATCCCGCAGTATCTTCATCTGCCGTGTTATAAAACCTGACAGCTTCGATGCTTTTTTTACTATAGCATCCACATGGAACCTGAAACTCAAAGAACTGTCTACAAATACTCCCAAATCACGAATGTTTGAAACTTCTGTCAAGGGATTGTTTTCGATATAATATGTAGCACTTGATGGATTTAACTTTTTGCTGAATTTTATGTGATAACACTTCTTGATATTTAACGCCATTCTATTTTTATTGCACCATTCCTGTATGCCGTTTAAATCAGACTGCAAGGCTTCAATATCACTTTGGCATTTAATAGTTCGATAAAGTTTCAGGTCGTCAGCATACATTTTATAATTTGATTTAATATAACGTGAAATGTCATTGATAAAAATAAGGAAAAATAGAGGGCCTAAGTGAGATCCTTGTGGTACCCCTGATGGCACACTTCTTATTATCGACTTGTAACCGTATAATGCCACCAACTGTGAACGGTTTCTTACATATGACTCACACCACCTCAAAAGTGACCCATGTATCCCAACCCTTGCCAGTTTGTCAATCAAAATATCGTGATCTACGAGATCGAAGGCTTTGCGGAAGTCTGTGTATATAGCATGAACTTCACCCCGCATATCCAATACCTCATATATTTCATTTACGTAGGCAACTAAATTAGAGACAGTGGACCTACATGGCTGAAACCCATGTTGATTAGTATCTATGAGACTCTTAACATGTTCGTAAATAAACATTTGTACAAACGACTCGAGAATCTTGCCTGCTGTAGATAATATGGAAATTGGCCTGTAATTACTAGCGTCACACACGTCACCATCTTTGTGAATGGGGGTAAGATGCGCCGTTTTCCAGCACGTGGGAAACATTCCTGATAGGGTATAGAACCGGGAAATCCCGAAAATCCCGGGATTTCCCGGTCCTTTTCAATTACTTAAAGAACCGGGAATCCAAAACGTGACCCGGGTATTTCGGGATTTTCGGGATTAAAAAAATCATGTTTAAATCAACGTTTAAACTTGTCTTGTAAATAATTCTTATAATAAACAAAAAAAAATATGGCCGCAAACTGTAAGAGGACGTTCGATTAGTAGTCATGTTATGAACAGTTCGCACGACTCATATCTCAAGCCTGTTTCCTACAACCAATTAATTTTTGTTGCATCTAGTCAAGTCTACGACTATCTTTTATCGATTCCGCCTACCAGTGTCGAACCAGAGGATTTTTTCCACGGCTGGATTGATGTGTAATAAAATTAGTTCAAATTTAAATGCCATAAGTTTAGACCCACTTATTCCTGAGAACCTATTACAGAGAACAAAGAAGTCTTTAAAGTAAATAATTTGTATACTGTTTGATTTCAAAGATATTAAGCTATTTACTGTTAAATTGTATTTCTTTAATTTTTATTTTATAATACATGTCATTGTGTACAGTCAGCGTAATATAGTGATAATGATGATAATGATAATTTATTTCAAAAGAGCTTACAAAAACATACAGCTAAATATACATAAGTACAAGTTTTTCTTAAAAATACCCTTACAATTTATTCGTCTGTGTCTGAACTAGATACTAAATAATATCTGTAATTCAGACAGCAGCGCTCTTCCTATTTAACTAGGTAGGTATTCATACATAAGTACATAAAAAATAACTAGTTACAGATACACACGCACTCTTATTAAAATACAAAAGCACCATCATTAAAATACAAGAATGATAAAAAATTATGAAAAACTAGTGTGGGGTATTGGCCTCCCGGTGTGTAGAATGAAAATGTATGATGAGTGTGTGTGGGAGGGTATATGAAAAAAAAAAAAAAAAAAAAAAAATATATAGGTAAGGATATAAACTAACGTATAAAAGTTAGTAGGGTCTCGGTTTCATCGTAGGTTAAGTTTTTTATGTATTCAACAACCTTCTCCTGACAATTTCTTCTGTTTAACGCCCGGATGTCTACATGTTTATTTACTTTATTGTAAAGATGTGGACCTAAAAAGCAAAAGTGATTATTAACATACTGATGTTTAAATTTTGGTAAGTCATAGTGAGTAATAGCTTTGCGACGTCTGGTGTTTTTGGGATATTTTTCTGTATTTACGACTGAGTGTTGTTTAACTATGGCAAGCATTATAAAAAGTTTACGGACGGACAGGACTTTACATGTCTGATAAAGTAGGTGCGTAGGAAACAAATAGGGACGGAAAGTGCTTACTTTGAGGATGGCTCGTTGAGCAATTTTAGATCACCAAATATTTCGAAACATCCAAAATGGTCATTAAATACGACTCAGCTGAAGCGATCTTAAATACCTAGTTCAAGCCATACACACTTGTATTCAAAATAACTGGAGCATGCAAATCTCCTAATAACTTGGTAACATCCAAGCCGGCATTAGTACCGTAACAGCAACACTGCCACTGGTAACGCAGCATCCAAAGTATCCAAAAGTATGGATGGGACACACTTGAAAACAGCTTTAGTTTTAAAGGGTATAAGATATTTTAATCTGGGGTCATAAAATATGATATGATACTTTACATGACGTGAGAAATAAATTAACATGACTTAAGATTCAATTTGGGCTAATTTGTTTTTTTTCATTCGAGCTACTCGTCTCTTCGAATTTTGAATGTTGACAATCACCAAATAGTATTCGGCATTTTGCGTGCTCCGGTATATTTAAACACGTTGGATGGCCTGAACAATTTGATCGCTTTGCCGAGTCATTGTTAATGACCATTTTGGATCTTTCCAAGTATTTAGTGACTTGACTGCTACCCACTATATGACGCTAACGTGACGCTAGCTGTGCAACAAAATTACCTATAAATAGATGAAACTTTATTTACTTAAGTTACAGTACCTACATCGGTAGCCGATTGTGATTAACTTCACAAATAATAAAACTGATCTCAAAAGATCTTGTTACCACATGACTTCTTGTATGTTTCTGAAGTGAACCGTGATTGTCTAACTCAAGTTGGTTGGTCACTTGGCACCCAAAGATTGTTAAGTTGATTGCTGAAGATTTTATTTAAGTTAAGATATTATCTTTGCATAAGTCGAAAAAACTTAATACCTAGGAATTTAAGACGAGACTTATTATCATCCATACTTCCATTCCATACTAATATTATAAATGTGAAAGTGTGTTTGTTTGTTTGTTTGTCCTTCTTTCGCGTCAAAACGGAGCAACTGATCGAAGTGATATTTGGTATAGGGATAGTGTGGGAGCTGGACAGTAACATAGGCAACTTATTATTCCGGAAAATTAAGTAAAAATCGTAATTTTGCATGAAAAATCGTTTAACTGTCGTACCTTCGATACAAAACTGTCATTTCCTCCATAGCCGCTTACAAAGAGTATGTATTCACTGACGTCTGCGTGCGGTCAAAATCGAATACTAATCTTTTCCATAAGCTTAGAATAAAAAAATGTACTGTAAGTAGCGCCAAAATGCCCCAGTCGCGCATGCGCGCGGAGTTATCTGACACGCACTCTACTTCACAGACAAATTTTTTATATGTTGGAAATAGAGACCAATCTTGGGCCCCTTTATTGGTAGTTATAACTAGCGCTATCTGTTGTCTGGTGTAGGCAACTTTTGGTGTATAAAACTTTAATTTATATTGCAAAACAACGTTTGCCGGGTCAGCTAGTAACACTATAAATAAAAAAAGGACTGATTGTAAAGTTATAATTATTTTGTTGTGATACTTATTAGAATAAATACTCTGCCATAAAGTTATTACTTTTTTTATTTGTATGCTACTACATAAAGTCAGCATTAAAATATAATTATGTAAGTAATGTTAAAAAACGAACAAAAACCATATAGTACCGAAATTCCCGAAAATCCCGGTATTTCCCGTTTCCTTAGAGTACAGTCCCGAAAATCCCGGTTCCTCAAAATAGGACCGGTTCTCGATTCCCTAATTCCTGACTTCAGCGAAGTGTTATAAATTACGCACAAAGGTTTACACAGGTTTTTAGCACAATTTCTAAAAAACAATGGCGGAAGCAAATCAGGCCCAGCACCCTTGCTGCAGTCCAGTGAGGACAGATATTTTAATATTTCTTCTTCAGATACGGAGACATTACTCAGAGAAATGATATTTTCGACAGTATTTACATTATCATGGCCAACAGGTGGTCCCGACGAATTAGACAAATCGTAAACGGTCTGAAAGTATGTTGAAAATAAGTCGCAAATTTGCTGACCGCCACTAGCTGTTACATCATCCCAGAATAATTCGTTAGGAACCTAGGCATGATTTGACTTTTTACCCTTAATGAATTGCCACAAATATTTAGGTCTGTGTCGTAAATGGTCATTAGCACGTTCTTTAAATTTAGAATAGCACTCCCTAATCAAAGCATCGCAACGACTTCGTAAAATACCAAAAGTATGCTTGTCTAAGGGATTATTATGTTTTTTGTACCTGGAATGATACAAGGCTTTTTCTTTTAACGCTTCTATGAGGGATCTGCTTAACCAAACCGGGTACTTAGCATCGCGACTTGCTTGGTTAGGGGTAAATTTATAAACTATGGGCATAATGGTGTCATAAAATCTGTTAACCATGTCATCTACATCCACACTATTGTCAAAAATCTCATTCCAATTTAATAAAGCCAGTTTATTGTTAATATTTTCGTAATCACTAGACCTGAAATTGAGCGTGAGTGACCGTTTAGGCGTAAGCCACTTTTGACTTGACAACGAGACATCAATTATTAAAGGGGGATGATGCAAGTCCTCCTTCTCAATCAGAAGTTTATCAGTTGAGTCAACAGAATTAACAACCAAACTCGCTGGATTACTAAAAAAGACTAAATCGAGCGTACGCGAATTTTTATTTTTTATATGATTAAACTGATACAGTCCGTTAAAAGAAGTACTATCTACGAGAAGATTCTCCAAACTTCCATTTGTTGGTAAAGGAGATACGTAATGATGTCCTGAATCCTTTTCCGTAACCCAGACTATATCACCCAGATTAATATCGCCCAAAATCAGTGTAGTAGATAATTGGGGCTTATGGCTTTGGATGTTTTTTGTAAGATTGTCGAGATATTCCCCAAGATAAGAGTCGGTAGCTGGAGAGGGAACGTAAACTGCACACAAGTGTAAATCGTGTCCATTAGAACTTTTAATCGAGACCCAAATTTCCTCACAAACTGACTCCCATTTTTTTTGTCTAAAAGCTTTGTATTTTTTAAGAATAGCCAACGACACCCCCACCGTCTTTTTTACTCTTGTGTGAACAAGTAGTGTGTCGATCTCTCCGAAAAACGTCGTACCTGTCATCGAAAAGTTCCCGATCAAAAACCGTATCATTAAGCCAAGACTCAGTCACCACTATCACATCACAATTGTTAGTCAGCGTTGATATCACTATCACTATCACTACATAGTATAAAACAAAGTCGCTTTCTCTGTCCCTATGTCCCTTTGTATGCTTAAATCTTTGAAACTACGCAACGGATTTTGATGCGTTTTTTTTTTAATAGATAGAGTGATTCAAGAGGAAGGTTTATATGTACTTTTTATCCCGATATTCCCACGGGAACGGGAACCACGCGGGTGAAACCGCGGGCGGCCGCTAGTTACATAATATACCAAGCGTCGTCGTGGTCAAGCGTTTTTATTGTTTTTGATGATAAGTATTTAATACTTACCTCCTCCTTTTTGAAACCGGTTAAAAACATAATTTATCTCTAAAATTACTTAAAATATCCGTTCAAAGATCTTTATGAACGTTGAATCGGTGTTTGTCTATTAGTTTTGTTTAAATTTCATCACAGACCGTTTGTTTGTTGCAAAGAAATTTTTAACGGTTAAAATAAACATCAGCAAAGACTAAAATAGCACATTAGCACATTGCTTGGAATTAATCTGACATACGATAATTAATAACGTCAATAATATATTATATACGTACTGTTACTCTATCTGTATACAGGGTGTTAGGGGCACCGTTGCAAAAACTTTAACCATGGCTTCGGAGCATCATGCTGAACAACGTACAGCATAATTTTTTTGTCGGAAATGAAAAAAATATTTCGACTCTCCATACAAAATGTTCGGATTACTTAGTTGCTAAATTTGTATGAAAAGTAGATTTTTTTTTTTATTTCAGACAAAAAATTCTTGCTGTACGTTGTTCAACATAATGGTCTGAATCTGAAGCCCTGGTTAAAGTTTTTGCAACGGTGCCCCTAATACCCTGTATTTATAGGACAACCAGAAGGCAACCGTTAGTGACTGGAAAATCAATACACAACATAACTGAAAGCACTGAATGAACTACGCTGAAAAGCATGCATATAGTTTTTTTAAAGGTGTTATTGTTGATCGAAGCCCCTGACCACAGCCGTCTCTATCGTCTTCTACAAGCCATGCGCATAAAGTTGGCAACGTAGTTTTAAGTGAACCGATTTGACATCGTTTGCACCGTTTGACAGGTAAACAGCGAGTAAACCTCGAGTACTGAATCCTATGGAGATGGCATATCTTCTATACATCTATACAAATAAATAAAATTGGAGTGTCTGTTTGTAACATTAAATATTCGCTTTTTACTACGTGCATATGATTAATTATACGGTACATATACCAAAATGACATGTTTTACAATTTTTGTCTGGCTGTCTGTTTGTTCCGGCTAATCTCTGAAACGGCTGGACCGATTAATACGACAATTAGAAGAAGTTTAAAATTGAATTCCAAGATTTTCTTACATTGTGACTTAGTTACACCTCACATTTTCGTAGGTATGCCACCTCCATAGGATTTAGTACTCTGAGGAGTAAACCGGTTCACAGCAATGTTGCCGTTCCGTATCATAGCATGGCTTGTAGAAGACGATAGAGACAGCTGTGCCCTGACGCAAAAAGAGGGGTGTTTGACGTGTGTATGTGTGACGTGTTATGACGACCGATTTGGCGCAGGGGTAGGCTACCCACCTTCTGCGCCAGTGGTCTCGGGTTCGATTCCCGAACAAGACAAATATTTGTGTGCATGAACATGTCTATTTGTCTTGGTCTGGGTGTATATTATATATATATATATATTTTTATTAAGTATGTATTTACAAACAAAAAGTATTTAAGTATATATTTATCCGTTATCAAGTTTTCCATGATACAGTTTCTTAATGAAATTAAAATGGGCTTTAATAATTGGTGTGAATGTAAGAAGTTATTTATTTATTATTACTATTTATTATATTAATAATGTAGGTATCTGTCTGTCTGTCTGTCTGGGGCAACGTAGCTCCTAAACGACTGTACCGATTTTGATGGTTTTTTTTTAAATTGAAAGCTAAATTACTCGAGATGGTTCTTAGCCACGTTTGATGAAAAGCCATCCGGCCATTTATGGAGGTGGTCAACTGGCTGCCGAAACAGTAAAAGATACAGAGGTGGGGTGCTTTGACAAAAATAATGTACACCCTGGGCAAAAGCACAGAATAAATAATAGTGCTAAGGGCAAAAGATGCAAAAAAAAACCAAAATGGTGGCAATGAAATGTCTGTCTGTACTTATATTCGTAGTGCCTAGACGGATCGTGCGATTTCAATGCAGTTTTTTTTATATTGTGTGTAATTTAAAAAGAATGTTTTTTTTTAATTTTAAGAATCCCTGACCCAAAAAAATCTCAGAAAAGTCAAAAATAAAATTTCTCTCTTGGTCGGGGGACCCCCCGCGTATAAATACCCTTTTAGTACTTACTTCTCTTTTTCTGGTCCCCGACCGAGAAATAAATTTTATTTCTTTACTTTTTTTGGCTTTTTCATGCTCTTGGCTGGCACCGTTACCTGCACAGAAAAAAAGGATTTCTCTAAGTAAGAAAAATAGTTTTCTTGGCATATTATGTTATTTCAAGGCAAATTGTCTTAATACAAATAATGTTTATTTATTTTCAAATAGTGGCAGTCTTAAAACAAAAAATATATTTTCTTGTTGCAATTTTTACAATCAAGAAAAAATATCTTTAATTAATAATAAGTAATATTAATCCAAAAAGTTCAAATGTTATTGCTTCAATACAAAGAATTGCTTAATTCAAACTGAAAGTTTATTTATCACAATGATACAGTTCATTCAATGAAGAAAATATTATCTTGAATCATATCTTGAGCAAATTAAAACAAAAATCTCTTGAACTAATGACATCTAATCTTATTTTAACTAAATAGCTTGGTTTGCTACAAAATGTTATAGTACCTTGTTTCAATTAAATATAATATTGGAAAACGTTAAAAATATTTTGACTCAATAACCACCATGTCTCTACCTTAATTATATTTTTTTTGGTATGTTGGTGTTGTTCTTGTTTGTTCTGTTTGAGAACTTTGAGATTGTGAATTGAGATTTTTGTTTTCTGTGGTGGTGGAGTTGGAGTGCATTATCAGATCAGACATCTCTTGTGGTGTACACTGGTACTTGTATTGCGAAGTGCGACATCGCGACGTGTGAAACTGTGAACAAAATGAACGAAACTAACAACATAGTGACTCTTCTCGAGGCAAATGATATCCCTTTAGGAGTAATAGGAGTCTTTGTGTGTTTGTACCCATTGGTTTTACTGACCTGGCTATTGGCCAGCCTTGGATAAGAGTGTTGTTGAAGCGCCACCTATTCATGCAAAAATTATAATCATGTCCACGTTTTTTTGTGCTCTTTTATAAAATGTCACGATGTTTCAGCCAAATCTCAATGGATTACTTAAATGTATCATTTCTGTTTTACATTTTAGCAAATACCATAACAACAGAGTTGTTCTTCAAACTCATTCCAGAAGAAAAAATAATTAATTAAAATGAATTAAATTTATTTTTTATATAAATAATAAAAGTAATGTACTTACCTACATTTTTCCTATGTACACTTATGTATGTACTATTTAGTAAATTTATTGAATCTATGAGGTACACTCAGTACCATATTATAAAGTTGTGATCTCAATTATCGTTGCTTTTTGTGTAAATAAATATTTTATAAAAATAAAATCTCTTTTTATTTTGTTAAAGAACACACATGTTATATGATTTTCTGTTGGTTCCTTGTATGTTGTTTTTGACTTTCCTTTCAGAAAACGACTCCAGAACTTCTATTAGGACAATTGGGAGTTCCTGAGCCGTATTTTATTAGTTTTAGTTTTTATTTTACAAACATTCCTGCAGAAATGTTTGTAAAATAAAAACCAAACCTGACATTAAAAACTCTTAACACAAACATTTAAGACTATTGTAGCGACATCTGGACGACGACGCACACAACACAGACGGCTACTACAAGACCGCAACCACAGATGGCGCTACCTAACGCTACCGCAACAACTTCTACGCGCGCCAACAAATATACATGAAATTACTACATCGCGCAAGCAAAATAAATCCATCAAGTTGCTATATATACAACTTTCATCCATCATCAACTAGGACAGTAGTCCCCAGGCTAACACCACCCTAGCCCGGAAAAGAATGACATAACATCAGTCTTCCTTTACTTAGCTGCATCTCACATCATGCAGCTAAAGTGGTGTGACCCCTACGGAGCACAATGGAGCACCTTCATCACCAGCACACCGTCATCACCAGCGCCAAGCACCGTCTTCACCAGCGACAGCACCGTCTCCACCACCAGCGCGCAGCCATCTCCTACTATATCCACCCTGCAGTCGCACAGCAAGCCAGCTCCACCCCGCCTCAAGATCTCAGCGCAGCAGCATCCAAACGCAAAGCTACACACACAATTGCACACCCGACCTGGCACTCACGCGCCCACCACCTGGAAGCACCACGGGGCGTCTCCAGCGTGGCACGACTGCGGGCCATTGAACCAAGAAATATTTTTCTCGGAATAAGAAAGGTTATTCTTTATCGAAGGTAGCTTAAATTTAAATTGACAATAGTAGTTATTGGTCTGAGGATAGAATTTTCTCATATTAAAATAAACACGTTTGAAACAAGTAAAACTAGTGTTAAAGCTAGATTTATTACTGTTTAAAGAAAAGTTTGTTTGTTTAAATTAAGCATATAATTTTTTTCAAGTGAAGTGATTTCTTATCTGAATTGAAATCAATATTTTCTTGAAATAAAAATACATCCTAAGCTTGTATCAAGATAATTATCAACTTACATTAACAATACTAACAATTCTTGGTTTAAGATGAATTATCTTAAATTAATCGAGAATTGTTTTAATTCAAGATTATTTCAAATATCAGTTTGAGATTATTATTTTTTTAATGTAAGAAAATATTAGTTTCAATATATATGAGACAACCATAATCTTGGTTTAATGCAACTTGCTTTCATGCAAGATTATTTCACTTATTCGGAGTAAACCGTTTTTTCTGTGTGCGATCGTTGAAGTTAAGCAACTTCCGTAATGGTTGGTTACGGGATGGTTGTCGAAGTCGAATAATTTAGAGCTTCTGTGTGCTTCGGAAGGCACGTTGGTCCCGGCTGTGTTTTCAGTCGTTAATTAATACCAACCAATCCACATTGGGCCTGCGTGGTGGGTTAAATGTTCCATTTTCTTTATCCATCCATAAGGAATATCTGTGACCCGCAGTAGGGACTTATAATGGCTGATTATAATGAAGCAAATTATCGCGCAATCCGAATCTATACTCTATCTATACAAATAAATAAAATTGGAGTGTCTGTTTGTAATATTAAAATAACCGCTTTTTACTACATGCATATGATTAATATACGGTACATATACCAAAATGACATTTTTTACAATTTTTGTCTGTCTGTCTGTCTGTCTGTCTGTTTGTTCCGGCTAATCTCTGAAACGGCTGGACCGATTTTGACCGGACTTTCACTGGCAGGTAGCTGATGTAGGTAATAAGGAGTAACTTAGGCTACTTTTTATCCCGATATTACCACGGGAACGAGAACCACGCGGGTGAAACCGCGGGCGGCCGCTAGTGTAAAATAAATCAGTTTTGGTTCTTAAGCCTCTGGCGTTTTGGTAATAAATATGGAGATTGAATTTAGATGTTTATAACAGTGGAACATGCGCTGAAAGAAAATAAGATATAACTTATTTGAATAACTGACACAACTACAAGGTTTTCAAAAACTCTAGATTTTTTACAAGTATGGCAGGGTTATTCTGGTTTTTTCTTACAAATATGCGTCCGTTTCTAATCCACACGAACTCGTAGTTTTTCTCTTTGGCAACATTCCTGGCAGCAGCGTGAAGTTGTTTGTTTGATGGGGATAAGTGCTCGGAAACGTAAATAGGTTTGGTAGAAGCTATACCAAGATGTGCAGCGTTCAGCTTCTTATCCTTGTTCCGCTTGTTATATATTCCTTAATTGCAGCCAAAACACCATCGCGAACTTGTGTACTTGAAAGCTTAACGACTATGTTTCTGGGACTGTCTGATCCTTCGTTTAACTTTGCCACTCGATGAAGAGATAAGATGTCGGAGTCGCGAATTTGGAGTGAAATTGTTTTTAAAAGTTGTTGAAATGACGTTAATAAATTCTCATTCTTGAACTCAGGAACACATTGAAGTTCTATATTTGTTTCTCTTGATTGTTGTTCGATTTGTGATATCTCTATATTATGTTCTTTGAGTAATTAAGCATTTCTAGTCCGGGAGGCAATAAAAAGCATGAGGCTAGACGGGGAGGGCGAGGTACAAAGATGGCCGCCACCCGTCATCTTTAAAAAAAAACTATTGTCGTCCTGGTGGCAACTAGGGCAAGTTTGGTATCATTTTTGTATAAACCGTAGACATAGAATTTATTGCTGATATCAGTTTTGTTCAGTTTGATAGTGATTTTACAAGAAAAACGTAAAAAGGTGAAAATGTTGGTTGGCGATTTTTGCTTTGAGAGCAAATAACTTTTGGATAGTCACATAAAATATCATACAAAAAATACTACAATAAAGCGCAATTCATCTAGATTCTAAGAATATACACTTTTAATAATGTTCTTCTACAAAAGAGATGGTGAAAAAAAATGAAATCACCGCAGCGTAGGGCAGCTAAACTCGTGCTATACGGCGTTTATCTTGCAAAATGGTCAAGTACGAGTATCTGCTTATGTTTACTTTGTTAAATTTTATGTGGCCAAAGAAGATACTTTCTTTTTAAATTTTTATATAACAATTTAATGTCCGCAGTTTCCGGTCATTATCATCATCATCACTCATTCTCTCATTCTGTGCACTTTAATTGTCTTTTTAGGCAGTCGCAACGATTTTTGCAAACTCTGAAGCTTTTGGAGAGGTACCTACTAAGGCTTGTCCCCAGACATGCACTCCTCGATATTGCCCGCAGTGTGTGCTGGCGAAAAGCAGCTTCCGTTGGAGGAATGATTTCTAGCTGTCGTCTGTCCTTCTTCGTAAGTTGATATTTTCTGCATTCGTTGACTGACTGTTATGCAAGCTTTAAAATAAAATATTTGTGTCGTTCTTACATCATTCGCTACAAAATAGATTGTAACTGTTTTATATCTAAACTAGCTTTCCGCCCGCGGCTTCGCCCGCGTGTACTACACGACGTCATTTTGAGAGATCTGATATTTTCCGGGATAAACAGTAGCCTATGTATCCAATCCTCCAGCTCCCAATCTACCCCTGTACAAAAAATCACATTGATCCGTTCTGACGACAAAGATGGACAAACAAATAATACCTATTGGATTCCCGTGGGAATATGATACATTCCCTTAATAAAAAGTAAAAGTAGCCTATTATAATCCTTCCCAGGGTCTCAAACTATTTAAATACCTACCAATTTCTGCCCGCGAATATGTCTGCGCTTAACGTGATTTTCCCATAAGAATGTCATCTTTTCCCGCGGTAATAAGTAAGTTATGTCCTTCCCAAGGCCTCAAACTGTCTCTATTCTAAATAGAATGCTTCCCAGGAACTTAAACTGTCACCTTAAATAGTGATTCTATTTCACAGCTTTTCCCCCACTAAAATTGATTTTCCCATGGGAATGAGATTTTTTCCCGTGGCAAAAAGTAAATCATAACCTTTCCAGAGCTTCAAAATATCTCTATTATAAATAAAATCGTTCCACGAACTCGAAATGTCACCTTATTACCAAATCTATTCTACAGCTTTACCCGCGCAAAAAATTATTTTCCCATGGGAATGAGCCTTATTCCCGCGCTAAAAAGTAGTCTATGACCTTCCCAGGGCTTCAAACTGTCTCTATTCTAAATAGAGTCTTTCCCAGGAATTTAAACTGTCACCTTTAAATAGTGATTCTATTCCACAGCTTTACCCGCGCTAAAAGTTATTTTCCCATGGGTATCTGCCTTATTCCTTTGTCCTTCCTAAGGTCTTCTTAAACTATCTTCATTTCAAATTTCATTGAAATCGGTTCAGCCGTATTGACGTGAAAACGGAATATAGAGACAGACAAACAAACAAACATACATACACATTTTTGCACTTCTCCCGGAATTCTCAATCATTGAGGAACTGGCTATCTTATCTTTAACTGCCGGGACACAATAATGCTGAAAACATCATTGTTATGGCGTTAGACTTAGATAAGATGGTGGTGGCTAGCTAGGTAATTAAATTACCATACCATAGCCCTTAAATTGTGTTGTAAAAATATATAGAGATTATTTTATTTGGCCCCCTAACAAATTTACTAAAGTAAGCTTAAGCTGATACTCGTACTCGACCATTTTGTAAGATAAACCCCGCAATGCCGCATAACGCGAGTCCAGCAACCCGCGATGCAGTCATTTAATTTTTTCACAATTTTTTTGTAATACTACATTATACAAAGTGTATATTTTTAGAATCTGCATATGTTGCGCTTTATTAAAGTATTTTTTGTATGAGATTTTATGTGACTTTACAAAAGTTATTTGCTCTCAAAGCAAAAATCGCCCACCAACATTTTCACCTTTTTACGTTTTTCTTGTAAAATCACTATCAAACTGAAAAAAACTGATATCAGCAATGAATTTTACGTCTACGGTTTATACGAAAATGATACCAAACTGGCCCTAGTAACCACCTGTACCCCTAGTGTAAGTTTTTATACTACTATTTCGATTCCGTATTTATGTCAATTTGTATGAAAACTGTATTAGCGCCTCTAGCGGCGAGTAGCGCGCTTATATAGTTTTCATACAAATTGACATAAATACGGAATCGAAATAGTTTGCGTTTTTTGACATAAAACTTACACTACGGGCACAGGACGACAATAGATTTTTTTAAAGATGACGGGTGGCGGGGCGGCCATCTTTGTACCTCGCCCTCCCCGTCTAGCCTCACGTTTTTTATTGCCTCCCGGACTAGAAATGCTTAGAATTACTCAAGGAACATATGTGATGAAGCACATAGCTTATACATTTTTTGGGTAAACTTCTTAACTGCCTCCACAAACCAAACCTGCAACAAAATTTCATCTCCATCGGATACTGGGAAGTGGGGCAAATTAAGTTTGAAAGATTAGTCCCCTACTAACTAAGTAGGTAACAAACTTACTAACATCTACAAATATTATTCACTGTATACTGTGGTAATGAGAACTTGTTTTTGATTAGGTACTTTTTAGTTCGACAGTCCAGTCGATTAGTGATGGTATTTTTTTACAGAATTTCTAGAGACTGCTGTTACTGCTATCTATCGGCAATGTTTAAAACAATAACGAGATTACCAGAGGCATGCTTTTAAGTAGGAGCTGTAGTCTGCAGCCTTAAAATAGATGGCGCAAAAACAACTTTGGTTTGCTATGAGCGTTTCGCCAAAAAATTAACAAATATTTAATTTGGTCGAAATTCTTAATTATCGTTAATTAAATTAATTGCTATAAAATAACGGCGTCATACAGTTAACTGGCTGAGTTGGCAATCATTTCTATGAATGAATGAACTCCCCTCACAACGCGTCATGCATGTCAAATCAAAACTCAATGACATGCAGGGTTGGATTCTGTACTATAATTATAGTATTTGTACTATAATATCACCTTTTGTACTATATACTATCCAAAGCCCAGGATAGTACACGATTGTACTATAATTTTACAGTTCCGTCCGTACCTACTAAGACAACTTTTTATTTTGAATCGGTCTTGTTTACGGGCACTTCCTTTATCATAGAGGAAGGAACTCTATAGTCTGTGTCAAAGAATACTGGTTTAGTATTGCCACACGCCAATGCAGACTGCGAGAGAGTATTCAAAAACTAGAAATAAGCTGGCAACTAAATCAATTGATGCGATGTTACTGACTTGCGATGCGATTAAAACCAGTAAATCGGGAAATTGTTTATCGTTTGAGCTATCATCGGATGATACGAGAAGATTTAATGAAAAAGAGAACAAAATTGATTTTGACGTACTTGCCAATGTAGCAATTAATGTATGTACAGTCGCCAGCACGCCGGGTTACTACAAAATGTCAAAATTTATTAATTGGAACTGAACTCTATCTAGTTACTTTAATTTTTAGTTTTTTGCATTCACAATGCAATTTTTATTACAGAAAAATGGAAAATGAAGTATTTAGAAAAAATCGACCCGTCTCACAACTGGCGGTGTGAAACTTGTGAGACGGGTCGATTTTTTCTAAATACTTCATTTTCCATTTTTCTGAACTCTATCTGTTGGACATAAGGTTGAATTTTATTTAAAGAAATTTGACAGTTTGTAGTAACCTGACGTGCTGGCGACTGTACCAATGTGATTTAGATGTCTGTGTATTATTTTTATTATCATTCTCATATATTTTTTTAAATAGTAACCCTGTACTATAATTTTTTTTTTAAATACTATCTTTTATTATCTATGTACTCTCCGTCTCAGAGTGCTTCAGTCCAACACTGATGACATGAAAGATAAAAATTAAAATGGCCGATCGAAACGCTTGGTAATAACGCATTGCTGCGCTATGTTTTGAAAGACTTCGGACCGAATACGAATAAATCCGAACATAAATATTGCCGCTCATGTCAAATTGTCAAATCAAAAGTATCAAAACTAAAGGAAATCTTTGAAATTCGTTCGATTCCAAGAAAACTGGTAAGGATGTAAGTAAGTAACTAAGTAATAGTTTTATAATGATTCACAAAAACATTTTCTTCGAACAACCTTCTCATCACAGCAACAACGAAATTGTTTAGCTTCCTACAAACAATGTTTACATTGTGTACCTACTTGATATTTCTGCACTATTTCGCACCAACCGGTATTTTTATAGTGGCTTATGTGATGTGTGCAGATAGATACGCTCTAAATCCCTGTTTTGCTTTTTGTACGATCACATTTTCTTTACTATGTATGTACTTACTTTATAATTAAGGTTAGAAGGACTGCTGATTAACCGCCTTTTGCATTAATGAAGTACCTAAATATATAATTTTAAACACTATTTAAGACAGATGGAGGGAAAGGAAGGCACACCTTTTTGTTAGTCGTGTAAATAGTAATAACTCTACTGATTGCTAAAATCTGTTTTCTCCAGCATGCATAGCATAGCAGCGTGAAAAACCTGAGAAGAGTTTTGTCTTGCTGAACAATAAGTTTGTCTACGATTAAATGTCATTTTTAACATTTCAATATAGACAAAACCTGTCTCTAGTTTATCATGCTACACGTGCAGCAGGTGTGGAGGAATCAAGTTGAATTTTAGGTCAGACTGTCATCTTAATATAAACACAGTCCTGTCTGCAGTCCTTGGTAACAATGGTCAATGTTAAATACAACCTTCTAAATCAATGGCAGTCGATATAAATAGTACTATTTTTAAACTCAGACAAAATATATTCTACTGCAACTTTTGATTAACATATTATTTATTTGAAAACAATGTTCACTAATTCAACAGTGTATAATATTGTGAGCATTCATTAGTTGAAGAAATGAACAGTATCAAGATGAAAAGAAAAACATTGATTGACAACACACATAGGTACAAAAAGATGTTGTTTCCTGATAAAAACATGACAACAAAATACCTACATACAACATATTCCGAACAAGACCTCATCCTCAGCATAAAGCGCAAACCACACTGCCAGCTGTCATGCAATGCAAGCTAAGAAGCCGGTCTTTGCTTCAGCAATGGTTTCATCTATACTGAGATAGAGAGAGATAAGAGGGTTGTGTGAACAGAAGTATGCCAAGCTTGTTAACTCGTTAGCTGGCTCTGGCCTGCACATAATGTTTATTTATTTAGTAACACCAACAGCATACATATAAAAACATTATTCAATACTCATGCTGCAGTGACAAGAGGCTGCAATTGCTATGCTGGTATTTTGGAGGGATCTAACAGTCTATTATGATTACTTACCAAAAATCGTATTTGTTATTTGCAGATGATTGACTCGTATCAATAATATGGAACAAATTGTAGTCAAAACTGAGGTTCAACCGAACGGGGAAGTGTTTCTGTACTATGTTGATGGTAAGCTTATATTATATTATACATTGTGCTTTTATTTGCAAAAGGAGTTCAGTTCAGCATCACTCATCCGTCACATCAGGGACAAACATTTCTATTATGAGCATTTATACACATATGGGCATTAGCTTTATTTTCAAACAAACATTTCACATTCGCGGTCTCTATTGCAGATCATCTACTCGCTATTTCTCAACTTTCATTCTTATCAAAATGCTAAATTACTTGTCTTCCGATTAAATGTTCTAACAAGAACAAACATTTCCCGATCTCCCCATAGCAGAAAACATTAGAAGCTTGTTCATTGTCATTACCATTGTGTTCACGTCCGTTCCATACATTGTTCTATACAAATATTATTCTGTGGTTCTATGACACTCAACTAATGTTTTACATTTTTGGAAGTTTGCGAATGTAAAGAGATTTTCAATGTTGTTTCTAATAAATTGACATTTGACATTTTTAATTATTGTAGATATATACTGACAGTTTTATTTTAAATAACCATGAAGTGAGCCTGTTTGTATGGAAATAAAGCAAGTGCCAGTGTAACTATCATTACTATTTAAGGCATTGCAGTTCATGCGATTTTCATTGTCTTTAAAAATATTTTTATTAATTATTAAACAGGTAAATGCCTATATCCTGTATCCAGGGCATAACTACTTAGTATAATTATATTTGCAGACACAAGTGTAATCTGTTTTTATTTGCAATATTTTTGTTACAGAAAATGGCGATGATATTAATGATGACCAAGTGTTACATCTCCAAGAAGGTACAGATTTCGAGATATTAGAAGCTCATGACACTGATGTGAGCCCTGACTCCATTGAGCAAACGCTGCAAGAGTTAGATGGTGGTGGTCAATGGTCCGATGAAGAGATACAAAAACTGCTCATATTTTATATTGACAATAAGGAGGCCTTTTTAAATGGTGCCACAAAGAAGCAACATCTATGGACAGTTGCATGTAAAACCATGCTCATTGGCAGAGACTCAAATGATTGTGAAAATAAGCTACGTGACTTGAAGAAGACCTACACACAACAGAGAGTGGAACTAAATAAAGGATATAACGTAACTTGGCCACTGTACAATCTGAGCCATCAAGCTTTTCAAGACGATTCTTATGTCAATTTACTGTTAAAAGATTTTGAACAACAAAATCAAACGGTAGCAAAGATTACAATACCCATTACAGTGACCTCAGGAGATACAAATGAAGGTATCATTGTCGTCAAAAATGTTAACCAAAAGAAACAAACTGCTGATGATAAAGTTGAAACTATGCTTAATCTATACTTGAGATATAAGAAGCATGGACAAAAAGAAATGTCCACTAAAGCATTGTGGGAGACCATTGCTATGGAACTCGGTGAAGAAAGCTCTGAATACTGGCACAAACGGTTTATGAACTTTAAAAATCACTATCTACGTATGCTAGCAAAAAGAGCAGTAGATGGTCCTGCAAGTATAAGCTGGTTTTACATGGATCTATTTGACCAAATATTCAGCAATGACCCTGTCTTCCAAAGTAGGTATGTCAAAGTTGAAGATAAACCTACAACTCTGATTGAAGTTCCGGTAGTTGGCAATGATGAATGGAACGACGCAGAGTGTACAATCCTTGCCAAGTATTACTTTGACTGCTTCCATGAGTTCCAAGACGATACTATCCCAAACAATTTCCTCTGGAACGAGGTTGGTAGACTTTTAGATAAGAAACCGGAGATTTGTAGAGATAAGTATGAGGAAATGAAAGAAGCTCATTATGAAAAATATTTCACGGGCATGTATAACTTACGCTGTCGCAAACCGTTGGAAATAATTTTCGATAATATTATATCGAAGGAGGTTGAAGAACAGATTGTCCGAGAAAGAGTTTTAGCCGGGGAGACGTGGGGTACTGAAGAAATAGACGAATTAGTGCAATTCTTCCATCAAAATGTGGAAATGTTCAAAGATAATGTTTGTTATTTTGTATGTTGGGCTTGTATTAGTCGAGCTTTGAAGAAAAGCGTTGGAAGCTGTAGGAAGCAATGGGAGGATTTGAAGGAGTTGTACAAGTCGATACTACATGATAAAATGGATAATCCGGACACGCAAATTGATTGGAGATACATTGAACTGTTTGATAGAATATTTGATTATGGCATGGATACTAATCTGTTGAACGATGATGACAAATTAAAACACCTTCGAAACAAGGCATCGAAGCAAGTGGGAGGTGAGTTTGACTTTATAACAAAAACAATGGCAAAGGAAAAATGTGATAGTAAAAAACCACGAGCCCTATAAGTAGCTTTCAGGCGGGATTCGAACCCGAGCCTCCGGGAATCCGGCCCGATGCTCTGACCAACTAAGCTACCGAAAGGCTTACACGACTCGTCGAATTTTGCTATCACTTGTTACGCTGTAGGCCAGCGTTGCTTCATCAATGTGAGGAATCCCTCGCATCCGAAAGAAACATTTTTGCAAATGTTTAACAATCGATTAAGATGAAACAGCCATATTGAGATTTTATATTATTTTTATGCATTTACAATGCAATTTTGTAAGTAAAGGAAAAATGTGATAGTAAAAAACCACGAGCCCTATAAGTAGCTTTCAGGCGGGATTCGAACCCGCGCCTCCGGGAATCCGGCCCGATGCTCTGACCAACTAAGCTACCGAAAGGCTTTTCCTTTACTTTTCCTTTACTTACAAAATTGCATTGTAAATGCATAAAAATAATATAAAATCTCAAAAACAATGGCATTTGTAAATTATGATTTCTAGTACAAATTCGTTTGCTCATAAGTACTGGGTACCGCAAAAGTACTGGCACTATTTGTAGTGTATTTGTATGTACTTTCCTACCAGTACTTTTGCGCCACCCAGTATTTATTTATATTTTATTGTCAATCAAAACTGGGGGCTGAAAAATATGGATATGAGCATGGGTTTCATTTGACATTTGTTTGAAGAACATAAATTGTGCCATTAAATGCACATAATATGGACTTCAAATGTCAAATGTGGGCTTTGTTTCTCATACCCATATTTTTTAGCCGGGTGCCGGTAGCCCTCCTGATGTCAACTTCAATGTCTTGCATACTATTCCATTTTGTGAGTTGCTTTCAACAATAATATTTAAATAAATCCTTTACTTATTATTCTTTTCTTTGTCATATTTTTTTTTCAATTAAACCAATTATTTCATGTTATTCCAGCGAAAAAGATCCAAATTAAACTTATTATTCTTTTCTTTGTCATATTTTTTTTTCAATTAAACCAATTATTTCATGTTATTCCAGCGAAAAAGGTCCAAATTAACTTAGACAGCGAACCTTACGAAAACGGCACAGACGACGAAGAATTTGATGAGCGCGGTTTCACCAAACGTAACAAAAGACCGTTCGGGGACTCTAAAGCCTTCAAAATCCTAGAATATTACCAAAAAAATAAAGATAAGTTTACATCACAAAGAAAAAAACAAGCATTATGGGAGGTGCTAGGAAAGCAGATTGGTATAACAGGGGAACAGTGTGCACACAGGTTTAGAAACTTCAAACAGGTGTATACAGCTTACGTCCAAAGGGAAATCAACAAACCAGAAATGCCAATTATCTGGCCATACTATGCTTTATGCAAAAAAGTCTTTGGGTATAGAGCGATAAAGTCCAAATTGAAAAACAACAAAGTAGATTCTGATGAGGCTGAAGAATGGTCTGCTAAGGAAATAAAACAATTGATTGGCTTCTTCGGACTACATTTCCATGAACTTTCAACCAACGATAATGTTTCAAAGTGGCAGGACATAGCTCAGGACTTACGTAAGACACCAACTGTGGTTCGGGATAAGTTTGTTGAATTGAGGAAATCTTATAGAAGACTCAAAACTGTAAAGGAGCAAAATCCGCAATACAAGGTGTCCTGGAAGTATTTCAATTTGTTTGATGAGATCTATGAACGGACAGATGGACAAACTATGGAAGTGGATGAAACATATGAAGTATTGGATGGTAAGTCATTGGGTTGCGGGAGCTATGTATAAGTGCAGATTGTATAATTTTCAGTATTTTAAGACAAATTTGTGCCATTACTCTTATTTTTAAAAACTCAAGAGTCTTTTAAAATGTGTATTTTACTGTGGTTCATAAATAAGTAATTATTATACTGGAGTTACTTATTTTGTTATGTTGTGTAGTTTATTTTAACTATGGCACAATTTTTGAATACTAAGATAAAATTTTCATGCCAGTTATATGTGAGATACATTTGTAAGTTGTGTTTCATTTATCTCCTTAATTGGTTTTACAAAAAAAAACTAAATTGTATGAAACCATAAAATAGTTACAAAGAATTAGAAGTTACAGTATTTGATCACATCCAAATAATCACAATTGAAATTAGCTATACTCTTATAATAAGAATTTTATGTTTTGGTTTTTAATTTCTCGTTACAAACGAGAATTGTTTGTTGAAAGTTTTTAACTGTTATTTTTAATTTAATAAAGTATTAATGGTTTATGTCCTCTTTTAATTCAATTTATTTTAATTTGTGTGTAAAATTTTAGATGAATTATTTTGTGAATACTGAAATTGCACAGTTGCTCAGAAATAAAATGCTTAGTTTTTCTGATCATTATAAAATATTAATATCTTATTCATATTTTTCAGAAGATGATTACCAGTGTATCATCGTAATCCCTGAAGGTGGTGATATCAACGATTTGAGTTCCGCACGAATAATCGTACAGAATAATTCCCAAAACACATCAACACTAGAACAAAGTGTGGAAGACTCTGAAACAAAACCTGTCCCTATAAAATGGACTAAAAAGAGTAAGAGAAAGCTATTGATCCTCTACCACAACTATGTTAAAGCTAGAAAAGGACAAGAGATAAGCCCAAAAGAAATGTGGGCAGATATAGCATCAAAACTAACCTCAAAAACACCCTTATCATGCAGAAAAATGTTTGCAAAACTTAAAGCTAACCACTTCAAAATGAAAGATTTGGACGACGAAAACAAGAAAAAGTCTCCATATTACACTTTACTTGAGAAAATAATAGCCCTAAACCCCAAATTCCCAAAAACGACCCAAAAGAAACTCAAAGAAGCTAAAACATACAAAGATGTGCTACTACCCACAAATAAAGTAGAATTAGCTTTGCAGTACTACCTTCAACATATTGACGAATTTGCAAGCCCTAAGTTTGAGAAAAAATATTTGTGGACCGAACTAGCTAATTTTGTATCTGAACCAGTCAATAAACTTTTTAATAAAATCAACTTCTTGAAACAAAATTATAACTTAGACACTGATGAGGTGGCCGGTGAAAAGACCTTTTTTAGCGAATTGTTAAGGGAAATTATTACTAAAGAGAATGTTCTTAAAGCTGAAAATACAATGACACTTTCTGTCAAAGAGAATGGAGACGCTATATGGTCTGATGACGAAGTTGAACAGCTTTTAATATGGTATTTGGCTAATCTGGATAAGTTTAAAAATCCGAAGTTCGTTCGTAAATACCTTTGGTTGGAGGCCTATTCAATTTTGGCGAAGAGCCCTTTGAATTGCTCTAAGAAAATGACAGAGATAAGGACACAGTATAAAACTATGATTAAAGAAAGTCCTGATGCGCTGAATCAATGGCGTTTCTACGAGTTGTGCCAGAAAATATACGGAACTGGCAAAAAGAATGATTTTACAAATATTACTGAAATTAATGCTGATCAAAGCATTTAGAAGTTTTGATAATTTATGTCCTTGTCCTTTCTTCAATTTTTCATATTTTTATGTTTCACACGCAGCGACTTTGATCGATGGCGACTCGCTGGCGACTTACGATTATTATTGATCATAAGTCGCCAGCGACTATAAATCGCTGCTAAATTCACGTCCACACATTATTTTGACATCGCCAGCGAGTCGCTATCGACCAAAAGTCGCCGCCCGTGTGGACCGACCATTAGTTTCAAAATTTGAAAAATTACATTCAAGGAATTTTATTGCCTACCTACCCATTTCATTACAATTTTCGTACGTAGACATTCGGGATTGATTGTTAAAAAATATATTTTACTACTGGTCGGTACACACGCAGCGACTGATCGATGGCGACTCGCTGGCGACTTTTGATTATTATTGATCATAAGTCGCTGAATCGCTGCTAAATTCAAGTCCACATATGATTTTGACATCGCCAGCGAGGCGCTATGGACCAAAAGTCGCCGCCGTGTGGACCGACCATAATAGTATTGAAATGTCAATACAGACAGTTCACCGTGATGTCCCCTGCCGTGATGTTGGCACTATTGCTTGTTAATCTGTTTGTTATAGATCTGTCAGATTGTCATAGTGTGAAGTGTATTGTTATAGTGTGGTACCTACATATTGGGGGGTAAACAGGGGTAAAAGGTACATACAGGCATTTTTTACAATCCCGGATAATTTTAGGGATTATTCTACTCATGAAAACAAACCACTTTTATTATGATTGAAATAAAATAACCCTGTATACGGCAACACTGTACGCAGGTGACATCTTATGGTAATTTTATTGTCAAATGTCGTTATTTCTCAGAAATTGAATAAATTAATCTCTGTGTCGTCAGTTTGCTGTACGATTTGACAACAGAAACACTGATTGTGACTTATTTTGATAAATAAGAATATTTTATTCCCAATTGTTGTAAATAAGCATATGAAATTATGTTAGATAAATAATTATACCTTTAGGTTAAACTTATTTTACTCTGAATAAAGTAATTTTAAATGGATTCCGTCGTTTTACTTGGTTTGCTTATGGATAATAAACCATATACCTAAAGGTGCAGTTCCGAGCCAAGCGACACTGACGCGACTAACGCCGCGTTAGTATCGCCGCGACAGAGCGATAGTACAATGTTCTATATAAATACATGACGGCGTGTACGAACAAGGCGATACTTGACGCAGCGTCACTGCCGCGGCGCCACTGTCGCAAGGCGTCAGCGGCCGAGCCGCGCTTCCCCTGGCCTCGTAGTGTCGCGCCATCGCACGATCAACGCGAGGTAATTTTTAGGTTATAGTGCAATTACTTTGAAAATGGAGGCTTTTACCGAAGAAGATGATGAGCTGCTTATAAATTTAGTGTCTCAACATCCATTATTGTTTGATTTATAAAGACCCTGGTCGCTGCGGGTTCCATAAATCGGGTCAGTTCGATCTCTAGTACTCAGTAAATACAAAAGCAGCAGATCATCATCTTCTTCAAATATTTGTTGCAAATCTTTCACAATAGCGTGAGTCATAGCCTTTATTCACCGTATGTATGCAGTAAACGCAAAAAACTCGACTGTCTAGGTCACTGGTCGCCATGTAGTGTGTGTACCACCGTAGTAACACACATGCATGTCCATCTTAGTATATAAGCGCATGTAATCCTTTATTAGCTGAATAATAACTCCTAACTACAACAATTGTTTCATTTATCCGTTGCGCCGAACTTTCTATATTGCATGGCGACCCTGCCAGTGCTGCCTGTGGGCAGTGCTGCGCAGATGGTTTGGAAAGTGATATAAATAAAAGTCCTAAAATCAGTGAAAAAAAGCCTAAAAGTGAAATGTGAAAAACTGTAATTTGCAAAACTGTGCTGGTGAAAATCAAAATCTAAATGAACATTATAATACTTAATACCTGAACATTATTATATTGAAACCATTTTTTTATATTATAAAAATAAGTAAATTCAAAAGTGAAAAACAAGAATATGTGCTACGTGGATTGTTTAAATAATTATAATAAAAACTGAATAATCAGAACAAATCATTGAAAATCAAAATTATTTTAACCAATTAAAACTTAAAAATATGCATCGCGAGTCGCGACTATAAGTAGTAAAAAAGTGCTGGGCGCCGGGAGATGATGGTGTCTGATGTGGACGCAGCAGGGTGTGGTTCCAGCCCATGATGACAGCTTTTCCACAGCGCTCGATAAGGAATCGAAATTAGCAGAAAAAAAAGGGATTTTAAATTAGTGGTTGGTTTAGATTTATATTGTGTTGCGGTATGAATGCCTTTCAAAAGCAAAATTAAGCATGAGTAATTTATGTAGGTAACTATTTAGAATTCGTTTTATTTTTTTTGTTTTTAATTTTCGTAAAATACGAAACGGTTGTTGACGATATAGGTACTTAGATAGATATTGAAACAAAAATGTAGTGACTATGGTGTAATGTATTCCAAACGTAAAATATGAATGTTTTTTTTTTTCAGTATTTGTACAAGAAAATTTAAATTAAAATATACGTATCTACAATTTGTTAAATAAGTGAATAGTAAATACTTTCAAAGAGGGACGTATAGTGTAGTTTTTATAACTTACAAAATTTTATATGCAAAAAAAAAGGATGGAATATTAATGTTTTATTTCATGAATTTATTTTCATTCAATTAGGTCATGTGTAGATACAGTAAGTGGAATCCGTCAGTTCGTTTACGATTTCAGCGCGTCAGCGTAAACTTACGCTTTGACAATAACAACTGCATAAATGGCAACATGAGGCAAGATTGTTTATGTGAAGAATCAAATTAGTTGAAGTTCAATTTTGTTGTCACAAATGATGATATTGATACCTTTGATGCAATTTGTTACCTACCTTTGAAATACGATTTATAATTAGTTATAGAAGTTTAATGTTTTATTGTTTTGTTTCTTTCAGTAAGTATTATAAAAGCGTTGAAACCACGTATATGATACATAATTATATATATACATAAAAATAAGTTTTATTTACCGGAAAAGACAAAAAAACGGATGTGACTTAAAATGTTATCGTAATGTGTTATTGTTTAGAATTGTTAAGATTTCTATGAAGATGGTATTTCTTTAAAGTTTGTTGAATTATTGTAGGATTTGGTATAGGGTAACATTGTATATGGATATGTAAAATTAGGGAAACGTTTGTTGAAGAAAGATTTATAGTTAAGGTTTTAATTAGTCAGATTCTCTAACAGTTTGGACTGATCACCCATTAACGGAGGTTCTGTGTAATTAATAGTTATGGAATGTTGGATTGTATTAGTTTGTCTATGATTGGTTTGAAGGAAAATATCAATAGATTATGAATTGTGAGTTTGTAACGAGGAATTAAGTTGAAATGGTACAAATAAAGGGTACAGTACCCCTAGTATGAGTTTTGATAGTTTTCGAACAGTTTGATGGTATCGTTTTGTTTTCATACATTTCACACTAGCGCCTCTAGCGGAAACTATTACGAACTAAAAATGGCAGTATGAGTTGAATCGAGTAAAAGTTTTCGAAAACTTTGTAAGTTTTCGAGTAGTTTTTGATAATTTGGTAGTATGAGTTACTGGTTTGACATCTAACCTATAGTAAACGGAAACGAAAACCAAAACTTTTATAGTTTTCTTCGTCACTGAAAATTACTTAGTGAGTTCATAGAAATAATTGTTTTTAACGTGAATTTATGTGAAAATATTGAAAATGAAGTATTACAAAAAGTGGATCCGTCTCACAACTAGCTCCGATGGGACTCGAACCTACGACATTTTGCTGTCCGGGCGAATACTATAACCACAGAGCTACGGAGTTGCTAAGTAGCGGAGCAACTCATTTTCAATAATAAAAATTGCATTGCGATGGCAAAAAATAAAAATAAGAATAATCCCTACTAATATTATAACTAGCTTTCCACCCGCGGCTTCGCCCGCGTGGACTATACGACGCGACGTTATCCCGCGGGAATGTGATATTCTTCCAGGATAAAAAGTAGCCTATGTTCCTCTCCAGGCTAAAAAGTATCCATGTCCCAAATTTCAGCCAAATCCGTCCAGCCGTTTTGGCGTGATTGAGTAACAAACATCCAAACATCTAAACTTTCACATCCTACTAATATTATAAATGTGAAAGTTTAGATGTTTGGATGTTTGGATGTTTGGATGTTTGTTACTCAATCACGCCAAAACGGCTGAACGGATTTGGCTGAAATTTGGGACACAGATACTTTGTAGCCTGGAGAGGAACATAGGCTACTTTTTTCCGCGGGAACAAGGCTCATTCACATGGGAAAATCGGTAGATACTAATATTATAAATGTAAAGTGTGTTCGTTTGTCCGTCTTTCACATCAAAACGGAGCAACGGATCGACGTGATTTTTGGTATGAGGATAATTTGGGAGCTAGAGTCAAAGGCTACTTTTTATCCCGGAAAATATCACTATCCCATGGGATAACGTCCACGCGGCCAAAGCCGAGGGCGGAAGGCTAGTGTGAATATAATGTGTTAAAATGCCCGATGGTATTTCGCCTTTACATTTCTATGTAGCACATTAAGGACTTACAGCGGCTTTCAAAAATCACAAAGAGAGAACTAAGGTATGTTTATTTCTCATCTATGTTGATCGACTTTCTTTTGACCAATATAGGTACCTATACATAAGTATAACAATAATTAGAATTTTGCTTTTTCGGTGTTGTCTGCGTTATTGTTCTATGAGAACGGAGACTGCCAATGCCAACGGGTGGTTGGGCTGGCTAACCACTTTTTGCAAGAAGCTATGAGTGGATTTATCAGCAAGGTTACTACAGCCCTTACCCACCCTCAAGTCATTCACTTAAGACAAGCAAGGAGGCAAATCAAACAAAGGAAAATGAAAAAACTTATATATTGTTAAATTTATGTTTATATACTTATAGACTACAAACTTAGTTCCTAATCTTCTTTATTTCAGATGTCTTATTCATGGTATGTCTTGCTTCGTAGGTTGTGTGGATGCCTGCAAAAGCCTGCATGCAGGGCCACCACCTGTTCCACTGATAGAGCGGTGGATTTTGGCTGCCTTCCATTTGTATTGCCACATCTTTACATGCAAACAGAAAAACCAATTATTATTAAACAAACTTGTCAACATGCAATGATGTTTTTATTGACATGAAAAACCATATATAGCTACATACCTTTGTCCACTTTTCAGCCGGCTTGGAACTGCCGGTTGTGTCCAAATTAGGGACACTTGTGAGTTATAACCCCTTGTTGTGGGCCGTTACTCATCCATGGGAGTCCTCATCAAATTGATTTGTCACCATTTCTGAAAAATTAAGCAATGTTGTAAACCGCTTTCATAAACAAATGGTTCAAGATATTTCATACCTATTTAAACAATATTGGATTAAATTTTCTCGGTCGAGATTACGTGTTAGAGGTATTTCATATCTTCTAGTGTAAATATCTTGTTAAATAAACCAGTAAATAGCATTTAAAATGCAAAAAATATGTGTAACATGAGTTCGTACAAAATTTGTTAATTACCTTTCCATGATCACAACATGACCTCAAATTGCGAAGGAATTGTTCGCGACATATGAAGAACAAACTTCAGACACTGAGAATTTGTTAAATTATGTAATAAGTAATGTATTTTCACTTATTTAGTCTGAAAACCACAAAACAAACAACACTGACTGACGTTTTGAACTTAAAACTATAAGGAAAACGTCAAAGTATTTGAGTGTTGCGTCTTTATCTATTTTGTAGTGTAGAAGTGAGAAAAAGTATATAGATTCACTCTATATCGTTCGTTCGTTCTATCGTATAGTCGATGGTCGATATAGTTTAAACTACAGTCACTCATACTACCAATCAATGATGTAGTAAACTGAAAGTTTGGCGTTTAAACGAAAACTATCGTAGTTTAGGTTTTAGTAAAACTCGTACTAGGCCTACAGATCCTTCATTCGATCATAGCAGAAACGAGCTTTCTCTGTGAGAATCGTAGGAGGTGGCTGATGACGAAGGTGCGCGAGCTACGCAGCGTCAGAGTCAACCATAAAATAAATACCCTTGTAATAAATAATAAAATGAATAAAAGTATAAAAAATGTGCGCACAAGTATATAAATGTACCATGAGAAATAAATAAAATAAAGTTATGAAATGATTTTATTGTGAGTCGACTATAAATAATAAAAATGTTATAATGTGGAATTGTGGAAAACAAAGTAGGTAACTACTTGAATAATGTACCTATACTACGTATTGAATTAATGATTATGGTGATATTATTGTGACAATTTGTGGATGAGCTCTTCACAAAATCTATAAACGGGAAATGTTTCAAGGAATTGACTAGCTAGGTAAAAAAAATATATGCTTTTATTACCCGACTGCGATAGAAGAGTTATGTTGTGTTGTTTTGGTTTTTGAATTATGATTTAGTTTAATTTTGAATAAAAGCTCTTTTTTGTATTAACTCAGATGAAATGTATCTACTTACTTACATCAGAAATTATAAGTAAATATTATTCAAGAAATAATTTGACCATATATTTTTGTTTATCGTCAACAACTCGTAATGAAAATAAATTAGTAAGATTAAGCTAAGAAAAGTTTTTAATTAGTTTATTTAAAATCTTTTAAATGATATTTGATTTGATGTTTTGATATTTAGATAGCTTTATGATTGAATAGGTTTCTTTTTTGTACTGTAGATTCTTGAAGTTTTGCATTAAAAATATATTTCTTTTGTAATAAATATATTTTTTAAATTTACCGGGGAGGTGTAGTGTGTGTACCACCGTAGTAACACACATGCATGTCCATCTTAGTATATACTAGCGGCCGCCCGCGGTTTCACCCGCGTGGTTCCCGTTCCCGTGGGAATATCGGGATAAAAAGTACATAAAAACCTTCCTCTTGAATCACTCTATCTATTAAAAAAAAACGCATCAAAATCCGTTGCGTAGTTTCAAAGATTTAAGCATACAAAGGGACATAGGGAAAGAGAAAGCGACTTTGTTTTATACTATGTAGTGAAGCGCATGTAATCCTTTATTAGCTGAATAATAACTCCTAACTACAACAATTGTTTCATTTATCCGTTGCGCCGAACTTTCTATATTGCAGCCAATTGACTGAAGGCCGCAGTGATACTGTCGTCGCCGCCCTCGGAATTCAACAGAGCGTGCTGCGATAGAGCCGCAGTGTTTACTGACGCACTGACGCGGCGTCAATGTCGCTTGGCTCGGAACTGCACCTTAAGGTACAAAATAATTGACAGGAAATTTCAGCCATTTTAAATCGGACTAATAATAGTTACATCATCATCATCATTTCAGCCGTATGACGCCCACTGCTGGGCATAGGCCTCCCCCAAGGATCTATAGTTACATACTTGTCACTATTTCGCACGGAATCATTTGCCTCTGCTATTAATAATAATACAATTTATTGTTCTTTAGTGTCAACCCACACGTACCTCAACCACATCACATCGCAGCGACAAAATGTGGTACGTACAGTGTGAATAGTGTCGATGCAACTTTTTGCAGTTGCGATGTGGTAGTGCGACAAAATGTCGTCGCTAGTAGTTGTGATGTGGATGTGGCCGGCCGCTAGTTCACTTCGTCGTCGCTGGTGATTGCGTTGTGGTTGCGTTGTGGCCAGTTTCACCCACGCGGTCGATAATGACTGCAAAATGTGGTACGTGTGAATTGACTATTCATTTCCAATACAAAATGCGCCCCGCCCACGTGGGGTATGCCACACTTAGGGCGTTTGTGCACTACCACTGAATTTTACCGATCCGGAAAAAAACGGATGCTTGTATTTAATTAATTACTAATATAAATGATTAATTATTAAAAAACAAGCATCCGATTTTTTCCGGATCGGTAAAATTCAGTGGTAGTGCACAAACGCCCTTAGTCGTGGGCCACACTGGAGCGGCGCGTCTTGCGTCCGCGTTGAGCGGGAAAAACAAATATATTGAGACGTACGGGAGGGGCCACACTGGCGCGGTTGGCGCGACCTGCGGAGGGAATAGTACGTATTCGCGCGTCCTGCGGATCCGCAGGTCGCCTCCGCGCCACGCGGTCGCTCCAGTGTGGCCCACGACTTATACCGCACCGCTCCAACGCCGCCCTAAACGAAGGCGACAGCTAGCAGGCACCCAGCAGTCCACTCGGCGACAGCTAGCAGACTCCCAGCTGTCCACGCGTCGACTGCTATTCCCTCTATAGGTGCGCGGCGGCGGCGCGGCGACCGCTAGCAGTCAGCGCGCGGACCGCGCGGCGTCAGCGAGGCGTCAACTACCGAGCAGTCTGACGGCGGTAAGCTCGCGGACCGCGCGCTGTCCGCTATTTTATATTATTACTGTAAAATGCATCTACAATGAACGACATTAAGTCCATATATCCTGTTCATACTTTGGTTGGGTGGGAGCGGTGCGGTCTAAGTGGGCTATGACCTAGCCTTCAATCCGTCTCGGTGTCACTAGATAATCGGTTGGAATGTCAAAAACGGCCGAACGGATAAGAGAGCACTTTAAAGGTGCGCTCTTATTTGTTATCGCTTTCTGTCTGTATTTACCTACTTATGTAAGTACTTATGATTTCTACGTTTAAATAACAGTCAGTCGGTGTCATATTAATTTAAGTTTTAAATTAGTTCGTGATCGTATCGAAGACCTTAGCTCGTTTGTATAATACTCGATCTTGTTAAAATAAAATTACTCTAATGGTAAATTAGTCTAACCGCTCTAATTACGTAGTGGATAAGGTCGTATAATGTTTTAGGGCGTAGGTACGCTGCGTCGAGTGAGATCACAAGTCACACACAACACAACAACGCGTAGTGCGCGCACGTAGTACCAGGCCTATTTCACTCCCCGTGATCACGCACAATTGTGATGACCACATCTACTGTGTTCCACAGTTTATTGAAACGAAGGTTTCCCATGCAAAATTAAGTAAATTAAGCTAATCCTACCTTACTAGAAAATAGTGTCCGTAATCCAGGGGGGCTGAACGTTGTCTCGCCGGCGCGCGCGCGCCCTGGCAAAACGATCTCCACACAACCCCCGATGGTATACTCTTACAGCTAACACTCTTATACTACACAATGCCCTAATAGGCCGCTAAAACTTTCCCGGCGCTTTTCAAAGCGAACACACACGGGTTACAAGTCCGTACCCCGACCGGAGCCCTAGTAGGAGCAAAACGAAATCTCGGTCCCAATATGGGTAGGTAACTAGCGCGGCACGTCGCTACAGAAACACACGAACTTGTCTCACGGCTGCGTACGGCCAACTGGTCTGCACGCGGCCCGAGCGCATTGCGTGTCGCCCGTGACCTTGACAATGACAACGCACCGCTCGCAGCGCGGCGCGAACATCCCCCCGTCCCGGACAGTAGCAAACTGTCCGCCAACTCAATCTAAGGGCAGGCGAGAGAGGGTAGCGATCGCTCGCTTCAAAACAGAGTCCCCCACCAGGACCTCGGCAAACCTGGGCACACCATCCGACCCCGGATGAAGCTGAACAATGCGTCCTAAACGCCAGCGGAGGGGCGGCAGGTTTGGATCCTTTACCAACACGAGGTCTCCGGTCTTGGGTGGGGTCGTCCTATCCGACCACTTAACGCGTTGCTGCAAAATGTGCAAATACTCCAGATGCCAACGGCGCCAAAAACTCTGCGTAAGCTGCTGGAGCAATTCAATCGCGAGAGCCGTCCGGAGGGCACTTCGGAATAAGGATATTCCGGCAAGGCGTTAAGCGGTCTGCCAATCAAAAAATGGCCCGGCGTAAGGGCCTCTAAATCATTCGCGTCCGAAGACAACGGACATAACGGACGCGAGTTGAGGACCGCCTCAACCTTACAAAATACGGTCGCGAGTTCCTCAAACGTGAGGACCGTCTCCCCAATAACGCGACGAAGGTGAGTTTTAGCGGCCTTTACAGTTGCTTCAAAAATCCCTCCCCAGTGGGGGCAGGATGGCGGGGAGTACTGCCATCGTACCCCTCTGCGAGAGAGTGTGGATCCGATCTCAAAATTATTCCTATCCAAAAATTCACAAACTTCCTTTAAATACCTATCGGTGCCCTTGAAATTGGTTCCACAATCGGACCTGATTAACGACGGCATTCCGCGGCGAGACACAAAACGATTCAACGTGGCTACAAAGGCTTCTGTGGTGAGGGCACTAACCACCTCCAGGTGGACCGCTTTAGTGGCCAAACAAACAAATACACACAAGTAAGCCTTTTCCGTTCTAGCATTACGAAGCCGCGATGTCTTAACGGTAAATGGCCCCGCAAAATCCGTTCCAACTCCTGAGAAGGGCATCGATTCGTTCACTCGATCGGCAGGCAAATCACCCATCTGGGGCTGCATCGTATCGGCGCGCAAACGATAACACGGGAGACAACGAAAAATAACGGATCGGATTATTCTCCGCGCTGACAAAATCCAGAACTCTCGTTGGAGGAGCGCGGTCAAAGCATTACAACCGGCATGAGCATTCTTTACATGGCGGTCTGTAATCAACAGTCTAACTAACGGTCCATCCTTGGGGAGCAACAAAGGGTGGCGTGATCCGTACGGCAGGTTGGCATGTCTGAGCCTACCTCCGACACGCAGCAATCCGGTACTGTCCAAGAAGGGATTCAACCGCACCAAGGGTCCCTTCAACTTGGACTTACTTGAGCGCAGGGCTTTCAGCTCCGGTTCAAACTCTCGCTGTTGCGTCACTCGCAACCAATGCAACAGAGCGTCTTGCCGCTCTTGTGGGGCGAGGACCGGAGACAACGATTTCTCCTGAGGCTGGCGACAATTTCGCACAAAGCGCCTAATCCAAGCAGTCACGCCGAGCAACTTATCAAGAGAACTGTAGCGGTCTAACAAAAACTCCATCTGCGGAGCCGCCACCGTCTCCACGGCGTGAACACGCATGCCTAGGTCTGGGACTCTGGCCACAGCCGGGGTGGCAGGCCATGAGCGCTCAGGCCGTAACAACCATGATGGACTCCACCATAGGTGGTGGTCCACTAACTCAGGCGCCTCGCAGCCGCGGGAGGCACAATCTGCGGGGTTCAATTCGCCCGGTACGTGGCGCCAAATCAACGGGGCCTTTGAAGTCTGAATTTGCGAGACCCGGTTGGCCACAAAAACCTCAAGGGTGTGGACTGAACTCTTCAGCCAACAAAGGACGACCTGGCTGTCAGACCACGCAAATATCGACTCCAAGTCGACACCGTTTCCCAAGGTGTCGGCAACATGATTGAGTAGCCGTACTAAGAGAGTGGCGCCGGACAACTCCAACTTCGGAATGGTTAGCCTAGTCCGAAGGGGGGCAACCTTACTCTTGGCCGTAACTAAGTGTACGGCGACAACGCCTGCGGCATCCACCGTTCGGATGTAAACGGCTGCCGCGTATCCGCTTTCGGACGCGTCACAAAAGCCGTGCAGGGAGGCTTTAAACTTTCCCGAAGGCAGCATTTGCCTCGGTATACAAACCCGATTGACGTCGGGTAGGGATGACACGAACCTCACCCACTCTCGTAGGAGGCTACCAGAGAGGGGCTCATCCCATGACAATTCCGCAGCCCAGAGCTCCTGTAGGAAGCACTTCATCGAAAACACTACAGGGCTGAGCCAACCGTTCGGATCAAAGGTACGGGCTACAGTAGACAGCACCGTGCGTTTAGTCCAGACCTTTGGGTCTGGCAGTTCCAATCTATATGTGAACAAATCCGGGACTGGTCGATACTGGACTCCCAAAACAGACAGCATGTCTGGAGTCTCCGGATTTTCAAAGAGGAGCGGCTCTTGCTGGTGGTCCTTAGGCAAATCTGCCAATAGGTCCGGTGAGTTAGACAGCCACTTCCGCAACTCATAGCCACCAGCCCTCAAGAGCGCAATCAGCTCATCACGTAAGACGAGAGCCTCATCTAAGCTCGAGGCCCCCGTGCAGATATCGTCGACAAATAAGGCCCCCCCCTCAATAAGAGCAGATGCCCGGGGATAGCGTAGCCGTTCGCGCTCTGCGAGCTCCAAAAGCGAACGGATCGCCACAAAGGGGCTCGACCGCAAACCATAAGTGTTGGTGTTCAGCTCGTAAGCCAACATCGGATCCTGGGGATCCTCACGCCAAAGGATGAGCTGGTATCGTCTATCTTCCGGGTGAATCACGGTCTGTCTGAACATCATGCGGATATCGGCCACAAAGACGACAGCGTGCCGGCGGAAGTTGGTCAAAACATCACAGACATCGTGATGCAACTTCGGCCCCGCATGCAGACACTGATTCAACGACACTCCGGTTGACGTGGGCGCTGATCCATCAAAGACCACGCGGATCTTCCCATTGGAAGTCTTCAAAACAGCGTGGTGTGGCAGGAAGTAATGTTCCACATTACGCCAGTCCAACTGCGAGATGGACATGTGCCCAAGGTCCAAATACTCCCGCATGAAGTCTATATACTTCTCCTTGAATGCGGGATCCCTGGCCATCCTACGCTCCATGGACAACAATCTCTTCTCGGCCATCGGCCGGGAGCTCCCTAAAGGAGGGCGAACCGCCAAGAAGGGCAAGCGGGTAATCAAGCGACCCGAGAGGAGGCGCCCAGTGTTGTTCTGGTAGAACAATTCGCACTCCTCGGCTAACGGATCCAACCGCTTGGCAGTGGGAGGTTCCTCCACCTCCCAAAACTTTTGGAGAACGTCGGACAAAGTAGAACCGACAATGGTCTGGCGGTCTACCGACGGGGTCTCTGGTGTCTGTGGTACCTTTCCCATCACCACATGACCCAGCGACGAGGACAAGGCGACAAGATCGGCTGTCTGCAAAACTCGCTTGCTTCCACACAGTACACGACCGAGGACATCCGCACCAATCAACAAGTGTATTGGGCCCGGTCGGTGGAAGGAAGGATCAGCCAAAGCCAGTCCAGACGTCAGCTCAATCGTGGATGGCGGCACTCGCACTTGCGGGAGTGGTCCAACCACCTTATCAAAAACTATCGCCGAAGCACCGATCTTCGGACTTGGCGCAAAGTGGGGGGAGAAGGAGAACTCAACTCGACCAATCGGATCAGGGATCCGCGAGTCTCCCACCCCCCGTACCGCTTCGTGATGCGGCACAAGCAAAAGACCCAGCTGTCGGACAAGCCACCTGGACATTATGCACCCCTGGGCACCTGAGTCCAAAAGGGCACGCACCGTGACAACATTGCCCTTAGGTCCCCAAACATTCACGGAGGCTGTTGGCAACAGCACAAGCTCCGGAGGGGTGATTGGGTCCGACAGGGGCGCCATTAAAAATTTTGGGGGGGTACTTGTCCCCCTCGCGCCTGAGTCGGCGCGCCAAATGTGGGACGCTCGTACCGGGCGAGCGGGTCCCAATCGGGTACATACTGGCCCCGACCAACAGCACTCCTAGGTGCAGGGTAATACCCGTGTGGGGCGTGCCTCGGTACATAGTACCCCAATCGAGGCCTCTCCATTAGGGGGGGGGAGTAGCAAATAGGGCCCGTGCCCATCGCCACCGTGGCGTACTCTTGTGGTACCCCCCTACCCCCGCCCGTGGCGGGGGCGTCTCTCCTATAGTTCCCCCTCTCCGGGGGGGACTGAACTGGGGGGCTAAGCCCCGCCGAATCTCTAGGGGACCGGTTCCGGGCTGCCGGGCCCCCGCCCGTGCGCGAGGAATTCGAACCCCGGTCGCTCCCGGCGTCCTTGCGGTCCAAACAAAGGAGGGGGTGATGCCTCCCTCCGCAAAGACGACAATCCTCGGTCTGGGGACACGCCGACTGCATGTGTCCCCCCAAACACCTATAGCACCATTGGCGCTGTTTCGCAACGGCCCTCCGTCCCTCTGGGCGGAGGCCTCTAAATTTGGCACATTCTTGCACCACATGCCTATCTCCCCTGCAATACCTGCACCGCTCACTCGGTGCGGGGGGAGGGGACTGCTGGAAGGCAGCATAGCGATTGGTCGGGCGACGGGGCTGTTCCCTCGCCGCCACCATACGACCAACACCTGGAACCGGGGCGGGCTCCAGGTGGTCCGTCACCCTACATTCGTCCTCCAAAAAACGAAGGAGGTCCGCGAAGGGCGGGAGATACGAGGCGCTGTCGCCTCCGTACCTCTGCTCGAAACGCCCCTTCATTTCAGCGGGCAATTTGGCGAGGACTATGTGCAGCAGTACAAAGGACCACTGATCCACCGGCAGGTCCAATCGCCTTAGGGAGTTGACCGCTGACAGTAGCGGGTTCAGCAACTCCCTCCGTAACAGGTGTACCCGCGTGATTCGCGGGAGGGCCAAAATCGTGGCCACGTGGGTGTCCGCCAGTAACCGGACATTCTGGTACCTGCTAACCAGAAGCTGGCGAGCCACCTGGTAGTTGTCGTCACTGATGAGCAGGTGCTGGATTACCGAGCTGGCCTCTCCTCGCAGGGAGGAGCGCAAATAGGCCAACTTCTCACTAGGGGATAAGTCCCGTCGTGAATCCACCAAACTGTCAAACAAATTAATGAAGCCCATCCAGGCTGACAGATCCCCATTAAAAGTGGGAATCTCCAAGGTAGGCAATCGGCCTAGCAACGCCGTCGGGGTAGGTTTGACCTCCCCGCTCAAAACCGGCTCCCCCTTCCGAACAGCCAGGGCCCTCTCAGCCGCCTCCGTGAACTGGTCAGCCAGCTCATAGGCCTGGGCTACATCCTGCTCCAGCTGTTCCGACACGGCATCATCAGCTGGGGGGTTCTCCAAATAATGCGCGCGACACTCCATGGCGTGGCGCTCCAGGTCTTGCAGCCGAGCTGCCAGCCCGCCATACCGAGCTAGCAACGCGCCTACCCGGTCGGCTCGGTCTATTAATGTGACCGCACAAGCAAGCCAACGCAAAACTCCTTGGATGCCGGCCCTGGATACGGCGAGCGGATTCGTAGGAGCCATTTATAATCCGTTTTATAAACAAAGCAAACAAAGAAATATAAAAGTGGTAAACATCAACAAAAAAAACAATAGAAATAGGTCGCGTCACGATAATATAAACACAAGTAATCTGTGCCGGCCGGCGCCTGGTCAATATTGGCCGCCCCGGGTTTGAGTGAACGTTGACAGCTATATGCGTGGTCAGAATTGGCCCCAACGGGGTTCAAGGGTTAAAATTCGGACGACATACACGGACCCTACTAGTTTCATAAATTATTAGCAACTTACCAATTTCAAGGGCTAACAATATAACGGTATAAACAAAACGTATAGGATTAACGGTATGGCATACCTCGCAAATCAACTACTAAACCGTTATCAACAAACGAAAACAAAACTATTTTTAATAATAATACTCGTAATTTAATACTACTAATAATTAAAACTAGTTCCACTTTTTTAACTAGGCAAGCGGACTCGGAACAAACACTAGTATGTGGTACTAATAAACAACACTTTCGAACGAAACTATTCGTCAAATAAATCCCGGACACACAAAAAAAAATATACACATCTAGGCGAGTAAACTCGTATCAAATCACTAGTATGTGACAACAATTATATAAGTGTCTATCTATTATCGGATCCACCAAGTGAGAAACATTCGCTTCGAGAATTTACTAGAACAATTTCTTAGTACTTCAAATCGTCTCGGGATCTTCAAATACCCTCGAGATTTCAACAAAAAAAAAATAATTTTTAGGTACTCTTTTTAGGTACGCTTTTTATTTTTACTATGAAATTTTATGTAGTTAATTTTAATATGAAAATTAATTATATCAACTACGCTCTGCTACCAAAAATATGATCACGCACAATTGTGATGACCACATCTACTGTGTTCCACAGTTTATTGAAACGAAGGTTTCCCATGCAAAATTAAGTAAATTAAGCTAATCCTACCTTACTAGAAAATAGTGTCCGTAATCCAGGGGGGCTGAACGTTGTCTCGCCGGCGCGCGCGCGCCCTGGCAAAACGATCTCCACACAACCCCCGATGGTATACTCTTACAGCTAACACTCTTATACTACACAATGCCCTAATAGGCCGCTAAAACTTTCCCGGCGCTTTTCAAAGCGAACACACACGGGTTACAAGTCCGTACCCCGACCGGAGCCCTAGTAGGAGCAAAACGAAATCTCGGTCCCAATATGGGTAGGTAACTAGCGCGGCACGTCGCTACAGAAACACACGAACTTGTCTCACGGCTGCGTACGGCCAACTGGTCTGCACGCGGCCCGAGCGCATTGCGTGTCGCCCGTGACCTTGACAATGACAACGCACCGCTCGCAGCGCGGCGCGAACACCCCGTGTCGGCCCGAAAACGCGGCGGCAACGCCGGCGTTGTAAATCCATAGAAATTAGGTCCGCAAAAGAGCTAGAATATATGCGATAGAAAGAGATGCAACGACAACGAGTGGCCGTTCGTAATTTGCCTGCGCCGTACAAGCTGAATTCTACTTTATTTCGTTATAGGTAGTTAGAGTTGCTATTTATTTAAATGACTTAGCGGAGTGAACTATCTGTTACATAGTAACTATTTAGTAATCTGTGGTAGTACTTAGGTATTCAGCAAAAATAAGCTAGAAAATTTTAATCAACTCCCGAAAAAAAAAGTAATAAGTAAAATAAAATTTTGGTTCGGTCGGGGACCACAAAAAAAAGGGAAAATAATTATTATTATTTAATTCTTTTTAAATTAAACACATATTTTTGTGAGTAAATACACATTATGCGTGTAAAATCCCTATTGCAAAGAACTTCCTAAAAGAGCTGACTGAGCTGATGACCTTACACCGTCGTCGTCTGAACAGGGGGCCAAGTCTGCTAACGTTAAGTCACAATCGTGTCTTAATTGTGTTTCGATTGTAGTTCAGTTGTAGTGCTTTTTTAAACACTATTTATTTACAAGAAATATGTACTTTTTTCACAATACTATTGATGGTCACACCACACACTACATTCACATCACATCATACTGTCATATTTCTTGTAACTAGTGTGGAAAATAGCACTGTAACTAAACTACAATCGAAACACAATTAAGACACGATTATGACTTAACGTTAGCAGGCTTGGCCACCAGATCTACACAAATTGTAGTCAGCAGCTTTCAAGCAAAACAAATCGCATCAAAATTGGGAATCCATTAGTTCAGGAGCTACTTACGATGCCACAGACATACACAGACACGTGAAACTTATAAGTAACATCCCTCTTTTTGAAGTCGGGGTTTAAAGAAATACAAGAGCACCGCGTGGCGTGGTCGTGCGCCACGCGCTAGCTAGCGGTGCTATTGCCGATTGCAACTGGATCATTATTAACTAAAATAAATAGTTGGTACCTATCTTAAATGGTAAGGTGTTCAAAATAAAACTTCAATACATTTACAACACAATTATAATGTCATACTCCCAAATTAATCAGTCAAATCAAAAAGTAAACGTAGACGGTTTTGCTTCACTGGTATAATCAACGACAAAAGTGTTAACTACATAAAAATAAATTAATTGTGATAAATCCCAATCGTGTTTCATCGATAAATAAAATATTATGTACTTCATTTGCTATTACTATTTAAATACATAAAAATGTATATAACGTGGTTTATAATTATTATAAATCATAAAACCATTTCACACTTGTACCTACTTGTTTTGTCCATGGCTTAAAAACAGCGAAATTTAGGTAGGTACTAGGCCAGGCCTAAAATTAAAACAATTACCATTATATTGCAGTGTACTTTGCAAAAGCTTGTGTACCTTCAATTTTACCCGAAGAATAAACTACATTCGTGAATCGTGACAGTTTTAGGTGAATCTTAATAGTTATAATACTGGTATTATATATAATGGTTTAAAAACCTGAAACAAATTGGCTATCTAATATGTTGTAGGTATAGCCCGACCAACCAAAATTAATATAAGGAACTTTCCTTTTTATTCATAAATAAGTAGGTAATATTATACCATTTCACCTGACCTGACATTACAAAAAATAAATACTTTCTTTGGAAAATGTCTTATATTAATATTAGAGTACCTACTATATGTTATGTTGGTATTACTTAATTTTTTATTAAGCGTATTTCCAGAGATAATCAATGATTTAATCAATATAGTAACTAACTACGGTTTCTCACGTTGCTATGTTGTAGGTCGGGCTATAATTTGTAAATGACTGACGACAATAATATATATTTAAATATACTGTGTAATTTTAATCTATCTATTTGGTCTCGAGCTACGTTGTTTCAAATCCGCATGATATGGTTTTTATTAATAAATGACTGAATAAGTAAAACTTTAACAAAGCAAACTTGAAGAAGTCTAATCTAGCTATTCTAAAGTTGATTTTGTGAGGCATTTAAAAGGCATCGTTTAATGGTAAACATTGAGACAAAATTTATTGTCACATGTAGATGGTTTAGGGTAGTATTGTGGATTAACTTTGTACCTATGTATAAATTTTACAACAACAACCCTTATTGATATATTGAGAAGCTATTGTAAGAAAGAACTGACAAAAACTTTGCATCAGTCAACTAACTAAATTCACAAATCCTCATAGAAGGCGGAGCAGAATTTCTATGGATACTCACTTTGGTAGGTAGTAGCACAGATAATATAATACTATACTAGTAGTAGTAGTGAATAATATGTAGGTACCAACGTATTTGTGTCTCCATTTTTAAATGAATGAGTGAATAAGGCCACATATGGGTGGCCTTAATCTAAGCCTTTAATATCTATAATCTTTTAAACCAAATAATTCCTACATATGGCTTATTTAAAAAAAAAATCACCACTGCTTTTCAAAATGTAATAAAAATATAATAGAAGTAATATTAATAGAAATAATGTGAGTTAGAGTTTTAATCAACTATCTATGTTTGAAAATATATGCTGATGACCCATTCTCTCCGTTTATAAAAAGTTAATTTTTACATAAATAAAGCAAAAACATTATGCATATGCACTTACAATAGTCAACATCACATTAAATGACCAGCATTTTGTAAACTAGACATTATTACATTTTTACGGTAAGTATATGTAACCAAAAAGGCTTTAAAGCTCATGCTACATATTTTTTCGTTATCCTTGAATATAATAAGGATAGCGTACGTATCTATAGCATTAAACTAAATAATATGATTATTAAACATCGATGATCAATTCAATTTCAAAGGTAGGAACCTATTTAAATAAGCATTATCTATCATACATTATCACCCAAATTTGGTTAGTGATTTTTACTATCGATTGTACCTTTTACTGTTACATGAATCACAAATGTTACTTTATAGGGAATATTATATCACTCTTAATGATAAGAAAACGCCACTGAAATAATATGAGCTAGTTGGAAGTTATTGTAAAACTATTAAGTAGGTATGTAATATTTCTGACATCAATGAAAATTAAGGAAAATCTAATTAAGTTCAACAACAAGAATAACGCAGTAGTAGCAAAATGCAGTAAATACATTTTATTTATAGTTCAGTGACGCCTCTAGCGCCTTATTCATATTTGGCACTTACTCCCCATTTCCGGTTGCAGAATTATACATAAACAACATTTTATATAAAATGGCACTAATTCTAAATATAAATTCTCTTAAAATTAAGTACATCTATACTTTGCACACATCCATTAATAATTATAATACTATTGGGGTACACGTACACTAAACAAGAAAATAATAAGAAATATAAAAGTTTATACTCCAACATGATTATATGAAAAATTATTGTGACATACTTTTACAATAATTATTGTAAGCACACCAGACTTTACAAAAGTATAAAATTTCTCCAATGAAAGTCGAATGAAGAACATTTACAGTTTTGCAAAGCATAGATTGCTGTTGACAGAACCTTTATAGAAAAGCGCTACATTTTTATAATAACATTTAAACAGGTAGGTATATTTAAAGGAAGCATATTTTTAGGACATTCATAAATATTGTTTGTAAATGTTAATTGTTAATGCTATACTTCTAACCGTATTTTATACATTGTTTACACGCTAATCTTAATTTTAGGACAAATAATATTTTACTAGGCCAAATTTCTGTTTTCATAGCATTTAAAAATATGACAGTAATTATGCTGATTACATTGCAATAGGGGATATGACTGATTTTTTTTTATTTAATTTTTTTTTTAAGAAATATCAAAACAAAACACAGGTACCTACCTACCTATTTATTTTCAAATATTTTTCATACCTATTTTGCAAGATTTTGAGCATCAAACTTCCAAACGTAGTTAGTGGTGCCGTATGGCGGGTGTATAGGTACACGCCATATATATTTTTTTTATCCACAACGAGATAGCACTTAGCCTTGACCTGATTTTAAGTGGTAATAAGGCTGAAGGTGGAAGTTTTAGAAAGAGATAGCTAGAGTCACGGTTGGTCACAATTCAACAGCTCATTACTTGCTTGTTATCAAACAGATTAAACTTTTTTTTCACTTTTGTTATACTTTTATGTTATATTTTTAAATATTAACAGCCCCATCCCCTATTGTGTCATTGACATGTGATATGTATTTGCATGTAACATTGCAATTTTTTATAAGTTTTTACTGTAAGATTGTTAACAAAATTGTGCTTTCAATAATAATGTACCTCGATTACCTTTTAGATAGTGATTTAATGTTTCCATTTGTCCTAACGAAAAACTAATTTGTCCTAAAACCAATTTGCAAGAAACACACAATCGACAGCATATTAAAGTTTAAATGTATATCTTATGCGTCTTTATAACGTTCGTAGGTAATAAGAGAAGGTTTCGTATGCCACTGTCAAACCTGCCATGCTGTTTACTGTAGGTATAATGAAAGCACTGCATATAAAGTCTAGTCCATCCATCGAAGAGATTTTCATAAATGTTTATTTTTTCTATCTACTTTTGTTTACAATCTTCTTGCATAATCATATTCTTTACTATTAAATGTTTTATTGTTAGGCTAGTGTTAGGGTACAAATTTTAATGCAGTCTGTACTAAATGTAATAATCATTAAAAAAGAAGTTGAGGGTAAGTATTTGAATCAATTCTAATTATGAATTTTGACTGATTCTTATAAATTAGGAAACCCTAGTAAGATACATTATACCGGAGTAAGATTTCTTTTTTCAGTTTGTCAAAAGAATGCTCCTTTTAACCTCTTTCTCGTATCCTGTGGTGACCACGTTTAACCAACATCATTTAACTTCTACTTCGATAGATGCCTACCCTTTCAATGTATAATATATTACCCGTTTTCTATAAACATTGCTAAGCTCTATAATATTATATACAATTTTATTCTAAGTGGACAGATAATGCAATAAAAATATTAATTCTGTTTTTTTATTACATTATCCGTATAAATGGTATTAGTTAGTATGGTATTAGACCATAGTCTGATTAGAACACAGCCAAACTAGGTAAACATATTTGACTTAAACCATTTTTCTTTTTTACGTTTAGCATTTTAAATGCAAGTTGCTTTTTTTCAGATATAAAAGGCGCACTAAATTGCGCAGACTGGACTCGAACCTGTATCGCTCATTACAATGAGCAGTTTTCAGTTGACAGTTCTGACATTAATGTTTTCCATAGAGCTCGATAGATGGCGTTACTAGAATTTGAGAATGAATACAGTGCGGTATGAAAATATTGCGTTGCTATATTTTTGTGAAATTACGCGTTTGATTGAATAAGCATATTATGATTAATATTAGCTTTGTTTTATTTCTTTTTGATAATCTTTGTAATAAATTAAATTACTTACTAATAATGTCGGAAGGCCTCAGTAGCCATAGCCGGTTAAATTTTTATAAAAAAACGTAACGTAAAACGTTTCTACTATGTAGCGTTATATGAAATATTAATTCAGCTATATTAGGTAAGTACTTTTTTATACAGCTACCTATTCAAATATTGCTGACGCCTTCTCTCGAGAGTCAGCAAAAGCTTAGCCTGAACTGCCCATGTACAACATAAAGTTTATAGGTTTTTTTTAGGATTAAAAAAATAGGTTTATGGCAATAATAGAAATTAAAACATTGTTTTATTAAATTAGCTTTTGTTGTCACCTGTACTTATTTTTTTTTATTAGTCAAGGAGATTTAACCCGAATGAGGAGGTCGATTGTTACATTTTCTTATCAAATTACGCATCTTTCAGTTTGTAATTAAATGTTAGTAATAAAAATTAAATAATAGAAATAATAAGCGATTTTATCGCTCTTTGTCTGTGTCATTAGTGACAGAACAAAACACGTAGTTTTGTCTCTTATGCTCAAAAATAAAGAAAAGTTGGTATACTTACCTAATTTAATTATTAACGAATATTTTGTTCAAACTTATTAAACTTCACCGTTAAATCGGCTGAATATCCCAAAAAGAACGACGTTTGTGTAAATTCTTAAGGTGCTTCCACACATGAGTTCTATGCAACAGTTAGTAACTAGTTTTCCTTTTATAGTTGACCTTAGTACCAAAATATCTAGCTTTCTTCCACTATCTTTTAGTTTCATCTTAATATCTCCTATGTAGAAGCACCTTCTACATATTAAGACCTTTTTTAACTTGACTGTTGCTCAAAAGAAAGAAGAGTTTCTTCTTTTACCACACCTCGCATTTATGTTCCGGATTCATCTTGGATCCGACGCGACATCCGAACTCTTTAGAGAACTCTCTCAGGTTGGATATGGGTCCGATGACTCGGAACTTCGCGACTGTGTGGTCATCCTTTTCTATTTGCATCTTAGTGGATTCTTTGGTCATTGCTGAACACCATACCTGGAAATAAAATACGATTAATAATAATGATATTAGGTAATTATTTATTTCAGGCATAAATTTTTTTTTTGAGAATATTCATTAATGATACTTGAGGAATTAAACGAAGTTTTATCATGTTGCTGTTAAACTACAATGTGCTACAATTAACTTAGAGTCGGTTTTATACTCAAGTCTTTATCTTCCACTTTTTTCTCCCATCAAAATTCAAGATTAAATAAATAAATAAATAACTTCTTACAATCACACCAATTATCTAAGCCCATGTTAATTTCATTGAGAAACTGTATCATGAAAAACTTGATAACGGATAAATATATACCTACTTAAATACCTACTTTTTGTTTGTAAATACATACTTAATATACATAGTAAACACCCAGACCAAGACAAATAGACATGTTTATGCACACACATATTTGTCATGTTCGGGAATCGAACCCGAGACCTCTGCGCCAAATCGGTCGTCAAGATTTATCATCATCAGACATTTAATATCCCCACTGCTGAGTCACTGGCCTTCTTTATGGATATATAAGGAGAATATTAAATAAATAAATAACTTCTTACAATCACACCAATTATCTAAGCCCGTGTTAATTTCATTAAGAAACTGTATCATGGAAAACTTGATAACGGATAAATATATACTTAAATACTTTTTGTTTGTAAATACATACTTAATATACATAGTAAACACCCAGACCAAGACAAATAGACATGTTCATGCACACAAATATTTGTCTTGTTCGGGAATCGAACCCGAGACCTCTGGCGCAGAATGTGGGTAGCCTACCCCTGCGCCAAATCGGTCGTCGAGAATGGGCCATGACCCACTACGCAGTCCCCAGGTAGGGTACAAAAGCCATGGATTGCTATGAGTTTAGCTGGCCATGAACTACGAGGACCTGGAGACCATTCTAGGAATAGGGTATTTTACTGTTGTTGAAATGTAGATAATATTTAATGATGACGTTAAAAAATATTGCAATTAAGAATACCAAATGTGAAAAAATAATTTGAATCTGTTTTATGATAAAAGAATTACTTATAGTCTGTTTGATTTTGACTATAGCTGTCTCTTTCTAAAACGAAATCTTCTATGGCGTGACTATGACGCTACTTACCCACTGACGTCACTAAGATAGCGTCCTGTCCTTGTCTAATTATAAAGTTTGAAGTCCTATATCTTTGAAAATATTCAAGATAATTCAAAATGAAAACTTGTTTTGTGTAGCTAATATTTCGAAAAACATTTTAAAGAAATAAAAAAAAATCAGTAAAATACCGTATTTCATGATTCATTCATTCATTCCTCATTCCACTGACCTGAGCAAAGGAGATGAAGAACAGCTGCCGGTGGTTGTAGCGCAGCCCCGGCAGCGTGTGGTTGGCGCGCGCGCCGCGGCTGTAGTCCAGGTACGCGTTGAATGACGCCTTTAGGCCGCCGTTGTCTGCTATGTTCTCACCTGGATGTGAACAAAGGGTCAAAATACCTACTGCCAAAATTTTCATACTTTCTGAATATACCTAGGTATCCTACTAATATGATAAAATATGACAAAGTTTAGATGTTTGGATGTTTGTTACTCAATCACGCCAAAACGGCTGAACGGATTTGGCTGAAATTTGGGACCCAGATACTTTGCAGCCTGGAGAACAACATAGAATATTTATTACCCCGGAAAAATATCAAACTCCCGCGGGATAACATCCGGAAAGCTAGTTCCGAATAAGTCTGACGCCATAATAACAGCATTGTTGTGTCTCGGCAGTTAGAGATAAGAAAGCCCGTTCCTCAGTTATGGAGGATTGCGGGAGTAGTCCGCTTCCACCTTCAACCTTATCATCACTTAACATCAGGTGTGATGAAGGCTCAGTGCAACCCCGTTTTGGATAAAAAAAACAACGGGTTGCACTCCGGGAGAAGTGAAAAGGGCACCCTAGACTTTTTCACAAAAAGAAAGGAATTTGACAAAAAAAAAGAAAAAATACGGACTAGATTTGAACCGAGGTCTTCTGGCTTCAATGCCGCCCGTTTTTTAACCTGAGCTATCAAAACTTTGGAAACGGTGGCGAAATTTTGCCTTCGTATTCTAATGACATTGTAACAGTTTTTCGGTCAGGTCACGTGTCCGTCTTACGAATTATCGATCTGACGGTCTCTTGATCCTAACGCGAGTTTAACATTTTTATACCCATCACAAAAAGTGTACAACACCGCTAAAGAAGTTTTCTCTCCAAAAAACGTACCCAGCGTCTGTTTCCCGTTGAGATGCTGCCCTTCCATCGCGTACTCCGAGTATTGTTTCTGGATACACTCGGCGCGCTTCTTGAAGCGAGCTATTGTAGCGTTATTCCACCACTGGTTCAAGTTGCCAAATCTGGTACAATAATAATAAAAACGTACCCAGCGTCTGTTTCCCGTTGAGATGCTGCCCTTCCATCGCGTACTCCGAGTATTGTTTCTGGATACACTCGGCGCGCTTCTTGAAGCGAGCTATTGTAGCGTTATTCCACCACTGGTTCAAGTTGCCAAATCTGGTACAATAATAATAAAAACGTACCCAGCGTCTGTTTCCCGTTGAGATGCTGCCCTTCCATCGCGTACTCCGAGTATTGTTTCTGGATACACTCGGCGCGCTTCTTGAAGCGAGCTATTGTGGCGTTGTTCCACCACTGGTTCAAGTTGCCAAATCTGGTACAATAATAATAAAAACGTACCCAGCGTCTGTTTCCCGTTGAGATGCTGCCCTTCCATCGCGTACTCCGAGTATTGTTTCTGGATACACTCGGCGCGCTTCTTGAAGCGAGCTATTGTGGCGTTGTTCCACCACTGGTTCAAGTTGCCAAATCTGGTACAATAATAATAAAAACGTACCCAGCGTCTGTTTCCCGTTGAGATGCTGCCCTTCCATCGCGTACTCCGAGTATTGTTTCTGGATACACTCGGCGCGCTTCTTGAAGCGAGCTATTGTGGCGTTGTTCCACCACTGGTTCAAGTTGCCAAATCTGGTACAATAATAATAAAAACGTACCCAGCGTCTGTTTCCCGTTGAGATGCTGCCCTTCCATCGCGTACTCCGAATATTGTTTCTGGATACACTCGGCGCGCTTCTTGAAGCGAGCTATTGTAGCGTTGTTCCACCACTGGTTCAAGTTGCCAAATCTGGTACAATAATAATAAAAACGTACCCAGCGTCTGTTTCCCGTTGAGATGCTGCCCTTCCATCGCGTACTCCGAGTATTGTTTCTGGATACACTCGGCGCGCTTCTTGAAGCGAGCTATTGTGGCGTTGTTCCACCACTGGTTCAAGTTGCCAAATCTGGTACAATAATAATAAAAACGTACCCAGCGTCTGTTTCCCGTTGAGATGCTGCCCTTCCATCGCGTACTCCGAGTATTGTTTCTGGATACACTCGGCGCGCTTCTTGAAGCGAGCTATTGTGGCGTTGTTCCACCACTGGTTCAAGTTGCCAAATCTGGAACAAACACGCCAAAGTTAAAAAATGATTCTTTTTAATCTATTTTACAAGCTTTTTATTAACTTGCCATGTTAGTTAGTGGGGGAAAAAAACTTGCAAGCTTAATTTGACCCACTTTCCAGTCTCCGATGGAGTTGAAATTTTGTATTGTAAATTTACAGGTTTGGCTTAGATGACAATACAATTTATTAGAGTACAGTCGGCAAAAAGGCTTGTCATAAAAACCAAATTTTACTAAAATATTTTTATACTTAAACTTTTATGCCATATTAATTAGTTAGTTTGTTAGTTAGTGGGGGACAAATCTTGCAAGTTTAATTTGACCCACTTTCCAGGCTCCGATGGAGCTGAAATTTTGTATACAGGTTTGGTTTAGATGACAATATAATATTTAAGTCAGCAAAAAAGGTTGTCATGAAAATGAAATTTTTACAAAAACTTGTTAAGCTGAATTACACGAGGACGTTATTGCATACAATTTGCTGTAGGTACACTGAGAGTTTAAAGTAACATATCAATGTACAAAGTCAAACTCACATAGCAATGTACAACAAATTGTATACAATAACTTGCTTCGTGTACCTATTTTAGCCTTCTCTTCTATTTTTTTTATTTTTTATATTTCTAGAGCTAGTTCTTAGACCTGTACCTATGTACTTCTAAAAATTTAAACCAGTATTTATTCTTTTAAATCTATTGCATTGTAAGATGAGGAAGAGTGAGGTCTTGATTCAAGTCTACTACCGATTGACGCCTGACCGGCCGAATAGGGCCGGAGAACAATGGAAAATCTATTGTCTCATTTCTGAGGCGTTGATGGATTTAAAAGGGTATCTCAGTATATTATTTTTTGTAAAAAAATTGATGTTACTGAATAAATATTTTTGTTTTTTTTTTATTGTGTACTTACCTGTCATACTCCCTCCCCTGGTCATCAAACGCGTGCGTCAGCTCGTGCCCCATGACCACGCCCATGGCGCCATAGTTCACGCTCTTAGGGTTGTCGCCGTCGTAGAACGGCAGCTGGAGAATGCCCGCGGGAAACACTATCTGGTTCTTGGTGGGGGTGTAGTAAGCATTCACGGTTGATGGAGTCATTCCTGTGTGAAAAGGAGATAAGATAAGATAGGATAAAATATTTTCATCCCTCATATTCGGAAAGTGACTGAGCAGCAGCGGGTTAAACACTCTCCGTTCCACCCTAGGGTGGAGGAGAATTTTAAAAATAGAACTTTATTTGGTTACAGTCAGCCATATAGACCTCATCGGCAATGAAAAAGTTTTCAACTGATTTTGTATGGGGCCGGGACATATAAAATTAAAAATTTTATAAAAACGAGAATATCTCAAAATCGGTGCGTCGTCGTGGCTAAAATCCAAGAAATTTTTCAACCCCCTTTAGTACCCCGGCCGGAGATACTTAGGAGGCATCCGATAGATACATATCACCTGTTTATTCTGTAAATGTTCTGGCAAATAAAAATTATTTGATTTGATTTTTTTTATTTAAACGTATATTTTTTATTTTATTTTTTTTTGTGTTATTTTAAAACTTTAATTTTTTATATATTTTAGAAATTATAGAGAAGGCGAAACCCCCCGCCACCTTTCTTTTATTTTTCTAGGTAGTTTTAGTTGTCTATATTGCTTTTCTTATAGAAGGGGATGAAAAGCAGAGTGTATTTACTTTCCTTATATTCGAAATGAAAAGTAGAGTGTATTACTCGGCCGCCAAATTATTTTCACCTCAGGCGGCGTATATTGAATCCCTCGCTGCGTTCAGGATTCTACTTTAGAATCCCCCGCTGCCCTCGCCGTAAATATGTTATTTTACTCCCTTGTAATACAATCTACTATTATTTTTTCACATAGACTCTTAATAAATATGAACTTATGAATCGTCAACGTTTTCCCTAGGTAGGTACCCATTCAAGGCTTTTTAAACAGACAAGAAGAAAAGCCGCAATAAACTTGCCGGTGTTTCTTAGGTAAAACAGAAGTATAGATGAGTCTGTTAAGGTTAACTAACCCCACTTGGTTTTGTTGACGGGCTGGTCCAACTTCTTCAGATCGTTGGTGAGACTGAACACGTTGAACGCAATGTTATTCTTGAAGTACTCATTATGCTTCACCTCCAGACCGTCGTATTGCTTGTCCAATTCCTCCTTCTGCAAGATGTAGTTTGGGAACCCTGAAAAGAAACGAATAGTTTAATGCAGACAACACAACCAGCCCCTTTAGCCTAGTCGCGCATGGAAGCTTGACTTGATCGGCCGATGAAAATATCGGTCAGATTTTATATTGAAATGGTAAGCTATCATGCGCGCGTGTCAACGTAATGCGTAATGCCATAAGAATTGTCAACGTAACGTAATGCGATAGGAATAAGGTAACTTATTCTTATGGTAATGCCAATGTTGTAACTGACCGATTTTTTGATCGGCCGATAAATTTTCGATCTGACGGTCACGTGTCCGGAAGCGATGTCCTGACTCGAGTTTTACATTTTAACGCCGCTGAAGAAGTTTTCACTTCAAAACTTACCAATCATATCTGTAATAGCATCAGCCTTAACCTCTGCAGCGTGCCTGGTCTCGGAGTCCATCCAGTCCAAGTTCTCCAGGTTCCGCTTGAACGCCGACCGGATGTTGTCGATCATGGTCTCGCCTTCAGTCTTCGCTTCCCCGTGGAACACTTCTCGGACGAACATCGCACCCACAGCGAAACCTGTTGAATATCACGAAATGTGTATTAAGAATATAACCATAGAACTGAATGCCCATAGAATATGCGTCAGCTTGAGTCAGATTTATTATTATTAGTTAGACTCTTATGGGTAACTTAAGTCCAGTAATTGAGAGACTGATGCATTGACAGACCCAGGATTTCGGTGATGGGGGGAGGGGGGGATTTGGTCGAGAGGGGGGGCTTAGAAAGCAAAATATGGAGAAGGACGGATGTAGGTAAGCGTCAAGTATGTTATAAACAAACTAAGTTAAGATTATTTTGTAATAGTTGAAATAACTATAAAATATTCTCACCTATAGCATTATTAGTGTCAGTAACACAGTATCGCCAGGACTCCTCCGTGCCCTCAGAGCCGAAGAGGGCCTTCCTCAATATCTTGGTGGCGTCTCGGAAGGATTTAGATAGGTACGTAGAGAGCGATCTGGAGACTTGCCACATCATGTAACTCGTGAGGGTTCTGGAAACAGACACATTATTAGGTAGGTAACAAAATAAATAAGAAAATTATTACAAAATTCTTCCAAGATTCTAATTTACTTCTAAATATTCTAATGCATGCCCGAGACAAGTGGCCAATCGGTACTTAAGCTGTCCAATACTAGTAATGAGCGTGCAAGAATTAATGTCCATTGCAATTTCGTTCCAGAATAAAGCAAAAGATTGTCTATTAAAATCGTCTATTTCGACTGACTGACCATGTCCAAAAAAATATTAACAAGTTGCACAGCACATTGGTCTAGTTCATTTATTATCATTGATTCTCGTTGGTATCAACTAACCCACCTTTTATCGTCTTCACTCTTGCTATACTTCGCTATAACTTTTGTAAGATTCTTGAAATAATCTGGAGCGTAAACTACTATTCTTTCATTTTCCGATATCTGAAAAAGAAAAAAAGGAAAGTTAGAAACTCCCTATTAATCCTGTTATAGAATGAATGCCAACTACCAGAATTTCTTGCCACTTACAGATCTGTTGACTAACTTAAATGCGTCGTTGAAGAACATGGACCAGTTAAGGAAAGGTGCTTCTTTCTGCCACTGTTTTATGGTATAAGGATTATATAAACCCTCTTCATCCCGTCTATCTTCTGAGGGAGTTGTTATATTTGCTAGTTCTGTCTCAAATTGGATGACTCTATTCATTTGAATTCTCGCTTCAGTTTTGTTAGCTCCAAGTAATATGCATATACGAGTCATATAATCGAGATATGCATCTAGAACCTTCTTATGCGCTGTTTTGTTGAGGTAGTTGTCTCGTGTTGGCAAGTTTAGCCCACCTTGGTCTAGCTGAAAGAGTATTATTCAATAAATGCGGGTGTGAAACAAGTATCAAACACAAACAAACAAAACCCAAAAAGTTAATGATGAATTTAAATATAAATAAGTTTTAAATGATTACTTATGTAAGATTTATGATTTTTATTATATGACTAGCCCGATAAAGAAAACATTCGAAATTCGATAAAGAACTGTTGAGACTCGAGAGTTTTACATTTATATACCGCTTTATAGTAAGAAGCACATCATGAAATAATCAGCCAAATCACGAAATGCCAGCGCATCGTGATTTGCCCAGGTCTCGATCGGCCCAGTATTGGCGAGGGCATCTACGACGTCATATACAAATGTTTGATATAAAACCTAGGTGTTATTGTTGATCGAAGTATAAAACACATAACATCAAGACACACACACTTTCCTGACAGGAAACTTACCACAATGACATGCACAGATGAATTTCTATCGTCTTCTGTCACAGCCCAATTGAAAAGACCACCCAAGTTATACCTGCAACGAAGTTAGCTGCTAACACTTCTAGATCGAAACATAGTCTTCAAAATAAGTTTATTCATACAATATCTTGTCTTGTATAATCAGTTCAAAGCTTGTTTAATACTTAGTAATCAAAATATGCCATGTGTACAGAAAATTCCAAAATTATTAGCAAGCTATATCGTAACGTAACAAACAAAACATTCTTATGTCATTTTTAAGGCATTGTCAAAACATTATTTGACAATGCCCTAAAAAATATGTAGTCGTCATTCGTTTGAACGTTTGGGTTATTCCGTTTTTTTAGATTTGCTTGTATTTGTCGTCTTCATCCATACGTAATGAACTAAGAATCTCTGTTTCCCTATCTTTGTGTACGTCTGCTCAAATAGTGTGCACGCTTTGATATTTATTGATTTTCAAATAGATTCCAAAATAGCCTGTGGGTGTAGGCTATTTTGTATACCTACAAAAGTTTTTGAAATTACCAATAGGTTTTCTCACATAACACGAGAGAGAGAAGTTAGAAGAAAAATGACAAGCATTTTGTACTGAATGAAGAGTGGAATCGAAACCAAGCTACTTAGTTGCCATGACATTGAAGAAATTTATACCTACTTGCACTAAGTTATGATGTGTGGGTGCAGGGTTTGCTGTTTGTTGCAATGGGTATAACTACGCGACTACTTATCACTTCTTTACTATCAAAATCCAAGAAATCAATTCAAGAAACTTACGTATTTTGTACATCTTGTAGTAGCGTCTGTAGGTTCCACTTGTGTTCTGGCACTGCCGTTGTGGGCAGGATGTGCCATCCGCCCAGTTTCTTGATCACCGACAACAGAGGCTTTTCACCCAGTTTCTCTATAGTCTCATTTGTGTCTATGCACGCATCGTAGTATATGCGGGCCTTTGCTTCGGCTCCATCATCTGTGACGTTTACTTTTTCTGTAATAAATAAAATTTCATTGTTATCATTAGTTTCAGCAATCAGCAACTGTATATAGGTACTTATAGAAATATCTAAAACCCAAGGCTACCGGCTATGGATTACGACATTTTTTTATTTATCGATTACACAGCAGAACGTTAATTAACCTAATTGTACGAATGAAACGGAAATGAGAACCCAATAAGCTATAGCAAATAAAACAGTAATAATATTACCTAGATATGGAACATACACAAACAACGATCACATTAATGCTTGTGATAAGAAAAGAACCTACCACACCGGGGGGGCATAGTCAAAAACACAATCAAAAGTCCATTTAGCAAGAACGAAGCTTGAGATTTTAAATTATTTTTGAAGTGAAAACTTCTTCAGCGGCGTTCTGCACTTTTTGTGATGGGTAAAAAATGTTAAAATCGCGTCAGGATCACGTGACCGTCAGATCGAAAATTCGTAAGTGTTACAATTTCCAAAGTCGTGATAGCTCAGTTAGAAAACGGGCGGCATTGAAGCCAGAAGACCTCAGTTAAAATCCCGCAAACAACTCCGAAATCGCGAAAAAAAACACATGTGTCATACAAAAATTGATTGATTATGAAAATGTAGGTATGAAACAGCTTATTTATTCCGTGATTTCAGAGTTGGTCCCATAGTTCACTTTGATGGTCCCTTACTACCATTAAGGTGTAAATTCTTACTCAGCGTTATAGGTACAACAACCGCACGCGACATGACTCCCGCCGCGCCACTACTGGTTTCTATGTATTTGTATGAAATACATTATAACATTTTAATTTATTTATCATCGACTTCACTACACACTCCAAAAAGTTTGCCTATGCAGGAAATGTATACTAGGGCTCCACAAATTTAGATGATAATGGGACTACGAAAAACAGTACTCCCTCGCGGTCCCATTATACAGGATTTTTTTTTTATCAGTGCACAAATTTTTAAGATTGACTCATAATCGGTATGTGAACAACTTTCTCTTAGAAACATGGGTCGAAATATGACAAAAATTCTTTGACTCTTCATACAAATCGGACTGATCACGTGATCGATTTAGTATGGCAAGTCCAAAAATTTCTGTCGTATTTCGACCCATGTTTCTAGGAGAAAGTTGTTCACTTGCCGATTCATAGTCGATCTTAAAAAATTGTGCACTGATAAAAAAAATATCCTGTATAATAATGGGACCACGAGAAATAGTTATCCCTCGTGGTCCCATTAATGGGACAAAATTATGGGACCACAAGATAACAGGGAGCCTTTCGGTAGCTTTGTTTGTCGGGCCGGATTACCGAGGGCCCGGGTTCGATTCTGCCTAAAAGCTACTTGCAGGGCTCGTGGTTTTTACTATCACATTTTTTCCTATAAGAACGAAGCTTAGGTTTACAATAGAAAGTGCCAGACTTAAAAAAATGATTAAGTATCCAAATCTGAAATATGGTATTAAAAAAATCAAGTATCGGAACATCCTTGATCGAAGTTCCTTTCAACTCAACCAAAACTTCAGAAATATTCAGGAAAAAGCTTACATTAAATCATATAAATTGCTAACGTAGAACAACAAACACTCAATATTTATGCAGTTTACACAGAGCGCTTACAAGGCGAACAAACAGCATAATCTGCCATAAAAGTCGAACTCTAATTGGTTGAGCATATGTACAAGAAAAACGATAAACTGAAATTCACAATGGTCATCTAATTTAATAAAAATTCGCTAACATGATAACTGATCATACAAAATGGTACGGTTTTCAAGAAAATATTACAAAAATTAATAGGTAATTAAAAACACGATTGATTAAATCGAACTAAAAAGTTAAAAACAAGTTTAAATTGCAGTCGGGGTAGCATGCTGTAGAATACTAAATTGTAAAGGTCCCCAGAGTGCAATTATAAACTTGCTTTTTAACTTTTTAGTTCGATTTAAGCAGTCGTGTTTTTTAATTATTATTAATTTTTGGTTTTTTTTTTTTTGAGTAATTATGTATAGGTACGTCCAGGTCTTTCATTTGATACGCATATTGCTTTAATTGAAGTTTTTTTTTAATGACGTCCGCCATGTTGAAAAAAATACAAAAAATGTTTACTTACTTGTTATTCGGGGTGATATAACTTTTCTAATGATAGGTATAGGTATCTATTATCCGCTTAGGAATTTAAAAGTCATGGTGGCATAAAGAAAATCACATACTTACTCCTATTTTTGGGCAGTCATGTACCTATGTAAAAAGATTCTTCCTGATTGTAATAAATAAATTATATGACCGAAGCTTCTAATGTGAACACCTAGTAAATAAATAATAAATAAACTTGAAATTTTGCACATAGATACAAAGTAGGCATCCACTAAGAAAGGATTTTTGAAAACTACACCCCTAAGGGGGTAAAATAGGGGATGAATGTTTGTATGAAAGTACGGACGTTGACGGACTTTTTACAAGATTAGGCGGGTCGTCCCTCACCAAGCGAGCAGCCTTGTGCGAGGCCCGCCGCACGTGGCAAACGTTTTGCCTTGCGCGAGGCAGCGCGCTTGGTGAGGATATGGTGAGGACCCGCCTAATCACGTAAAACGGCTGATCGGATTTTGATGAAATTAAAACATAGAATACTTTTTATCCTGGTTATTAGTCCCCTAAGGATTTTCTCGAATGTCCACGCGGACGAAGTCGCGGGCGGAATCTAGTTAATTAAATAAAATCATTGTTAAATTCGTGATCTCGTTTTGCCAACAACCGGTAGTCACTACAAAACTGTGTCAATCATAAATAGTGTACTAGTGAAAAATGTTGACTGTTTAAAATCTTCATAAACTTCACAATTGAAAGTCCATTTAATAGGAGTGCCAAGACCCCCCGCTCCCCACCACCGACTCCTCCCCCGGGATCTTCCTCATCTAAGCAACATGCTCAAGAGGACCTTGAAATTTTGTCTACGCCGGAGATTCAAAATTTGATGTCGTCGTCAGACCAATGTTTGAATGAGATCTGCCAAATAGCCTCCGACGGTAAGATGAATTCCGAGCAGAAATTGCGCATACATAATTTATGCAGAAAGGTCAGTTCTAGAACATCGCATATGGCCTATGTACATATACTATACCAATCTTTAAAGTTGAAAACATTACAAGCCAATAGATCGTTAGAATCTCTTCAAGAGAAAGATGCCCTCTCGCAGCGTCATTTGCTGACTTGGTCAAAAAAGGTAACAATGACTGTATTAAACCTATCAATGTTAGCTCTGTAGCAATTTATCCGAATGACAAATTGCAGTCAAGCGAGGACACTAAATAGCTTGTCCAAAGAACAATCAGACCCGAACAGATGAAATTACATGTCAGAGGCCTTCGTAAAACAAAGAACGGCGGTGTTATAATAAGTACAGAGACGAAAGATGATATAGAAAAGTTAAAAGAATCAGTAGTTCTTACTAATTCAGGCCTTACTGTCGACGAGCCTTACAAGAGGAAACCAAGAATAGTAGTCATCGGCGTGCCAACATCTATGAAGGAAAAAGAGGTTTTCACCTGCATCTTTAATCAAAATCTTGCAGATATGTTACCAAGTTCTGAACTTGACTCATTTCTTAGTTCTATAAAATTGAGCCATAAGTCTGGCAAGAAAAATGCAGAGACTTGTAATTACGTAATAGAAGTGACAGCAACAATACGCAAGGCCTTAATAAGTAACCAAAGAGTTTTTGTTAACTGGTCATCTTGCCCTGTCCGAGATTTTACTTTGGTGACAAGATGTTTTAAGTGTCAACAATATGGCCACGCAGCAAGGACCTGTCGGGAGTCAGTCCACACTTGCGGTCAATGTGGTGAACAAGGACACTTTATCAAAGAGTGTCCTAGAAAGGATAGCACTCCAAAATGCGCAACCTGTTTCCACTTTAAAAAGCCGAGCGACCACAACACCGGGTCCACCGGGTCGCCGCGTCGCCGCGTCGCCGCCGCGCACCTATAGAGGGAATAGCAGCCGACGCGTGGACAGCTGGGAGTCTGCTAGGTGTCGCCGAGTGGACTGCTGGGTGCCTGCTAGCTGTCGCCTTCGTTTAGGGCGGTGTTGTGTAGAAGCGGTGTTGGAGCGGTGCGGTATAAGTGGGCTATGATCTTAAGAGCGCCTTAAATAACAGTTTTGCTGCCCATATATTACATCTTTTAATAAACTTAAATTTTTGTTAATTTTGTCGTAATTCATAACTTAACATAACTAAGTAGATTGTAACTAAGTATAATTAAGTAATATTGTTTTGTTATTACTATAAGAGTTCAGCATAAATACATAAAAATAGTTTTTATATCTAAATTAATTTATTTACCAATTTGTATCTTTTTAGGCTTATTTTAGCCTGAAACACAGGGCCACCTAGTTCAGGCATAAGAATAAGTTTATATTCCTTACTTTATTTTCTCTTAATGTTATAAAAAATTGTGCCTACCTAATAGAATTAATACACGTACATGATTTGTTTGTTTATGTTTACTAATATACACTCGCGAGCAAAAGTATGGAATCACTTACTTGGAATTGACTCTGCGCGATCTTGAGTACTTAATAACTAGTTAAGAATAATAAAAATGGTACCAATTTAAAGGTTAAACTGTTAACTTTAAATTGATACCAAATTCATTTAAATCACATCAGTATTTAAGGAGATATCCCGGATAAGGTGAAGGAGTAAGGAAAACATAAGGAATATGAAAAAATAGTAAATAAAGAAAACAACAAAATTTTACTAATAAAATTTTTATTTGTCCTTAAAATCAAGTTTCAATATTTAGTGTTCCCTCCTCTCGCCCTAATAACTGCTCGAAGACGGTTCTTCATTGACCTAATCAGCCTCTGTATCGATTCTTGCGGGATACCTTCCCACTCCTCTATCAAAGCAGATTTCAGCTCATTCACACTTGAAGGAGCAGGATTTCTGGAACGAACCCTCCTCTTCAGTTCATCCCACACGTGCTCAATGGGATTCAAGTCCGGGCTGAGCGCTGGCCAGTCCAATGTGGCGATACCGACTTCTTCAAGGTATTCAGTTGTGGCACGGGAAGTGTGACAACGAGCGTTATCGTGCATAAGGAGGAAGTCATCACCGATATATCCCGCATAGGGAACCGCAGAATATCAGAAATGTAGCGGTCTGAAGTTAGACCGCCTCCTCGTCCCCCGCCAGGAACGAAAACAAGCTCCGTTTTACCGTCGAAGGAAATGCCGGCCCACATCATACAAGAACCGCCCCCATAAGCCACCGTCTCAGCGAAACAGCACTGCGCAAATCGCTCCCCAGGCCGCCTGTAGACCCGACCCCTTCGGTCGCTGCCGTGCAAACACATTCTGCACTCGTCGCAGAACAGGACTCGCCTCCATTGCTCAACCTCCCAATCAAGATGGGAGCGAGCAAATTGAAGGCGAGCTTGTCGGTGACCTGCCGTCAGTTTCGGGCCTGTGGCAGGCCTTTTTGGAGTCAAATTAGCTTGCTTAAGTCTTCGAAGAACTGTCCACTCGCTGGCAGCTACCCCACGAATATTTCGGAGCTCCTGTTGGACGTCGACACCAGTCAAATGCCGATTTCGGAGAGAGGTTGACACGATAAAACGGTCATCCCTCTCCGATGTGCACCGGCGCCGTCCAGATCTTGGTCTCGGGATACAGCCACCAGTCTCCCGAAAGCGTTTATAAACTTTCGAAACACAGGACTGGCTTATGTGGAGCCCACGTGCTACAGCCCGCTGGCTGAGCCCTTCTGGCAATAGGGCGACGATTTGCGCTGCTTCTGTAGGTGTAGTATCCTTGTCGTCCAAGTTCAAGGGTCAAAATAGCGGAGATGAGTACCGGTCAACGTGTGAAAGCCGACTGATAAAGAAAATCCGATAACACGTGCTTTTATAGGGGGTCAATAGGCCGCAACTCGCGACGTATCAAACAATTCAAACATATCTTTTTCCTTACTCCTTCATTTAATCCGGGATAGCTCCTTAAATACCGATGTGATTTAAATGAATTTGGTATCAATTTAAAGTTAACAGTTTAACCTTTAAAATGGTACCATTTTTATTATTCTTCTTAACTCGTTATTAAGTACTCAAGATCGCGCGGAGTTAATTCCAATTAAGTGATTCCATACTTTTGCTCGCGAGTGTAGTATGTAAGAAGAGACGGACCTAGTTTATCCATTATGTATGCAAAATTTGTAAATTTGTAAATTAATAGATGATTTTTTATTTTAGTTACCTACTACAAAAAGGAATGAATACCTAGTGAATACATATTTCACATTACGCCCATGAGACCGCAGCGAAACGGCCAAGCCACATTGACTTAATTAATAATACCATAATTATGCATAACACCATACCTATTTGCTAAGAATTCTTTAGTTTTTAACGCTATCGAAGTATTATTTTCCTTGAATTTAAAATAACTGCATGTGCAGTAGAAACAATAGTAATTGGTTTACCTTATAAAGTATTTAATATTGTAGCGACATCTGGACGACGACGCACATAGCACAGACGGCAACCACAAGACGGCAACCACAGCACGACACGCAACACGACTCTGCTACAAATGCCGACAGATGGCGCTACCTAACGCTACCGCAACAACTTCTATGCGCGCCTACAAATATATATGAAAATACTACATCACGCAAACAAAGTAAATCCATCAAGTTTGTATATATACAACTTTCATCCATCAACCACCAGGACAGTGGTCCCCGGGCTAACACTACCCTAGCCCGGAAAGGAATGACACACCATCAGTCTTCCTTCACAAGTTGCTTCACTCTTCACTGCTGCTAAAGTGGTGACCCCGACAGAGCACAATGGAGCACCTTCAACACCAGCAACTTCATCACCAGCAGCCAGCAACTTCATCACCAGCAACTTCATCACCAGCACCGTCTTCACCAGCGCCAAGCACCGTCTTCACCAGCGTCAGCACCGTCTCCACCAGCGCAGCCATCACTCCCTACCATCATCCAGCAGTCGCACAGCAAGCCAGCACCCCGCCTCAAGGTTCCAGCGCAGCAGCATCCAACGCAACCTGGACCTTCGGCAGCACCCGACGACAGCACCCCGACCTGGCACTCCGCAGCCCACCTGGAGCACCACGGGGCACCCTCTCCAGCGTGGCACGTCTGCGGACCAGCAGTTTCGGACCCACCGTCACAAGCATACTCCATCCCGACCCACCGTGGACAGGAGCAACAACCAGCAGCACCCCGCGCGTCTCGACCCACCGCAGACCGGGACAACCTGCACCACACTCTCCCTGGCACTTGCAAGCATACGCATCGACTGCTGAGCAACCCATCGATCGACCTCCGGTCTAGGAGGGGAGTGATGTAGCGACATCTGGACGACGACGCACATAGCACAGACGGCAACCACAAGACGGCAACCACAGCACGACACGCAACACGACTCTGCTACAAATGCCGACAGATGGCGCTACCTAACGCTACCGCAACAACTTCTATGCGCGCCTACAAATATATATGAAAATACTACATCACGCAAACAAAGTAAATCCATCAAGTTTGTATATATACAACTTTCATCCATCAACCACCAGGACAGTGGTCCCCGGGCTAACACTACCCTAGCCCGGAAAGGAATGACACACCATCAGTCTTCCTTCACAAGTTGCTTCACTCTTCACTGCTGCTAAAATATCTTTAAAAATAAAGTAACCACAGTACTTACTTACTTATTGATTTATTATGGACTTCCTGTGGTTGTTGTTCTTTGTTACAGTTGTTTTAGTTGTGTAAACAGGCAGGCAGGCACATTTAACGACCCACTCTTATTTTTTGGTATAAGACTTTAATTGTCCAAAATATGAACCATGGTTATTATTGAAATTTATTATTATTATTAATTTCTTAAGAAACTGTGTCTACGTGAACTTGATAACGGATAAATATATACTTAAATACTTTTTTTTTGTAAATACATACTTAATATACATAGAAAACACCCAGACCAAGACAAATAGACATGTCCATGCACACAAATATTTGTCTCGTTCGGGAATCGAACCCGAGACCTCTGGCGCAGAAGGCAGGTAGCTGACTCCTGCGCCAAATCGGTCGTCACTGCGCAAAATATGATTTCGAGAGCGATAACTGTAAAAAAGTGACCCCAATATGGTACAAAAACAACTTTAGTTTTTGCTCGATTTAAATAAAGCTTCTGATAAACTTGTCGTAAACCAATGACGTATTATTAATTGTAAACAGATAAGTAAATTAATGAGTTTAAATGAGAAATTATAAATGAATAAGGGACCCAAAATAACTCAATAGTAATGTTTTTGCGAATACCTAAATACTTTTATCTGTACAATTCGATATGATGCATTATCCCGAAAAGTATTCTACAGGGTTGCACATTTAGACAAGTTTTAATTTTATATCAATAGTATAAAACGTAACTGAATAGGTAGGTATCTATCTTTCTATCATTTTTATGCCTGAAAATAACAAAATTCAGTTCGATTGGACAATTGGCTCCAAGTTCTGGACATTGTGCATGACGAACTCGAAAGTTCGCCATAAAACTCCACAGACAATGATGACAACGAAGGCTGCTGTGTTGTGATCTCTTCTTTAATCCACCTTTGAATACTTCCAGTCGTTGCGTAAACGACTGTGAGAGTGTTTTAATAGTACCCCTGGTGACTTCCGTCTTGTGCAGTAACAAAAAGTGGTGAAAATATGGAAAACGAAAGACTGTACATTTGTGCCTTAAGGCGTATCGATGAGCTCAGTGGCGCCGCCAATGGAAATAAATCAATTGCATTTTATTAAAGGCTTGGATTAAAAGTTTCGGTTATTTTGCGCAGGTGAAAGAGTGGAATGCATTTTATAAATATACTTTTGAGAACTCAAACTTACGCAATAAGTCGTGAATCTCAATAGTGCCAAAAGTGGCCACATTTGGCAATATCAAGATCCATAACTTGGTGCTCATATTTGAGACCATGAAAAAATAATTAAAAATTGCATTTTGCTCTTCTATTTGCGCGAAATAACCGAAACTTTTAATCCAAGCCTTTAATAAAATGCAATTGATTTATTTCCATTGGCGGCGCCACTGAGCTCAAGGCCTTATGTTATGAACATTTCCTAATATTTCCTTTTGCATAAAAAGAACACCGTGTTATTATACCTAAGTAGTATTCTTTGATGGTGGTGTAGTGTAGCTGCTTACCTTATTTTTTATTAATAAAAAAACAACTACGCTAATTAACATTATAACACACTATAACACATATCGATGTAAAAAAAAAAAGCAGTCGCGACTGTCGACCTCATTTCGATGAAACCTGCTTTGACGTGCTTTGTGACGCGTGTGTGACGTCAATTATTGTGACGTAGGTTGGCGCCTTGTTTAGTTTGTTTTTATTAATATTCAAAGCGTTCAAGCCCTTGGTTACAGCACAGTACCACACAGTAACTACGCGGGTGGTCGCCGGAGAGTACCCAACATGGTCAAGGACAACAGTGCATTACGGAAACTGTATTACCTACTTGAAGAATTGCTTGAAGACAACAGGCTAAAGCATGTACTTACCAACTGTCAACTGCCAAAAAAAAACTTGTTTGATGAAAAAACTACAAAACTAAATGCTAACCGACACAATCTTAGACTTGTACACTTTCTTTCAAGAAAATCCTCCTTCGGTAAGATCGACGCTACGTTTTGGCCAAAATCGAAGGCGCCGTAATCAAACGAAATAAATTGACCTAAACCAATGATGATGATATCATCAGAACCATTGAAAGTAGGTACTTATAAATATCCTCTTCATCAGTCATTTAATGTCCCCACTGCTGGGCTACTGGCCTTTTTTATATATTGAGGGGAATGCGTTTACGCATACCTCCGTAGTTTGTGGGAGTGGGACTGGCCTATCCGCTTCCTAAACCCCCCATCCAGTGATTAGAACTTGATGGAGGGTCAGGGAGGAGAAATATTCTGTGGTCCTAGTATGAATTATTATTTCACAGTTTCTTTGCTAACCGTACTTACATAAATACTTACTTATATTTCTTCACGTAAGTATAATACGTATTATAAATAAAGTAAGCAAGTCCAATAAGGTACTTATCGTTTGCATAGTAATGTTTGTTTAAAATTTTCGTCAGACGATAATTTTTGCAGCGCTGTTCCTTAAAAGCCTGAAATTCTATGAAAATGTGTTAAGTGGCTATTCACAATATTGTAAAATACACATTTAGCTTTGTTGTTAGCTGAATAGGTAGGCTGAATATATTTTGTAAAATATTTTGTTTTGTTAGGCGGTGCACAAACATAGGTACTTACTTTTTTGTCTTTAAAAAATGGCTAAATAAAAAAAACCAATCTTCAAAACATAAAAAAAACTATAAACAGTACCATTAATTACGTTTTTTTACGTTTTAGAGTTTTTTGAGATTTTTTTGTGTCGGATGTTGATTAAATTTTTAAGTTTTATTTTTCTTTTAATCTTTTTAAATTACACACATATATGTTTGTAATTAAATAACCTACTGCAGCTAACCAAAAGAGCTGATGACCTTGAAACGTCTGAACAAATTTTTACAAATTATAGCTAGAAACCATCCTGGTCAGGTCACCTTAGAAAGAAACAAAACAAACCACATAAAAATTGCTCCATTCGTTCAGAAGCTACGATGCCACAGACACAGACCTTATAACAAACTTATAACACCCCTCTTTTTGCAGTCGGGGGTTATAAAGGTGATGAAAGTTTATAATTTGACATATTATGTCAAATAATTTTTTATTTTTTTTGCATTCACAATACAAATTTTATTATTGAAAAATTTAAAAAGCACAATAAAAAACTGTAACAACTTTATACCTAAGTACCTTGTTTTACGCAAATAAAGGAATTCTATTATATTCTAAAAAAAAAACAATTTTTTTTTTTATTTAATTAGAAAAAGTCGACCCGTCTCACAATTAGCTCCTATGGGAACGAACCAACGACCTTTCACTGTCCGAGACAGCGAAAGCATTCGCCCGGGCCCCAAGATTGGTGGGTATTAATTAACGACTGCAAACACAGCCGGGACCGACGGCTTAAGACGCTACTCGGAAAAATATGGACTTTTTGATTAAAAACTATAGGACGGTTACAGTCAAAGTCAAAGTCAAAGTCAATAAATTTTTATTCATATAGATTAAATAAAATTAATGCTTATGAATCGTCCAACATTTTTTTACCTACCACCTGTTATGGACATCTTTTAACTGACAAGAAAAACAGGCGAAAAAAACTCATCAGCTTTAACAGAAGCAACGCATTTACAAAATAATTATGTCGTTGCTAGACAAAATGGTACAATAATAAAATTTATACAAAAAGCTAATGCTGAAGGAAAGTTTTCACATACTTAAGTATAGGAATATTTTCCTTTTATACATTGTTAGTGTTACTTACTATAATTATTACAACCATGCGTTATGATCATTTAAATAATCTTCTACTTTGTAATAGCCTTTGCTCAAGAGCGTCTTTTTAACATGTTTTTTAAATTTATTCAAAGGCAGCTCGATTACTTCTTGTGGAACTTTATTAAAGAATGCTATGCCTTTTCCCAAAAAAGAGCCTCTACTTTTTTCAAGTCTAAATCTTGGAACGGCAAGCTTATTTTTATTTCTTGTGTTAAAATTATGAATATCACTATTCTTAGTGAATGAGTCAAGATGTTTCCTAACATATAATATATTCTCGTAGATGTATTGCCCTGCTAAGGTTAGTATATTAATTTCTTTAAACAAAACCTTTAATGAATCGCGGCGGCGGAGGCTGTAAATGGCGCGTACCGCTCTTTTTTGAAGTACAAAAATATTTCCAATATTGGCTGCTGAGCCCCACAACAACACGCCATAGGACATTACACTATGAAAGTAACTAAAGTAAACAAGTCTTGCCGTTTCAATATCAGTTAATAGCCTTATCTTTTTTACTGCAAAAGCAGCTGAACTGAGTCTACTCGACAAGGCCTCAATATGTGGATCCCATTGTAGTCGTGAATCTAAGGTAATACCAAGAAATTTCGTGCTGTCAACTAATTCGACTGCATCTGCATTCAAACTAATACTTAAATCAACCTTCCTTACATTTGGTAGTGAGAATTTGACACAATTTGTTTTTTTAGGGTTTAAAGACAAGTTATTAATGTTAAACCAATGTGCGACCTTTGAGAGAGCACTATTTACTTCGTGAGAGCAATTATTCCCTCGCTCAATTTTAAAAATTAGAGAAGTATCATCTGCAAATAGTACTGTCTCACATAAATTATGCACGTAGTAAGGTAGATCGTTAATGTAGATTAAAAATAGTAAAGGACCCAATATTGAGCCTTGGGGCACGCCCATTATAATGGGGGCTCCAGAGGACGCAGTATTATTAACAATCACTTTTTGATTTCTATTACTCAAATATGAACGCAAAAGGTTAACTGATTTTTTCGAGACACCATAATGTTCTAACTTCATTAAAAGAGTTTGGTGATCAACGCAATCGAAAGCTTTGGAAAGGTCACAGAATACACCAATTACGTCATGCCTACCCTCCCAAGCGTCAAGGATATGTTTAAGAAGTGCAATTCCAGCATCTGTGGTATTTTTACCTTTAGAGAATCCGAACTGATTCTTATGAAAGATTTGATTTAATACCAAATAATCTACTAATTGAGCGTATATTATCTTTTCAAAAATTTTACTAAGTGCTGGTAAAATTGATATCGGCCTAAAGTTAGTGGGGTCACTCTTGTCTCCAGATTTAAAAAGCGGAATTAACTTACTATATTTCATTAAATCGGGGAAGACTCCTTCGTCAATACACTTATTAAAAATAAAAGCTAAATATGGAGCTATTGGATCAATTATTGATTTAATAACATTAGTTGATATACCCCATAAATCTTCCGATTTTTTAATATTTATTGTTTTAAATGCTTTAAGAATATCATCGCCATTTATATGTTGAAAATTAAATACTTTGTTACACTTATCAACGCTTGACACCAAGAGGGCAGCCGCAATATTAGGACAGGAATTTAAATTTCTCGTAGTTTCTAAGGGTACCCGAGAGAAGAAGTCTTCAAAAACACGGGCAACCTCATCGTCAGATGTAAATGTTTTATTATTTGCTTTAAGAGTGAAGGAATTTATATGATTTTTTGTTTTACCAGTTTCTTGGTTAATAATATTCCATGTAGCCTTGATCTTATTATCAGCTACTTTTATTTTATTAGCGATGTATGTGGACTTGGCAGCCGCACATACTTTTCTAAAAGTTTTAGAATATTTCTTGACATATTCAATAAAACTAGGGTCACATGAAGTTCGCTTTAATGCATAAAGTTCATATAATTTCCTTCTACTTGTATAAATCCCAGGCGTGGCCCAATCACTAAACTTCTTTCTATTAGTATTACAGTTGATCACCTTTTGTTTGAATGTTTTACTAAATTCGCTTTGCACCACACTAAATAAATCATTATAGAGATTATTAGGTTCCATAATAGAAGCTGGTAAAGTTTCAATTTTATCAATTACATGATTTCTAAATTTATCAATGCCCTTTTTCGTAATTGGCCTACATATTATTTTACGTTTAGGACAGACATGATGGTGCTCTATAGAGGCTATTTGTCCACTATGGTCAGATTTTATGACATCAATTACCTTTTTTTCTATAACCGAACAGTCTGTAAAAATATTGTCCAAGCAACTGCCAGATGTGGGTGTGATTCGAGTAGGCTCATTAAAAGTGTGTATTAAATTAAATGATTTAAACAAGTTTAAAAATCTACTTGAGAGTGTGGCCAATTTACGGTCTAAAATATCTACATTGAAATCCCCACATATGACAACTTTTTTTATTGGTTTTACAAGTTATTCTTAACACTTCCTCCATAGTGGACTCAAACTCAGAATAATTACTATTGGGAGGTCTATAAAGACATATTATAATTAGTTGGTCAAGTTCCACACAGGATAGTTCAATGACTTGTTCAATAGAGAGGGATACAACATCTTTGCGCTCTTTGTATTGGAAATTATCATGTAACATTATAAGAGACCCTCCCCTGATAGCAGATTGCCTACTAAACGAGCTTACAACTCTATAATTATCTAAGTTTAACATTAATTCATGTGGTTTAAACCAATGCTCAGTAACACATAACACATCAACATTATTACAATTTAAAAACAAACTTAATTCTAGATCTTTGTTAGAAAAGCCTTCCATATTTTGACAGTTGTTACAAATCTGGTAATAAGATATATATTTCTTCATATCTTTATCTAGATTCGTATAGTTTCAAAAACACGATTTTATGATTTTGCCTCGACACTTTTTCTTTTCGAAAAGACCTCTAAAAATACGAAAAGTCAAGATTATTCTTAAATGGGGTTACTTACACTATTGGAAATTGGTTTAATTAGTAGACACCAATAATATTTAGGATTGTATAGAAGCATTTTTTTTAAATCGCTGTAGTTTTTTAATACGAAGTGATTTTGTGTTTTTTTTGCCTAATCTGCAAAATCGGTCTCGCTCCCGCGCGCGTCGTTTTCTCATTGCTATCTCGCTTCAGCACATTTTTTCCGAGTATCGCCTTAACGTGTCTTCCGAAGCACGGGGGAGCTCGAGATAATTTTTGGTCACCCATCCCGTGACCGACCATTGCGAAAGTTGCTTAACTTCAACGATCGCAGGCCAAACGCGCTACCCACTGCGCCACGGGCTCCTATCTCAGATTACCTACAAGGATAATCACTCCGTTTATGCCGATCGATCGCCCAAGGTCACGGCCGAGGGCGGGCGGGACTGACTGACCGACAATGCTAAGGTTCTGTTTATTATTACACATGTTGTTGTTTTGTTGGAGGAGAATAAATGATGATGTATGTGATGAAATATTAGACTTGTGTCACTATTAAGTTAGTTGGATTGGAAGCTATAAGACGCATTGGTTGGACGGTGAAACGGGTCTCTAAAAATGATATTATTGTTGTAGGAACAAAACTGGGTTCAGTAAGGAAAAAATAATAAGTGGGATGTGACGTCATGGGATGAATACGGAACAACTCCTCTAATCAAACAATTTAAAAGTTACCTACTTCACCAACATCAAAAAGCTAGGGTTAGTTTTTTTTTATCAATTTTCTACATTCACAATGCAATTCTGTAAGTAAGTATAGGTTCATAGTAAGTAAACTGCTGGTGGTTCTTTTATTGAATTTTTTTCTAGGAAAAATTTTATATTAAAAAAACCGTCAGAAGTATTAGAAAAAACGAACTCGCGACCTTTTACTGTCCGGGCAAATGTTCTGACTGACCAATGAGCGGCAGAGTCGAGAGATGGGTAGATTTTCCTAATAGGTAGGGCAGAGGTACCCTTTGTGGCCACTTTAAGGATTTTTTGACTTTTAGGCACTAAGTACTAAATGGTCTTAGGTATTTAAGACACAAATTATATCTTAAATTATAGACAATTTATCTACCTTTAAAGGTACATTTTTCAAATTTATAAAAGGAAAATAGTTTTTTTTTATATTACACACAATGTGTGAGATGTGCCAAATGTACCGGTTTTGGCCACTTACTGATAGTTAAACTTTTGTAAGTATTGCGAAAAATCAAAACCAAACTCAGGTATAATCAATATATTCTAATGCGCTAGAAACCAGTCAATTGCAAAAAAACAATTTAATTGTAAAAAACAAAGGTTTGTAAAGTATTTCATCCAAAACAAATTTCTTAAAATTTTCATACAAAACATTTTTTCAAACAAAATGGATTTTATTGAAAAAAAAAACTTATGACATAAATAATTCTAACGGTTGTTATTATTACCTTAAAATACCCTTTTTTAATTGCCTTTATCAAAAATGGCTAAAAGTTGTAAGTATAGAAAACTTTTAGAGCAAAAAGCGGCCAAAACCGGTACAGTGGCCAAAACCGGTACGCCTGCCCTACTTCATTTTCAATAACAAAAATTGCATTGTGAATTAAAAAAAAGTAAAAATGATTTTTTATGACTAATGATTTCGAAACCACCAAAGGACCAAATAATGTTGATTGCACCCTCCGGCAAACGTCTAACAACCTAAGATTTTGCAAAAAAAATGTGGTTAAATCGCGCATAGCTTTAACTTAACTGTGTTTGTGATTAACACGATGTCATATCTACAAAAAAAAAAGGGATAAATTCCAATATAAAGTCAATAAACTTATTTATTGATAAATGCAATATTAATAATTTTCTCCGCAGCCCAGTGGTTAGAGCGTTCGCCCGGACAGTAAAAGGTCGTGAGACGGGTAGATTTTTTTTAACTAAATTTTCAAAATACCTATTTATTATTTTTATACTTAAATTACAGCTTATATTTTAAGTCGCTACAAGTTTGTAGGAACGATTTGATTTCTTATTCCACGCTTTTACTCAACAGTTCACATCAAGGAAAATTTATTATTTTATTTATGTATAATGGATTATTCATGTAAAATCGATCAGTCTCGCTGATCGAGGCATTTTCCATGAAAATTGAATTTAAATTGGCTGGCCTGAATGGCCGGATATAAATAAGATATACCATCTCATACCTACATTACATGTGCATCTATTCACCTTTTCATACAGGTACCAACTTCTCAATTTCTCATTTCTTACGAACCGAACGAAGCAAGGAATGAAAATCAACATGAACTCACCAAGAGCATATCTGATGATGAGCTGGTTCTGCAGCTCGATCTTGCTGAATATTCCCCAGCTGGACTTTCCCTCAGGAATGGGGTTGTTCCTGATCCAGCCCCCGCAGGCGAACTCGTAGAAATCTTCGCAGGGATCCTGGCTGGTGTCCAGAGCTCGGATCACCTCACTGGCCGTGTAGATGCAGGAGCTAGACAGGCAGACGGTAGACTCTGGAAAAGGATGAAGAGGTTTATATTGGAAAGGTTTTAAGGGATAGGGCTGATAAGGGCAAATGAATTGTATACTTCAAAAAACAATTAGTCTCCAGCTTCCTCAATCAATGTAGGAAAAAGGATATAGCATTACGCAAATTTATTATATTTTTATTTTTTCGGACAAATCTCAAGCAAATGACTACTCGATCTCGGCTGAATGATCACTTTAGCGGACGAACACATAGGTAATTGAATGTTGAAGAAAATGTTGCTGAATAATATTTAATTATTTTATCATGCGAACAGCCAAGCCAGTTGTCTGCTTTCCCGAGCCCCTACAACCCAAACCACTTCTTGGTGCAAGTGAATAGGCCTGCTTCTGATTGGACTCGCTCCATTTTAGACCTCATATTTGCACTTCGTCTTTGCCCTCGATGGAGGTTCAATATACGAGTAAGCCCATTTTATTAACCGACTTCTAAATCAAAAAGGAGGAGGTTCTCTATTCGTCTGTATGTATGTTTTTTTTTTTTTTTTTTTTGTTTGTCCACCGATTACTCGAAGACGGCTGAACCGATTGAAATGGTTCAAACGTTATTACATCAGGTTGGTTTCCAAGTTGGTCCCATTTTTTGAAATTTTGAAATCGGTTCAGTAGTTTTCAGGAAATCTTGAAAATACTGTCGTTTTCGTTACCACTTTATGTGAATTTAATACGTATCTTTAGGCATAACTCCTTTGTTTATAAACCGATTTAGATGATTCTTGTTTTTATTAAAATAGTCGAGTTGTGGAATAGAACCTATATTGACTTAAGCGAGCGTTTCGGATAAATTGATACAAATGTCTAATTTCATCTAAAGAAGTCATGTAGTTAATATTCATTTGTTTCATTCTGGAAGTATGTCAATTCCATCTTGAATTTGAATTAATAGCACAGTTTTCCTTTTGTATTTCCTCTTAGGAAGGCATATTAAAGGTCATTATTTGTAAGTAACAAATTAGTCTTTGTGTTGAGCGCATGGCTATTAAATTAATCTGCTCGGAAAACCAGTTACTTACATCTAGACAATTTCATGTCATTTCAAACTGTATACCTACATAACTAAGGTACTATCATTAGGTAAGACTACTATTAGAAGTTGGCTTAGATTCTATTCCAACTGGTAAAAATTAATGTCTAGGTATTTCAAGTGACAAGACAACACTTGAAAAAGCCATATATTTTTGCTAATAATAACAATTAAAGAAAGGCTAAAAGTTGAAAATATGAAAATGAAGTATTTTAGAAAAAATTGACCCGTCTCACAACCAGCTTCGATGGGACACGAACCCACGACCTTTCGCTATCCGGGCGACTGCTCTTCGTCTATTATTCTGCTGTATTCTGCTGTCCCATCGGAACTAGTGGTTGTGAGACGGGGCGATTTTTTCTAAAATACTTCATTTTCAAATTTTCAATTTTTAGCCTTTTTTTAATTGTTATTATTAGCAAAAATATATGGCTTTTTCAAGTGTTGTCTTACTTCATTTTAATTTTTTTCAATTAAGTATAAAATTGCATTATGAATGCTAAAAATTTAAATAACAGGCTAAAAAACTCTGTTCTTTCTAAATTTTTCGCGGTCAAACCAATAAACCATCTTGATGAATTTATTTATTTAATTTAGGCTGTTATGAACACACATGAACGCCGAAGAAGCTAAGCAATCAGGCTTAAAAACTCCTGGGGCTTTGTAATGAAATAGAAGCAGACCAATTTCCACTGTCACCTTCCGTTCTCGAGCATGACGCATTTGATGACCTTTGATGACTGTAAATAGACGTGTTAAGCATATAGCATATTAAGCATTCAGCAATAGTGAATTAAATTTTGTATGGGAAACCAATTATTTCCTTAGTTAGGCATATCATAATTTTTATCTTTTTGCCTAGAAACACAATGTTTTGTAGGGATAAAGCAACTATAATTATGTACCGCCAGTTGCTGCCTAGCTGGTGACTCCCAGTTCTTGGGCTCAGGCTAATAGCACGGCGGTACAGGTAGATACCCAGTTCCTCTCGTGGCGACGAACAAAGTAGCCATCAGCAGTATAGCCACACTTACCTTTGGGCTCAGGCTGATAGCACGGCGATACAGGTAGATACCCAGTTCCTCTCGTGGCGACGAAAAGCAGCCGTCAGCAGTATAGCCACACTTACCTCTGGGCTCAGGCTGATAGCACGGCGGTACAGGTAGATACCCAGTTCCTCTCGTGGCAACGAACAAAGTAGCCGTCAGCAGTATAGCCACACTTACCTTTGGGCTCAGGCTGATAGCATGGCGGTACAGGTAGATACCCAGTTCCTCTCGTGGCGACGAACAAATTAGCCGTCAGCAGTATTGCCACACTTACCTTTGGGCTCAGGCTGATAGCACGGCGTTACAGGTAAATACCCAGATCCTCTCGTGGCGACGAACAAACTAGCCGTCAGCAGTACCTATAGCCACACTTACCTTTCGGCTCAGGCTGATAGCACGGCGGTACAGGTAGATACCCAGTTCCTCTCGTGGCGACGAACAAAGAAGCCGTCAGCAGTATTGCCACACTTACCTTTGGGCTCAGGCTGATAGCACGGCGGTACAGGTAGATACCCAGTTCCTCTCGTGGCGACGAACAAAGCAGCCGTCAGCAGTATAGCCACACTTACCTTTGGGCTTAGGCTGCTAGCACGGCGGTACAGGTAGATACCCAGTTCCTCTCGTGGCGACGAACAAATTAGCCGTCATCAGTATAGCCACACTTACCTTTGGGCTCAGGCTGATAGCACGGCGGTACAGGTAGATACCCAGTTACTCTCGTGGCGACAAACAAAGTAGCCGTCAGCAGTATAGCCACACTTACCTTTGGGCTCAGGCTGATAGCACGGCGGTACAGGTAGATACCCAGTTCCTCTCGTGGCGACGAACAAAGTAGCCGTCAGCAGTATAGCCACACTTACCTTTGGGCTCAGGCTGATAGCACGGCGGTACAGGTAGATACCCAGTTCCTCTCGTGGCAACGAACAAAGTAGCCGTCAGCAGTATAGCCACACTTACCTTTGGGCTCAGGCTGATAGCACGGCGGTACAGGTAGATACCCAGTTCCTCTCGTGGCGACGAACAAAGCAGCCGTCAGCAGTATAGCCACACTTACCTCTGGGCTCAGGCTGATAGCATGGCGGTACAGGTAGATACCCAGTTCCTCTCGTGGCGACGAACAAATTAGCCGTCAGCAGTATTGCCACACTTACCTTTGGGCTCAGGCTGATAGCACGGCGTTACAGGTAGATACCCAGATCCTCTCGTGGCGACGAACAAACTAGCCGTCAGCAGTACCTATAGCCACACTTACCTTTCGGCTCAGGCTGATAGCACGGCGGTACAGGTAGATACCCAGTTCCTCTCGTGGCGACGAACAAAGAAGCCGTCAGCAGTATTGCCACACTTACCTTTGGGCTCAGGCTGATAGCACGGCGGTACAGGTAGATACCCAGTTCCTCTCGTGGCGACGAACAAAGCAGCCGTCAGCAGTATAGCCACACTTACCTTTGGGCTTAGGCTGCTAGCACGGCGGTACAGGTAGATACCCAGTTCCTCTCGTGGCGACGAACAAATTAGCCGTCATCAGTATAGCCACACTTACCTTTGGGCTCAGGCTGATAGCACGGCGGTACAGGTAGATACCCAGTTACTCTCGTGGCGACAAACAAAGTAGCCGTCAGCAGTATAGCCACACTTACCTTTGGGCTCAGGCTGATAGCACGGCGGTACAGGTAGATACCCAGTTCCTCTCGTGGCGACGAACAAAGTAGCCGTCAGCAGTATAGCCACAAACAATATGGCCGTCGTCACCAGCAGCACCCGTTCCAACTTCGTGCGTTGATGCCAGCCGATGAAGGACACACCCTGGAAAGAAAATATACCTGTAAGCAAAGGGGCCTCCAAACTATTATTAAAATTGCGAAAGTGACTCTGTCGGTTACTTTTCGCTTCGCCTACTAACACTATTAAACAGTTTTTGTTTTAGGTATAGATAGATATGGAGATTATACTGCACACAAAGCTTAGGCTACATATTTACGCTAAAATTTGCCATAAGGTTGCTGGTTTCCCCGCATTCACGACCTCCAAAAATTTCTAACGATGAATATTTTATCTTTTGGTTCATCATCATTATCATCAACCATTTAATGTCCCCAATGCTGGAGCACTGGCCTTCCTTATGGATCGTTAAGAAGAATGGGCCATGAAATGATGCACCACGCGGGCCCAATGCGGATTGGTGGGTATTAACGACTGCAAATGCAGCCGGGACCAACGGCTTAACGTGCCTTCCGAAGCACGGAGGAGCTCGAGATGAAAAGTTTTTGGTCACCCATCCCGTGACCGACCATTACGAAAGTTGTTTTACTTCAACGATCGCAGGCCGAGCGCACCAACCACTGCGCTACGAGCTCCTCCTTTAGTTTTAGTTTCATCATGTCAGCCGAACGACGCCCACTGCTGGGCATAGGCCTCCCCCAAAGATCTCCACAATCCCGCTCGCATCCAGCCGCGACCTTGACCAGGAGATCGTCGGTCCACCTGGTAGGGGGCCTGCCCTCGGAATAAATTAAGTTAGGATAAATACCAAAAACATGAAAAACAAATATAGCTCTCGTTTTCTCTAGATCAAGACATGTCTGTATAGCCGTAAATAACATTTTATGTTGACTAGACTAGACATAGGTGTAAGTTATTTATTACTATCCATAAACTCTCACTACTATCACTAACTTAAATGTACATTGGTAAATGACGAATCCGTGTGAATGAGAACATAATAATATCGTTTGACGCAAGTGCCCATATCCCCACTGCGAAAAAAAATTTCTACGGAAATTAAAATTCCATGTTTCTACGGAAAATTTCGTAGCCACGTTCGTAGCTTAACATAAGAATTGGAAATGTTATCGAATTAAAAGAGTGTCTGAAGTTAAATTAAAATGTCAGTAATATTGAAGAGACTTATCCCAAGTATTATTCTCAAGGAATATTTTTTTTGCTGGGCCTGTGGAGCTATTACTGGAACAAAAATTATGTTCTTGGTGTCAAAATAATTATCTGTGATTTCTATCTATTAACTATTTAAGAAAACTCGATTTTGTGTAGCCGTAGGTAGGATAGGAGTAAAAACGTGGTTATAGTACCATTTTAAGCAGTCTACTGTCTACTTGGTAACTACCAAAAAAGTTGCAGATTTTGTGCCACCGGCAAAGTTGAACTAGATGTGAAGTCACCGATTAACCCGCCGTCAAACCGTCGACGACTTTTGCTGGTGGGTCGGCGACTTTAGTGTGTAGATTCTATTAAAGGTATCTAACCGAAAACCGACAGTTTTTTTTTATAAGACAACCCTGAGTCGCTAGAGGTCGCTACTGAAGATTATTCTCAACATTCATTTGTCATTTCCACATCGCAATAGAAAATTATCTAAGCATTGTTAAATGGAAGTACAATATCCGTTTTCCTTCAGTCGGATTGAAATGTGAAGAACTATTGTTGTCCAAGTCAGTGCAGTTGGAGACTGGAGTGATAAAAGGGGATGCATTTGTGTAGAATTGAATGTAAACCCTTGGACAGTTGGCAACACGTCAAGCTAGGAAGGTGCATAACAAAAATCGCTCTTATTACGTACAGCACAAAGTCAGTTGTAAAGATTGACTGCGCCATTGCGTAAATAATATGTTTGCATGAATTCGTAATATTTTAACAATTAAAGTCACAAATATTTTTAACTAGCTGACCCGGCAAACGTTGTTTTGCCATATATTATTGTTCACCAACATCTTATGTGTGTTTATTTATACACCAAAAGTTGCCTACACCAGACAACAGTTAGCGCTAGATACACACTACCAATAAAGGGGCCCAAGCTTGGTCTATATTTCCTACATATAAAAAATTACTCAGTGAAGTAGAGTGAGTGTCAGATAACTCTGCGTGCATGCGCGACTGGGGCATTTTTGGCTTTAGTTACAGTACATTTTTTTATTCTAAGCTTATGGAAAAGATTACCTAGTATTCGATTTTGACCGCGCAGACGTCAGTGATTACATACTCTTTGGAAACGGCAATGGAAGAAATGACAGTTTTGTATCGAAGGTACGACAGTTAAACGATTTTTCATAGAAAATTACAATTTTTACTCAATTTTCCGGAATAATAAGTAGCCTATGTTACTCTCCAGCTCCCAAACTATCCCCATACCAAATATCACGTCGATCCGTTGCTCCGTTTTGACGTGAAAGAAGGACAAACAAACAAACAAATAAACAAACAAACAAACACACTTTCACATCTATAATATTAGTAGTATGGAAGTTTACCGGGTTTACACACATCTCAACAGTTCAGAACAGGACAGTTACCTATTGTCCTTATTTGTGCACCGCGGCTTTTCCCGCTTGTACTTCGTTAAGTTTTTCCGTAGGAATGAGTATTTTCGCGGAGTAAATAGTATATGCTATTCTAGACGATAATATCTCTGTGCCAAATTTCATCTAGATCAGGGTGCTTACCATCAACTCTTATTGCGGTTTTGTTTAGGACCTAAACTGATCTGCTTCGCTTATTCGTACCACGACAGCTTAATATCAATGACAGCGATTCAGTGATCGATCAATGACATTTCACAGCCGCTAAGCTGTCAGGAATTCTTATTTGACTTATAACCCGGTCGATTTAAGATGACACCTGCAGGTTATACCCGTCCCTCTCACTCTCCGGGCATGACATAATCGAGTGAAAGAGACGGGTAGAAGAAAAAGGACACAAATCGTTCGGTCATTAACACTTAGCAATTCATTTGCGATCCAGTTTTTAGAAGGTCATAGTACGAAAGATAGCAATTCATTTTAGGAACCTATTCTGCATCGCGCTATTTTTGAATCGCTGTCTTAAAGTTGATGGTAGGCACTCTGTTCAGCCGTTTCCCCGTGATTGGGTAATAAACATTTATTTTTATTACTAAGATAAGATTATGTAAGTACAATAATTAAATAAATATATTTGTAAGTGATAGATCACACTGGCACCAGTTTTAAACTTTTGAATAGAACTTAATTTACCGACTAAAATACTAGGTTTGGTTGCGGAAAAAATAGGTTTAGGTCCGTTAGATTGGCGACTATTCGCTCTCCTAGTATTTTTGTCGGTAAAAAAGTATTTTAGTCGATCGGTTAATTACTACCCCTTACGGTTTCACTAAAGTTAAATGGTTTTTATGACTTAAGGTGGTTCGTTGAGCTCAGTAGCGCCACCAATGGAAATAAATCATTTACGATTTATCAAGGGCTTAGAATAAGTTTCGGTTATTTCGCGCAAATAAAAGAGTAAAATGCATTTTTTTATTGTTTTTTTCAGGGCCTCAAATATGAACATTAAGTTATGGATGTCGATATTGCTAAATGTGGCCACTTTTGGCACTATTCACATTCAGGACTTATTGCGTTAGTTTGAGTTCTTAAAAGTATATTTATAAAATGAATTTTACTCTTTTATTTGCGCAAAATAACCGAAACTTTTGATCTAAGCCTTTAATAAAGTGTAATTGATTTATTTCCATTGGTGGCGCTACTGAGCTCAACGAACCACCTTAATAGGTATTATCATATTTTCGGTTTCATCTATACAAATAAATAAAATTGGAGTGTCTGTTTGTAACATTAAAATAACCGCTTTTTACTACATGCATATGATTATATACACGGTACATATACCGAAATTACATGTTTTACAATTTTTGTCTGTCTCTCTGTCTGTCTGTCTGTCTGTTTGTTCCGGCTAATCTCTGAAACGGCTGGACCGATTTTGACGGGACTTTCACTGGCAGGTAGCTGATGTACTAAGGAGTAACTTAGGCTACTTTTTATCCCGGAAAAATATCACATTCCCTCGGGATAAAGTCATGTAGTTTATTATAAATAAATGCGAAAGTTTGTGAGTATGGATGTTTGTTACGCAAAAACTACTGAAAGGATCTGGGAGAAATTTGCAACAGAGATAGATTGTAGCCTGGAATAACACATAGGGTACTTTTTATCCCGATATTCCCACGGGAATGGGAACCACGCGGGTGAAACCGCGGGCGGCCGCTAGTTATAATTCAGGTCTTGCAGAAAGGATGTTAAATGTATTTTAAGTATATGTCTAAAAAGGGAAACAATGCTAAGTTTATTATGAAGTTTGTTATACAGGTAGGTATTCTGTCATTGAAACTCTTTCAGGCATGTTCTAATCTGAGAGGTACATGTGCGCATGATCATGATTCGCCGAGTCCAAATGGAATCAATTGAGTGGCGTTGAGATCAAAGGATAACGCCTCTCTCGAGTCGTTTTACATCGAATTATATCGGTTCGTAGTTCGCATCTGGATTGAAGGACGAATTAGGGCTGCCTATAATATTCACCAGCAACAGAACAAAAGAAGAAAGTTAGAAGGAACATTTCACTTTAGAACTAAATTAAATGTAGCTTCACAAAAAGGCAAGTTGTCTTGAAGAAATTCGAAAACTTAAAAGGTCCTATTTGATTTAATCAGGTCAGGTGTTACTTGGCGGAATTCCCTGGTCCCTACCCATTGTGACAAAAGAAATTATTACTTCCGCAAAGAAAGACAACATTAATTTTACAATCACAACATTGAATGAACAAAACATAATACGATCAGGATTACGATCACGAGAAAAAAACGTTTTCTTGGTTCACGTGCAGTACCGCTTTTCAAACAGATAATAGAAACCACAGAACACAATAAAGAGGTTCGAAGGAGTCGATTGGCTTGGTGAGATGTGCGTGAAAACCAAAAGCATTTCCTTCCATCCTTTCCGAAAAGGAAAGGACCTTTTGACTGTGTAAAAAGAAAAATATTTAGCTTACTAGATACTAGCTTAGCACCGCCCGCCCGCAAAATATGAAAAATGAAACCACCAATGCACTATACCAGAAGCTGCAGATATCAAAGCAGCGACACACTTTGCACCTTCACCGATTCTCTACACGTGTTTCGCCCCAACCCACGATTTCGCACGGTCTAACATCTCCTGAGGATGCCCTGGATTGGGGCGAAACACGTGTTGAGTAGTCTAATAGGTGAAGATGCAAGGTGTGTTGTCGCTGTCTGCAGGTATTGGGCACAGGTAGTTTCGTGGGGTGCATAGTGCATTTTTTGCGGGCGGGCGGTGCTAGTATATCGTAAGCTAAATATAATAGGTCTTTACCTATGAAATTGCCGTTTTGTATGGAGATTTCTGTAATTATTTTTTTTCCATACTAACGTTTTTGTTATTATTTAACGACTAATATTATGTAAATTTACAAAATTTTACACACGTATTTATGGACATTTAAACTACTAAATGACACATTCGTTAAGAGAAAAAATTTTTTTCTTCACTAAGTTACAACTAATAAAGTACGAAATTCTGGAAACAAAAATAGTCGTAACTTTCGGAATAAGTTTTTTCTATGTAAATAATCAAATATCGTGGTTATTAAATTATCAAAAGTTGCTCGATACGGTCTTAATGTAACGCAATATTAAAGAAATTATATATTTCTAATATTATAAAAGTTGTTAAGTTATATGTACAAAAGAAAAAAACGGCAATTTCATATGTAAAGACCTATTATTTCTTTTTACGCAACTAAAAGGTCCTTTCCTTTTCGGAATGGATGAGCCATCTCACCAAGCCAACTGACTTCTTTGAACCTCTTTAGTGAGTCATGTGGTTTTTATTATATGTTTGAAGAGCGGTACTGCATCTGAACCACGAAAAAGTCTTGTTCTCATGATCGTAATCCTGATCGTATTTTTTTGTATAAATTAGAGCAGCGCCGCCTTCGGTCGTTTAAGGAACTAAAACTAAGGGGTGGGGGATTTTAGGAATTTTTAGAAGAGAAGCTGGTGGGAATCGGCATGAATGGACCCTTCGTTGCTGATAGGCAGTTTCGACGGATGGTATAGTCACAGTCTAAGAGCCTGCACACATTCAGCACTCGGCGAGCGTTTGGTGTGCGTACGGGAGACATTTTGTATGCAAATCTGTACAGCGCCTCTAGTGAGGAGTAGCAGAACTACAGATTCTCATACAAAATGTCTCCCGTCCGCTCACCAAACGTGTACGCCCAATGTGTACAGGCTCTAAGACTGTGGTACCTTTACTTGGGTACAGAAACCCTAGTTTCGATAATACTCTTGCCACAGAATGTCTGTCTTACTATCTTTTGGCAACCCTTACACCATGTGGTGTTACTGTCAATTACTGATGAACGGCCGGACTTTGTGCTAGACTAAAACAGGATAGAGGCTAGACTAAACTAGTAGATATCGCTGGAATACCTTCATTTTGACCTTTGCAGTGACAAGGAAAGCAATCTTATCTGTGGAAGTAATTAGAACTTGTAATTGGTTCCGCAATGTACACTCGACAGCACATCAAGTTAAACAGTTGAACTGCGATTACAGATTTTATTACGTAGGGCATCAAGGTCTCAAGGTCAACATGTATAGTCTGATGAGCCGCCAGTGTGTACCTAATGGCGGTATTACACGGTTTACTTCTGCCTTTCTATTTGGATGAAGCAACCTAAAACTGAATCATTCAATGGCAATGTTCAACCATATTCAATCGCGTTGAAAAAAGTTCAAAAAGTTGAACGTGTAAACATAAGAATTGAATGATTCACTAGATGTTCATTCTCAATGTGCTTCATGATTGGTAGAAATTTTCAAGCAATGCGAATTGATTGGTTCTCTTTATAATTTAGATTGTTCACTTTTAAGATACGTGTAAACAGCAGTTTCTTTCACTTCTGCTCCTTCCAACCAAAGTGAATCAATTTGGTTGAACCGTGTAATATCGACATAATAGTATACTCGACAGCTTGTTTAAAACCGCTCTGTGGTCTAGTGCACGCACCGGTTTCCAAGGTGCCGCTATCTCTGAAGGTCACGGGTTCGATTCCCGCTCGGGTAAACATTGAAAACGAACTTTTCAATATTTCCTCGGGCCTGGGTGTATGTGGTAATACCCGTCGTTGTTTCCAATTTCCATTATACTAGTGCTCAAACTATGTAATTATATATTTATTTATTTTATTACAATAGTTCGCACTTGAATGGTCGGATCGTCCATCGGCAAAGATCTTTTAATAAGGTCCTCCTAATTAAATTTTCTCCTTCACAGCTGTTTTCAAGCGTCTCTCGAAGGCTTGAAGGCATTTTTTCATAAGGATTCAAGAGATGCTAGCTATGCTATTTCTTATTGGAGAAGTTTAGACGTTTTATATAATCAAACAACATTGTGTAATGCAAGTCAAGTCTCACGACATCTCACCGAGGGGAGAGGGGGGAGGGGGTGTTGAAAAATCGCTAAAATATAGCCTCATGTCTAGCCTAAATTAATGGACACCCTTTCTAGTTTCTGCTAGTTACTGAAAGTTTTCTTTTTTAAATTGCTTCAGTAGTTTCTCTTATTATAGCCAAACTTACAAACTTTTCTCTATTTAAGATACTTAGAAACACATAGAAGTTTAGATTTAGGAAAAGGAAAAAATATACACAGTATATGTCATCCTTCCCTCGTAGCGGATAGGCACAAGTTAAATGACAAGCATAAAACATTTCTAAACATAATAATACTAGCTGACCCAGCGCGACTTCGTTCCCGTGGCCCTACCCCCTACTCCACCCTACCCTACCCGTTCTCTACCCCTATCCTACCCCTTCTCTACCCCTACCCTACCCCTACGCTACCCCTACCCTACCCTACATCTACCCTACCCCTACCCTACCCCTACCACTACTCTACCCTACCCCTACCCCTACCCTACCCCTACCCTACCCCTATACCCTTCCTTGGACTTCCACGAACATTTTAAGACCAAAATTAGCCAAATCGGTCCAGCCGTTCACGCGTGATGTCGTGACCAAGGGAAATAGGGATTCATTTTTATATATTTAGATTATACAAGCCAAGATCAATAAACAATCTCTATTGTTAACCCATTAAAGTCGAGAGTTGCACGACGGATGTTCATAGTACATAATACGTAGTAGGTACTGAAGGTCTCGTGATGAATAGCGATAGCGCGCCGTAAAATAGATTAAAGATAGTTTGCAGCTGAATGCTTCCAATATGTGATACAATGGAGACATGGTGGAACAATTACTTGTAAAATACACTAGGGGTACAGGACTACAGGTGTGATAAAGGCTAAGTGCTACCCCGTTGTGCATAAGAAAATCTTGTTGTCACTTTCCATGCTTGCTCCATCTAACTTATTGCACCATCCAATTATTGCTTCTTCTTACGCCTTCTAGTGTTCTTGAATTGAAGTTTAAGGCGCTACTCGGAAAAAGTATGGACATTTTGATATAAAATTATATAACGGTTAGAGTTGTTACAAATCTGGTAATAAGATATGTATTTCTTTATACCTTTAACTAGGTTCGTATAGTTTTAGAAACACAATTTAATGATTTTGGCTCGACACTTTTTATTTTCGAAAAGACCTCTAAAAATACAAAATATCAAGATTATTCGTAAATGGGGTTACGTATACTATTGGAAATTGGTTTATTTAGTGGACACCAATAATATTTAGAATCCTGTAGAAGCATTTTTAAAAAATCGCTATAGTTTTTTAATACGAAGTGATTTTGTGTTTTTTGTCTAATCTGCAAAATCGGTCTCGCTCCCGCGCGCGTCGTTTTCTCATTGCTATCTCGCTTCAGCATAATTTTTCCGAGTATCGCCTTAAACGTATGTAGTATGACCCCTGGGTGAAGGCATATTATAGTCGATTAATGAAATGAACTCGGCAAGTCTTAAGCCACAACATGTTTTGCATATCCCGTTCGTTATCTTGGTTTAACTACCGCGAAGAAAACAACCGATTTGTCTTATCATTAACTTTACATTCCTACCCAAGTGCTGATACTTATCCGCGGCCGAGCAATTTGTCTGTCGGTTTCCTTGATTCAAACCTTTCCCGGGACAAACATTTAAGTGTGTTTTGTATTTGTTTTGCGTCTAGGTATTATTGTTCAAATATTTTTAACACGGAGGGCCCGGGCACGTACTTCCAAATTATCGAAATCAACCTATTTTTGATTCAAAAGTAAACAATCAAATATTCTTTATTATGAGCAGATAAAAATATAATGTTGAAGTTTCATAAACGATCTTGATTATTTTGTGGCTAGAAACGCGATATTCGTATCGTAACTCGACAATAAAAAATTACAAAAACAAAGAAAATTTTCATTATTTTTATATTTTTAGATTATTAATCTCTAATTCACGAATAATATATAGAAAAATAGGTAATGACATATTGTAGACTATTCTCAGGCTACTTTTTCAAAAAATGAATTCATGCTCAAAATAACAATAAAAACATAGAAAAAATGAAAAAGTGAGGTTATTTTCATTACTCTTCACACGTAAAGAAAAAGACAAAGACAGAGTTTTTGGAAGATCCTGCCCTTTATTCGGTTTGGTTAGTGGTAGGATTTGTTCTAAGACTGCCTGGCTAGCTACCACCATCTTATCTAACACATTACACACCATAACAACGATTTTATTTAACACCGTTGTTGTGTTTCGGCAGTCAGAGATCAGATAGCCAACCAGTTCTCAGTGGTTGAGGATTCCGGGAGTAGAGCGCTTCCACCTTCAGCCTTATCATCACTTAACATCAGGTGTGATGACTGATGAAGGCTAATTGCTACCCCGTTGTGGAAACTAAGGCTACGCCATCCGTTCGTAAATCCTACGGCGCGGTGGGAGACCTTGTAAGGAGAAGATTATAAGAAAGGTACATTCTGCGAAAGGGACCGGACATTATGAGAAATAGACATATTGATACAAAAGTCACGCACGCGGCCCCGTGGAAATTTTTAGGTCACGCTGCTGGCCGCCGCAACGCCCGCCTCATTCTCCTCATTCTTTTTTAAAGTCGGTTAAAAACAGAATTATTCAATTCCGTCTAGGTGTCTCCGAAAAATCGGGGAACATTAAATAACATAATATATAATAAAAAAACACATACCGATGATTGTGAAAAATAAATATATGTAGCTTTCTTATATGTAGCATCTCCTGAGGATGCCCCGGGTTGTGGCGAAACACGTGTAGAGTAGTGTGATCGGTGAACGTGCAAGTTTTGTGATTATTTGGGGAAGAAAGCTACATATATTTATTTTTCACAATGGTTAGGGACTTCCGCCAAGTGATGCCTGATTCAATCAAATACATACCGATCAATTGAGAACCTCCTCCTTACAACAACAACGAACAATAAAAACTATCGTCTATCAATCTTCGTGTGCGGCACGTCACTGCCTGTGCCTGTGAACATTGGTACACACTCAGTGCGAATGGGGCATGAAAGGGGTCAAAGGTCTTTTGGACCCCTTCCCGCACTGAAAAAAAAAGTCAAAAAAGGAAAAAAAGTCGTTCAGGGGTCTAATGTGCCCCTCACGTAAACTAAGTATGCCATATTATCAAAATTTAAGAGTTATACAGAAAACAATATTTGTCTCTGTCCTACTTCAACGATTAGCTGAGATACGCTCCCCGCACCAAATGAAAGTACACTATTTTCGCTGCCGCACATAGGGTTACGGACACGCATGGGGCATTTTGTGCCCCCTCCCGCAGTGAACGTGATAACTTGTAACTTGTAAGTATCAGTTGTAACCACCAGTACATTATGTGATTGCAACATGATCAGTAAACTATCATAGTTGTACTAAAGGCTGATAAAACGGCCAAATGCGTTGACCAAAAACACTGATAAGTAAACAGTTGATAAATTATACTCATTAACATAAATATTATAGCTAGTTTAAAAACATTATTAGTAGGTACTGAATTCGTGAAATAAATAAGTACACACATTTTTTTATCCACAACAGGGTAGCGCTTAGCCTTCATCACCACCTGAGGTAAAGTGATGATAAGGCTGAAGGTGGAAGCGCGCTGCTCCAGGAACTCTCAACTACTGAGGAACTGCGTTATGCCACAGATTACTTAATAGTTACTACGTAGCTATGCTGTTTCTGCTAGAACCATAGATATAGTATATTAAGCTAGAACACAACAATGCTGAAAACATCGTTGACAGACTTAGATAAGATGACAGTCCGCAGTTAGCTAACCAGACGGAATTAGAAAAAGTCCTAACACCAACCAAAAAAGTAAGAATAGGGTATCTTAATGAAATTTTTTATTCGTTTCGAAATTAACAAAACAAAATTTGATTTTAAAATATCTTTAATATTTTCAAAGTTACAGGACATCTAACTAGACAAAGAGAAAACGGCTATCTTTGTGACGTCACCAAGTCAACAGCGTCATCTCGCCATAGAAGATTGCGTTTTAGATAGAGACAGCTATAGTCAAAACTAAACTCTTAGTTATAATTCGCTTGTTATAAAACAGATTCAAATTATTTTATCATTTATCATTATATCGAAAACTCAAATTAAATATTTGATTACGTGGTAAAAATAGCTTATGCACTTTCTTGCAAGACCACATGAGAGATTGACATGACAATAAAAACTAATAGCACAGAATATATCTAATAGTTACTCATGTGGCAGGCTTGACACTGATGCCGACGCCAGACATTTGAAGACTTTGCCTTCTGACATGGCAAAGTACTGTAGTTTTTTATCAAAGGTTTAAACAAATACTTACTCAAATACCAATGCTACACATCATCGGTCTAAACCAGAGGTTCCCTAACTTATTTTGTCTACTGCCCACTTTGAAAATAAATTATTTTTAGCGCCCCCCATTTTTTTTACTTACCTACTTAAAAATCACTATTACTTCAAATGAAATAATTGTTGTGAGCTATATCAGCGGAGATTAAACATTCATTCTAAACGAGACTTTTATTATAACCCGCAAGAGTTAACTTGAGTTTGAGATCTCAGCTCAGTTAGGTAGTACACAAAGGCGCTCAGCATCAGCACGGGTAGCCTCTACAACGCCCCCATTTTTTTCTGGGTCTCTTACCGCCCCTCTTTAGGCATGCAGCGCCCACAAGCGGGCGTTATCGCCCACTTTGGGAAAGACTGGACTAAACATTTGATCAAATGTTTGTGCGTATGGCGCCGGCATGCATGACGATGACGGCCGAATATTCGAACGCGTCAACTTTATTAAGAGCCTCTCAAAAAAGAGACTCTCAATTAATATCAAAGGTATGTAAGAGACGGCATGATGTTTGACACGCTCCCAAAGTTGAGTCGCGTTCGAGTATTCAGGCGTGTGCGTGACGTCACCCATGTTTTTAAAAACAGCATCGACATCAACACTAAATTAATTAAAATCTAAAAATAACTTCCCAAAAAAATTGTTTTGATACTTTAGATATCGTTTTAAATGTAAGGCGTTTAAATATCACACTGCACCGCACACAGCTCCGGTGTGCGGTACTGTGGTTTTTAACTTCGACTGTAGAATCTTGAACTCAGACCGGACCGGAGCGGTTTCCGGTGCAGTGTGATAACCGCCTAAGGTATAATCTTACTAAAAAACTAAGGCATACTCTTTTAAAGATCCTAAAATTAACTTCCAAAAAAAAGTTTTGTTACTTAAATATTTTTAAACTTTCATGGTCAGTGTTGTGGTCAGTGTCAGTCAACTGATGTTACAAAAACATAGATTTTTACAATGGTCCTCAGATGAGAGTCAAAATGGCGGGTGTACCACAGCGACTCCAATTGGACCCATCCTACTAATATTATAAATGTGAAAGTTTGGATGTTTGGATGTTTAGATGTTTGGATGTTTGGATGTTTGTTACTCAATCACGTCAAAACGGCTGAACGGATTGGGCTGAAATTTGGGACACAGATACTTTATAGCCTGGAGAGGAACATAGGCTACTTTTCATCCCGGAAAAATATCACATTCCCGCGGGATAACGTCGTAAAGTCCACGCGGGCGAAGCCGCGGGCGGAAAGCTAGTTATCAATAAAATATACTTACCTAAAATGTACCTGCAATTAAAATATTTGTACCTCCTTCATCATGGAATTATTTAACATTTTAACATCCCGCTATCATCAAGATGGCGGGTGTACCAAAGAGCACGAAGGATCACGGCGTGTGCAAAAGCTGCGCCGAAATATCGGGGACACGACAACAAATCGAAACATGGTAAAAATACCTTTTATCGTAATAATTATTTACAAAGTTAAAATAACTTTTAGGCATCCGATCCGATTTATGTCCGATCTGGACATAATCCACTAAACAGGTTTGCATTTTTAATGAGGAAATTAGAGTGGCCAAATTAAAATATTTGCGGTGCCGGTATAATTGAAGATGTCCACCACTTGTTAGTGTAATGTGCCCAAAACGAGAGTTAATGGCTTAACGAGCCTTAATATGGTAAATGTAAGCAAGCATGTTCCATGGAATCATGTCGCCTCCCACATGAAAGGAAGCCATATCTATCTATAAAGGAGAATACAATACCTACACGGTATTTTTTATCACCCTGGATAATTGAAAAATGGAAAATGAAGTACTTATTTAGTAAAAATCGACCCGTCTCACAACCAGCTCCGATGGGACTCGAACCCACGACCGAATTGTGAATGCAAAAAAGGAAAAATTTAAATAACCTTAGATAATTTCAAGGATTATTCTACTCATGAAAACAAACAACTTTTACTTTACTAAGGAAAATCAGCTGTTCCATACATTTTAATTAAATATTTTTGCACTTTTGTATGGAACAGCTGATTATTTTTCGCAATTTCAGTTTTGGTCCAATAATAAAAGTTGTTTGTTTTCATGAGTAGAATAATCCCTAAAATTATCCGGGGTGATGAAAAAATTACCGTGTATAAAACTCTTGCGTTTACTGACTGACTGAACGACGCACAGTCGAAACTACTGGGCGCAAGAAGCTGAAATTTGGCATGTCTGTTCCTTGGGGAGTGTAGGGGAGTACTAACAGAGGATTTTTTTGAAATTCCCCCTCTAAGGGGGTAAAAAAGGGGGTCCACGCAGACGAAGTCGCGAGCGGAGCGCTAATAGTTTATATTTTTGTTTTAGATAATCTAACTTGAAATTGATATTGTAAATAAGGCTTGATGAGGCTGGCATAACCTTATTAAAAGACCCTAATAAATAAAGATAAATAAAAATTATTAAGTACATTATTTTTGTCAGGTACTCTAAATATAGTTTAAGATGTAAGGATAAGGTCTGCATAACATCATTTTGAAGATCACGTTTATCAACGTCATAGTATGACGTAGGTATCATGTATTATGTATTCATGATACAAACGACAGTACATTGTTGTGAGTTGTGAGCGTGCGCAGTGACTAGCACGTGTGCATGCGACTAAGCAACTTTCCCGAAGGTCAGTCTTGAGATGGGTGACCAAAATTAATTAAATCTAGAAGGAACTTTTGCAAAACTGAAGTTTGTAGACTGAATAAATCAATTCTTTTTATTACAATGCATAGTCTATTTACGTCAGCATTGTGAGAAACTGGTGCCTCATAAAGATTTATTGAAAACCTGAAATTACCGGTCCCTAATATTGGTTATACAGGATATTTTTTATATCAGTGCTCAAATTTTTAAGATCGACTCAGAATCGGTAAGTGAACAACTTTCTCCTAGAAACATGGCTCGAAATACGACAAAAATTTTTGGGCTTCCCATACTAAACCGATCACGTGATCAGTCCGATTTGTATGAAGAGACAAAAAATATTTGGCGTAGGGGTAAACTACCTGCCTTCTGCACCAGAGGTCTCGGGTTCGATTCCCGATCAAGACAAATATCTGTGTGCATGAACATGTCTATTTGTCTTGGTCTGGGTGTTTTCTATGTATATTAAGTATGTATTTACAAACAAATAGTATTTAAGTATATATTTATCCGTTATCAAGTTCACGTAGACACAGTTTCTTAAGAAATTAACTACGGGCTTAGATAATTGGTGTGATTGTAAAATAGTAGATTGTACAACAAGTGCATAAAACGTACCATTTTACCCGAGACGTATATATCCATCCGAGCCGTAGGCGAGGGTGGATAGTCAATTCGAGGGTAAAATGGGTTTTATCTACGAGTTATACACTCTGCTTTTCACTTCGAGTGTGAGGAAAATAAATAACATTATTGCAAAAAAGAAAAAATAAAGACTTCGCCATATTGGCGGGATGACTTTCTTTTTTTTTATACGTGGCAGTGGCAGCACAGTGACTTTAGCATAGATCGTAGTCCATAATGCTCTTGAAATACTTATTTCTTACAAAACTCATTAATTTTGCCTAGTTTTATTAATTTAGTAAGTAATTTAAAATGGATTGTGTACAAAATTAAAGAAACAGAATGAAATAACAAGTTTATTTAACGAAGTTTAATTGTGTGTGTGACTGTTTACCTGACGACCTTTGTCTTTAGAGTCTGAGACTTAGACGAAGATTTTACTTTATGCACTAGAGCATAAAAAGCGATTTTATGCAGCCTATACCCAACATAAACACGAACTTTACGAGCATGAGAAGTGAAAAAGTATTTATTTATTTCGACCTATGTTTCTAGAGGAAAGTTGTTCACTTACCGGTTCTGAAAAATTTGTGCACTGATAAAAAAAATCCTGGAGTAAATGCGAAAGTTTGTGGGTATGGATGGATGACTTGTATGGATGTTTGTTACTCTTTCAATGGATCCGTGTTAGACTTTTCTAGGGCACTTTACTCTACCAGCAATTTAGAATCGCTGCCCACTTATCCATTTTTTTTATCCACAACGGGGTAGCACTTAGCCTTCATCACACCTGATGTTAAGTGATGATAAGGCTGAAGGTGGAAGCGCACTACTTCTGGAACCCTCAACAACTGAGGAACTGGCTATCTTTATCCCTATAACTGCCGCAACACAGCAATGCTGAAAATATCGATGTTATGCAGACAATCCCGGGAAACCCGGGACGACTGGGTCTGATACCAGTGGTGGTGTATTGTGTACCACTAGACCGCAGAGGCGGTTAAAATCCATCCACAAGGAAAGTCTGTGCCCAGCAGTGGACATCAAATTAAAATGCCTTATGATGCAGACGATTCATAAAGATCTTGTTTGCTCACGTCAAAGTATGACGTACATTATGTATAAATTACGTATTCATAATAAAATTGGCTATACGATGTTTATTATAGAAATTCCATTAAAGTGAATTGTGTGTGAGGTGAATCATACACCATAGAAAAATTCATTTAGGAAAACAGCAGCAAGTCAAAAGAAAATTGTTCATACTCGATGTATGACATCTTTTTAACCGTTTTCAAAAAAGAAGGAGGTTATTTATTACACATAATCGCGCCTATTGATGGAGTGGTAAAAGTGCAGGCAGGCTGACACGAAGTTGTAGCGAAAGCAAGCTTTTTTTTGTTCTTTCATATGAAACAATAATATTTTTTAGATTATTCAGGTTTTGTAAATTTGTCAAGACATTTTGTCACCTTTTCAGGAGCTGTGGCTGTGACCACGCGGTCCCTGAAAGATGGATGAACAGTACCTATGCGTGGCATGGTACAGTCGACCCAACCGAATTTTGCAACACCCTTAAAACTCTTGCTACCTATCTAATGCAAAGAGAATAGAATGTTCCTAATCCGACCGGTAGTTCCTGAGATTAGCTCATACAAACAAACTCTATAACGTTATTACATCTTATTAAGTAGGTATAGCATTATACCGATAACAGTACCTGACTTGTAAGCACTAGTGTTTAATAGATTATGCATTTAATAAACAACTATAGAGGCAACTACGTTCCGTGGCGTTTTAATTTTATACATCTCTATCTATTTTGCAAAAGGTGATTCCTATCGTCAGAATTAAGGAAAGCCAACCTTTGGAGTTTGATCTCTGTTTCTTCCATCATAACATATTATTCTACTACAAAAGTTTTGGTTTCATTGATTTAGATTAAATTAACAACTGAAGATACAGTCTAACTAACTAAGGATATTATTATGTGCTAACGGAGAGAAAAACAACCCTTGAAGAGTTTCTTACCGCTTCTTCAAGGTCTGCCTCCGTAGGGTTTGCGAACGGATGGCGTAGCTTCTATGACGTTTACAAGTAAGTATTGTAAATAACAATCTAAGTAAATTGAATATACCAATTTGACTTTGACTTTGATTTGTTTGAGCGCACGTAACTACAAGGTGGATTGAAATACATTTTTCAACACACTTGCTCATAAAGTGAGCCTTATTACATCGATCTTAGGGCCATAAACCGAACTATAACACACGCGTGCATAATAATATTACAGTACTAGTTGCGTAATAGAAATATCCCTACAAAGTTAAGTAAGTACCTAACTGCATATTATATTCGAGTAAACAGAGACTTTTCAATTTAACCGGGTAATACAGTATCCCTACAAAGTTAAGTTAGTACCTAACTGCAAGTTATATGCGAGTAAACAGAGCATTTTCAATTTCACCAGTAGTCCATGGAAATCGTACATTTTGCCTTGCGTTAAATGAGGTAGTTCTGATTTTTTTGTATGTTAGTAGTGATGAGATAGTAATGACAAATCCAAGTTTTCCACCTCGAAAGCCCTCCGGATCATTGTTAAATATTAAAAAATCCAATAAATTTTTAGTTTTTTTTCAGTTTTTGTAAATTTTTACCACCAAGGACCTGTGTTACGGCAAAAGTTACTATGCACGCTTTAAAGTAGACTAAATTTGCAATTAAAAGAGAATAATTTGGTTCTTGTAAGTCAAATAGTTTTTAAGATGGGGTTATTTAAAAGTTTGCAAAAATTCAAAAAAGGAAGTATTACAGTGTTTTTAGTTTTCGACATTTTGACCAATAGTCGTGGGTTTATGGCAAAAGTTAAATTATTAGTTATTAAAGTCTATTGAATTTCCAACAAAATGAGACCAATTAGTAATACCAACTTACACTTGATAGTTCCTGAGACAGCTGTTCAAAGTTATTGAGGTAAGTAAACAATTATGTAATAGAAGGGTTTGCAAAATGAAGTACGCCCTAAAGGAAGGAGGATCTGGGAGGTGGTGGGATCAATTATGTACGTTGTATGTATAATTTTGATGGACCAGGCACGTCCGCTGAATCCACAGCACACTTTTTGGGGGCAGCTTGCTGAGGTATAATTTCTTCATCGAACTGCTCAGGAAGGTCAAAATCGTCCTTTGATTGTGGGTTATCAATCAATGGTTTATCAATGTCATCACATATCAGGTCTGGTATGTTCTCGCATGATTGGCCAATGCAGTTTTGCAAACACCCGAACATTTGAGTTCTGCTTACCTGCAACCTCATCTGCTGGTACAACCTTACATCTTTGGTATGCTTTCAAGGTGATTAAGGTTTGCGTGTCATTAACAGGGTAGAACGGGAACGTCTCCCAGATCCTTCTTCCTTTAGGGCTTACTACCTTTTGCAAAGCCTTCTATTACATAATTGTTTACTTACCTACCTCTATAACTTTGAACAGCTGTGTCTTAGGAACTATCAGAAGTAAATCGACATAATTAATCCCATTTTGTTGGAAATTTAATGGACTTTAATAAGTAATAAAAAACTTTTGCCATAAACCCACTACTAGGGGGTCAAAGTTGACGAAAAATGAAAAAAACTGTAATACTTCCTTATTTTGTGATTTTGCAAATTTTAAAATAGCCGTATCTTAAAAACTGTTTGGCGCACAAAAACTAAATTACTCTTTTTTTATTGCAAATTTAGTCTACTTTAAAGAGTGCATAGTAACATTTGCCGTAACTCAGAACTGAAAAATATCCGAAAATTTTATGGATTTTTAAGTATTTAACAATGATCCGGAGGGCTTTCGTGGTGGAAAACTTGGATTTGTCATTACTATCTCATCACTACTAACATATAAAAAAATCAGAACTACCTCATTTAATGCAAGGCAACACCACTTATTTGGTACGATTTCCATGTACTACAGGTAATAGGTACAGTTCTTTTTTTGTAACAACAAAGAGGTTTTATACGGATGAAAATCCATTTACGTTTTTAGAATAAATAATGTGTCCCTAAGACAAAATAACATAATTAAGTGTATTGTTATCAAGTTATTTATATTTTACAATAATTTGTTATAAAACATTTGCATTTTATCACTATTATTATTATTATTATTTTGAAGTAGGCTGTATGGCTGTATGTAATCAATCACCTTACATTTGGTGCGTGCGAAAAATAAACTTGCGCGCTTCTTCCCTTAGCTAATATTAAGTTATTCTAGTTATGTAACAAACATTTATTAAATGTTTGTTTTTCCTCGCAAGTGTGTTGAAAAAGTGCGTATGAAACTCGTGAGCAACTTACTCACTAGACACTCGGCTGATTTACGCCCTCGCCTGCGGCTCGGGCTGCAACCCACAGCCTCGTGTATAATGAGCAACCTTAGCTAACTTGTATCATAATATACTATTGATATAGAAAAAGATTGGCCATTTGTTATTGGCAAAAAAATATCATTTCAGGAGTATGATCCATTGGGGAAGAGAATGAGTAAAGTGTCAATAGAGAGTGTCTCTAGAGAAACATCCACGTGAGAAAGGACGTGAATTCCTTGAAGACAGTCGCAATCATTCAAGATAATGGGACAACTTAGGAAAACATGACAGCATCAGCAATCAGCATTCAGTAAATAATCGTGTCTATCGCATTAAACATCGCATGCTTCTAATTACTACTTATTCTGCTATTGTCATTAAAACTGAACTGAAGCACATCAAAACGACTATTTTGCTTTGATGATAAAAGAAAATCTTGAGGAAGTGAACTCCTTTAATTAAACGTTGACCCAACCCAAGACAGTATAAGGTAGAAATTAATAACTGTAACAATATAAATAATGACAAGATGAGAACAAAACTCTACAGTTTTGGATGGAACGGAAGACAATACGGCTACGGCTACGTAGAATTTGGCTACGGAAAGAGAAGTGTCCCTACAATCCTCCCTACAATTCTCTTTCCGATTCTCTTGGGAGAGGGAGAGTGAAATGTGTAGGGAAAGAGAATCTTATGGTAATTTAACGCCAAACTAATAACAACGCGCAATTTTCTAGAGATTAAGAATCTCCCAAAAATACATAGTTTTATCACCATTGAATTGATCATTTAATTTGTGCAATAATTTGATGCTAGTACGTCTTATACGAAATCGATATGGTGGCATTTTATAAATCTTGCATTGCAAGGTTTATAAATGCTACGCTTGACAGGCGGGTAGTCGATCGTAGTAGCCAACACACGACACCCTACCCTCTTATGTTTAAAGAATGTAATTGGTTAATTCATTATTTATTTTATTAATTTTAATCAGCGATTTTAGAAGTATCTTTATATGAGTATCGTCTCAATTTGGCCGCGATTTTTGTATGTCTGCGATTAACAAATAACTGTATGTCTGTCCATCTTTCTAAATTGTTAGAGATTTCTAGCTTTTAGCGGTTTCCATACAATTTATTAGGATAAAAATTTAATAGATATTTTGATCTATTGAAATTGTTGTTCTCTAGACAACCGAAAGAGGCGCTGCATTGCTCTACAAAATAATACGATAACGATAGTGTCATGCTTACTGAATGAATGTTTGAAAACTAACTAACCTTTAAATACCCCTGGTTCTGGGCTTCTGGTTTAGGGGTACTCTCAAACAGATTCATGCTGGAATTCTGGAAGAAGTCACTGCTTGAATTTTGTCTGGAAACCAGCTCTGCAGAGGAGCTTTCTCTGGTTAAAGAAGGTCGCGCTTTCACGAAAGGATTGTTCCTTCTGGAGTGCTTGAGCCAGTTGAATTTGGCCACATTTTCTGGCCCTGGAGAGGGAGAAGGGGTGTCCTCAGGAATTTCTGCTGGAGTGGGGGTGATTTCTGGAGTTGTTGACGCCATTTTGTATTTTCTTTTAAGTCCACAAAGTTTACAAACTAATTGGAATTTTATTGACTTAAATTTAATTAAAAAAACTATTTTGTTTGTATTTTATTTGTCTTAGTAAAAATAAACAAACATTCTATTTCACTGAAAACATTTTAGACGCCACTTCTAACACAATTCGCGATCCTACAGAACTGTTTACATACTGTAGTCTATTTATAGCGCATTGCCGGAGTTTAGACTTTATGTTTAAGGGTACAAGGTCGAGTATCTTGTTATCGGTCGCGTGGTGCGTACGGATGCGCGGGCGCCGATGAACTGACTGCGTCTGTTCTGGGTGGCAGCTAAACGTAAACGTAACGTGAATGGTTGCGTTACGCTGCCATATTATTCAGTGCGATTGGATGATTGAGACCAGATCGATTAAATTTAAATATGTAACGATGTCGATTCGTACCAGTCATTATGGATGGTTAAATACTCTATGATGACTGGAAACTCCATCTAGTTCTACATACTGGCCATTAATTTTATCGAATCCTATCCTGTTCTTTCAATTCAAATTCAAAATCTTCGTTTTCACGTGTCCTGTTCATCATTTTTGATTCAGTTCTACTAAAATCACCAAGCCGTACAGAGCTCTCGGAGCATTACCAGTTTTTATATCGGTTTGAGTTTAATTATAGTTTTAAATAAGTGGAACCCTTGACCCTTGGAAAGGGTTCCTATGCTTCCTAATCTTCCTATTCTTCCTATACGTTTCTTTATTACTACCTTTACAATAAAAGTCAAGTCCCTATAAACATCATCTTTTTATTCATCTATTATCTACAAATTAAATACTGGGCGGTGACTTCCGACGTTCCGGCTAGTCTACCGCTGGCCGACGAGGACGTCCCGTCACACTGGCTCTCCGGCAAAGAAGAATCGAAGAGGGATCTCTCTCCGAGGCTAGGACTCCGGAGTGCAGATAACCATATCCCTATACTATTTCAACGTTCCCATTCTCCATTATCTGTAAAAAAAATATTATTAGGATTTTGTGTTATGTACTAATTTTCCCCACTTTCCTTTTTCTATGTTTTAATTTTAATATATTGTATTCTATCAACCATCCCCATTTCGACACACTATACCGTACGATTTCACTACTTAATACACTTCAATCACCCTAACACACATTTTACAGACAATAAAACGATCGGCGCTACTACTGCTGGTTACAAATGTAATCGGTTCCCGATGCTTTAGTAGCGAAGACATTTCACTCACAAACTTTACCTACTATACATATTATTTCAAAAATACTTCCAGTACTCTATACTATTTAATACTACAGCCCTACAGACATCACCTACTCTACGGCTTGTTTAACCGACAGCTACATAAACACTCGAGGTTTTGGGATTTAAACCATTGGTTATTCCAAATCTCGTTTGTTAATACATCCTCGGCTTTGGAGAATATCCAGACCCGGGTTACTACACTCTTAGCTTGTAATTCTATAAGCTAAGTATACTCACAATCACTACATACACCAAACAATCAAAATTTTTACATAAACTACACGACTGCACAGTTATTTTTTCGTACTTACCATCAAATTACTATTTTTTGTATTTGTTTCATAATATAGTTGTGAATTTCGGATTCACGTACGTTATTTTTACGTTTTATGTCAATAATTTTCACAAGTTGACATTATCGGACGTTGTCACCATATTATTTTCAAAAAGAACAAATTTCCTTTTTAAATCAAGAAAAAGTTTTATACCATACGATTTTTTTAAAACGTATTGATTAAATACTCATTGCTTATTTTGTCATATTTAAATATTGTACCATAGTTCCACAAATTATTTACTATGGATATTTTACAACTAAACAAACCTGAAATTATTTACGAACTTAAATTACGTAACGCAAATTTCCAACCGACTCAAACTGCCGTTGAATTGCGTGAACTTCTAGCAAATATTTTATTGGAACCTAATTTATATCCACCATCCACATCAAGCCCGTATACATTTACCCTTGATATGGATGAAATAAAAAAATGTTTAGACGTTATAGACGTAACGCTTTCTTCTTACCCCGCTAGAAAATCAAAAATTATACCTTATATCACTCACATTCGGAACAGATTATCGTTAATAGAAATAAACACAGAAAGTACACCCCAAGAAATTCAAATTTATAAATCTCTTTGGGATCAACTTAAAATACATGAACAGCATTTCAAAACTCTCGAACCATCTCCATCTACATCTACTTACCATTCCACGGTGTCTCTTCAGGAGACTACTATTCCAAATTCATTTTTTGAAACTTTAACTCAAACTTTATCTAATATAGCAAATACACGACCAAACACAGAGATTAAAAAAATTTCTTTTTCTGGCGATGGTTGTCCCAGGGAATTCATTCTAAAAGTAGAAGAATTTGCTACTGCAAGAAACATGAGCCATAACACATTATTTAACCACATTTACGACATACTTTCAGGAATAGCTTTAGATTGGTTTAGAGCCAACAAAGATTTTATTAGAGATTGGGAAACCTTTAAAACATCCTTATTTAAATATTTCGAAATTACAGACTATGATTACAAACTTAAAAAATTTATCGATTCACGTAAACAAAAAATTAATGAACGAGTTATTATTTATTTTGCCACAATGGAGTCTTTATTCCGTAAACTTCATGAACCACTCACAGAAAAACAAAAAATTGAAATTTTACGACGAAATTTAAGACCAGAGTTCGGTCAAAGATTATTACCTAACGATTTATCTTCATTAAATACATTATTAGAATCTTGCAAATGGTTTGAAAACTGTTTGGAAGTTTCAAATACTAACTCTGAATTATCTAATATTTTACCTACCTCATCGAAACAAAAAAGTTTTCCTATATCTCACAGCTCCGATAATATACATTCACATACCTACACACCCTCAACACCCATTCATGCAGTTTCGACCACTCAACAACGGAAAATATTTTCTTGTCCTCGTTGCCGAACAGATGACCACAACTTAAATGATTGCACTAAAACTAATAAAGTTTGTTTTCGATGCGGAAAACAAAACGTTATCTTTACTAATTGTCCAAAATGTAACATTACACATTACTCCAAAAAACCAATAAGTGAGGATCGTGGAAAATCGAATTTCGACAAGTCAGATTGGGATAACTGGCTAAATACTATTAAAATATTTTTTAAATCTTATAAAATTTCTACGCTCCTCTTTACAAATACTACTGATACTGAACGTCCCTACATTAATATTAACGTCAACGGTTTATTATTAGCCGGACTATTAGATAGTGGTAGCGCAATCACTATTTTGGGCAATAACTCACATAAATTATTACTCCAACATGGTTTTAGGATAGAACACGACACTATTATACACGGTACGGTTGCAAATGGTCAACCTATACGTTCTATTGGGTATATTAACTTACCTACTATATATAATAATCAATTTTGTAATACTATTGCTCACATTATACCTAGCATCTCAGAATCATTTATACTAGGCATTGACTTTTGGAAGAATTTTAACTTAGCTCCCCAGATTCTTTCCAAAATTACTATTCATAAATCCTCAAACGCTCCAACTTTCTTAATTAATACTACTAATATTAAATTGAATAATTATAACAATCTTTCGGAAACCGAGCGCGTTATAACCGATACTATCATTCAAAATTTTAAAAACATTTCTACTGAAATTTTACCTCTTGGGAAAACTCATTTAGCTGAACATCACATTGACACCGGTGATCATCCTCCTATACGTCAACGGTGCTATCGTTTATCTCCTGTGAAACAAAAAGCTCTTTGCGAAGAAGTAGATAATATGCTAAAACTAGATGTGATTGAGCCTTGTGAGAGCCCTTGGCTTAACCCCGTTATTATTACCCCTAAAAAAGATGGTACTTGGCGTTTCTGTGTGGACAGCCGTAAACTAAATGATATTACCAGAAAAGACGCATATAAATTACCTTTTATTTCCGATATTATTGATAATCTTAAAGATGCTAAATACTTGTCATCTATTGACATCGCTAAAGCTTTTTGGGAGATTCCCCTTCGTGTCGAAGATCGTCCCAAGACTTCTTTTCACGTTCCGGGTCGCGGAACATATCAATTTAAAGTTATGCCTTTTGGTCTCACCAATGCACCCGCCACACAGCAAAGATTTATAGATAATCTTCTTTGTAACATCGACAGTAATGACGTTGACAGCTCTGTTTTCTGTTACTTAGATGACATAATAATCGTAAGTAAAACATTTGATGATCATATTACCCAATTAAATAAAGTTTTCAATAAACTAAAATCGGCTAACATCACTATCAATTTTCCAAAATGCGCGTTCTTTCGGAGCGAACTTAAATATTTAGGCTATGTAGTTAACGACAAAGGTTTACATACCGACCCCGACAAAATAAAAGCAATTCTAGAAATACAACAACCTAAATCTAGTAAAGAAGTAAAAAAGTTTCTTGGTACAGCGAGCTGGTACCGTCGCTTTTTACCAAATCTCAGCACTTTGGCTGCCCCTCTCACAAAGTTAACTTCAACCAGCAAAAAAGCACCTCCTTTTAAATGGACTTCTGAAGCAAATGATGCATTCAATTCAATTAAACGAGCTTTAGTTTCTACTCCAATTTTAACTTGTCCTGACTTTTCAAAACCTTTTGCTGTTCATTGTGATGCATCAGCATACGGGTTGGGAGCAATGCTTACACAAGAATTTGATGGCATAGAAAAACCTATTGCTTACATGAGTAAATCCCTTACTCAAACTCAAAGGAATTATTCAATTACTGAACGTGAATTATTAAGTGTCATAACTGCTCTAGAACATTGGCGTTGTTATGTGGATAACGGCCAGAAATTTACTATCTACACAGATCATTCTGCCCTTCAATGGTTTTTACATCTCGATAATCCCACAGGTCGATTAGCCAGATGGAGTATTCGTTTATCCATGTTTAATTTTGATATAAAACATAAAAAAGGTAAAGAACATCTTGTACCAGATACCCTATCTCGTATTAAACCCATTAACGCCATTAATATTAATATGTCCAATTCCAATGATGATTGGTATAATACCATCTTATCAAAATGCAAAACTAATCCATCTTCTACCCTTGATTATTCTATTAAAAATAATAACTTATATAAATATACACGATCTAATACTCCATATCATTCTGAATTTTCTTGGAAATTAGTTGTTCCTTTGGAACTACGAGATTCCGTCATTACGGAAAACCATTCTACACTTACAACAGCTCATTTCGGTACTTTTAAAACATATCACCGCATTAAAAATAGCTACTTTTGGCCTGGCATGTATAAAGACATAGCAACATATATATCCAAATGTGAAACTTGCCTTGCGTACAAACATCAAAACCAGCATACAATTGGTTTGATGGGTAAACCTAAACATTGTTCACGTCCTTTTCAATGTTTATCAATTGATTTAATTGGACCATTACCATTATCTCGCAAACTTAATAGATTTATTTTAGTAGCAACTTGTTGTTTTTCCAAATATTGTTTATTATATCCGATTAAACGTGCTACATCTTCAGTCATAAAACATATTCTTGAAAATCTAGTTTTTATGACATATGGTATTCCTGAAACAATTATTTTGGACAATGGCCCACAAATGATAAGCAATGAACTTACAGACTTATTTAAATTTTACAATATACCCAAGGTACACTATACTCCACGCTATTGCCCACAAGTAAATACAGTAGAACGCTACAATAAAACCATAATTACCGCAATCGCTTCATTTGTCGATGACGATCATAGAACATGGGATATTCACCTCAATAAAATTCAGTTTGCAATTAATTCTGCCGTAAATGAAACGACCCAATTCACGCCATCCTATCTAGTGTTTGGTCGTGAACTTGCCACATGCGGTTCCATTTACAACGCCGACACAACTGAAGATTCTATTCTAGCACCTAAAGATAAATATTCTGAGAACATTGGTTTACTTAGCCCAATATTTGCAGAAGTTCAAGCTCGTCTTTATAAATGTCACCAAACTAATGCTCATTATTATAATAAACAACACCAACAGTTAGAATTTAACCAAGGTGATATTATCTGGAAACGGAACTACCCCATTAGTTCATCAGATAAATATTTTTCGGCAAAATTAGCACCAAAATTTATTAAATGTAAAATATCAAACAAAGTTTCACCTCTTATTTATGATTTATCGGACATGTCCAATAAACCTTTAGGTCGTTGGCATGTCAAAGACATTAAACCCATTCCTAAGTTAAGGTAATTACCCTACTCTTTAATTAGAAATTTTATTTGTTTTAACTACTTTAATTTGTTATTTATTATTACTTTAAGTGACGTGCACACTTAGTCTTATGATTTATATAGGTACTGTTTTTATATACACCTCCATCCCTTCGGCTGATCCATCAACTACTTTATCAATACATAATTTTGTACATACATATAAGATAATTACATTTTTTAAATTTAATTACAATACTTAATCGTATAATTACGATTATTATAATAAGTTGCCTACTGCAACATATTTAATTTTAAACTATAATATTACTTATTTATCTAAATACTTACGCGTAAGTTAGTAATACTTACTTAATATAGTACTTTAACAAGTACCTACTTACTTATTAGTCTCTAACGAGATTAAAGTCTTATTTTCTAGCCATTTGTTAAGACTACTAAATTTTGAAGACACTTTACACAAACATTTACACATGACATTCATCACACACATAAACACTAAACATGATCACCAAAAGCCAGCGGGTTGTGACTGGCATATTTAAATAAGCCTGCACTAATCTGGGTTGGTTTCATGAGAAACATCTTCTATTATAAAAGATTTCTCTACGTAACTGATGCCTTAATTCTAAAACTTATGGAATTAAGACTTTGTTAGATACGACGGATGTTAGTATTTGTATGGAACCGAAACCAACCTAGTGTAAATTTCTCACTGTAAAAACCATTCATACACTCAAAATTCTATCATGCACTTTCATTAAATTAGTTAATATGTTTTTATTTGATCTGTATTTACTATTATAAGGGACTTGTTTGTCTTGTTCTTCTAACTAAAAAAAAATCCTTAGAGATTTTTTTGCCCCGGCCGCCCCGGTATTGTAACGATGTCGATTCGTACCAGTCATTATGGATGGTTAAATACTCTATGATGACTGGAAACTCCATCTAGTTCTACATACTGGCCATTAATTTTATCGAATCCTATCCTGTTCTTTCAATTCAAATTCAAAATCTTCGTTTTCACGTGTCCTGTTCATCATTTTTGATTCAGTTCTACTAAAATCACCAAGCCGTACAGAGCTCTCGGAGCATTACCAGTTTTTATATCGGTTTGAGTTTAATTATAGTTTTAAATAAGTGGAACCCTTGACCCTTGGAAAGGGTTCCTATGCTTCCTAATCTTCCTATTCTTCCTATACGTTTCTTTATTACTACCTTTACAATAAAAGTCAAGTCCCTATAAACATCATCTTTTTATTCATCTATTATCTACAAATTAAATACTGGGCGGTGACTTCCGACGTTCCGGCTAGTCTACCGCTGGCCGACGAGGACGTCCCGTCACAAATATATCTACTTATTTATATTATCTGTGTTATTACATATTAAACTTGTAGTTAAGAGAGTTGTAAGAGGAACTCTACCGCAAGTTTACTAATATACCTACTCGTAGATAGAAACGTCAGCCTGTACGAGATTAGAATGGCTCTCAAGCAGCTTAAAAACAACAAGGCGGCGGGCGATGACGGAATCACAACAGAGCTTCTGAGAGCGGGCGGTAAGCCGATACTTAAGGTCCTCCAGAAGCTTTTCAACTCAGTCATCCTTGAGGGCAAAACGCCAAAGGCATGGGGCAGAAGCGATGTGATGCTGTTTTTCAAGAAGGGTGATAAAACTCTCTTGAAGAACTATAGACCCATCTCGCTTCTGAGCCATATCTATAAGTTGTTTTCGAGAGTCATTACGAATCGTCTCGCTCGCAGGTTCGACGACTTCCAACCTCCCGAACAAGCCGGGTTCCGGAAAGGCTACAGTACCATAGACCACATTCATACGCTGCGGCAAGTTATACAGAAGACCGAAGAGTATAATTTGCCACTTTGCTTGGCGTTCGTGGACTATGAGAAAGCCTTTGATTCGATTGAGACTTGGGCGGTGCTGCAGTCTCTCCAGAGGTGCCAAATAGACTACAGGTACATCGAGGTGCTGAGGTACTTATACCAAAACGCCACCATGTCGGTCCGATTACAGAACCAGAGCTCTAATCCTATCCAACTACAGCGAGGTGTGAGACAGGGAGATGTCATCTCTCCCAAACTGTTCACAGCTGCGTTGGAGGATATTTTTAAGCTGCTGGATTGGAAAGGATGCGGCATCAACATTAATGGCGAGTACCTAACGCACCTACGGTTTGCTGATGATGTAGTTCTTATGGCTGAGACCTTGGAAGACCTGAACACAATGCTCGAAGATCTCGGTAATGCTTCGCAAAGAGTGGGTCTTAAGATGAACATGGACAAGACGAAAATCATGTTCAATGCCCATGTTGCACCCGTTCCAGTTAATGTTGGGAACATTACACTCGAAGTTGTTGACCACTATGTTTACCTAGGACAGACGGTCCAGTTAGGTAAGTCCAACTTTGAGAAAGAGATCTCTCGTCGAATCCAGCTCGGATGGGCAGCGTTTGGGAAGCTCCGGCATATATTCGCGTCCGAAATACCTCAATGTCTCAAGACGAAAGTCTTTGACCAGTGTGTGTTGCCAGTAATGACCTATGGAAGTGAGACGTGGTCTTTTACTATGGGTCTCATAAGAAGGCTCAAAGTCACCCAGCGAGCAATGGAGAGAGCGATGCTTGGTATTTCCCTGCTCGATCGAATCAGAAATGATGAGATCCGCAGGAGAACTAAAACAACCGACATAGCTCGAAGGATTGCATCATTGAAGTGGCAGTGGGCGGGACACATAGCGCGGAGAACCGATGGCCGTTGGGGCGGAAAGGTTCTCGAATGGCGACCGCGTACCGGACGACGTTCCGTGGGCAGGCCCCCTACAAGGTGGACCGACGATCTGGTCAAGGTCGCGGGAAGCCGCTGGATGCGGGCAGCGCAGGACCGATCGTTGTGGAGATCCTTGGGGGAGGCCTATGCCCAGCAGTGGGCGTCGTTCGGCTGACATGATGAGATAGAAAAAAGTTTAGCTCTAACTTTTCACATGGAAATCGGAAAATCTTACTGTAGCTACCTAAATAGGTATTTTGGTCCAGCAAAATTACCGTGTATAGCTCAAATTGGTAAAGTTACCAATTTGACCTATACACGGTAATTTTTATCACCCCGGATAATTTCAGGGATTATTCTACTCATTTATTATGGGACCAAAATTGAAATCGCGATAAAAAAGATCAGCTGTTCCATACAATTTGATTAAATATTTTTGCACTTTTGTATGAAACATCTGATTTTCTTTATTCGGGATTTCAGTTTTGGTCTCATAATAAAAGTTGTTTGTTTTCATGAATAGAATAATCCCTTGAAATTATCCAAGAAAAAAATTGCCGTGTATATTATTAATCATTTTTTTTTATTTTATAGACTTGAAGAGACAGCGGACCGCGTTGTAGTAATATTTTTTTATTTATTAAGCATCATTTTATATGATCTGAGCGAAATACAATACTTACTGTTTTTTCTGGCAATTAAATGTAAAAACAAAGTCCACGCGGATGAAGCTAAGGGTGAGCTAGGCCAACATATAAAACCAAGACAGTATAGTCAACTATACAATAGAACCTTATACAAAAAAGTCATATGTTTGCCTGGCTGGACTGGCTGACCTCGCCTCTCGGCATTGCATACAAATGCACACAACGAAGGCACTGAAACAAACGCCGATGTAAACTAACTCGGTGTGGTACAAGTGAAAAGAGACTAGCTGACTGTTTCTGACTATGACTAACGAAATGCTTGTTACTTTATTACACGACGGCCCAAAAAAGGAGTGTATTGTGTTTAGGGTAAATTAGTATGTATGTGAGTTTTAACTATACTGGAAAACGTTAGTTGGTTTTAAAATTTCTCTAACAACTCTTCTCACATCTTATGGCGCGGCTACACTTTTCTCGTTGCGTTTGCGTTTGCGTTTCCGTAAATCTATACTAATACATTGAGTTACAATAACTCAATGTACTTACCAATATTATAATTAATGTGAAAGTGTGTCCGTGTGTTTGCCCGCATTTCACGCAAAACAGGGCAATGGATGGACGTTATTTTTGGTATGGGAATAGTTTTGGAGCAGGAAGATGACATAGGCTACTTTTATCCCGGAACCATATCACATATCCGCGGAATAACATCGTGTAGTCCAGGCGGGTGAAGCCGCAGGCGGAAGGCAAGTATTCGCCAAATATTTGCCCTCTCACTGCGAATATCGTGGCGATAGCGCAGGGGCGGTAGCATAGGCGAATGTGAGGTCGACCACATGAGACACGACCTTCCTTATCACTTCACTCGACACTTTACTTCTGATTCGACGATAGTGTACTAAATGGTTACTGTAGCCGCGACATTACGAAAAAAACAGCCCATGCTGAGTTTCTTGTCGGTTATTCTCGTTACAGTTTGCGTACCAATATGCATGTTTCTTTGAAATCGCAAGTGCTTGTGACTTGCAGACTGAATAAATGAAATTGAACTTGATTGAACTATAATTTTCAAAGAATTTCTCGTTTTTCATAATGAGCTATTTTACTATTGTTTTTTTCACCCGTTCAAAGGGACCTACAAATCTATAAAACTGAAAAATCTATTGTGTTCGCTCTTCCAACATTTCTGGCACGTGTATTTAGCGAGATAATAACAGAGAAGTTTTCAATGAAAAAAAACTGATGTTGAAGAATAAATGTGAAAATGATGTGGAAAGCCTACTTTATAAATATTATTATTTATTTTTCTTTCTTTCTAAAATTTTTTTTTGTAAGTGAACGTTGTTATTCTCATATTATTATTTCAACTTTTCCACTTCAAATAAAGTAGTAAGTATGTAAGTAAAATAATTACTATCTGACGCTTCTGCTTATAAATTATGACAGCTTGCTGGTGTCATTATTAATGAGGGACACATAACACATGCTTTTTATAATTAAACTTATCATCTGCTAATTGCTCTCCTAATGAATATTATTATTATTATAGCAATCGATAAATCAGTTGGATTTTACATTTAATTATGTTAATAAAATACTAGCTGATCAGGCGAACTTAGTACCGCCTTATCGACAGCACGCCACCTACCGGGTCCAATTGTAAATCTAAACCATTCTCGAATCCACATGAAGACACACAAAAAATTTCATTAAAATCGGTCCAGCCTTTTAGAAGGAGTTAAGTTACATGCACAGAAGAATTATTTACATAATTTTACCTTTTTCAGTGACTACCTACACCTATGTTCCTACAAACGCTTTCATAGTACCTAACTACCTACTTTAATACAGGGTGGAGTTATTTCATTTCACCTAGAGGCAAAGCACTCGAAATTATGAGGTTAGCAAATTTCACTCAAAGGAATAATCACTTTATTTTTTAAATTAAACATTACTGCGTTCAAAGACTTTTAAAAATAAGTTGGCCTCACCCAGGCATCGAAGCGGCTAAAATTCAAAAAACAACAGCTAACTCTTCTGAATTAATATATCTCTTAGCAACATGATGAATTAAATGAAAGAAAAACAATGAAATATCATGGATTCGATGTCGAGACGAGTGGATATAAATTAAATAAAAAATTCATACAATCACGCCAATTATCTAGCTCATTTATTTAAGTAGTTTTCATTAAGAAACTGTGTTATGGAAACTATGTAGAAAACGAATAAATGTCCTACTAATATTATAATGAGAAAGTTTAGAATTTAGATGTACAGTCGGGGTCGGTGTGAACGGTGAGACAACAGCCACACGAAAATAAGTAAGAACTGGTTCACCGAATTTGTCCCTGGCTGTACCTATGGATTTTTGAATGTTTGTTGCTCAATCACGCCAAAACGTCTAAACGGATGTAGCTGAAATTTGGGACACAGATACTTTGTAGCCTGGAGAGGAACATAGGTAGGTACTTTTTATCTCACAAAAACATCACAACCTGCGGGATAACGTCGTGTAGTCCACGCGGGCAAAGTCGCGGGCGGAAGACTAGTTTAATTATAAATGCTCATTATATAACCTTTTCATGTGTTCTAGTACTTGCCTCAATGGACAAGTGGGCTTTAATAATTTCAAAAGATACTGAAATATGCATATCCGCATATACTGAAAAGGACACGAGTAACTAGCACAATCAGATAACAATAACATTGTTTACGTAAAGAATCACCATTTGTCAGAGGCGTATTTACCAAACCTATTTAGCGTCTCACACAGTAGAGTTGTTTGCGGCCGATATTTACAGTATGTTTAGTGAACCACTGTTCTTTGGAATATTTCCATCGAATATACGGTATGACTATTGTATTTTATAAAATAAAAAAACTAGCGCAAACGGCGACTTCTTCAGCATGGACTCTGAGGCACTGAGCCTCCACTGATGCGGAAAGAAAAGATCGAAATCAAATTTATTGCACTTGTTGAATTTCCATCGCTGAAAGAGGCAGATGTAAGACTGCCTTTCCACCATGTGCTATGTGCTATGCGACGCGACGTTGCTAAGCTAACTATCGTTTGATATCACCAATCACATTCATTGTTCACTCACATTCACAAAGCACAGCATCCACAAAATGTCAAAGGTCACATAGTTTTCTCGCATCATTACTACAAAGCAAATTAAAAAACCAGCTTAAGTTTACCTCCCAGATATGAGCTATGCTTGGTTGGTTGTTACCTATAGAAGTCCACCAATCATACGAGTAGGTACGTGCATTGATGTGCACTGTACTGAATATCGCTTATGGATTTTTTTATTTTATTTTATGGGCTTGCTCTTGGCTTCACACTGAACCTTAGAGTTGAGAAGAAGCCTAAGATGGAGCGAGCTTAGGAGAAGCAGCCTATTCACTTTAGCTTTAAAAATTATAGGGTGGTAGTCATTCGGGAAAACAGACGCAGGGAGGGTATTTTTTTTTGTTTTATGGGTTTGCTCTTGGCTTCACACTGAACCTTAGGGTTGAGAAGAAGCCTAAGATGGAGCGAGTTTAGGAGAAGCAGCCTATTTACTTTATCTTTAAAAATTATAGGGTTGTAGTCATTCGGGAAAACAGACGCAGGCAGGGTATTCCATTCCTTAGCGGTGCGCATCACAAAGGAAGAAGAAAAGCGCTTGATACGCATAAAACCGAAAACTCGGACTGGCCCGCTAGCTTATCCGGACTTTTAAGTATCAAGGCCGGAAATAAAAAAAACCAAGGATTTCATCCTTAATTCTAAAATAAAAGCCATAAATCTCTTAAGCCAGTGGACGCGACTCGCACTCGTTGACTCTTGATTTGGCCAAAGGGGTAAAAACCGGACAAAAACCAGACAGGCCGGCCGGACACACCGTCTCATTTGGCCGGACAAGCATCCAAAAAACATGACCCTGTCCGGCTGTATCCGGACGCCTGGCAACCCTAGAATCAACCAAGCTATGATTTTAACGTGGCTAGAAGCTGGATGCGCATGGATGCGTTTATATTATTTTGTACATTTGTTTGGTGTAGGGCTTGTTTCTTGTTAGCTACTACCGTCTTATCTTAGTCTGTCGCTACGCTATAGAAATAATGTTAAAGCGATGATTCCCGACCGAAATAGGCACGCTAACGCTTGCTCGGCCGCGCGCGATACACTTCACGCGGACGCAGCGGCAGCCGGCAGTGAACTGTGAACTCGCGAGCGCCCCGCGAATCGAAAATCACTTAAAATACAATTAAAAATTAAATAAAAATAAATTTAAACTTTTGACGGCCGGAATCCCTCGGCTATTCAAAGACAATTATTTTCGTATATTTTTCATTAACTAAAACCAAGTATACTGCAAGTAATGGGATATTTGGGTTACGATTAGACGGATGTTTGGGATTTTATTTGACACAGTTAAATATTACCATTTGAAAAAAACGACCGAAAGCACTAGATAAATAACTGTAAAACAACATATATTTTTTCCAAATTAAAAAAAAAAATGTTGAGTACTTGTGGTTTGCGAGTAATCCGTAATTTAAAATACCCTATTTTCGGGAATCGGTGCCTTAACAGCATGTTTGTGTTGCGGCAGTTAGAGTTTAGATACCCAGTTCCGCAATGGTTGAGGATTCCGGAAGTGGTGCCTATCCACCTTCAGCTTTATCATCACTTAACAGGTGTGACCGCGTGATAAAGCTAAGCGTTACCGGGTTGAAGATAACAAATAAGATCACTCACATAGCTGCATAATATGACATCTCTGATGGAAGAGTGTCCTTATAATAAGGCTTGTTACTCATAACAGGAGTTCCGGCGAGTTTGTTGGAGGAATTACCTTCAATATTCAACTTTGTTACGGGTTTTTCATACCGACGGATTACCTTAGACTTCGGTGAGGGATAAACAGGATAGGATGACTATGATATTTAAAAAATAGGATTTAAAAAAACATTGAACAGACACAATATTTAGACACTATTTAGACACTATATTTAGACAAACTAAATTGGCTCCCGATTCGCCGGCGCAGGGACTTACTTACACACTCTCAAACTTCTATATTTCATTCTTTTCCTACCTTCTACCCCACCATATCTTAAAAAATGCTTTTCTTTTCGATCTTCATCCTCATCTTCACAGTGTACTCTGCGTTCTGCTTCTAACCTTTCCCTAGAAACTCCTTGTCACTCTTCCGATTTCCTTTCCTACTCCTTTTCTGTGCATGCTGTTCGATTGTGGAATGCGCTACCGGAAGGTATCAGAAAGGCTCAAACTCTTAGATCCTTTGACGTTCAGGTTAGAAGTCATTTCCTTTCTGTATCTCCGAATTTATAGTTATCATATTTATTTATTTTTGTTCTCTTTCTATCTGTATTCATATATCTTATGTACTTTCTCCTTATTCTTTTCTTTTTGCACCAATTCCCCTTTTATATTTTTTATTTTATTTTTCTCTTTCACCCAAGGTTGCCTGGTAGAGATTGCTATATAGCAATAAGGCCGCCTTTTGTGTGTTTACTTTTGTTTGTGATTTCTCTGTAATTTGTCCTTTTTATGTGCAATAAAGTCTTTTATTTTTTTTATTTTTTTTGCGAAATAAAACATAGGTACTTGAAGCGCCGCGCGGTTTAGCTGGATTCCCTTTTAAAGCAAAATCGAACCTAAAAAATTTAAAGAATCAATAGGTAAGTGCTAAGCCGTGTTCCATCAAATTATATGTAATTTACTTAACGATATTTAATTATTTGTACTTTGACAATTATTTGCCAAGAAGGTCTTGGAATTTCTACATGAAACTCAAATTGTGGACACCCTAGTATTATTTTATTTTGGGAAACCTTACAAGATTTATTACTTTTAGAAGGCTCTCTCACCGTATTGCTTTATTTAGTTAAGCTATACCGTATCGTATAAGTACACGCTGTCATTACATATTAAGTTATACTTATTCAAACGAGAATTATTTTGTATTTTTGAAAACGAAGTACTTACTTACCTGTATTATACCCGGGTATTATGTATTTACCCCTTTGAGTATTCAAAACTTATTACCTCAATGTTAAAAACCATCTAAATGACTAAAAGTTATATAATCTAACTAGCGGCCGTGGCCGGCTAGTTCTCGTGGGAGTGTATCCATGTGTTATTCCAGCCTTCCGCATTTATACCTAATATTAGTAGGATTATTTTATATAAGTAAGTATCAACTTTGCTAGTTGGGAAACCTGGAAGCCTTAATGTTTCCTACAAAACAATTTCCCCATTCAAAGCTTGTAAGTAATAACTTAACTACCCTTAACTGTAAATGTTATTGTACAAGTTACAATTTCCCCTGTTGACCTAATTCCAGGTACACTGGCAGCTTAATGACATAATAACAACGGCATTAGGCTTGTGTTATGGCCACATAAACATTAAACCACGATGTTAAAAATTACGGTTTGGCGCTGTTTGTTATTGAAGTAATTTTTTGGTGGCACTTTATTAGTTATTGGTATAGTTCACTGTCACTGGTTGTTAACTGGCTATTTGTCTATCAGAAAGTTGCGTGTTCAAATCACGTCTGGGTCACCACTTTAGGGTTTTAATAAGTATGTCTTTCTTGGTGTCACTTTCTTAGTTATATAGTTCACTTGGTTTTTAATACCGTTAATACAAACAAATGTAACTATATAATACTTATTACAAAAAAGAAACCCAAAACGTTTTTTGTATTGCTCTGTATTAGAAAACAAGAAACTTGTAAAAAATATCTAAGTATGATTCTCAAATTCTCTAATTATGTTTTTTCAAAAACCAACTAGACTTGACTTCTCTCCGGAGACGTGGGGAACCCGTTCAATAAAAAATTGTAAGTTAAACGTATCCACCACCTCAACAGAGACGTTTAAAATAACCTCTATCGCGCGGTCACATGTTGTCCCCCGTGGCCTGAACGGAGCATGAAAAAGTTAAAACATTCCATGGCGTTCAACGTGTTAAACTGTCTATTTGTCTACCGACAGGCACGCGTGTACTACGACTCGTTTATGCAGCTACGATATTTTGCTACGCTGCTACGGCTACGAATATTTTTGCTGACCATAAACTGTGTCGCTACAGGCACCAATTAGGAATGCGCTACCTGCGCCACGCCCCTCCTAGGGTAACAGGTAACCCATCCAGGTAACAGCTGTTTTCAGGCAGTGTTTAGTCGGTAACAGTCCGACATAACCATTACAGCCGGCTGTAATGGTATCCATGAGGATTCACTGCCTCCTTCCCCCGTAGTCCGGAAGGTTGCCGGATGAGCGACTGTTTCAATAGGAAACGGTCGGTCGTTCGACGCAAAAAAAAAAAAAAAAAAGAATGCGCTCCTCGGAAAAAATATGGACTAATAAAATAAAACTATAGGACGGTTAGAGTTGTTACAAATCTGGTAATAAGATATATATTTCTTCATACCTTTATCTAGATTCGTATAGTTTCAGAAACACGATTTTATGATTTTGCCTTGACACTTTTTATTTTCGAAAAGACCTCTAAAAATACGAAATTTCAAGATTATTCTTAAATGGGGTTACATATACGATTGAAAATTGGTTTAACTAGTGGACACAATAATATTAAGGATCGTGTAGAAGCATTTTTAAAATATCACTAAGTATAGTTTTTTAATACGAAGTGATTTTGTGTTGTTTTTAATTTGTTGATATTTATTGATATTTATTGATAAAAAATACATGTTGGTTTACAGAGTTTTAATAATTTCTTCGAGTGTCTATTTGTCTACCGACAGGCACGCGTGTACATACGACTCGTTTATGCAGCTAGGATATTTTGCTACGCTCGCTGCTACGGCTACGAATATTTTTGCCGACCATAAACTGTGTCGCTACAGTACAGGCACCAATGGGGAGGAAAACTAACTTTTTATCACGACAGAGGGCGTACCGCGTATGTGATATTGGAGAGCTGTTTTGTTGATTGGTTGTTTGTTATATTGTGACCAAAGATATTATGGTATAACAAGATTGTGCACTATGAAAATAAAAGCAATGTCAATTCGATTCTATGCAGTTACAATAAGGTTTATTTTCGTATGACATTACGATAAACGAAAAACGAGCCGAGCGAGAGGCTCCTAAATAGAATTGCATCCCTGTCTACTGGGCTGCCACCATGAAATATTTTTGGTTGTAGTAGAACTTAATTCAAATTCATATTTCCTGTTCTCGAGAATTTTCAAAATATTAATTTATTAAAAGGAATGTTAAGCTGATAATAATAAAGTCCATATCATTTGTATTATTTAAAACCTTGAAAAACTACTTGTTTAATGTAAGAGTCGGTGTTATGGTAGTTTTAATTATAATAAATTTGCAACACTTTGCGTCTGGACAATTTTAATAAAAATAAAAACATCATCAATATGGCGACGGTAAATTAATTTATGTGTGTAAAGTTAAGTGTGTGGATCTTAATTATCATTTTAAAATTACGTTTAAATCAATAAAAATGGTTCTCACTTGATGTGTGAAAGGATGCAAAAGCGCATCATATAAACGTAGCGGTGTATCTTTTCATAGGTTAGTATTTAGCCAAAGTTTTATTCTTGCGTATAGTAGGGTGTCCATTTCGTTTGTAATCTATAGACTAGAATTTACTTTCTTACTTAACCCAAAAATTAATTTTCATTGTTTCAGATTTCCTAAAGATGAAGAAATTAAAAAAGGTTGGCTTAACGTCATACCTGAAAAATTACACAATACTCAGCAGAAGAAGAAAAAGAAGAAGAACTTTATCAGAAAATAGGCATGAAACAGAACTTATTAAATGTATTATATTATAAAATCTGTATTTTAATTTAAGGGTAAAAAAGTAGGTACGCAAAAAAACGAATCTTTAAAATTAATTGAACACAAAGCCTCCATGCGTCAAAAGATCCGCAAGACAATTTTGTTTAGCAATGTATAGTCTAACTAACAAACAGATTTTTATTACTGTACGTGTACTTTTTATTTCTATCCATTTTAGCAAAATACGCCTATCAGAAATACAGACATACATTTCATATAAGTACATACAGGTCAAACTGACAACCTCCTTTTTTGAAGTCGGTTCAAAAGTAAGTATGCTTATAAAGCATATGTGTATGTGTCGATTGTCACATTATTGCCTCATAAGTGATGCAAAGTACCCTCTATACTTTGCCTCGCGGAGTCCTCATCTTAACTAATATTATAAATAGAAAGTGAGTTCGGATGTTTAAATGTATGTTTGTTTTAGCTACAAGAGCTCCCTAGGAAGCGTGGTGTTCGAATCCTACGTGAGCCAAGTCTGGTTAACTATAAATTGTCCTTGAAAAAACCAAATCGTGTAGTCACGTCTCTCTCATTAGAGAGGGATGCACACCATAATAGGGCTATCTCGCTCGGCTCGGCTGTAACTCATGAGTGCGCAATCTTGTTATATTATAATATCTTTGATTGTGACATAACGTCACAACAACAACAGCAACATCATAACAACTAATCATAACAGCAGGGCCGGATTTAAGCACAGGCTACATAGGCTGCAGCCTAGGGGCCCGCACCACAAGGGGGCCCGCGCCACATTTCTAAATATCAATTTATAGTTTATAATATAACAAAGTTAAGGCGTTTGTGCACTACACTGAATTTTACCGATCCGGAAAAAAACGGATGCTTGTATTTTAATAATAAATTATTATAAATAAATTCTTACTATTATAAATGGGTCCGGATCGTTAAAATTCAGTGTAGTGCACAAACGCACTTTTAGCACTGCGTGACCTAAGCCCGCACTTAGGTAACGCTTATCCGTGACCTAGGTGGCTCTTTATTAGATTGCATTGCATTACAGTAACATTCAGCAGAAAGATCATTCTCTAAACTGAAACTGATAAAAACCACCTTCGGAGTACTTCGGACGTCCATGACGGAAGACAAGGCTTTAATAAGGATCGAAAATTACGTTTTGAGGCAAATTAACCATAAGCTAATATTACACGGCAAAGATGGGCGATTGTTACTGATTCCAAAAATCGAACGGTTTGATACTACTAATGTTAACAATCGAATACCAAAACAATCGATCGCTAGTTCGCAAATTCGAATGAAACCGCTAGTTCATTCATTCATTTTGCCATACAAAATTGGTCTTTGTTTCTTGTATAATAAAGTCTACTTTTAATTGATATTCGAAGTAACTATCGAATGGTCTGGTTCTGTCTAGCCAACGTTTCGACGCTACTCCTAACGACTCCGTAGCTTAGTAGTTTATAAACTAGTAGTAATGAAATTCGAATCGAAAGGAATGAGACGACGCTATACATTCTTATTTGCTTCTCGCTTTTTTTCAAATTCGAATGATTTGTAAGGTTATTCGAATAATTCGAATGACTTCAACAATCGAATAATTCGAATAATATCATTCACAATCGCCCATCTTTATTACACGGTTCAATTTCGGTTACATATTGCTTTTAATTCCATTGCTGCAATGACATTGAACGTCTCAACAACAGGATTGAAAGTTAAGATCTATGAAATGCTCTTAATGAAAGTGCTGTCAATTTGATTGAACCTCCGTCTAAAATTTGTCGCGGAAATGCATTTAAGATGAAAAATCTTATAAAATGTACCTACATAATAGCAGTCTTTTGTATAAAGTCGGTTCTGTCGGTAAGGTGGGTTCATGTAAACCTAACATGCTCGTCGCTTCGCTTCACTCTTAGCACCAACCCCTCTTTTTTTGCTGAGATAGACGTTTTTAACGTAAAAATACGTAATTTACAGAAACTTATTCTCGCGTCGTTGTATTTGTTTCCGCGCTTTAAAACTTCGGATTTAAGTAGTTATGTTCTTCGGATTTAAATAGGTAATGAGTTCATTACATAAAAAAATCATATTTTTTATGTTATGACCCTTAATACTTAATGTCAACAAATTGAAAGAAGAGCCTAAGATTATCCCAACTTCATTATATTTTGTAATAAATAATTAATCTTTTAACAGTCTTATTGACCGACTTACATAATAAAAGGAAAAAAAGAACAACACTCGATTCGACTGTACTATTTGTTATTTTTATATGATACTAGCTTTCCGCCCGCGGCTTCGCCCGCGTGGACTACACGATCTTATCCCGCGGGAATGTGATCTTTTTCCAGGATAAAAAGTAGCCTATGTTCCTCTACAGGCTACAGAGTATCTGTGTCCCAAATTTCAGCTAAATCCGTTCAGCCGTTTTGGCGAGATTGAGTAACAAACATCCAAACATCTAAGCATCCAAACATCTAAACTTTCACATTAATTTATTAGTAGGATGATATTATGTCTCGCCCAATTGTATAGACGGGGGGCCCGCACCACAGACTGAGCCTAGGGGTCGATAGTTCTTAAATCCGGCCCTGCATAACAGCTGTCAAAATCGATGAAATTTTTGACCAATCATCGACCAAAGAGTACTTACATTATTATCCCACAGATTAGGTAGCTAAAGTGGATTCCAATCTCACAAACGCCATCTACAAAAAATCTTGCCTGTTTCTCCCAATTAGGAATGGTGAGCACCTATGATGTTCTTTTGCATCAAAATCGATTTTGTAAGTAAGATGTCCTTCCTTACAGTACCTACCCCGAGTGTAGGTACTATCGCATTTGCGAAGAATTCTTTTCTAGATTTTATTTGACTTAGGTATTTGTAGAACATACAGTCGAACGTATAACCTCCTTTTTTTGAAGTTGGTTAAAAATTTTACTCAAACGTGATAGTAGATATGTGTATTTATTTACTTACTTACATAGCCCTCTGAGGCGGGATTTTGGTATGTAAGGACATTCCGCCGTCATCACTACGAATTTACTTTCCATCGTTTCGAATTCGAAGTCTTAAGGAAATGCATATGTGAGAAAAAACAGCACTTTATTTATAATTTAAAGGATAGGATTTTATCCGCCTCTGTGGTCTAGTGGTTCATAGTTTCATACCACCGATTTCATACCCAGAGGTCCCGGGTTCGATTCCCAGTGGGGGTACATATTGTATTCGGTTTGGTTGGTGGTAGGACTTGTTCTTAGTCCGCCTGGCTAGCTACCACCATCTTATCTAAGTCTGACGCCATAACAATGATGTTTTCAGCATTATTGTGTTCCGGCAGTTAGAGATAAGATAGCCAGTTCCTCAGTTATTGAGGATTCCGGGAGTAGTGCGCTTCCACCTTCAGCCTTATCACCACTTATCATCAGGTGTGATGAAGGCTAAGTGCTACCCCGTTATGAATAAATAAAAAAAATAGTGAATTAGTGAGTGAAAACCCTTTAACGCCTGGGCCGCCGAACGGGCCAAACTGAAACGCTACCCTATTCTTTTAGAAATAAGGCAGCAATTACTATATATTATTTTATTATTATATTCGCCTGGACCATTAGGGCCGGTCAGGCTTCCTAGGGAGACATAATGTGTTTATGATCTGTGCGTTCATAAAAATTAAAACGTAAATTAAAGTCTAGTAGGTAGGTATACAACATACCTACAACCACAGAACCACATATTGTTCAAGATAAATGACGATCTGTAAACTGTATCCCTAGTGTAAGTTTTTATGTCAAAAAACGCAAACTATCGTGAGTGCGTATTTATGTCAATTTGTATGAATTGATGACATAAATACGTACTCGCGATAGTTTGCGTTTGCTTGACATAAAAACTTACACTAGGGGTACTGAGCCTAACCACTGTTAGTCGGTTCTCTAAAATTAACTCACTATCCTTTAAATTATAAATAAAGTGTGGTTGTATGAAGGGTACAACGGTACAACCACAGAACACGGAACTTTCCATGTTCTGTGGGTACAACATACAACCACAGACAGAACCACTTAATGTTCAAGATAAATGACGAATTGTCTTTTAAATCATATCTGTTATTTTTCCTCTTATTAAGAGGAAAATAACAGATACGTACTTTGATAAAAGATAAATTTTGATTGATTTGACGATTCTGCTTATAAAGGTAAATTAACTTCAATTTAATTCAACTCAATTTATTTAATAGTGTACTTACATACAATACTGGCTTACAGTGTTGTCCCAAAGCGCCAGTATGTCAAAAATATAAATACATGTCTAAATATAAAGAGATGAACTTGAATGTCGCTTATTTTTTTTTTAGTAGGTAGTAAGTATTAGCCTTCCGCCAGCGGCTTCGCCCGCGTGTACTACAAGATATTATCCCGCGGGAATGTGATATTTTTCCAGGACAAAATGCCTATATGCAATTTTCCTATGTCACTCTCCAGCTCTAAACTATCCCCATACCAAAAAATTACGTCGATCCGTTGCTCCTTTTTGACTTGAAAGACAGACAAATAAACAAGGCCCTTTCACATTTATTATATTACTAGCGTTCCGCCCGCGGCTTTGCCCGCGTGGACTACACGACGATATCCCGCGGTAATGTGATATTTTTCCGGGATAAAAAGTAGCCTATATGTTCCTTTCCAGGCTACAAAGTATCTGTGTCCTAAATTTCAGCTAAATCCGTTCAGCTCTTTTGGCGTGATTGAGTAACAAACATACAAACATCCAAACATCTAAACTTACACATTTATAATATTAGTAGGAATAAGTAGCACAGAATATACAGGGCTTCCCAAAACTATGCCACATGGACGGAAAGTACCTTAAATACTGAAGATATAAAATTTTACTGAAAGAAGACTTCATTTTTATTTTAAAAAGAAAAGGAACTGCATTTACAGAATTTTGAATAATCACTTGTCTGAACTGGGAATCGAACCCGCTGAATGTAAAAAAAATATTTCTCTACTATAATAGTACGAAGTACTTAGTATGTAATAGTATTATGTAGTATGGATTAAGTATATATTTTTCGCCTACATAAATCGATTATCATAACAAACTCTTCAGTCATCTGTTACTAATATCAAATTAATTCTATACCGTATCACAGAATAATATGACCGTGTCGTGTCCTAACGATACGGAGTGTTCCATACTTAACGAGCAATGAAAGCGTAGCAATAACATGATCAATGTTCACGGCAAATAAACTTACTCGCGACATTGCCTATAATTTTCGCGCAGGCGTTATGTCATCTCGAATTTTATTGCTGCTGCCAGAACAATATTGAAGATAATTGACCTATGAAAATAATAAGCGATTATTACTGTTGTGACGCATTTACTAATTGAGAGTTTCATGTTTTAACCAACTTTAAAAAAAGAAGGAGGTTATCCGAACTTTGATTTAAATTAGGGAAAAAAAAACAAACATCCATCCTCACATACTTTCGCATTTATAATTTTACTAACATACCTACAGTAGGATTTACTAGTATAAACGCAAATTTTCACGTATTTTATTGCCCAAGTTCCGGCCGGCACCTTTCCAGAAAAAGTTGTTTTTCTTTATCACACCAGCTGATGTTAAGTGGTGATAAGGCTTAAGGTGGGCGCGCAATACTCCCGGAATCCTAACCCACTGAAGAGCTGGCTGTCTCATCTCCAACTGCCGGAACACAACAATGCTGAAAACATCGTTGTTAAGGCGTCAGACCTAGATAAGATGGTGGTATGGACTTAGAACAAGCCCTACCACCGACCAAACCGAATACAATACAATATAATTGTACCCCCACTGGGAATCGAACCCGGGACCTCCGGGTCTGATACTGGAGGTAGGTACCACTACCACTAGACCACAGAAGCAGTGTTTTATCAAATACATAAAGATTCGTGTGTGTTCGGAATTCGGATGCAAGGTGATGGTAAAGTGAGCTCTAAATAATATAACGCTCCCTCTTTTATAGCAGACGGAAATAATAATTTCAACTCGACAAAATATTTTTTTGTTTTACTGCTGCATCCATAAAGTCTTCTAGGAAATCCTCTAATGACTCCTCGGGGCGGGATATTCTTCCAGAATCACCCCTGTATGTGAGACATTTATGTATAGTATATCTATCTAGAATCTAGATAGATATACTATACATACATTCTAGATAGATAGTGCAAAGTGCGCAAAACTATTAAAAATATGCGCATTTAACATGCACCTTACAACCTACTTAATCGTATTCTATTCATGTCATGCTAATAAATGTCTACAACTGTCAGTTTATCCCTTTATTTATCATTGACAGCTTAACAATCATTTAACAATGGCACCTGTCAGCCTTAGTGGCTATTAAGGTGATTGAACTCAGGAGTGGAACAAGTGATCCATTATTCCATTATGGCGGAAATACACGGTTCACTTTTGCCTTTCAATTTGGATGAAGCAACCAAGTTAAACAAATTAAACGTAAAAGTGAATCATTCAATTATTGACATTGAATGATTCACTTATACGTTGTTGTTGTTGTGCGCCTGTATTTATGCGCCTTTCAATTCAACCAAAGTGAATCAATTTGGTTGAACCGTGTAATGTAATACCTTTTAGCATTTTAGAGGAGCCCGTGGCGCAGTGGTTAGCGCTTGGCCTGCAATCGTCGAGTTGAGGTTCCTAATCGGAAAGCACGGTTCAATTGGTCCCAGCCCAGCAGAGCGAATGCAACGCAAAGCCCCCAGTACAGGTTGGCCGACCATGGTCGGCGACCATGACCAATACATCGTACATTGACACTTTTGAACGAATAAGTTTAAAAAGGTTCTTTCAAAAGTGTCAATGTACGATGTATTGGTCATGGTCGCCGACCATGGTCGGCCAACCTGTACTGGGGTTTTCTGACAGATAATTAAAAAAGAAAAAAGTTAGTTCCTAAAAACAGATGGCGTTCATCAGACGTGGTTTTGCTTTTTTTTAATTTGCTGGCAAGGAGTCTACGTTAAGACGGTCAATGTTAAAAAAACACTTGCAGAAGGAAAATAAACATTTACAGGACTGAAAAGGCTTATCTACAGGGATACTTTTGTAATTTTTTAGAGAAATATGCTGTGTTACTATGTGTTTGTGCTGTCGCCAACCGCCACGAGCTCGTTACATCAATATCGCTACGCGCGAAGAAAGCTACATTATATTGATTTTTCACAAAAATTTACTATCTCCAGCTTTTCCATGCTTCGGAAGGCACTTTAAGCCGTTGGTCTCGGCTGCATTTGCAGTCGCTAATACCCAGCAATCTTGGGCCCGCGTGGTGAGTTGCCCTGCCCATTATCCTTAACTACCCTTAAGGTGCATGTAGTCGTGAAACGATCATTTTTGAGGCCCTAAAACTCATAAATTAGTCTACTGATGAATCCAGAATTAATATATATTGAATATTGATATATAAACTTCAATCTGAGCATTTAAAAAAAACATAGTCTTTAAGATACTATTAAAAAAAAACATTGAAATGAAGCTGTTTTCAACTTGAAATACGCTACTGCTTCTAAACTACAAGTGATATTTTCACGTTTCTTTCAGGAAGAGATTGCTAACTTGTTTAACTTAAAACTGAGCATTTTTCGTTTTAAAATAATACATAGTTTTGACGAAACGTGTGTTTAAGCTGTTTTTGTGCGGGTAGCGGGCGGGAAAATTAGGCCACTTTTCTATGGCCAAGGTCGTTGGCGATACCACGGGCCTTAAGGAACGCCAGTGCCGAAGCAGTGGGAACTATAAATGGCTGATGATTACTTACCATGTGGTACCGTATATGCGTGCCCCCCGACCTCACTCCCTCGTTCAGCTGGATGGAGCTCACACTGCCAGCGTCATCGTCCATAAAACCAGTCTTCTTGTATCGAGCCATCTGTAACAAGTACACTTTATTGGCAACAAAAGTTCTTTGTCAAGCAAGCAACTAAGTATTTTGTCCTGCGATGGTAGGAACACACGGCGGCACATCAGACTATACATGTTGACCTTGAAACCGCCTTTACGCCCTACGTACCTAATAAAAGCTGTTATCGCAGTTCAACTGTTTAACCTAATGTATGACACCTCTAAATTTTAATTCCTAGTACCTACCTACCTACAATGATAGTGTCCATCAATACAAAAAAAAATACGCTGGGCCATCCACGAAATCGCGAAAAAAAACAGCTGTTCCATACATTTCAGTCGAGTCGATGTTGTAGGTACTTTTGTATGGAAAAGCGGTTTTTTTTCGCCAATTTCGTGGTTGGTTCCTTAGTAAAAATTTATCGTAAGTATTGATGGACACTATCATCCCCTAAAATCTTTTTACTAACTAAAATTTATTGGTGTAGGTACATACCTAAGTACCTACATAAGCCATGCCACAGACAGACAGATACACAGACAGACACGTCTTACTTCTATCAACACCCCTCTTTTTGCAGTCGGGGGTAAAAAAAAACAAGTTAAGCGCAAAATTTCAGTGTTTGGTTCATTCGGCGAATAGATAATAGGCACAGCCTCTAGCGGAGTTTTAAAATTGCCAACCACTGACGAGGTCGCTTCAAAAGCATTTGCATCTTGTCTACGACTGTACATCATCAATAGATAGGTAATCCTATTTATATTTTTACAATAATACGATAAAACTATTAGAGATATCTGAAAAAGTTTTACGAACTCAATTTTACAATTATTTCAAACGAGAGTATAATACTACGACCGCATCGATTTGATAGTTTAATAGATTATAAACAAATTTTATTACTGCTAGGTTTTTTTAAATTGATCAAACCACGTCGAAATTTAATAATTAATAGATAGAAGTTAGTTAAACAACAATAAAAATCTGGAATTATAGCGCAGCAGTAATTTCAGTCGTTGTGTTAAATATAGAGCGTTCTGGAATCCAATCTCGCTTATTTTGTGATTCGCCAATCTTCTAAAGGCTTCGGGGCCAATTACATTTAAATCCAAGAAAACTAAGGATATATAAAAACTAGTTACACCTCGCGGTTTTAACCGCGTTTTTCCTGTTCCCGTGAGATTATCGGGATGAAAAGTATCTTATGTCCTGCCTGATTGATCATGTGGCTTTCATCAAACATCCATCCATCTAAACATTCGCATTAAATAAATAAAAAAAAAATATTATTAATAAGGTATGATTTTGTTGTTGATAAAACCGACAGCAGCGTTTCGTTTTTCATTTCCTTACTTAATAATTTAGAGCAATTATTGAGCTCTCGGTTCTTTTTTGCATACTTACATTACGATACTACAGGCATTCATTTTACACTACCTCGAGTGTGTCAATGTGCAAATGTTAATTTTTTTTTTATATACATCGGGCTAGCATTCAGCCTTCATTACACCTGATGTTAAGTGATGATAGGCCTGAAGGTGGAAACGCACTACTTCCGGAATCCTCAATTACTGAGGAACTGGCTTTCTTATCTCTAACTGCCAGAACACAACAATGCTGAAAACATCGTTGTAATGGCGTTAGACTTAGATAAGATGGTAGTATCTAGCCAGGCTTTGAACAAGCCAACCACACCTTATACAAATGTACCCCCACTACTGGAAATTCATCCCGGGACCCCGGCGGTGTGTCCATGTACCACTAGACAACTGAGAGGCGGTTATACTATCACGTTCGCATTAAGAATTCTATTCTAGTATAATATTGCTTTACTCTAAGTACAATCTACTTGTCTGTCAAACCTCGAAACGCGATTGTGTGCATATTTACTAGCTGACACTCAGCCCTCAGAACACACTCCACTCTTGTTTATTAACACACTCTTGTCAAAGCAATTCGTTTGTTAAAAGTCTCTTTGATGTATTATATTATATGTTACGTATTGACGTGATCAGAACATCTAACGTAAAGCACATGGCGTAAAGAATCAGAGCACAGAAATAGCAGTAAGGAATTATTACAGAAACGTTACGGTAGTACTATTCTGAAGCGATTTGAACTTGAATGCAAACTGCACTAGGAAGGATTTCACCCAATAAATGGTATTGCGGAGTGTCCGGATTGATTTGTAACTATTACTTTAGTTTTCTCAGTTAATATATTAATATGTTTGGTGGTTCAAGTCAAGATACGATCAGATAAAGCCCAGACATGTGAATTGCAAATGACACTCTTTCTAGAAATCAGTAGAGTAAGTTTTTTTTTATTTTTATGTTTGCCGCCCAATATTTGGCAGTCAGTGTAGATTTTTAAGCACATTCAATAAATAGCCAGAAACCGCAGACTCCAATAACATTGCCAGGGTCGGTATAATAACGCAATTTGAAGAACAATATATATTATGTATAATTAAGCCACATGCATCATGATGTCGACCGAGCACACAGTAACCTAGTACATATTGTAATCCGTATTAGGTGCCCACAGTACAGGCTGTGCCTATTGTGGGACCATTAGATATAACACACTGTTTTATATATCTTCTTGGCAATAAAATTTATTTTATTTTATTTTATTTTTATTTTTTAATTTATATGTCAGCGTGAAGGCTAGTTGACCAAATACAAAGGTACTTTACTTACAACCATTCTCAATAAACAGCCTAAGTATCAAAGGCAAAATATTTTACAAATCCTATTGATGACATTTCAAATATGAACGCGTCCAATCAAACAAAAAAAAAATTAAAATACTCGTAACTAGTACCTATAAGAGTCGGTCACTCAGAAAACTTATTCTTCATGACAACAGCAAAGGGAAGTTGTAATTGACCTAACTCTCGGAAGCATTAATTATAAATAATAAAAATAAAAAAAACGTTTATGTTTTCTCCACAATCTAACAACAAAAATAATTTGACAACAAATCTTAATACTAGGAGTACAATTAGATTGTGAGAGACTGGTTTCCGAACTAAGCGAAGTGCTTGTATTCCGAGCACCAGTACTCTCCTCTCTGTGACGGGACCAGATGAGAATTGTGAACATGAACAAAAATAAGAAAGTGAAATTATGTTATCATAACAAAAATCAATAAGAACTACTTTAAATTTTACAACCCTATGTTATATCATATATACTTATAGAACATAATAATAATTACATTTTAACAATAATTAACATCAAGATACATCAGTTGAACAATAATATGAAACTCATATTATTTATTGTTTCATTTATATATGACTGGATGAAGCAGACTCTCAGTGTGATAGGACATATCAAGAAGGTATTGAGTTAACACTTTTTTCAAGGAGAATCGGTTAAGGGAAACAATATTAAGCTGTCGGTGTAAATTTTTATAAAGGAAAGGGCCCAAAAAGCTAGAGTAGCGTTGGGAGAAGGACGTTCGGAATGGAGGTATGCAAACGACTAGGCAATTGCGGCGAGAGTTTTGAACATTAGGGTCTGGGACAGTACTACGATGTTGTTTTAGCACTATGTTCAGATTGAAAAGTTGACGTACGGTCAGCAGTCCACAGAATTTATACAGTTCACGAGTGGGAAAGCGATAACGCTTGTGGGTACACACCTTGAGTAGTGCTCTCTGGGCTCTCTCAATTTTTAAAAAGTAAGTTTATGCAGCTCCGCCCCCCGAGGTGATGCAATAAATCAACAATGATTGGCATAAGGCGATATAAACTGTCTTAAACACTGGAGGGTCGGCTACGTGTCGTAAATGTTTGAAAACATAAATTAACTTACGGATACGGTTAGCTGTGAGGTTAAGATGAGCCTTGAATGTAAGTTGACTATCTAGCATGATGCCAAGATATTTAATAGCATCAGCGTTAACCACGGAGGGGCATGAGCATGTATTAGTGAGTGAAGATGAAGAGTTGTGAGAATGGGCGTATATGGTGAGAGTGCAAGGTTTTTTGTCCGCATTCTGCTGGATGCTAAAATCAACTATTTTTGTTTTTTCAACATTAAGCGTGAGTAGGTTAGATTGCAGCCAGTCAGTGACACGATTAAAGCCATGTTGTGCCCTTGAGTAGGCGTCCTCCCATGTCTTCGCAAAGAACAAAAGAGCAGTATCATCAGCAAAAGATATTATTTTGCAGTTAGGGATTGATAGCGAACAAAGGTCGTTGGTCAGAAATAGTGTGGGGCCGAGACAGCTGCCTTGTGGAACGCCGTATTCAACAGGGAGAAAGGAGCTGGTGATACCGTCAATCCATACAGATTGGCTGCGGTTTGATAGGTAGCTGTGGAACAAGGAGAGTTGGTTGTCTCTTATTCCCATCAATTCCAACTTTTTTAGCAAGATTGGGACCGAAACCGCATCATCCTTTGTAAGGTCCAAGAAGACGGACACGCATTTTAGACCTTTGTCAAGATTGCTGACTATTGTATCCGTCCGTTAAGTCATGAACTGCATCAGCTGTTGACCTTCCTGACCGGAAGCCATATTGTTGAGGAGATAATAAAGATGTTTTTTCTAGAAAGTCAATCAGTCGCGCATTAAGTATAGTCCGTTCGGTTAGATAGTGTCGGTACACCCGCACGGCATTGTGGCAGAGCGACACTATCTAAGCGAATGGACTATATACGTTCAAGAATCTTGGACAAAGCAGGTAAAATTGAGATTGGACGATAGTTGGTGACACGGGCTCGGTCACCAGTCTTGTGGATAGGATGCACCACAGCTTTTTTGAAGGCGGAGGGGATGCAGCCTGATGGTTGCATCAGGCTGCTATATGCAATATATGCATTGGCATATATTGCATAAATAGGCTATAGGTTTAACAAGCCATTGCTTATAGCGTTTGATGAAAGCAGTGGAAATAGTGTCCCATCCTACAGCACAATCCCGTCTCAGGGAAGCTATGACCGCTCCTACTTCAATAGAATCCGTTTCAAGTAGTACGAAGGACGGGCAGTAGGAAGCACGATTTGATGATGATAAAGGAGGAGATGAAGATATCGAAGTAGAAGGTGGATTATGTTTAAGTATCTAAGCGAATGGACTATATACGTTCAAGAATCTTGGACAAAGCAGGTAAAATTGAGATTGGACGATAGTTGGTGACACGGGCTCGTAAGCGAATGGACTATATACGTTCAAGAATCTTGGACAAAGCAGGTAAAATTGAGATTGGACGATAGTTGGTGACACGGGCTCGGTCACCAGTCTTGTGGATAGGATGCACCACAGCTTTTTTGAAGGCGGAGGGGATGCAGCCTGATGGTTGCATCAGGCTGCTATATGCAATATATGCATTGGCATATATTGCATAAATAGGCTATAGGTTTAACAAGCCATTGCTTATAGCGTTTGATGAAAGCAGTGGAAATAGTGTCCCATCCTACAGCACAATCCCGTCTCAGGGAAGCTATGACCGCTCCTACTTCAATAGAATCCGTTTCAAGTAGTACGAAGGACGGGCAGTAGGAAGCACGATTTGATGATGATAAAGGAGGAGATGAAGATATCGAAGTAGAAGGTGGATTATGTTTAAGTATGTCCTCAACAAGAGTTCTGCCAACACCCACGAAAAAGGAGTTAACATGGTCAATCGATTCTTTGGGGGTAGGTTTACACTGAAGTAGATCTTTAGCAGTGTTACGAGATGTGTTTAGGTTTGTAGCCTCTTTAACTGCTTTCCATAGTTGTTTAGAATTACTACCTGCATTATTAATCTTAGCGCTGTCGTAATCCCTCTTTATCTTTTTGAGTATCTTTTTGACAGAAAAGTTATTTGTCTCACCCACTCAGCGACTGTCCTTTTTTAGCACTGATCGACAACACTCTGCGCTCGCTGCTGTCCTGGTATGACACTTTAGTTAACGGATGAAATAATATTTTAAATGTATTTAAATTATATTTAAAAAATCTAATTAAATAACGTAAAGGTCTATGCAAACACGTCTAGTCGGTCAGACATCCAGGGGGAGAGGATCCAATTATAACTGTTATAACTGGAGTTTTAATTAAACTGTTAATTGTCAACTCCAATTATAAATGGAGTTTTAATTAAACTGAAAGGTTAATTGTCATCACTTGACTAGGTTAATTGTCATCATAATGTACCGTGATGGGATCGGCCAATGGACTAAGGTAGCTGATATCTTAGGGAAACACACGTCTACCACTAGTCTACTACTACTAGTCTAGTCTACAACTTGTAGAAGAGCTATTTTATTTTGATGAATATCTTACCTAAGAATATATGTAGCGTCAATCGCTTTAACTCAAAGCCATATATGATCGCTTCTGTTCATTAATTATTTTAATTTATTAAAATTTCTGCTAGCATTATTTCTAATAATGATCAAATAATTGAAAATAAGTTTTTAGTACTTTTCTGTTTTATGTTATTATAGCTGCTTAAATAGAATAGAATACAAAAAAACATCTACATCCACAAGTCCACTACCGATTTCCTTTCACTTTGAAAAAATGAGCTATAATAAACCCACTATGTCATTTGCACTTGGGAAATTAAAAAGGTTTTCATTTCACAGCTACATACTTTATCAGGTAAAAAGCTATATCAAACCTCACTTCGTCGGTAGTAAATGAACTCAAGTACATGAGAGAAAGCTTTTCCAATATAGATTATGCGGGACTTATCTGATATCCAATGCACACGTGAAACTCTACTGATAACGATAAACAGAGTATACAAAAACATGTTACAACAGTTAAAATAAAATGAGTTCAGCCTCTAAAAAAATTTAATTGAAAACAAAGTTAGAACAACGAAAATATTTACTATGTATGAAAAAAGGCAGTAATAAGTGCTGTATCAGCCTAAAATGAATAAATTATTTAAATTTTCAATTAAGTATCAAAAACAAATATAAATTTATGTAACAGCCATACGTAACAAACAGAAATGCTCATCACATATTATGTTTGTCCCGGTTGGGGATTGATGAACCCACCACGACCACGACACTCCTATGGCTCACGAGGTAGGAGTGGTAGGACCAGTTCAAGTACCATTGGGCTGACGGGCTCGTCACAAAAATCTCGGATCGGCCAAAAAAAAGATACTGAAACCTCAAAATTTTTCAGAAACAGTAAAGACCAACCGCGTTTATGGCTCCTTATTCACAAATCCCCGCATTTACGTTCCCGTCAGGTAATGTACTGCTTTCCAGTTCTAAATATCTAGCATAGTCATCTAACAATCACAATTTTATTATAATAGTATATAATCTTAAGCATTCTCACTTTGCCTTATACATCTATACTAATATTACAAACAAGAAACATTTGAATTTTAGTTCGTTTGTTGGTTTGTGTGTTTGTAACGGATAAACTATTGGACCGATTTAAAAAAATCTTTTTCTCCAAAAGCTACATTCTTCATGAGTGACATAGGCTATATTTTATCTCGATATTCCCAAGAGGGCACCTACACCTACCACGCGGGTAAACCCACTAGGAGCCACTACATTTAAATAAGCCGATATCGATCCCATAAATAGGCCAGTACCCCTTTTCCGCGGCACTGCGAACCAATTTGGATGGAAAAGGCTTCGTAGGTACAGAGGTGTGGCGGCACCATACTGACCAAGACGACAATCTTCTCCATGGCGTCTTGTTTCCACACCGGGGACCAGTAAGTATCTGTTTATCATCAAGTAGAAGTAGTTACCGTAAGAGATATTTTGTCCTAAATGATCTGAGCACAGAAATAAGCCAGTTACCGTTTGCCACGGCACGCTCTATCTCAATGTCACAAAAACTCCATGCAGAGACTAACGAAATGAAACATGAATGTTTTATGTTCATGAAGTCAGAACCTGAATGTGGCGTGACGCATTAAACTTCTGGCAGATGTAAATAGATCTTATTACTGAATGTGTACGATTCTGGATCTAATCAATGACAAATGGTTAATGTATATCGATTATAGACTTGGACAGTTGGTCTTATAAATTACCTACTGTTAAACGTGTTTTAGGACTAAATTTATTTACATTTAATTGTATATCAAACTGGGCGACCTGATATTATTCTCTAAACTCGACAGGAAACAAAATTACACATATTGCTAAATAAAGTTCCAGACAAAAGTTGGTGAAAGTATTTTCACGTTCTAAATAAATGACTTATTTTAATAAAAGAATAGAAAAAAGAGAGCCAAGTTTGTTTGTTGTTGATGACATGAAAAGAACATGATCAGAGTAGGCTAAGACAATCAAAATCAAAAGCTACTGACTGCCATTTCAATGTTTGGTTTGAACCGAATATTCAGGACAAAGGGCTAAAACAAGACGAAATAGGTCGTGAAGAGGCCTCTCTGTCGCCACTGTGTAACTATTCAAATAAGTTTCACTACCCAAACATAGGTAGTAGTAACCACGGCAACTGTCTGGTGTATCGAATCGCAAACAGCAGATAAGATGATAACTCGCATCACCAAGGTTGAGGTCGACATCGTGATGACATGGGAGAATGAAAACAGTCGGAGTGCTCGTGCGTGACCTCAAATATGCCTCGAAAAAATAAAGCCATTGAGCTCATTTTTGACACCATTTCACCTGATAAGAACTATTTATAAGAATAAGCGATAGAGAAACCCACTGATAAACGTTATAAAGAAAAACAAAAGAAATGTTAAAGTGTTGAAGAGAAGTTTGGTTGATGTTTATTTGAATGTTAGGACAAGAACTGACGTGATAGATATGCAATATTAATTTATGAATTGGAAAAATTATTCTGCATAGTAACATACATCAGTAATCATTATTTCATTGCAATAATTTATATTTGTATCTTGTATGGCTACAATTTAGTGTAGTGTGGGCTGCATAAAATCCAAATTGATATAGGTACTAATAATTATAAAGCTTTCGAGTTTAGTGTTTCAACTAATTCCGAACTGTAATTTCCGAACCTCTGCCTACAGACCCTGAAAATCTTGAAACACGGGTTGAAAGCTGAGGAAGAGTTTCTGGAAAGTGACTCCGTCTATCTTATCTCCAGTCTAATCAATATTGCTGTAAAAAAATAATAATGTCAATGTGGTGAAGATAAAGTGAAGTTGCATATGGCGTAGGAAGAACAAAACACCCGAACAGAACATGCAACCCAAAAGTGACGAATTACTATCCAACATATTGTTATAGATAGTCATGGAAGGTTTCCAATCAGATAATTCGAACATATCTCGACTTTCAGTCACCCAACGGACTCAAAACTTCAGTTACAAAAACAATTACCAATTCGAGCTGAAAATTAAATTTCAAACTTTTTGTTCAACTGTAATAGCTTTCTTTCAGTTCGTTTAATTACCTTTCGCCAGGGTGTTCATTCAGAATATGGCCGACAAATCGAAAAAGTATTCCTTCTTATGACGTTTCATTTCAATCGGGAAGACATTTGGCCATTGGAGCGTATAATTTAATTGCTTTGTCGTAATGGCTTTGATATTCTCATTTAGATTGAAGAATAACTTTGTCTTCGACACATTTTTTAAGTAATCAAATTAATATCATAAAATTGTCAAAGCTAACAATACTAGTAAGGATTATCTTCTAGATTTTATTTTTTTAACATTATGATCTAACAGTCAAAATTTAACTCAAACGCGATGGTAACGTTTGCAAATTTATTATTTTACACTCAGCCCTCTGATAATATTTTTGCTCTTACTTCTTTTGTACATTGAAATATCAAAGCAAGTAATAATATTTTGTGGATTACATCGCGTTGTAACGCTGTTACTGTTGATCAAAGGTTGTAATCCATGAACTTTGTTTTATATCTGCCATTAAACTATCTGTAAAAAAATCAGGTACTTATAAAATTCTATTTTCTTAAAAAATGCTTTGATTGCAAGTTAAAAAATTTACATTACTTACACCAATATATAATCAATTGGCACCAAACTATTTTCCTCGTATTCAACTGAACCTGCTTGGTAAAAAATATATTTAGGCAGCTTTGGTATAAAGCGAGTCCTAGATGATGTAATAACTAGACTTAATATAGATGTAGGTACACTCAGGGACAAATTCGGTGAATCACTTCTTACTTATTTTCGTGAGGCTGGTGCCTCGCAATTAACGCGCAGACTTTTGTTATATTTGGTAATGTATTAACCTATGGTAGTACAATGCAAAAGCAATTACAGATAGGGGCTGCAAGTGAACAGTGAGATGCCAGCAACACGAAGAAAAGGAAAAAGTGTTTCACTGAACTTGTCCCTGTTTGTACATTAACAGAATACCATCTGACAGAGGTTTGCATCGATGATATAGTGCTCAGGGATTTCTATCTTTACACAAGATTTATGAGGATAATGCTGTAATCGTGATCAACAACTACTAACATTCAGACTTATGCTCCAACATGGCTTTATGAGGCTTTAATAGAGCTATCGTATCGTGTCACGATTTATGAAACTTTATCAGTACTTTGCCAAGACTTATTATAATACCAAAGGTGGGTACAGTTGCGTGCAAGGCTTGGAAAGCTCTGAATCACAGAACACGTACTCTGAATCGTGCTACGTCTCCGTTTCTTTACTTGGCGTGCTCACGATTACCGATTTTTTTATGGTAAAACATTATAACTTACATCTAATTCAAAACTGATGCTGTCACACGGGCACGAAAACCGATTTAAGCCAAGCCTAAATTTAATTATTATTCAGGTTTTTCATAAGGTGCTTTGAATCAAGTAATTTATTTTGAATTGTTTATGAATGAAATTTATAATTTTGTTGGTATGTATGTATAGCTAGCAATTGTCGATTTGCCTAATTTTAGCGTTGGTTTGGTCAATTCGGGCTTTTAAGCTTATGTGTCAGTAAGTTGGTAACAAAACATATTATACTCAATAAATCAATACTGTGTTGCATACCACTATTTAATTTTCTTAGTTTGCAGTAGGAAACCAAATTTTAAAAGATGCGAAACAAACCACTTTTCGATTTGCTTCAGTCCATTAATGTAGCAGGTTTTAGCGGATATTTTACAAATCAAAGTGATATCAAATACGAATTCATTGATTGCAAGTATTAACGAATATCAACACAAAGTGTCTATTTCTAAATTGTTACGTACCTCAACACCTTATCTCAAGAAAACCAAAGGTTTTCTACATATTTACCGACTTAACATTTAAATATGTACCTACCTACATACTATCTCGTCCCGTTTCGTTTATCAATACAGGCGTTTAATACAAATATTCATATTAGACTATTTTGAACGAATCAACAACGTGTATGACGTCAAATAGGTTTATCTTTAATTTCTATAACAACATATTGGTCTACACATTGCTTAATTTAATACCTAGTTCATTCGAACTCGAATAAACTTTAGAAATATCAGAATCAGAAATAATTTTTGAACTATTGTTGAAATCAGTTTGCATTTAGTTGGTTTTGATGGGAATGGGAACACCACCTTTTTTGTGAAAGCTCATTTGACGTTTAAACGAATAAGTAACTAATATCAGTTCATTCAGACAAATATCTACACGTACTTTTAAACGAAAACATATTAAATCTCACTTGCAGTGTATAATTATATAATCTGTAAATTACCATAAGTACTTGTACTTGTAAATTAAATACTTTTGAGTTGAGAGAGATTTGCATCAATTAGAATGCTTAAAAATCTAAAAAGAATTTTAATAACAGCTGTAGCTACAATATTAATTATTTATTGTTGGTTATGCATTTTGTTGGTTACGCATTTCATTAGGTAAGCATTGAGTTATTATAACACTTATAACTATGTAGGTAAGTAGCATCTTCATATTACTGAAGGGGCGACAGGTTTTTCGTTTTAGGTATGAGAAGAGCGAACAATCTTTTATCTAAGAAAAGCTTAGGAGTTTTCCGTCTGTGTAATCCTTTAATATATGATTGTAACTAAGTAGCACGTTAGTACTATTATATATTCTGTGTAAGTAGTAAGTATTGGCACTTTTCCTTAATAATTTTCTGTATCTAATAATAATATTATCTTTTTAGGTAGGTAGGTAACTAGTACATTGGTTAAAATAATAGCATTATCATCATCATTTCAGCCGTACGACGCCCACTGCTGGGCACAGGCCTCCCCCAAGGATCTTCACAACGATCGGTCCTGCGCTGCCCGCATCCAGCGGCTTCCCGCGACCTTGACCAGATCGTCGGTTCACCTTGTAGGGGGCCTGCCCACGGAACGTCGTCCGATTCGCGATCGCCATTCGAGAACCTTGCCGCCCCAACGGCCATCGGTTCTCCGCGCTATGTGTCCCGCGTCCCGCCCACTGCCACTTCAACTGAGCAATCCTTCGAGCGATGTCGGTCGTTTTAGTTCTCCTGCGGATCTCATCATTTCTGATTCGATCGAGCAGGGAAATAATAAATAACAGCATAGGTATCTACCTATTTAAGAAATTTTGAGACAATATATCTATATTGTCTCAAAATTTCTTTCGCGTGAATAGTAGGAAACTTGACCCACTTGAAATTGATTTAAAGGAGTTTTGGGAAATGTATAAATAAAATATATACTTAATACAAATAAATATGAATTTGAAGCTAGCAAACGAGTTGAAATTTCGGTTTCTATCGAGAAAATAATAAAAATAAAGATGAATGGGACATCTTTATACTGGAAAGGCATTATCATAAAATAGCTAGGTATTGTATTAGTAAACACGTTTCACTACACAATAAAGAAACCAATTTTGAATTACCTACATTAAAAAAAAATTTACTTATAAGTAGGTAATAATTTTTGTAAAAATAAAAGCTTGTACTATTTTCCTACTAGTATAATTTGTGCTTGTGCTAAGTAAGAGAAGCAGAGAGCTTTTGGTCCAAATCGCAACGCTCAAATCAACTCGGTCGGCATATACTCGCAAAATATTTCCGGAATCTCTTTTTTTTACGCTAATTAGAACAAGGAACTCGTCAACAAAGCACCCAGAAAATTAAAACGCAAATCTTAACGGGAATACCTTGCTATTTATACGTTGAAGCACAAAAATATACGGTCAAAACTTTACGGCGAATTACCGTGATTCCCGGCTTCAAATGTAATGTTGGCATGTGTGCTGCTAAAACAGGCACTGGCACTACACTTCACATTTATTGTACCGATTTAATAAGAGAGTTTTTTATTTTAGTGGTTGCGTGATTTTCGGGCGCCAAAAATCGGTAGCGCCCGTCGCATGTTTCGGTTGAATGTTTTGGTCTTCGGTTCGGGCCACCGTCTGGCGAATCCAATGTAATGATCGCTTTCAAAATATAGTTACCAACGCCATCTACATCCGATGTCTCGTCTCATACAAGAACGAAACCACCCGAGCTCGAGCACAATATTGTCACGCCCCGGCTGTACATGTGTTGGCCAAACCATTGGCCAATACATGATACATCGTACATTGACACTGTTGAACGAACAAGATTAAAAAGGTTCCTTCAAAAGTGTCAATGTACAATGTATTGGCCAAAGGTTGGGCCAACGTGTACAGCCGGTATTTGAATTAGAGCACGGCACGGATATACAGAAAAAGGTTTCTGATAAAATTTATTTTTATACTCGATGCTTAAATTTGGTCATATTTCGTGATTATTGGTGAAAGAAATAGAAAGTACAAAATTAAATATTGCTAGTAGCGACGTCTATTGAGCGAGATAAAAATTAAAAACTTGTCAACAGATGGAGCTAGCATGCTTTTAAACGGCACACCCAAGGCGAAGGCCGAATCTACGCATGCGCAGAAGTGTAGAGGGGAGCGCGTTGTTGTAAATTCAATTCAATGAAAAATAATCAGTAGGTGATCAGTAGGCCGTTGTCGATAGCGCTGTTAATTTGTGCGTTACTTGTGTACGTGAGGTTTTATCGTAAACGTGATTTCGGTTACACCCGTTTTTTATATAAAGTTTGTGTTTGGTGAATTAGTGATTTATCTCGGTGATAATGGCTAACGCTCCCGTGAAGAAGGTTCCGATACATTTGCAGGTAAGATTTTAGTTTTAGCACCTGTTGTAACGTTTTGCACAATAAAATTTGAAGCCCTTTTTGTGTCAAAAACCTTTGGCATTGAGATGATAAACTGGTTAGACTTACAGCAAATATTGGAAAGTATTGAATGAATGACCTGAATAATATTGAGTATAAACAAAATAGGATGCCGGGCGCGGTTGGCGGTTCGCAAAATCTGGCGAGAATCCTAATAGATTTTCGGATGCGGCAACGGCAAGCTTTGCCAAAATAAGCTTATCATAGAATTCATAGCACAAAGTCATATGTTCATAGATTCATTTCATACATTTTACACATTTCATAGTACCTACTGTAGTTAATTACGTAGATAGTAACTATATAATCTGTGGCACAGTGTACAGTTGCTAATAATCTTCATTAGCTTCTATTACGTCTTATATCAATAAAAGCCGGTACCTAGTAAATAAATAATAAAAACATTATGTTCCATGTTTATAAGGAAAATGTTGAGTCCGGTAGGTAAGTATTGTTTTATCGCAAATTTTATCGTGTTTTATAGCTTGTTATGTAAAAGCACGTTTAAGATAATTTCGCGCATGTAAAATTATATCTTAAACATACAAGGTTGGAGTGAACGAAAGGGTGCGCAAGGACTTTTTTTCAGTAATTTCAAGTGAATGTAATAATCGGTTGGGTTAGGTTAGGTTAGAACTGTGAAAATAAAGCGCGATCCAAGCGAGCGAAGCGAGCGTGCCGCGGCAGCGGCCGGCGAAGCGCCAGAAAGGGCGATTGTGCACTACACTGAATTTTACCGATCCGGAAAAAAACGGATGCTTGTATTTTAATAATTTAATGATTTATAATAGTAAGAATTTATTTATTTCGTGTAGTTTCAATGTTTCGAACCCTAAACTACACGAAATAAATAAATTATATTATTTATAATAATTAATTAGGTATTAAAATACAAGCATCCGTTTTTTTCCGGATCGGTAAAGTTCAGTGTAGTGCACGAACGCCCAAAACCATTTGATTGCATTTTTCGGCAAAATTATTAACTACAGACCAAATACAATATTTTAACAGTAGGTATTTTGTTTCTACCGTGAAGAACTTCAGTAATACACAACACAAGTCATGTGTAGTGTATTCTAGGTAGGTACCTACCTACCTAGGCTAGGGGGTATATTTGCATAGTGAGTATTCTCGGTCTTGATTGGAATTATTTAAAAGCGTGGGTAAAATAAAAACTGCGATTTATATATTTATCTACCTACTCAATTATTTACTTTTTTTTGTTAACCTTTAGATATGTTCACGTGCCTGCTTACTTCTACAAGGTATCTACCTATTCAATTGTTTTCTATAACCTATAACCCTTGACTTACATCGACATTGTCTTATTATGAATGGCAGTTAGGTACCTACCTACGTAAATAACTGCCACTGTACCTAATCTCTTAAATGCGATTTATCCATTTACTGGACATACCTACATACTTAAATCAGATTCATTTTAGCCATAGCAGTTAATATTATTAAAACTGGGCTTATTTTATGTAAAGATTGGTATAGTATCGATCGACATGTCTGTGGTATCGACAGTAAAATTCAGCCACACCATAGCTTAGGTACAAAGTAATCAACAAACTGTTCAGTACAGGGCTGAGCTGAAGGCCTAGGAAGCTAGTGCCTAACTACTAGTGCCGGCAAAAATCTACAAAAAAAAGTGTCCATCTTTTATTTTGCTCCATCCCAGTTGAATGTCCTTTGGCAACACTCGGGTCAATGACCTTTCATCTCTTTAACCTATTTTGCTATACATACCTGCTTAGATGTGTGCCTGTATCATGTCATTAGAGAGGGTGGTCGCCATCCCTCTACTGTGTCCCACTTTATGGGACAGGGTTATAATGAACCTTCTCTTCTGTTTGAAAAGGTTGATTTTTTGTTGTTTATAGGTTGATGTTTACTCGGATGTCTGTGAATTAAGGTCCAACTAGGTAGTTAGCTACAACATTTTTGCGAAATTGTTGCAATTTTTGGGACGAAATTATAATAGACCTTAGTTCTCGGAGTGAAATGTAGGTAGGTATTTTAAAAAGTCGATGCAAGATTTAGAATTTTAATAAACAACTGAGATAAGCACAATGCTGTTCGCTACGAAAAATGTTGTAGTTTTGACTGTTCTTCAAGTTGCACGCAAATTACTTTGCACCAGAATAATAATATACCTACCTATACAATATCCAAAAGTATATTGGGTATCAAGGCCGGACACCCTATAAGGTGGGTTGGGTTTTTGGTATCATGGATTTCATGCTTTAAATTCTAAAATAACATACTCGCGACTCGAACGGCGAGTTCGCGATTTGGCCAAAGAGGTAAAATCCGGACAGGCCGGGCCGGACACCGTCTAATTTGGCCGGACAAGCATCCAAGAAGCAGACCGGACGCCTGGCAACCCGACTCCGCTTGATGGACAGGCAGAGTCCACGCGAAGTTGCGAGTAGACGCTGTCATCATCATCAGCCGTACAAAATAAAGCCCTGGGCAATCTGGGCATAAGCCTCCCCAAGGATCTCCACAGCGATCGGTACTGCGCTGCCCGTGGAGCGAATTAGTGGACCTCGACCTTGAGTGGACGCTCTAACTAGTATACAATCAATTTATTAGTAGAAACCAACAAACTGCCTATAACACTTGTTCTTAGTTACTAAAACTTTTCCGAAGGTCAACATAGAATTCTTAACTGACAGCTACACTTACACTATCAGTAGGGCTAGCACAACTTAGCGCGACTCTTTGTCGCGCTCCTTCCAACCAATCAGCACACCGCCTTAAGTCACGCGCGCTATCTACGAGCGATCTGATTGGTTGAAAGTGCCCGCGACTCTTTCTCACTCGAGTCGCGCTCAAGTTGTGCTAGCCCTACAGGAAGTGATAAGTGAAGTTGGTGAAGCGCATTTATTGACGCATCGCGACACCTGACACTATCTTTAATGTAACAATATTTGATCAATGTGGCCGGACACTTTCCCAAATTGTTCCCTTATCATTAACATTAATTTTTAGGGCCGTACCATAAGTAAGCTTTAAGCACAATCACGCTTAACTTTTACTTTAATATAGCCCACAGCTGTTGTTACATAGAGCTATATTAAAGTAAAAGTGTTTTAATACTCTCCTTTGAGCTATAATGTCTCTCTCCAAACAGTTATCTACATCGATATTTGATAACATAACATCGTACGTAAAGGTCAAGCTATGTAATAATTTATTTTTAGGGACTTGAAAACTAGATTCACTTTTGATTAAAATATGTTTTTCTTGTATCAACACTTGCTTCGTTTAGCTTGTTGCTAATCGTTTATTTATTTACTTGACGTACTTACCTAAGTTTGACGATTACTTTATCTAAAAACGATCCTACTAATATTATAAATGTGAAAGTTTGGATGTTTGGATGTTTAGATGTTTGGATGTTTGGATGTTTGTTACTCAATCACGCCAAAACGGCTGAACGGATTTGGCTGAAATTTGGGACATAGATACCTTTTATCCCGGAAAAGTATCACATTCCCGCGGGATAACGTTGTGTAGTTCACGCGGGCGAAGCCGCGGGCGGAAAGCTAGTATTATCTAAATTCAATAACTAAAACCAATACAATTTGTTAATAACAGTAATTATTAATTGTTATTTAGAATCTTTGTTTGTATTGTTTCTTATGGTAACAAAATGATCATTAGTAGAAAATTTGTCCCAAATTTAGCATCCCACCATAATCGAAGTTTGTCATCAAAATGGCAACCCCGAGAACGTGACATGCGCAGTAGCTTCCGGGATTCCCGTTTCTTACACCCTACTTCCCTTCGAACGAAAGCTACCGACCGGTATTTCCAATGGAGGTAAGAGAAATTTAATTATAACTAGCTTACATTACAATAGATTATTAAAAGACTTTTCTATTATATTTATAGAGTCTCGGAGTTTGTATTTTTAGTTAAAATTGACTTGATAGGTTATTTTCGGAGCCGGCGCGTGGCCACGCAGATTTTTTGCTGAAAAATTTTCAGCATAATCCTGACTTCGGTTAAGTCAATGCTTGCAATGTTGAATTATTCTAGTTAGTATTCTATTTTAAAGGGATCTACAATATCACGTTATTGTAGATCTCCTTTTTATGGTAACTTTTTCTACTTTATAAATTAATTTATTAAGTAATTAAGACGCCTACTGTTAAAACGCTTTCTTTCATAATATCAACTAAAAACAGTGTTCAGTCATAGCAAGATTATAATTTACCGTTCAATACTTTCATGAAGGAAACACCCATTCCTTTTCTTTACAATTTTAATAAGAAATACGTCCTTCACGAAGAACGTGAGGTCGTAAACATCACATTACATTTTACGACCGACAGTGCGGAATCCATAAGGCAGTAACACGAATTGAATAATATATTTTAATGAAATTTTGACTTTTTTTTAAAAGCTCGGACTATACTTCTATTCTTACAAAAACCTAATGTTTAACGCATTCAACGAACAATCATATTTCTTACCAATAATCTAGCTATGCCTCGCGGCATAGTAAAACAATACTATGCTCGCGGTCTGAAGTAATGTCATATCATGATTCATCGATCTGGCTATGATCCTGGAAGGATTTCTATGAAGCGCACACGAGATCCTTTGAGGATCATAATGAGCTCTTGGCGAAGTCTTAACTCGCATTCCTTTTGTATTAAGGTAGAAATCCTAGTAGGATATTATAAATGCGAAAGTTTTGAGTATGGATATATGGATGTTTGTTACTCTTTCACGCAAAAATTACTGAACGGATCTGGATCGAATTTGCAACAGAGATAGATTATCGGCTGGAATAACACATAGGATACTTTTCATCCCGATATTCCCACGGGAACGGGAACCACGCGGGTGAAACCGCGGGCGGCCGCTATGTAGAATATTGGTTGTATTTGCCACTGTGTTTGAAGTCGGAGGAGCCTGAGGCGTAGTGGTAAACGCTTGGCCTGCAATCGTTGAAGTTAAGCAACTTTCGCAATGGTCGGTCACGGGATGGGTGACCAAAAATGTATTATCTCGATCTCCGTTCTTGAACACACGTTAAGCCATTGTCCGGGCTGCGTTTGCAGTCGTTAATACCCACCAATCCGCATTGGGTCCGCGTGGTGGGTCATGGCATGGCCCATTATCCTTATCCATCCATAAGGAAGGCTGTGCCCCAGCAGTGGCGACTTATAATGGCTGATGATGATGATAGCTGTGTTTGAAATAGACCATTGATAAACATTGACCTAAAAGCGTAACTCATAAATAACTTTGCCTATACGTGCCTATACTATAAGCCTCGTCAAGGTTACAAACAAACCTTTTCATCGATGCCTTTTCATTGTAGTTTCTTTGCCCTGTCATTTTCCCACGATTTCCACCTTAATACACTTTAGACGCCAAGGCCGTAGCCATATTAGTCAATTTAAACCACTTGTTCACATAGCAGAATCACTTATGTCGTGTTTTAATTTAATTAATTGCTGTGTAATGGGACTATTGTATTCTTCCTATTGATGTGATGGTAAGAATAAGTTGGTAAACGTGGTTACACAAACTTTCATTGTTTAATTACACTATATATAAATATATAGTGCGTAGAGTTGGAAGAGGCAATAAGTAAGTTACATTGGGATATCATTGGGTTATCTGAAGTCCGAAGAGAGGGGGAGGACTCGATAACCCTGCAATCCGGTAACTTACTTTACCACCGGGAGGGCGACCAACAGTCCCTTGGTGGTGTCGGGTTCATCGTCCATAAATCCCTTGTCAACAACGTGATCACCATCGGAAGTGTCTCGAGCAGGGTAGCGTACCTGATACTCAGATTATCGAAACGATATTCGCTGAATGTTATCCAGGTCTACGCTCCGACCTCGAAACACGACGATGTCGAAGTGGAGGCTATGTATGAGGAGATCTCTAAAGCCATGCATAGCTATAAAACCCACTACACGGTTGTGATGGGGGATTTCAATGCAAAGTTGGGGCAACGTTGCGGTGATGAGCTGAGAGTGGGGCAATTTGGATTTGGGCAATGGAACGATAGAGGCCAGATGCTGGCAGACTTCATGGAGAGGGAAAACCTCTATATGATGAACTCCTTCTTTAGGAAGCCCGTAAGCCGCAAATGGACCTGGATCAGTCCGGACGGTAAAGTCAAAAACGAGATCGATTTTATCATGTCGACGAAGAAGCACATATTCAATGATGTCAGTGTGATCAACGCTGTTAAGACAGGAAGCGATCACCGTATGGTGAGAGGCACATTGAATATCGATCTCAAGCTCGAAAGATCGCGACTGATAAAATCCACGCTCCGACCAATACCAGCTCAAATTCAAAACCCCGAGTGCTTTCAGCTCGAGCTTCAAAACCGCTTCGAAGCCCTTGAGAACAGCATAGACGTGGACGATCTATACAACATGGTGGTGGATACTGTCTGCACGGTAGGGTCTAAGTACTATAAAACCCGCCGTCCCAAATTGAAGAAACTCTCCAGTCAGACTCTCCTACTCATGGATCAGAGACACGAAATGAAGCTGCAGAACTCAGTGGATGCCCATCGTTATCGACAGCTTAATAGACAGATATCTAAGTCTTTGACGCGCGACCTTCGCCAATTTAATACCGAGCGTATTAAAGAAGCCATTGAGCGGAACAAAGCTCCAAAGTGTTCGCGAGAGATCTGTCTATCGGGCAAAGTCAATTGACGAGGCTGAAAACTGAGGAAGGTAGCATCATTTCGTCAACACCTGAAATCCTGAGGGAGATTGAGAGTTTCTATGGACAGCTATATTCCACACAAACACCTGTTGAAAGCAAGGCTACAGACCCTAGAGCCAAGCTTACCCGACACCATACCGAAGATATCCCGGACGTCAGCCTGTACGAGATTAGAATGGCTCTCAAGCAGCTTAAAAACAACAAGGCGGCGGGCGATGACGGAATCACAACAGAGCTTCTGAGAGCGGGCGGTAAGCCGATACTTAAAGTCCTCCAGAAGCTTTTCAATTCAGTCATCCTTGAGGGCAAAACGCCAAAGGCATGGGCAGAAGCGATGTGATGCTGTTTTTCAAGAAGGGTGATAAAACTCTCTTGAAGAACTATAGACCCATCTCGCTTCTGAGCATATCTATAAGTTGTTTTCGAGAGTCATTACGAATCGTCTCGTTCGCAGGTTCGACGACTTCCAACCTCCGGAACAAGCCGGGTTCCGGAAAGGCTACAGTACCATAGACCACATTCATACGCTGCGGCAAGTTATACAGAAGACCGAAGTATAACTTGTCACTTTGCTTGGCGTTCGTGGACTATGAGAAAGCCTTTGATTCGATTGAGACTTGGGCGGTGCTGCAGTCTCTCCAGAGGTGCCAAATAGACTACAGGTACATCGAGGTGCTGAGGTACTTATACCAAAACGCCACCATGTCGGTCCGATTACAGAACCAGAGCTCTAATCCTATCCAACTACAGCGAGGTGTGAGACAGGGAGATGTCATCTCTCCCAAACTGTTCACAGCTGCGTTGGAGGATATTTTTAAGCTGCTGGACTGGAAAGGATACGGCATCAACATCAATGGCGAGTACCTAACACACCTACGGTTTGCTGATGATGTAGTTCTTATGGCTGAGACCTTGGAAGACCTGAACACAATGCTCGAAGATCTCGGTAATGCTTCGCAAAGAGTGGGTCTTAAGATGAACATGGACAAGACGAAAATCATGTTCAATGCCCATGTTGCACCCGCTCCAGTTAATGTTGGGAACATTACACTCGAAGTTGTTGACCACTATGTTTACCTAGGACAGACGGTCCAGTTAGGTAAGTCCAACTTTGAGAAAGAGATCTCTCGTCGAATCCAGCTCGGATGGGCAGCGTTTGGGAAGCTCCGACATATATTTGCGTCCGAAATACTTCAATGTCTCAAGACGAAAGTCTTTGACCAGTGTGTGTTGCCAGTAATGACCTATGGAAGTGAGACGTGGTCTTTTACTATGGGTCTCATAAGAAGGCTCAAAGTCACACAGCGAGCAATGGAGAGAGCGATGCTTGGTATTTCCCTGCTCGATCGAATCAGAAATGATGAGATCCGCTGGAGAACTAAAACAACCGACATAGCTCGAAGGATTGCATCATTGAAGTGGCAGTGGGCGGGACACATAGCGCGGAGAACCCATGGCCGTTGGGGCGGAAAGGTTCTCGAATGGCGACCGCGTACCTGTATGACTATAGTAGTACATATATGACGAAGTTAAAAGGAAAACTATCACAGCTAAGTAGGCTTTACAAGTTTTTGAAATATAACACATTTTCGAAAACCGCAAATATAACTTTGTCATTCATACCAATACTACTATGAAAAATGACAGAGTATTTTTGCTAAGTGTACGTAATCGGTACGTTAAGTGGGTACGGAACCCTTCATGAGCGAGTCCGACTCACACTTGGCCGATTTTTTAATTTGTTTTGGTGCGTTCCATGATCATGGCGTGTGCACAAGCGCCGAAATACAAGCTTACAAGTACGTTATAAGTAAGTTAAGTACTTAATACAATGAAAAAGAACAGGCTGATTACAAATAGTTTGTGCCAATGAACAATGCGCCTTGTAAAATTAACTCAAGGATTAATTAGTAGAGACTACGATACAGTTAAGTAAAATAGTTCCTCCATTGCCCAAACTTGGATGGACAATACAGTTTAGTAAAATAGTTCCTCCATTGCCCAAACTTGGATGGACATTAAAGACAGTTAGAGTGGTGCCTTGTGAATATTTTTTGCTGATACAGTTTACATGATTTGTTATAAAAACAAGAATATAGAGTTTTTCATTCTAGCGGAACCGACTAATAGTCACTCGCATGTTCCAATCCAACATTGCCTTGTGATGTGATGTAAATCTCCTTTGCTGATTCAGTTTACAATCTCAATTTGATGATTTGTTATAAGTAAAAACAAAAATATATAAGCATTCTACCGAAACCGACGAAGAATCACTCGCATGTTCCATCATTGCCTTTTGAATCTTCTTTGCTGTTTCAGTTTAGAATCTCAATTTAATGATTTGTTATAACAACAAAAATATAGAGTTTAGCAACCGACTAAGAACTAATACCGTAATCACTCGCATGTTTCCAACATGTGCATGCATTAAATTCGCTAATCTGCATTAATTGCGTTAAAGTGCGTCTTGCCCGTTTGTATTCAAGGTTAAGTCACTGTGTGAATTTTAATGGTTACCTACTGTTTCATAAATTGGTTCATTAAAAATGGAGTAGGTATTAGAAAAAATCCACCCGCCTCACAACTAGCTCCGATAGGACTCGAACCCACTCCACTACATTTCACTGACCGGGCGAATGCTCAGCACAAGTAGCATGAAGTTCTCGGGTTTGTCATGCTATAGCAAGAGTTTTGTCTACCTCGAAAGTCTATAATTGACAGCTGAACAAAAGGTTTGTCTTTGATATAATGTCATTTTTGATGTTTCAATATAGACAAAACCTTTCTCGAGTTCTTCATGCTACTTGTGCTGAGCATTCGCCCGGACAGTGAAATGTAATGGAGTGGGTTCGAGTCCTATCGGAGCTAGTTGTGACGCTGCTGGAATGCACAGTGAAATGTCGTGGGTTCGAGTCCCATCGGAGCCATTCGGAGCTAGTTGTGAGACATGTCGATTTTTTCTTATACTTCATTTACAATAATAAAAATTGCATTTGTGATGTGAATGCAAAACAGTAAAAATAAATTGGTTAATTTTATTGTCATCATCAACATCATCATTCTCTTGTCCGTTTCCCATTTATTTGAGGTCGGTGCAATAAGTCCCTTTTTTCCACTTATCCCTATCAGCCGTCAAATCTGCAGGCTCCCCTTTCCTGTAGCGCGCCACATACCTAACTTGGCATTTGTCAGAGGGCGCTGATCGTCCGAGTCGGTCGGAAAAATTCCCATGCTATAATTTTAGTTCTTGATATTGACACGCACCAAGTTATCACTACACATGTCATCCTTCACGCAATCTATCCACCTTTTTATTGGACCTTTTTTTATCTATGGTGACTAATTCATTGGTTGGGCACTAGGAACTTCATGCCTAAGCCTAACCACTTGAGATCTTGATCATAAAAAATATTGAAAAATGAGAGTTGTATTCGTAATTCGCGATTTTAATATGTTTTGTTATCTTAGCAATATCATAGCTTACTATTACTAGACGTGGACTATACAAACGACGCGACGTTAACCCGCGGAAAAGTGATATTTTTCCGGGGTAAAGATGTCACGCTTCAGCTCCCAAATTAAATATCCCCATACTTACCAAATCACGAGTCGATCCGTTGCTCCGTTTTGAGACCACGAGACTTTATTAACTGGCGAGTTCGCGAGTTAGCCAAAGAGGTAAAAACCGGATAATAGGCCGGACACGGACACCGGCTAATTTGGCCGGACAAGCATCCCAAAATTCTTTAAAAGAAAAGGCAATAAAATAAAATGAACCTTCCGTTTTATTAAATTATATCCAAATTCAATATTAGAAACCATGCAGTGCCCCGCGGCATTCTTCGTTGTGGGGAAAAATACGGCTTATATTCCCCTCCTAACAGTTTTAATGGGATCTTCATGGTGTTATGGGATTTAATTTAATCCACTTATGAAGGGAGTTTTGAGGTTCTTAAATAATAGTGCGGTGAATACTACATAATGCGTTTTATGTTCATAATGAACATTAAAGCGATAAATTTAATAAAAAAATATGAGAATTGCTACTAGAATTCTATTTTAATTTTATATAACTACTTATATCTATACTTCTATACTAATATTATGAAGAGGAAAGATTTTATTGTTTGTTTGTTTGCATCGAATGCTCCGAAACTACTGGACCGATTTAGAACATTCTTTGACCATTAGAAAGCTACATTCTTCCCGAGTGACAAAGGCTATATTTTATCCCGATATTCAAACGGGAACGGGTACCACTTGCACTTGGGTAAAATCGCGAAGTTCCGCTAGTTGCGCACAATAAATGTCTTATCTATCTATCTATCTATCTATATCACAAGAACTTAGGTAACATCGTAGGTAAGATTAAAGATAAGTAAGTAAGTACAGTCAGCGTCAAATTGATATAAGCGTCTAGAGTAGTCAAAAAGATCTGAAAAACATAAAACCAATTTGATCTAGGCAGTTCAAATCATCATATTGTTGTAAGCGCGCAAGGTGTTCAAAACATCTAGGCACTCATTGTTTCATATTTATATGAGCGGTCAGAGTGTTCAAAATCATCTAAGCAAACAAAGCTCTCAAAATATCTGTGCACTATGGTGTTGTACATTATGCACAGATGTTTTGATAGCTTTGTTTGCTTAGATAAATTTGAACACTCTGACTGCTTATATAAATATGAAACAATGAGTGCCTAGATATTTTGAACACCTTGCGCGATTACAACAATATGATGATTCGAACTACTTAAATCAAATTGCGTTTATGTTTTTCAGATATTTTTGACTACTCTAGACGCTTATATCAATTTGACGCTGACTGTACCAATAAAATAATTGACAGGGGTTAACTTAATTTTGCTATTTTGACGACCTCCGTGGCTGAGTGGTGTACGCACCGGTTTTCAAGGTGCCGCTATTTCTGGAGATCCTGGGTTCGATTCCCGGTCGGGTAAATATTGAAATATTGGGTCTTGGTGTATGTGATAATATAATACCCGTCGTTGTTTCCAATTTCCATAATACTAGTGCTTAAGCTACTATACCTTGGTACCTTTTTTTTTTTTTTAAGTAGGGGGAATGCGGTTATGCATCCCGAAGGTATGTGGCACTCGCCGCTAAAGCACTATACCTTGGTACCTATTGGGACAATGTATGTAATGGTGTTCAATATTTATTTATTTATTATTTATTATTTGATGAAATTATGGTGGGTACGACTGTACATTTCTTATTAACCACTCAATTCACTTCCAAGAACTGGCCGAATAAGTTCTTCTCGCTAAACCTCGTATTAGTACATTCGGCGACGAGTGAATACCGTCGTTACAACTTTACGGTCATGTTGCGGAAAACATTGACGAGTTACTGGAAGCAACAAGGAACTAACATGTTTAGGGACATGATTGTGACGCGTGAAATGTCGCTTATGTGTTTGCAACAACAAATTGCATTTCGTCGCGGTTAAATTGTTGTGTTTAATGAATATGTTTGTATGCTTTGAAAGGCACTGTCATTAATATAGTACAAACGTATTTATTATTAAGTATGTATAATTTATTATGTACTAATGTAGGTATGTTTTTGGTTGGTGGTAGGGTAGGACTTGTTCTAAACCCGCCTAGCTAGCTACCACCATCTTATCTAAGTCTGACGCCATTACAACGATGTTTTCTGCATTGTTGTTTTCCGTCAGTTGGAGATAAGATAGCTAGTTCTTCAGTGGTTGAGGATTCCGGGAGTAGTAACTTTCATCTTTCAGCCTTATCTTCACTTAACATCAGCTGTGCTGTGATACAGGCTAATTGCTACTCCGTTGTGATAAAAAAAACTCTTAACCAGACAAACATTCTTATAGGTAATATTCCTCATACCTACCAGTGAAAAGAGTTTAGAAATTAATGGCAGTCTTCTTTTATCTACAACGTGTTAGCACTTTCGCACCTAGTATAGTATTATATGTTCTGAGCACTTAGCCTTTGTCACACATGACGTTGAGTGGTGATACTCCGCCGGCCGCTGCTCACCTCCACCCAGGTGAGGTTTGGTCTCCAACACAAGAGATCGCTATTTCATTCTGTCCTGCATGGTTTCAAGCCAAGCTCTGTGCTATGTTCGATCTTGCCAGCGAGCGGTATCTCGGCCGTCTGACATGGCGTCGTCGCCCCTCTGGTAGACCCAAATTATTTATTTATTTATTCACAACGGGGTAGCACTTAGCCTTCATCACACCTGATGATAAGTGGTGATAAGGCTGAAGGCTGTACGCTCTATTCACTGCCCTATCCTCCCCCATCCTTTGCATGTGGCCAAGCCATCGGAGTCATCTGTCCTGCATGGTTTCAAGCCAAGCTCTGTGCTATGTTCGGTCTTGCCAGCGAGCGGAATCTCGGCCGTCTGACATGGCGTCGTCGCCCCTCTGGTAGACCCAAATACGCTCTCTTCACTGCCCTATCCACCCCCATCCTTTGCATGTGGCCAAGCCATCGGAGTCATCTGTCCTGCATGGTTTCAAGCCAAGCTCTGTGCTATGTTCGATCTTGCCAGCGAGCGTCATCTCGGCCGTCTGACATGGCGTCGTCGCCCCTCTGATAGACCCAAATACGCTCTTTTCACTCCCCCATCCTTTGCATGTGGCCAAGCCTTCGAAGTCATCTGTCCTGCATGGTTTCAAGCCAAGCTCTGCGCCTTGTTCCTGCAGGTCAGCCAGCACTCGATCTTGCCAGCGAGTGGTATCTCGGCCGTCTGACATGGCGTCGCCCCTCTGGTAGGCCCAAAAATACGCTCTCTTCACTGTCCGATCCTCCCCCATCCTTTGCATGTGGTCAAGCCTTCGGAGACGTTGAGCCTTTATCTGACCAATAATGTTGGTCACGAGGTCTTGCATCTCGGAGTTCTTCTTGCTTCGCTTGATCAGTAAAACCTGCCATCAGTAGAACCTAGTTAAAAGTACTAAACTAACCTAAGTTAAAGAGTGTACTTGTGACTAAAGGCCCCTTATCTTCTTTAAGAACTATCAGTATCAGCAGTCTTCCTGTAGGCAACGCCCTGTCAGTTGGCTGCAACTGGCCACACACTCGCAGTTTTACATACAAAAACCGAATGTCAGGCGGCCTGTTCGATCAAGGACTGCAGGAGGTCTGCCGGCGGACTGATAGTCTGTCTGTGGGCCCCTTTAATAGGGTTTTTGACCACAACTGTTATCACAAAAGTTAATATTATATGTATTTACACATAATAAGACCATATATTTTGACGACCGATTTGGCGCAGGGGTAAACTACCTGCCTTCTGCGCCAGAGGTCTCGGGTTCGATTCCCGAACAAGACAAATATTTGTGTGCATGAACATGTCTATTTGTCTTGGTCTGGGTGTTTTCTATGTATATTAAGTATGTATTTACAAACAAAAAGTATTTAAGTATATATGTATCCGTTATCAAGTTCACGTAGACACAGTTTCTTAAGAAATTAACTACGGGCTTAGATAATTAGTGTGATTGTAAGAAAATATTTATTTATTTATTTATATTATAACGAAACAAAGCTGTTTGTGTAAAATACCAACATAATGTTTTTTTTAAATTATTAACTACCTTTTTTTGTTTAAGTTTAGTTAGTTAGACATATTAGTAGCACTAACAACGAAGTCAAGACACGTATTCTTATTTATCTTGAATATTTAACTAAGTCATCTAATCATCTTCCTCTCAAACATTACGACATAAAACTTAACCTAGTAAGAAAGTACGCAATATGTGCGAAACAGCTTCTGCAAATAACGTTATATAACAGTACTTCACACTTCACTTAAAATTATGAGTAAGTACCTAGTTTGTTTTGAAATTATTAAGAAAAGTGTTTTATTCATACACAAACAATTTCAGTGGTTTATCAAACATAGATTGGATGGAAAGCTTAAATCTGAACTCTTCAATCAGCATATAAAGTAAATATTTAGTTCTGCAGTTCTCACTATAAAATCACGTTTTGTTTTTAAGTTCAAACTTTACTTGACAAATTTATAATATGATAAGTTCTAGTTTTTGCGTTAAATCCAGTTAGATCAAATGTTGTAATTTTGTGCAGTATCCGACCTTTAAAACGTTAAAGGTTTTAAACATTAAACTTTAACCATAAATTTTACTGTATCAAACCGAGACCATTTTCGAGAAAACTTGACTGAACCTATCCAAGTTACAAAAGTTATAGTAAGTATGTAAATCTGAAGTAAATGCTTGTTATTATTATAGTTATGTCTCTATTGCTAGTATTATCAGTTTAATTGCGGTGAATTTTTTAGAGGAAATAGGACTATCGTTGAGTTGAGGTAGGGCTACTCCTTGTCGTTGAAAAGGAATTAAAGGGTAAATTTGGAACATTTCAAAGAATGAATATGGAAACTTTTAATGGGTATGATTATAAAGTTTGGGCTGCTGCTGCTAGTAATATATCTCAGTAAACAATACTGACATGATGATGATGATGATGAAACAATACCACTATTATATGAGTCAATTTGTCTTATTTCCCCGTCACGCTGGCGAGCACACACCATGACACCGGTATATTACGCGCGCCGTTAAAATGCAGTGTGCAGTTGCACTCGGTGACCCAGATTGCTTTAACCAAGCTGTGAGGTGGATGTGTGGTTGTGAAGAATTATATAATTTACTTGTTATGTGATACTGCAGAGGTGTCTGTTAGTTTCCGCTCGCGACTTTGCCCGCCTTGAATTTCTTTTGTCAGTAATGTTTATTTATTATTTAAGTCATTGATGTTTATTTATTATATAAGTCATTGATGATTATTTATTATATGGACTGGCACTTCTCATCGCTATTCGCGTTTTTATTGGGCTTTATTTGCCATTTATTCGGGTTGAATGTCCGATTAACACGTACACACCCTCCACACATCGTCTTGTGAACAACGAATAAGCTGAACATTCACAAATGTTTGATATAGTAATATATAGTTCCCAAACCTTCGATATGATCGAAGTCCCAAACCCAAAAACCGGTAAGTACCTACCTAATCGGTCGGATAATGGTATATTCGTGTATATTTGCGTATTTGTCTAGTGCGGCGAACATTGGCCAATATAGACAAATATATCCACTTCACGTCGTATTTGGGTGAATAAGACGAATACAGTAATGCAAATATTACACGGTTCAACCAAATTGATTCATATAGGAAAAATGTGATAGTAAAAAACCACGAGCCCTATAAGTAGCTTTCAGGCGGGAAATTGATTCACTTTGGTTGAAAGGCACAGAAATACAGGTGCACATTGACATTGAATTTACGTTTACATTGTTCAATTTGGTTGCTTCATCTAACTAAATTGAAAGGCAAAAGTGAACCGTGTATTTCCGCTATAACGATGTGCAGTGCCACCAAAAGTGTATATTTCTGCTGAGGCGAAGATGAGAAGGAGCCGCTGTGTTTTGGTACTTTCGTACACTTAACATTATAGCTTTACTGTCATTTGCATAAAACACATCACTGCAGTATATTCAGATGTTGTCTACTTCAGTGGACTCTTTAGTAATTGATTTTTGATAAACCGGAGACTAGTTTTTACATTTTCTCCCTTCGACGAGGTCGTCACATTCCGCTCCCTTTGTCATTCATAATAGGTAGCTGTACACTCATTCCATGTTACGGGCATTACCATTTGTACGCCTTTTATCACCAATTTTCCGTTAAATGTCTATTTCAAAATAACTAAATAACTCATAAACATCATCCATTTTTATTACACTTTTATATCGATATTAAATATTCCAGAATATTGTTAAATATAACGCAAAATGATGAAAAAAGTACCCGTTACGGGCATTACTTAATTTTGCCTAACTCTTTTGACAAGCAAGACAAAACATAATAATTCTGCGAATTTTGATAAGAAACTGTGCTTTTTTAATTTTTTTGCTAAAAGTGTGATAAATTTACTACTAGAATTATACATTTACGTGGATCTTCTCATTATATAAGCATATTTATTTAAATCAAGATGTCGTTACGGGCATTACAGAAGTTTGTTACGGGCGTTACGCGTACGAATTAAAATAAACTTGCTTTACTATTAATGAGTTTTATTTAAGCTACAAAACTATTAAAAAAATCATAAATATTTTAAAATAATTATGAAATAGTATTATATGGAATTAACACAAAAAATCTCAAATTACGTCATTTTTCAAAACACAATGGGTATTACGAATCTTTTTATCATTATTTTGTTTAGCTTTTTGCTTTTCTCGCTTTATTTTGTGTCTTTCCCTTTCTTTACGCAAATATTCTTCATATTTCTCTTTGTCTTCTTTTAACTTTTCTCTAAATTTATAAATTCTTTCCTCACCAGAAGCGGGCATCTTTATACCTGAAAAAAGAATCATGCTGCATGCCAACCCAACAAAACCAAGCAAGCATTATAATAATAAAGAAATAAATATAGCAAAAATTAAAATGCATAGTAAAACAGTCACAATTCCATGAACAACAAAGTGTAATGCCCGTAACGTTACGGGCATTACAAAAGAACACCTAAGTAAAAAACACATTAAATACTTATTTTGAACAAAAACTGCTTGATATTTAGGCGAGAAAGCATATTTCCCTTTTCCCATAGCAATAAGCTTACAACAAGTTGAATGGTATGCATTTAAAGTTAACTTTTACCTGTTTTTTGTTACGGGCGTTACTATGAAATGACACGCAATAATTGCTTCACTTAACACTTTTAACAATAAAATTTTAGTGAAAACTCTGTGCTGAAATGAAGATTAGAATCTTAACTTCAAAATTGCGCCGTTTTGACAGTTGTCAGGAACCGCAATTTCTTCTTTTTAATAATTTTGCCACTTGAATAAAAAATAGTAGACATGAGGGTGATTGCCGATCATGTAAACATTTGAAAAAAAAAATGAAGAATAAAGTTTTTTGAATTAATTTTATCATTTTATGAAAATCTATAATGTTTATTAATAAATTAAGCATATAACTATTCTCCAACTTATAATAAAAATAAAAGTGTTGAGTAGCGTTTGTCATGGAATGAGTGTGTACTTACTACTAAAAATTTTAGATTTCAAAATGCTATGTTTCTCACATAGCTTGACTACAGCCGTTTGTAACTGAAGACATCCTGTCGTGTAATTAAGATTATATTAAATTAAAACAAAAAGCATAAGGTCCACCTGGCAATGAACCTTGTTCATATTCAACATGGCTTATTTACATACCATTTTACACCTCTTTGAACTGAAAACATTCCGACAAGGCGCAATGAAACTTTATGCTCTTTAATTATAAATAAAGTCTGTGCATTTAGTACATTAAAGCAGTACTATCATGGCAATAACCCCTTTGTTTATTCTCGGTTAGAAAAATAAAACTTTAACGTTACAAACAAAACATTTCAACGCAATCTGAAACCTTAATTTCTTTCGTTCAGGGTCGGTGAACTCAGTGTTGATTCGCTTTTGTTTTATGCGTAATTTTTCGAAATGTGGACGCCATGTTATTGTTGTGTAACCCGAGGCCTAATTGCGTATCTTCGTAACACTCCGAAAATAGAAAATATGATTTCCATTTCAATAACTGACTAAAAAAGACAACCCATAAAGTATATTGTATGCCACTTCGCTCTATAAAACAGCTCACTAAGGAAATTTAACAGCCTAACATGTAAAGTTCGATAAGAATAAGCATATATCTTAACGATAGGAAAAATAGCTTTCAGGCGGGATCCGGGAGGCGGAAGAAATTGCATTGTGAATGCATAAATATAATTTAAATTCTTAACACATCTTAATGCTTAAATTATTCATTTTTTTATTTATTATTCTTTGCTTAGACGTAAATCATATACTTCGAGACGAGCTTTAGTCAATACCCAACCTACACAAGAAAAAGTTACATCACCACCTACAAAAGAAGTTCCAATAAATTAAATAAAAAAGATATCGGTAGCTGTTTCGTATCATACATTGGTCAACTTAAAAACGTTATAATTATATAAGTGATTTTGATACCTATATGTGGTTCTTTTGGCATATATATAAATAAAATGTGACCTTTTTGTTCAAACCCAGGCCTTGTTAGTCGTCACAATTTAAAGATTTTTATTAAATTTAAATAACATTGAATAAAAAATAAAAATAATAGATAATATATTTTCTAGAGTTCTACTAACGCTATCCGCGGCTTTCTATGACATCATTGCCTTGTTGGTTTTCTAAACCTAAATAATACCTGGATGTGAGCTTCAATCTTTTGGGATCAAATTGCACACGTTAAATCACACGTTTCATAGATCGCTAATAAAATTAAAGTGTATCTAATATTGACGACCGATTTGGCACAGGGGTAGAAAACATGCCTTCTGCGCCAGAGGTCTCAGGTTCGATCACCGAACAAGACAAATATTTTGTGTGCATGAACATGTCTATTTGTTTTGTTCTGTGTGTTTTCTATGCATGTATTTACAAATAATGTTAGAATTAACTTAAGTTAATAATAAAAGTCCCAATTAACACTAACTATTTACTTCAACACACAATAATATAATTCATTAAGCACAAATAAAACTTTGAACAGAGCACCGGAGCGTGTACGCTACAAGACGGTTCTTATTCAACTCTTCTCAGTTCCCATCCCACAAAGCTAATTCAAGTTACATACAACTCAGCTTAATTTAAACAAATAATATCAGAACCAACACACGGGACTTAATTACGTTAATCTAAACAAAATGTACAGCGTCCCAGCGTTGAAACGCTACGCCGCTTGGTCATTTATCAAAAGTTCTATGTAAACACATTCCAGAGGCCCAGCACAGGACAAGGCTCGTCGTTGTTTCATGACTCGCGGCCGTACACGATCTTCTCGTTGCCAACACGGCCATGCTGCAGTGTGCCTGCCCCAGGCACTTCCGCGGACGCTCCACACCCCTATTGATAGTTTACAATCTGTGACATAAAGAAACACCTCTATTTATGAATTGTAATGTTTATGACGTAGTCTAAGCGTCTCGGCCCATCATGATGCTCTAGATGTTTGAGAAATACTAATAGACAGTTAAGACAGTTGTAGCCTTTAGTGCATTATAGCAGTCCCTTTAATCATAGGCCGACTTTTGCACATAAAGTCTAAAGGACTCAACTGTCACATATTCCTCTGGTGCTTTAGGCAGTCCCTTTATTTTAGGCCACGACTCCTGCAGCCAGAAGAATAGACCACCATTAGAATCCTCCTATCATGACGTTCCAGATGTTTGATAAATACAATAGACAGTTGTGGCCTTCAGTCCATTATAGCAGTCCCTTTAGTCTTAGGCCGACTTTTGCACATAAAGTCTAAAGGACCCAACTGTCTCATTTTCTTCTGTTGCTTTAGGCAATCCCTTTAGTCTTAGGCGATTCCTGCAACCATAATGCTTTATTGTCATCAGAGCAAAACAAAGTCGTTCCTTTAGTCTTAGGGTACGTCTCTCAATGCCTATAACCAAACTCAACTATACGACTCCTTTAGACTTAGGAAATCTTATAATTTACTACACAAGACATCCAGAACATCAAGATATCAGTATATATAAGCAAAATATCGTATTATTTCTTGTAACTGTTACTTAATTTTATGATCACAACAGGCGACAAATTGTCTTTAAGTAATAAAACATAAAACATTCGCCTTTTAATATCGTTCTGTAGTTTTACCTTGCCAACACGTACGATTTTTTTTTATTTAAAATACTGTACGTCGTGTAGGTTCCATTCATTCATATTTATCCAGGGTTTTATATATTTTCGGCAACGGTCTGAACTCTGACCTGTACACCTTGAAAACCGGCAGTAGCTTTCGGCTTTGACCATCGTTACTTTGACTTGGAATCTGCATAAGAACTTTTTAGCCTGAGCACGCGTGACTTGACAAATCTTTGCTTTTGTGATTCAGAATCCGTTTTGATATTTTCGTCTACCTCTACGCGCAGTTGAGTAGCATCAACAGCCTCATCAGGTTCCAGCGCAACTAAATCACTATCAGTCTTCAGTTTGTATCCAAGTAACACCTCGCTAGGTACAGTTTTGATTGTTTTGTGAAATGTGCTAATAACTGCTTGTTGTAAGGGGCTTCATACATTGATCCCATCTATTTTCAGTTACGTTCACTCCCATGGTTCTCATGGATTCTAGAATTGTTTTATAAAATCTCTCATTCTGACCATTAGACCTAGACATTCTCGTCGCGATCGTTTGAAGCCTAATATTCTTGTTCGAGCAATATTCCTTGAATGTGTAAGAAATAAATGCAGATCCTGCGTCTGCAATTATCCTTCGGGGATTACCAAAAATCTTTAAAATATTGTCCATTTCATATGTTACACCGTTATTGTCTGCCCATCTCACCGCAGAAATAAAAACTAATTTACTGAGAGAAACCACCACTACCAATTTATATTGGTACTTGTAAAGTTTTCATTTAGTTCGTGAGCCTTCATCTAGTACTATTGTTGATCGAAGGCTCCACCTTTATTTTTGTAGTAAATGCTGTTGAGACAATTTTTAATGTATTTTTTTTTATTTTTTTTTTTTTTTAGGCACAGTTACCTACAAAATTCAAATCAATAGATGTGAACAGTTACAACAACAAAAAAAAAATAACATTAATTTATATCTCTATTACAACCGCGCACAACATGCGATTAAAAATTTATTTATTTGTTTAGTATACAGATAAAAAGCAAAGTGATATTTAACTCTAGAATTTCTTACCTACATAAAAATACGATGAATTAATTCAAATAATTAATTAAAAAAAAAAACTTACATTGTATTTGCAATAGTTTCCAATTTGTGTCTAATTTTGTTTACAAATGTATTAGGGCTCTGATGGACTATCTCGGTTTCAGATATTTCACTGAAAACACGAAGGGGCATTCGCCAAACCGAATGGTAATCTTAAAAATTCATAATGTCCATCTGCATTTGATAGTATCTATTTTTAATCCCGAAAACGCTGAACATACTTAATTAAAGGTAAGTTTATTTCCTACATGAGTATACATTTTAATTTTTGTTTCATCAGTTTCAGTTATGGTTTTAACGTTGTCACTTGAAAATCCTTGTAACGTGATAGGAGTTTCTAATAATATGATTGGTAGTGAGTATTTCCGAACTACTCGTTCTGTGATAAGGGAACAGCTACTTCCTGTGAATCTACGTTTTTATTTTGTTCAGCTGTCAAATTCTTTTTGTGAAAACACATACTTTCGGTGTGCCCTCGCTTTCCACAAAACTCGCACTTCAAAGTACATTGTGCTTTTTTGTGATTACCTCCGCAATTATAACATTCGATGGGATTACGACCTAAAAACTGGCCGCTAGCTTTGTGAAAAGGTGTAGTTGTTTTTGCTTGACTTGAAATTGTGGTCGACGACTCTATAGTTGATGGTTGCATCGATGGTAAGTTCTTAGGACTAGTGTTTATATCACGTGATACATACTGGCCAGTAAAACTAGATTTAATTGTCTTTGACACGGGTGGCTTATAAACACGACCATGTAAAAATGCAGCTAAACCATCACATGTTTGAAAATTACTTGCTTCGACTGATGCACTGATGTTATCATCAGCGATATTTCCTAAAATAATTGATATTAAATCGTGTTCCGTAAAATTAAGGTGTAAGGTATCTATTTTGGATTTTTGCTCGAAAAAGAATGTGTATAATGATTGGCTATTATACGGTTTTTTATCGATTATTTCTTTAAGTGATTCGAACATGTTTCGTTTCACTCGAAAACTTGTTAATATTTTCTGTTTCCAATCCTTCCATAACCACTCCGTCCATGTGTAATGATTGCGTAACAAGGAGTCGTACCAAATTTTAGCTGATCCCTTTAATTTATTTAGCGCCTGATAACGGATCATACTGTCGTTCCATGAAAAGGTAGATGAATAGGACTCTATCACATTAAGCCACGACACAACATTATCAGTTAATGGGTCAAACTCTGGTATCATATTGTATAAATTTATCGACGTGCTTGTACTCACAATTTCTGTGTCATCTTTACGAGATACCTTGCGTTTCCTTTTCTCAGGAGGCGGGGGTGACGGTGTTCGAGCTCTGCTGCTTTTGCTCGATGTTGATCGGGCTCGATTTCTTTTATGTTTTCCCATAATGATTTGCGTGAGAAACATCCCACTTCTGATGTTAGAATTAACTTAAGTTAATAATAAAAGTCCCAATTAACACTAACTATTTACTTCAACACACAATAATATAATTCATTAAGCACAAATAAAACTTTGAACAGAGCACCGGAGCGTGTACGCTACAAGACGGTTCTTATTCAACTCTTCTCAGTTCCCATCCCACAAAGCTAATTCAAGTTACATACAACTCAGCTTAATTTAAACAAATAATATCAGAACCAACACACGGGACTTAATTACGTTAATCTAAACAAAATGTACAGCGTCCCAGCGTTGAAACGCTACGCCGCTTGGTCATTTATCAAAAGTTCTATGTAAACACATTCCAGAGGCCCAGCACAGGACAAGGCTCGTCGTTGTTTCATGACTCGCGGCCGTACACGATCTTCTCGTTGCCAACAATAAAAGTATAATATAATGATCTGTTATCTAATATCTAGTTTCCTTAACACAGTTACTTAATGAAAACTAGATAGTTGGTGTGATTGTAAGATATATAATTATTTATTTTAATATACATCTCGTAGGTATCACGTGTTTGTCAAACGAACTCCTCCGAAACAGCTAGACCGATTTTATGATTTTTTTGTATTTATTAGGTAGGTCGTCGTAGGCTATTTTTTATCCACAAATTTCACAGGAGCGAAGCCCCGAGGCGCAGCTAGTTTCACTATAAAATCATCAAAACCGCAGTGGGTTAGTTGCTATGAATAATAAACCAATTTACGAGTTCGGTTACTTTGCGTATCACACACATCCCATGCTCATAGACAGCGGAAATGGGTTACAGTCAAATTACAGCAGTAAGTCATGTCACGAATATTTATTGTACTTTTGTACGAATTCACTGTAATTATACCTATTAAGTACCAATGTAATTTTAAAAACCTATATTAAAAGTTCCTTAGTCCTTAATTTTTTTTTGATAAAATAGATGGTGCGTTAAAAATTGTTGAAAGTTAATGTACGAAGTCGTAGTGACGATAGTCACTTATTTGTTAATAATCTTTTATTAATTTTCATTGATATTTACTTAGTGATTTACAAGTAAAATATACGTGTAAAATATACGGAGATAGCATAATAAATAATGCAGTTTCATGGACACTTTCACTATAAATATTACTGAAAAATGGTATTTTCACCATGTTTTAATTTGTTGTTGAGTCCCCATCATTTCGGCACAGTTTGCTTGCATGTATATCGTATATTGCTACATGCAACAGTTGCAATAGTTATAGCATTATGCAGTGTCTATAGAACTAAAGATAATTATGGTCTAGCTAGTGGTCTTATCAATGTAGATGACGAAATGCCTGTAATATCCGACATGTTGAGTACTTTCTTTTTAGATCTAAAATGTTATAATAAGTTAAAATAACTTTTTATGTAGGTACCTACCTTTCTTTTTTTTTCTTCCTTCATCTATGTCTGAAAAGTTGGTTCCATGCAACTTGAGTTACTGCCCACTGCTGCACTACCGTCTATCTATTCTGGTGCTGACTTAGAACTTCTTCCCCTCATACAAAGGCTCGTAAACCATGATTTATGCATGCGTAAAACTTGCCAGTAGAATTACTTTTTTTCTCTTTTTTACTTTCGTTTTTACAGTACCTATCTTGAAACAAAAACCAATCGTTATAAATCTGTGTTAAACCCAAGGATTATCATTGACCAAAATGTTTCCACCACAAGACTCGAGCTACTGCCCTTAATTCCACTGTAGCCGATCTATTCTGGTGCTGTCATGGAACTTCTTCCCCTCATACAAAGGGTCGTAAAGAATGATTTATGCATGCGTTAAACTTGCAGTTACGGTACAAATGGAGAAAGTACGCCGTTTCCTACGGTCCGGTGCATATAAATGAGACGGAAACATTGTAGAATTTGTTGGTTTTTTGTAATTATCATATATCTGGACATATACATACACATAGTACCTAGGTTACGAAACTAATCTATAAATGTGAAGACAGTAGACAATACGGTATTTTACTGATTTTTTTTTATTTCTTTAAAATGTTTTTCGAAATATTAGCTACACAAAACAAGTTTTCATTTTGAATTATCTTGAATATTTTCAAAGATATAGGACTTCAAACTTTATAATTAGACAAGGACAGGACGCTATCTTAGTGACGTCAGTGGGTTAGTAGCGTCATAGTCACGCCATAGAAGATTTCGTTTTAGAAAGAGACAGCTATAGTCAAAATCAAACAGACTATAATTCTTTTATTATAAAACAGATTCAAATTATTTTTTCACATTTGGTATTCTTAATTGCAATATTTTTTAACGTCATCATTCAATATCTACATTTCAACAACAGTAAAATACCCTATTGCTACGCATTGCATCCAGGACGACATCCGTGACCGAGTGGTATACGCACCAATTGTCAAGGTACCGCTGTCTCTAGAGGTTCTGGGTTCGATTCCCGGTCGGGTAAATATTGAAAACAAACTTTTCAATATTTTCTCGAATCTGGCTGTATGTGGTACCCGTCGTTGTTTCCAGTTTCCATAATACTAGTGCTCAAGCTACTATACTTTGGTATTGGAACAATGTATTTGATGGTGTCCTATATATTTATTGATTAATAATGCGTGATATCTGAGTCTGCATAAATGCTTACTCAAAAGTCATTTAAGTATAAATGTCGTTGGTTAAATTAGCCTTGAACGTTGTCATCTCATCATCATTCAACAATACGGTATTTTACTGATTTTTTTTATTTCTTTAAAATGTTTTTCGAAATATTAGCTACACAAAACAAGTTTTCATTTTGAATTATCTTGAATATTTTCAAAGATATGGGACTTCAAACTTTATAATTAGACAAGGACAGGACGCTATCTTAGTGACGTCAGTGGGTTAGTAGCGTCATAGTCACGCCATAGAAGATTTGGTTTTAGAAAGATACAGCTATAGTCAAAATCAAACAGACTATAATTCTTTTATTATAAAACAGATTCAAATAATTTTTTCACATTTGGTATTCTTAATTGCAATATTTTTTAACGTCATCATTAAATATCTACATTTCAACAACAGTAAAATACCCTATTATGGTTTGAGCCTATTGTAACTATAATGATTTTGTTTGATATACTTTACCGCTTTTTGTGTGGTTCCTTGTGTATTGTCTTGTCTTCCTACTATGTATGTATACAGGGTGTTGTTTTGGTCACGTAATTTCGACTCAGGTGTGATAGTTTAAACCATAATGATGTAAAAATTAATGTTTAAAAAAATTTAACTATTACAGTTTTACAAGAAAACCTCATACTTTTCTTACTAAAAAAAGCACAAGCGCATGGTTAACTGACGGCTGCGTAGCCGCAAGCTACGACGAGCCGGCCGTCCGGTTTTTCGTAGCATCCACGTTCAGTTACTTAAAACCTTTTTCAAACCATGAAAATGACCATGGCCAAAACAACATTATAAATGTAACATGCTTCGATGGATATATGATTGTTATTCAATCACGATTCACGCCAGAACGATTGAAAGGCTCTGTAGGCCTAGCATGACCGCCCAAAACGTGATATATCGCATAATATAGCGTTTTATCTACACTCAAACGTCAAAACCAATTGTCATTTGACAGTTAAACGCGATAAACGCTACGACATATCGCGTTTTGTTTTTGAGAGAAAACTTTGAAGTAAACATTTTTCAACTCACAATTAGACGTTGTTGTATAAATAGCATCATGTATTTTAAGCCTGTATATTCAATCAGCTTTTCTCGCGTTCGTCATCCGCTGGCCTATATTGTGCGATGCCAACCTATTTAGCACTGCGTGGGCAATAAATTGTTTGAGTAGCTTATTTCAATGAAGATAAAGATCAAAATTGGTGGATTGAACAAACTGCAAAATTAATTGGTGAAAACGTTTACCAATAAGCTAGAATAGGGTATTTTACTGTTGTTGAAATGTAGATATTTAATGATGACGTTAAAAAATATTGCAATTAAGAATACCAAATGTGAAAAAATAATTTGAATCTGTTTTATAATAAAAGAATTATAGTCTGTTTGATTTTGACTATAGCTGTCTCTTTCTAAAACGAAATCTTCTATGGCGTGACTATGACGCTACTAACCCACTGACGTCACTAAGATAGCGTCCTGTCCTTGTCTAATTATAAAGTTTGAAGTCCTATATCTTTGAAAATATTCAAGATAATTCAAAATGAAAACTTGTTTTGTGTAGCTAATATTTCGAAAAACATTTTAAAGAAATAAAAAAAAATCAGTAATATACCGTATTGCGAAAAAGCTCATTTGAAATAGCTAGAGGTAAAAATTTAATTGATTGATCAAGTAATTTACCGCACCGGGAGGTCAAGTCGACCTGCCCTTTTTTTGTTTCAAGAGGAGAATGCGATCTTTAGACATACCCAACTTCATGTTGGACTCGATCAGACTCAGGGCCTGTTCCTCGCCGCGCCCAGCCCTCCTGCCAAACCTAATAGGCTTCGCGTCAGGGCTGAGTGGTTCTAACCCCTGCCCAGGCCCCTAACGAGCTCGAAAGCTCGAGAGGGGGAAAGGCAGACGGAGGGAGCCTCCCCACAACTTCCCCATAGGATTACCAGCCCACTATTGAGTGGGTAGACCAGTAGGACAGGCACCATTACAACTAAACTCCTCTCGAAAATGCCTTTCCTTCCCCGAGCCTGTTAAGACGTAGTGTTAAGACTTTTGACCCGGGGAGAGAGGCCCGTTAGAGCTCCACCCTACTGGGGAAACAGGGCCTTGATGCGCCCCCTGCCCTCTTGCGACTAGGGGAGATCGAGACGCACATGTTGGCGTCTCGTTCTCCCCGGTCGCGCACGTTGGAGTTGACTCACTGCGACGTCTGCCTCGCGAACTCTCCGCGGCCTCCTTCTGCGAGATCACATCCGAGGTCGCAGAAGGAGACCACGGCATGCCATCCCCCCTCGCTCCGCAGCATCGCAACTGTGATATTAGGAAGCGAGAAGCGAGAAGACCCCCCTCTTTAAGCTCATACCTCCGCCTTTAAAAAGTTATCTGACTTCGCACCCTAAGCTGCCCTGCCTTTTTTTATCAAGAGGAGAATGCAATCTTTAGGCATACCAAACGGCATGTTAGGACTCGGTCACACCCAGGGCATAAGTCGACCTGCCCTGCAGAACTGCAGAAGATTCATTCAACCTTTACGACTATTCAAAAGTCTGAATTGGCAAATAGAAAAGTCTTTTTTATTCTACCGATTTACCAGTAGATTAATTGAGTATTTCCAAACAAATATACAAACTTTACGGCTTTATCATGTTAAATAGTTAGATAATGCAGCATTTTTTGTCTAAGATTTAATAATAGGTACGTTTTCCATTCTACTTGTATGTATAGGCCCTCTAGTCCTCTAGCGGTCATTAACGTTAAATTAAACAATTTCACAGCTGACTAACTCGAGTGTTTTGGCGATACGATACGTCATCGGGCAATCATACTCAACGCTATTTGTAGAGTCGCATTACGAATTTTACGACAACTGATTATAGTCGTGATAAGGGTCAATGTTTAAAGCTTGATGAAATGCCGAACGAATGTACGTTTGTCTGCTAATTTTAATTCTGTATAGCTCAATATAATAATCCATTGATAATGTCTTAAGTAAAAGTTCTTTTATTATTGAAAATAATTGAACTACTTACTTATATATTTTTAAATAAGCTATAAGTATTCGCTAAAAAATTATGCACCTATGCGATACAATACAATAAGGAATGCATTATTAAACAAAAGCTAGAAGATACAACTAAATAAAAACACTAGAAATTATGATTGCCTGAAAGTTTACTGGCACATTTGTCGGTAGTTATAACTCAGATTAAAATAATGTAGCCGTAGGTGACGACTGACGGCTTATATACTGTCAGTCAGTAATAGAAAATTGCATTGTTATAAAGAGTTCAGTTTCGATTTATTATTTTAAATTATTTCTCAAAATAGTTCAGTCTAGTTTCATTGACTTTTGCAAAAAGTTCAATGTCTCTCCTGGGTTTATGCCAACATCTTGTCTTCATACTTCGCATTGCGAAATTAGCATTTTTCTGCCGATAATTAGTACCTACTTCCAAAATGTCTTATTCAGTCTATTGATCTGTTCTTGGTTCAAGTGCGTACCCACTGATTTCACCCGCCCCTATGACATGACGTCTTCGAAAAATATTTATTCTACGATATTAGTTCACTTTTAAGTGACAAAAATTACATTGCAAAAGACCACAACTTCCATTACCATCTGTAACTAAGATTTGAATGAAAATATTCCTATAAAATGCGCACTAAAGAAGATTGACTCGACGGACGAGCCGGAACCGATCGTTGTGAAGATCCTAGGTATGGGAAGTCTGTCCGTCCGTTCGTATGTCACACTCACAGCACAGACACTCTCATGAATAAAAAGAACTCCACCAAAGCCAGGTTCAAGATGGATCCCTCGAAACGAAATGAAGAAAGAATGATTCGGGCGCGTAACCGGTGCAATATGGTGATTAGGGACGCTCAAAGACGCCACATTCATAATTCTATAGAAAACGTTGATCCAACTAAAGTTTGGATATTTCTAAAAACTCTTGGGGTTGGCAAATCTCATAATACTGTCACGGATACAAATGTCGATTTCAATCAACTAAATAGTTACTTCACATCGTCGGTGCCTATTGATGGTAACCTTAAACATTTAACCTTGCAACATCTTTCTAGCCTGCCAATGCCAACACAAGTTTCCTCTTTTTCTTTTATTCAATTTTCAGAATGTGATGTAAAGAGAGCAATCCTGTCCATCAACTCAAGTGCTGTTGGTGCCGACTCTATTAGCCGTAAGATGATCCTTCCCATCCTCGATATCCTCACTCCTATAATTACCTTTATCCTCAACACATCCATATCCACTGGAACGTTTCCGACTTCCTGGAAGGAAGCAAACGTTATTCCACTGCCCAAAAAATCCAAACCAACCATGTTTTCAGATTTTCGTCCTATTTCTATCCTGCCGTTCCTTTCCAAAGTCCTTGAAAAACTCATTCACCACCAGCTTACTGACTATCTTAACATTAGCCATCTCCTTAATCCCCTTCAGTCTGGTTTCCGCAAAGGCCATAGCACATCTACAGCACTTGTGAAGATAACAGATGATATACGCTTGGGAATGGAAAATCGAAAACTGACAGTACTGACTACTAGATTTTAGCAATGCATTTAACTCAGTTGATTTTGATATCCTTCTCGGTGTTTTACGCTCTCTAAACATATCTCCATCTGTAATTGATTGGTTCGAAAGTTACCTGCTAGGGCGACGGCAGCGTATCCGCACTGGTGACACCTTCTCCTGGTGGTGTGATATCAATGCTGGTGTCCCTCAGGGTGGCGTCCTATCTCCACTTCTTTTTTAAATTTTTATAAATTCAATCACTCATTTCCTTTCAAGTCCTTATCACCTCTACGCTGATGATCTTCAGATATACACTCAGGCACCATTATCAGAGCTCTCACGTGCAATTACAGCTACTAATAAAGATCTCGCTCAAAAAAGCTCTTGGAGCAAGTCATTTGGTCTGACTGTTAACCCAGCCAAGACGCAGTGTATTATCATCGGCAGTCCTCATTTTGTTTCGAGGATCGATTTTAACCAGCTTCCGGCAGTTTCCTTGGATGGTACTATTATTCCTTTTTCAGGTTCTGTTAAAAATCTAGGTGTTATCTTTGATCAGCATATGTCTTGGAGACCTCATATTGAGGAAACTAGGAAAAAAATATTTGCATCATATGGCTCACTTAACCGGCTTCGTAACTTTTTGCCGACCAGTACTAAAATCACTCTGTCACAATCGCTTCTGCTGTCTATCTTGGACTACGCTGATGTCTGCTTTACTGACCTGTCGGAGGGGTTACTTGATAAGTTGGAGCGTCTGCAGAACGTTGCCATCAGGTTTATATTTAATCTCCGTAAATATGACCATGTGTCTCACTTCCGTAGCAAACTCCAATGGCTCCCAATTCGCCGGCGCAGGGACTTACACACACTTAAACTTCTCTATTCTATCCTTTTCATGCCTACTTCCCCTCCTTACCTTAAGGACTGCTTCTCCTTTCACTCTTCATCTACGTCATGTACTTTGCGTTCCTCATCTAACCTCACCCTTGAAATTCCACGTCATTCTTCCGACTTTTTTTCCTACTCTTTCTCTGTCCATGCTGTCCGTTTGTGGAACGCGCTTCCTGAAGGTATCAGAAAGGCTCAGACTCTAAAATCCTTTGGAGATCAAGTTAGAAGTCATTTCCTCTCCCTTACTCATTAAAGTTTATGTATTATCTTATTTTTCTCTATTTGTCATTCTAGACTTATTCTATCCTTTTTATGCACCCTCTCCCCTCTGTTCTTTTGTTTTTTTTTTTCTTTCGCCCAAGGTTGCCTGGAAGAGATTGCTATTTAGCAATAAGGCCGCCTGTTGTCTGTTTACTCATAACTATGTCTCTTTGTGTTATTGTTTCTTTCTTTGTGTGCAATAAAGCTTTTTTATTTATTTATTATTATTTAGACACTTTATTTCGAAAATATAAGGACTACATAGTTGAAACTTGATAAGTAGATGTATTCTGTAAACCGCATTACAATTTTTATACTTACAAAAATAAAAAATAAAAAAAATTAACGGGGGGCCCGGGGCATGTTCTTCATACATGGAATTTGTATTTTTTTTTCATCAAACCTATTCGAGTGGTGTGTCTAAGATGGGTCTTTAAAAATGATATAGGGTTTCTTAAACCATTTTTTCTGAAAGTCAATACATATTAGCCAAGCCCAGCAGTGGGTGTTACCGTGTCATCTAGCTGACCTTCCCGACCCGTGGTTCACCTGACAAGTTCACCTGGGTGGACTCTGTAAATTTTATTATCCGTAGTTCACTCGAGAGGTGGTCTATTGCTACTTTGAAAATAGTATGACCCTTGGTACACCTCAAAGGTGTACCATGGACACTACTATAAACTTTGTTATCCATGGGTCTAAAACTATATCACTGAGCAACAGGGGCAAATACAAGAGGGGGGCAATAGGGGTGCTTGCCCCCCTCCCCCTCCCCTCCTGGCACACAATTTTACATAATACAAAATTATTGCATTCATCATTTTACCACGTGAAATAAGCTAAGATCCCCCCCCGTAACAAATTTGCCTCCTCCCCCGGGCTAATGGTACGTTTGTTTTAAAATAGAACCGCCTTCAAAAAAAAAGCCATCAAAAGGTAATAAATAATATCCTAATATTGTTTTTTGTTGTCATTTTTTTAAAGGTGATTCTATTTTTTAACAAAATAATTTTTATTTCACTCTTTTCAGTGCATATGTAGTTCATCACGACGAGGTGACCCGGTGGAGGGTGGACTACGGATCTTAGTAAGTATCCGTGGTCCATCCAGGTGGACCACGGGTCCACGTCGGTATCCGTAGCTCACCCGGGTGGACCACGGGTCTGCGTCAGTGTCCGTAATCCACCCAGGTGTACAAAGGGTCAGAACAAGTGCCCGTAGTCCACCCAGGTGAACTTATCAGGTGGACCACGGGTCGGCAACGCTAGCTGATATGATGACGATGAAATGATTGAGTTATTCCGCTGGTTCTCTTCTCTTATTAAACTCTTTATTTTGACTCTAATAAAAAAAACAGTCGTAATATAGTTAAAATGTGGTCGTGTTTAAAGCTATTAAGCAGTTTATTTACTTTAAAGTTAACTGCATCGCGCGTGTTACGGTAACGTCAGAATCTTATCGTTTCCTTGCTTAGTAAATATTGTGAGAACTAGGTCACCGTCCTTACACAACGTTTATTTTAGTGTCACTATAACCACAGTATATATGTCGCAGGCGGATAGTTGAATTCGCGGGATAGTTAAGTATGGCAGCAATTACCCCTCGGAAGTCCTGTAGAACACGTGATAGGTTAGAAATTTGAGGCGATCGAGAAGTGCAGCAAAGCGATCGCCTTAAATTTCGTGGTTTTTTTTTGTGACACCGTCAACTTATGGGAAGATAAAATACCTTACGGAAAATAATGATCGGCCTCTTGGCGTTTAATTAAATGGCGAATTCATGCATTTGGCTGCGACATATATATGCTATCTACAACTGTGTGTACTGCCTGCGATAGTTGAGGTTAAGCAACTTTCGCAATGGTCGGTCACGGGGTGGGTGACTGAAAACTTTCATCTCGATCTCCTCCGTGCTTCGGAAGGCACGTTAAGCTGTAGTTTTTTTAAATATACTTAATATAATAAGTAGTTTTTTTTTTTTTAAATATTTGCACTTTAATGGTTTCATACAAAACAAAAAAATACAAAACGTACAGCCCTACTTCTCATGCATTTCAACAATATACATGCAATATACCGAAAATTCATTGCTGTATGTTTTAAGGTTTAGTTAGAGGGTGGAAATAGTAGATTGTATTACAAGGGAGCAAAATAATATATTTACGGCGAGGGCGCTATTTTGAATCCAGAGCGCAGTGAAGGATTCTAGAGTAGAATCTCGAGCGCAGCGAGGGATTCTAAAGTAGAATCCTGAACGCAGCGAGGGATTCAATATACGCCGCCCGAGGTGAAAATAATTTTGCGGCCGAGTAATACACTCTGCTTTTCATTCCCTTCTATAAGAAAAGCAGTAAAGACAACTCAAACTACCTACCTTTCTTTGTCGTTCGGATAGATCATAGCGCTAGTCGGGCAAGAAAAAAAATTTGAATTTTGAAATAAAAAAAAAAAAATAAAAAAAATATGTCCATCAGATTCCCTATAAGTATCTCCGGGGATGCCGTAGGGGGGTTGAAAATTTTGTTAGATTTTAGCTACGACTCACCGTTTACGAGATATTCTCACTTTTATAAAAACCGTTTTTGAAAATTTCTCGGTCCCGAAAAAAGTCCCGGCCCCATACAAAATCAGTTGAATTTTTTTTTTAAGTACCTCCCACCCTTTACTACACTCCAACCAATGCTTCTTTAATTATGTTCTAAATTCAAATCTCATCGTTTTGGACCCAGTTTTGAAGCTGTTCAAAATTCAAATCTCATTTATCCCCTCTTGTCATAACAGGTAAAAAATGAATCGTTTTGGACCCTGTTATTAGATAAACAATCATCGCTTTTCGAATCGATGGGATGAAAAAGTTATTTATACAGTATTATCGCCGTTTGTACGGAGACCGTTTGCTACACAGTCCTCTCTATACCTATGCAACCGATACAGACGGCAAAGCGCCTTCCGAAGTTCCGAAGCACGGAAAAGCACGAGATAGTAAATTTTTGGGACCGACCATTGCCAATTTGCTTCATAGTAAATTTTCGGTCACACATCCCGGGCCCGAACATTGCGAAAGTTGTAGGCCTCGACGATCAGTCAAGCGCACTAACCACTGCTACGTGCTCCTCCATCATCTAAAGAGCCCCACAGACTATCAGTCCGCCAGCAGGCAATGCCCTGTCAGTTGGCCGCAATCGGCCACACACTCCACACACTTTTTTTCTTTTCTTTCTTTCTTTCACTCAAAGGTTTATTTCATACTAGCGGCTGCCTGCGGTTTCACTCGCGTGGTTCCCGTTCCCGTGGGATAAAAAGTATCATTTGTGTTATTCCAGCCTATAATCTATCTCTGTTGCAAATTTCATCAGGACCCGTTCAGTAGTTTTTGCGTGAAAGAGGAACAAACATCCATACTCACAAACGTTCGCATTTATAATAATTTAGTAGGATTAGTAGGACAAAAACCGAATATCATGGCCGATTACGGCCAACTGACAGCCCGTCGTCGCCTGCTGATGGACTGATATGATAGTCTGTGGGGCCCTCACCATTATTACACCTACAATTTCACCCTCTTAACATTCAACGTATGAGGGTCTCCTTAATCCATTTTTTGGATTAAGGAAATCGCGAAACTAAAATGGGCATTTGAACTAAAAGTGTATTATGCAAGATTGAAACAGGCGTAAAAGATTAGGTCATGATGACTCATCATAGCACATAGAATGGCGGCTTTTCTGAATTGTGTGTTTTTTGTTACATTTATTAACATTTCCAACAAGATTTCGTATTAAGATAAGAGTTTTAAATACAATAGAAACTTTTTTCTTGAAGGTAGCGGACTGTTTTTTTATAACAAAGTGATAGACCAACTTATCTCTCAAAAGTGCCAAGTCATTATTTTTTTATATTATCCCGCTATTCCCGTTAGTTGGAAAAGTTTCAATTAAAAGCAATAATAAGCTACTACCTATACAATCCATAAGTAATCATATTATAAAGAAAAAGGATTTGCATTTTTTTTTGTTTGTATCGAATAAAGTCAAAACTACTGGACCGATTTTAAAAATCCTTTCTCCATTAGAAAGCTACATTCTTCCCGAGTGACATAGGCTATATTTCATCCTGATATTCCCACGGGAACGGAAACCACGAAGGTAAAACCGCAAGGAGCTACCAGTTATTAATGAAATTATTTCAGTGTTAATTTTTTGATGTTAAGTTATTAAATTGCAAAAGTTAATGTGCTAGGAATTGCTACTTTCGACGGTACATGTCCAAAATTGTTACTAAATATTTGTACGTTCAACCTAAATAAGATTAACAGAAAGAGGAAGGTACTAATTACTAAAGCTAAAACCTTAACTCACTGGCAAAATTTATTATTGTGATGCACCCACACACTGTTAGTAAACGTTTACAAACATTAGTAGGTACTAGGTAGGTACCTGTGGTAGGTAGCAGAGTAGTGGTGTCGAAATATGGCGAAGGTAAGTTTTAACCGCCTCTGTGGTCTAGTGGTTCACACCACCACCGGTTACAGTACAGACCCAGAGGTCCCGGGTCGATTCCCAGTGGGGGTACATATTGTATTGATGTATTCGGTTTGGTTGGTGGTAGGACTTGTTCTTAGTCCGCCTGGCTGGCTTTACCACCATCTTATCTAAGTCTGGCGCCATAACAATGATGTTTTCAGCATTATTATGTTCCGGCAGTTAGAGGATAAGATAGCCAGTTCTCACTGATTGAGGATTCCGGGAGTTGAGCGCTTCCACTTTCAGCCTTATCACCACTTAACATCAGGGTGTCTATTCTGCTAACGTTAAGTCATAATCGTGTCTTAATCGTGTTTCAATTTTCTTGAAGTTCAATTTGTAGCTTGCTTTTTCACACACTAGTTACAAGAAATGTGTACTTTTTTCACAATACTACTGATGGTCATGGTCACAAACACTACATTCACATCACAATAAGTGTAGGAGTAAGTACTTAAAATAATTGTTAGGGCATGTATGTGCCTATGTTATGATTTCTGAAATTTAATTTTACTTAATTCGTAAAATGTCTAATTTTCGGAACTGTTACCGATTACCAATAATCTCATCATATCATATCAGATTCTTATAATATATTGCCTTTATCTTTCTTTTTGCAATACTGGTATTGTTCGCCATAAAACAAGTTTTCGATAAGATACGGTTGTTATTGAGCCTTATCAGTGCAGTTTCTCGTTGGAGCAAGTAAAGATTGGACGCCGGTCAATCAAATATGGTGAGTTATTTAATCGCTTTGGTAGTAAATTAAACTTACTAACTTTTCCTATAAATTAAACTTGCATAATTTAATCATCATCATCTCAGCCGAACGTCGCCTACTGCTGGGCATAGGCCTCCCCCAAGGATCTGCACAACGATCGGTCCTGCGCTGCCCGCAACCAGTGGCTTCCCGCGACCTTGACTAGATCGTCGGTCCACCATAATTTAATATTACCTTGTAATATATTGTGATCGGTCTGTGTGTGTGGGTAGTGTATGACCTCATACCCCTAGCATGAAAAACTATAGTTATGGCAATCGAATAGTAAACTATACCGTCCCTCAAAAGCTGTCAAAGTGCTGCTATCAAATATGGTATTGAATTTCAGTTCCTTAAACGACCGAAAGAGGCGCTGCTCTGGTTTTCATACAAAATAGTTACCATAACGACTGTTAAGGGTTACAGACACACGAGTAGTACACGAGAATGAGGTTAGAAGCGTGGAATCGAAAACAAGCTCATTGCTATGACATTGAAAATCTTGCAATGGAGGGTTTGCTTATATAAGCAAAGCGTTTCCCCCGCCCGCCTACATACTACTCGGTCAAGCAAGATAACAATTATACTTACCCATCTCTTTTTTCTCGATTCTGTCATGCCCGGAGGACGGGTATAACCTGCAGGTGTCATGTTATCGTAACCGAGTAGTAAGTAGGTACACTTCTAAATTCTAACGTCTTTCTCGTCTTCTCTTCTTTGGGATTAATAATTCGGATTTCTAAGTTTAATTCTTAACATTAAGTAATTAAAAAAAACACTTCATGCAGTGCCAATTAGTTATTCCCAAATCCCAACCGATCCCCTGGTGGATCTGTTTTACCCCCAAAAGTTTTGTATGGCAATGTAATTTATCGACGTCAAAACAACTAAAATTATTCAGTTAAAAATTAATCGGCTTTTCTCAAAAAAATATTAATCGCTTTGAAGGCATAAATGGCTGATTTTGTCAAGTAATTAATTCATTTGATCAAAATACTATTTATTAATAAAGTTTAACTAGTTCAACATCGATGTATTATTGTGTCATTAACATCGTTTGTAAGTACGAGTAATAAATTGTGTGTGGTCGTAATTATCTATTGTTAAAAGTGCTTGTCAGTTTGGTTATTGTAGCATGGTTGGTATTGTGAATTTTAACATATTGGACTGGGTGGCCTTGAATCATTCATGGAAATAGCGTTTTGTTTTTGACAGTTACGGCTGGCCCATGTTTTATGTAAACAAAGCACTTGAGCGCTTCTTATCGCTCTCCCGAATAGATGTTTACACTTTCGGCAACTGTAGTTATATTTATGAGAAGCCGATGAACCAAAGCAATAACTTACAAGCTTCACGTAGTTCTCGATGAAGTAACATAGGTATAAAAAATATAATACAAGTAAGTACTTTTTCATTTAAGTATATTCAAGTTTTTTCATGTACTTATGTAAAAAACTTATCGAGTACTTAAGTACATAATACTTATACGGAAAAACCAAAAAATAATTTCTTCTGTTTTGCACATCCCCAGTCTGAATTCAAATTTTCAAATGGAAAATAGGTTGTAAAAATTTAATTGAAATTCCGACATTTACCAATTTATTTTAGTAAAATATAGAAACCTGTGGACAAGACAATGACAATAAAGAGCTTTCATTTGCTGTGCAAGAAGACGCACGTCATAAAGCTGTTGTCATAATGAAAATTTAGAATGTTATTTTTTTGTATTTTTTCATTAAGAAAACAAGAAAGAGTTAGGTAGGTTAGAAAAACTGTTTTTTTTTCAACCCTGCCATCGTCCTACTCCGTCTGCGCGCGCGCACTCATCTCATCACCCATAGCACTTGTAAGCCCTCATTCACACGGGCGCTATTTCGAAGTTTAAAGCGTCGTAAAAAAGCGCACGCGTGTGAACTGTCAGCCAGCCAAGTCATATTATGTTCTATTGCAAAGCGGCCGAGTTAAAGCGTCCAAAAAGCGACCGTGCGAATGAGGGCATAGGCTATTAGTTATTCTGTGTCTTAGGTTCGGATTATTCGTGTGTGTTCGCAACTTCGCACGAGTAAAATTCGTACGTAAAAGCGTTCAAAGTGAACGTAGCCTAAAATAAACTTTCGTATATAAGAAAGTAAAGTAAAGTGATCTAGCAGAATCACACCAAGTTATCGGAGGACAAACAGAAAGGTAACACTTAGCTTTTAGTTGTATAAACATTTGTCCTATGCTCTGATATTTCACACCAACTTTGGTTATTAGTAGGGTTGTCAACATATTGTTGACTTCGGGGTCTTTTAAACGGAAGATCTTTCTCAAGACTGTTTTCGGGGGAAATAAAATAATGCGATCTAATCAAAAATATATTTTGATGAAGTTATGATATGACAGATAAGTTACAACAAACAACTGAAATAATTAAATTACCTACTAGTCTCTTTAAGATTTTGTTTTATTCAGACATTAATGTGACTTCCTGGACAAAACATAAACTCGACATGGCAGGTTGACCTATGAATGTGGTTGACACATATTACATGACAATGACAACTTAGGCTTGAATAAAATTGCTACAGTGCCACAAGCTTTTCTGTTCCGGTGACAGCCGTGACAGAGGAGCCACTTGTAATATGAAATTAGCTGTCAAAATGGACTGTCGTATAAAAACTGTTTTAGTTCCAAAGATAATCACCGGAGCAGAAAAGCTTGTTGCACTACACAGTACAGAATAGTACAGATAGTCATTCAATAATTTCACATATTAGGTAGTAGGTATCTACATCTAATCGATAGTATGATTAATTAGCTGATTAACAAAATAATCCGACAGATTAGCTTATTCAATCAATTTAAAAACAATCACCGATTTTTCTTCTTCAATTTTTATCTTACCGAAACATGACTTTAACCCTGTTCTTTCTCAACCTTTGTCAAAGAATTAGACAGTATCTCGCTTATTAAACATAAGCCAATCATAATTACACCAAACACCACAAATTATAATGCCTTCTGTCAAGTTGATACTTGACAGAAGGCCGTGCTGTTGCGTCAGTCAACTTAACAATACAAAGGCATTAACATGTCAAATCCATACAAACTTAATTGCAATTAGAACCGCACAGTGTGTAACTGAACCTCGAAGACAATGAGAGATTTTCTACCAGCAAATAAAAAAAAAAAAGTTTATTTATTAGCTCGATAGATGTCGCTGACCAGACATGAATCCACTCACCTCTATTGTTTATTACCACACAGAGATGGGCCTACTTCTCGAAAGATACAAGTTTACAAGTTCACAAGCTTCGAAATGTAACATGGACTTGTAAATTCTGTTTCACGAAGTAAATAACAAAGTGTTTTTTACGGTAACAAAAAAGAGTGTCATTGGAATACCTAATGACATATAAGGTCCTTCTTAAATAGTGCACATAATTTTAAGGGGTCAATGTACTCATGCATACAAACAACTTTTACTATGGTACCAACATTGAAATCGCGAAAAAAAAAAACAGCTGTTTCATAGAAAAATTTAAATCGAATAGATCAAAATGTATGGAACAGCTGATTTTTTTTTCGCGATTTCAATGTTGGTACCATAGTAAAAGTTGTTTGTATGCATGAGTACATTGACCCCTTAAAATTATGTGCACTATTTAAGAAGGACCTTATATAGATGCATTGGCTGATAAATATTTTTCATTTCTCATATTCGTAAAGTGATGTATATTTAAGGTCTAATCAGACGAAGGACTGTTGTCCCCGTGGGACAAAAAGTCCCTGTACGTCCAAAATATTTCCTCCGGGTACTTGTCGCGGAGTCAACGCATATAGTGTGCGGTCATTTGTTTCCCGAAGACGTACTTCACTATCGGGCGCTCAATGCAGACTAAAGTTCGTTGTGTGCGTTGTTACGCCTATTTACGTTTGTTCTATTTTTTTCGGGGACTACCGCGAACTTTTGTCCAGTCCAGTCTCTCGGTGTCCGCCGTACTTTCGGGGACTTTTTGTCCGCGGTACTTTTAGTTCCTTGTGTGCGTTATTCGATACAATTTATAAGAGATCTATATCGATGGACAAAAAAGTACTCGGCGGACAGTCCCTCGTCTGATCAGGCCTTTAAACTGAGCAGCGGGTTCAAAACTCTGCATTGCACCCTAGGGTGTAAAAGTATTTTTAAAAATAGAACTGAATTTGGTTACAGTCAACCATAGAGTTATCTCATCGGCAATGAAAAAGTTTTCTACTGATGTTGTATGGGGTGGGGGGGCTGGAACTGTTTCAAAAATGAATTTTATAAAAATGAGAATATATCAAAAACGGTGCGTCGAAGCTAAAAACCCCGGAGATACATAGGAGGCATCCGATGGTCATATAATTTTTTTATTTTTTGTTCAATTGAACTTCAAATTTTTTTAATATAATAAAAAAATAGAGAAGGCTATGCCCCCCGCCACCATTCTTTTATTGTTCTAGGTAGTTTTAGTTGTTTTTGTTGCTTTTCTTATTATGAAAAGCAAAGTGTATTTACTTTCCATAAATTCGGCCGCAAAATTATTTTCACTTCGGGCGACGTATATTGAATCCCTCGCTGCGTTCAGGATTCTACTTTAGAATCCCTCACTACGCTCGGGATTCTACTATAGAATCCTTCACTCCGCTCTGGATTAAAAATAGCGCCCTCGCCGTAAATATGCTATTTTGCTCCCTTGTAATACAATCTACTATTATCTTAATGTCAATGTCACTGACATTACACTCGTAATAATAGTGAATGATTTCTTTTAAAATGGCCGCCAACTTGTGATTCTGATGTTCTACTAGAGTAAAAATACAAGTACTTCACTAGCTTTCTCATATAATTGTAGACTTGTAAAAATGGTTAAACAGGGCCCTTGCCAGCAAATTTAAAAAAAGCAAACCCATGTCTGATGAACGCCATCTGTTGAGTTTTTTGGAACTAACTTTTTTCTTTTTTAATCATCTGTCAGAAAATCCCTCATTGACAGTCGTAAAACATAAGAAAAACTCATAATTCATTCTCGATTTGGAGTTCAATGTTGCGAAGCGCTGAGGCATTTACAGCGGCATAATTATGTAGCTCAGCAGTCGGAGCGGTCGCCCGGATAGCGAAAGATCGCGGGTTTAATAATTTTTTTTGGGAGCCAGTTCTTGACAAATCCGTCTGTCTCACCACCAACTCCGATGGTTAGAGCATGGACGCTAACGACTCCGTAGCTCAGTGGTTAGAGCATTCGCCAGGACAATGAAAGGTCGTGAGTTCGAGTCCCATCGGAGCTAGTTGTGAGACGGACCAATTTTTCCCGTCATTACACAATATTGAATGGATAAACGAAAGGTTTAACAATAAAAACTAAATATAACCTAATTGAGGAATCGTAACGGACATTATTGCCTCCATAAGAAACGCTTCTGTAAATTGCACGTTAAAAGACTGATGATGATGACGTGACGGACGATGACTCTCAATTACCGTGTCACAAGCGATTATGTATGATGATAGATTATCTCGTTCAACAGCTTTCAATTAAACCGCTTATCGAGGGAGAGAGTCAATGATTAAGGTTACTATACACTGCCGGCGGCGGCATGACTCGGCGCGGCAGGTTGTTGCCGCGCGGGCATGCATGCCGTGGGGACATGCCGCACTTGAATGCTCTGTCTCCTAATATAACCATTCAACACATATGAAACGTTATAACTTTTAAAACTTTCATGGTCATTAACACTGTAAACGTTACTAACATCATCATTAATTAACACTGTAAACTGAGTTACTACGCCGCAATATCGGGGACTCGACAGCAAATCAAAAATTCAAAACATGGTAAAAATCCTGCTTTTCGTAATATTTACATATGAAACGTTGCTTTATTTTACTGAATATAACGCAAATTCTGTGTGGACAATGAGCTTTTCATTTACAATGCCGAAAGGTTTAATGTCTGTACCTATTTTACTGAATATAACGCAAATTTTGTGTGGACAATGAGCTTTTCATTTACAATGCCGAAAGGTTTAATGTCTGTACCTATTTTACTGAATATAACGCAAATTTTGTGTGGACAATGAGCTTTTAATTTACAATGCCGAAAGGTTTAATGTCTGTACCTATTTTACTGAATATAACGTAAATTTTGTGTGGACAATGAGCTTTTCATTTACAATGCCGAAAGGTTTAATGTCTGTACCCCGCCTGTAGAAAGGTGTCCATCGTTCCAGCAGCGCCACGGTCTCCGATTTGCTTGAAAAAAATACACCATGCAGGCCAATTTTTTACCAGTCGGGAAAAAATACGATTGATTTTTTCCCCCCACTGGATCCGAGGATATACGGGGATTTCTGTGGCGCTGCTGGAACGACGTCGTCCTGGCAGCGCCCCGCTATTTCTCATTAATTACAAAAGCTATAATAAATCTAATAAGACACATATTTTTTCCTTTTTTTTCCATTTCACATAAGCTAATGTCCACCTGTAAATGTCGACAGATTCAGGAGTAATCGTAGGTCACTTGGGGCGCTGCTGGGACGACGTCGTCCCAGCAGCGCCACGGCCGAATCTCAGCAATTCGATTTTTTTACTGAAAACAGTGTGCCTGTATATTTAGTTCCTTCATCATAGGGTACGGAAAAAATTGAATTTCTACATTTCATCATGGAATAATGATTTTATAGGCATCGAAAAATTATAACCTCAAAAAAAATTTTTTTTGCTCTAACGCCTTTAATTGATGTATTAAATAGCATTTGCGCATTCTTTTATCTTCCTATAAAGGGAAAAAAATAAACCACTCTCGCAGCATTAACTATTCCAGAGAAATCCTAGGTTTAGATTGTGTTCATACATTTAGGCATCGTTCCAGCAGCGCCACACCCAGTACAGCATGATCCAGGGCACCTGTCACCAAACTGAGCATGCCAATATTTACTACTACCATAGCGAACACGGGAAAAAATCTGATAACGAGTATAACACAGCGAATTTCCGAGAAATAAGCCTTTGATTCAATATGCCATACAATTGGTACATTCGAGTAGAAAAGTTTTATTTAAATTCTTTTTAGTGCCACAAACTTGGGGGCTTTAAGCCCCCAGTACAGGCTGTCCGATCATGTTGGCCGACCATGATGGGCCATCGTGTACAGGGGCGGTTTGCGTTGCTCGCAGACGGCAATCACACGCAAACCGCCCCTGTACACGATGGCCCATCATGGTCGGCCAACATGATCGGACAGCCTGTACTGGGGGCTTCATACTTCATGTTTACCGGGCTTGTCAAGCATTGCATTGCATCATTGGGGCACAATATCGGTATCGCTATGCGGATCGCAGCTCAGCATTATTATGGTGCAAATAATGCAATGCAAGCAAAGTAATATCACAGTTTAAGCAATCTTTCTATACAGTTGGACGACGCCCTTGAAGTTGGGCGATGCCGACGCCTGTATAGGTATTTACGTAAGTACGTAAGGGTTGTCACTTTAAAATGTGACGGTGGACCTTTAACGACCCCGGGTAGGTACGGTCGCCAGCACGTCGGGTTACTACAAAATGTCAAAATGTATGAATTGAAACTGAACTCTATCTGTTGGACTTAAGGTTGAATTTTATTTAAAGAAATTTGACAGTTTGTAGTAACCTGACGTGCTGGCGACTGTACATTGGTATTGCGATATTAAATTAATAAAATAATTTAATAATGCAAATGCAATGTCAAAAATATTAAAAAATTCAAGATGGCGGCCGACTTTTTTGTTTGTAGGCTGATTTCGATGAAACTCGGTTTTTGGTACTATTCTGACAAGAAAACAGCAACGCAATGTCAAAAACATTAAAATCCAAGATGGCGGTCAACTTTTTAGTTTGTGGGCCGATTTCGATAAAACTCGATTTCTGCCCCCCTAGCATGACCAACAAAATGGGATATGATATGATAAGTTATCCGGTTTAACTGTCAAAAGACTATGGGTTTTGACGTTTGAATGTCGATAAGTCGCTTTATCATTCGATACATATCGCGTTTTGGGTGGTCATGCTAGGCTTAATGGTACTATTTTGACAAGAAAACAGCAACGCAGTGTTAAAAATATTAAAAAATCGAAGATGGCGGCCAACTTTTTTGTTTGCAGGCCGATTTCGATGAAACTCAGTTTCTGTTTCTATTTTGACAAGAAAACAGACACGCAATGTTAAAAATAGAAAGAAATCCAAGATGGTGGCCAACTTTTTTGTTTGCAGGCCGATTTCGATGAAACTCAGTTTCTGTTTCTATTTTGACAAGAAAACAGACACGCAATGTTAAAAATAGAAAGAAATCCAAGATGGTGGCCAACTTTTTTGTTTGTAAGCCGATTTTGATGAAACTTAGTTTCTGGTACCTATTTTGACAAGAAAACAGCAACGCAATGTTAAAAATATAAAAATTCAAGATGGCGGCCAAATTTTTTATTTGCTGGCCGATTTCGATGAAATTCAGTTTCTGGTACTATTTTGACAAGAAAACAGCAACGAAATGTTAAACATATTAAAAATCCAAGATGGCGTCCGACTTTTTTGTTTGTGGGCCGATTTTGATAAAACTCAGTTTCTGGTTCTATTTTGACAAGAAAACAGCAACGCAATGTTAAAAGTATTAAAAAATCCAAGATGGCGGCCAACTTTTTTGTTTGTGGGCCGTTTTCGATAAAACTCGGTTATTTATACTATTTTGACAAGAAAACCGTTCTTAACACAATGTAAAAAAATACAAATGGTCAAGATGGTGGCCGTTTTTTGTTTTTGTTTCTCTCTTTTCAGACGTTGTTACAGACGTCGGTATCGCCTAACTTCAAGGGCGTTGGCCTAAACAAAACATTGGTTATACTGTGGTAATTGTAACATTTATATATATATAATTTAGCGTTGCTGTTGCCTTGTCAAAATAGTACCAAAAATCGAGTTTAATCTAAATCGGCTTACAAATTAAAAAGTTGGCTGCCATCTTGGATTTCTAATATTGCGTTGCTGTTTTCTTGTCAAAATAGTACCAGAAACTGAGTTTCATCGAAATCGGCCTGCTAACAAAAAAGTTGGCCGCCATTTTGGATTTTTAATATTTTTAACATTGCGTTGTTGTTTTCGTTTCAAAATAGTACTAGAAACTAAATTTCATCAAAATCGGCCTACCATAAAAAAGTTTGCCGCCATCTTGTTTTTATTTTTTATTTTTGACATTGTGTTGTTGTTTTCTTGTCAAAATTGTACTAAAAACCAAGTTTCATCAAAGTCCGCAAACAAAAATGTTGGCCGCCATCTTGGATTTTGGAAATTGCCTTTTTTTAATAAGCGAGATGAAGATTTGCACGCACTCACACTACATGTCGTATGCACCATAATAATAATTTTAAAAAAATTATAACGATAAAGACGTGATAGCCCTGGAAGACTTGTCCCGAGTTACTATGAACGGCGTTGTATGTAACTCGGGACAACCACTCCCCCGTCTCACCCCGCAAGCCCCGCACGATTGACCTGTCTAGACGTCTCCGTCGGCCTACTGTATGAAAAGTTAACTGTGGTAATATTAACGTAATAAAGACCGTACGAGCCAAAAAAAAAGTTGGCCATTTGTTTCCACATGCCATAGAGAAAGGTTAACCTATGGAGTGTAGGATAGAAGCATGATAGAAGTGGATAAACCACATCATCCATCATAGCCTGATTACACCTACCGAGTAGAGTGGGGAGACAAGTACTCTCGGCTCGGCCGAATACTAGGTACATGTAAACACAGTACTCGGCCGAGCTCGGTACAACATTAACTTGGTCCCGTCAGATACTTTTGATTGGGTAATCGATACTTAGATTATTTGAGCCCCAAAAATAATCTACAATACAATGGGTGATTTTCTGAAAGCTCGCTCACTAGATGGCGCTGTCCCACCTATGCAGTTAGAAGGAACGGAACGTTATAAATTTTACTTTGACGCGACTTTTGTTACGTAAAACGGAACGTCAGACAGATGTTATTTATTTACCTTAATCTTTAAATTTACCTATTTCGTTTCTGTTCCTCACAGTAGTACCTATCAGTACTTATTTAATTTATTTTAAGTTTCCTTTGGGTTTTTTAAAGTAAATAAATTAAATATGATTCATACCAAAGTATACCATGTACATACTTCGTTCAACGCCATCTAGTGAAGCATTTGGAAGCTTTTTTTTTAAAAAGCCTCAGAAAATTGCTCATTAAACGATTCGGAATCGATTATCCGGCAACAATCACTATATACCTACGTCGAATAATAAGAGCGATAAAAATTTAATTAACGGATTTATTTGAAAATGAAATTGTCTTAATTTTATGAGAACACAGAATCCTAAACTTATACTAGGCTCCTCAGAGTTATCGGATATGCAGTGTAGTCTCTTTAAATGATCTCGAAGATTTGTTAGGTACCTATGTTTCCACAAAGCTTTATTTTCTTTTTACAAGTTTTATTTTTCTTTTACAAGTTTTGCACGTGGCCCCCAGTTCCCCCTCTCTTCTCAAAATGCGTCCAAATACGAAATTTACTTTTTAACAACGACAGATAAATAAATAAACGGCCCTAAATTACCGCCCAAATAACTCTACAATTCAAAGGTAACTGTACTGTCATTGTCATGTCACTATATGACACTACAGTCTGTAAAATTTGGCATGGTTGGAATAGCAGCTCATTTGTGCAAAGCTCAAGAAAAACCGCATCAGATATTTTTTATGACAATGTAGCTTACGCTAGAAAATTAGACTCTATTCCTTGTCAGGCTATGATGGATGATGTGGTTTACCCACTTCTATCATGCTTCTATCCTACACTCCATAGGTTAACCTTTCTCTATGGCATGTGGAAACAAATGGCCAACGTTTTTTTTGGCTCGTACGTTCTATATTACGTTAATATTACTTTGCTTGCATTGCATTATTTGCACCATAATGCTGAGCTGCGATCCGCATAGCGATACCGATATTGTGCCCCAATGATGCAATGCAATGCTTGACAAGCCCGGTAAACATGAAGTATGAAGCCCCCAGTACAGGATGGCCGATCATGTTGGCCGACCATGATGGGCCATCGTGTACAGGGGCGGTTTGCGTTGCTCGCAGACGGCAATCACACGCAAACCGCCCCTGTACACGATGGCCCATCATGGTCGGCCAACATGATCGGACAGCCTGTACTGGGGGCTTAAAGCCCCCAAGTTTGTGGCACTAAAAAGAATTTAAATAAAACTTTTCTACTCGAATGTACCAATTGTATGGCATATTGAATCAAAGGCTTATTTCTCGGAAATTCGCTGTGTTATACTCGTTATCAGATTTTTTCCCGTGTTCGCTATGGTAGTAGTAAATATTGGCATGCTCAGTTTGGTGACAGGTGCCCTGGATCATGCTGTACTGGGTGTGGCGCTGCTGGAACGATGCCTAAATGTATGAACACAATCTAAACCTAGGATTTCTCTGGAATAGTTAATGCTGCGAGAGTGGTTTATTTTTTTCCCTTTATAGGAAGATAAAAGAATGCGCAAATGCTATTTAATACGTCAATTAAAGGCGTTAGAGCAAAAAAAATTTTTTTTGAGGTTATAATTTTTCGATGCCTATAAAATCATTATTCCATGATGAAATGTAGAAATTCAATTTTTTCCGTACCCTATGATGAAGGAACTAAATATACAGGCACACTGTTTTCAGTAAAAAAATCGAATTGCTGAGATTCGGCCGTGGCGCTGCTGGGACGACGTCGTCCCAGCAGCGCCCCAAGTGACCTACGATTACTCCTGAATCTGTCGACATTTACAGGTGGACATTAGCTTATGTGAAATGGAAAAAAAAGGAAAAAATATGTGTCTTATTAGATTTATTATAGCTTTTGTAATTAATGAGAAATAGCGGGGCGCTGCCAGGACGACGTCGTTCCAGCAGCGCCACAGAAATCCCCGTATATCCTCGGATCCAGTGGGGGGAAAAAATCAATCGTATTTTTTCCCGACTGGTAAAAAATTGGCTTGCATGGTGTATTTTTTTCAAGCAAATCGGAGACCGTGGCGCTGCTGGAACGATGGACACTGTAGAAAGTTGATCTTTTTTCCCGCCACATAGCATATGCATATTATGCATGCATGGCATGGCTCAAACCCATTTGGGGCTTACTACAAAGGTACGATCGAAGATCCAAATATTGTTGCATCTTCGTTTCTTCATTGACGAAAGAAAGTTAAACGATAGCTTTTTCTAAAAACGTTATAAAAAGTCAATTATTTGAAAGATGGTTGGATAATAATTTCGTACGTGTGATTCTTATTGACAAATCTTTGAATTTTGACAAACTTGACTTAGGTATTGCATAATCCACATTCGGTGGCCATGCCGGCTACACCTGTACTAACTAACTTAACTACCATGCGGCAAACTTGCCGGCTGCTTGTACAGTGTGTACTATACTTAATCGCAGAGATACGTATCCGATATGTATACGATATTGCACAAACCACAGAGGTGAAAATATTTAGCAGTAAATTAACTACAACTTGATGTTTTTGGTTTAGTTCTGATGGATGGGAAAATTAGAGGTAGTGTAACGTGGTATAGTTGATCGAAGGGGGTAATCCATTCTAAAGCCTCCAATACACTACTCGCGAAGTTGACCGAAGTTAATCGAATACGATAGTGTAGTAGCGAACTTCACTACACTTCGTACAACCTCGCTTCGCCTCGCTAGGTTTTTTGGTCCGATCCGAGTCAAAGTACTCGAAGCATTCCGGTTTTCATTGCACGAGTGTGTATAAAATATAGTGTAGTTGTGCACTTCGAACTTCGTCTAACTTCCGCGAGGACTTCAACGGATAGTCAAAGCGAGTAGTGTATTGGAGGCTTTGCATTATGATACTCACAAACGACAAGTATCCAACGCCAGTCACGGAGACGAGTCGCCGAGGATATCTTCACTAATATTATAAATGTGAAAGTGTGTTTGTTTGTTTGTCCACATCTTTCACATCAAAACAGAGCAACGAATCGACGTGATTTTTGGTATGGGGATAGTTTGGGACCTGGAGAGTGACATAGGCTACTTTTTTTCCCGAGAAATATAATATTTTCTTTCATAATATAATTGCAGTTTTCGTTACAAATTGATTTAATTGCTTCCTTTGCCTCTTTGCTGTTATTGCTTCACCTTTGCTGACTTTCGTATAATATAAACTGTCTAGCGGAATCACACTACTGACTGTTACATGAACTATGTATACAGTTAAATCTTTCTTCGATTTTCCCTCGTTCTAGTTTTTCCCGTCGTATCAGCGATACTATCAGATTTTCTTCATATCTGAACATGTCGTGACCAGACCGCATTATGACATTATGAGTTTCCTTTTGAACTTTTATTGAGTTTCTGCCCTTTTGCTTTCTTGGGTGGATTTTCTTATGTTACGTTAAGCTACCTATATCGATCTGTCTGCTTCTGAGGTTTTTAGAATTTGATTATCCTTTTGAGTTTTTTCTATTGTTCACCTCGAGCATGGGCATGCTTTACAGCCTTTTTGCGTAAATAATTAAATAGCATTATTGTCCAATTGACAAGTCGATGTGCAGTCGTCTGTTCACTTAAATATTTTAGGTAGGTAAGTATGTGGCTTATTTAAGCTTTTGTTTCATTATCAGGATGACCAGGATAAAATTAGGAACGGTACGTTTAAATTTTTATTGTTTTGCATTCACAATGCAATTTTTCAACGGAACGTTTGCTAATAAAGATGGCACATTAAACGATTCCAATAAAAACCTAATTATACAAAATCAATACCCGATAAGGCATAAAAATTTCACACTCGTTTATCGAGCCCATTCAATCATCTTGTTTTAGTAGTGAAAACGGCTAAAGGCGAGGGGAACGTGGTATACCTTCTATTTTCGGACACGCATTTCCAGTCCAGTCTGTGTCCCGTGCGAGGCGCGCGCCGTCCGTGAAACGGAACGCGAAATTAGAAATTAAAAACTGAAGTGTCGTTCGATTTTCGAAAATGACAACGGAGAAACCTGTAATCTCTGGAATCAACATCAAAGTGAGTGAGTTGAAAAAAGATTGAATACGGTTCCTTTTTTGAATTTTGAATTGCCAATATGGCTTTCGCGGAATGCATGATGCACTTCTTTAATCGGCTAACAAAACAACTAGACGATAAAAAATAATTAGATTATCATTGGCAGATTAAATACGTAATCTTACGAAATCCTTCTCATAAGTACCAGAATGGAAGATTTTGTGAAACAAAGCTTATTTTTGTGATAGCCATGAATTATCGTTCTTTTTGACTTCACACGGAACACAATCGAATCATCTTGATTTTATCGCCGGCCGTTCTGCTTTCTTAATTTAAAACACTTCCCACTATTTTTATTAACGTGTTCTTAATATTTATTTAAGGCATCGGGCGCTATTTCTGACACAATGCAGCTGTTTTGTTGCACAATATAAAAAAAGTATTTTAACTTTATTTATTACATTGACGAAGTTTTTTGGTCTAGAAGTTTGACTGCTAATCGGCACGTTGTACGTTGGACTCCGACACGACCTAATATTATATTATGATTGTGTAGTCTGTCCTACGTCTTACTTAACATAAACAGTATCGCCTGTACTGCTGTACCCTTAACCTAACTGCGTCTGTGAACCCTATCTTTGCCTGCTTCAAAGAACGTAAAGATTCAAGAAGTATTTGTATATTCTACTAAGTATAAATATTTCATAAATTTATCTTTCTTTGAAGCAGGCAAAATTAGGGTTAAGTATCTACTGTATTAAAGTATTAAATCCATTGTCTAGTCTAGTCCATAGAACTATTACTTCATATTTGGACTAGATGGTGTAAATTGTCCCATTAATTAAAATATCTATCTAAACACAACTTGGGCTTCTCTACCTTCACATTCCCAAACACAGTCTAAGGGTTGAATTATTGGAATTCCTTTCATACCTAGTTTTCGAAATGAACCCTTGTTCCTATTCCTATGTCTTTAATTTCCTATAAGCCGAATACTCGAATGCTACTCAACTTTGAGAGCTACTTAAACGTTATGCCGTCTCTTTCATACCTTTGACATTTAACGCAACAGTATAAGGTTTAAGAAGCTGTTCCATGCAAACGCACGTTAAGCCGTTGGTCCACGGTGCTTTTACAGTCGTTGAAACCCACCAATCCGTATTGGGCCCATTTCACCCATTACGAACACCGGTGCATGCAGCGGGAATATTAAAATACTAGCTTTCCGCCCGCGGCTTCGCCCGCGTGGTCTACACGACGTTATCCCGCGAGAATGTGATGTTTTTCCGGGATAAAAAGTACCCGGAATAATATCACATTCCCGCGGGATAACGTCGTGTAGTACACGCGGGCGGAGCCGCGGGCGGAAAACTAGTATGATATAAGTATGCGAAATTCAACGATATCGTTATTTTGTTACAGAGTTCGCAAAATCGTCTCCTGATCAAAAATGGCACGGTTGTCAACGACGATGGCATGAAAGACGCTGATGTGTACATTGAAGATGGTATTATCAAGTAAGTCGCAAAGTTTTGATGATTTTCTTGCGTAGATTAATAAATAGCTAGAAATACATAGCTTGAAGTTTAGGGACAAAACAACTGATCATATGATTTAGGAAAAAAAAATTATGACAACTTCCCATTCCCATAACAATAAATAACCACTTCTATTGTAGCAAACGTGTTTATTTATTGCAATTGCAACTATTGTTCTTCAATGTTGCATTTTCATAAACAATCGACAATCGTTGTTTATACATATATAGAAATAGAAATCATACATACACAAATACGTGATCTTCTTATCGCGTCGTTGGCAAACTAAACTGTGTCCGACCAAAACTCAGCTACGCGAATTAGTAGCCTTCATTAGGTCCTCCTGCGTGCAGCTGTAAGGACATGCTCCTTATTGAGGACTCCTAGGCACGATATCAGATGTCCCATCGTTTTGGGAGAAGCACCGCACCCACATTTCAAGCTGGAATCATCCAAAAATCCCCACCTGGACAGGTTGTCTTCGCTACTGTCGAACATTGTCCGAAGTCTATTTAAAGACTTCTAGGTAGGCCATAGCAACTCGTGTCCAGGCGGAAGGCTTTCAGACGTTGAGACAAAAGGACTAGGGAGGTCATAGGCTTTCAGATGGTGAGTCAAAAGGACGAGGGAGGTCATTACTCTCACACCACAACCTACGTCTCTAATAATAATAGCATTGTGGATGCAAGAAATAAAATCCTAACTTACTTACATTTTGCAACAGGAACTATAAGCTGGTGAAACCGCCGCCCGCCTACTTTAACTATGATATTTTTTTTTTGCTTTATATTTGTTTTATATTTAAATCACCATTAAACATTGCGTTTGATTAACGTCGCGTGCAAAACACGCTAATAAGCATCGAAGGAAGCATTTGTTTATTAAGTAAAAGTGCTCGTTCCGTCAGTGCATTCGCTTTCTTTAAACGGTTATATCACGCGATATATGCTCTATCGATAACGTTATAATGTAACGCCGGCCGCCGTGGTAACGCCGTTATCTGGGTGTTGGAGATATTGAACAATTGTATTGCAATTTATTGGGTGTAATTGGGTTGGAAAATGATAATCGCGAAAAGGTAGTTTTCCAATCTCTGAACTTGACATCGCATAACTAAGAAATGCAGAAATAGCAGTATTTTAAACTTCAGACTTGCTTTGGTCGCAAAACCTAGACTAGATGCATTGTCCACTCTAGTGTGTCTATAGTCTTTTAAGGACACTCCCAGTTCGTGAATGACACTTTCCCATCGACTTAATAATGTTTTTTAATACAGTCGTCATCGCTAAACTCGACCTCGCCTAGCTAATTTCTGCGATTTCAAGACCTAAATTCCAGATGTTAGTTAAAACAAATAAAAAATACCTAGAGTGTAGATGCTTTCGTTTTATCTAGTGTCACTCCTCTATGGTCACTCATCAGTTCGTGAGTGACAATTTCCCAGTTGTCTGTTAAGGCGATGAATCCCGACCGAAATAGGCACGCTAACGCTTGCTCGGCCGCGCGCGATACACTTCACGCGGACGCAGCGGCAGCCGGCAGTGAACTGTGAACTCGCGAGCGCCCCGCGAATCGAAAATCACTTAAAATTCAATTAAAAATTATATAATAAAAAATTTACACTTATGACGGCCGTAACCCCTCGGCTAATCAAAGACAATTATTTTCGTATATTTTTCATTAACTAAAACCAAGTATACTGCAAGTAATACGATATTTGGATTACGATTAGACGTATGTTTGGGATTTAATTTGACACAGTAAAATATCACCAATCGAAAAAAACGGCCGGAAGCACTAGATAAATAACTGTAAAATAACATATATTTTTTCCAAGTTTTAAGTACTTGTGATTTGCGAGTAATCCATGATTTAAAATACCCTATTTTGGGGAATGCCCGCCTTAAATGATCGACTTTTTTTTTGCACTGCACAGTTGCACACAGATATCACTAAACTTAACATATCCCTATTCCCGATATTACTCATCGCTATCACAGCAATATTGAACTGCGGACTCGCTCTTTTCAAGACCCAGATTCTATTCTAGATGCTTTGCTTTGTTCTGTCTAGTGTCTATGCCCCTCTAGTCCTCTATGGTCACTCATCGGTTCGTGAGTGACACTTTCCCAGTTTAGCTAAACTGTCTAGTGTGTTTAACTGTAGCATTCTAATTAAGGCTCTTCCTTTTAAAACAGTTAGTTGAACCGTTTGTAGCAGGGGCGTATTTTGATATTCGGCGCCCTGGGCCAGGTACGTGGGCCGCCCCATACATTCAAGAAAAAAAAATTAATAACTAAAAAAAAAAACACTCAATAGAATAAACATCGCACGCGCTCTAAGATGAAACAAAAAATAAAAATATCAACATCAATGTAGTTGATTTTTTTTTGTTTACTTATAATACGAGTTTTAGGTGTTGTTGACAATTAGGTAGGTTTTTGAACTTCTTCAGACAAATGAGAAACAAATTTAAAGTAAAAAACATAAAAAGCGGGCACACAAAGCTGAGCGGGGCGGCCCGAGCCGCCCTGGTAAACTTTTTGAATTTAATCAGACAAATGAGAAATAAAATATAGGTAAAGATCATAACAGGCGAGCATACAAAGCTGAGCGAAGCGGTCTGAGGCGCCCTGGTAAACTTTTTGAATTTTGTCCCACAAATGAGAAATAAAATAAAAATAAAGATCATAATAGGCGAGCACCCAAAGCTGAACGGGGCGGCCCGAGCCACCCTGGTAAACTTTTTGAATTTCATCAGACAAATGGGAAATAAAATTTAAGTAAAGATTAAAACAGGTAGGCACGCAAAGCTAAGCGGGGCGGCCCGAGCCACCATAGTAAACTCTTTGAATTTTATTACACAACTGGGAATAAGTAATATTTAAATATCGTAACAAGCACGCACCCAACCGCCCCGGTAAACTTTTTGAATTTCTTCAGACAAATAAGAAATAAAATATAGTTAAAGATCATAACAGGTGGCACCTAATGCTGAGTGGGGAGGCTCGAGCCGCACTGGTTAACTTTTTTAATTTCATCAGACAAATTAGAAATAAAATATAGGTAAAGATCATAACAGGCGACACCAAAAAACTTTTTGAATTTAATCAGACAAAATAAAAGACAGACATAAAATAAAAATAAAGATCATAATAAGCGGGCACCCAAAGCTGAGCGGGGCGGCCCGAGCCACCCTGGTAAACTTCTTGAATTTCACCAGACAAATGGGGAAAAAAAAGTAAAGATTATAACAGGTGGGAACGCAAAGCTAAGCGGGGCGGTCCGAGCCACCATAGTAAACTCTTTGAATTTTATTACACAACTGTGAATAAGTTATATTTAAAGATCGTAACAAGCACGCACCCAACCGCAATTCATCAGACAAATGAGAAATAAAAAATAAAGGTAAAAATCATAAGCAGGTGGGCACCCAGAGCTGAGCGGGGCGGCTCGAGCCGCCCGCCCTGGTAAACTTTTTTTTATTTCATCAGACGAATCAAATACAAAATAAAGGTGTAGATCATAATAGGCGGTCACCAGAAGCTGAGCGGGGCGGCCCGAGACGCCCTGGTATACTTTTTGAATTTCATCAGTCAAATGAGAAATAAAATAAAGGTAAAGATCATAACAGGCGGGTAACCGGAGCTGAGCGGGGCGGCCCGAGCCGCCCGCCCTGGAAAACTTTTTTTAATTTCATCATACAAATGAAAAATAAAATAAAGGTTCAGATCATAACAAGCAGATACCAGAAGCTAAGCGGGGCGGCCTGAGCCGCCCTGGCAAACTTTTTGAATTTTATCTGTCAAATGAGAAATAAAATTAAGGTAAAGATCATAACAGGCGGGCAACCGGAGCTGAGCGGGGCGGCCCGAACCGCCCGCCCTGGAAATCTTTTTTAATTCCGTCAGATAAATGAAAAATAAAATAAAGGTAAAGATCATAACAGGCGGGCACCAGAAGCTGAGCGGGGTGGCCGGCATGAGCCGCCCTGGTAAACTTTTTGAATTTTATCAGACAGATTAGAAATAAAATATAGGTAAAGATCATAACAAGCGCACCCAAAGCTGAGTGGGGCGGCCCAAACCGCCCTGGTAAACTTTTTGAATTTCATTAGAGAAATTAACGAGAAATAAGTAAAATTTAAGTAAAGATCAAAACAGGTGGCCGTGCAGAGCTGACCGGGGCGGCCCGAGCCGCACTGGTAAACTTTTTGAATTTCATCAGACAAATAAGAAATAAAATATAGGGAAAAATCATAACAATGATTATTACTGGATTTATGAGTTTAAGATGTTGTTGACAATAATTTATTAGTACTTAAGCTTTTTGATTTTCTTCCGACATCCGGTGCCAAGTGGGCGCGCTAGGCTGAGCGGGGCGGCTTGCGCCGCCCCTAACAGCCTGCCGCCCTGGGCCATGGCCCCCTTGGCCCTTAGGTAAATACGCCTCTGGTTTGTAGCAATTCATGTGTTGGTTATGAATGGGCATGCAAATGCTATTCATAAATGTATGAGACTATTATAGTATCATTTTGTTATTTGTTGTATAGGTAGCTTAACTTCAGGTTATATAAATTAGAAGACAAATATCTTATAATGATAGTTATTATTACACCAATTACTAATTTGACGACCGATTTGGCGCAGGGGTAGGCTGCCTGCCTGCCTTCTGCGCCAGAGGTCTCGGGTTCGATTCCCGAACAAGACAAATATTTGTGTGCATGAACATGTCTATTTGTCTTGGTCTGGGTGTTTTCTATGTATATTAAGTATGTATTTACAAACAAAAAGTATTTAAGTATTTATTTATCCGTTATCAAGTTTTCCGTGACACAGTTACTTAATGAACTTTACATGGGCTTATATTGATAATTGGTGAGATTGTAAAAAGTTATTTATTTTATTATTTACTAGCTGACCCGGCAAACGTTGTTTTGCCATATTAATTATAGTGGACCCGGTAAACTTCGTATCACCAAACAGATGAAAATAAATGATCGCGAAGAAGTTTTATACACTGCCTGCAACAAATGTCACTTATTAAAAAGTAGGTAATCCAAAGCGGCTAAAACGTCAGTGATTACAATACTCTTTGACATACCTCTTTGGAAGCGGCTATGGAAGAAATGACAGTTTTGTATAGTACGACAGTTTATCGATTTTCTATACAAAATAATCATTTTTATTTTATAATTTTCCGGAATAAAAAGTAGCCTATATTACTCTCCAGCTCCCAAACTATCCCCATACCAAAAATCGAGTCGATCCGTTGCTCCGTTTTGACGTGAAAGACGGACAAACAAACAAACAAACAAACAAACACACTTTCACATTTATAATATTAGTATGGATTAAGTAATTAAAAAAACGAAACTAATAGGTAAAGTTTCCTTGTTTGAAGTGGTACGATAGTGTCGACAAGATATTAAGATCGGCATACATGGATCACTCTTAAGCTGGTTTTCATCCTATCTAAGTAATCGTTCTCAGCGAGTGATTGTGAACGGTTCCACCTCGAAAGAGATTTATCCATACTCTGGAGTACCACAGGGCTCACACCTCGGACCGTTTCTATTTGTTATGTTTATAGACGATTTAAAACATTGTATTCGTAACTCTGAATTTGAACTTTATGCAGATGATTTAAAGTTATCTAAATCCGTTCAAGACAGTTACGATATGATGAAACTTCAAGAGGATGTTGACAGGGTTGCGGAATGGTGTCAACTGAACGGTATGACCTTAAATGCAAGTAAATGTTATCATATAAAATTCTCTCGGAAACACATTAAATTTTCTAGCAGTTACAATATTAGCGGAACAGTTTTGAACAGAGTTGACTTAGTTAAAGACCTAGGCATTGCACTTGACTCTGAAATGAGATTTACAAATCATATAAATGACGTGTTAAACAAATGTTTGAGATTGTTAGCATTTATATTTAGAAAAAAAAAAAAAATTTAGAAATGCTAATAAGGAATTTAGATCTGTACAGGCATTGAAAGTTTTGTATTTCGCTTTGGTACGTAGCCATGTGGATTATTGTTGTTTTGTTTGGTATCCGTTTTATCAGAACAGCATTCAGCGTATCGAAAAGATTCAAAGAAAGTTTGTAAACAGAATCTCTTTTATCAATGGTACCTATCGCAGTGTTAGGGGATATTCCGACAGGTTAGCTCAATTTAACATGTTATCATTGAGGCAACGTAAAGAACAGCTTGCAATGAATTTTCTGTATAAATTGTTAAACCACGAAGTGGATTGTCCGTCTCTCCTATCTCAAATTAACATATTAGTGCCTAGACTTAGCGCTCGTCTGCATAATTATAAACTATTTTCGGTATCTCTCAGAAAAAAACAATTATGGTAGTTCTTCTCCTATGTTTTCAATGTTGAAAAATTATAACTCGATTTTTCAAAATAGTAAACTCGATATTTTTTGTGAATCAAAAGCTTCTTTTAATAAGTCAATTTTGGATTGTTGCATGGAAATTTTTTAATTTTATAGTTTTAGAATTTTTAATATTTAATTTTCAAAGTAGACATTATAAATCTTTGTATTTTTATGTTTTTCAAATTTTGATTTTAAATTCCAATTTACTTTATAAGTATTTTAATTCCTTATTCTCAATTATTAAACCTTTATTTTTATATTTTACATAGATATTTTTAATTTTAATTTTATTTTGAGAATTTTGAATATTAATTTTAAATGACATTTTTGATTTTTTTTTATTTTTAAATTGTAAATTTTTTGTTTTTAATATTTAATTCATTTTTAATTTTTAATTAAGTACCTATTTTTAATTTGACTTTTTATTTTATTATTTAATTTCAGTTTTTGCAGATTTTTCCAAAAATAAATTTTCTTTTTTATTGCATTAAGTATAGTTTTGAAATGTAAGTACTTATTAATTTGAAATTTTGACATTTTAGAATTTTTTATTTTTATATTTTTAAATTGTAAATTTTTAGTTTTTAACATTTAGATTGATTTTTAATTTTTATTATTTTAAATTAGAAATCTTTTTTATGTTTATTTAATTTCAGTTTTTGCAGTCTTTCTTTCATTATTTTTTATTTTTTTATTACATTATATAGAAAGCGTCTTTTTATAAAACAATGATGTGTTTACCTTTAATTTAAATGCATATACGATATAATTAATAAGTCTGATGTATTTTGTAATTGTTATTTATGTATTTAGTTGGTAAGCCTTGTTCAATAAATAAATAAATAAATAAAAAAAAAAGATAAAGTGATGCACGTTGAAAAACTGCAAGTATTACTTATCTAAACCTAACAGATGCTTATAGATTTAGTTTCCTAAATATATTAAAACTCATTTTATGAATCCTGAGGTAGAAGTTGATGCGTGGCGTAAAATGAGCCTCTTGAGAATATGGGTGATCAAAAATTTTATTACTTCAATCTCAGTGCTTCGGAAGACACGCCTATAGAAATATCTTGGAGTTCTTGGGCTTAGCTTTTACCAGCCATCTATTTCTGGGGTGCGTGTGGTGGATCGGTCAAGTCACGATCTTCCTTAAGGATGGGAAACTAACCCAGCAAAGGGTTGGAATGTTTGATGATATTGTTTAATGATATTGCAGCTTGTGACGTGTCGCCTTCTTTCCAACGCTTAATTCTGTCGGTTACATATTACAATATGTGTAGGTACATAGTACATACGTATACAAATAGTTGAATCCATCTACTTCCCATGTTGGTTCGCAACTAAACGACGGCGGACGACGCACTGCAGTTACGGAGGAAGTGGCAATAACTGTGTCCGTACCGCACGATAGGATGTTAGCTATAGCTATCTGATAGAAACATAGCGTATAATTTGTAGTAAGACTTGCCCTTTACATTCGGCAATTAACGCTTGCCACCACCAGCCTTGCAAGTAAGTTTCGGGCGGGTTTCGAACGCGGGATTGGTCAGAGCATATCGGGCCGGATTCCCGGGGCCGCGGGTTCAAATGGTTTTTACTATCACAATTTTTCCTTCACTTACAGAAAAGCATTGTGAATGCACAATAATTTAAAAACCTAATAAAATAAAACTTGTTTTTAAATTTTTACTTTTATGCATTCACAATGCAATTTTTATTATTGGAAAAATGGAAAATGAAGTATTTAGAAAAAATCGACCCGTCCCACGACTAGGTCCCATCGGAGCACTGATGCCACATGTACGCTAATTACTCGATACTAACTTTTGAGCCTGAACTCACACAAAATATCAAAAAGAAAGAATCCTAGACGGTAATTTAGGGGTGCAATTTACGGTAATTCTGACAACAGTTTGGCAACGCTGCATCGGAGCTAGTTGTGGGACGGGTCGATTTTTTCTAAATACTTCATTTTCCAACAAGTTTTATTTAAGTATTGAAACTTAAATAAAACTTGTTACTTACAAAAAATTGTAAAAAAAAGTTTTAGTTTTTTAAACTTTATTTACGAATCCATTAAATACTAGCTTTCCGCCCGCGGCTTCGCCCGTGTGGACTACACGACGTCGTTATCCCGCGGTAATGTGATATTTTTCCGGGATAAAAAGTAGCCTATGTTCCTCTCCAGTCTACAAAGTATCTGTGTTCCAAATTTCAGCCAAATCCGTTTTGACGTGATTGAATAGCAAATATACAAACATCTAATCATCCAAACATCTAAATTTTCACATTTATAATATTAGTAGGATTATAAGCTAACAGAAAAAAAAAATAATCCCATAGGATATTTCCATATTTGAGTAGGTACAATTTACTTGTACTTATTTTCTAATTTATTTTCTAATACCAACAAATTGAATGACAAAATTGATTTAGGTTGCTTATTCTCTTAAGAAACAGCCAGACATTTTCCAATCGATTCTGTTAATGGAAAAAAATCTGGCGCCAAACTGCACCCTTCCCTAAAACAAAAATTTGCAAATTTATGCTCTACATAAATACTAACCCTCCATTTCGTGATGATATCACCGGATGACTCACAAAATGGTGGCCTGTTGAATTTCGGACTACACTTAGTTAATTAGTATATCAATCAAGAAACAAAAAGGCGTGTTGGTAATTTCTATTCCTGTTGTGTTGTTTGACGAATTATTTTGATTGATAAACTGTTTAACCCACTTTTAAAAAAACGGAGGATTTTCATTTTCATTTATTTGACAATATGTACAAAAAATACTATGTAATTGAAATTAATAAATACATATCTCACAACAACACGCACATTGACCAGATTCCGAAACAATAGTACTTAGTAGCTCATGCACTTTTAATACGTACGGTAAACAGAAACAGCGGAGGTAAGTATTACCACAGATAATATAATACTATAGGTATTACAAATGTATAAGTACAAAGTTTATAAAGGCATATATCAGGATAATAGGCACATGTCCCCATGTAAGGAATTTGAAAATAAAACAACTTTTTTTATCTTACAGAAATATCTTTTGTCAATGTGGCCCAATTTTGAAAAAAGTTTTAGTAGATGCTATAATATTGACATCACGTCACGACACGATCTTTATTAGATAAGTATATGTAAAAAGTAAAATAGCTATAAATATATGACATTAGAAATGTTATTAATTTGTTGTCCAAAAAGTCAAGTAAAAAGTTAATTTTCCCAAGAAATCTGTGAATTACAACCATTAGAGAAAACGAACTGTCGTTCTTGAACAAGGTAATCGCAAACAACAAAAGATGATCGAAATAATGAGTCACACCAACACATCAAAATGTGACTATAAAAATTACTGCATTTAATGCGCGTACTCGTGCAAGTACTAATAGTTTTTGTTTCATCGAAATCTGGCCAGGATTTTCAAAGATACAGCGTTGTAAAGTTTCACCAGCTTTTGAAAATTTGCTTTCCTTGCGCGCTATTGCGATGACGTCATGTCGCACTGACATCTCCGTTTGCGGCTGTTGCGGGTGATTTCCGTCTAACTGTACCTACATAGAGTTCGTCTGTGCGCAATCTTCGCGCAACTCGTGCGTTTTTGACGCTAGTTACAGTACATTTTCTTTGTTCTAAGGCTAAGGTAAATGATTAGAATTCAATTTCGACCGCGCGCAGGCGCACTCTAAAACTGTCACCTACTGTCGATAGCGAAAGACATTTATACCACAAACTTATCTGACCCAGTGGTGGAGGCGCCACTAGCAGTATAAGATTATCGAAATGGCTGTCAGTTTTTAGGGTGCATATTTAACTACCAAGTCAGTTAAGGTTGTAAGTACATTTTGTTTTGACGGTTGCTATATGTGTTGACAGAATCCCGCCCGCCATTACGAAAGTTGATTTAATTTATTATTCACGAAAATAAAACATTATTTGAAGGTGTTTTTTCACATGGGCTCAATACAAAATTTCTTAAACATTTCATTGATCGACTTTAAGAAAAATAAATAAATTTATTACGAAACCGTGAGAGCGCAACTAACTATATAGCAAAAGGATTCTATGTATGTATACGGAAGTGCGACGTGACGTCACACGTTAATGCCATTGGTTCACCCAAATTTTCCTCGGAGGCCGTACTTTAACGTTTAATATCTCAGTCATTTTTGAAGATAGGAAAAAAATAAAAACAGATTCTTTTTTCTCGAGTTACATATTTTTTAGATATGCTGATAACAAAAATCATTGGTGTGACTCATTATAACGCCATCCCATCAATCTTGTGGATCGATAGCCTTATTATCACTTTCACAGTAAAACCTTTTTTTGAATCAAACCGTGGCATTGTCTATGCCTCCATAGCGTTTTAAGAAAACATTTTCGCGCGCGCTTTTGTCTTTGGGTGATTAAAAAAAGTTCGCACGCGGTCGTTTTCTCTATGATTGCACAATGCGGGTCAAGCACCTGCATGCGTACTCCAATTAGTGACGTCTTTGTTCTAGCAGGGTTGCCAGCATATAATTAGTAGCAACGAAGTGTGGTACTACGCTTAAGTAGTTGAGTCACGACTACACTTGTTTGCAAAAAAAAAAACATTCAGTCGAATTGAGAACCTCCTCCTTTTTTGAAGTCGGTTGAAAATGAAATTTGGTTTCCTTTCTTTTTAATGCTCACATCATTCATAAATCATAATAAAACTGTCAGTAGTGAAGTGAGTAGGTAGGGTAGGTATATTATATTTGTAAAATGATTTCTTAATCAAATGTTTCGGCTTCTTTTTTCCAATAAGCATTTGAAACAACTTTAAAAATCTCTTTACATTTCCAAAGTTCCAAAAACGTAAAACATAGTTGAATTTGATAAAACAATATAAATGGACCGTTAAACGTGAAATGTTTTTCTACTGTGAGGAAATGGGGGAATGATTAAAATAAGAACATTGAGGCTTTTATTCGAAAGATGACTTATTAATTTTTAATATTGATAATAGTGACAATTTAGAAAAATAGTGAGTACTAGATGGACTGTATAAAGACTGCGCAGTGAGCATGTCTGAATGAAAATAAAGCAAGTACTTACCCGTTTTTAGGGTTCCGTAGCCAAATGGCAAAAAACGGAACCCTTATAGATTCGTCATGTCTGTCTGTCTGTCTGTCTGTCCGTCTTTGATAAAAAATATTAAAGAAATCCTAAATATAATTTTTAAAAACCTACCTATAAAACTTTAGAAAATTATGTTTAGGATTTCTTTAATATTTTTCAAAGTGGTAAAATGTTTGTCCCCCCCCCCCCCCATTCTAACTTTTAAAATAAGGGAGTGAAAAATCTAGAAAAAATGTAAGTATGTTGTTGATCAATTTATTTTTGCTGACGAAAATTGATAGTGGTATTTTGGCTAGTTAAAGGCAATCGGTACGGTAAGGTCGGTAAGTGGGTACGAAACTATAGCACAGCCTTACTACAGTATATCTTCGCGCACTATAGTAAGGCCCTTACTATAGTGCGCGAAGATATACTGTACTTCAAGCGATTCTCGCCAAACTTAGAGTAGGGCTGCTAACATATAATTAGTTGCAACGAAGTGGTTACTTATTAGCTTTTTGTTCTGCTCTCGGGTGATTTACGCTTGTAGCAGCTTAATTACATAATATTATGCAGGTTTTATTAGCCCACTGTTGGTTAGAAAAGTACAGTATAGAATAAACATAAATAAGTAGATTTACACAAAAAAACGAAAACGGAAAAACCGACAGTTTTTTTTCATTTTTTCGAGTTTCGAGGTTTTGTTTTTAAAAGTAATAGGTACTTACGCTTAAGTTTTGGTCCAAAAATGTATAAATCACAGACATACATTGTGGTATAAATATTAAATTATTAAATGTGGTAAGTAGGTATAAGAAAAAGAAGTGTAAGGTTGTTGCACCAATTTATGAAAAATGTAATACGTATCGTTTTGCTCGTACAATACTTTAACCAAGATATTTTTTTTAATATCTCATGTACAATATTTTGCTTCACGTCTATTTTAAAATCACGTATGGATTGGCTTTTGAACTAGTTTGATCTAACATAACTTATCGTAACATTAAGTTAAACTTACTGCTATTTGTACTTGCGGGATATTAACACTAACAGTTATCCAGTTACATTGTTAAGATACGTTCTGTGCTATTATTGTAGCTGTTACATTATTTATTACACTTCTAACACATACCATGGAAACGCTATGTGAAAAATTGTAACAATTTTCTCTTCGCGCCTCCTGCTTCTATAACAATGATAATTTATCAACGCAATAAATCATAAAAACGGGACTAGAATGTGTATTGCTTTGATTTCTTATTCACATCGGAGTAGCACTTAACCTTCATCACACCTTATCGTTCAAATCGTTAAAATTCGTCACAACTGATGTTACGTAGTGATAAGGCTGAAGGTGGAAGCGCACTTCTCCCGTAATCCTCAATCACTCAGGAACTGGCTTCTCTTGTCTGTAACTGCCGGAACACAATATTTTTAACCGCCTCTGTGGTCTAGTGGTTCATTCCACCGATTTCAGACCCAGAGGTCCCGGGTTCGATTCCCAGTGGGGGTACATATTGTATTCAGTTTGGTTAGTGGTAGGACTTGTTCTTAGTCCGCCTGGCTAGCTATCATCATCTTATCTAAGTCTGACGCCACTTCTTTTTTCATCTCAAAAAGAACTTACAAATTGTAGAGTTAACAACATCACAGTCATTGATCCTGGGGCCTTCAAACAATGTTATAATATAAGTAGTTATATTGTACTAGCTTTCCGCCCGCGGCTTTGCCCGCGTGGACTACACGTCGTTATCCCGCAGGAATGTGATATTTCTCCGGGATAAAAAATAGCCTATGTTCCTCTCCAGGCTACAAAGTAGGTATCTGTCCAGAATTTCATTTCAAATCCGTTCAGCCGTTTTGGCGTGATTGAGTAACAAACATCCAAACATCTAAACTTTGGCATTTATATTATTACTAGGAAGTTGGATTGTAAGCGAAATGGCGCTATACGCAGTGTATAACTCCGTCCAGCAATCAATATTACCATAAGATTGTTTGACACTCTGATCATATAATACTATACTAGGTTTGACAACTCGCTGTAAAGTTGCGTCCACACTTGTAACATTTTGGCGTATCCGAACACGGTGTCTTAATAATACATTGTCTCTTTGATACACAGTATTACCAGAGCGCATGCCCAACAAAACTAGCGATGCATGATAAAGTTAAAGACACGGTCGGACACGCACGCCAAAATGTTACAAGTGTGGCCCTGATTATGTGATATGAAGCTTAGTAAATTGAGTTTGTTGTTAATAAATAATAATATAAATAGTTCCAGAATTTACTGAATATGATAAACTAGCTTTACGCCCGCGGTTTCGCCCGCGTGGATTTCACGACGTTCTCCCGCGGGAATGTGATACTTTCCGGGATAAAAAGTAGCCTATGTTCCTCTCCAGGCTACAAAGTATTTATGTCCCAAATTTTAGCCAAATCCGTTCAGCCGTTTTGGCGTGATTGAGTAACAAACATCCAAACATCTAAACTTTCACATTTATAATATTAGTAGGATGTATTGAGAAACAAAAGATCCGAATGTTTATTTGACTTTATAATCAACTTGATGGAAGAAAAGGTGTTAATCTCACATATACGTGTTACGAATACAAAAGTGAACGAATTGTGGGATAAAAAAAAGTTATTTAGCTTCGTCTTCACGCTACGTGCACCACAGTCCACCCACACACAGACGAGATTGCGGATAAAAAAAATGAAAAAAGCTACACGTCATTAAAAGCATTACCACTTACATTTACATAGAGCAATAAAGAACCCCAATGTAATTCGGCGAGAAGTTTTCCTTTTTCATTACCATGGATAAAGCTAATATTTCGTATTCTCATGACAAAATCGCGTGATGGAAATTACGCAAGGGTACCTATCCTATTCTTTATCGTAAGAAAATCGACCATAACGAGCTTTCGACCGATCTCTTTTCCCGCCAAATGTGTAACGATAACGAAACGAGTTTTAAATAGCGAAAGTGTTTTGATGTTGTCGTTTGGGAACGTTTGCTTAATGAACTCGTTAAAGAAGTCGATTAAACATGTTTTTTAATTATGTTGATGAGATAAGTAAGTATAAAAATCGTAACATATGGAATATATTTTTGTTTGATTAAATATAATTAGTGGATAGCGCGCTTGGCCTGCGATCGTTGAGGTTAAGCAACGTTCGCAAAGGTCGGTCACGGGATGGGTGACCAAAAACGTTTCATCTCGAGCTCCTCCACGCTTCGGAAGGCACGTTAAGCCGTTGGTCCCGGCTGCACTTGCAGTCGTTAATACCCACCAATCCGCACTGAGCCCGCGTGGTGGGTCATGGGTCATTCTCCTTATTCATCCATAAGGAAGGCCAGTGCCCCAGCAGTGGGGACATTAAATGGCTGATGATGATGATGATGAAATATAATTTACTATTTAATTTACTATACTAATTCCTCATCATCCTACAAACACAGTTATAACTTTAATTTAAAATGTAAAATTAACCAGGTTAAATTAGTTTTTGCAAAAAAGGGGTTTTCATTGAAAACCCATTTTTTGCAAAAACCATTGTATCCATTTAAAAGTATAATTCTTAGAACGGGAACGTCAAACATGCACCCTTGCTAATAAGAATAACAGCTGACTCAGCTATATTTAGCAAAGGGCAAGGGCGGAACATACCTGCACGAAAAAAACTTAATAGTCTAGCCAGCAAGACTTTTCAATACGTGGCTAACAATTCGTTCCACAACTACTATGATAGTTAGTATAGATGCTTTTTTTGTATCTTTATACGTTTTAATTGTTATGTTAAACTAGCGTCAGCTCGCAACTTTGTCCGCATAGCCAAATGGTCGTAACGTTAAGTATAATTAGTTTTAACTTCTCAAGATGTTTTCTAATTAGAATGGAGGTAGGTAGGTAGGTACCAGAGATAGCGCGTTTAAATAAAACGAATTCATCGGTTTGTGATGTTAGATATGTGTAGAAAACACATCTTTGAGAATTGCCCACTATACCGTTTCCCGGCTCAGAGCTTCACCAACATCCAAAAGAATCCTGCAGCCAAAGAATGGTTAATACAGAGAAAAAAATCTTTCCGTGTTCTGTGGTTAATACCTACACCTAAAAATTGAGGTTCAGGATGACGCATGGTCTAGCCATACGCTACGATGAGTATAGAAAACAATAGATGCAGAATTTTATTGTACTTTGGAACTCATATAATTTAATTTATCTTAAACGTACAATTAATATGCGACCCGCCTCCCTGGTCTAGTTCACTCGAAAGCAGCATACACCACGAAACGAGTGAAAGTCACAATTGTCCCGCTTTTCCCGACAATACACTAAACTTGATATTCTAAACTGTTGCTATATGGAAACCTGTATTTAGAGATAAACTGACTTTGCTTTTAAAACAGTCATACTTGTTTCAAGTACTTACGTGTCTAACATACCAGCATCGTTAAATTTTATTGACGCGAAGTGTTTTTCTTTACCAAATCAATATTTTCACTATATTCTCAGAATATAGGTACTGCTAACACTTTCCTCGTCCAAGTTTCATTAATTATTAATAACAAGAAGTGTGGATGTCCTTGAAGAAATAGTAGTGTAAAGGCGTAACGTGCAAATAATAAATAAAAAATGAGACGAGGTAAAATTGTATTGGGTTTTTTAAATAAGCGTAGGCGTAGAAGGTTTCCCTAAAAACATGTTAATGACTTACAATAACATTTCTCAGGGGGACGTTACTAATTTTTATTAAGTAACTAAGTAAGGTCTCGTGTTTGAAAAAGGATATTTTCCCATACGTATTTACATAAATATTCCTTCTGTGACACCGAAACAAAATAAGTAGGTAACATACCAACTTGAAAACGAAAGATATTGTATCCCGCCCCGTATAAAACTGATCGCTAACAGTCGGTCTTGATAGAATTCAAATTAAGCTAAGATGACTCACTCTATCCGTACTATCACACCCTCATCCGGAACCGTGCAATCAGTTTCGACGATAAATGTGTCAACTATCTCGCCAGACAATCCAGTCACCCTAATGTACTTGTCATTACGATACGCTAACCTCAATGAACTCAATCGCTTTAATAAATGAAATAAACAACTTGCTATCAATACAATCTGCATAATAATCCATATACAAAGCAAAAAAAATTGAAATGCAAAAAAAATGCGAAAGTACCTAACTCCTGTCTATTACAAAATGTGTCTGTAACTGTATGCCTGTTACTCTTTTATGCCCTAACCGCTGAACCAATTCCGACAAAAGATGGCATAGAGATAGATTAAACGATAGAGAAGGACTAACTTGTCAAGAGAATCCAGTCACCCTAATGTACTTGACATTACGATACGCTAGCCTCAATCGCTCTACCATCCTTCGTACGCATCGTTAGCTCGTAACAGCGTAATAGCCCCCATTGCTGATGTGCTGAATTAAATGATATAAGAATAGAATTTGCGCGACATCACGGAGAGTTTGCACAAAACAGGTTGGAAATAACGGATATATGCACCGAAATCCAGATACTAATTTGAATACCTACATATAGACACACTTGGACTAGATTTTGGAGAAGGACAAAGGTATTTTTTTTATCCTGTTTGAAGTGATCGCTAAGGAACGAGAAATGTCTGAATTCGACATAGACGATCTCGGGGGCATCTGCTAGCTATAAATAACAGAAACACGCACAGAGTATTGTAAATTAAACGCTAGAAACGTTCAGTTCAGCGTGAGGCTTATCGCAAAGAAAATCTTATTAAAAGGCCTTGACTTTGTACTGAACTAAAGACATGAAGACATGAGTCATGGACTCATGAGCAAGCAACGACGTTTATTTATTGGGCTGTCGAAATTAAACTATTTACACCCTCGCAAGGTTTATAAGAAAATGCCACAAGTCATCCTTTAACCCTATATCGGTATAGAAAGAAAGCTTTAAAAATGGCATCCTATCCTACTATATAATAATACTAGCTTCCGCCCGCGACTTCGTCCGCGTGTACATTCGAGAAAATACATAGGGGACCAATAACTACTTACTACTACAATAGAATACTTTTTATCCTGGTTATTGCTCCCCTATGTATTTTCTCGAATGTACACGCGGACGAAGTCGCGGGCGGAAACTAGTAAATAATAAGTGTCTCTTTCACAATCAAAAAGTTTGTTCTGAGTAGCTTAGGTACCAAGAACTTTTGGGGTACTTTAGATGATTTAGGTTTCTATACCCTATTTACCCCCTGTGTTTGATTTTCGGAAAACTACGAAATGGGTTGCCTATTTGTTTTAAGAAGTAAGCCTACAAAGTTTCAAGTTGAAATGTCTATTTTACCCCCCGATTTTTCATTCAAAACTTCACCCCTATTTCAACCTTTTAGGGGTTGAATCATGTTCAGCGTGTTAAACATCAAAATAAATGCCATTTTTGCAATCGTCATCCCATAAAACCTCAATAACGACATCCATATCGATTTTTAGGTTTATTTATCCCATTTAACCTCTAAGGGGTTGATTTTCGAAAAAATACGAAATATGTGTTTGCTTATTTGCTTTACTTTCCGACCATAAGCCTAAATAATAAATTTAATGAAGGACTTTCCAGATACAACATTTCATCCCCCTCTTCACCCCTTCGGGGGTGGAATTGTCAAAAACGCTGACACAGGAAAATATTAACTTTCAATTGCCAGCCTAAATACAAAATTTGAAGATTCTAACTTCAAAACTGACGGACTTCTATACACGTCATATTCATCCCCTATATTACCCCCTGGGTTTGATTTTGGGAAAATGAGGAAATGGGTTGCCTATTTGTTTAAAGAAGTAAGCCTACAGAGTTTCAAGTTGAAATGTCTATTTTACCCCTGATTTTTCATTCAAAATTTCACCCATATTGCAACCTTTAAGGGGTTGAATCATGTTCAGCGTGTTAAACATCAAAATAAATGCCATTTTTGCAATCGTCATCCCATAATACCTCAATAACGACATCCATATCGATTTTTAGGTTTATTTATCCCATTTAACCTCTAAGGGGTTGATTTTCGAAAAAATACGAAACATGTTTTTGCTTATTTGTTTTACTTTCCGACCATAAGCCTAAATAATAAATTAAATGAAGGACTTTCCAGATACAACATTTCATCCCCCTTTTCACCCCTTCGGGGGTGGAATTGTCAAAAACGCTGACACAGGTAAATATTAATTTTCAATTGCCAGCCTAAATACAATGTTTGAAGATCCTAACTTCAAAACTGACGGACTTTCATACAAACATTCATCCTCTATTTCACCCCCTTAGGGGTGGAATTTCCAAAAATCCTTTCTTAGTGGATGCCTACACTGTATAACGTACCTATCTGCAAAATTTGAAGTCTCTAGGTTCAGCGGTTTGGGCTGTGCGTTGATATCTCAGTCAGTCAGTCAGTCAGTCAGTCAGTCAGTCAGTCAGTCAGTCAGTCAGGACTTTGAATTTTATATATATAGATTATAAATGCGAAAGTTTGTGAGTATGAATGTATGGATGTTTGTTACTCTTTCACGCAGAAACTACTGAACGGATCTGGATGAAATTTGCAACAGAGATAGATTATAGGGTGGAATAACACATAGGATAATTTTTATCCCTATTTTCCCACGGAAACGGGAACCACGCGGGTGAAACCGTGCTGGGCGGCCGCTAGTAAATATTAACGATATGTGATTTATGATTTGTATATACAGGGCGTCCCAAAACTATGCCACATTGAGGGAAAGTACCTTAAATACTGAAGATATAAAATTTTACTGAAAGGAGACTTCGTTTTTATTTTTAAAAGAAAACGAACTGCATTCACAGAATTTTGAATAATCACCTGTCTGAACTGGGAATCGAACCCGCTGAATGTAAAAACAAAAATATTTCTTTTATTTTATTATACCGATCGGAAGGCTCGATTATACCTAAGCATTTTTTCTAAGATGCATCTTAAATAAAAGGAAGACTACGAAATTTAACATTTAATGTTGAATAACAATTTTGTGCAGCGTTATTGATAGCCTTTTCCGTGACTGTCGTGCTCAAAACTTTAACGGTGCATGCACACATAGAATCACAGAGTGAAGATTGGAGTAATTATACCTAATTTCCCTATCATAAATGTTTAATAATGTGAAAAGTAACACCCCCTCGATTGGTTTAAAAAAGTTTGAATAATTTGATGCGGGTTCGATTCTCGGTTTGGGCATGCTATTATTTAATAAATCTTTGAATGCAAAGAAAAATGGTAAATAAAGTATTTAGAAAAAATCGACCCGTCTCACAACCAGCTCCGATGGGAATCGAACCCACGACCTTTCGCTATCCGGGCGACTGCTCTAACCACTGAGCTACGGAGTCGTTACGAGAAGCGTCGAATTTATCAAATACTTCTTACACGCTGTATAGCCAGCGTTAATTTCATCAATGTGAGGATATTACTACCCCCACACGCGAAAGAAATACCTTGCCAGATATTTGACAATCGCTAAAGAAGATCTTACTATGGCAAGTTATTTCAATTTTTTACTTTTATGCATTCACAATGCAATTTTTATCATAGAAAAATGGCAAATTAAGTATTTAGAAAAAATCGACCCGTCTCACAGCCAGCTCCGATGGGACTCGAACCCACAACCTTTCGCTATCCGGGCGACTGCTCTAACCACTGAGCTACGGAGTCGTTACGAGAAGCGTCGAATTTATCAAATACTTCTTACACGCTGTATAGCCAGCGTTAATTTCATCAATGTGAGGATTTTTTTTTATTTCAGTAGGTTCGATTCCCATTCCCAGTTCATACAGACAATTATTTAAAATTCTTTGAATGCAGTTCGTTTTATTTTTAAAATAAAAATGAAGTTTTCTTTCAGTAAAATTGTATATCTTCGGGATTTAAGGTACTTTCCCTCCATGTGGCATAGTTTTGGGACGCCCTGTATACTTAATGAAATAGTTGTACCTACGTACTGTTTTTGTTCCGCATTTCTGGAACTATACCTGAAATAAAATTCATATTAAAAAAGTTCTAAGAGGACAATTTTTTTAATTCAAATTTTATCCAATCTAGATTTTTAAGACATGATTTGATAGATATAAAGACCTTTCTTGACTTTGATTATGTTTCTATCTACTCCATAGATACCAACATCAATCCAATAACCAGAAACGAGCTCGTTTAAAAACTCGACATGGCATTTGTAACAGATGTTTAGATATTAGATTTATTAAATACTCGTAATCTTAAGTTTGCTAACAAAAATAATGTGGAGTAAAAAAATCAATAAAATTATATTAAGTGCTGTTGCTCATATCTGTCAACCCTATTGATAATATTACACGGTTCGACCAAATTGATTCACTTTGGTTGAAGGCGCAGAAATTCAGGCGCGCATTGACACTGAATGATTCACTTTTACGTTTAAGTACATTGTTCAATTTGGTTGCTTCATCCAAATTTTTAGGCAATAGTGAACCGTGTATTTCCGCTATAGATACCCAACTGTCAACCCTATCCATTCCCAGCTTTCAAAAGCAATAGATTTGGTGACTCATTCAATATTTCTATGACCTATAAATACAAACAGTACTCCTTCATTCAAAATATATTGCTTCATTCAAATACCTGACTTTGACATTCATTGTGTGTCAAATATGGACCGAGTCCGTGCCTCGAATGCCGAGTGGTATATTTGTATGTGTCAAACTCGAACATTTATCATGAAGGTTTGAGCCGCTCAACTCACATTGGCGCGGAGCAACAAGCGTCAATCTGAAATTTCACAACACATAGCAAATTAACCCTTACCTCTACATATTTCTCCTGAAAAAAAGGACTCATTCGCGCGTTAGCGTCTTTTTTTTCACACTAACGTATCATTTTATAAGAGTTATTTTTTGGATTGTGTTTTAATAAAAAATATAAAGACATACTGTCCTGTCTCTTAAGTAGTTATTTCTTCCTAGCTACTCCTCGCGAGTTTACCAGCGTAGTAACCGTTCTCGTGAGAATATATTAACTTTAAGCCTATCACCAATTATATGCCTATCACTGAGAAATAAATTAACTTTCTACTATTGTAAGAATTATCAAAATCGGTTTAGTAGTTTTCAGAGACTACAGTGTTTAGAGTTCCAGTTATTATTTTTATATCACATGTAGGTACACACCCAAGTAGCATTTTACTCCATTTAAGAGTACACATTTAGTTCCCAGGTGTACTTGAAGCATTATTACAGTTCAATCGTGATGTATAAGCTGCATTATTGCGATTAATAACACCTATACCTGTCTAAGGGACTTATAGGAGTGTAGAGTTATACTTTTTTACGATTATTGGTGTTATAATACTCTAACAACTATCCTTTAGTCAGCCGTCTGCCTAAGAGCATTATAGTAGGGTAGAGATACGGCAACAGCTGTTTAACGGCCTACTTGTACGATGTTATAGAGCTAGCATTTTAATAGAACACACGTGGTCATTTATAAAGCCAAAGGCTGTTATGTTTACTTGTTTTAGACTGTTATACAGCTAGTAGCTGTAGTAGGACTTGTTTGTGATCATTAAAATTACCCTTTTTTACTATCTGTACAGAAGTGTTTAAATGGTTCGCATGTGCACTGTAGGCTGTTAAAAAGACTACATGTCTTGTCCATTAACATCAATAGCAGTTTATTTGTCCACAAGTACTACTCTTATTTGCTGTAAGCTGAACATGAATGTGAATGTGATATTCTATTACACTTATCCCACAAGCTGTGTGTTTATTACGTTGCGCGCAAAAATGTGTGAATTTCAGTATATTGAAAGAAAAAACGATGATACACAATTGACCTGAACTACAGCTTAAAGCTGAACATAAGTTCACATTAAAATAAATTTATAGACATTGGCTCTGTAGTGGTACAAATGTGGGACTTCATATAGATAACAGCATTTAACAGAACACATGTGAACCTATTATACGCTCACCGCATTAAATTGGAGTTATAACAGTTCAAATAGCCGTATTTCATCTCCACCATTTTGTTCTACGTAACCTAAAATATTTACCAAATAAATCTCCAAAATTATCATGCAGATTAATCACAAAATACGCTGATAGAGCGATTGAGTTTTGGTTTCATGTTATATTATTACCGTAGTATAATTATAATGCTAATATAATATCAAAAACTGAAAATTGTAGATTTCCTCTCAGCCAGTTTTAAATATTTTAAAATGAATATCGCATTTTTACAGAGGCGCGTGAATATTTTAACTGTAAATATGTATACATTTCACGATAAAGTTGCATTCCCATGGCATTAACATTATTAAGTACTTAAAACAGCTACTTATTATACATTTTTATCCAATTAATATCCGCCGGAGTTGATGTGTTCTGATGGCACACTCAAAACCAAACATTAGTAAAATAAAGAAATAATTTAGGACACACGTGAATTTTAGGTAGCACTGGAGTACTTTTGTCGGATTTTATAACTGTGAAGGCTGTGTATTTAGCCACTTGTTACTCTTTATTACACTCATGTACGTTGTATGGTTCACACTGCGTCCCATATAGTGCCGTAAGTCAGCCTTAAGTCCGATGTTACTACTTAAACTGCTATTATAATGCTATTATACTGCTAATGTACAGCCATAGTGAACTTAAGGCTGTCTAATTTGTGCCCAAACTGGTTCTACAAGAGCATTATAGCAAGCTGTACAGCTCTTATACAGCTGACTTACACAGCTTGTGGAGTACTTGTGAACGACTAGACGTCTTATATAGAACCCCGAATGCTACTTGGGCAGTCACCTCACGAGCAATAATATGTAAATAACAAAAAACTTTGAAACAGTGATGCGTTCCGAAATAAAACAATATGTGCCTCAAAAGGCATTCCATGTTCTAATACGACATACATAATGTAGTTCTATGTTGTTTACATATTTTATTGCTTGTGACTGTACTTAGTAAGTACCTGCTTATTTGGCTACATACATTAGCGATTAAAAGAAAAGAAAAACACACTTGATTAAAAAGCTTAGCATCATCAGATAAATGGAAAATGAATCATTTAGAAAAAATCTACACGTCTCACAACAAAAAAAAATAACGATGTGAATGCAAAAAACTAAAAATTAAAAATAAATCATCAGATAAGCTTACAGATTTTTTTCATGTCGATATACAGTGATTATACAGTTTTTCTTATGAAACACGCCATTGTTTTAAGAAATAACAAGCATGATTCTTCCAAACACGCAAGTTGAGAAAACGAACGAAATCGAAAGTGGAATGGTCGAAATATATTGTGTGGGAAAACAAGTTTGATTTTACGATTTACACAGTCGAGCATTTAAATATAGCTGACTCAGAAGAATTAATAATATTGCTAAATGTCCGATTGTTGATTAAGTGTGCGTTAAACTTTTATTTGGGCATCCAAAATAATATGATTAATTTAAATTAATCACGTACAATTTTATATTTTATTTGATTGCAATAATCTAACTAAAGGCTTTCGAGCTTTTTGATATATTTTCTATTCAAGAAGTTCTTGTCTTTTTATCATGCCGAGAAGTGAGTAGGTAGTGGAACACTGTTTAAAACAAGGTTTCATACTCAAACTAAGTAGATAAGTACCAATACAATTCAAATAGATAATTTATTCATCTATCTATCCGCCCGCTTTATTGAAAACGATTTTACGCATTTTCAGACAAATATATTATCCCCATCTCCAAGATTAGTGTAATTTTCAATATTATTTCCTAATAATAAGAATTACAAGCACAAAAACAACTGTAACATCTGTCTACCCCTTCTCTATTCTGTTCTATTGAGTGAATATACCCGAATTTAAGGCGCTACTCGGAAAAATATGGACTTTTTGATTTAAAACTATAGGACGGTTACAGTTGTTAAAAATCTAGTTATAAGATATATATTTCTTCATACCTTTATCTAGAATCGTATAGTTTCAATAACACGATTTTATGATTTTGCCTCGACACTTTTTATTTTCGAAAAGACCTCTAAAAATACGAAAAGTGAAGATTATTCTTAAATGGGGTTACTTACACTATTGGAAATTGGTTTAATTAGTAGACACCAATAATCTTGAGGATCGTATAGAAGCATTTTTTTTAAATCGCTGTAGTTTTTTAATACGAAGTGATTTTGTGTTTTTTTGCCTAATCTGCAAAATCGGTCTCGCTCCCGCGCGCGTCGTTTTCTCATTGCTATCTCGCTTCAGCACATTTTTTCCGAGTATCGCCTTAACGCGAACAAAAGCTAGTGTGTATATTATTTTCATCGTCTGAATTTCAACTACAGTATCCGACGGTAATCGTTATAGTAAACTATGCTTGCTATCCGTCAAAAGCTGTCAAAGTGCTGCTGTGAAATATCTCTTAAATTTTAGTTCCTTATAAGACCAAAAGAGGCGCTGCTGCTCTGGTTTTTCATACAATGTAATACGATCACAAATATCACAATAACGATAAAGATAGTTTATCATACTAGGGGTACAGTAGGGCCAATTAAACTTTGTTTAGTTCGTGTTTTTCGTTTCAATTTATTTAATAAATTTCAGTTCAGACTGACAGTTATCCAACGTGACCTATTAAATTGGCATTAGTTTAGTTAAAGTTTAAACTGTGATGAGCTGTATTTACAGTCAGTTTACTCAAGTACACTCCTACGCGCCACGCCTAGTGTGAACTGAACTAGATTTAGGGTTGGGATTTCAAACTTGTATTTTTTTATAAAAATTTTTATTTTCTTGCATTCACAATGCAAGTTTATTACGAAAATTTTTAAAATTATTTAGAAAAAATCGACCCGTCTCACAACCAGCTCCGATGGGACTCGAACCCATGACCTTTCGCTATCCGGGCGACTGCTCTAACCTCTAAGTCGCTACGAGAAGCGTCGAATTTATCCAGATACTTCTTACACGCTTGTTTTTTTTTTGTCATGGAAGTTTGTTCACAGTCTGATGTAAATTAGAAGTAAGCCAATCTAGTTACAAACTCCAATTTTAAGAAAGATAAGCTAAGCTAGGATATGAACCTTTTTTTTATTACTTCTAATAACTGTGTTTTATGCGGTCGAAATATTTGCATGTTTGGGGTAAAAATAATAAATCTAAATAGGTAGGTAGTGCATAACTCATTAGAAAATGTCGATGTTAGAAAATTCTTAAATCGTTTAATAGTATATTATGATACAAGTGAGCTTAGGTTGCTCATTATACACGAGGCTGTGGGTTGCAGCCCGAGCCGCAGGCGAGGGCGTAAATCAGCCGAGTGTCTAGTGAGTAAGTTGCTCACGAGTTTCATACGCACTTTTTCAACACACTTGCGAGGAAAAACAAACATTTATTGCATACATATTTTATTAACCTAATATTAACTAAGGGAAAAAGCGCGCAAGTTTTTTTTTGCACGCGCCAAATGTGAGGTGATTGATTACATACAGCCATACTGCCTACTTCAAAATAATTAAGTATAATAATAGTGATAAAATGTAAATGTTTTATAACAAATTATTGTGAATTATAAATAATTTGATAATAATATACTTAATTATGTTTTTTGTTTTAATTAGGGACACATTTATTTATTCTAAAAACGTAAATGGATTTTCAGCCGTATAAAACCTCTTTGTTGTTACAAAAAAAGAACTGTATCTATTAGTCTATTACCCGCTGAAATTGAAAATGCTCTGTTGACTCGCATATAACTTGCAGTTAGGTACTAACTTAACTTTGTAGGGATACTGTATTACCCGGTTAAATTGAAAAGTCTCTGTTTACTCGCATATAATTTGCAGTTAGGTACTTACTTAACTTTGTAGGGATAATTCTATTACGCAACTAGTACTGTAATATTATTATGCACGCGTGGGTTATAGTACGGTTTATGGCCCTAAGATCGATGTAATAAGGCTCACTTTATGAGCAAGTGTGTTGAAAAAGTATTTGTCTATTTAAAACAAGATTAAAATTAATGACTAATTTAATACTGGTTTTTAAAAAAGAAAGTACTTATCACTACATAGTATAAAACAAAGTCGCTTTCTCTGTCCCTATGTCCCTTTGTATGCTTAAATCTTTGAAACTACGCAACGGATTTTGATGCGTTTTTTTTAAATAGATAACAATAAACAATTTATCTATCTAGGTATTTACGGACAGGATTCGAACCCGCACAGCAACCCTTGAAATCCTTTCCAATGCTCTAACTATCAATGACTAATCGTTGGTTGTTGGTTAAACCTCCATTTAGCCCATCACCTGTAGCTACGAATTGACATTAATGACTTAAAGATTTAAAAACGAACATAATATACATTCTTTGGCCTGAACCTAAACGTGACAACCCTATCTGGTCAGCATAGATTGCCGTAATGTGTGTTAATTACCATTTGTCACTCGGAAAAGGTGCGACCGTTGTGGAAATGACCGACTGGCGAGTCTGTCTCATTGTATTGTTTGTTACTAGTTAGTGAAATAAAAATGTGTGTAACCATGACCTAATTTTTATTGAATTATCTAAAGGTACGTCCACACTTGATGAAGACACGGTGCACCGTGTCTTTATAATACATTGTCACTTTGATCTGGATACGCGGCAGCGTATCAGCCAAGTTCAAAAGAAAACAGAACTGGCGAGCAGCACCGTGTGTATCTTAACACGAACCATTTGGAGCCACTTTTGACCCCCTCATAACTCAAAAACTATTACACAGAAACATGTCAAATTTGGCTTATGTATTGAGACTAGCGAGATAAATATGTGCTCCAAATTTTATATACACACCTCAAACGGTTATTTAGATATTTACGTCCAAAAATCGTTATTTTTATCACTGACTCACCTATAATCAAAACTATAACCCACTTCCAGATGACCTAGAAAGCTGAAATTTGGCATGCAGACAGGTAATCTGGTGAATACAAAGGAAAAAATCCCAAACTTGTATTTTTTTTAAATAAAACGTTGACAAACTTATATTTGCGTTCCCTATGCACTTATCCTGTATAAGATCTTGTATTAGATGAAGTACAAATATAAGTTTGTAATAGTTTTTATTCTGTTATATACCAATAATTCGTCATTCCTCTTGAAGTTCGGCTAGCGCCGACGGCGTAGTGGCCATTCAATATTGATGACTCGAGAGAACTAAGTTCGAACCCCAGATTACCCAAATACTTTTTTGTCCTCGCGTTAAATTAATAACAAACTTGCGCCGTCTAGCACGATATCCATATTATTATTTATTAATTATTAATATTAATATAAATTATTAAGTTATTGAAATGTTTACTTTTTTGCATTCACAATCCAATTTTTATTATTGAAAAATGGAAAATGAAGAATTTAGACAAAATCGATCCTCATCTCACAACCAGCTCCGATGGGACTCGAACCCACGACCTTTCACTTAAATTAATTATTAATATTAATATAAATTATAAAGTTATTTAAATTTTTACTTTTTTGCATTCACAGTCCAATTTTTATTATTGAAATATGGAAAATGAAGTATTTAGAAAAAATCGACCATCATCTCACAACCATCTCCGATGAGACTCGAACCCACGACCTTTCGCTTTCCGGGCGGCTGCTCTAACCACTGAGCTACGGAGTCGTAATGATAAATGTGAAAGTGTGTTTGTTTGTTTGTTTGTCCTTCTTTCACGTCAAAACGGAGCATAGTTACTTTAACCCGACCACCAGGGGGCGCAATCTTCATACATTCAAATACGTAGTACTTATAAATTCCTTGCATTCAAACGAGAAGCCAAAAAATGCGAAAGTTGCTATGTTCTCCCTGTAGGTGCACACTTTGCACATAAATAGTTCACTAAAGTCAACGATAGATGGCTCCAAGTTAATACACCCACCCACAGTATAGAAAAGAAGAGAAAAATCCTTTTTTTCTATACTATATTGTTGAAAGTTGATGGAAGGGTATTAACTTTAAAGAGATTAAAGTGTACTTATGGAAAATAATGTCAAATAATCTAAATTATACTTTTGTTTGTTAAATTTGTTATTTGCTATGTTCTGTTTCGTAAAGATCCGTAATTCCGTTAGCAATTATATAGTTTCGTTGCTCGGAGTACCTACCGTTTTTTGAGAAAAAGACTAGTTTGTGTTGAGTGTTATATAGAATTCTTTGGTGATGTGCTGTGTTTGAAAAAAGACTTCTTTGAAGATTTTTAATGCCTTTAGTGATTCATATTTGTTGTTTTATTGTTAATAAAGGGTGCAGTGTTAACCTATGTTTCATTTACACTGAGTTTCCTTATAAATAAATAATATGTATACTATGCCTTATGTGTGTCTGTGTTTATATGCCTTTGTAATTTGCATATGTGTGTGTTTATACACCAAATGGAGTGTGAACTGTGAGACTATAACTTCGATACAAAACTGCAAAACTGTCATCTCTTCCATGGCCGCTTCCAAAGAGTAAGTAATCACTGACGTCTGCGCGCGGTCAAAATCGAATACTAATCTTTTCCATAAGCTTAGCATAAATAATGTACTGTAACTAGCGCCAAAAATGCACCAGTCGCGCATGCGCGCAGAGTTATCTGACGCGCACTCTACTTTACAGAGTAATTTATATATGTAGGAAATAGAGACCAATCTTGGCCCTTTTATTGGTAGTGTATACCTAACTAGCGCTATCTATCGTCTGGTGTAGGCAACTTTTGGTGTATAAACACACAAACTAGACAGTCATAGTCTTCTTATTATTTATTCTACTTTAGTCCACTATAATTTATATCACAAAACAACGTTTACCGGGTCAGCTTAAGCTAGTTAGCAAATAAAGAATCAATAAGCAAGATTAGATGTCAACAAATTACTTATTTACACACTGGACTGGCTGACATAAATATAGTCGACTGCGGTAATGATTTAATGATTGTGTCAAAATTAGTTCTCGGGACACTCGTAGTGGCGGCGCTTTAAATTGCCACATAAAATTAGCTGTAATTTGTATGGAGACAGCCTGTCCAGTGTATAAATAATAGAGGTCAGTGGCTACGTAGTAATAATTATATAGTATTCTTTGATACTGCCAAGGATTCTATATGAGTGCATTGTGCGGCAAAAGATACGAGTTTGTCCGGAAAGCTTTATCGCTTAATGAAACCAGAATCAAAACGCAAATGGAAATGCAATATCTGCTCAGGAACATTAAATACCTACTGCAACTTCGTCGAGCAAAACACCATACACTATTACGACTAGGAAAAAGAAACTGTTGGAAATAGGAAAATCTGTTAAAAATGATATTTCTACGTCCACACCAAACACGAGCATAAAATTAGTTTCATTGTCAGTAGCTGATACACAAGGGCAAAGTAATATAACTGGCCAAATAAAATATACTGAAACATTTGGTATTAATTTATTATGAATAAGTAGGTACCTACTAATAACTTCTCTACAAAAAGTAATGATATCTCATCAAAAACATTAAATATGTGAAGTGAGAGCCAACTTCAATATTAGGAAGTATGCCTTGGTTGTTGACTTCAACGACAAAAGATGTGAGATCTAAATGGGTGCCAAGTTTAACGGTCAGTCCTGAAAATTTAGTACTTACATAAAATGTTTCATAACAACTTAAAATATAATTTCTTCTTATAACTTAGAATAATGTATTAAAGCCTAAGGTCTGACTTGGCTAGTTTTCATATACGAATTATATATATATTATAGCCTTCGCAAGCTCTAAAGCCGAAGTTCTTATTGTATTCTTCCGAAAATTTGGCTTGCTGGTCGACTAGAAACTAGAGATGAACATAGGGCTCTTCCATGACTGTTTCAGTAAGTACCTAATAATAATTCGTATACAAGAACTAGCCAAGTCAGACCTTAGGCTTCAATATATTATCCTAAGTTATAATAAGAAATTATATTTTAAGTTGTTATGAAACATTTTATGTAAGTACTAAATTTTCAGGACTGACCGTTAAACTTGGCACCCATTTAGATCTCACATCTTTTGTCGTTGAAGTCAACAACCAAGGCATACTTCCTAATATTGAAGTTGGCTCTCACTTCACATATTTAATGTTTTTGATGAGATACAGTATTAGTATTACACATGCGTTATAACAAAACTAGCGATGCATGATAAAGACACGGGTGTTCGGACACGTCAAAATGTTACAAGTGTGGCCGCACCCACAGCCTACGGTACACACACAGCTCAAACCACTGAACAGATTGTTGTGATAGACCTAGCCAGATTGGTATAATTATGTACATTGCCGTAATATGGTGTTAATTAAGTTCAATCTGTCACTCGGAAAAGGTGCGACCATAGTTGGAATGACCAACTATTTAATGAGCTAGCTTGCTTTTCTCATTGTTCAAATAATACCTAGATTATAGAGATTGTGCACGTACTGTTTACAACTGTTTACGTTATACCATTATCATTATCCAACCATAATCATTATAGTTATGATATCTACCTTTTTACCTGACTGCGACACAGGGCCGCTCCGACCCCCCACAGCGCCTGTGTGCGAAACCTATGAAGCGCCTCTTTTTTTCACGAATCTTAATTATCTTAATGTTTTAACTAATTATTTTTATTTCTTTTTGTTAATTTTGACCGAAATAAATTTTCTTAAGTTTTATATAATTAGATAATATTTTCCTAAATAGGTTTTTTTCTAAAAAAGAACCTTTTTTTCCTAAATTTTTACATTCTTTATTTATGATGTTCTATCTAATCGTATACTTACTTATATATTAATAACAAAATAAATGACTTTTTTCTAATAATACTAATTTACTAACTATTACGTTTTCTATGTTAAAAAACAACAAGAGTCTAAAATGTGTAAGAATATAAAATATAGTCCAGTCAATTTAGACATCCGAAGATACATTAATTCGAAAGAAGCTGAAAGTTGGTGAAATTTTTCAAAACATAATTATAAATGAAATTTAAAAAGTCCTCATCGATCCGGTACCTGGAAAAAAAAATCGAGGTCAAATGTCAAATTCGCGTTTTTTCAGCAAAACGGTAAGTTTTATCGTAAAATTAGCAAAGACAAAATTGAAAATCATGTACATATCTATAAAAAATGACTCAATACTTTTTTCTAAGCGCCACCGTTTCTGAGATACTTAGGTATATCGATAAAAAAATTTGGAAAGGTGTAATAATGAAGCTCGACATAATACTGGTTACCTCAGTATTAAGTCGAGCTTCATGGGTGTAATCGTCATCATGACCTTTCCAAATGTACCCGCGATCACAAATATCGCGAAATACCCATTTTTTTAACTTTGACTTAGAGTTTTTTTTTCAGATACCGGATCGATGAGGGCTTTTTAAATATCATTTATAATAATGTTTTGAACAATTTCACCAAATTTCAGCTTCTTGCGAATTAATGTACCTTCACTCTTATTTTTTTGGTCTTATTTGACTTTTCGCCACATCATTATATTAAATTTTTTGAAAAAACATTGACTTGACATAATTTCTTCACACAAATCATCGGCGGGCGTTAAGGCGCTACTCGGAAAAAGTATGGACTTTTTGATTTAAAACTGTAGGACGGTTACAGTTGTTACAAATCTAGTAATAAGATATATATTTCTTCATACCTTTATCTAGATCCGTATGGTTTCAAAAACACGATTTATTGATTTTGCCTCGACACTTTTTCTTTCCGAAAAGACCACTAACAAATACGAAAATTCAAGATTATTCTTAAATGGGGTTACTTAAGTACACTTTTGGAAATTGGTTTAATTAGTGAAAACCAATAATATTTTGGATCGTATAGAAGCATTTTTTTTAAATCGTTGAAGTTTTTTAATACGAAGTGATTTTGTGTTGTTTTTGCCTAATCTGCAAAATCCCGCTCCCGCGCGCGTCTTTTTCTCATTGCTATCTCGCTTCAGCATAATTTTTTCGATGAATAATTTCGATAGCGGCGCCCCTATTGTCTTGGCGCCTGTGTGCGCCGCACACTTCGCACACAGGGGCGGAGCCGCCCTGTGCGACAGAAGAAGTCATACAAATTCATCGTCATCTTTAAAAGCGATTTAATATCCCCTGCCCCATAGGATTGCTGGGGTACCAACAATCCTTATGGATATAAGGTAGACAGACTAGCCCACCCACTATGCGGATTCAATCCGGTTTGGTTGTTCACTGAAAATAAATCGTTTCCAAACATTCAGCGCTTTGACACTGAAGAAAAATTTTGGTCACCGATACTAGAACCGACCATGTAAGAAATAGCTTAACTAAACTATCGCAACAGCAACAGTCTAGTTCTTCACCCCTCCTCCTACAAAATGCTTGAGCTATTTTTGCACCTTCACTCTTCACTATGATTCGTTTACCTCACAGATTGGGGTCATTATTACCTGAAGGAAGATCAATATAGTCAAGTCACCCTCTACGTCTATCCAGCTCCTGCTCACACCTTTCAATAGTTGGTTTAATAGACCGAGACGGAGCTAAGTCGGTTATATCATGCCAAGACACGTAATGAAGTGTTTGTAAACAATTTTAATTGTGTCGCCCGCGTGCACGCGTCATCTCGGGGCATTTCACAATAATTGTTCGAAGACGGATGATGTTAGAGGCTGCCGGTCAAATGCCACACTCATTAGGGCTGTGTCGTGCGAATAAAAAAGGGTTTTCTTATTAATAAATTTTAAAGGATTCACTTTCACATTATTTATCTGGCACTTGCCCCATAGGAAAAATTATTATTAAATTATGAAATCACCAGCCCTGTAAGTAGCTTTCATGCGGGATTCGAAGTCGCGCCCCTGGGAATCCGGACCCATCCATGGTATGGTTTGGTTGGTGGTAGGACTTGTTCTTAGTCCGCCTGGCTAGCTACCACCATCTTATCTAAGTCTGACGCCATAACAATGATGTTTTCAGCATTATTGTGTTCCGGCAGTTAGAGATAAGATAGCCAGTTCCTCAGTTATTGAGGATTCCGGGAGTAGTGCGCTTCCACCTTCAGCCTTATCACCACTTATCATCAGGTGTGATGAAGGCTAAGTGCTACCCCGTTGTGAATAAAAAAAAAAAATAACAGGTTACTTATTTGTATTTTTATTAAACACTAGCTTTCCGCCCGCGGCTTCGCCCGCGTGGACTTCACGACGTATCCCGCGGGAATGTGATATTTTTCCGGGATAAAAAGTAGCCTATGTTCCTCTCCAGGCTTCAAAGTATCTATGTCCCAAATTTCAGCCAAATCCGTTCAGCTGCTTTGGCCTGATTGAGTAACAAACATTCAAATATCCAAACATCCAAAGTCCAAACATCTAAACTTTCACATTTTATAATATTAGAAGATAGTAGGATTTAAATTAAATAATAATAATAATATGTCTAGTCTGATATCCTTTTTGTTGAGCTTTCTCCGATAAGAAAATTATTTGCGACAACTGTTACATTAAATGCAACATGATATCTTGCATAGAAGCCAAAAAAAACGAAATCGGACCAAGGTTATTGGATCACTCAGGTACAATCGCGGACCGAAATTGTTAAGCTACTTGCCGTTGTCTGTAATTTAGCCGTGTAATTTAAATCGCGTGGACTTTTTTTATTATCCACAACAGGGTAGCACTTAGCCTTCATCACACCTGATGTTAATTTGGCGATAAGGCTGAAGGTGGAAGCGCACAACGGCGGAAGCGGATTCCTCAATCATTCAGGAACTGGCTATCTTATTTTTAACTGTCGGAACACAATAATGCTGAAGACATCATTGTTATGGCGTCAGAGTTAGATAAGATGGTGGTAGCTAGCCAGGCGGACTAAAAATAAGTCCTACCACCAACCAAACCGAATACAATATGTACCCCCACTGTTAATCGGACCCGGGACCTCTGGGTCTGAAATCGGTGGTGTGCACCACTAGACCACAAAGGCGGTTAAAATCGCGTGGACTTACTTAGGGCACGCGGCTGATACACATTTGTATTAACGTGGCAAGTGGCTCAACAATCCTGGTTCGTGATGGTACCTCTTGACCTGACCTATTATTACAGTGAAAAGCTCCTCGTTGTTTTTGTTCCGCAGTGGTCAGCGCGTTCGAGCTGTAATTTTGGCGTTTAAACAACGTTCGTTGTGGTCGGTTACAAGATGGGAGACCAAAAATTAGTTATCTCGTGCTTTGAAAGGAACTTTAGCTATATTTCTCGGTTATATTTGAAGTATTTAAGACCCATCAATTCCTATTGAGCCCTCGTGATGAGGCATAAGGGGCGTCTATGAATTATTATTAGGAATTTAGGGGGAAGAGGGAGTCGTGCCGAATCTCATCTATTCTCACGTGGGGAAGAGGGGAGAGAGGGTCTCGGCAAATATCACGTTATTATATTCAGCAAGAAACAATGTAAAATTGTGTGAAAAAGAGGTTGCAAGTTTATCGGTTTCATTTTGGCGAGTGTGCAGTGAAATTGCACAATCTAATTCCGCCATCTCCTTTCTTTCATCGGACAACTAGACATACAAACATGTACAGAGCGCCACCTTGTGGATAAGTATTCCAAAGATACGGAGCGTTTTGCTTCTAATTTTATCATCCGCACCGCTAGAGAATGGAACTCTTTGCCTGAGTCTGTGTTTCCCGATAGGTAGGTACAATCTGGGGGCCTTCAAGTAGCAAGCAAGTAAACAGGTATCTTCTGGTCTTTTTCTCCATTATAGTTGTAGCCTTTGATTTGTATTTGCAGAATATGTTAAAAATAGCCAATCAAGATTTTTCATTTTCATTTTTCCTGGCAAGCGCGATTCATCGTAGATCGCATCAACGCTTATCATCAGGCCTGATAGCGAATAAGCGAAAAATTGCCATAATCGCCTCACATAATTAATGGACGCCCCCTAATTTTCACTTAACATTAGGTACCTACGAATCCTACGATGCAGGGTACTTAGTACGAGATCCCACTGCAAATTAGTGCGCTCATCGAGTTTTCGCTAAAAACCTAATTTTTACGTATATTTATGATTAGGAGAATATCTATAGGGTTGCCTATCAAAATGTGGCCGCTAGTATTAAAAAAATACCCCTACCATTTTTCGCCAGCAAAAATAACTTTGTTTTTGATAGAGTTTGTATTATTTGAAGGACAAAGTTTTTTTTTTTTGCGGGTTTTGAAAATGTGTTATAAACTGCCGACTATTCTCCGAATCATAAATATACGTAAAAATTATGTTTTAGCGAGATCTCGATGAGCGCACTAATTTGCAGTGGGATCTTAGAATAACCCTAAACGTTATGCCAAAAAAAAGACCTGGCTCCTATTAAGAAACTTTCTGTAAAAACTATTACGTAAAATGCAACCTGATACCGTCTTGCATAGAAGCCAAATAATCGGAACCGAACCAAGGTTATTGGATCGCCCAGCAGGCTTATTCGCTAACTCATTTGACAGGTCAAAATGATCATCACGCTGCTCGGTTGCCAACTGGCAGCTGTCAAAATCGCTTTTTCGTATTCCCTAACTTCGGTGATCAACGACGAAATAGTCAGCTGAGTGATTATCACTTTGTGTCGTGCCCATAGCCACCCTAGCCGTTTTTTGTGGTCGATAGCGTCGATAGCGGTAAATTTGGTATTGCGTAGTGTTGCGTAGCGTCGGTGGACATCAATTTGACGTTTTTGGTGGAGATAAATGATAGACACTCTTCTTGTTGATAGCAACTACTAAGGAGCAGTGTTTTACCGAGGTAGAGTGATCTTCACTTTCTGTAAATAATATTTTGATGAAATAATTTCATTGTGCGAGTTTTAATAACGTTGACTGTGTTTTTAAACGTTCGCTGTCGTAAGTATTATCGTTTATTTTTATGCGTTATTACTAAACTTACGTTCAAAGAGCTTATTTTTAATAATGTATTTAAGATGTCTCGCGGTATTCTCATGGCGTATATTGAAGAACAAAGAAAAATGAACGCATTACGGCGCGAGCGCATACTAAGAAGAGCTCTAAGTGCACCTATGAATCTCCCTGAGCAGGAATTTGTGGCACATTTTCGCTTAAAAAAGGACTCTTTCAAGCAATTGGTTGAAGAACTAAGACCATTAATGCATTCTCAACGTCGAAAAACAGCTGTGCCTCATGAACTTAAGGTAAATTTTTATAACATAAAAGCATCCTATCATAAATAAGTACTTACTTACATAGCAATATTATCCTTTTTATTTGTCAGGTTCGTTGTCTCTTTTATTTTCAATGAAAAGTGCTTTTCAAGTGTGTTAATATTAACATCTTTTGGGTTACAGGTGTTGGCTGCATTATACTTTTATGCACAAGGATCATATCAAAAAAATGTTGCATCGTCATACTTGCTGAATATGTCACAGCCAACATTTAGCAAGTGTTTGCATGAGGTCACTGATGCACTAAATAACCAACAAATATTGCGAGCCCACATAAAATTCCCTACTTCAACTGATGAAAGGCAAAGAATAATGGAAAAGTAAGTAGTAAAACATACAATAAATAATAACATTGATAGAAAGTTTCATGTAAGAATTGTAAATTCATAGTATCAACACATTGCGACTGCGTGCATGCTCCTCACGCCCCATCAAAATATTTGTACCACCACACAACCGTAAAAACTACACCCGCAATAACTATAGGGCTCGCTGTTTAAAGTATTAATATCAGTGTATTAGCAATAAGTAAGTATAAGAAAAATAAAATATGATTGAGTCTGTATTTGCTTACAATCTAAATTATTTCAGGTTTATGGATAAATTTTCATTTCCTGGAATAATTGGTTGTATCGATGGGACGCATGTAGCATTGATACGCCCAAGGGATCATGAAGAGACATATTTTAACAGAAAAAATTACCACTCCTTGAATGTTTTAATTGTAAGTACCTATATAAGTAATAAACTCAAAAATAAAAATAATTTAAAATATAATTAACTAGCGGTTCCTCGCGGTTTCACCCGCGTGGTACCCGTGGGAATATCGGGATAAAATATAGCCTATGTCACTCAGGAAGAATGTAGCTTTCTAATGGTGAAAGAATTTTCTAAATCGGTCCAGTAGTTTCGGAGCCTATTTGATGCAAACAAACAAATAAACAATCAAATCTTTCCCCTTATAATATTAGTATAGAAGTATAGATTATACCTACATGTAAACTAACATAACTTATATCTTTTTTAGATTTGTGATGCAGACCTAAACATATTACATGTTAATGCAGCATTTGGTGGTGCGGCGCATGATTCTTTTGTTTGGAACCAGTCTTCAGTGAAAGACCTCATGGAAAGGCTTGCTGCTAATGGGGAACGATATTGGCTTTTAGGTTGGTCACCTTTAATTTAATTTTTTTTGCTTATAACATACATTAACGATGCTTATGAATTAAATCCAGAAACAAATATGATTGTTTGACTCATTGTCATCTACCAATTTTATTCTAGGTGATTCTGGATATGCCCAACGGCCATGGATGATGACTCCAATTCTTGGGGCCGCTTCTGAATCGCCAGAGGAATATTACACCAACCTGCATTGCCGCGTTAGAAACACAGTTGAACGATGTATTGGACTGCTAAAAGCACGATGGCGATGTTTATTAGCTCATAGAGTCCTTCACTACGATCCTGTAACAAGTGCTAAAATAGTGAATGCTTGCGTTGTACTACATAATATTGCCAATACATACAGCATTCCAGCACCTGAATTATCAGCTGTATATGAAGATGTTGCAGAACATGTTGCACAAGAACATGTTGCAGATGAAGATGTGGAAGATAATAGTAACAATGTGCAGGTTCCTGATTTGGTGAGGAATGTATTAGTCAATAGACTCTGGCAGGCTAGACATAACTAATTATTTTAATGTTTCTTATTTTAGATGTATGGTATTTGTATATGGAGGGAGACACACAGACTGCCCCTTTCTATGTTCTTTCCTTTAACGGGCCGGCTGGCAGAAAATTCAATCTGAAATAAGCCGTGCCCCTGTACAATACTTTTTCTATTTCTTTTCTATTTTACTTTTATGTGTGTGTGTACTAAATAAGTAAATAAATAAATAAATCAATCAATCCGCCAGCAGGCAACAGCCTGTCAGTTGGCCGCAATCAGCCACATACAGTTTTACATACAAAAACCGTATTCCATGACCGATTGCGGCCAACTGACAGGCCGTTGACTGCTGGCCTGGCGGACTGTTAATCTGTGGGGCCCTTTATGCCGTTAGTACACCGCTGCCGCGAAACTAGTAGCGTCGCCGCCTAGCGTCCGGACCGAGTTGTCGCACCTCCGCCGCGAAAACAATCGGGGAGGTGTAGCCGGCAGGTGCGCTGCAGCTACGCGCGCCCTGCAAGCGACAACTCATTTTATGACTCTTATGCCCGAATACTCGTACGCTACTTATCTTTGAGAGCGTCTTACACATCGCCCTGTCACTTTAAATGTCAAACGTATGAAAGAGATGCCATGATGTTTGAGACGCTCCCAAAGATGATTTGCGTTAGAGAATTCGGGCGTTACTTTCTTAGCTACTGTAGGGAAATCTTTGTTTCAGAGAACCCGCAGCGTGAGTGACAGGAAATGCAATGGCGAATTTCTGAAACTGAAATATTTTGTATATAATTTTGATTGAAGTACCTATGTAACCTCTGAGTTTTCTTGCCAGTTCTTTCTCAGATGGGCCTTCCAAGTTTGTGAACTGAGCGATAATCATAATAAAATAAGTATATAATCATTATGTGGAATTCTTATTTGTTTTGAATAGCAGCATCCAATATTATCTCTATGCCAAAGAATGATAGTGTTTACTAGATCACCCGAACAGCTGTACAAATAATATGAACTGAAATACATACAAAGATTAATTTAAATCTGTAATAGCATTTTAGGCTATTTTATCCCGATCAACGTTCCACAAAGTCAAAGTCGCGGTGGAACAAACAGCAAATAAAACTCCTTGTTAAACTAAAAATATTTTAATTACTTAGCTACACTATCAATTAGGTACATACATACTACATTACTTATAAAAAAAACTTAACTAATTTATTGTAACAATAAATAGTAGAAAAAATATTTACATACATTTATACTTAAACTATATGAGGAAAGAATGGAGAATTTGCCATTTACCTGAAAAAAAATAAACGAATGTTAGAGCATTTTATATTACTTATACAAGACTTACTTATTTTATTACTAGCGGCCGCCCGCGCTTTCACGCCCGCGCTATACCGTTCCCTTGGGAATATCGGGATAAAAAGTATCCTATGCGTTCTTCCAGCCTATAATCTATCTGCAAATAGATGCAAATTTCATCCAGATTCGTTTAGTAGTTTTTGCGTGAAAGAGTAACAAACTTTCGCATTTATATTACTAGAAGGATATTCTAAAGTAAGTAGAACGATTCTTTTTAATGTTAGTCATAGTCATAAATTTTTATTCATATAAGTAGATTATATAAAATTAATGCATATGAATCATCCAACATTTTTTTACTATTTTTATACTTTTTGTTAAAAAGTGGATCACAATATTCAATACATTGATGGCTTAAAACACTTACCTTCTAGAAAGATTTAAATTGAGTGTTGTAATATTTTCGTTTAATCTTTCTAGAATGGCCATCTTTTCGTCGATTCTTTCTAGCACAGCTAGCTTTTGGTCGATACGATTAAAGATGGCCACTTCCTGTGCTTTCAAATTTTCCATTCTTTCCTCGTGTTCTTGCCGCCGTTCTTCCGCACGCCTTGCCCAATCCGGAAGGTCTCTCATATCTAAAGGAAAAAAGGACAATAGATTATTATTTTATCTAATACTAGCAGATCCTCGCGCTTTTACCCGCGTGGTACCCGTTCCCTTGGGAATATCGGGATAAAATATAGCCTATGTTAATAAGGGATAATGTAGCATTCTGATGCTGGGCTGGCTGGCTAACGGCGTTAATAACGGCATGCGCGTCTTAGCGCGCTCTTTGTATCAAATTAGTGCGCTAAAACCCGGCTACACCTGTGTATTATATCAAATAGCGCGCTAATTAATGGCATTAGACGCGGGCATAAGAGTGTAAGTCCAGTAGTTTTTGAGTTTATTCATTACAAACATACAAATCTTTTCTATTAGTATAGATTACAAATGCGATAGTTTTGATGTTTGATCACAGCTGAACGGATCGGTTGAAATTTGACACAGAGATAGATTATGGTCTAGAATAGCATTAAATAAAATAAAATAAATCATGAAAATAATATTTTATTTGTACATACTTGTATCGCGACGTCGCCTTCGTTCCCTGTGTGGCGCTGATGGTTCAGGTAAACTGGATTGGTGCGGAGCCGGAGGCAAGTCTAAAGATGGTGCAGCTGCTGGTGGTGGAGTCTGTGCAGCAGGGCTAGGGTCAGGTGGGTTAGACAGAAGCTCGTTGGATGGTTGAGGAATGCTGTATTCATCTTCAAGCCATTCCTCATCCATACAAGGCGCTTCTGCCACAGTGGCCATTATGTTGGGATTGGGACTGTGATGCTGTTGAGTTGAGGTGCTGGGTTGTGGTTGGGTCATGAGAGGAGTGGACAGCGGTTGTGGAGGTTCGGGAGTGGGACCAGCTGAAGATGATGCACCAGGATCCTGCAAATGTATTATTTTTAATACTTAGTACACTATTCAATGACAACATCTATCAAAATCGTCATAATAAAAAACTGTTTTAGTACATACTATTAAGTTATGTGTTTATGAATCTTCATATTTTTTGGATGATAAGGTGAATGGCCTAAGTTAATATCAGACCCATTTGAGGTATTTATATAATAAACTTACTCTGCTATTTGAGTGTGCATTAAAGTAAGGTACATTAAGGTAAAAGTAATCTTTTATTCAAAATTTCTCCTGTGTGGTTCCCGTGGGAATATCAGGATAAAAAATAGTCTATGTTACTCGGGAAGAATGTAGCTTTCTACTAGTGAAAGAATTTTCTAAATTAGTCCAGTAGTTTTGGAGCATTTTCAATGCAAAGAATCAAATCTTTCCTCTTTATAATATTAGTATAGATTAAAGAAAATTAAGTCTTACATCAAAAGGAATCTGCACTCCTGGCAATCCTTCAACTGCAACCTGCCCCACTACATTTTGAAGAATCCGTAGTTCAAATGGAGTGAGGGGGTTGAGTTTACTAGGTCCACCACCAGTCCTTGTAGCACTACGGCGGCTGTCTGCACCCTTCGTTTTTGTTTTTGCCTTCAGCTCGATCCAGTACTACAAAATAAGAAAAATAAATGAGTACTTATAATGATAAAAAACTGAATGACAATTTACACTAGTTCAGAGGACTGATAGAATCTTGCAAGTTATTTTAAAATTGATGATATAATTGATTTCATTCATATGAATAAAGGTATTATAAACAAGATTTCCAAGCTATCTTATTGTTTCAAACAATCACTATAAGAAAAATAACTTTTTAGTTTAATATGTATTAGAAGAAAATGATCATATTTATTCTACAAATAGAGTTTTATTGATGAAAGCTTTTACTTGGAGAGTGAAATTGAAATATAGCAAGTATAAGATGTACAACAGACACTGGAACTAAATACGAATGATAGGTACTTACCTAATTATCATGGTCTTAGAAAATCAACAACTTACCCTGCGCCACTGATCCCCTGACTTTGTGACTCCATCAGCCACCGCATTTAATTTTGCAGCGAGCTTGTTCCACGCTGCTGTGGCCATTTGATGACCCAGTGGACCTCGAGAACAGCGCCCCAAGGCAATATCTTTATTCTGTTCGCAAAATGTTATTAGAATATCCATTTGCCTTGGGGACACTTTACGGCTTGCAGGCATTCTAAAAAAAGTAGCATAATGAGAGAACTATCACTTTAAAATAATCTAGTAATCAATAATATCTACGTAAAATAATGAAATCTTACCTCGAAATCGAACTTGATATTATTTGTAAGAACACAAAGTGTGACTGGCGTTCACAACGTCTTCTAGCGGTTTGTAAGCCCTTAGCAGTAAAAATTATAGTTTCACACATTATTCACCGTACAAAAAGGTCATTTTAAGTTTCAAGTGGTTGCTAAGAACATGATAAGCACTTTTTCGTAAACACAAGAACTCAAAAAATGCGCCTCTTGTTATTGACAACTCAAGTGGCTATCCATAGAATCTGGCAGTTTTAAGTACGTCATATTTCTGTTATAACGAACCCACGTAACCAAGCACACTAAAATCAGTCGTATTAAACTAGTGCGGTGAATCACAACAGTCGATGTACACTCGTTAACCACGGTTGGCAACCGAACTGTCACGTGATCAAAACGTCATACGTAATACCAAATTAATGACATGCTCGGTTGGTCACTGAGGTCGGTGGACAACCGAGACTGGTTGTCCACTCTGACCAGACAAATTTAGCGAATAAGCCTGCAGGTAATGACACGTAATGACCGAACCGACCGAACCACAATGAGTTGCGTTTTCGACGACAATACGCGATTCAAGGGTACAAAGTAGAGCGATTACCGATAAAATTGGATTGGGTACGGATATCAATAGATATACTTAACTTTTTTTAGAAACCTTATTGTAACTTTCTGTACTTATTAATTCGAAAGAAAATTTTTAAGCGACTGGAACTTGTTTTAGCATACAAGCATTAGAGAAAAATAAATTAAGTCCATAATATAAGAGTTAAATATACTTACTGAAAAAAGGAAAGAAGAATTAGGTATTTTATTTCAGTATGTGTAAAAGATTCATTTTGATTTTGATAGTCCAGTTCTTAGGAAGGTTAGACTATTTCACATTCACTAAAATACCTAATCATAAAACCATATAAATTATCATCATAAAATAGGTAAAAAATCAATATTTAGGCACTTAATAAAATTAATTATATCTCTTCTTCATAATAAAGTGATTACAATCAATAGTCATAAATTGTCATTTAAGGCTCTCCCACACATGCGCTTTATTATCGGTCGATAATACCGACCAAATCCGTTATTTATTGCGATAATACCTACGTCCCGATTCCTTGAACATAATTGCGTATTTGTCGTCCGATAATTCGTCCACCGGCCCTTGCCGCGCGTTATTACCACTACGCTAGCTAGCTACTGTTAGTGATACAAATTCTTCGTCTGATGATCAATCCCGGATAAATCAATATCCATATTTTAGATTTTTAGAACACTCGTAACGTAACCGAGTCGGTAAAACCACTAACGATATCGCAGCTGTGTGTGGGATCGCATGCGTCCCAAGTCCCAACCCAATACAAATGTTCTAAGAACTCATATCGGAATATCGCAGGACGGAGGAACACTAGCGTCCTACTTCTATTGCGTCGTTATTATCGTGGCAGTGTGCAACTTCGTAGCTGTCCTAATACATAATGTAAGAAAAACAGATATCGCAATAACGCATCCTCCGGTATTATCGTCCGATAATAACGCGCCTATGTGGGAGAGCCTTTAAAGTTAATTGACGTCTCAGTACGATAGTCTGCGAAGACAAAGTCGCCTGACACGAGTGTATCCATAACTCTTCCATCTCATCCTATCCAAAGGAGGAAACACTTCCAAATTCAAATTGTCGTACAAGGAACGTCCACTCCGCAATGCGCATTCGAATTTGGAATGCATGACACGATCCGGAAATATCTTATACGGCAATGCGCGTCACCATCTTAACTACGTTAGGGACAAACCATAGATAATAGCATACTAATGTTTTTTTACTAAACAAATGTCACAAGTTATCGAGTTAAAACAATAGTTACGACTTACGCACAACAATAAATTGCATTTTCACACTTATGCTCTGAAATGTTAATATTATATTTGAGAAAAGAATGCAGTACGTGGCACTTTTCCGAGGTAAACATTCTAAATTTGAAAATCACTGCAGTAATGAATTTCAGTACTTACTTACTGCACTGATTTTAGTGCAGTAAGTAAGTACTGAAATTCATTACTGCAGTGATTTTCAAATTTAGAATGTTTACCTCGGAAAGGTACTACCCAAAGATATTATTACCAAAATGATACCTACATCATTAAAATAATACTATTATGGGCGATTTATACATAAGTGTGCCCGGGAAAACAATAACATTTACATTTAATAATTGCCCGAACATGTGTGATATTAATTTTAATAAATATTATTTAGTTAAACAGTTTTTTTTATTTCCTCGCATTTCTTGAGAAAAGCACTATACAAGCCTTGTACGGTAAGCAAATTACCTTGCCTCGAATGATTAAAGCCCTCGCCTGCGGCTCGTGCTTCAAACCATCCTCGACAATGTAATTTCTTACTTACCTGTCCTCGGCTGTAATGTACTATTAATTGATCACCAACACTGACCTCTATATATTGCACCAATCTAAACTAAACTACCTAATATGTATAAAAATTCTGTCAGCACACCTAAAATACTGAAATGCCTATTTAAATACGTGTTTATGCATTTCAGTATATACTTACTGCGTTTTAATTTAATTTTTCTCCTTAAAAACTATTTTTAATCGCACTGACTTCTAGTTCTATCCAATTCCGTTGTAAAAACCAGAAACCAAACACCCATGAGTTCCGCAGTTCCGTTAGTGATTTTGCTAGTGCTAGAGAAAGTGACTCTGAAAGAAGTGCAAACAATGCTTGCACATAATCTCATGAATATTTACTTTTTCTAATTATTTCCTTTGTTGGAAATAGCATAGAATACTTTTACAAGTAACTAAGTCTTGGGACATTAAGTTTTAGTACAGACAAATTGTATTTTACAAGCATTTTATTAACTTGCCATGTTAGTTTAGAACCTATGTTAGTTAGTGGGGGACAAATCTTGCAAGCTTAATTTAACCCACTTCCCGGGGTCCGATGGACATCATGGACCTGAAATTTTGTATACAGGTTTTGTTCAGATGACATTACAATATTAAAGTATAGTCAGCAAAAAAGCTTTTCATAAAAATGAAATTTTTACTAAAAACTTATTTTTAATTATCTTTGCGTTCACAATGTAATTATTATTGAAAAAAAATGAAGTACTTATTACAAAAAGATGCAGTAATAAATTAATTAATCTCAAGGCGATCGATAGTAGCTTTAACCTTAAAAAAATGAAGCCATAAATGGTCAGAATATAAATTCTTACTTACTTACCTAAATAAAAAAAAACTGTTCTCACGTTTCCCTATTTACTAAAAACTTATTTTTAATTATCTTTGCGTTCACAATGTAATTATTATTGAAAAAAAATGAAGTACTTATTACAAAAAGATGCAGTAATAAATTAATTAATCTCAAGGCGATCGATAGTAGCTTTAACCTTAAAAAAATGAAGCCATAAATGGTCAGAATATAAATTCTTACTTACTTACCTAAATAAAAAAAAACTGTTCTCACGTTTCCCTATTTTTATACAAAATAAAAAAGTTAATCTAAAATATAACGAAGCTCCCGCATCATTTAATTTACGAGGTCAATAGATTCTTAACCCCAATAATATTGTTATGCGTTTCGTTAAATCAATGTTAACAATTGGTTAAATTAAATTGCTTTTGGCGGTTAAACAGGGAACGAAACGTGAATCAACTTTTTATTAACACTTACAAAACAATTCTTCCCGGTTAATAAAAACTGTAACAGTTAGGCGATGAATCTGTGATGTGATGTGATGAGTTATAAAAAAGGCATTGTAATAATAATGTTTCATCGTTACCTGGAAAATATTACTGCTAACTTCTAAGCCGCATTTTTTTTAATAATGTTTATTTAACTAACTTGATTTGATTGATTTTTTATACAGGATTAATATTTGATTTGATACAATACTTACATGACATATTTGGCTCTCTATTTGTATTGTTAGGATCAAAAGGTAACATTTCCACTTTTTTGGAAAGTTCAATAAACATGAAAAAACTAGGTACAGTCAGCATCAAAAGTAGCTTAGCATATGAAATTTTCAAATTATTGTTACGGGGGCATTCCAAAGTGACGGGTGGGACATTGGGACTCATTTTTGCTCCTAAAAGTAGTAATTTATCGTTTATTATTAACAAAATGACTATAAAAACTGACCACATATGTACCCAGATAGTTTATGGAAATAAAACTTCCAAAATTGAAAGAATATATTAATTACTTTATGCCTAAAATTTCCATTTTCTTAAAGTGACGGGTGGGACAGCAAAGTCACCCACCTATCTGAGTAGAGAGTTTTACCATTAAAATCAAGACAAACTAGAAACATTTTCTTAAGAGATTTTTTTGTATGAGTTGCCTCTAGAATGCCTTCAATACAATTTAGAACTCAAGTTGTATTATTATTGTAATCGGAATTTATAAAATATATTTTAAGTTGTGACGGGTGGGACAGCATTTTGTGACGGGTGGGACGAGTCACAATTGTATGTGAATAAAATACATATTATGTATATTTATTACATATTTTTAATTAAAATATGTTTCAAACAATGAAATTAATGAATATTTCAAACAATAAAATCGAAATACAGACTATTTTTCTGTAAAATCAACAGCATTAGAAAATTCTTTCTTTCAGAAGAAAACTGTCCAAAAAAAGAACAAAAATACTTTTTTTTCTAGGTTTTCTTTTCTGAATTTTTTTCTTTTCCCCCCCAAATAGCTTTTCCTACTTCGTCTTGACTTTAAACATCTTTTCTTTTTTTTTCTGCATCCGCAGCATTTCTTACCCTTTATTTAACTAAAAACTCTTCCCATTTTTATTATTTTGTTTTAATTTTACTCTAGACTTTCTCTTTCCTTCTGCAGGATTCATGTTCATGCACTAAAAAGCAAAGAAACCAAAACTAGATAGCCTTTAAACCAAACTGACAAATGATATGCAATAAAAAATATGAAAAGGCATTTTAATATCCATGCAAAACATAATGAATAAAAAAAATTACACTGTATAAAACAAAATAATAAAAAACACCATTTGTAAATAAACAAATACCTAAATCAACTTAAAAAAGCTCGAATCCATGCACTTGAACTTTTGTCCCACCCGTCACTGTGACGGTCGGGACATACCTTTCAGTATCAATATTTCGATGCACTTTTATTTTTAATGTGTAATAATAATGCAAATTAATAAACTTAGGTATAATTGTTACTTTGACAAAGCCGGTAAACAAGCAGTTCTATATTTATAGGATAGGATAAGCAAACACATGTTTAACAGTGACGGTCGGGACATCCCTAATGCATTTCTTTATGCATTGATAACTTTTCATCTCGAATACTAACTTACAATTACTTACGACTGATGTAAACGCCAGGAATTGTATTTTTTTCTTTCCTAACAATGTTTTACCAGCACACATGAAAAGCGCGCAAAAAAGTTTTGCAAACATGAAGAAGAAATATCATACCATAGACAGCCCCGATACCACTGCATTCAAGGACACGAAAAAAATAAAATCTGGTAGAAAATTAAAAAACTGTTGCTGTTTTATGATAAATTAGTTCATTGGCTTTATTTTACTGAACAATACAATAGCAAATTATAGATTTTATTTTTTTTGGCTCAGGTGACATCTTCGCTGGAATGCCCCTACGGTTGAAATGACCAGAGTTGTCTGACATAGCTTTTGAGTCAAAAGTACATGACCGTCACTAACTTCTAAATAATAACTTAAATTTCAAAAATAGATAATTTCAGAGAAGTTATAATTATTTGATAAAAAGTAGCCTATGTTACTCTCCATGCTACACAGTATCTGTGTTCTAAATTTCAGCCCAATCCGTTCAGCCGTTTTAGCGTGATTGAGTAACAAACATCCAAACATCTAAACATCCAAACATCTAAACTTTCACATTTATAATATGAGTAGGATTAGTAAGATAAGATGAGGAGGGCTACCATGAAAATAGAACTTCGAAAAAGCTGTCTTCAAAAAATATCGTATCGCCGTCTTTGTTCATACGTATTTGAGCGTCAGACATGGCGACATGGTCGTCAGATCGAGCCGTATTTTCGACGTTTGATTTTCGTGATAGCCCCCCTAAAATCTAAGTATGGATTTCTGTCTAGCCACACATGATAATTGTGCCGTGTAGTGCCGGCACGTAAATAGAATAGCACTACCCCCTCTCTTCCCGTGGGTGTCGTAAGAGGCGACAAAGGGAAAACTGCCATCAGGAGATGGGCAGCAGCGTCTCCAGGCTTCAACAGGCTATACTGCGATCGCCAACCCGCCTGCCAAGCGTGGCGATTATGGCAAACCCCCCCCCTGAATGCTTACACAAGAAATACATCGGCCCCCAGTCCCCGGCGGCCCCGCTATTCCTAGCTACGGTAGCGGCTATGGTAACGGCGGGGCAGGGGGTGCTAAGAATCCCCGGGTAGGCTCCGGCTACCAACACCGACGACTCGACCTGGCAACCTACAACACGCGCACATTGAGGCTCGTCGAGAAGCTCGTAGAGTTGGAAGAGGCAATAAGTAAGTTACATTGGGATATCATTGGGTTATCTGAAGTCCGAAGAGAGGGGGAGGACTCGATAACCCTGCAATCCGGTAACTTACTTTACCACCGGGAGGGCGACCAACAGTCCCTTGGTGGTGTCGGGTTCATCGTCCATAAATCCCTTGTCAACAACGTGATCACCATCGGAAGTGTCTCGAGCAGGGTAGCGTACCTGATACTCAGATTATCGAAACGATATTCGCTGAATGTTATCCAGGTCTACGCTCCGACCTCGAAACACGACGATGTCGAAGTGGAGGCTATGTATGAGGAGATCGCTAAAGCCATGCATAGCTATAAAACCCACTACACGGTTGTGATGAGGGATTTCAATGCAAAGTTGGGGCAACGTTGCGGTGATGAGCTGAGAGTGGGGCAATTTGGATTTGGGCAACGGAACGATAGAGGCCAGATGCTGGCAGACTTCATGGAGAGGGAGAACCTCTATATGATGAACTCCTTCTTTAGGAAGCCCGTAAGCCGCAAATGGACCTGGATCAGTCCGGACGGTAAAGTCAAAAACGAGATCGATTTTATCATGTCGACGAAGAAGCACATATTCAATGATGTCAGTGTGATCAACGCTGTTAAGACAGGAAGCGATCACCGTATGGTGAGAGGCACATTGAATATCGATGTCAAGCTCGAAAGATCGCGACTGATAAAATCCACGCTCCGACCAATACCAGCTCAAATTCAAAACCCCGAGTGCTTTCAGCTCGAGCTTCAAAACTGCTTCGAAGCCCTTGAGAACAGCATAGACGTGGACGATCTATACAACATGGTGGTGGATACTGTCCGCACGGTAGGGTCTAAGTACTATAAAACCCGCCGTCCCAAATTGAAGAAACTCTCCAGTCAGACTCTCCTACTCATGGATCAGAGACACGAAATGAAGCTGCAGAACTCAGCGGATGCCCATCGTTATCGACAGCTCAATAGACAGATATCTAAGTCTTTGACACGCGACCTTCGCCAATTTAATACCGAGCGTATTAAAGAAGCCATTGAGCGAAACAAAGGCTCCAAAGTGTTCGCGAGAGATCTGTCTATCGGGCAAAGTCAATTGACGAGGCTGAAAACTGAGGAAGGTAGCATCGTTTCGTCAACACCTGAAATCCTGAGGGAGATTGAGAGTTTCTATGGACAGCTATATTCCACACAAACACCTGTTGAAAGCAAGGCTACAGACCCTAGAGCCAAGCTTACCCGACACCATACCGAAGATATCCCGGACGTCAGCCTGTACGAGATTAGAATGGCTCTCAAGCAGCTTAAAAACAACAAGGCGGCGGGCGATGACGGAATCACAACAGAGCTTCTGAGAGCGGGCGGTAAGCCGATACTTAAGGTCCTCCAGAAGCTTTTCAACTCAGTCATCCTTGAGGGCAAAACGCCAAAGGCATGGGGCAGAAGCGATGTGATGCTGTTTTTCAAGAAGGGTGATAAAACTCTCTTGAAGAACTATAGACCCATCTCGCTTCTGAGCCATATCTATAAGTTGTTTTCGAGAGTCATTACGAATCGTCTCGCTCGCAGGTTCGACGACTTCCAACCTCCCGAACAAGCCGGGTTCCGGAAAGGCTACAGTACCATAGACCACATTCATACGCTGCGGCAAGTTATACAGAAGACCGAAGAGTATAATTTGCCACTTTGCTTGGCGTTCGTGGACTATGAGAAAGCCTTTGATTCGATTGAGACTTGGGCGGTGCTGCAGTCTCTCCAGAGGTGCCAAATAGACTACAGGTACATCGAGGTGCTGAGGTACTTATACCAAAACGCCACCATGTCGGTCCGATTACAGAACCAGAGCTCTAATCCTATCCAACTACAGCGAGGTGTGAGACAGGGAGATGTCATCTCTCCCAAACTGTTCACAGCTGCGTTGGAGGATATTTTTAAGCTGCTGGATTGGAAAGGATGCGGCATCAACATTAATGGCGAGTACCTAACGCACCTACGGTTTGCCGATGATGTAGTTCTTATGGCTGAGAACTTGGAAGACCTGAACACAATGCTCGAAGATCTCGGTAATGCTTCGCAAAGAGTGGGTCTTAAGATGAACATGGACAAGACGAAAATCATGTTCAATGCCCATGTTGCACCCGCTCCAGTTAATGTTGGGAACATTACACTCGAAGTTGTTGACCACTATGTTTACCTAGGACAGACGGTCCAGTTAGGTAAGTCCAACTTTGAGAAAGAGATCTCTCGTCGAATCCAGCTCGGATGGGCAGCGTTTGGGAAGCTCCGGCATATATTCGCGTCCGAAATACCTCAATGTCTCAAGACGAAAGTCTTTGACCAGTGTGTGTTGCCAGTAATGACCTATGGAAGTGAGACGTGGTCTTTTACTATGGGTCTCATAAGAAGGCTCAAAGTCACCCAGCGAGCAATGGAGAGAGCGATGCTTGGTATTTCCCTGCTCGATCGAATCAGAAATGATGAGATCCGCAGGAGAACTAAAACGACCGACATCGCTCGAAGGATTGCATCATTGAAGTGGCAGTGGGCGGGACACATAGCGCGGAGAACTGATGGCCGTTGGGGCGGAAAGGTTCTCGAATGGCGACCGCGTACCGGACGACGTTCCGTGGGCAGGCCCCCTACAAGGTGGACCGACGATCTGGTCAAGGTCGCGGGAAGCCGCTGGATGCGGGCAGCGCAGGACCGATCGTTGTGGAGATCCTTGGGGGAGGCCTATGCCCAGCAGTGGGCGTCGTTCGGCTGACATGATGATGATGATGATGATGACACATGATAATCTGAATCCTTTCCATTCTGGTTTCCGCAAAGGCCATAGTACCTCTACAGCATTAATTAAGATCTTGGATGACATACGCCTGGGTATGGATAATCGACAGCTCACAATACTGACATTGCTGGATTTCAGTAATGCCTTCAACTGCGTTGATTTTGACATCCTTCTCGGAGTACTATCTTCTCTTAACATATCTCCTACTGCAATTGATTGGTTTCGAAGTTACCTGCTAGGGCGACGGCAGCGCATCCGCACTGGAGATTCTTTCTCTGAATGGTGTGATATCACTGCCGGCGTTCCTCAGGGTGGCGTCCTATCTCCTCTCCTTTTTTCAATTTTCATTAATACTATCTCTCATACTATCTCTAGTTCCTACCACCATAACGCTGATGACTTGCAAATTTACGTACATGCTCCTTTTACAGATTTATCACGAGCAGTTTCGGTTACAAACATAGATTTAGAACGAATCAGCAGTTGGAGTAAGTCTTTTGGTCTAGTCGTCAATCCTTTAAAAACACAATGTATTATTATCGGTAATTCTTATTACATCTCTAGAATTGATTTTGACCAACTTCCTATAGTGATGTTTGATGGTACTCCTATCCCGTTCTCGAAAACCGTCAAGAACCTGGGTTTAATACTCGATCAGAACTTGTCTTGGAGACCACAAATTGACGCCATGAGAAAGAAAGTTTTTGCTGCATACGGTTCGCTTAACAGACTCCGCAATTTTTTGCCGACCGGGACCAAAACAATGCTAGCGCAATCCCTCATGTTGTCCATAATTGACTACGCTGATGTCTGTTATACGGATCTGTCTGAGGAATTGCTCGATAAACTCGAGCGACTGCAGAATGTCTGCATTCGATTTATTTTTAACCTTCGTAAATATGACCATGTGTCTCAATTCCGTTCTAAACTCAACTGGCTCCCTATTCGCCGGCGCAGGGACTTACATACTCTTACGCTCCTCTACTCCATACTGTTCCTTCCAACTTCTCCACCTTATCTTAAAACCTGTTTCTCCTTTCATTCCTCGTCTTCGCAGTGTATTTTACGTTCTGCGAGTAACCTTTCCCTAGAAGTTCCACAGCATTCTACTGACTTCTATTCATACTCCTTCTCTGTTCACGCTGTCCGTTTGTGGAACTCCCTACCCGAGAGCATCAGGAAGGCTCAAACTTTGAGGTCCTTTAGTGAGAAAGTACGTAGTTATTTCCTTTCTTCTGACTTACGTTAACTACTTATTTATTTTATTTTATTTTTTTAATTTATAATGTTTCCTATCCTTGTCTTACGTTGTTAATATTATACCTTTATTTTATACATATACTATATTTACATTTTTTAAAAGCGCACCCACTCCCCTTCTCTCCCTTATCTTTTTTATTCTTTCCCCCAAGGTTGCCTGGAAGAGATTGCTGCTTAGCAATAAGGCCGCCTTTTTTGTACCTTTCTGTATTGCTATTGTTTTTGTTTATGTATGCTTCTGTTTGTGTGCAATAAAGTATCTTTTATTATTATTATTATTATTATTTGCAAGGCGTCAAATACGTTCATTTCTTGTGAGTTTTTGCACTTTCCGTTAATTTTGAAATTATATTGTTTACGATTCTTTTGAAAAATGTAAGGTAATATACTTTTTCATCCCATCGATTCGAAAAGCGATGATTGTTTATCTAATAACAGGGTCCAAAACGATTCATTTTTTACCTGTTATGACAAGAGGGTATAAATGAGATTTGAAATTTGAACAGCTTCATAACAGGGTCCAAAACGATGAGATTTGAATTTAGAACATAATTAAAGAAGCATTGGTTGGAGTGTAGCAAAGGGTGTGCAGTACTTAAAAAAAAATTCAACTGATTTTGTATGGGGCCGGGACTTTTTTCGGGACCGAGAAATTTTCAAAAACGGAATTTTATAAAATTGAGAATATCTCGTAAACGGTGAGTCGTAGCTAAAATCTAACAAAATTTTCAACCCCCCCTACGGCATCCCCGGAGATAAGTACTTATAAGAAATCTGATGGACATATATTTTTTTTATTTAATATTTTTTTTATTTCAAAATTATATTTTTTTTCTTGCCCGACTAGCGCTATGATGTATCCGAACGACAAAGATAGGTAGGTAGTTTGAGTTGTCTTTACTGCTTTTCTTATAGAGGGGGATGAAAAGCAGAGTGTATTACTCGGCCGCAAAATTATTTTCACCTCAGGCGGCGTATATTGAATCCCTCGCTGCGTTCAGGATTCTACTTTAGAATCCCTCGCTGCGCTCGAGATTCTACTCTAGAATCCTTCACTGCGCTCTGGATTCAAAATAGCGCCCTCGCCGTAAATATATTATTTTGCTCCCTTGTAATACAATCTACTATTGCATTATTGCCTTAACCATCTAATATGAACACAAAAAAATTCACTTATTTCCATTGAGTTATAATGTACTAACGTACTAGAGAAGCTATCCCAAACAAAAATCTTGTAGTATTTTTGCTAAGCTAAGAGTTAGCCTCGCGACCAATCGAAAGCGCCCGTGCAGAAAGCGGCAACCAATAGTAGTGCAACCAGACATAGATCAAACATTGCAGAACAGACATAGCTTTTGTGCGTGTTTTCTGCCTACAACATTTTATGAAAATTCATATTTTATTTAATTAATTATTTTTTTAAGATTAAACATTGACATCGTGAGAGAAATACTTACTAATCGAGTTTATTTTTGGTACTTATATACGTTTAAATACATGAATACTATTAATTATTTTACATGCGTTTAACTTGCAGTATAAATGTAAGTTCAATGTTCAAATGTTCAATAACAAAAAAACATCAAACTTCCATCAAAACCTGAACCCAAGTAATCACCTAAAACCTAGTACCTAAAACGTTTAAACTGTCACTTCTGCACCACAAAATAACCAATTTTGTTAATCTATGACTCTATCGAAATATGGCCGTCGCTTAATTTTTCGGCGACCTAATGAAATAATTACTCAGTAGCATGTTATTAGATACTTTAGGGAGTACTTACTAGTGAAAAGTAATTCCTTGGGCTTTATTAGTATTTTTTGAGTTATTTAAACAGTACCTCAACCCACATATCGGCATTTTTAAATAAAATAGAACAGAGTACACACACGTGTTGTTGCGTCTTTTTAAACGAGTTTAGTCCACGTGGACTCAACTCGTGTTGCAAAGATTCTAGTTGAGATGTCTCCTCTATTCTTTTAACTCAATGCTTATTTCTGAAATGTTAAATGATGAGTATGTTTAGACACTTACACGTGACTATTACTTTTGCCACCTTGTTTTTGTTCAGTTACTTTTGATGCTGACTGTACCTATGTAATTAATAGGCCTTAGGAAATTAATTTACTTACCCAGTTTCTTTTTAACCGACTTCAAAAAAAGGAGGAGGTTATCAATTCGACTGTATGTTTTTTTTTTATGTGTGTTACCTCAGAACTTTTTAGTTAATGAACCGATTTGGATAATCCTTTTTTTTATTTAAAAGGTGACGCTTCTCGTGTGGTCCCATTCAAATTTTATCAAGAACTGGCAAGAAGTTCAGGAGTTATCCTGAAAAATGTGTATTTAGACTTTATTTGGGTATATGGACGATTTCATAGTTTCATCAAATTGGGGATCATTTTCAAAATAGTATAATATAATATAAGTTGGTACTTTTGACCTGATCTTACTTTCACCAAGTCAGGACCAGGGGGTTCAAATCCCAGGAAAATTGAGAGAAATTCTCAAATATAGGCAAGCCTTATGCGTTCCATTTATTTTTGAAGTTAGTCAAGTATTTGCATCTGGTAGTCATCCTCTCATAGTGATGAGCTGGTGATGGAAGCTACAACTCCTTAACGGTTAGGAGCTGGAGAATATTTCTTTAAGTATTAATCGTACGTATGGGCCAATAGTTATATTCTTTCAGGTTATTAGGGTGAGCTGCTGATGAGAGGTGAAACTCCTCAACAGTTAGGAGTCATATTCTGATGTTTTATAAATACCATATGCACGAATGGACCTTCAGTTGTATTCCTTCAAGTTATCTAAGTAGCTAAAGATGGAAAGCTGAATTCCGTAACGTAATATTTACAACAATTTATCATAATCACTAAAACTCGAACCCACGACCTTTCGCTATCCGCAGAGCAGTCGCCCGGATAGCGAAAGGTCGTGGGTTCGAGTCCCATCGGAGCTGGTTGTGAGACGGGTCTATTTTTTCTAAATACTTTATTTTCCATTTCTCAATCATAAAAATTGCATTGTGAATGCAAAAAAGTAAAAATTTAAATAGCAATATGTAGCTTAACGGCCGGTTTCAATAACCTATCTACAGTAGAGCTAAACCAATTAATTTTAGCCACATATTGTAGCTATAAAATAGTTTACTTATTGGTGTCATAGACATTTGGACTTTGTACAGAAGTACAGAAAACATTGGCTAATGCACAAACCGTGCGATCCAGGGAGAAAAGAAAAAAAACCCCTTGACGATATTTTTTTCCAAATAATCATTACCTTTTTTCTTCCTTTCCAGACAAGTCGGCCGCAATCTGATCATCCCTGGCGGTACCCGCGTCATCGATGCCACCGGCAAGCTGGTGATGCCAGGAGGCATAGACCCCCACACCCATTTTGAGCTCGAGATGATGGGCGCGAAGGCGGCTGACGACTTCTACAAGGGCACCAGGGCGGCTGTAGCAGGAGGGACTACCACCATCAGTATGTATCATCATAATATCATTTAGTTTCCCCATTGCTAGGGCACAGGCCCCTTCTTATGGACAGATAAAGGGCCATGACACACCACGCGGGCCCAATGCGGTGGTATTAAAGACTGCAAACGCTGCCGAGACCAACGACTTAACGTTCATTCCGAAGCACGGAGACTACATCTTCAAGTAAGTCAGGTTGCGCCCTACAAATAGGTACTTATCTGTAGGGCGCTACCTGATCATCCTGGCCGTTCCCGCACCATCGATGCCACGGGCAAACTGGTGATGCCAGGAGGCATAGATCATCCACACGCATTTGAAGCTCGAGATGATGGGCGCGAAGGCTACTGATGACTTCTACAAGGGCACCAGGGCGGCTGTAGCAGGAGGGACTACCACCATCAGTATGTATCATCATAATATCATTTAATTTCCCATTGCTAGGGCACAGGCCTAAAGATAAAGGGCTATGGCACACCACGCGGGCCCAACGCGGTGGTATTAAAGACTGCAAACGCTGCCGAGACCAACGGCTTAAGGGCTTCCAAACTTCCAAATTATCGAAATCAACCTATTTTTGATTCAAAAGTAAACAATCAAATATTTTTTATTCTAAGCAGATAAAAATCTCTATCTCTCTCTCTCTCTATCTATCCTCTTCCGGTCGTAAGGAACTGAAATTCAATACATATTTGACAGCAGCACCTTGACTGAAGTTAAAAGACTGTATATTCGATTACTATAGTTTTTACGTAATGAATTTTTTTTTTATTATTTTATATTGCAATAATTCTGCCTTTTTTAATGTAAAATCTTGAAAGCATTGTTCCTTGTGATTAAAATTATAATTGTGCTTACAGTTGACTTCGTTCTGCCAGAAAAAGGACAATCTCTCATCGACGCCTATAACAACTGGAGACAAAAGGCTGACAGTAAGGTGAGGAATTAATCTTATAATAATCTCAAGTTAAATTATTATGAATAGAATAGGTTTTTTTTCTTATTCATATGCGCAGAAAAATAAATAGTAAGTATGGAAATTCAATAATAATTAATAACATTGTTCTGTTAAGGAATAGTGCTAAACTATGCACTACACACTGTAAGGGTAGAAAAAATTATGGGAAACCCAGTCATACCCCATTATTTCTCGAATAATAAATTACCACGCTCGATATGATTTTTGATAAGAATTAAATGTTTAAAAGTCGCGATGCTATCTTACTAATTTAATATTATCTTAATAATTTAACCGCCTCTGTGGTCTAGTGGTTCACACCACCGATTTCAGACCAAGAGGTCCCGGGTTCGTTTCCCAGTGGGGGTACATATTGTATTCGGTTTGGTTGGTGGAAGGACTTGTTCTTAGTCCGCCTGGCTAGCTACCACCGTCTTATCTAAGTCTGACGCCATAACAATGATGTTTTCAGCATTATTGTGTTCCGGCAGTTAGAGATAAGATAGCCAGTTCCTCAGTGATTGAGGACTCCGGGAGTAGTGCGCTTCGACCTTCAGCCTTATCACCACTTAACACTGATGTGGATAAAAAAAATATATAAACTAAGTTTAACAGTATAAACAAAACAGTTTAACTCGCGTGTTACCCGGTCCCGTAGAAATATTGGGATAAAAAGTGGCCTATGTGTTATTCTGTTGTATAAGCTACATTACTTACTCTAAAATTTCATCTAAATCCGTTCAGTAATAAAATAACATGCATCCATCCTCACAAACTTGCGCATTTTTTTACTCAACCACGGCGAAACGGATAAACGGATCTGATAGGTTATGGTCTAGAAAAGCATATAGGCTTCTTTTTACCCCGGGTAAATATCCCATTCCCACGATAAAACATAATCTAGTTCACGCGGGCAAAACCGCGAGTGGAAAGCTAGTAATCCATATTACCTGCTGGCAGTCCATAAAAAACTCTAGTCCTCTAGACTTAAACCCGAATTATAGAACCACACTCAAGTGGACATCTCTTCTTAATTACAATTAGAAAGGGATGCAAGCAAATACATGCAACAAATACATTCATCTCTTGCTAACTATACTTGATAAGAGATCTCCACTTGAGTGTCGTTCTATACACGGTAATTTTTTTATCACCCCGGATAGTTTTAAGGATTATTCTACTCATAAAAACAAACAACTTTTATTATGGGACCAAAGCTGAAATCACGAAAAAAATACTGAAATGTTCCATACAAAAGTGCAAAGTTATTTAATCAAAATGTATGGAACAGCTGATATTTTTTTCGCGATTTCAGCATTGGTCCCTTAATAAAGGTTGTTTGTTTTCATGAATAGAATAATCCCTGAAATTATCTGGGGTGATAAAAAAATGACCGTGTATTGAGATTTGAGGGCCCTAGTATCCAAGCTAGTTGCTAAAGCTGGATGATCTTACTTCCAGGTGTGCTGTGACTACGCTCTTCACGTCGGCGTGACATGGTGGTCACCCTCCGTGAAGAAGGAGATGGAACAGCTGGTCTCCGAGCAGTACGGAGTCAACTCCTTCAAGATGTTCATGGCTTACAAGGACGCGTGGATGCTGGATGATTACGACCTGACTTGTGCCTTCGAGACCTGCACCGAGCTGAGGGCGTTGCCTATGGTGAGTACTTCAGGTTGTGTTGATATGAAACACGAAAACCAAACCAAAACTTGACCATAAATTTACTATTTCGAGCTCCTCCGTACTTCAAAAGGCCTATTAAGCCGTCCCAGAAACGCAAATCCGAAAATTCAGTTAGCCCCGTCCTTTTCACTCGATTCTGTCACAACTGGGGAGTGAAAGGGACGGGTATAACGGATTTTCGGGTTTTGCGTTTCAGAGTAAGCCCTCTGGTTCCTTTGCAGTCACCAACTTTCATTAGGCCTTCTGGTGGGTTACGGTATGGCCTACTCTCAATTACGATATTCAATTTCTTCAAGTTTTGACCGCAACTACGATACCACGCTTCGTTTGACATAAGTACTAATTTTAGCGTCTTTCTTGTATTCGGGCCCCTGATTTACAAACCGTCGGATACGGAGTCGGATTCGAAGTTTGTACTTTGTCTTTGTCTATTCTATAGTGAGTGACAGAGACAGCGCATACATTCCGCTGTCGGTAGCGTTTCCGACGGTTCGAGAATCAGGGGGCTCTGGTGCGATTTTTATTTTATTTTATTTCATGTATTTGATCACCGACAAGAATTACTTAAGTACCTAGTTATAATTGGCGAATAAAAATATTTTTATAAAAATCATTACTTATGTAAGTATAAGCTTTTCAAATGTAATCTTAATTAAACTTGATATGGCATGCTATAAGTATTTTACAGTTTCACTCGAATATTTAACAGAAAATATATTTTAACTGGCGGAGCTGATTCACTACGGTTTTGACAGACAGACAGTAGGCTTCCCTTACTCTAATTAAAATGATGTTAGTAACCATTTCCTTCACATCCGTTCCAGGTACACGCCGAGAACGGCCACATAATAGCGCGCAACACGGAGAAACTGCTAGCAGCGGGTGTACATGGGCCGCACGGGCACGAACTATCGCGTAACGAGGAGGTGGAGGCCGAGGCCGTCAACCGCGCCTGCGTCATCGCCAACCAGGTGAAGCATGTACACTATAGTATCTAGCGAACAGCGGGCCGATCGCCGTAATTCTATGTAGCGCGTCTTGACCACGTTTGAGTCTTGACGTTTGACTTCGTATTGCCGTAATGTCATAACGACGCGTCACGCAAACCTATAGTCCCACAATCCTGTCTGATCCGGTGACATCCGTGACAGAGGAACCACTTGCAATACGAAATTAGCTGTCAAAATAGACTGTCGTATGAAAACTGTTTTAGTTTCAAAGATTATCACCGGAACAGAAAACGTTGTCGCACTGTCAAAGACGCGCGTTATCAAAAACGGTTTTGCACGTCAACTGCACGTACACTTGACTAATGCGTCATAGGATTACCGCGATCGGGGCCCTGTAACGGTCACATCACAAGCTGCTCGCAGCGGGTGTACACGGGCCGCGCGGGCACGAACTATCGCGTAACGAGGAGGTGGAGGCCGAGGCCGTCAACCGCGCCTGCGTCATCGCCAACCAGGTGAAGCATTGGAAAAATGTGATAGTAAAAAACCACGAGCCCTATAAGTAGCTTTCACGCGGGATTCGAACCCGCGCCTCCGGGAATCCGGCCCGATGCTCTGACCAACTAAGCTACCGAAAGGCTTACACGACTCGTCGAATTTTTTGCTATCACTTGTTACTCTGTAGGCCAGCGTTGCTTCATCAATGTGAGGAAACCTTCGCATCCGAAAGAAACATTTTTACAAATTTTTAACAATCGATTAAGATGAAACAGCCATTAAATTGAGATTTTAAAATGTTAGCCATTAAATTGCTACTTATAGGGCTCATGGTTTTTTACTATCACATTTTTCCTATACTTACAGAATTGCATTGTGAATGCATAAAAATAATTTAAAATCTCAGGTGATGCATGTACACTATAGTATCTAGCGAACAGTATAACGGTCACATCATAGCGGGTGTACCTGGGCCGCACGGGCACGAACTATCGCGTAACGAGGAGGTGGAGGCCGAGGCCGTCAACCGCGCCCGAGTCATCGCCAACCAGGTGAAGCATGTACACTATAGCAGGCGTCTGTCACTCGATGTACTTCGCCGGCGGTGCAAATCCATAAAAATTTGGTCCGCAAAAGAGCTCGAATAATATATGCGATAGAAATTAAGAGATGCTACGAGTGGCCGTTCGTAATTTGCTCCGTACAAGCTGAATTCCACTTTATTGCGTTAAAGTTAGAGTTGCTATTTATTTAAATGGCTTAGCGGAGTGCAGTATCTGTTACGTAGTAACTATTTAGTAATCTGTGACTATAATAGTATCTAGCGAACAGTATATAAAACGGTCACAGTCACATCATAAGCTGCTCGCAGCGGGTGTACACGGGCCGCACGAACTATCGCGCGACGAAGAGGTCGAGGCAGATGCCGTCAACCGCGCCTGCGTCATCGCCAACCAGGTGGATAGAATAGAATAGAATATCGTTTATTGCCAATACTCTGTACATCGATACTGCTGAAAATACAGCGAAAACGTTAAATTAATAATAAATAAGAAAACGGCCACATAATTGCTAGCAACTAGGTGCAGGGGGTGTACACTACTAGTGCAGTTCAGCAAACGAAAAAACGGTCACGCGCAACACCGAGAAACTACTCGCAGCACAGAGGCGAAAGATATTATAATTGAAAGTTTTAAAACACATTTTTTTCATGTATAAATGTTGAATTTTCCATACTCATATCTTTTTTCCTGCTTCTTAGAGTGATTAAACTACTCAATGAGGGCACCAAATAGTTCATGATGCTGCCATAGTCAAATTTTGGAGTCCTTACAAATTATCCATTGTCCTTTATACTAAAAACCACAAATTGTATTGTAATGTAGGCTGACTCTCCGCTATACATCGTCCACATGATGTCCAAGAGCGCGGTACAAGCTCTAGAACTGGCGCGCAGACGGCAGAAGCCGCCCGTTTACGGCGAAACGCTCGCTGCCACTATTGGAACTGATGGTAAGTTGTACGACACATCGATTTTATGTATGCTGACCGCTTACACGATATCTGTACATACTCTGACAGTACATATACTAACGGTACTCACACTGACTGTACATATACTGACCGTACTCACACTGACTATACACACTCTAACAGTAGGTACCTATACTGACCGTACACACCCCGACAGTACCTAGCTATACTGAACTGACCGTTCATTTCCTAACCGCACACAACACACTGACAGTACATATACTGACCGTACATACACTGACAGCATCTATACTGACTGTACATACACTGACAGTACACACGTCAACCGTTCACACGCTGACTGTACATACACTGACAGTACACACGCTGACCGTTAACACGCTGACTGTACACACACTGACAGAACCTACACTGACCGTACACACACTGCCAGGGAATATACTCACTGTTTGTGAGTGTAGACGTCATAAGCCTTCCGTCTACTGCGAGATAGAAGACGGAAAGGCCAATTTGTTTTATTCGTACATACACTGACACTAACACACAAATAGTACACACTGACAAAACACGCATTGACGCTACACACATTAACGTTAGACCTGCCCCTGATTCACAAATCTTCGGAAAGGGATTCGAATTATGTGCTTTGTCTTTTTTATAGCGATAATTTTTATAGTGACTGGGACAGTGCATACATTCCGCTGTCATGAGCGTTTCCGATGGTTTGTGAATTATGGGATGACCTTTGCTACTACAGGTGACCTGTGGGCTGACCGGGCCATACACACACAAACCAGGGGGGGCTCACTCCGCAATTCAATCGACTACGCGCTGTCTACCGCGAGGTAGAGAAATCACGGGTGTCACGCACGCTCAGTTGTGCATGCGAGGCCACGCGAGAAAGAAGTCACCTAAGTAGTTTACTTTCGGCACACTTTCGCGCCAAAACACAAGTGTGTTACCTTGTGGTTTTACCCATAGTAAAATGCGTAATATTAAACATTATTATTGTGCGGCCTTCGGTTGTCTTAACAACGACAGAAAGAGACCGGATTTAAAATTTCATAATCTTAGAAAACCTGAAAGAAGTTTTTTTGTGTCACTATACTGTCTTATTCTATAAGTATCTATAATACTTAATGATCCGAATACTTGATTTAATTTTATTTGATTTTACCTTAGCCTAGGTAATTACGACGAAAATAAAAATCGACAAAGTGATTCTCGCTTTGCAGCGTGACGCTAGCGCTCATTGCCGTGGCAACCGTGCCGTGGCGCACATAGGAACTACGCGGCCGCACGCTGCGCCCGCGCTGTTACTACCTACTTAGGTACTTCCTTAGCTTTTTCTCACTTCACGATAGACGTTATCGAATAACTACGCTAACATCAACAATATGTACACTAAACTAAGGTAGGTCCCTACCAAATTACAAAATATAGCTACTTTCTGTCTTAGAATAATATAATAATTGTGAATTGTGAATGCTCTAATAACCACTGAGCTACGGAGTCGTTACGGCCTGGCCTGGCCACGAAATGCGCGGCGGCGACACGGCGACGCGAGCGAATCTCGCAATCATTGCGCGCTCGCAACAGACCCCTAATGAAATAAGTCAATGAGACGCACCGACGGATGCGCAATTCGTTCGTTGCCAGCCGTTAGAGTATTCGCCCAGACAGTGAAAGGTCGTGGGTTCGAGTCCCATCGAGGCTAGTTGTGAGACGGGTCGACTTTTTAGCGACTCCGTAGCTCATTGGTTAGAGCATTTGCCCGGACAGTGAAAGGTCGTGGGCTCGAGTCCCATCAGAGCTAGTTGTGAGACGGTCGACTTTTTCTAATACCTACCTACTTCATTTTCAATTTTTTCAGTAAGTAAGTAACAAAAATTGAACTGTGAATGCAAAGAAGTAAAAATTAAAATTCTAAGCTTTCTGTATTTAAAAATCATTTGCGCTATTTGTGATTCCTTTTACTTACTTCGTCGTAACATTGCAGTCGAGTCGACCCTAGTGCGGCAACCAAGACCACCCAAAACCAATTTGGCTTAAGCGTTTCCGATTAATAGAACCGTATTACGTACAGCTACGGTTCAATTTCGCTTGTAATGAACAGTAAATTTGTTAGGCAGGCGTGCGGGTGCAAATTATTTTTGACCTAATTGTCGCGTGGAAAAGATTGATAATTCATTGTTTGTGTTTCGGAAGTGAGCCTTCTGCTACAAATATTATTCTGTGCACAAACACTAGGGTTTCCAACCGTCCTGTTTTCCCAGGATATGTCCTGCTATTTGGGGTGTCCTGGGGTGCGATTCTCTAACAAAATTTCAGCGTCACTTCGTCGTTCGCCTTCGATTCTTTATGTCAAATTCATAACAAACAAGTGAAAGACAAGCAAAAAGAACGTCGAGTTTGTTGATTGAATTTTATAGAATCGCACAACTGGATAGTTTCTAAGCAACGTCCTGAGTTTTTAAAGAGTCCTGCTAAGGGCCTATGTTTAGAAATTTGCGGGCTACTACTTTCTCCAATCATTTTTTCACTGGGTCATTTCTTCATTTGATTTTATAATTAAGTACTTTACTAAATGTCAGTTAAACACTAATAAAAATACGTGATTGCGATTAGTAACTAATTGTTATATGAACAGAAAACAAGGTCAATAAAACTTTATTGACCTTGTTTTCTGTTCATATAACAATTAGGTAGATACTGCTCTTATATCTAAGTCTTGGCTTTAAACCGAAATGTCCTGGTATTTGTACTATCCAAATCCTAAGTAGATTTCAAACTTTGGAGATGGCAACCCAACACTAGACCAACTCGCAGTGAGTGTGACTATACAATAATGTGTACGTTACTTCCCAGGCACTCACTACCGGAACGCGTGCTTCCGCCACGCGGCCGCCCACGTGCTGTCGCCGCCGCTGCGGCCCGACCCGGCCACGCCGCAGGCCATGGTCGAGGCTCTGGCCGAGTGAGTTACATTGACCATTCGATTATGCCCGGTTTCTGTCTGAGGTGCATTTATCCGTGGTTTATCTATTCGATAGCGCTATTGGTTCGATAACTCTTGAAATTACATTTTCGAACATCGTCGTTTTTTGAGATAAACCACAGAATATGGATAAACTCCGACCCTCTTATTCCAATACGTGGACTAAAGTTAGACCTGGTTTAAAACTGATGCTAATTCTGTCTTTCATTTGGAAAAGTGACAGCACCAGTTTAGTACCAGTTTTAAACCAGGACTAAGTTCACGTTTTGAAATAAGGGGGCGAAAGTTGGTTTAAAACTGATGCTAATTCTGTCTTTCATTTGGAAAATAAAGTGACAGCACCAGTTTAGTACCAGTTTTAAACCAGGACTAAGTTCACGTTTTGGAATAAGGGGACGAAAGCTGACCAATCTATTTATTTATTTATTTTATTTATTCACAACGGGGTAGCACTTAGCCTTGTCAAGAGCCTCTTGTTTGGCCTTGCCTGTGCCGTTTGTCGGTTCCATAACATTATTTGTCGCTTTGTTTGAAACTAACGTTAATGCCTCTAGTGAACAGTAGCGGAACTACAGCTTCTCGTGCAAAATATCTCCCGTACGCTCACCAAACGCAACGCCGAGAGCCCAATGTGTATAGGCTCTAAGTTGTAATATGGTGCTTCACCATGTTAAAATAGCACTCGGTAGTATGTAGTGTTTCATGGAAAAGTCAATTGCAAACACCATATTTTAAACAGACCCATCTAGCGGTAGATTTCGGAACCTATTGAACGGTTCGTTGCGTATTTGGAAACGCAGTTTCAGTTATCCAACGTTTATCTGATGCATAACTTTAATGGATCAATAGTTAGTGAAAACACGAGACTTCAGAAACCGAGCCATGAGGTAAGGGTAGCCGCCCATACCCGCCGTAAAAAGACTGCCCCGCCCGTCTGCAACGTGCCTAATAATTTTCTAAAACGACGACGATGTACCCGCCAAATAAATATTCATCCGATTCAATAATTTATTCCCAGCGACCGTCTTCAGCTGATCGGCAGCGACAACTGCACGTTCCACGAGAAGGATAAGGAACTGGGCAAGAACAACTTCGCCAAGATCCCCAACGGCGTCAACGGAGTGGAAGACCGCATGACTGTGCTGTGGCAGAAGGCTGTCAACACTGGTAAACGCTTGTCCATTGTAAATAGGTCTTTGAAAATGCCATAAAGGTTTCTCTCAAACCATATACTACCTGTACACACTGGGCGCTCGGCGAGCGTTAGCGTTACATTTTTGTATAAAAATCTGTAGTTCTGCTACTGCCCACTAGAGGCGCTGTACAGATTTGCATACAAAATGCAACGCCAACGCCAACGCTAGCGCCCAGTGTGTACACGCTCTTATTCTCAAAGTCAATCTTTTGAAAGATTTATGCCCGAATACTCGTACGCTACGTCTTATCTTTGGGAGCGTCTCAAACATCGCCCTGTCACTTTAAATGTCAAACGTATGAAAGAGATGCCATGATGTTTGAGACGCTCCCAAAGATAAGTAGCGTACGAGTATTCGGGCAAGAGACTTCCAATGTGGCAAAATGTGTATTTTTCATATTCCAATCGGTTATCTAGCAAGTGGTAATTGCTGATCGAAGTTTGTAACGCACGTTAATACTCATAATTATAACGATTGATAATTTTTCACTATGATCGAATTTCATAAATTCTGGTTTCTAAGATACAGGCTGTGGCTCAGTTCGGAGTCCAGTTTCTCCACAATCTTGTTACAATTTATTTCGCTCATGATTGATGTTAATATTTTCTTTTTCTTTTGTATGAGATTGTGTGGAGAGTAATAAAGTTTTTACAAGCATTTATTTACTTGCAGTGTATGTATGCTTGTCCGTTCTTCAAATCTTGCAAGCTAAATTTGACCCACTTCCCGATGTCCGATTGCGCTGAAACTTTACATAGGTACAGGTTTGTTTTGGATGACAAAAGAATATTAAAGTACAGTCAACATAAAAGCTTATTTATTATAATACGGTATTTTACTGATTTTTTTTATTTCTTTAAAATGTTTTTCGAAATATTAGCTACACAAAACAAGTTTTCATTTTGAATTATCTTGAATATTTTCAAAGATATAGGACTTCAAACTTTATAATTAGACAAGGACAGGACGCTATCTTAGTGACGTCAGTGGGTTAGTAACGTCATAGTCACGCCATAGAAGATTTCGTTTTAGAAAGAGACAGCTATAGTCAAAATCAAACAGACTATAATTCTTTTATTATAAAACAGATTCAAATTATTTTTTCACATTTGGTATTCTTAATTGCAATATTTTTTAACGTCATCATTAAATATCTACATTTCAACAACAGTAAAATACCCTATTTCTTAATAGCCTTTATTTGTGCACAGGTATAATGGACCCGTGCCGGTTCGTGTCTGTGACGAGCGCGACGGCCGCCAAGATCTTCAACCTGTGGCCGCGCAAGGGATGTGTGGAAACCGGCGCCGACGCCGATGTGGTCGTGTGGGACCCACGGCTTGAGAAAACCATATCGGCTGCTACTCATAAGCATGCTGTGGACTTCAATATATTCGAGGTATTTTTTTTTATCTACAACGGGGTAGCGCTTAGCCTTCATCACACCTGACCCCTGATTCACGAACCGTCGGAAACGGAATCGGATTGGAATTCTGTGCTTTGTCTTTGTCTATTCTATAATGAGTGACAGAGACAGTGCATACATTCCGCTGTCGGGAGCGTTTCCGACGGTTCGTGAATCAGGGGGCTGATGTTAAGTGGTAATAAGGCTGAAGGTGGAAACGCACTACTCCCGGAATCCTCAATCACCGAGGAACTGGCTATCGTATCTCTAACTGCCGGAACACAATGATGTTGAAAACATAATTGTTATGGCGTCAAACTTAGATAAGGTGGTGGTTGCTAGCCAGGCGGACTAAGAACAAGTCCTACCACCAACCAAAAGGTAGGCGTAGGTAGGCGACTTGTCACTGTCATGCGTCTGTCACTTGATGTACTTGCGCGCTACTCTCGCCCGCAAATCCATAGAAATAAGGTCCGCAAAAGAGCTAGAATATATGCGATAGAAAGAGATGCAACCTGTGGCCGCGCAAGGACTGCGTGGAGACCGGCGCCGACGCCGACGTGGTCGTGTGGGACCCACGGCTGGAGAAGACCATATCGGCTGCTACTCATTAACATGCTGTGGACTTCAATATATTCGAGGTAAGCGTATTGTCCGCTCCGGCATATATTCGCGTCCGAAATACCTCAATGTCTCAAGACGAAAGTCTTTGACCAGTGTGTGTTGCCAGTAATGACCTATGGAAGCGAGACGTGGTCTTTTACTATGGGTCTCATAAGAAGGCTCAAAGTTACCCAGCGAGTAATGGAGAGAGCTATGCTTAGTATTTCCGATCGCTCGATCGAATCAGAAATGATGAGATCCGCAGGAGAACTAAAACGACCGACATCGCTCGAAGTATTGCTCAGTTGAAGTGGCAGTGGGCGGGACACAAAGCGCGGAGAACCGATGGCCGTTGGGGCGGAAAGGTTCTCGAATGGCGACCGCGTACCGGACGACGTTCCGTGGGCAGGCCCCCTACAAGGTGGACCGACGATCTGGTCAAGGTCGCGGGAAGCCGCTGGATGCGGGCAGCGCAGGACCGATCGTTGTGGAGATCCTTGTCAGCCTATGCCCAGCAGTGGGCGTCGTTCGGCTGTCATGATGATAATGATGATGATAAAGATTATTGTCAGGCGTCTGTCACTCGATGTACTTGCCGGCAACTCTCGCTCACACCGCCGGCGCCGGCCGGTGCAATTCCATAGAAATTAGGTCCTCAAAAGAGCACGAATATATGCAATAGAAAGTTCGTAATAGCGCCGTACAAACTGAATTTCACTTTATTGCGTTGTAGTTAGAGTTGCTATTTATTTAAATGGTTTAGTGGAGTGAAGTTTCTGTACCCGTGTACTATTATTTATTCTGTGGTTTTGTCAAAGTATACTGTAAGTCAGTCTTTCCCAAAGTGAGCGATAACGCCCTCTTGTGCGCTGAAGGGGGGCAAGAGACCCTGAAAAAATATATTTGAAGATAGAGATTTTTAAGTAGGTAAAAAGAAATAGGGGGCGCAAAATAATTTATTTCCAAAGTGGGCAGTACACAAAATAAGTCGGGGAACCTCTGCTGTAACTATTGATTCAGCCTTCTTTGGCATTTATAGGTAACTAGCTTTTGCCTGCGACTTCGTTCGCGTGATTAAGATAGTTGTGCGTTTATTTTGAAAGTTACGTATTACCAATATAAGTATCAAGAAAGCTATCTACCCTCCAAAAATGGTGTCTCTACCTTCAACCTAAATGGAAATTCCTTTACATACTGGAACACCCTGTAACATCCTGTATAACGGAAATTTCCCAAAACCCTTTCTTAGTGATCATATACATTATAAAAGGAATCTACCCTCCAAAAATGGTGTATCTATTTTTAGCCATATACAAATCCACATACAAACTGGAACATTCAGTAGCACCCTGTATAACGGGAATTTTCCAAAACCCTTTCTTAATGCTCACCTACACCATAAAAGGTATCTACCCTCTAAAAATGGTGTCTCTACCTTCAATCGTTAGGGCTCTACGCCTATGCCAACATAGAGTTTTAGATGTATAGACTAGCGGATCCTCGCGGTTTTACCCTCGTGGTACCCGTTCCCGTGGGAATATCGGAATAAAATATAGCTTTTGTAATTCGGGAAGAATGTAGCTTTCTAATGGTCAAAGAATTTTCTAAATCGATCTAGTAGTCTCGGAGCCTATTAAAAAAAAACATTTATTCACAACCCGACAGTACAATAGGTACATAATTAGTACAAAACACAAATTAAATCTAGGGTTTTACATAAGTCGAGACAAGAATTAGTAGACCCCTGACCCTGAAACTAGTTGTGCTGTATTTTCAGGGTCAGTGATTCCTCGATAATTTTATATAATTTTACAGTAAAACACAGGTGTGTAATATGGACACGCACTAACAAAATCTGCACGGGAAGTTGAAATGAGGGATGAAAAAATGTTTACATACATTGATGAGTGTTGTGAGAGAGTAAGGATGCTTGTTGTGTGTGTGTTTGTGTGTGTGTGAGTGTGTGTGTGTGGGTGTGTGTATAAATGCATGTGTGAGCGTGTGCACATGAGTATATGTGTACGAGCGCGCAATCCTATATATTGACAAAAGAAATTATTCAATACAAATAAAACAAACAATCAATAAAATATTTCCTCTTAATAATATTAGTATAGATATAACTAAATAAATAAATTTTGGACACCATCATATACATTGTTCCAATACCAAATTATATAGTAGTATATGATCTGAGCAAATTATAGTAGCTTGAGCACTAGTATTATGTGTATGTACGAGTATAGACACTGAATAAATAATAGTACAGGTACAGAAGCTGATCTCCATTAAATCATTTAAATAAATAGCAACTCTAATTAAAACGCAATAAAGTGGAATTCAGCTTGTACGGCGTTACTTACGAACGGCCACACGTTGCATCTCTTTCTATCGCATATTAGAGTTAGGATATTATCCTAGCTCTTTCGCGAATCTAACTCCTATGGATATCGCACCGCCATGGCGGTGCGGGTGAGAGTAGCGCGCAAGTACATCGAGTGACAGACGCCTGGTAACCTAAAGGCGGTTCATCAAAAGTGATTCATTTCTGCAATGAATTGTGAATGATGAATGGTGAACGCTGCTAGTGAAAAAAAACAATCGGCAGCCACAAGCTTTCATCGCGAAGGCACACTCCGATGAATGACTATTTAAACAATTCATTTTCGGTTTTGTGCTCGGGATTCTAAAGTAGAACTTGAACGCAGCGAGGGATTCAATATACGTCGCCCAATGTGAAAACTAATTTTGCGGCCGAGTAATACACTCTGCTTTTCATCCCCCTCTATAAGAAAAGCAATGAGTGTTTCTTTGGCGTTCAGATACATGAGCGCTAGTGGAACTTCCATCGGATTCCGTATATGTATCTACGGCGGCACCGTAGGGCGGTTGAAAATTTTGTCAGATTTTAGCTACGACGTTTACACCGTTTACGAGATATTCTCAATTTTATAAAATTTCTTTTATTAATTTTTACAAGTCTCGGCAACATACAAAATCAGTTGTTTTTTTTTAAGTACTGCACACCCTTTGCTACCCTCCAACTAATGCTTCTTTAATTATGTTCTAAATTCAAATATCATTATTACCCTCTTGTCATAACAGGTAAACAATGAATCATTTTGGGCCCTGTTATTACCCGTCTGCGGCGAAGCCAAAAAAGGGTTATTAGATAAACGATCATCGCTTTTCGAATCGATGGGATGAAAATAAATATTGGACACCATCACAGACATTGTTCCAGTACCAAGGTGTAGTAGCTTAAGCACTAGTATTATGGAAATTGGAAACAACGACGGGTATTACATACACCCAGACCCGAGGAAATATTGAAAAGTTCGTTTTCAACATTTAGAGACCTCTAGAGATAGCGGCACCTTGAAACCGGTGCGTACACCACTCGGCCACGGAGGTCTTCAAAAATGAAAATGATGAATGCAAAAATTAAACGTCTAGACTCATGATTGATTGGTGCTTTATTGGCAGGGCCAGCACGTGGTGGGCGGGCCGCAGTACGTCATCGTGGGCGGCCGCGTGTGCCTCGACGACGGGGACCTCCGGGTCGCTGAAGGTAAGTAATCATTTATTATTTAATTGGGTACTTGAATTTTTTTTATTTACTTAAAATGTTTATTGAATTAGTAGCAACACAACATAGGTATTTATTTTCAAATATCTTGCATACTTTCAGCGATATAGACCATCAATCTTTCTAATTAGACAAGGAGAGCACTATCGAAATGATAGCTAGAATCACAATTAAGTAGCTCATAATTCGCTTGTTATAATACAGATTTAATTTCTTTTTTTACATTTGCTATTCAATAATGTTATATTTCTAAATGTCATAATTAAATATCTACATTTCAATAACAGTAAAATAGCCAATTGTACATATCTTCGACCAATAAAGTACAAAGATTTTTGCGATGAAAGTGATCATCCATCGAATCTATAAATTTTTACTATGGGCCAACCACGAAATAGCGAAATAAAAATCAGCTGTTCCATACATTTTAGTCAAGTCGATGTTGTACTTATGGCAATAACAAGCAGCTGTCATTTTAACCATGCTATATTTTACAGGCCTGTATTCCCGTTGACCCCATGATGGGGAAAAAAATCATGGGGACAACCGAACGTCATAATTATGCATCAAATAAGCCACTTGTCAAACTCCTTTGATATTTTATTGCTTCAATCAGCATGAAAACTTTTTTTTTCACGAACGATTTTTTTTTGCATAATTATGACGTTTGGTTGTCCCCATGATTTTTTCCCCATTAATGGGGACAACGGGAACAAATTTTAATATTCAATTCCCACTGTCCCCATCATGGGGACAAAATCATGGGGACAACGGGAATACAGGATTTCACAGAGTGTAAAACATACAAATTCCCTCAGGTCTGGGCCGCTTCGTCAAGACGCCGACGGACAGCCCGTTCGTGTTCGGCGGCGCGCCGGACGCACAGAAGGCCGCCCACGACCACGTGGACTCGCCCGCCACCAAGATAGCCAACGGGAATGGGACACCAGGTAATTATGCAGTAGTTGTATCAATTACTTACTGAGTATTTTACATGACTTGTCAGAGACAAAAAAAATGAATTTTATATCTTGGATTTGCCTCATATTATTGAGGAAAGGACTGTATATCATGAATATGTTCTTATTTTAAAAGGATGCTAACGACTTTAAAGTCATCCTGTTTTTTCTATCACTATGTATTTACAACCTATCTTCAAAGTATGATTAAAATTTGATCTCCACAGGCTTGTAGTCAAAAAATCAATTGTCAAGTCCTTTTGGTACACTGGAATTAAATGGAAGGTTAGGCAGTTTAATTATGAATAATATTTACTATTTACATTTTTATCAGTCTAAACAGAGTCATCATTAACACATTGTTTTATACTCATTGTAAATATTGTGTCAGAAAAGATATAAGTAGTCTGTAGACGATTTTACACATTCATTTTAAATTAACGTATTCAAAGCGAGTTGTTAAGGTAAGTAGTTGATATTACTATTATTACTGTACCTAAGTACATCGAAATTAATAGTTTTAGACAGGGTATTGATAGCAAAAAAGACGGGCCAAAGTATTCAAGCTAAAGGGGTTTTAGTCCTTCCGGTAGTTTCCGTCCGGCCGATAACTGTCGACATTGGTCCGCGCCACCCAGCTGCCTTACACTATGCCTGCGGATAGCCGTCAGTCCTACACCTTAAAATAGAAAATAGGTTTGAACTATGTGATCGTCATGCATTAAGGCGATGATTCCCGAAAATAGGGTATTTTAAATTATGGATTATTCGCAAATGACAAGTAGCTACTCAAAATTTGGACAAAAAATTTTTAGTTTACAGTCTTTTATCTAGTGATTCCGGTTATAATATTATTTTTCATTAGTAATACTTTACTCTATCGAATAAAATTCCAAACATCCGTCTAATAATAACTCAAATATCATATTACTTGCAGTATACTTGGTATATGAAAATAATTGTGTTTGAATAGCCGAGGGATTCCGGCTGTCATAAATGATTTCTTTTCTTATTTCATTTTTAATTGAATTTTAAGTGATTTTTGATTCGCGGTGCGCTCGCGAGTTCACAGTTCACGAGAAGAACCGGCATGAAACTCGCCAAGGGCCATTTTTTTCTCCATGTTTAATTTCATACTGAAATTGAAAAATTACCTTCACACATAAGTTCAGACACAAACAGACAGCTTCACAGATTAGTAAAGGAACGCCCATTGTCGAATAGAACCATGATACAGGCGCAATCTTAGCTTATTTCACGTTTTGAAATGATAAATAATATAAAATGTAGGTGAAAATGTGTCGGGAGGAGGGGGGCGATTGCCCCATTCCCCCCTTGTATCCGCGTCATCCTTCGAACTATTTCCAGATTTGCATCTAATCGCGCGGCAAGTGGAGAGCGTGTCCGTGTCCGGCTGCAGCACGCCCACGGGCCGCAAGATGCGCGAGCCCGGACAGCGCGACCAGCAGAAGTCCTCCTTCTCCATCAGCAGTAAGTTGCGCTACACTCACAACACCACATTCACGATCTCCACTTGAGAGTCTTGAGACTCCTCATTTATCAGACTCAGCATTCATCAAACTGTGCGATCATTAAACAGAGTACTTATTTAATCCTTCACTCATCACTCTCATCAGACTGCATTGACCAGACTCTGCATTTTACCAGACTCGGCTTTTAACAGACCCTGCGTTTACCAGATTGTACATTTACCGGACTCTGCATTTACAAGACCGTGCCTTTTTCAGACTCTCCATACCCAGACTGTGCATTGACCAGTGCCCTTTTGATTTTAACTGTCAACGTTTACGAAAACTGTCGGATGAACTGCTCATAACGGTAAAGCAGTCAAGGGACATGAAAGAGATAGAGCGATAGTTTTTGATTACGAATATAGTTTGGCAAAATTTAACTTAATGCATTAACCGGACTCTGCATTTAACCAGACTGCATTTACCAGACTGTACATTAACCGGACTCTGCATTTACAAGACCGTGCCCTTTTCAGACTCTCCATTCCAGACTCTGCATTGACCAGACTTTACATTTACCAGACTCTGCATTTCACAGAGTCTACGTTTACCAGACAGCATTAACCAGACTCTGTATAAACTAGACTACATTTACCAGACTGCACGCACCAGACTTTGCACGCACCAGACTTTTCACTGGTCAGACTTTGAAGTGATCAGACTGCATCACTGCACTAGCCGTTCACTACACTTACAGACTAACACGGTACTTAAAGACACACCTATATTTGTAACTTTTTTCTGATTTCCAGGAGAAGTAGAAGAGCTGGACACCAAGACGTCGGTCCGCGTACGGAACCCGCCAGGCGGCAAGTCTTCCGGCCTCTGGTAAAGGGCTGCTGAGAGGCTTCGCGTTAAACTACCGCTTGTGGAAACACGCTAAACCTTTGTTTTTATTACTAGCGGCCGCCGGTGATTTAAACCGAGTGGGTATTTTTTAAATAGGTACGCGTACCATGGACATCAACGTCGCTAAACCACTTCTACCTTAGAAGTGGTTATATTGGCTTGCACGAGCACGCCTCGCCGTCACAACATACGTTTAGTGCGTGCAGGGGCGATACGCACCCACACTAATTTTGTTGCTAACTGGTCAAGCGACGCTGTTACCCATGGTACATAATTTCATTACCATTTATCCACTTTAAAGGGTAATAAAACGTGGTTAACAAAGATCAATCAGAGGGCTGAGTGTAAGTAAATAAATGCGCGAACGGTACATGTGACGGCCCCCTTGGCCGAGTGGTGTACGCATTTACTATATTTTGACAGGTAGATCGTAATAGTAAAGAAATAAGATCTATAATAAAGATCTTAACGCGAACGCGATAACAACGTCTGCACATTGGCGAACTTACACTTGGCTTGGGATACAAAGAGGTATGTTCAGTATATTTTTGATCAATTTTAAGGAAGCTAATACTTCAAATACGATAGTTGACTTCTATAACTATTGACAGCCAAATTGCAAGCTTCCACGTATATAAAATTTTATTGTTAAAAACACTAACATTTTATTTTTTAAACATTATTGTTGGTTAATTCTTGTGTGAATCTTTGAAATTAGCGTTTATTTAAGCATTTCAAAATCAGCTAGTACATTTTGTAAAGCTTGATTGAAATAAATTATTCATTATTATTACTTATTTCCACAAGCGGATCGTCATTTTTAATATGTTCAAATCATCACTATTCATCATCATCACAACACACAAGTGACAAAAATATAATATTAAGAATAAGCGCTTGGCAGCCGCTAGCCAACATTAGACATATAGGGTAAAGGGAGGAATTTTTGTGATATGCGTAATGGTGATATATTTTTTTATAGGGTAAACTTCCCCTTATTTTTGGGACCCTAAAGATAGGCTCAAAAATCAAGGGAAAAAGTACTCAAGTTCGGTATGCGTTTAAATGTGAAATAGTTTTATTATATTGTATAAAAATTGGCCTTTAGTTTTGCCATTCGCGCTTAACTCTAGGATGTCAATAATAGGATGGGTGCCTACGATAATAGCAGTTTACCCTAGTTTGATTAGGGAACCCAGTAAGCCTAGCATGACCGCCCAAAACGTGATATATATCGCATGATTATAGCGTTTTATCTCAAACGTCAACCACATTGTCAGTTTTGACAGTTAAACGGGATAAAGTGCTATATCATATCGCGTTTTGTTGGTCATGCTACTGGAACGATTTAGCGGAGCCCGTGGTATATTTGTCCTTCTTGCACTAGTAACAACTCGCTAACGCTGTCTCATGAAATATGTGCTCGCACAGACTCATGCATACATCTTAGTGGGGTAAGCAAACAGAATGACGTGCTATATCATATCGTGTGATAAAAACCGCTCATGCTAGGCTGGCTGAGTGACATATGTTTAAAAAATATCACCAAAGTACTTATACCACCAAAACCTACCCTTTACCATATTATGTACTTGTGGTGTAACCCAAAGCTTGATCAGCAAGTAAAGTAGATAAACATAAGTTTAAAAAAACCTGTCAATACACAGCCACCCAATTTTGAACTGTAACTGTTACTCATAGAGTTCAATATTGATTGAAAATGAAACTGACTTACGTTTATCTACTTTACTAACATCTATGTTTAAGTTAGACTGTTAACATGACTTAACGATGTCTATTATTTATTTGTATTTAAGTTCATAATAGACTGACACAAACCGACATTTTGTAGATCGTGGTAGTTTTTGATATAATGTGTAATGCACTATTATTTTTTTAGTGCTAGCAAGATGAATGTTTTTCATTAAGTGTACAACTCGCGTCAAATAATTGTGGCCAATACATGTATAGGTGGTCCATTTCATTGTCAACAATATTTAGGCATCTCTTCCAGACTAATTTGGTAGAGATTATACATTCAAATGTATGAGTAATATTTTTAGACATTGACATAATTATGTTAAAATTAAGTTCTCAATTTTTTTTTGTTTACAAAATAAGAGATGGACTTTGCAATATCGTCAAACATTTTGTAATAAAAATTGCTTTTAACGTGGCTCTTATTATTTGCCGAGGGTAGGTTTAAAGAGGCATAGAAAATTGAAATTTGGGAACGAATGTAAAATCTATCGCCGTCTTTCATACTAAATCTAAAATGCTTACTAAACTTATTATGTCGCGCGATTATTTAATTTCTTTGGAACCAGTTAAAGTTTGAGTTTGATTTTTAAAGAAAAGACTTATTTAAAAAAATCTTTTAAATTTTCATTAATACAATATTATACCTAACTACGGAATGAAACAACCAGCCCAAATATCCCAAAATAAAAGTCTTAAATTTAATTTTCCATGTCTCTCAAGAGGATGTTTGGTGTTGATTCGTTTTAATGTGTATTTTAATTGTCATTTATGTTAATAATAATCAGTACACTTAATATTTACATTAGTAATATTAACGTTAGTTAGGGCCAGTTTTGATAATACACTGTTTGTTATAAATTGACCAATTATTATTGTATTGTATGTAGTTGATGTTTTCCATTTAAACAGTGTTCAGATTGATAGTAGTGCCCCCAATGTGTTTTAATACGTGTCAAAAATATAATTAAAGCATTTAAGTTTATTTTTATAATGTTGTCTTTATAGAATACGTGAATGTGTGGTTCAGTATAACACGTTTAGAAGTTAAATTCGTTTTGTTTTTTCGTAATAAGCCTTAGTGTAAGGTTAAATCATTGTTTTTATAACTTAAATCTTTTCCATCAACAATTAGCAGTAATTAAATTCTAACTTATGTAGTCTATGGCTAAATGTTAGTGTATTTTTTAACCTGTGGCACCCCTTATCCAATTTAAACTAAGTTTCATACACATCAAGAAAAAATTAAAAACAACTGCTAAATTGGAACCATGTAGAATGTTAGTACAACAGTACAAATAATTTAAAATTGTAATTTTTACCTTTTCCTAATAAATTAGCTAGTCTTGCATCCGCATCAATGTTTTATAGTATTTTACAACTTTTTCCTAATGTATTATTTATGCATTGTCACAAATAAAACAATGTAATCTCGTAATTTTTTTTGTTTCATTCTGATCAAAATGTTTTACCCGTGATTAATGTGACTCCAAACCTTATTTTGCTTGGACTATAAATTTTATTAATAAATACACTAGGTAAAGATTGTAGATCGTGCAATTATCTACAAAAATTGTCCTAGTTACTTAGTACATTATTTCCTAGAATCACCATTTCTAAAAAGCGACCTTTCCATACGATGACTCTAATTAGAGTCATCATATGGAAAGGTCGCTGCTTTACACGGGTAGAGTAAACGGTAGAGTAAAGCGGTAGAGCACTAAACTTTCTATACTAATAAATAAATATATAATGTAGTATTAATTTGCTATATTCTTTTTTTGCTATATATGCTAGGTATATTCTTTAGGTGTCACTTTGCACATAAATAGTTCACTAAAGTATACGACAGATGGCTCCAAGGTAATACAACCATAGTCTAACTACAGAAAAGAATCCTTTTTTTCTATAAGTACTATGTTTATCAACTTTGATAGAAACTTAAGTAAATGTGTCTTGTTCTTTAGTATTTATTTTTGAAATACTTACTAAAATTTACAGCTGAAATCAGCGTTTGCTTGCGTTGCAAGACAAATAATATGACGCTGAGCTGCGACCATTGAGTACTGCTGCGGCACGGCACACACATTTTTAGGGTTCCGTAGTCAATAAGGAACCCTTATAGTTTCGCCATGTCCGTCTGTCCGTCTGTCCGTCCGTCTGACCCCAGTCTAGCTCATTACTCTTAGTACTAGAAAGCTGTAATTTGGCATGAATATACATATTCTATACGTGAAGTGGGTACGTAATTTTTTTTTCTTGTCTACCCCATAGTGTGGGATGTCGTTGGATAGCAATTTCAAAAACGTTGTAGGTTCGTAAAGACAGTTTTTTGATTGAGGCATCTGTTTGTGAATTATTAAGCTTTAAAGTGCAAAATTTTGTTAGAGTCAAGTGTCCCCCCCCCCCCCCCCTACCAGCCAAATGGTTGTTTCTGGATACGTGAAAAAATTCACGATAGTAGTATATATGACGAAGTTAAAAGGAAAACTATCACAGCCAAGTAGGCTTTACAAGTTTTTGAGATATAACACATTTTCGAAAACCGCAAATATAACTTTGTCATTCATACGAATACTATGAAAAACAAAGTTATTTTTTTCTGGCAAAAAATGACAGTGGTATTTTTGCTGGGTGTACGTAATCGGTACGTTAACTGGGTACGGAACCCTTCATGAGCGAGTCCGACTCGCACTTGGCCGATTTTTTTAATTTTCGCAAGTATGATCACGTCTCGCACTTCCGCAACAAACTTAACTGGCTCCCTATTCGCCGGCGCAGGGACTTACATACTCTGAAGCTCCTCTACTCTATCCTTTTCTTACCTACTTCACCACCCTACCTCAAAAATTGCTTATCCTTTCGTTCTTCATCATCACTGTACCTTGCGTTCTTCATTTAACCTTGCCCTAGAAACCCCACGACACTCTTCTGACTTCCTATCATACTCCTTTTCCGTGCATGCTGTTCGCTTATGAAACGCTCTCCCTGAGGGCATCGCAGGAAGGCTCAGACACTGCGATCCTTTGGTGATCAAGTCAAAAGTCATTTCCTATCTCTTACTTAACTTATAATATTATCTACTTACTTTCTCTATCATTATCTAGTTGTAAGCAATGTTGTAAGTATATACTCTTTTTCAATCCGTTTATATGCACCCTATTACCCTAATACCCCCTATTACCCTATTTATTTGTTTTCTTTTACCCAAGGTTGCCTAGAAGAGATTGCTGTTTAGCAATAAGGCCGCCAATTGTGTTTTTCTTTATTGTATTTGTTCCTGTGTTTTTTTTGTAATCGTGTGCAATAAAGTTTATTTTATTATTTCCCGCTGTCTGTATCTTCGATCAACAATAACACCTAGTCAAAGTACTTATAAATTCCTTGCACCTAGTTCATACATATTTCCACCAACGAACGTCGCGTCGGATCTTTTTTAAGGTTCCGTTCCGTACCACGAAGGTTTCCGTACCCAGAGTAAAAATTGGGCCCTATGAAGCTCTGAGTAGTACTCAGAGCTATGAAGGGAAATATTATATAGACTGTGCTATTACTAAGACTCGGCTGTCCATCTGTCTGTCACCAGGCTGTATCTCATGAACCGTGATAGCACAGCCATCTCTATCAAGACGATAGAGACGGCTGTGGTGATAGCAATTGAAATTTTCACAGATAAAGTATTTCTGTTGCCGCTATAATTTAACAAAACAACAATACTAAAATCAACCAAACCACGCACCGCACGCACCCCCGTCCGTAGCGCCAGAAGCGTTTCGTTTACACAGCACAGCAACGTTATGATTTTGTCCTTTGATCACTACGAACAAAACGCTTTTCGACAGGTGTCATGACAACAACATACAAACTTGCATGTCGGAGTTTGTTCCTCCAATCATAGATAAGACACTATATAAACAGGAACCTCCAATCTCCATTGCTGAAATGTTGTAGTGTAGGCAATGAACAGATTCTTTGTATGGAGACCCATACACTAATTCCTCAGTCGATGAAACTTTGCCGAGTTATAAAATAGCATGAGCCATAAACTTTTAAATGATTATCCAAAAAAAACTCACACGGAAGTTAGGTATTTATACATAAATATACAAATCTGTTTATATATTGAACCGAGTAATTTCTCAGTCCAAATTTATTTTACCAAATGAGTTATTTATAGGTACTTGATGAAAATCCAAAACTTTTTTCAATCATGAGTATGCTTGGCAAAATGGTATACTTAATTCCGTTAAAAAGTTCGTCAAGAGACATTTTTCAGTCCAAGTCACTCCATTTTGTTTTATTAAAATTTGGTGTTTCTGCTGGGATATTTTTTGGGTATTTCATTCATATTATTGTTTTTATACGTTACATGAATATGTCCGGTTAAGAAAATTTTGACGGAGCATTTTTCCTAAAAAGATATCAATGAAATAAGACTTTCATTAAAAAATACCTAATCTTCTATTATTTTTATTTTTTGGAAATTTATACCATACTTTTAATTTATTAATACTTTATTCATGATGTAAAGTTTTATCTGACTGATAAATTACTGTGGGGGTCAACTACAGTCGTCACAAATTAAGATGCCCGTTTTGACACATGGTAATGACCCTAGAATGTAACTTGTTACGAAAACCAAAAAAAAGATGATTACCTACTTATCAAAGGTGAAAATAATATGTTACATTTTTTAACGCATCATAAATTAAGGCAAAGTGTATTCCGCGTATTATTTTTGCGTTTATTCTAAAGTAAACGCAGATTCGATTAACTACGAAACGTCTCGAAAAACAGTTACCTACGTTCTCAGTCTTTATTTTTTTAAATACTAGTGTTGTAACCGTTGCGTGCAGGATTTCTCCAGCTTCATTCAGTTTTATCGAAATAATCGTTATAACCACTTTAATAGATTAATTTGTAAAATTGATCTTTTTGTGCGAAAACTAGATTGGCTCTTAAGGCGCTACTCGGAAAAATATGGACTTTTTGATTTAAAACTATAGGACGGTTACAGTTGTTAAAAATCTGGTAATAAGATATATATTTCTTCATACCTTTATCTAGAATCGTATAGTTTCAAAAACACGATTTTATGATTTTGCCTCGACACTTTTTATTTTCGAAAAGACCTCTAAAAAATACGAAAAAAGAAGATTATTCTTAAATGGGGTTACTTACACTATTGGAAATTGGTTTAATTAGTGGACACCAATAATATTGAGGATTTTAAAGAAGCATTTTTTTAAATCGCTGTAGTTTTTTAATACGAAGTGATTTTGTGTTTTTTTGCCTAATCTGCAAAATCGGTCTCGCTCCCGCGCGCGTCGTTTTCTCATTGCTATCTCGCTTCAGCACATTTTTTCCGAGTATCGCCTTAAAGCATTAGTGAAATTATGAATTGGCAACAATGATTTCGATAAAACGGTTTCTAGGCAAACGCAAACTTATCCAAGGAGAACGTTTCGAATGAACCGAATGAAAAAAAAAACTTTAAATAAAACCTAGACAACCTTGCACACCTCACCATGTCGAATCGTCTCGTTCAACTTTTCAGAGATTTCTTAAAACACGTTTCGTTCAGCTTGTTCGAAGTATTCGCATCGGACAAGCGTGCGTTCACCATAAGCGGCCTGTACATGTTGGTCCAACCACTCGCCAATACATCGTACATTGACACTTTTGAACGAACAAGACGTTTAAAAAGGTTCTTTCAAAAGTGTTAATATACGACGTATTTGCCAATGGTTGGGCCAACGTGTACAGGCCGCTATAATAAGTAATGTAGCTACTCTATGACCATGTCTATGCTGTGAGCTGTACTTAAAATACTTGCACTTTTAGAGCCAACGCGACTTGTGATTTTTAGTCGACCGATAGTTTAGTCGGAATCGTAAGACGATCGTGATCAAACTGTCGGCCGATAGTTTGGTTTTGAGAACCTGCGAGCACTTGTGAATTTAGTCGACCAATAGTTGGTCGCTAGTTTAGTCGAATCCGGGCGCACGCTCACATAGTCCTTCATGCAGAGGCCGATAGTAGTATAACTGTAACTATAACTATAGCTGTAGTAACTATTGGCCAAACATTTTCAATAGTACGATACTGAATGCGCAGTCTACCGATAGTTGGGTGATAGTTTAGTTGAATGCAGTGCGCGCGCTCACATAGTCCTTCATGCACATTACATGACATTACCGCCCGGCCGTTAGTTGTGCGATAGTTTGATCGTACAACTATCGGTCAGTCATTTTCGATAGTTTGATCGGTCGATAGTTTAAGCGCACTGACGATTGCCACTGCCATATAACTCTATACTGAATCCGAGAACGACCAAAATATCGCCCGATTAAAAATCACAAGTGCGCGTTCGTTCTTATATAAATTATGCAATTTAAATGGATTCGATTCAAGTTTATATAACATAAAAGGTCAATTTATACTTTAATAATATGTTTATTAAAAGTATAAGTACCTATATAGTAATGTAGGCTACCATGTAACCATACACACACACAAACACAATTATAATTTATACATTTATTCTTATTATATATAAAATAATAAATTATTTATTCAATCTGAATTCTAACCTAAAACTACAACTTAATATCTAAAATATAATAATTATAATATTTACACTTATATCTATTCATAATAATATACATTTATTTGTAACTATCTATTTATATTATTTGTCATTATGTGTATCAGTTTGTCGATATCGATAAAGCGTCATCGATAACTTCTTATCGACGCGCACGTCCCCGCACTAGTCCCGTGCGCAACGTACATAAGGCTTTTGTCTTAGCTTATGTACAGCGGCCGGCCGGCGGCGCCCGCGCACCAAGTTTAACCAGTCGAGATTCACCTACGACGCGGAGCGCACGCCGCTTTATGCTCGCAAATCTATACTCGCACGCTTTCGCATTATTTATAATTATTACTGCTTTATATTCTTCCTATAAATCTGTCTATCTTCCTTCACGCTTTTCCAAAATCTGTCTTAGTGTTGTGCTTGTGAATTCTTCCGTGCCTTCTGTTTACTTCATGTTTAAGGTGTACTGTGGATGGGAATAAACCACATATAAATACCGTGAGTTAAATTATTTATTTACCACTGAAACATCCACGTAACAACACCAAAGTGGTGACCCCGAGTTTGAGCCATGCCCACGGATAAGGAATTCAGTGATGCACATGGAGCCGCCATGCCGACCACGCGGCCGAACACTAGTGATGGGACAGAGTCGACATCGATATCCAATGTCGATGTTTGCAAAGTCGTTCCGCGACTTCCACCATTCTGGCCCGAGGAACCCGAGATCTGGTTTGCGCAAGTGGAGGGGCAGTTCGCCGTATCTGGAATTACCAGCGATTCCACCAAGTTCAACCATGTAATCAGCCAGTTGGACAACCAGTTTTCCAGGGAGGTGAAGGACCTTATTGTCAGCCCGCCATCTACTGAAAAGTACATTAAATTGAAAACCGAGCTGATCAGACGGCTAACGGCGTCAAGAGAGAAGAAGATCAAGCAACTTCTGATGCACGAGGAGCTTGGAGACCGTAAGCCCTCTCAATTTTTGCGTCACCTCAAGAGCCTAGCTGGTGCCAACGTTCCCGATGACTTTTTGCGAACCATTTGGATCAGTCGACTATCGCATGGGATCCAGACCGTGCTTGCAGGACAGCCTACGTCATCCTCCGTCGACGATCTGGCGGACTTGGCCGACCGTATTCACGAGCTGGCCACTCCATCACCATCAGTGGCATCCACCAGCCAGCCTCAATCCAACTCTGGTTCGGCAATAGACGCGTTAACCAGAGAGGTTTCTGAGCTGAGGAAGCAATTTCAGCAGCTGTCGACGGAGAGGAACAGCCGATCGTACTCCAGACCTTCACGATCACAACGCCGTAGATCTGTATCCAGGTCGCGACGCTCCCAGTCGAACTACAGGAAGTTTCCTTACTGCTGGTACCACAGTAAGTTTGGGGAGAAAGCCAGCAGATGCATAACCCCCTGTGACTATGAGGCGGGAAACGCCAGGGGCGGTCGATAATGGCGACTGCTGACTGCCCCACGTCTACTACTGGTCGCCTGTTTGTGACGGATCGAGCTTCGAAGGTGCAGTTCCTGGTCGATACCGGAAGTGACCTCTGCGTCTACCCTCGGTCCCTTCTTCGTGATCGTCGTGCCAAGACGGACTACACTTTGTGTGCGGCAAACGGTTCCAACATTTCTACGTATGGTTATGTACATTTTAATTTAGATTTTGGATTACGTAGATTATATAGTTGGCGTTTTGTAGTTGCAGATGTAACCAAACCTATCATTGGCGTAGATTTTTTAAATTATTACTACCTGATTGTTGATTGTCGTAACAAAAGATTATTAGATAGTACAACTTCTTTGTCATCTGTAGCTAAGGTAGTTAGTTGTAGTAATATAGCCTCTGTAAAAGTCTTGACTGGTGAGACTCGGTACCATAAAATTCTAGACGAATTTCCCGAGATTACACATAACACATCGCGACATTACACATAACACTGTCCATCATATTCGCACGATTCCAGGCCCTCCAGTATCCTGCACCCCACGTCGTTTGGCTCCAGACAAATTGAAAATTGCCCAACAGGAGTTCCAGGCTATGATAGCCAACGGTACTGCTCGACCTTCGCAGAGTCCCTGGGCTTCTCCTCTCCATCTAGCTCCAAAGAAGGACAACGGTTGGCGTCCCTGCGGCGATTACCGCATGCTCAACGCCCGTACTGTGCCTGACAGGTATCCGATTAAGCACATTCATGACTTTGCGCATAATCTTGTTGGCTGCAAAGTTTTCAGCACTTTAGATTTACTGAAAGCGTATAATCAGATACCTGTCAGCCCTGCAGATATTCCGAAGACCGCTATTACTACCCCTTTTGGTCTATATGAATTCCCCTTTATGACTTTTCGACTTCGGAATGCGGGCCAAACCTTCCAAAGATTTATGGATGAGGTCACACGGGGGCTAGATTTCGTCTATTGCTACCTCGACGATATTCTGGTGTACTCTCAGGACGAGCAGCAGCACGAGCAGCATCTTCGCCAAGTTTTCACCAAGCTCAAGGAGTATGGCATGCTGGTAAATACTTCCAAATGTATTTTTGGTGTACCAGAGGTAACTTTTTTAGGTTATTCCATCTCCGAGAGCGGTTCCAGACCTTTGGAGACCAAGGTGCAGGCCATCAAAGAGTTCCCGACACCTTTAACGGTGCGTCAGCTCAAGGCCTTCTTAGGTATGTTAAATTTTTATAGGAGATTTCTTCCTCGAGCAGCCGAAATCCAGGCTCCCCTGAACGCCCTTTTAACTGGTTGCGTGAAAGGGTCACAGCCAATTACTCTCATCGGCGATGCCCTTACAGCCTTCAATGCCTGCAAAGACAGCCTTGCAAACGCTGCATTGCTAGCTCACCCCGACTGTGCCGCCAAACTTGCCTTGGTGACAGATGCTTCCGATAAGGCAATCGGCGCAGTCCTACAACAGTATAAGAAAGGAGCTTGGCAGCCATTAGCTTTCTTTTCGCGAAAGCTCAGCCCGTCACAGGTAAAGTACTCGCCTTATGACAGGGAGCTGCTCGCCATATATGAGGGAATTAAATATTTCCGGCATATGCTCGAGGCCCGGCACTTTATTGTCTATACTGACCATAAACCGATCAGTTTCGCATTCCATGAACGGAAGAAGAACTGTTCGCCTAGGCAGTATAGACACCTCGACTATATCTCCCAATTTACGACTGACATCCGACACATATCCGGTAAGGATAACGTTGTCGCGGATACGTTGTCGAGGATTGAGGAATTGGGAGCACCGGTCAGTCTCGAGATTTTAGCCGAAGGTCAACAATCTGACCCTGATCTTCAACAACTTCTAGCTGAAGGTTCTTCCCTCAAGCTGGAGAAACTTACAGTACCTGGAAGCCGTGTTCTGTTGTACTGTGACGTCAGTACACCGACTTCCAGGCCTTTCGTCCCCAAGTTCTACCGCCGACAGGTCTTTGAAAGCCTGCATTCCCTAAGCCATCCCGGCGCCAGTGCATCTGCAAAACTAGTCGCAGAGCGGTTTGTCTGGCCTGGTATCCGAAAGGACTGCAGGGAGTGGGCTCGCGCATGCATAGCGTGTCAAAAGGCCAAGGTCAATCGCCACGTCACCGCGCCTTTAGGTACTTTCACCTTACCACGCGTGCGATTTAAGGAGATCCATATTGACCTCATTGGCCCCTTACCTATTTCGGACGGCTATCGGTATTGTCTGACCGCTGTAGACCGATTCACTCGGTGGCCGGAAGCAATACCGATTGCAGACATCACAGCCGAAACGGTGGCTAAAGCACTTTTATCAACGTGGATTGCTCGATTCGGTTGTCCAACACAAATTACAACCGATCGTGGCCGGCAGTTTGAATCGGCATTATTTCAGTGCCTTTCAAAAACTGCTGGTTTTGAGCATAAGCGGACTACCGCATACCACCCTGCGTGCAATGGCATGGTGGAACGCTTCCACCGCCAACTCAAAGCCGCAATAGTCTGCCACGCGAACGCCAGATGGACTGAGTCTTTGCCGTGGGTGCTACTCGGCGTACGTAGCGCATTCAAAGAAGACCTCCAGAGTTCCTCAGCTGAGCTCGTATATGGAGAGCCGCTAAGATTGCCGGGTGAATTTCTTGAACCTGCTGATGGTGGTACGACGGACGTGTCCGAGTTTTCCGCGCGCCTTAAGCAAATTGCTATAAGGTTCCAACCCACACCGGCCTCACGTCATTCTAGTCCTAAGGTATTTATTTATAAGGAGTTAAGTACCAGTGATTTCGTGTTCCTCCGCGAAGACGCATCACGTGGTTCACTCCAACCTGCATATTCAGGCCCCCATAAAGTTTTATCCAGAGGCGACAAAGTTTTTAAGTTACTGCAGAAAGGTAAAGAGGTCACAGTATCGATAGACCGCATTAAGCCAGCCTTCATACTGTCAGACCAAACTACACCTATACCGGAACCGGTACCAGTACCAAAACCATTACTGGAATCAGTACCAATACCAAAACCGGTACTAAAACCAGTACCAGAATCCATACCGGACGTTCCAAAAAGCTATACTACGCGTTCTGGACGCAGAGTAAAATTTACGGATTTTTATCGCCCTTGACGGTCTCTGGAGGGGGGTGGTGTAGGCTACCATGTAACCATACACACACACAAACACAATTATAATTTATACATTTATTCTTATTATATATAAAATAATAAATTATTTATTCAATCTGAATTCTAACCTAAAACTACAACTTAATATCTAAAATATAATAATTATAATATTTAGACTTATATCTATTCATAATAATATACATTTATTTGTAACTATCTATTTATATTATTTGTCATTATGTGTATCAGTTTGTCGATATCGATAAAGCGTCATCGATAACTTCTTATCGACGCGCACGTCCCCGCACTAGTCCCGTGCGCAACGTACATAAGGCTTTTGTCTTAGCTTATGTACAGCGGCCGGCCGGCGGCGCCCGCGCACCAAGTTTAACCAGTCGAGATTCATCTACGACGCGGAGCGCACGCCGCTTTACGCTCGCAAATCTATACTCGCACGCTTTCGCATTATTTATAATTATTACTGCTTTATATTCTTCCTATAAATCTGTCTATCTTCCTTCACGCTTTTCCAAAATCTGTCTTAGTGTTGTGCTTGTGAATTCTTCCGTGCCTTCTGTTTACTTCATGTTTAAGGTGTACTGTGGATGGGAATAAACCACATATAAATACCGTGAGTTGAATTATTTATTTACCACTGAAACATCCACGTAACAACACCAAAGTAAGTTTAACATTTTATAATAATAACTTTAGTCTTAATCCACATAAGTTGCAAACCTACTATAATCGATAAGTTACTCAGAACCTTAATCGATTAATCACGAGAATCGATCACAGACTCGTATGGTTACATGCCTAATCACGTCACTTTAGCATGTGTCAAAACGGGCATCTTATTTTGTGACGACTTGTTCTTGTAGCAGTTGTAGCTTCCTTGACTACACTAGACTAAAATTCGCCGATTCGGTAAAGTCATTGAAAAATTTAAAAGTAAATCATCTCAGAACAATAAAAAACGTAAAAACAAGGTATTACTAAAGGTAAAGACATATTTTCAAGACTGAAGAAAGAAAACCTACTAATGACGAGGCAGTATGTTCTCAGGCCATAGCCTGTACCTTTAGGAACGAATATATATTAAAAAAAAAAATAAGTACAATCACACACAATTTCAAAATCACAAATTAAATTAACAATGTTCAACAATGTTCGATGTGTTCGATGATTTTGTGATTTTGTGCTTGTAATTTGTATCATAATTCGTTTAGTAGATTACTATGGACAAGAAGTGTTATTTGCCAGTTGCCTAGAATAAAAACTTCTATCAAAGAATACTGTGCTGTGCGTGCGTGCTTGTCTTTCATTCATTATTTTTCAAGTACTTACATTGTTTTGTTTTGAATAATAGTTTTTCAGATTTATCCAAAACAAACTTGAATATGAACCTTCTACTGGCATGCAGAGTATGCTTGGCACACGATATCCGCTTATTTTCAATAAAGGATGGCCAATTTCGCGATATTTATGAGAAATTGGTTGAAGCGTCGGTAAGTGTGCTAACCCATTTGTCTTACTTTGTCGATTTATAAGTCTTATATTTCATATTAATATATAGTACTCTGTGGTCTTATATTCCTTGTCTTCTTCTTGATCCAAGTTTCTCTGTTCTTGAATTCAGACGCGACCGTAAAGTTTAGTTTGTTGTTTTATTGTATTTATTATTTTTGGTAATGTAAAAAATAAGCATTTCCTATAGGTACCTATTGTTGTTTACTTATTAGTTTTCTTATCATTCTCATCTAACTAATCTAACCTACAAAAAAAAACCCATTGCAATTAAAGGTACTCATCCTTTTAAACACTAGCCTCCATCAATTAGTCAAAGAGTTCATGGGTCTCTTCCATACCTTTGACAGTTAATGTGGCAGGGCTATTTGAGACGCTCCTAAAGGTAAGGAGCATTCATTTTCAACCTTTTGTTATTATTTTGAATCCTATCTCTTTACAAAGGTTCCATTAACTTTAGGTAACCTTCAATTAATTTGAACAAACCTTCATTTCACCCAGTTCCCCAAGTCCCCTGAAAGCTGAAAGCAGGGGGAGGCGGGTTATCATTTACCCCACCGGCGTTGGACCCTCGAACCTACCTGTGCGCTTACAGTACCTGCTGAGTTGACTTGTCGTTAACTGCTTAAGATCCTCTTCCTTAAGCTTGTCCGTTCCAAAGAGCTCCCAGCGCAGTGATGCGTACATTAAGCACTCTGCCATGAAGACAAGTGGTAACTTGTTTCTTCTCTTTCTTTACATTGCGGAAGGATGGGGTCTTCTGTCCATTTGATCACTGATAAGTGTCTGTTTAGTGGGCAGTGCTCAGTACTTGTTCTCTAGTTTTCTTCTTGTCAACCGATTTGATAAAGATCTTAGACTGTCTGCAGTCCTTTCTTCTCATCCATCTTTGGTTGGTTTCTTTTAAATTTTCATATTTTTTTCTTTCAACTCATTAAGGACATTTTTAAACTGTCATTGTTGTTTTATCAAATGTTGTTTCATTCATTATCAGCTGGATACTGAAGACATGTTGCCCACATCAGTCTGTTACATTTGCTTCGCTTCAATGAAGAAAATGCTGCAGTTTAGAAACAGATCACAGAAGGCAAACCAATTACTGCAACGGATGATAAGCTCTGGCTTGGAGGTATCCTTATACCCTTATACCGTAAAACCGTGTAACTTTGACAGTAGGGGGTTTTTTTTTTACTTAGTTTTTTTTTTACTTTAGCTCTGCAATATAATAATAAACTGTTAACTGAGCATAATAATACTTCCCTTAATCCTTCGACAATAGCCTGCAACTGATAGATAAAAGTTCATACTTACCACAGGACAATATTATGTTTATGCTGTTTTCGAATGTGAGCCAAAGTGACCCCCCTAGGGCCAAAGTAACCCGGTTCTATTTTTATGTAATACAATTTATATTTAAGTTCTGTCAAGTTTTCTTGAGAACGGCTTGACACAGAAAGTTGGTTCAGGTACTGTTTTCCCCATTAGAACACGGACTGGATGGACTAAGACAAGTAAAGAAAGAGCCAATACTTTCGCAAAACACCTATCAGCCATCTTTACACCTAATGACGGCAAAAATGCGGATTTTGAAAATGAAGTTGAATGTGCACTACAGCAGGACCTCCAACTTTCCATCTCACCACGACCAGTCACAGTTGGGGAACTGAAGAGGATCATTAATGGACTACAAAACAAAAAAGCTCCTGGTTTCGATCTCATCACAAAAGAAATTATCATGCAACTTCCCAGGAAAGCATTAGTTTTTCTCGTCGTTCTTTTTAACGGGGTGCTTCGAGTACAATATTTTCCCAGATTATGGAAGGTATCTATAGTAACTATGATACAAAAGCCAGGAAAGCCCCCGGAAGATGCGTCATCGTATAGACCCATAAGCCTCTTGCCTGTGTTATCCAAAATATTTGAGAGGATTCTCCTGAGCAGAATATTACCTATACTCAAAGAAAACCAGGTAATACCGCAACACCAGTTTGGTTTCAGACAACACCATTCTACAGTAGAACAAGTGCATTGGGTCTGTGACAAGATAAGACAGAGCTTTGAAAAAAAAGAATACTGCTCTGCTGTATTTTTGGATATCCAGGCAGCTTTTGACAAAGTGTGGCATAGAGGCCTACTGTACAAAATAAAATCGTCTCTACCGCATAGCTACTACCTGTTAATGGAGTCATACCTCACGAACAGAATTTTCCAGGTTAAAGAGGACGGAGAGCTATCCGTTATCCAAGACATAATGGCGGGAGTTCCACAGGGATCTGTCCTTGGCCCCATCTTATATTGCATCTACACTGCTGACCTCCCAGAAACACAAGGGGTAACTACTGCTACATTTGCTGACAACACTGCAATCCTAGCAACCAGCAAGGATCCGATAGAAGCATCATCTGTCTTACAAAATAGCCTTGATAAGGTCGACGAGTGGATCCAGAAATGGAGAATAAGGGCCAGCACAACTAAGTCTGTACATATCACGTTTACACTTAGGAGGGGAAGCTGTGCTCCGGTAAAAATAGGAGACAGTGTTCTACCACAGACTGACTCTGTCCGATACCTCGGTATGCACCGAGTTGCACTACTGGACAAAAGGCTGACCTGGAAAAAACATATTAAATCAAAGAGAGAAGAGCTCAGCATACGGTTTAGAAACATTCACTGGCTGATGGCACGTAACTCCAAATTGTCGATCGATAACAAACTCCTTATATACAAAATGATCCTTAAACCAATATGGATGTATGGCGCTCAACTGTGGGGAAGTGCAAGCGACTCCAACCTAAACATAATTCAAAGGCTACAAAACGGCATTCTAAGAACTATTTCAAATGCACCATGGTTCATTACCAACACAGAGATCCATGAAGCTCTAAACATAAGAACTGTTAAGGAGGAGTTAAAACTAGCAGGGAATAGATATAAAACGCGTCTGGAAAACCACCCAAATGACCTAGCAACCGCATTAGCAACTATTAGCTACAATAAACGACTGAAACGCCAGGACATACAAGGACTTGGTGACAGATGGTGAAGGATGAGGGGTTTCCTGCTGAGGAACTCCTTAAACATGTTAAAAGACATAGAACAAATCTGCTTATAGTTTGGGACTGATTGCAGATAAGCACAAAAAACAAAAAAAAAAAAAGGTACTGTTTTAAAGGCCTTACGGTTGTAAAAAAATCAAACTAAGCTACCCCGTAGTAGATAAAAAAAAACTGGATGATTTTGCTGTAATTTTTCATAGATAGCTGTGGTAAAAAGTTAGTGTAAATATTAAACACTATCTGTGCCATGCACTTTTAGTCGCATAGCATAGCCCTTCCAGTGGGAACAAATATAATATTTTATAAAAGTAGAATAATGTAGCATAGTATAATAGTTGTATAATTAACAAAAAAATTAAACCATTTTCAAACAAAAACTGCCAACAAAAACTCTCTTCCCAAAAACATTTAAAAATAAATTAAATCATTTCATTCAAAGGACGAAAGTGCAGGACTTTATCTAATTAATCTTGGAACTTACTAATGTCTGAAGTTGGTGTCTGGTGTTGGTGTCATATTGGTAAAGCAGAAACCACCAGTCGACAACTATGTGTTTCTTCAGGATTCTGAAAAAACTTCTCAACTGTCTACTGTAAATTTTTCATGGAACCAAATTGAAACTTTGGTCTATCAGATAAAAAATGAATTATCAAAATTGGTTCACAATTGGCAGAGATATTGTGGAACAAACATAAAAAAACACGCCTTGAGAACCTCCTCCGTTTTTTGAAATCAGTTAAAAATAAGAGTTTGCACTATCATCAGTATAGAACCGACAAATATTAACTAATTACAAAATAAGTATTACAATAAATATATTGTTTGTATAAATTTTCAGCTCACATTCAGTTCTCTGGATATGTTGGTGAAATACCAAACTGGCATAACTTGGTCCCTGAAGATATCTGAGGTTGAAAGGACCACCACAACTTCTGCCGAAGATGAAGTTAAGGTGAAGATAGAATCAGTGGAGTCAGAAATGGGCATTGACGGAACGAGTGATTGGAATGAAGGTATGTATTTCCTTAGCATCATCATCGGTCAAAGTGATTTTGAATTTTTGCTATATATATAATTTTTTTATTAGTGTTCCGTACCCAAAGGGTAAAAACGGAACTCTATTACTTAGAGACCACCCACTGTCCGTCTATTTGTCTGTCTGTCACCAGGTTGCATCTCATGGACCGTGATAGCTAGACAGTTGAAATTTTCACAGATGATGTATTTCTGGTGCTGCTATAACATAAAAATACTAAGAACTATAAAATAATCATTAAAGGGGGCTCCTATACAACAAACGTGGTTTTTGCCGTTTTTTGCTCCATATTAATAAATGTTTACATAGATAATGGTACAGAACCCTTCATGCTCGAGTCCGACACGCACTTGGGGGATTTTTAATATCCCCCACTGCTGGAGCACTGGCCTTCCTTAGGGCTTTATCTCAATTAATAGGCAAGGTGTTCCTCATTTTAGCAGAAAAGTAGTTATTAATGTGCATGTTGCTGTAAGTATAAAATTGCCTTGTACTTTTGGAATAAAACGGGAATAACTTTCTTGCTGGAGTAACGCTTCTAAGGAAGATTCGATTTCAATGGTCAAATAGAAATAAAAGAGTGCAAGAAAGTGCGCCAAATATAAAATTAGTGGGCCTTATATTTTTGAAGATTTTTTGCAGGAGTAAAATTTTCCAAATCCCAGATCTCGGAGACTACTGGATGTGAAAACATACTTTAAATGTATATAAGTAGAGCCCTATACCACAAAATAAAGAGTTTACAGAAGGACCGCTCCCACCATTTTTGAAAATCTATACCTATCCTTTTCTGACTCACTAGGGTTGTTTCTGTATTGATTCTGAATTTAAAAAGGAGTAAGTAGTAAAAGTTAACAATCATACATAAATAAATTCGTTTATACATACATCGTAACAAGTTTACATGCCTTAGATGCTGCTTAGATGGTAAACAGAGCATCTAATATCAATTTAAAGTCCCGACGCCACACACGACGAAGACAAGATCCTATTGTACCTATACCGTACCTATTATGTTGTAATGTATTCCATTCCTATATGTTATAATGTACTCTATGTACAAGATATAAATATGGTGTGATAGTTATCCCACTAAAAACATAAACGTGAAAAAGGCACTAAGTAAGTTCGATGAAAACATAAAGGTAAAAAAGGTGCCAAGTTCAGCGAAAAATAGTTGAAATCTAAATGGGTTACAAGTTCCATAATTTTTTTCGTTCAAGAACTTCAAATAATTAATATTTTCTTAAATGTTGAATTTCTAACTTGTCATCTACAAAAATTTAAAAACCTTTATAACGCAAGAACTGTATCAAGCAATAGTGGTAACTATTTTGAAAACAAGAAAGTGTATTTAAATACCTATGTTGTGTTTTTATCGTATATAGGTAAATAAAAAAATATAAGTAGTTTAATAGTCAAAGTCAAATTTGTTTATTCAATTTAGATTGGTTTTTACAATAGTTGTGAACGTCATAGAAGCTACGCTATCGAGATGTAAACAGGTTCATATTTGTTTCTGGCGCAGCAGTTCTTCATAGTCTTTTCTTGCACTCAAGAATATCGTTTTTCAGCATTCTTTTTCTGGGAGAATTTGCAGAAACGTGAGTTGCTATTTGTGAATTTGAGTCACATTTAACTTTTTCATATTGTGTACAAGATTCATTAGTCTCCACAGTTGCTTGCGATTCTTCATTTAAATTTTTTTTGACAGGTAGCAAAAGTTTGGGAACCGAACTGTCCTGAAAAAGGCACTAATGCCTTTTTCAGGACAGTTCGGTTCGATGTCTTGATTATAGAATTGGTTTCGAAATGGGCCTCACAAACTCGAAGATATGTTGACCATTTGTTGCGTACATCTTCTCGATCAATTAAACTTATCCATAAGGTTCGTCTGAAAAAAAAATCATTTGATTTTTAAAATGAACTAGTTAGTTTTGCAACGAAAATAGCCTATGGCACTCCTACGATTAAGACGTTAAAATAAATAGGTATACGCATAATCGTGCGTGGTTCGTTTTCTCCTGAACTTGGCTGGCACACTGCCGTGCGTCAAAAAAAACTTTACTGCAAGTAAAATGTTATTTGGGGAAAGTATAATGACTGGCGTTCTCTCCCAAACTTGGCAAGCACACTGCCGTGCGCCTAGATAAAGAAAACTTTACTGCAAGTGAAATGTTATTTGGGATTTATTGATTGGCGTCCTTTCCTGAACTTGGCTGGCACACTGCCGTGCGCTTAGATGAAAAAAAATACTGCAAGTAAAATGTTATTTGGGGTTTAATGACTGAAGTCTCTAAAATGTAAGTAGGATTTCATTACACTGCTAAAATAAAAGAAAATGCAACGACAACTTTTACTTGAAAATTCGTCAACATGACTTGTGCCTGTGTTCGCTGAACCGCCAAGAAGTTTTGAGAATACTATAACATCTAAATAAGGACCATAGAACCCAATTACTGGCGTTTTACCACAACCAGCTAACTATAAGATGAATGTGTATGGTTCATCGTCGTTATCAAAGCGGCTAGTCCCAAAAGTACCTAGGTATACTCACCTACCAACAAGAGAAAACAGTTTGACATAACTTACCTTTCAATATCGTTTGGAAATTTAAAGAACGTGTATGCACAGTTTTTAGTCGTATTTAGACAACCAAATACACTGCAACTGTAATAATATTGGTTATTAATTTTTGTTAATTAGTAAAATTGGTATATAAGTGTCACAGTGACACGTAGCGGCGCGGACGTGAAGTGATCAATTAAATGCTCTTTGGAACTTGCGATCACTGACCTCTTTGCGATAGTCGCGACTGAGTACTGTCCCAAACTGTCCCATTTTGCCTGTATATGTGACGTCTATGTGTGCGTGACGAAAATGGCACTTTGTTCTAAGCGGACTCTCTGCTAGGGCGACCGCCCGCCCGCGTAGTTACTTTGTGCCTATACACAGTATCCCTAAATTTGTTACATAAAATAATTTCAGATTTTTCTCTATGCAAACTTTGGAGGTAAAGTAGGTATTTTTTTTACATTTTTTATCAAAAGTTGTTGTTTATTGTTATAACTTAAAAAAAAAGAAAGTGTTTGAGAATGTGCTAGCAGCGCTCTTTCAATGATACCCCATATGCCCTAGTAGCCCCACTTCGAATTTTAAGACCCCCTTTCAGTTTCAAAAAAATATCGTAAAAAATCTCGTATATTTTCATTAACTTTAAACATTATCGTTTTGTTTTAGCTGCGGACCTGGCGAGGACGCCCATGTACCCTTTCCCTGGGAGCATACCAGTACCCTGCCCCATCAGTCTCAGTCCAGAGATGTCAGAAACAAAAAAAATTTTATCTCATAATCTGCAGCAGTAAGTTACTGCTTCTTATTTTGTTTGTTATGCTTTCATTCGTGTTTCAGTTAATTTGAGTTTTTAGTTACCTACCAATAGGGGATCGGACTGTTATTATTGATATGTAAATATTTAACAGTAACATTCAAAAATATAACTTTGAAGAATAACAAAAGTGTAAAAAAATATCCAAATGTTGATTAATAAGCAAGTGATGAGCTGCTGAATTGTGAAAAACTGTGTTTCTAGCTATCTCTTTCTAAAACGAAATTTTATGTGGCGGGAGCATCGAGGCGGGAGTATGCCGCTAAGCGGCTAAGCCCATCTGACGTCATCTGTGGTTAGCGCTGTCCTTGTCTAATAAGGAAGTTTGATGAGCTACGTCTCCGAAAATATGGAAAATATTTGAAAATAAATACCTGTGTCGTGTTTCTGATATTAATAAAAACATTTTAAGCAAATAAAAAAAAACTCGTCCGATCCCCTATTGTAATGTATGTCTGTGTATCCAGGCATACCCCGAGCATGGACCCTATCTCTTCGGCGGCAAGCGGCTTCCGGAGTCCGTATCCCACTTCGCCGATACCAAGTTCTAGTCTGTCAAGGTAAACTAAAACCGACAACTATTTATTATGAATGCGACAGATCCTCTATGTAGACGATACCTGGACGGAGAGGAAACTGCCGCCCACGTGATCCTGGAGTGCGTGGGTTTGGCCGCACAACGAGCAGAAATCCTCACAGAGGTGAGGTCTCCTAGAAGCCTGTGAAAGCCCCAGGAGGCTTCTGCGCGTCTGGAAGGAGCTAGGATGGCTCGACTCGCCATACCGATCGATGCTGTGTTCATGCATAACGGACCAAATTAGAGTCTAAATGCGGAGAAAAGTGTCAAAAAATACAAAATACAATACTATCAAGGTAAAACTGTACCACCAAAACATAGATTTGAACGATAACTGCTCCCCTTGGCTTTTCTAGCGTGACACCCGTTTCCATTGGACAATGGGGTTGGCAACCGTCATTGTGGCGCTGCGGTCGTTGGCTCCAAAAGGACTGTCAAGTCAACAGTAAATATTATTAAAAACAAAGTTTTGCTCTAAAATGGCGAAGTAGATGCAAAAATATTGGGATTCACAGATTTCCCAAAGATCCAGTCATTAGAAAAAATGGATAACAGCTATATTAATAAAAAAAATTGAGCCAACGAACTTCTAAGTTATGTTGTGCTCACTTCGATGAAAATGATTAGGTACCTAGGTACCGAACTATTAGTATTAACTACAGTCCATAGTATTAACACAGGATTGTGACAAAATTAGTTATAATAATTTTATCAGATTTTCTGTTTTATTTAATAAAATAACATTGAAGCGAAAAATTACTGGGCTTAAAATATTTCTTTAAATAAATATATTTCTAATAATATTTTTGTTCAGACCGTACACATAAATCTAAAATTTTGGGTGGTTTTACGTAATAGGTTAAGTTAGGAATACTTTTGGGATGAATAAGGAATTTAAAATAATATTATTGTTGTGGGTTGAGTAAGGAACAAAACTGGGTTGAGTACGGAAAAAATAATAAGTGGGATGAATCGTCGGGGGATGAATACGGAACAACTCATAATAAATGTATTTGGACGAGCCAAAGTTCACATTGTTTAATTTAGCGAAATGGCTGCGTTGCATTTCTAGTTCAACGTTGTTTAACCTAGTTTTACGCACTTGCCTACTTTAATTTACTACATTAAATCAGTGTCAAAACAGCGCTCATTGGGTTTGGTATTTTTCTACGTTTTACCCTTCCCTATTTATCAACGTAAACTGTAGTCCGCTACAGTTTTTGGTCCTTCGAATAAAACAAGGACTTCGCGTTCGCGTCGCGTTCGTGTAGTTTTTTAACCATCGACTATCATTTAATTGTGACAACGTCACATATATCACATACAGTAATTTTCACATACAGTGAATAAAAATACAGTACTGTTACGCGAGTGTTCGTGGCGTCATCGGGCAGAAACGGACACGCAACCGCAGCAGTCTACATCTTCATTGCAACAAGGATTTGTATCCTGATATCAAGTAAGGTCTTGCATTATTATTAATAGCAACGCAAGCATCATGGAGAAACTATTTCAACACCAGGAGGACGTTCTGGAGTCGATTAAACAAATCGAGCGCAACTTCGCCAAGGACTCCGCGAGTCGTAAAACGCGTGAGTACTTGCAGGATCGGCTTAACAAGCTAGACAAGCATTGGGCAGAGTTTCAGTCTGTTAACGACAAATTGACAGTCTATGAAAGCTCTGATCACCCGTATTTTAGCGAAGAGCAGTTCGAGAAAACAAGAAAGTATTTCGTGTCAGTAAGATATAAAATATCTTCGTATTTATCTACAGCAGTCATAGAGAGTACAGGTGACAACAACCAACCGGGTGCATCAAGAGTACCGCGTTCACGTACGCCAGAGCCACCGGCCGCACCTACTGCTTCGCCGAGGCAGGCCGTACAGGTAACTGAGCTTCTGACGCTGCAACGTACAAACTTTAGAGCATTTAAACGATTGACAAGGAGTATCAAGGTAGATGAAATTAATGTTAAATGGGAATTAGAAGATGAGTTAAGGGGTATTCAGTCACGATGGAACGCTATAGACTCTTTACATTTGCAAATTGACAACATTTTGCAAGGCTCGGACCCAGCTTATGAGGATGAATTTTGCTACTACGAGGATTCATTTAAGACGATTAAGAGGAACCTGAATCAAAAGTTAGCATCGACAGCTCACCTTCAGCAAGCTACCCCACAGCTCGAAGTACCCGTGTTCACTGGAAGGTACGTTCAATGGCCTACATTTTGTGATTTGTTCTCCGAAAGTATACATAATAACAATTTACTAACCAAAAGTCAGAAGATGCAGCATTTAAAAGGGAAGCTGAGGGGTGAAGCGGAGCGTCTCGTTCAGCAGCAGATAACTACGATACAGCATGGGAGCTACTGAATCACAGGTACAATAACCCTCAAGTTTTATTTACGAAACATATTGAAACTTTCCTTAACCAACCTAATGTACACAGACAAACTGCAAATGAAATAAAACGAATTTATGATATATCGATGGAAAGTATACATGCTATACAGAATCTGGGTGTTGATACTTCAACGTGGGATCCAATACTGGTTCATCTCATTACTAAAAAGCTCGATTCTGAGACTTATGCTGACTACAAGGAAGCGCGTAAATCACCTCGAACTTTACCGTCGCTTACTGAGCTTATGTGTTTCTTAGAGAGTAAATTTACTGCTCTGGAGCCTATTAGTATGAAAGAAAAGGATAGTCTAACCACACCAAACAGGTTTACTCATCAGCCAACAAAGATTCCTTTTAAGCCTTATAGCCACAAGTATCATAATTCCAATACTGGAAAGGTTCCAAACCGGGAATATCAGGCGTCCGCTACGTCAAATCATTGGTCTTGTCCGTATTGCCATCAAAACCATGTATTATATAAATGTTACAAATTTTTGAAACTAAAAAGTGATCTTAAATTAAAAGCTATTACAAAATTGGAAGTATGCAAAAATTGTTTATACAAGCATTATGACAATAAATGCAATGCTACGAAAACGTGCAAGATTTGCCAGTCTGACCATAATACAATTATGCATGATTCATTTGTAACTAATGAGTCATTACCATCCACTTCAACGGGGTCAAGCCGTGACTGCGTTTCTATGCCTAGTCAGCAAACCTTACCAGCTACGAAAGAGCACAGTGTAAATTATGTCGCAACAGATGATGAGGAAGTATTGCTTACCACTTTGTCCATTAAAGCTAAAGCGGTAGATGGGACTTTTATTATGCTTAGAGCTTTATTGGATCAGGGATCACAAATATCCTTGATCTCGGAAAATGCAGTGAAACTACTAGGGTTGCCAAGACAAAGCTATCATGCAACGGTTTCGGGTATCGGGAATGGAGTAAAATCAAGTAAAGGTATCACAACACTCGAACTTCACTCAATTTACGACGATTATAATTTCACTACTCAGGCGTTAGTGATCCCACGGATCGTGAAAAACTTGCCTAATACGTCATTTAAAAGGCAATTATGGACACATTTGCAACATGTACAACTAGCTGACCCACATTATAACGTATCACAGCCTATTGATCTCTTATTAGATGCCAGTGTTTACAGAGATATTATCATGGGGGCTCTTATCAAGGGTCCAAACACAGCCCCTATGGCCCAACAAACGAAATTAGGTTGGATTCTTTCTGGCAATGTGAAAACATTCACCTGTAACGTCGTAATAAATGATTTATTTGAAATATCTCAGTACTGGGAGATGGAAGAGATAACCGACACTAACTCTTTACCGCTCGGGCCCGAAGAGAAGTATTGTGAAGAGCTGTATCAGTCTACCACCCGGCGGCTGGAGGATGGGAGATACGAAGTCGCGATCCCTATGAAACCAAATTTCGAAAAGGAATTAGGCTTATCGAAAGCTAAGTCTATTGCACAGTTTCATAACATTGAAACTAAAATGATTAAAAATAAACTTTTTGGTGAGCGTTACAGACAATTTATGTTAGAGTACGAAAATTTAGGTCACATGAAACGTGTAGATAGTAACAACAAAATATCATGCTATCTTCCTCACCACGGCGTACTGAAGGATGAGTCAACGACTACCAAGCTGCGAACCGTCTTTAATGCATCGTCGAAAACATCGACCGGTAAGAGCTTGAATGATTTAATGGAACGTGGTCCGAATCTCCAACAGGATTTACAGGACTTGATAATAGCTTGGCGACAACATAAGTACGTTATCACTGCCGACGTTGAAAAGATGTTTAGAATGATTTTAGTAAGAGAAGACGACCAGCATCTGCAGCGTATTATATGGAGATCATCACCCCAGGAACCGATAGGAGAGTACCAATTAACCACCATTACATACGGATTTAAGGCAGCTCCTTACTTGGCTATGAGGACATTACGACAGATTGCCATGGACAACGAAAGGATGGGGGTAAAAAAGTATCCCTTAGCCGTGAAAGCTCTCCAGTCTTCTTTCTACATGGATGATCTACTGGGAGGTGGGGGAGAAATCGACCAGGTCAAGGCCCTACAACAAGAAATCATAATGATTTTAAAAGAAGCAGGAATGAACATTCGTAAGTGGTCAAGCAATACAGCTGAACTTATTAAGGACCTTCCGAGTGATAGCATAGATACCCCACTTCACTTTAAAAACCTAGAGTCTAAGAAGACACTTGGTATCAGTTGGAACCCAGACACTGATACTTTTACATTTAAAAATAAATTTGAGGATCAGCACAATGATAGTCAGTTGACAAAACGACAGTTACTTTCATACATATCGAAAGTATTTGATCCTTTGGGGTGGATATCACCACTCACAATACGTGCGAAACTCTTGTTCCAAAGGTCATGGTCTGACGAAACCAACACATGGGACGATATTTTGCCAGACGACATAAGAGAGTCTTGGAACCAATTAAAAATAGAGTTACAACAATTAGATAAATTTGTTATTCCCAGGTATATTGGAAACATCAATAACTGTCAATTACATGGATTTTGCGACGCTTCGGAAAAAGCGTACGCGTGTGCAATATACATCGTAACAGTCAATGATAAGGGCGAGTTCACACGAACACTCATAGCGGGGAAATCAAAACTAGCACCAATAAAAAACAAACTGACTCTTCCTAAAATGGAGTTATGTGGAGCATTACTGTTATCACGTCTCATGAAAAAAGTTTTGGAAACGTTTAAAATTACCAACATTAACATCTTCGCCTGGACTGACTCGATGGTCGTACTTGGATGGTTACATGGAGACGTTAACAGGTGGAAACAATTTGTCTCTAACAGAGTATTGTCTATTGTTGATGTTATACCAGCATCCAGTTGGTGCCATGTACGATCGGAAGATAACGCCGCAGATTGCGCCACGAGAGGATTGACCACGAAGCAACTTTTAGATCACGGTTTGTGGTGGGAAGGCCCAGAGTGGTTGCGTGACTTTGACATAAATAAGCACAAGTCTGTGAAACATAAGTACGAGTCGTCAAGTATCGAAATAAAGAAAAATCATGTGCACACCGCCTTACATGATAATACAAATGATAACTTAATTATAAAACTATTAAACGATTGTAACTCGATACGGCGCGCGGCAACAATGATAGGCTGGTACTCACGTTACATTAACTGGTTAAAAAATAAACATAATATTTCTAGACAGAATTATTTATCGAGTATCGAAATGAGTCATGCGCTCAACTTAATTATAAAAACAGTTCAACATATTGAATTTGATGACACAATCTCACAATTAAAAACAAATCAATCGCTGAAACGAAGTAATCATCTTTTAAGCCTTAACCCCTACTTAGATAAACAAGATGGACTTCTCAAAGTGGGCGGACGACTTAATAACAGTCACCTTAGTTTAGCTGCTAAACACCCTATTATATTACCAAGCCACAGTCGCCTCACCGAGCTTATTATAGAAGATGCACACATAATGACATTGCACGGTGGGCCTAGCCTGACACAATCGTACTTAAGGGACAGATACTGGATTATCAGTGGACAACGAACTGTTAAACGAAAGTTACGCAATTGTGTGAAGTGTAAGCGACATATTGATCAAAGTAGGTCACAGATCATGGCAGATTTACCAGCACCAAGGGTGAACCCGTCCCGTCCCTTTACACACACAGGTGTTGACTTTACTGGTCATTTCGATTTAAAATTGAATAAGGGACGTGGCGTGAGGACAAGCAAAGGATATGTAGCCGTCTTTGTTTGTATGGCAACAAAGGCTGTCCACTTGGAGCTCGTGTCAGATCTAAGTACTCCTGGATTTTTAGCAGCCTTTCGTCGATTTTGCGCTCGCCGAGGAACACCTAGTCACGTATACAGTGACAACGGAACTAATTTCGTTGGTGCTAGTCGCATACTCAAGAAAGAATACCAAGAGATCATACAGACTCTTAATAGTGCTTATTCAGTGAGATCAATAAATATAATATAGAATGGTCGTTTAATGCTCCAGCTTACCCTTCAGCAGGCGGACTCTGGGAATCCACAATTCGACGGCTTAAGTACCATCTGAGAAGAGTCGTGGGTGAACAAAGACTCACATATGAAGAGTTTATCACGCTGTTGCACCAAGTTGAGGCCTGTCTTAATTCCAGACCTTTATTAGCACAAACTGAAAGTCCGGACGACCCAATTCTTACTCCAGGACACTTCCTGATTGGGGACTCTCTTTTATCCAGACCACAGACGGATCCTGGACACATCAGCATGACAACGAGATGGCACATGATACAGTCTATGAATAAAGAATTCTGGAAGAGCTGGTCATCAGATTATTTACAACAGTTACAAAGTCGATCGAAATGGAGAACCCCTACTAAAAATATACAAATTAACGACATTGTACTCATTAAGGAGGAGAATCTACCCCCCGGGAAGTGGGCGTTAGGTAGAGTAGTAGATGTGCACCCCGGGAGGGATGGCTATGTGAGGGTAGTTTCCGTAAAAACAAAGAACGGAATTATAAAACGGCCAGTTACAAAACTTTCTATCTTACTTGTTGATGAAAACCGAAGTGAAAATGTAGCGAGCGGTCAACAACAGATATTATCGAACGATTCAACAATAACTGCCTCACAACGCAATACCAACGAACAAAACCCAAAACGTTTAACAACGAAAAGGTTGTGTCATTTCTTAACTACGGCACTTCTTTTCTTTTTAGCTGTACTCTCCCCGGGGCAGTGTACGTACAACATATCATCGTTCAATACTGAGCAAAGTCTTTATTTCAACAAAATTAGCGATATGAATCTGATACGAGACGAATGGACTGTAATTGTTTTTTATAATATGACAACATATTGGACAGGATTGGCTAATGTGAAAATATATCTCAGACACATAGAAAGTTCACTGCGTATGGAACGAATTCCAGCTCAGTATAAAAGCATCCTATATCAAATAGGACACGAAATATCCGAAATAGAACATAATAACGGTATTCTTAAGAACAAAATCACCAAACGGCAAAAGCGAGGCTTATTTAACGGCGTTGGCAATTTAGCAAATAAACTGTTCGGTATGTTAGACGATTCCTTTGCAGAGCAGTACGAAAAGGATATAGAGAGAGTATCTTTAAATGAGAACCACTTAGCTAACCTGATTAAAAATCAAACTACTGTATTAGAGGCCCAGTACAATATCATGCGACGGAATGAAGGTATCATGAACAAACAGTTCGCTATATTAGATCGACAGATACGCGAGGCGTCTCAAACTATGAACAATTATAAAAATCAGCTGGATATGGAACTATATTTTATATCGTCATCGTTGGCAGCGAACATAGTTATCAACAGCTTGAGACGTATTCAAGACACAATTATTAATATCATTACTGATATAACTCACGGGCATATGGATGTCCATTTATTGCCTCCAGAACAGTTATCAGATCAGATAAATATAATATCAGGTTACTTACAAGGTGATCTTACAATACCCACTACGAAACAAAACTTACGGGACCTCTACAACCTAATGAAAGTTAAAACAAAGGTTGGCGACAAATACCTACTTATTGAAGTAAAAATTCCCTTAATTAGTAAAGAGCCACTAGAACTAGACAGCGTTATATCCCTACAACACCAAAACCATGTTGTACTATTCGATACCCCTTACATTGCATTTAATCTTCAGCGAGACTTACTCCTTTTAATGACAGAATCAGATATAGAACAATGTTTACACTTATCAACAAACCGTATTTTGTGCTCTACAAATAAACCCATTTATAATATACCTATGACAAATACGCTCTGTAATTTAAATGTCATTAATAAAACTCAATTATGTAAAACAGAGGTGTCGGCTTGCCAAGAGCGGTGGCTCAGATTACACACTACTAACAGGTGGTTGTTTTCATGCTGTGAGAAATGCTCAGTTCGCATTTTTTGCCCAGAAGGAATGCAATTAGAAACCTTGACCGGTAATGGCCTACTGGATATAGGTCACGGCTGCATTATCAAGAGTAAGAGTTATTCTATTTATGGTCATAATAATTACTTAACTCATACGAAGACTCAGACTGACATACAGGATATTCCCGAGACGTCTGTGCTCAATCACATAGTGAACTTCACCACATTTCCGTTCACCCCCCAAGATCACCAAGATGAATGGAATAATTTGAAAACTCAAATTGAAGATTTAAAACAAAACTCCAACACGCTATTATCAGTACACGATGTACACCAATATTCAGTGATGTACGGCTTCATAGCTATTATTCTGTTGGCGGGAGTCATTTACCTTATACTACGGTGTCGTAAAACGAGAATGACTACGTCCCCGACAGTAGTATTCAAGGCAACCACCGAGGACAGGCAAGAAGGGCCGATTAGTGATAGGAGTGCTAGTACTAATGACAATTGTGCAGTGAATGTGTTTAAAAGTTCAGTGCCAAACTTAGATAAAATGACTTGTGTAACCCCAAAACCTATCCCGCGATCGCGATCGTTTCAATTAGACATTCCGTCCGTCAGTGACCGCGAGTGATAGTGACATTATTTTTACAGTAGACTATTTTAATTTACTATTTTTTACACATCTATACAATAATTACTAATTTTATACTTTGTACAACCCTATTACTAATTACTATTCTTACTTTGCAATTAATATTATAATTGTATTCATATTATAATTGTTTACATAGATTGTTTACTTTATGAATTTTAATTGTTATAACTTTGTACTTAATTCACTATTATGTGTCATAATTTGTAGAAAGGATTGTTATGGATCTATTTTTCCTTTCTTGAGTGGGCAGGATGGACGAGCCAAAGTTCACATTGTTTAATTTAGCGAAATGGCTGCGTTGCATTTCTAGTTCAACGTTGTTTAACCTAGTTTTACGCACTTGCCTACTTTAATTTACTACATTAAATCAGTGTCAAAACAGCGCTCATTGGGTTTGGTATTTTTCTACGTTTTACCCTTCCCTATTTATCAACGTAAACTGTAGTCCGCTACAGTATTAATTTAGGTACCTACTTATATTGAATAAAACAAGTAAAAAGCATTAATTTTATTTAATCTATATGCTTCAATCAACAATTATTGTTGATCGAAGTCTATATGAATAATTTTTTTGACTTTGACTTTTTATTCAAGCCTCTTTGCTCACAGTAAATTAAACCGGTTCTCCCCGACGCTGGACGGCGACCTGGGGCTGGAGCCCTTGTCCAAGGCCGAAATCGACTCCTTCCAATCCCACTATGAGAGGTGAAATCATTTATACAGGGTGGCCGGTCAATTTTTATTTATTTAGTTTATTTTTTGACGACCGATTTGGCGCAGGGGTAGGCTACCCACCTTCTGCGCCAGTGGTCTCGGGTTCGATTCCCGAACAAGACAAATATTTGTGTGCATGAACATGTCTATTGGTCTTGGTCTGGGTGTTTTCTATGTATATTAGGTATGTATTTACAAACAAAAAGTATTTAAGTATATATTTATCTGTTATCAAGTTTTCCATGATACAGTTTCTTAATGAAATTTAAATAGGCTTATAGTCCTGTAGCCCGTGGACATTCAAATTACGAAAAAGGTTACCGTTTGTCTTCGTGAAATTGTTATAGATTTCGCCATTGTATATGCTATAAGCGAAGTCTTAAAGATCGTAACTCGCCGTAACCATAATAGTGATAAGATGAAAATCTCCAATTATGTTAGTTATTTACATTTCTAGGTTACCGCATTGTTTCGCTATTGTCATGTTGTACAGCTTTGTCCAATTACCATACGTAATAGTAAGACTATGGAAAGTTGCCAAACACAAATTTAAGACCAGATGTAGTCCGACCATTTTGATCATAATTTACATTTTTGAGTTACCGTTTAAAATTTATACATCTTTTAGTAGGCCCTCTGAACAAACCATATACTTATTTTAAGACTGTTTCTGTGGCCGGTTTAGATTTTAAGACTCATTTGGTCCATGAAGAAGAAATGCGAAAATGGCGTAAGTAAAAGCGCATTGAGTAAACTTACTTCTGCAAAACATAATGGAAGACTTAAAACTTGAAGGACAATGAAATCTGGTAACTACCCCCCTGTCAGTTTACTATAAATAAAGAGGAAATGCTAGTTCCTAATATTTTGTCTAGTTTGTTATGCGAGCTCTCTCTCTCGGGGAGCGAGCTAGATGAGCCGGTATATCAGCTGCGATCTTTCAAGCTTAACGTTGACATTCATTGTGCCTCTGACCTTGCTGTGACCGCTTCCCGTCTTGGCAGCGCACGCTGCCCATCTCGTAATGGCAATTTTCTCTCTGTCGCCTCTTAAAACACCCACGAGAAGAGAGGGGGTAGTGCTATTCTTTATGTGCCGGCACTACACAGCGCACTAGAAATCTTACCTATTGTTCACGTAACAAAATAATTCTCACATAACCACACTCATACGCTGCGGCAAGTTATACAGAATACCAAAGAGTACAACTTGCCACTTTGCTAGGCGTTAGAACAGGTCCACTCGAGCAGAGCTCCGATTGCTCGAGTAAGGCGAAATTACTGATCCAGGATTGCCATCTCCCTGGGGAGACACCGTTCGGAACCAAGCTCCCCCTTGGCTACGCATCCCTCGGTGACGGTACGTCTATATACGTCTGACACCTTGGATTGGGTTTCGCTAGATTATCTGCCACCACTGTAAGTAATTACTTACAATCAAGAAAATTACTTACAGTGGCGCCCAGGGTGCACCGTCCCTCCTACTGTTCTTCCCAGCGTATGCGAACATAGAGTGGGACGAACAGCAGGTGAGCACGCGTGGAGGTTATCTAGCTCGCACCCCGAGAGAGAGAGCTGTCATAACAAACTAGACAAAATATTAGGAACTAGCATTTCCTCTTTAATTATAGTAATCTGACAGAGGGGCAGGTACCAGATTTCATTCTCTTTCTAGTTTTAAGTCTTCCATTATGTTTTGCAGAAGTAAGTTTACTCGATGCGCTTTTACTTACGCCATTTCGCATTTCTTCTTCATGGACCAAATGAGTCTTAAAATCTAAACCGGCCACTGAAACAGTCTTAAAATAAGTATATGGTTTGTTCAGAGGGCCTACTAAAAGATGTATAAATTTTAAACAGTAACTCAAAAATGTAAATTATGATCAAAATGGTCGGACTACACCTGGTCTTAAATTTGTGTTTGGCAACTTTCCATAGTCTTACTATTACGTATGGTAATTGGACAAAGCTGTACAACATGACAATAGCGAAACAATGCGGTAACCTAGAAATGTAAATAACTACATAATTGGAGATTTTCATCTTATCACTATTATGGTTACGGCGAGTTACGATCTTTAAGACTTCGCTTATAGCATATACAATGGCGAAATCTATAACAATTTCACGAAGACAAACGGTAACCTTTTTCGTAATTTGAATGTCCACGGGCTACAGGACTATTAGATAAATGGTGTGAATGTAAGATATTATTTATTTAAAAAAAAATGTCGTCACAATAAAATTAGGTCCGCCATTTCGTGGGGTATCCGAATCACTCCCATGTATGTTCCGCGAATTTTTATAGTTTTCGAGTTATTGAAAAATTAAGTCATAATTCACGGAACGTATTTTTTTTACTTTAGTCCAACATTTTCATAACTTATACCAAAGTTACGCATCTGATTATTTTATGCATAAAAGTACATCTCATGAAGATTTAGTTGCAAAAAAAACATCTCTTAAAAGTCTTCTACTCTTTTTGTTAGAATTTTTTAAGCTGGTCATGACGAAATTTCTTAAAAAATCGGGGAAAAAATCATAACTCGAAAACTATAAAAAGTCGCGGAATATACATGGGGGTGATTCGGACACCCCACGACATGCCGGACCTAAATATTTTTTTGTGACGTCAATTGACCGGCCACCCTGTATAGCACAAGAAAAGTAAAACAAAAAGTACAAATTTAAGTAATGTAAGTACTTATAAACAAAATGCGTAACTTACTTTCAAAAACTAATGAGTGTAACAAATGAATTAACTATTTTACCCACAACTCAAGTCTATATCTTGTATCTTTCCAGGTCACTAGAAATGGGTAGCAGCAGTTCATCGAGCGATAATCCTGCCGAGAGCTCTGCCGCCAACAGCGAGGAGCAAAATAAAAACGTAGAGGAGTTTGCAACGATAACGTCACAGCCCCACATCAAGAAACCTCTCAACGCCTTCATGCTCTATATGAAGGAGATGAGGGCGAAAGTGGCGGCGGAATGCAACTCGACGGTATCCAGTGCTATTAACCAAACATTAGGAAAACAGGTAAGTTATTACATACAAAAATATTTTATTAAATTTTTTATTTTAATTTTTTATTTATTTCTTTATGGGGTGGGGCCACAGTTTCAAACAACTTTTTCGTCATTTCATTTTCTTAATTTAATTTATATTACTGCAGCAATGGCTGTACAATATCCTTCAAACTGAATGCGATCGCGATTGATGCTAAAGAGTTAAACAATTATCCCCCTGATTTCCTCTGATTAAAGCACTGGCTAGATAATCGACCTATATTGAGGCCATTTGCTTAAGTGGCTCAATAATTGAAGAAGACCCATTCCTATAATGTTAATTGAAGTGTGTGGCCTCACTTGTAATAATGTCTTTTCATCGCATTCTGTTTCTTACCAATGACTTTTAATGTTCGGTGTATTCCTGTGTGGTCAATAAATACATTTCGGTTGTTAATCTTGTTAGGAATGTGAATCACCGCAAACCCATAAGTTAGCAAACAATGCCCTCTTATCAGCGATAACCACTATGTATTGAATTATAAAGAGAAACACGCGAAATCGGTAGCGGATATCGAACCCGAGACCTTGTTCTTGAAACTCACCGGCTCTCGTTCCCAAGAGAACCGTTGTGTTCAAAACGTTAACAAAATTTGTTGTTTTTAATTTTCCCGTTTGGTGAATTCTCGTTTTTTCGCGATTTAGCTTAGCAAAGCGAATGATTAGTTAAAAAAAATCCGCGCTGTCCGTATTGGTAGCACTTGGTAGCCCGAGAGCCAAACTCATTCGCTCTATGGAGACTCAACAATAATTCTATATCAGTATTTTTTTTACATAGAAAATTAGATTATCTAGTATAATAAATAATTCATTAGTAATCCACCAATATTTATGACAGCGACATTAAAAAAAAACAAATACAAAGCTATAAAAAATGGGCAGAAATGGTATAAGTATTATTCACTTTACATTTGAATACATTTATTAATTATCTTTCGTAAAAGTATATAATCCCCCTATATTTGTAAATGAAAAACAAATAAACTTTAAAAAAACCTCCCTACGTAAACTCAAATTGGCATTACACTACACCTAAGTATAGGTATGTTAAAAATGCTATCAGGAACAACTGACTTCTTCCTAAAGTATTAGTTTCCCGTTTTATATCTTTATGGATTTCGACTTTGCTGCTTAGATATGGTGAAAATAAACACATGTTCACGATAAAATTGGTGATAGCATATTTGCTGTAAAATTTCACCATTTTCGGGGTAGGTATAACTTTTTTTTGATACCTTCCAATGCGAGATTATGTTGGATTCCAAAATATAGTCTCATAAAATTATATTTAATGGCCGCTTACAAAAATTTGGCCTGTTATTGAATTTTTTACAAAAATATCGGATACTTCTTGGGCTATGGTGCGGCTCGGCTAAATCCGAACGCGAGCCTACTCGTATACACGGCGCGGGGTAGCACGATCCCACACGAGCCGTCTGTGTAGATGCGGCTCGCTCGGATGATATTCGTCGATCACAGAATTTACATTTATTTCTTGCCCATGCATCGTGCACATTGTTGCGATTTTTGTGACCTGGATGTCTTGGGTTCCATAATTATGGCCGGTTCCCCTTCATACAACTCAATGAACAGTTGAACCGTTTTATTACTCCACTCCATCTTGTAGAAACCTTTCAACGTGAACGCAACCAAAACACAAAATGAGCGACTACCTCCGCGCGCTCTGTACCACTGTTTAGACGGCGCGTATTAGCACAAGCCGAGCCGATGATGGCCCGCGCGCCTTTGATTCGTGTCAAAAAACCGACAAGCGATGGATCGTTCAATCTTTGACGAGCCGAGCCGAGCCGCGTCGAGCGTAGGTGTTTAAACGGCGCGTGGTGCGTGTTAACGCGAGCCGAGCCTGGGACCGTACTCTGAAACGCAAATCCGAAACTTCGGTTAGCCCCGCCCCTATCACTCGATGCCGTCATGACTCGAGAGTGAGAGGGACGGGGCTAACCGAAGTTTCGGATTTACGTTTCAGAGTAGGCCTTCTGGCTCGGCTCGCGTTAACACGCGCCGTGTAAGCACACCATAACGCACCTCATGTAACACAGTGGAAGGCGTTGAGCCGAGAGGAGCAGGCAAAGTACTATGAAAAAGCGAGGCAAGAGCTTAAGCGGCATATGCAGTTGTACCCTGGATGGAGAATTTCAAAAAAGATGTAAGTAAACAATTCAACAAAATTTTATTGCACGAAAGTCATTTAGAGTCTGAAATCAAATAATATAAACCAACATTCCTTTTTCAATAAATAAAACCCCCACTTTAATATCACTTACTGTGCTCATTAGTCTATATTTGAATCACTCGCTGCGCTCGTGATTAAATAGACTACTTCGCTAGTTCGTGATTTAAATTCAGCACTCGCAGTAAAAATGACTTTGCTCTCTTGTATAACAAATAACTATTGTTGTTCACCTCTACCAGCGAAAAAGTGTTACAGGTTAGAAAACCAGCATTAAAGGCAACATTTAACAATTTGCGTCTTAAATAAAAAAAGCAATAGTAGTACAATCGTATGTTATTAGATTTCATTCTTATTTTATATTTATATCATGCATGCGACCTCATTTCGTCCATATTCCTTATTTCAAACCTTGGTATCCGTGTATTTATTTTTTATGCTTTATATTTCATGTCCAAGGTCATTAAGCTATCTATCCTTTTTGCACATATCAATTTTAAAAGTCTCATCCTTGTCACTCTATTTCTTTTTTCTTAATTATTTCAAAAGGTGGTGTAAGAAATTAAAAAAGCACTTTGCCTCACGCCCGCAGCACAAATCGATTTTGCTGCGAGTTTTTACGCGCCAAAAGCGCCCTTTTCGTGCTGGAGAGGTGAAAACGAATTTTTTAATACAGTTGCTCAAAAAGTCCGTATTGCAGGGACGTATAGCGTTCGGGATGTGGGCTATTACACACTCGAACTTTTTCTTTACCTTTCCCGAACTCGTGCGTTTTTTTTCCCAACTGTCAAAATATTGTCTATTAAAAAGAAAAAACCAACCACGAAGTTTTTACAAAAAAAAAACATAGAAGTTTTTATGATTCATGCAAATATTTCTAAAAAGAAGCTACTAATTTGTTTCAATATCAGATTTAAAAGTAATTTTAATTATACATTAAATTAATATTAGTATCGGCCAAATTAAATTTATGAATATAAAAAATACATAAAATTGGCTGTATGACCACAGATTACTAAATATGGTATGACGTGCACTATTTACCATAGTATCTGCTTATAGGAGTTTGCGCAAGTAAGTGAAAAGAAAATGAGGGACCTTATTTCTTAATTTTCTAAATTAGTTTTTTCTGGTTTTTATTGTGGTAGGTACTTAGTATGGTGGAATTAGTGCAATAATGTGGCTTTAATGGAAAACGATGTGGTAAAAGATAGAAATAAGGAAAGGCGCTCCTGTAGGATTCGGATTGCTTTTGTTAGGTTTCATTTCATTTCATCTCATTTAATTTAATTTTCATTTCATATCAATAAAAAAATTCTACTGAAGCCTTGGCTGTATGATCATAGTTTCCTTTGCCAACCCAGAATGGGCGAAGAAAACAAAAAAAAGTCTCTGCTTATATTCTTTTACGATTAGTTAGTTGAGTTTATTGTGTTTTAATATTTTATTAAATTGCTTAATTTTTTCGCAACTGTATTAAAAATAGTTGTTCAGTACACGTGCGGAACCGTCATTGCAACTTGTTCCGACTGTCAACCCTCACCTTCGGCTGCGCCTCGGCTCGGGTAGACATTTGTCGGAACTCTTTGCAATGACAGGCTTTCCGCACTTGTAATGAAATCTACTATACTATTTTACCCACAACTCATGTCCATATCTCGTATCTGTCCAGGTCACGAGAATTGGGTTGCAGCAGTTTTGCAACGATAACGTCACAGCCCCACATCAAAAAACCTCTCAACGCCTTCATGCTCTATATGAAGGAGATGAGGCCGAAAGTGGCGGCGGAATGCAACTCGACGGAATCCAGTGCTATTAACCAAATATTAGGAAAACAGGTAAGTTACCACCAAAATATTTATTTCCCCTTTCTCTACGTGACTGTACTTTTTTGAGGTGGGGCCACAGTTGGAAACAATTAGTGTTTTCGTCTTTTTATTTTTTAATTTAATTTTTATTTTTGAACTTTAAATTGTAAATAGTAGTTTATGTGACTGTTGCATAATGAAGGGTATTAAAACACGAGTGGGAGTTTAAAAAATGAGCCTTGGCGAGTTTTTTAATAGTATACCACGAGTGTTTTAATACCGAGTTATGTGTAGTAATAATGATCGATTGTACGATCAAACTATGGCACAACTATCGGCCGGTCGGTAATGTGGCACGCACTGCAATCATCCAAACTATCGCCCAACTATCGGTCGACTAACAATTACAAGTGCGCGCAGGCTCTAAATCTTGTTAGGAATGTGAATCACCGCGAGCTAACCCATAAGTTAGCAAACAATGCCCTCTTATCAGCGATCACCACTGTGTATTGAATTATAGAGAGAAACACGCGAAATCGGTAGCGGATATCGAACCCGAGACCTTGTTCTTGGAACTCACCGGTTCTCATTCCCAGCAAGAGTTAACCGTTGTGTTCAAAACGTTGTCAAAATTTGTTGTTTTTAATTTTCCCGTTTGGTGAATTCTCGTTCGGTCGCGTTTTGTGGGTAGTGAACATCTAATGATTTAGATTAGTAAAGCGGATTATTAGTTAAAAACAATGAAAAAATACATATATAAATACTATTCAGAATCGTTTTGTGTCCTTATTCATGTTTTAATTTGTCTATACAACTGTGTTTTTGTAAATGAACAGATACGTTTTCCAATTTAACAATACCTGCTTTACAGTTGTCTATCTGGTCATAATTATTATGATCAATCATAATTTATTTGAGCAGAAATATTAGCAATTATCAAGATTAGACTAAAATAAATTCTAAAGTTCTCAGAAACTATTTGTCTTTTTCATTTGGTTCAATCATAACAGTAAAGTAAGTTTTAGCTTCCCATAAAGTGAGTACCAAAGGAAGGGCTCACCAAACGGGAGAGAAGTCCCGTTGCAACGCGCGAGCAATGGGGAGGAAAACTAACTTTTTATCACGACAGAGGGCGTATGTGATATTGGAGTGCTGTTTTGTTGATTGCTGTCAAAATCGATCAATGAAATTTTTAACCATTCAACTTCCAAAGAGTACATTATTATCCCACAGATTAGGTTGAAAGTGGACTCCAATCTCACAAGCGCCATCTACAATAGTAGATTGTATTACAAGGGAGCAAAATAATATATTTACGGCGAGGGCGCTATTTTGAATCCAGAGCACAGTAAAGGATTCTAGAGTAGAATCTCGAGCGCAGCGAGGGATTCTAAAGTAGAATCCTGAACGCAGCGAGGGATTCAATATACGCCGCCCGAGGTGAAAATAATTTTGCGGCCGAGTAATACACTCTGCTTTTCATCCCCCTCTATAAGAAAAGCAGTAAAGACAACTCAAACTACCTACCTTTCTTTGTCGTTCGGATACATCATAGCGCTAGTCGGGCAAGAAAAAAAAAATTGAGTTTTGAAATAAAAAAAAAATAAAAAATAAAATATGTCCACCAGATTCCTTATAAGTATCTCCGGGGATGCCGTAGGGTGGTTGAAAATTTTGTGAAATTTTAGCTACGACTCACCGTTTACGAGATATTCTCAATTTTATAAAATTCCGTTTTTGAAAATTTCTCGGTCCCGAAAAAAGTCCCGGCCCTAATTTTTTTTAAGTACTGCACACCCTTTGCTACACTCCAACCAATGCTTCTTTAATTATGTTCTAAATTCAAATCTCATCGTTTTGACCCTGTTATGAAGCTGTTCAAAATTCAAATCTCATTTATACCCTCTTGTCATAACAGGTAAAAAATGAATCGTTTTGGACCCTTTTATTAGATAAACAATCATCGCTTTTCGAATCGATGCGATGAAAAAAACTGCCTGTTCCTCCCCAATGTAACGCACCTTACGTAACACAGTGGCACTCGTTGAGCCGAGAGGAGCAAGCAAAGTACTATAAAAAGCGAGGCAAGAGCGGCAGCTGAATATGCAGTTGTACCCAGGATGGACAATGTCAAAATTTTAAACGGTTAGCTGCGCGGGCTGTTTTCTAGCACCTCTTGCGCGACTATTCACCGTCGAAATGCATTTCCCTTTTTTTTCATATTGCGGCGCGTTTAGTGGCATGCGCTCGGAAGCGAGGAGCAAGCAAAATATTACGAGTTGGCCCGCCGGGAAAGGCTGCTGCACAAGCAGCTCTATCCCGGCTGGTCGTCTAGGGGCAGGAAGAGGAGGCGAAGAGGCGCAAAGGACCCATCCGATGCAGGTACTGCCTTACAGTCGGTCGCCTACCGTCCACCCGCGAGGTCACTAAAAAACGAAGTCAATGGGGCCGGCAGCTGTCAAAATGGCGCTAGCGTAGTTTGTTCCTAAAGTAAGCTTGTCTTATGATGGGACTAATCGAATAACGCAATATTATTAAATAATGACGATTTGCTGTGTTCAAAATTAGCTCAAAAGGGAAGTTCGCGAAATAGGAACTCATAAGTTTTCATTGTTCGGCTGACATGATGATGAAGTTTTCCAAAGATGAAAAAGTTCGTAAACAGTGGATAAAAGCAATAGGTACGTCGTGAAAAATAGCGACGTAGGAAACATTTCGGTGAAAATGAATATGAATTGAGCAGTAAATACACCGGTAAAATTACTTTTGTCATATAACTACATTTTAGCAGTACTTTTTTAATTTAATTAGTAATCGGTTAATATCGTTTGTAACCTAACATAACCTAACAAAACCTAACGAAACCCCAATAAATGACAGGTGGGTGGACCGAGCTATGCTGGCGCCATCTGGTTTTAGCTTTCACCGGCCGGCCCTATTTAAAGGATTAATACGGAGACACCCCTCCCGCACTCCCTCCCCCCGGGTTCAATTGCTTTGAACTCCGGGAAGAAGGACAGTAATATTGCCGAATGTCTGGTTGGGGTACTGGTTGTAGATTTACCAGTATTTTAAATATTATTTTAAATATTTATTGCATTTATTTATTTGGTTTTTCTTTATTACTTTCTGTAACGAACGCTATATTTAAATTACTTTATTGAGAACTGGAGCCGTACTCTTAAATGCATATCCGAAACTTCGGTTAGCCCCATCCCTTTCAATCGATTCTTTCACAACTGGGGAGTGAAAGGGACGAGTATAACAAAGTTTCGGGTTTTGTGTTTTAGAGTAGGCCCTCTAATGTAAGTGGCACTCCTTCGAAGGTTGTCCCGGTTTTTGGCTTACCATTCTGCTCCGTTTGGCGCCAGAGAAGCGAGGGTGGTGCATGTGAACGGTTTGACCAGTTGCATAATGCTTGCAGGTAGTGATGGGATTTTATCCGGATAAATACTCAAAACGGATAAATACTCATAAATATCCATTTTTACTCGAGTATTTATCCAAAAAGGCGGATAAATACTTTTTAAGCATTTTTATTTCTATTTATCGTAAATTTTGAAATTAGAGTGTAGGTAATTAGTATTTTTAAAATAAAATATGTGTTTCTGCGTTTTTAAATTACAAATAATGAATAATAATAGCAAAAGGACTATCTAATATTTCAAGTTATTTATATTTATACTTTTTGCATTCACCATGCAATTTTTATTATTGAGAAATTGAAAATGAAGGACACTATGAAAAACAAAGTTATTTTTCACTGGTAAAAAAAAGAGTGGTAGGTATACCCGACTCCGCCGAAAAAAGTGGTGACATATTATTAGAGATCGGATAATCGGATGCATATTTACCTAAAGTTAATATTTGGTTAGGAAATTATGGAAACGGCTTCTTAAAACATGTTTTTTTAATATAAATATCGGGATTCCAGAAAATTCGCGAATGCAAAATTAGTCAGTAACATGGTCTGGAAACGAAGTCTTAGGCATGAGCTATTTATTTAAAAAAATTCGAGACAAAAGTGCATTCCATAACAGCTAACACCACAACTTTAGGTAAATATGCATCCGATTATCCGATCACTGCATATTATACATCTTGACTACTTAGTTAGTAAATATTGGCGAAGTTCACAGGTATTCCTTCTTCCGCCCGCGGCTTCGACCGCGTGGACTGCGCGTCTCGTTCGTTATCCCGCGGGAATATGATGGCGGCCAACTTTTTGTTTGGGGGCCGAATTCGACGAAACTCGGTTTTTGGTACTATTTTGACAAGAAAATAACACTGCAATGTTAAAAATATTAAAAATCCAAGATGGCAACCAACTTTATTGTTTGTGGGCTGATTTTGATGAAACTCGGTTTTAGGTACTATTTTGACAAGAAAACAGCAACGCAATGTTAAAAATATTAAAAATCTAAGATGGTGGGCCAAATTTTTTGTTTATGGGCAAATTTTGATGAAACTCGGTTTTTGGTACTATTTTGACAAGAAAATAACACAGCAATGTTAACCCTTAACTGGTATTGTAAATTTGACATGCGTAACTGGTATCGTGGGGGTCGCGCGGCCCCCATATGATTTTTGCTTCTAGCAAGCAACTTTTAACTATGTACTTGAATAAATGCTTATAATTGACAAATAATAGGCTCGTTTTATGCAATAAATTAGTTTTTATTTAAATAAATATCCTTACTTATTTATTACAAGAAATCACAAAATAGTATAAACTTTTTAGTAATATTTTTATTTACGTTACATATATCTATGAAACTTATCGTTTGGAAAGTTTTAACTAAAAATAATATTATTTAACTTAATCTATAATATGTAATATTAAAAAATAATAACGCTTTATAGTCTCTTATTAACATTACACAAAAATCAACTTGAATAAAAATCACTTCTAATCATATCATATTATGCTGACGAGTAACGTGAAGGTGTAGGTGGATGTTTAGACCAAATGTATTTGTTTTTTTCCATATTAGCTGGATTGAATAGGTCCTCCAACATTTTCATCTTCACTTTCTGAAGAAGACGCTTGAGTATCAGAGTCCATGTCCTCATTTTCGTCAGACAAAGGTTACTGGATCTCTACAATTACTTACAGTTTCACTATCATTACATTTTTCTTCTGGTCTGGCTCCAATCACTTATCTGGAATCAGAATCTTCGTTTACGATCTCTTCTGTTGTTTTATGACTTAAAGACCGTGACATCTTGATTAAATGACTTTAAAAAATGAGAAAGAAATAAAAATTGTAATGCCAAAAAAAACTGACGTAACTGGTATCGTGGGGGCTGCGCAGACCCCAACACGTGCATACCGGCATCCTGGTAAGTCATGCAGCGCCGAAAGTTCGGCACCAGCTTCGATTAGCGATCTAATGAGAATACCTAAAAGGGCGGCTGCCTACGATGCTTAGCTTGTTAGGAAATAAAGAAAATGTCATGCGTGGGGGCCGCGCGGCCCCCACCATACCAGTTAAGGGTTAAAAATATAAAAAACCCAAGATGGCGGCCAACTTTTTTGTTTGTGGACCGATTTTTATGAAACTCGGTTTTTGGTACTATTTTGACAAGAAAACAGCAACGTAATGCCAAAAATGACAAAAAGTCAAGTTTTATCAGAATCAGCCCACAAACAAAGTTACCCACCATCTTGGATTTTTTAATATTTTAAGATTGCGTTGCTGTTTTCTTGTCAAAATAGTACCAAAAATCGAGTTTCATCAAAACTAACCCACAAACAAAAAAGTTGGCCACCATCTTGGGTTTTTTAATATTGTTAATATTGCGTTGCTATTTTATTTCCAAAATAGTACGAAAATCCGAGTTTTATCTAAATCGGCCCATAAACAAAAAGTTGGTCGCCATCTTGGATTTTTTAATATTTTTACCATTGCGTTGCTGTTTTCTTGTCAAAATAGTACAACATACCGAGTTTTATCAAAATCAGCCCACAAACAAAAAAATTGGCTGCCATCTTGGATTTTTAATATTTATAACATTATGGTGCTGTTTGCTTGCCAAAACAGAACCAAAAACCGAGTTTCATCAAAACCAACCCACAAACAAAAAAGTTGGCCACCATCTTGGGTTTTTTAATATTGTTAATATTGCGTTGCTATTTTATTTCCAAAATAAAAACAAAATCGGCCATCGGCAAAAAAGTTGGCCGCCATCATATTCCCGCGGGATAACCAACGAGACGTGCGGAATGCTAGTCACATTATAAGCCTGTGAACTTCGCCATATATCTACTTATTAAGTAAGTCAAGATGTATAAAATGTCACTTCTTTTTTTCGGCGGAGTCGGGTATATTATTTTTTTATAACCATTTTCATAGTGTTTGTATGATTGACAAAGTTATATTTTTGGTATTTGAAAATGTGAAAAATGTTCTTTGCGATTGTACTAGATGGAACTAATGGGACCAATTTTGTTAGGCATAAACGTAACTCTAGTCCCATGGAAGATGGAAGTAGGTACTGGGCGACAAAAATCCCCCTATTTCCATAATGGAACTACTCAATGGAACTTTTGGGATCAGAAGACCGAAAGCAAATGCCCGAGATACCAAAGAAGACTCCCAAATCCCTATAGGTGTGCCTTTAATATTTGAAAAGTTCCCTTGATTTCTCCAGGCTCCCATCATCAGATCCTGACCTGATGACAATGGGACAAACTAGAAAGTACACCCTTTCAAACAAACAAGAACTTTTCAAATCAGTCAAGCCATCATCGAGTAACACACTTAAAAAAAGACTCCCAACGAATTGACTCCTCCTTTTTTGAAGTCGGTTAACAAATAAACTTTTATTCCAAATGCAAATATATACTTATGTAGGTATTTTAAATAGAAATAAAAAAGTTTAAAGAGTATTTATCCGTCTTTTTGGAAAAACTCTCGAATATTTATGAGTCCAATCCATTTTGAGTATTTATCTGGATAAAAACCCATCACTAATACTAACCTTTCGACAAATGTAGTCCAGCAAAACAAAAGTTGTGCGTGGATATAGCTAAAAAATATTTATCCGTGATTTTGAGTAAATATCAGATAAAAACGAGTATTTATCCATTTTCGATAAATATCCGAGTATTTACTCTTTGAGTATTTATCCACTGCCCATCACTACTTGCAGGGACTAGTCGCGACTCGCACGGCTGGGACAGCCTTCCCGAGGACCCAAGCGGGGGGCCAGGCACAGTGCCTCGCCGCGTTCAATGATATTGGCCAAAGAACTTGATTTATTTTGATTCCGGAGAACCTATTCTGCTTAAAGTTTGCTTACAAGCGTCATCTTTATATGTGGTTTTTATTGGAAAAGCAGTAATTGTAGTGAGATTATTATTTTTCGAAATGCGTGTAGTATGATTGGTTGAAACCAACGTTTTTTTCCGTTTTCTCGTTCTTTTAACCCTCTCCCTTCCCAGCATGAACTAACATGTCAAGGGGTTTTGCATGGCTTGTTTCGTAGTGCATAGTTGTATGAGTAATTATTTTAAAGATGCTTCAAATATGATTTCAGTTAAATTCATTTTCGCTCTATAATTTTTGAGGACATTCACAATACTCTTTTTCGATTAAGTACCTTTATTTGTACCGAAAAATTTACACGACATCATATTTATTATGATATCTGTCCAATTAAAGTTTCCTTTGATAGAATTAATTTTGAAATTTTGGGGCGTCTTTTGAAGAGTTTATGCTAATCCTTTTTTATGAATATTCCAGCAAATATTTTGAAGAAATGTCGTGCGAGGTACGGCCTCGACCAACAGGACCAATGGTGCGAGCCTTGCAAGTGGGTTTATTTTTATTATAATTATAATTTATTTTTATTTCGCTTCATTGGTCTGCGGTGGCCAATCAACTAACACCAGCTGATGGTCTAATGTTTCTATTTGGAAAGACTTGCCTTTATATCTTAGTCTCTTTCTACGACAATAGCCTGGTCGTAAAATTCTTCTTTATCATTTTTATGTTGTTTACAAAGACATTTTATAAGTTGTTGTTTATTTTCTTTATTATTACAATTTAATGTTTATTATTTATTATTAAACCTTGTGTTTGCTCTTACGATTTGTAGGTTTTATGAGCGATGGCAAATAATTCAGAAAATTTGTCTTTTCACAAAGAAATTAAATGACGATGATAGATAGATAGATAGATAGACAGATAGGCGTTTATTTGCATCAGCATGCACACATACATTACAATAAAAATTAAAATTTAAAATTAAAGCCAACCAAAAACTATTACATACAAAAAAATAAAAATAAAGGAAGTGGACTGATTGTGTGCAGAAGCGATGCAAACAGGTGAAAACTCAGCGATACCTTTACTCTAGGAGGAAAGCGCTGATTTTCAGTTTCCACCCCAGAGGCATGAGAGCGCAAAATTATAGCGATGATGTTTTGTTTTATTTAAAACTTTTTTATAATGTTATTTCTAGGCTATGAATGTGTTTTTGTTGTAGATATATCTTATCTTATTTTTAATTAATGATCAGTTTTAGTTTTTCCTTGTTGTTCAAAAATTTATACTATTTTGATAAATGCTGATTTTACTGTGTAACCGCATGAGTGTTTTTGTTATTTAGATTTTTGAGAGTATTCTAATTTAACATTACTGTTATAGCATGTCTTTAATGACGTTTCGTATTTAACGATTTCGTTGTAATTAGAAGACATTTTCTATTCAATTAATCAACTACCAAGTTTGGCTTCTAGTTTCGTGTATAGCATGAAAAGAATCGGTCCTACGACCGACCCTTGCGGGACCCCATTCAAGTTTTCGTCTTTACAAACATTTTAGGCGGAAGAAAAAGTGCGTGCGCTACATGGAAGCCCTGGCGGCGGCGGCGGGGAGCGCGGCGCGGCCGATGGCGACGCCGCAGTCGCCCTGCTCTGAGGAGGACGTCAAACTGGTAGTTAACTCAAAATAAATGTTTTTGTATGGAGTAGGTTGCAATTAAAGCACTTCGGGTAATAATTTAGAATAACATAAATAAATACTTAAAAAACCGGAAATCAGAATAATCCCTGATATTAACTACGTACTTGTTGGTTAATTAATCAATAAAGTAAGAAAATACAATTTGGGTTTGAACAAAAAATGGAAAACTGGTGATTTTGTTCATGTTAGAGTCTTTTAGAATGCTTTCATTGAGGAATAAAAAATGTCTTGTCAAATAAATAAATAAATAATAAATAAATAAATATAAATAACTTCTTACATTCACACCAATTATCTAAGCCCATTTTAATTTCATTAAGAAACTGTATTATGGAAAACTTGATAACGGATAAATATATACTTAAATACTTTTTGTTTGTAAATACATACTTAATATACATAGTAAACACGACATTGTCAAGGTCGACTTATTTCGAATATTCGATATCAAATTGTTTCTGACTTTCTAACAATAATAGCACTCCGAGTGATATTTAATTGTGATAGAAAAAACGTCGTAATGTGCAGAATATTGTTCTTACGTCAGGGATTACTTGCATATCATAATCTAAATGGTATCCATAGATTAAATTATAATATTCACTTAAAGTGCCTTTTTTGTCTACTAATTCCAAACGGCCAAAACACAACTTTAGGTATTTCTTACGAACGCACACCAGTATACCTACAAAATCACGATGAGTGCTCAAAAAATTGGCAATACTGTTATATAAAAATAAATTTCTTGCAGGTGCAATTGGGTATATGACTGTTGTTGAAATGAAGATATTTAATTATGACATTCAGAAATATATCATTATTGAATAACAAATGTGAAAAAAGAAATTAAATCTGTATTATAACAAGCGAACTATGAGCTACTTAATTGTTACCGCACCGCCGCACCGACCCGCAAAAAGGCATGCATAGATCACATAATGAGTAATATTAGGGACGCTAATTCTAGTGTGCTTCCTCTATATTTGTCGGATCATGAGACAGCGCAAATGATAAGTTTCCCGGTGAAGAGTGGTTACAGTAGTCCAAAAACATATATTGTGTATAGAAAGGATTATTGTTTAGATAATATTTTAAAATTTAAAGAATGCTTGAATAGTATCTCTTGGGCTGAAACTTACTCCGAAGATGACCTAGATAAGGCATTTGATACTTTTCACGAAACGTTGACCTTGTTTTATAAACTATGTTTTCCGACTATACGAATAAAAATAAATAATATAAATAAAAATAAACAAAAGTGGATTAGTAAAGGTCTTAAAACAAGCTGTAAAAGAAAACGATATTTACGATTTCAGTACTATAAGAAGAAAACAACAGTAAATCAGCACAAGTACATCAAATATTCTAAACTACTAAAAAGGTGTATTTATCATTCAAAGAAGAATTCTAATATTAATTACATCCGCCAAAGTAAGAACAAATGTAAAGCGACTTGGTCAGTAGTTAAAAATGAAATGTTCACCTCAAAAATAAATAACAATGTTACGAATCTAAATTATAAAAATAAAATTTTGACTAATCCGAATGATATTGCTATTGCTTTTAATGAATATTTTATAGAGTCAACAAATGTTAAGTACACATCCACAAATAAAAAAAAAGCTTAATCTGAGCTCGAATACGATGTTTTTATATCCTGTGACTGAAGAAGAAGTAAAAAAAGTAATCATGTCTTTAAAAAACACGACCTCAGAGGGCTATGATGGCATTTGTACGAAAATAATCAAGGCTTGTGTCTCGGAATTGTTACCTGTATTGACGTATCTTATTAATTTATCATTCTCATCTGGAGTATTTCCTGACTTTCTAAAAATATCAATTGTGAAACCCCTTTTTAAAAAAGGCGATAGAGAAGACATAAAAAATTATCGACCGATTGCACTTTTATCCATATTTTCTAAGTTATTTGAAAAATGCATGTATGAGAGAATAATTGACTTTTGTAAGAAATTTAATATAATAAGAAATGAACAATTCGGTTTTCAAAAACAAAAGTCGACAGCTTTGGCTGTTTTTACACTTTTAAATACAATTTTAAATAATATTAATAACAATTTTTTGACAACAGCTTTATTTTTAGATCTTTCAAAGGCATTTGACTTAGTTTCTCATGACATACTGTTAAAAAAGCTTGATTCTATCGGAATGAGAGGACCAGCATTGCAGTGGATAACGTCTTATCTCACTAACAGACGTCAGTGTGTTATTGTTGACAGGATTATAGAATCGGAGCTTATTTCACACACATCTCCGTTTATTAATAATAGTTGTGGTGTCCCTCAAGGCAGCGTTTTGGGACCAATCTTATTTATACTATATATTAATGATATAATTGAAGTGACTAATCATAAAAGTATTTTATTTGCTGACGATATATCTATTATCGTGACATCTGACAAAATTAAATATTCTATTAATGACCATGAAAATGAGATAAATATCACAATTGACAAAATTATTAAATGGCTAGAAAATAATAATTTGGAAATAAATTTAATGAAATCGAATTATATACAATTTAATAAATCTAAACACACTCAATACAATTTCAAGTTAAATATTTGTAAAGTAGATGAAGTATCAGAAACAAAATTTCTTGGAGTCCATATTGACCACAATTTGAGTTGGCAAACACATATAGAAGTTTTATCTAAAAAAATTAACCAGTTCGTTTATGCCCTGAATAAAATAGGCAAAGTAAGTAATAAGGATACTGCTGTCACTGCTTATCGTGCGTATGTGGAGTCAATTTTACGGTACGGATTGATACTTTGGGGAAATGGCACGGGCATCAATAGAGCGTTTATTGCACAAAAAAAATGTGTCAGAGCGATCTGTGGTATTCCACCACACGAGTCTTGTCAGTCTTATTTTAAAGGCCTTGATTTGCTGCCGCTACCATCCTTATATATATACGAAGTCAGTATTTTTGTGTACAAAAATATCGAATTGTTTAAGAAAGCTTGTGATATAAACTCGAGGCTAAAAAGAAATCCTAATAGATTAGTATTATCGGATATTCCCAGATCCGAAAAATACAACAAAAGTTGTCTTAATATGTGTGTACGAATCTATAATAAGATACCCAATGAAATTAAAAGTCTGAGCTTTAATCTTTTCAAAAATAAACTGTATAAGTGGCTTACCTTAAACAATTTTTATAGTGTAAAGCAATTAATAGATTTAAAATAATCAGACATTTATTTTAGAAATTTTATTAATATACATTATTTTATAAGTTCTTAGATATTAATTATAAATTTGCTTGCAACATTGATGTGCTAAACATGAGACCTACTATATTACTACTAACTACTTTGTATACCATGTTTAATGCAAATAAACGATGATTATTATGATTATTATTATGATTATTACCCTAGCTATCTCTTTCTAAAACGAAATTTTCTATGGCGAGAGTATGGCGCTATAGAAATGTGACGTCACGTTTCTATAGCGCTCTCCTTGTCTAATTAGAAAGTTTGCTCTATATCGCTGAAAATATGCAAGATATTTGAAAATAAATACCTATGTTTTGTTGCTACTAATTAAATGAACATTTTAAGTCAATAAAAAAAAATCTGTCAAATATCCAATTAATGTGACCCCAAACCTTATTTTGCTTAGATTATGGAGGAACTGTTAGACGCGTCGGACGACGACGGCGACGTGGACACGCCGCTCAACTCGGCGTCGTCGCCCGCGTCCGACCCGCCGCCCGCGCCGCCCCATCCCGTCGGGACCAACCCGAGGGATGCCAGCTACCCGTTATCCGTGAGTCAGCTGCTTAGAGCATTCAGAACGGGAATTGACAAACACACGCGCCCCCTTTCACCGAAGTACATGTCTAATTAGTTCGTGTCTCTTTATAAAAGTGAATTAATATTAGGGGTTAAAGTATCAAATTGCCGTTTTGTATGGAGATTTTTGTACATTATTTTTTTCCCATACTAACTTTTTTGTAATTTATTCAACGACTAATATTTTGTAACTTTACACAATTTTACACACGTATTTATGGACATTTTAATTACTAAATGACATATTCGTTAAGAGCAAAAAAAATATTTTCACTAAGTTGCAACTGATAAAGTACGAAATTCTGGAAACAAAAATAGTCGTAACTTTCGAGGAAAGTTTTTTCTATGTAAATAATCAAATATCGTGGTTATTAAATTATCAAAAGCTGCTCGATACGGTCTTAATGTAACGCAATATTAAAGAAATTATGTATTCCTAATATCATAAAAGTTGTTAAGTTATATGTACAAAAGAAAAAACGGCAATTTCATTCTTTAACCCCTATTACCAAGGTACGAATAATGTGGCCTAGTTTGTACCGGGCCACGGTGTGTAATTATAGCTTAGTTGCGGTCATGTGTAGTTTATGTGTTAACTTGATAGTTGTTACTATTTTAGAGGAATAACAAAGACACCGAAAATTAAAAAAAAATTTTTTGGGGTTATTTTGATTCTCGAGAAAAACCCATAAAAACCATAGAAATGCAATTTTGTTTTCAGATACATTATTTCCGAATAAAAAACATATGTTCTCATAAAAGAAGTTCATAGCTATAACTTTGCCAAAAACTGCATAAAAAAACACGGGTAATTATGATACAATTAATGTCTTTACCAAAAATTTAAACTATTTTTTTGTGGGACAGTTACTTAATTGTCGCATTTTTTTCTATGTGGATATAATCTACATTAAAATAACATATTTATGTATAAAATATCAACTAATAAAAATGAAGGGGTATGAATGAATGGGGGAGTTATGAATTTTAAAATTTTGGTTAAGGGTTGTCACAAACGTAAATGATTTATGATTATGATTATGATTATGAAACATTTCTATGAAAATTATATTGTCATATTATTTAATTCTACCTATCAATAATATCGTCAATTTTGAGACGTTAATTTACTTACATCTTTATATATCACTCATAACTTTATAAAAAAATAAAGGTACATTTCATGACGACGACGCGGTTTGCGCGGTTTGTAGTACACCTGCCTACTGAGCCAGCGGTCCCGGGTTCAAATCCCGGCAAGGCCAATATTTGTGTGATGAACTCGAATATTTGTTCCTGGGTTATGGACGTTATCTAAATATGTATTTGTATTTATTATATATATCGTCGTCAAGTACCCATAACACAAGCCTTCTTGAGCTTAATTTGGGACTATATCGATTTGTGTGAGGCTGTGCTATATAGGTATTTATTAAACAGGCGATGAATAATAAAAAAAACTCCGTATTTTTGTTTTGTATTAGTTATTATGTTCGACCTTTACGGCAAGTCTTTTCATATGAAAAGATCTTCGATGAAGGATATTGTGTGGTATTGGGAAGGGGTCCGCCCTCGTCAAGCTTAAGCTAAAACCCAATATCAATACTCAATGTCCGGAGAAGCGGGGGTGAGGCGTCATGGAGCCGGCAAAGACCCATGACGCTGCTTTGCCTCAGGAGAAATTGACCCATCCTTCTGGGGGATGTCATTTCGGGCCTCGACCGAATGACTTATTGCAAGAGGGGCATGAGGGCGCCAACCCTCATGTTGGTCAACGAGTGGCTGAAATATTTAAACTGACTAATCTTGACTTCTTCAAGTTATTGGAAGACAGTACTCGTTTACGAGGACCAAAATCACGACCTCTGGACATTCCAGAAAACGAGAGAACGACAATAGTCTTGAATGCAATTTACCCTAAAGGTATTCCTGACTACATACACAGAGACTTTAATACATTTAAAAAGTATACAACAAGGTTTATCTGTAAATGTGAACAACTTTACAAAGCCAGTGCTCGAAATCGCAAAAGTTTTATAACAAAAAATAAAAAATGGCTTTCTTCAAAATTTTATCTTAACATTTGTTCCAAAGAATTAGAACACCAAATAAACCCAACACAAGAAAACCCAAACGTTGAGGAGGAACCTACAACCAGTATGGAACAAATAATCCCGGAACCTACAACAAGTTTTGAACAAATAAACTCGGATCCTAAAACAAGTTTTGAACAAATAATTCCGGAACCTACAACAAGTTTTAAACAAATAATCCCTGTAACCTCAGAAGAAATCATCAGTTCCATAGAGGCTCTTTCTACTTCTAGTTCTAACCAGTATGTTAATCTTAGCAATCGTAGTCACCGACGCATAAGAAAATCACTGGAACAAGAACTGGAAAAATACCCTACAGACTCACTGATCAAAGTTATGTTGAAAATTGTAATAGATGAAACAGGTAATAAATTAAGTAAATCATCTGCTAGTGACTTTGAATTTGTCGTCAAAGAATGCCTTAAAACTTCAACCCGGTCAACGGAAATAGCCAAACTAATAAGATCCAATCAAGTAACTCCTTAATGAAGCTCTTTGCTTAATTATAGATAGAAAATTGTCAGTTGAAGACTACACTAGTATACGAGAAGTAGCCAAATATCGGGGATTTAATATTTACCCTCCCTATTATAAAATTCAAATGGTAAACATATTATGTTATCCCGATGTAGAAATACAAGTATCAGAACAAGAAGCAAAAGTACCACTGCGAGATTTACTTATGCACACATTTCGCCGAATTATTGATGCTTGCGATCAAACAGTTTCGGAGTACTGGCAACAGAAGAGTTTGGATACATTGCATTGTATTTTCGAGGGTTCATGGGGATTTGACGGAACTACCGGACAATCTACTTAAAGCAAAAATTTTCTGATGGAGACGATGATGAACATTGCCTCTTTGCAACCACTTTTATACCGTTACGGATAAAAACTGATGACGGGTTTGTTTTATGGATAAACCCAATTCCTCAATCTTTTAGATTTTGTCGCCCAAGACGGATTCAATATAGATCAGAATCAACACAACTGATTATTGAGAAAAACCGAGTTGAAGATTAAATAAAAGACATGTCACCAATTTTTTATGAAAAGTCTTTAGGATATACAGTAATTGCAGATCCAAAATTATATTTAACCATAATAGACGGCAAAGTTTTTAATGCTATTACGAATACCACTTTCCAATTAAGGTGTGCATGTTGTGGAGCTACCTGAAGCGAATTTAATAATATAGATCTAGTAACTAACAAAGCATTAAATCAGGAAGCTCTACTCCACGGACTTAGTCCATTGCACGCCTGGATAAGAATTTTAGAATTTTTATTACATTTAGGCTATAAAAATGACCCAGCTGTATAAAAGTGGAGAGTAGCAAAAATTCACCAGAAGCTCGTATTGTTGAAGAAAGAAAAAAACTAATCCAAAACGATATCAGACACAAAATGGGTTTGTTGGTTGACGTAGTTCGCCCCAACTCGGGAACAACACATGACGGGAACACTGCCCGTACTGCTTTATCAGAATCAAATCGAAATACCTTTGCCAATATTTTAGGACTCAAGGAATGGCTTCTTGATGACCTACACACCATTCTAGTGGCATTGTCATGCGGTTTGGAAATCGATTCTATGAAATTTCAGGTCTTTTGCAACAGTCTAGCTGCTAAATACGTACAAAAATACAGCTGGTACTAAATGTCTGTGTCACCATTCACAAAATATTAATACATGGTGCGAAAATCATAGATTCTACTTCCTTACCCATTGGCATGCTCTCAGAACATGCCGGAGAATCGAGGAACAAATTTTGGCGTTACGATCGCGAACATCACACTCGCAAATTAGACCGTAAAACCACTGTCCTTGACTTATTTCACCGAGCCTTAGAGTCTTCTGACCCACTTTTGTCGACTATGTCAGTTGGTGATAGACAAAAAAAAAGGAAACTTTTTGTCATTTCAGAAAAAGTTCTGAATCTTTTAAAACCAACAATGGATAACGTACTTATCCATGACGACACGGCACCAGTGCACCACATTCGAATGATGATACTACCAGTGAATTTGATCGGAACACTGAAGGTAACGACGATATCAGCATCGTATTATCATCAGAAGATGATGTTGATACATTGTGATGATAACGTTTAGTTTAGTATTTCACATAGTTTGTAATTTATTTTTAGTTTCGGACAACCCTATTTCCATAGAAATTTCTAAAATACTTAGAAACGTTTTATCCCTCTACCTCTTTTATTGTCGCGTGTAATTTTTTGGGAAATCATAAACAACATTATTGTACACAAGGAAGAATAAAATGCGACAACAACAAGATTTAATAAAAAATAAATAAAAAGTTAAAATCAAAAAATCTCAAATATTTCTTTTAATATTATAGTTTCAGTTCCAATTTTTTTATATGAATAGGTAATGCAATGATACGTTATTTAAAGCACTAATAAAAACAAAAACAATTATATTATTTAAGAAATTAATCGTTTAATAAAACCTTTGACAAAAAGAAAAAATCTCTAAAAGTATTCAGAAATTTACTGTCGGGATTTTTACCAATTGTTCGACATAATATGTTATTGATTATATTATCAAGCTCTTTCGAAGAAACACATAAACTATACGTGACCGCAACTAAGCTATAATTACACACCGTGCGGGCGTTACTTTGCATATTTTAACATGAAAGTTATTATTTTAAATTTTAGTTTTTTGCATTCACAATGCAATTTTTATTACAGAAAAATGGAAAATGAAGTATTTAGAAAAAATCGACCCGTCTCACAACTAGTCTAGTCCCATCGGAGCTAGTTGTGAGATGGGTCGATTTTTTCTAAATACTTCATTTTCCATTTTTCTGTAATAAAAAGCAGTTATTGTAACGTAACTTTAATAGTTAGACATAATAATTTGGTATCGCGGACTTTTTTGTAGATATTGATGTCTTCTATAAAACTGTAGTACATTACTTTGCTCTATTGCCAATAGTTCCAGCACGTACGCGGTATAAAAAAAATTTTTGGTTTCTGTTTTCACATCATGAGATACATTGTCGAAGTTTTCATACGGATCCCTATTTTCAAAATTATATATGTTAATCAGGTATAATGTAGCATTCTAAAAGTGAAAGAATTTTTGAAATCGGTCTAGTAATTTTTGAGTTTATTCGTTATATACCTGAATACCTACATACAAATCTTTCCTCTTTATAATATTAGTATAGATAGACTATTTATACTACAACAAACATTGCGATAGCAAAATGATACCAAACGCCATGGTCCAAAGAATTTTTTAAATTAAATTTTAGTTTATCTTTTCCCTTAACAAACGGCTCTGTATAAAGTTAATGTTAGGACGGCCGAAGGGAAAATTGTTTTTCCGTTGTACGGAACTTGTTAGACTGTCGTAGGTTAGTTTAGAAGCGACGTGCGAGTGACATTATTATAAGATGCTGCACCCAACTGCCCTTTACTATGTCGAATGCATTTTAAAAATAAAAAAGACGAAAAATATATTTTTCGCAGTTACTACGTTTCTTGTTCAAAGTCCTGTAAGTAAATAGCGCCATCTATTAGAGTGACATGAAATTATAACGCATGTTGCAATGAAATCGGTTGTATTTCGTTTCGTGTTTTGTTGATTTGGAGTAATTTTGTTGTATTGAATGTTGAGTTATAATATTTACTTGAAAGATATTATTATTTGCATGCACTGGTTTCATGGTTTTAAAGTCGTTTATTGGAGGGCATTTAGGCGCAACATCAAACTTTTGTATATACAGGGTGACAGTGAAGCTCGACCTATTCCTTGAAGGGGGTTATACCAGAGGTCATTAGCAACAAATTAAGTCCAGTGAACCAGTAGGTCTAGCAAAACTTAGCGCGACTCTTTGTCGCGCTCCTTTCAACCAATCAGCACGCCGCCTTAAGTCACGCCCGCTATCTACGAGCGATCTGATTGGTTGAATGTGCCCGCGACTCTTTCTCACTCGAGTCGCGCTCAAGTTGTGCTAGCCCTACTGGGGTCAAAACTGGATGTTTACCGAGTTGTGAGTTGTGACGGTTCTTTGAGTTTTTAGAAATTTTCTGAATTATTACCAAGAACATAAATTGTGATAAAACTACTCCACTTTAAACATTAAATTGGTACTTTTCTGAAAGCTGAATAATTCGGGATTATTCTAAAAAATACCGCATGCGCATAACTTACATAATCTCAGAAATAAAAGGTCTTTAGTAACAATAATTTTTATTTTGTGTATTTTTCTCCAACTTAGCTGTAAATTATTTTACAAAAGCTGTATGAAAGTTAGAGTACAAATTAGTAAAATAACATACTAGTTTCATAAGCTTTACAAAAAGGTACAAAAGTCATTAACTTTCCTAGCTGTCTTTAAAAAATCAAGCAAAAGAGCGCTGTAGGTCAGACATTTCATTACGATTTGTAAATTGAATTGAATTGAATTGAATTTTTACAAATAAAAAAGGTAACTGAGTGTCTTTATTAAGTAGTGGGACAGTCAATATGACAGTGTTTCAAATGTACTGAAAACAGATGTGATTTTACTAAGTTACTGTTGTCTTTTCGAGCCAAATTCAATTTACAAATCGTAATGAAATTTCTGACCTACAGCTCTCTTTTGCTGATTTTTTAAAGACAGTTGGAAAAGTTAATGACTTTTGTACCTTTTTGTAAAGCTTATGAAACTAGTATGTTATTTTACTAATTTGTACGCTGACTTCCATACAGTTCTTTTGCAATAATTTACGGCAAAGTTGGAGAAAAATATATAAAACAAAAATTATTTTTAGTAAAGACCTTTTATTTCTGAGATTATGTAATATTTGGCCAAGCGCTATTTTTTAAAATGATCCCGAATTATTCAGCTTTCAGAAAAGTACCAATTTAATATTTAAAGTGGAGTAGTTTAATCACAATTTATGTTTTTAGGTAACAATCCAGAAAATTTCTAAAATGTCAAAGAACCGTTACAACTCGGTAGCCATCCAGTTTTGACCCCTGGTTCACTGGACTTAATTTGTTGCTAATGACCTCTAGTATAACTCACTAAGTGACAGTGAAACTCGACCTATTTCTTGAAATAGGTCGAGTTTCACTGTATCCCTGTATATGATGTAAAATGTATAAAATATAGGATAAATCTAACTGTGTCTTATTAGGTTGTAAGTGTACTATGCTACTTACCTGTACAATATTATTCTATAAAAGAAATTTAAATAAAATATTAGTTGAATACTTGACTTTGAACGAAATTAACTATCAAACAAGATCAAACATCGATGAACCCCCAGAGTACCTATACCTATATAACTGGAGTTTGTAAATAAATTTGTTATTCGCGAATGAATATGTAGAAGTTTTGGTATAAAAAATTGCATTTATATTATTATTGAAATTGAATAAAAAAATTGAATAAAAAAGTGATTAAGCCATTGGAATGTTCCCGGATGGTTTGTTTTATTCAAGGCAACTTTTGTTAGTTACTTTTTTATTGTTATTATTAAGAATTTTAACGTTGTTAACTGCAATATCGATGAACTTGACTTAAAAACAATTGTGTATGTTTTGATTAAATTATTGTTGGCTTAAAAAGCATGTAAGTATTTCAATGTATGTATAAAGAAAAGATACGAATTATCAGTATTGTCATTGATATAAGTAGTTATTTACAAACTGACCAATATTCCTGAATAAGACGATTCAGTCATATGATTTTGCATGAAAACAAATTTGTGCAATAATGAATGTAATGAATAATGTATAGGTAGTTTTCTAAATAAATATAAATTAGAAAGGACGATGGGACAAAACGTCCCCACAAACCAACAGATTTGAAATGTATCTCAGGTGAAAGATATTAATATAGTGACAACTTTTTACTATGGCGACATCCCTCAAATGTGTGGCGATTCTGGGGAAATATTATTTTAATATTGTTATTTACTACAAAAGTAACACCTACGTTAATAAAAAAATCTTTGATTTTTGACCATTTCTAAGCGACTTAAAAAAAAGAAGCTTCTCAGTTTGATCTGTACGTATGTATGTTTGTCCGCGATTATCTTGCATTTGGCTGAACCGATTTTGATGCAGTTTTCAGGAAAGTATTTTGTTACATTTAGAAGGTTTTGTTATTTTAACCGACTTCAAAAAAGGAGGTTCTCGGTTTGACTAAACCCCATTAATTTTGACATTGAATATGGCTATTAATCTCTTTATAGATACGTATGAAATTGTCGACACACATAAAAGGTATGTTGGAAGGGGGAAAGGGTCCCATACAAATTTGCCCATCATCCTTTCTTAAAATTAATTGTTAGGATCTATTTTCGAGGTGAAAATATTGATTTTAGATTTGTTTGAGTAGTACACTATAATTTTAATTTTTTTCCTACATTTTATTTTATTATGTATTGACTGAGAGTAACGTAAGTAATCTGTGTCAAAACCATCTAGAACTGTAAATGGAAATGAAATGAAATATGAAAAGAAATATTTTATAATACTTTCACCTCTAAATTTGAAATAGTACAAAGATTTTAGGGGATGATGGGTGTCCTGTCCATCAATACATGATCAATACGAATCATTTTTACTATGAGGCTAACCACGGAATCGCGAAGAAAAAATCAGCTGTTTCATACAAAAATCAGCTGTTTCATACAAAAATCAGCTGTTTCATACAAAAATCAGCTGTTTCATACAAAAATCAGCTGTTTCATACAAAAAAGCCGTTCCAAGATTTAGACTTGAAAAAAGTAGAGGCTCTTTTTTGGGAAAAGGCATAGCATTCTTTAATAAAGTTCCACAAGAAGTAATCGAGCTGCCTTTGAATAAATTTAAAAAACATGTTAAAAAGACGCTCTTAAGCAAAGGCTATTACAAAGTAGAAGATTATTTAAATGATCATAACGCATGGTTGTAATAATTATAGTAAGTAACACTAACAATGTATAAAAGGAAAATATTCCTATACTTAAGTATGTGAAAACTTTCCTTCAGCATTAGCTTTTTGTATAAATTTTATTATTGTACCATTTTGTCTAGCAACGACATAATTATTTTGTAAATGCGTTGCTTCTGTTAAAGCTGATGAGTTTTTTTCGCCTGTTTTTCTTGTCAGTTAAAAGATGTCCATAACAGGTGGTAGGTAAAAAAATGTTGGACGATTCATAAGCATTAATTTTATTTAATCTATATGAATAAAAATTTATTGACTTTGACTTTGACTTTGAAAAAGTACAACATCGACTCAACTGAAATGTATGGAACAGCTGGTTTTTTTTCGCGAAACCGTGGATGGCCCCTTAGTAAAAATTGTTCTAATTAAAATGTTTCTAAGTAAGTACTAGTTAAAATTTAGCGGTGAATAAGATGCTAAGTTTACAATGTGCGTCTATTTTGCCAACTATGGGCGTGTGATATGACATAATTAAATGAATATTAAATCAATTTTAACTTGACAGTTATAAATTATCAAAATACAAATCAATTTCACATTTGTCATTAGGAAATGGTCATTATCATGTTATGTAGGTACCTATACTATAGTTTATGAATATTAAATGTCAATGGAAAACGAGAGATTTAGGTAAAATCGCGCAGTTTGGAAACACGGAAAATTATATATATGCTATTTAATTTCAACTTGAAAAGAAATCTCAAATAAATTGGTATCGTTGCCTATAATATGTACTTACCTTGTTATATATTTTTCCCTGTTAACAAATTTCTGTTTAATATTATATTATCTGTGCCAAATTTCACTGTGTGGTCACCGTTGCGTTGGTTTATGCCCTTACCTCTGAAGGTCTTATGTTGATAGATTTTATAGGTTGTTTTTATAAATTAAGGTCAAGTTTTATTAATTACACACGGGCCGTTTTGTTTTATTTTTATGTAGAAAGAAATTGTCAAGTTAGTACACTCAATTATTAGGTCTGGTCCCGTCGTGTCTTGTGTTCAGTTGAACAAATATTATTTTAATAAACAACTTGAAAATTGTTTGTATGTGTTCGTTTTATTTCTATCGTTTATAGTGCGACAGCGTTTTCTGTTCCGGTGCCCAAAACTGGAACTAACGTGTTTTCTTTTTAAATGTCATTTTGCTCTCAAGTTGCTGTCCAACCATAGCGCCGCTGTCACCGAAACAGAAAAGATTGTCGATCATCCACCATCATCCAACGTTTGAATGGCATTTTGCATGACACATTGCACACTAACCAAAATACTTGATATAGCTTTTATGAAGCAGATTATTGCAAATTATTACTGAGCTAAAATCTGTATCGTGGGATAATGAAGTGACAAGTATTCGAATCGAATGTTGATTCCATAGTGGAAGCTTTATAAAAAAATGTAAATGCTGAGTATCAAAGCTTTCTAATCTTAAATACCTAACATGGTATACTTAGTAAAAATCTAATACGCTTACTGAATGAAAAAAATAAATATCGCATTCTTTTTTTAAAGTACAAAAACCCATTGGATAATATCTAGGATTACAAATATAAACTACTAGCCTTCCGCCCGCGGCTTCGCCCGCGTGTACTACACGACGTTATCCCGCGGGAAGGTGATATTTTTCAGGAATAAAAAGTAGCCTATGTCCTTGCTTAGGCTCTAGACTATCTCTGTACCAAAATTCATTCAAATCGGTTCAGTAGTTTAGGTGTGATTGTGTAACACACAGACAGACAGAGACGCATCTATACATATAATAAAACAAAAACGGAAAAAAAGTCTGTACTTGAAATATTTTTTTAAAATAATTACTGTTATGTGATGTGTACAGGATATAGACCCCAAAACGATAGATAATAAAATTTTTGTCGGTTTGTCTGTTTGTCTGTGTGTCTGTCTGTTTGTATGTTCGCTTTTCACGCAAAAACTACTGGACAGATTTTTACCAAATTTTGTGTAGTAATAACTTATAACCCGGGTCAACATATAGGGTACTTTTTATTGCGGGAAAATTTCTTTATATTTAAAAAAACGTTGAAAACGTCTGTTTGTATGTTTGCTTTTCACGCAAAAACTACTGGCCGGATTTTTACCAAATTTTGTGTAGTAATAACTTATAACCTGGGTCACCATAATATAGGGAACCTTTTATTGCGCGAAAATTTCTTGATATTAAAAAAAAGTTGACAAACTTAAATTTGCGGGCGCCTGTTTATATGTTTGCTTTTCACGGAAAAACTACTGGACGGATTTTTAAAAAATTTTGTGTAGTAATAACTTATAACTTGGTTCAACATATAGGGTACCTTTTATTGCGGGAAAATTTCTTTATATTAAAAAAAAACGTTGACAAACTTATATTTGCGGGCGTCTGTTTGTATGTTTGCATTTCATGCAAAAACTACTGGACGGATGTTTTCCAAATTTTGTGTAGTAATAACTTATAACCTGGTTCAACATATAGGGTACCTTACATTGTGAGCAAAATTTCTTGACATCTTATAAAACGTAGACAAACTTACTCACATTTTGTATGAAATTAACTACAAATTTAATGTAAGTTTATATTAGTTTTTTTTAGTGATTAAACTATAAATTACCATTATTTTTTACCTTTATTTGTACTGTAAGATCTGAAGTTAGCCAAATTTTATGATTCTAGGTCAAAAGTTTGTAAAAGTTTTTTTCTGTGATATTACTTAGACATATAAGCAATTTTAGGATATTTTCCATTATTTGTATAATTCAATAATGTACCTAATACCATGCTTAAGACAAATAATGAATTATTGATAATGATGATTTTTAGGGTTCCGAACCAAACTGGTAAAAACCCCTGGAACCCTTATGGTGCGACTAAGTCTGTCTGTCTGTCACAGCTGGATATCTCGAGAACTACTAATGATATCAATTTGAAATTTGGAATAGTTTTCAACGACGTTTGCCCAACTATTTTGCAAAATAAGAGACAAATAAAAATATTTATATTTTTTCTTCAATAGGGGCTGAAAGGTGGTCTTAAAGATTTGAAGTGCGGCTACTAGGGCATATATAGGGTATCATATAATAGAGCGCTGCTTGCACACTCTCAATATTTTTTCTTTTTGTATTAAGCCGCATAGTTTTTGAATTATGATGAAAAATGTAAAAAAAATACCATCTCCGAAGTCTTCTTATCTTCGAAGTTTGCAAATAGAAAAATCTGAATTATTTTAGGTGATAGAAGTTTATTGTAAAGATTACAGGAAAAATAAAACAATGTCTCTAAATACTAAACTTTTTCAAAAATCATCAACAAAAATTATATTAGTTCCACTATCGGTCAAAAAATGTAGCTGATCAAAAACTGCAATATTCTACATCGCGAATTCTCGGACGAATATGCCACGCCGATGAAAACATTTTTACGTTTAAAATGTCCTCCTTCCTACCTACTCGCAGTCGCTTTGGGTGAAGCACAGTTGTAGTTTTTTCTATATTATAAAAGATGGTACGGAACCCTCGGGGCGCGAGTCCGGCTGGCTCTTGACCGGTTTTTTCTTAGTATATTTTATACCGGTACCTTTTAGACTGTGTACGGACCGGCGGCGGCCCCACGAATGCCAACGAACGACATCGCATTGCTCGCTTCACGGTTCTGGCCTTCGAAGATCAATCTAATGCTAGGTAAATGATTACTGGGAGGGATTCCAGCTCACATTCGGAGTTTCTGATCATCTGGTTGAGACAGAGGGGAAAACAGAACCTCTTTGATGGCGTTCGTTGGCCTTGGTCCGGTGTGTACGCAGCATTAGCACAGAATATGGCATTAGGCAAACGCGATTCATCGTAGATGGCATCAACGAACGCTTAGGGGCGTGATAGCGGACAAGCGCTTGCCTATCAATCAATAAAAAAAAATAAAAAAATACTTTACAGTTTGTTATCACTACAAAGCTACTAACATGATGACTTCTTACGTGCTTTTCTGTTGCAATGATAATCTTTGGAACTAAAACAGTTTTCATACGACAGGACCATGGAGCTCGACTTAATTCTGAGGTAACTGGAGAGTGCAGTACTAAGACTTTTTTGTGACCACAAATTACACGGTGGCTGTCTTCCGTCTCACCTACACTTTGAAAAAATACGTATGGTCATATGAGACAACTGACAGCCACTCCATATAAATGTCAAATTTGCTGGGTACATCTGAATTAAGTCGAGCTCCATGGACAGGGCAGTCCATTTTGACTGCTAATTTCGTATTGCAAGTGGCTCCTCTGCCACGGCTGTCACCGGAACAGACAGAAGAGTGGGACTATATTAAATTGCTTACTCTTGACGGCTGACACCCTGAGAAAACTCAGTTATTGTGATTTTAATGAATTAAAAATACGTAAACTATACTTGAATTAGATTTCGATTTATTGATTTGTAGATCAATTTGAATTGTTGGAAAACGGACATTAATTATTGTGATTTGATTACGATTATTGTTATTTGAAATACCTAGAAAAAAAATAGTAATTTATCGCAAGGCTCTAGGTCAGCTAAGAGGATGAGTTACTTCGTGCTTTTGAAACTGATGAGGACCGTGAAGCTCGGTTAACAAGCAATCGCAAGCGCAACACTGAATCCCACGCTACCGAGACCTACACCCATATACACACACATAATACCTTGCGGTCACTGGAAGGAAGTGACATTTTACATTACACATAAAATAAACAAACACAAAAGTCACTTTACCGTGCGTACGAAGTCACGGGCAACAGCTAGTTAGGTAATAATAATGTTATTATTGCTTACCTCACTTAAAATGCGAAAATCACTTTTTTAAGTAAACGCGACTAAGAAATTGCCTTAAATTTTAAATTCTTTGTATGCTGTAAGTTGATAAGGGTCTGATTTCCGTTGAAAGTTCAAAGTGACACTTTCTATTGATTTCTTTGTCACTGCATTACCTTCTTGATATGTCATTCAGATCTGAGCTTTGGCGAAATTTAAATGAATGGGAATTGTCTACGAAGCTGATAAAGCACTTTCCTGGTCGACTTTACATGACAAAGCACCGATTTTGCAGATTAGGCAAAAAAAACACGAAATCACTTCGTAGTAAAAAACTATACTTAGCGATAAAAAAATATGTAGGTATACGATCCTACCTAAATATTATTGGTGTCCCCTAATTAAACCAATTTCCAATAGTATTATGACACCCCATTTAAGAATAATCTTAAATTTTCGTATTTGTATATACTTACGTATATATCTTACTAGGTCCGCGAGTACTACATCGCAAAATTTTGTGTCAAAAAGTAAGTAGATAGGCATTCTCTAAGGTCTCATCAGTACCATCAATCTATTTTAATGTCCTCGCTGCTGGGGCATAGGCCTTCATATAGATGCAATGGATAAGGAGAATGGGCCATGACCTTCCACACGGGCCCATTGAAGTTATGGTGTACTAACCAATCCAAATGCAGCCAGAAACATCGGCTTATCGTGTCTTCCGAAGCACGATATATTTTTTAACAGCAATCCCATGATAGACCATTGCAAAAGTAACATAACCTCATCGATCGCAGGCCGAGCACGCTACCCGTGGTTTAGGCATAAGAAGGTAACGAACGATACCTAGACAAACAGGAGCTACTATCGTATGAATAATATTCGGACATTCTCCTACTCTTGAACTACCAAAATGCAAAAAATCAAGTCAATACTTTTTAAAAAGTGTGTAAAACTGAGTTTTATTCCAATGCATAAAGAATTGTTTGCTTTGCACGAAAATGAGCTGTCATGGGACCCATGCATCATTGAATAAAGTGAACAAAAAAAACTTTACTTTTTCCCGAGTTAAAAAAACCGTATGAAATTTTCCCGGCCAGAGTTCATTTATCCCGATCGATTTAGCCGTTTAAGTAGTTGTAATTGAGCCATAAACATCCAAACTCCGTATCTTTAATACCCCCCACCCCCCTATATAAACATTACCCCCCCCCCCCCCCCTTTCTACCTTATTAGGTGTTTTTTTATTTTGCCTACGCAGATAATTTTTAATGATGACCTAGTATCCTTCATACCAATTTCCATACTCCTAAGTCCAGAAATGAGGAAGTTTTCATATAAGCCTTAATTCCCCCTTTCTACCCTATTAAGGGTTTTTTATAACTTCGCATACGCAGATCATTTTCAATCGTGACCAGTATCCAACATACGAATTTTCATACTTCTAAGTTTAGAAATGAGGAAGTTCCATATAAGCTTAATCCGCCCGTTTTACCCCATTATCGGGGAGTTTTTTATCTTCGCTTACGCAAAAAATTTTCAATCGTGATCAGTATTCAACATACCAGTTTTCATACTTCTAAGTTCAGAAATGAAGAAGTTCCATATAATAAATAATAAATAAATATTTTCAATCACACCAACTATCTAAGCCCGTAGTTAATTTCTTAAGAAACTGTGTCTACGTGAACTTGATCAACTATCTAAGCCCGTAGTTAATTTCTTAAGAAACTGTGTCTACGTGAACTTGATAACGGATAAATATATACTTAAATACTTTTTGTTTGTAAATACATACTTAATATACATAGAAAACACCCAGACCAAGACAAACCTATCATTAGGTTTTGCGAAGAAATGTAATTAAAATTGTAAATTGTTTTTGTGTAATAAAGTTTTTAATAAATAATAAATAAATAAATAGACATGTTCATGCACACAAATATTTGTCTTGTTCGGGAATCGAACCCGAGACCTCTGGCGCAGAAGGCAGGTAGATTACCCCTGTGCCAAATCGGTCGTCTAAACTTTATCTCCCCATTTTACCCTATTAAAGGGGAGTTTTTTTTACTTTACTTACTCAGATCATTTTCAGTTGTAACCAGTATCCAACGTACCAATTTTCATGCTTCTAAATCCATAAATGAGGAAGATTCATATAACCATAACCCCCCATTTTACCCCTTTAGGGGGGGAGTTTCCTAAAATCCGTTCTTAGCGGACGTCTCCTAGGCATAATCTACCTTCCTGCCAAATTACATCTTTGTTGGTCCAGTAGTTTTCGAGATTTCGTGATGAGTGAGTTATGTCCCCTCGATTTTATATATATAGATAAAGATTATTTATACAGGCTTAATTTTTAAACACCATCCAAATTATTAAGCTCTTAGAATCGGTAAGTGAACAAATTTCTTCTAGAAACATGGGTCAAAATATGACAAAAAATTTTGGACTTTCCATACCTAGTAAATCGATCATGTGATCATTCTGATTTGTATGAAGAGTCAAAAAATTTGTCATATTTCTATCCATGTTTCTAGAGAAAGTTGTTCACTTACAGATTCTGAGACTAGCTTAAAACTTTGGATGGTGTTCAAAAATTAACTCTGTATATTAGTCTAGAAGAATAATCTGAAAAGCCTTCTCCTTTTTATGTTGAACGGCATGGAATGTAACAGTTTGACACCGGGTTTTTTTAGACTAATTTGACCCTGCTGAACTCGATTTTGCCCGGTGACATTCCAATTTCTCCCCCCTTCCCCCCTTTTTCATTGGAAATATGTCCCTCGCCACGGTTTTTTCCGTTTTGTACAAAAACTATTAAATCTATATGAAAACTGTCAATGACAAAATTAATCTACATTAAATTACCTACCAAACGGTGTTTATTTTATTTTTATAGCACTTATAGTTTTCGAGTAATACTGTCCCAAACTTTGTAATTTTTCCAAATTTTGAATATTATTTTTATTTATGCTATATTTATAGGGAAATGGCTAAATTTGGATGAAAATAATGTATTGACTTATTAATCCCGATAGATTTACGTACAAAACAAGACGTCATGGACGTCATTACGAATTTTTATTTACATTCTACAGTTCGTAACGGCAAATCTATAATTACGTATGTTTGAGAACACACTAAACTTTTAAAGTTATGTAGGTACTTAAATTTAGTCTTAATAATATTTAACTATTTATAATCCAATAAAACATGTTATGAAAAATCACCACCAATAGAAATAAATCATTTACGATTTATCAAGGGTTTAGAATAAAAGTTTCGGTTATTTTGCGCAAATAGAAGAGTAAAGTGCAATTTTTAAGTATTTTTTCATGGCCTCAAATATGAGTATGAAGTTATGGATCTCGATATTGCTAAATGTGGCCACTTTTGGCACTATTGATATTCACGACTTATTGCTTAAGTTTGAGTTCTTAAAAGTATATATATAAAATGCATTTTACTCTTTTATTTGCGCAAAATAACCGAAACTTTTAATTTAAGCCTTTAATAAAACGTAATTGATTAATTTCCATTGGCGGCGCTACTGAGTTTGAGAAAGAAGTTTTGGTGCAGGTATAGGGATCTGTAAAGAAAAGAGGCCTCAATTTAGACAAAAGTATATTTTAATCGTCATAATAGGTCTTTACATATGAAATTGCCGTCTTTTTCTCACATGTTTATTGGTCTCTAATTTTTTAATTAATATCAATATATCAAAATTAATAGTCAGTTTCGAAAATAGAGTATGTCGTCATGTTAAACATCTAAGAAAAGAATAATTAAACACGCGTCCAAATTTTTTATAACTGCTTCAAAGTACCGCTCTTTGGTTGTCGTCAATTTGACAGCTTTGAACAGTTTTTTTTAATTCTAAGACAGTCCAAAGTGATTATAGGCAATAACTAGTTAGAATAATTTTGTCTGATCATATCTCGATAGTTTCGTTGAATTCGGAGTTCACATGTCCAAGAAACCCCCAAATATCTTTGTATGCCGATTCCAACTTCCTACAATTTCCCCATAGAAAACGGCAATTTCATAGGTAAAGACCTATTAGATTGTGTTTATTGTTTGATGATAATAAAAAAATTATAAAATTTCCGACTTAAAATAATTATTACATTTATTGCACATTTGCAGTAACATTCTTATGGCATACTCCCCGACAGAAACAGCCAGATGTGCAAGGTTGCTTCACGTCTCTGCGGCAAATGCAAGCTGCCGTTTTACACCCTGCCTTACAGCCGCATGTATGGAGGTCTTTGCAGGCCTTGGGAACAGCCTCTAAGGTTATAAAAATGGGCGTGAGCTTATCCCATTCTTGCTGCCAGCCGTAATCCGTTGGAGAAAGCAGTTCTAATTCTCCAACATGTGCATTTCTCCAAATAAAAGTTTGGTAATGCGCTCGACGGATAGTGGCAGTGCTTCAGGAGATGTGGCTTTAGAAAATAGAAATACATACCTTTAAAAGTTTACATACCTACATAACTTTAAAAGTTTAGTGTGTTCTCAAATACGTAATTATAGATTTGCCGTTCAAACTGTAGAATGTAAATAAAAACTCGTAATGACGTCCATGACGTCTTGTTTTGTACGTAAATCTATCAGGTCAGGATTAATAAGTCAATACATTATTTTCATCCAAATTTAGCCATTTCCCTATAAATATAGCATAAATAAAAATAATATTCAAAATTTGGAAAAACTACAAAGTTTGGGACAGTATTACTCAAAAACTATAAGTGCTATAAAAATAAAATAAACACCGTTTGGTAGGTACTTTAATGTAGATTAATTTTGTCATTGACAGTTTTCTTCTAACTCTAACAGTTTTTGTACAAAACGGAGAAAACCGTGGCGAGGGACATATTTCCAATGAAAAAGGGGGGAAGGGGGGGGAAATTGGAATGTCACCGGGCAAAATCAAGTTCAGCGGGGTCGAATTAGTCTAAAAAAACCCGGTGTCAAACTGTTACATTCCATGCCGTTCAAAGTCGTAAATTTCAAAAATTCTTCTAGACTATATCCTCCATTGAAGCTGCTGCCACTTCAAATCCTTAACTGTTTTGGTCCTACCTACAGTAAGAACAAACGCAAGAACAGCAGTGCTTATCCACCTAATGGCATCATTATTGCAAACTTCAACTGACACGAGAGGGGAGGTTTGTAATCTCTTTGCGTCGTATGTCTCAACTGCATATCGCACCTTTGGGATCAGAGGGTCACTTCTGCATGTTTTCGAACTTTACAGGAGGAGCAAAATTGTTTTATTTGGCGTATTTCATAAATCGTTGCTGTTTTTAGACTAACGCGATTCTTTTAGTTTCACATTGATAAATTCTTTTTAGATAATCGTCACTATTTAAAAGAAACATTGAAGAAGACGATTTTAAGCAACAAGGCATAAACTGAGGGGCACCTTTATTACAAATCTCTAAATTGTTGTATTGCAGAAATGACCTTTTTAAAAAATAATAAAGCCTAATAAATACAACCGGATGCAACTCCTAATAAATACCGGACTTACCCATCTCTACATCGTGGATCCTGGCTTAGCCCATGGCTTAATTAGGATCAAGAGGAACCCATTAAAAGTTACTTAAGCGTATATTTTCTCAATTGAGTGGGCCGATCCCGGCGGCACTGCAATGCCGGGCCGACCCGTGACGGGAGTGGAGCGAGCCCCGAACATCCCGTCGAGTTACAAAAATCAGTTTAATATACTGGTCCCTCAGTGAGGGAACTTTCAGATATTAAGCTGAAAAGAACAGATACTACACTTTGATCTTAGCCAAAAGGCCGAGAAGCGATGTCGATAAAAGTTGTCTGGATGGGGTCATGTATTCGGTAAAAATCTTAACACCGCCGTGTAGGAAACGGATGTAAACAGCACAGCGACCTCTATCGGACTACCTAGTCAGTTAATCATGTTGGCGGTTGGGCGTGGACCGGTGAGTCGGTGACCTCGCAGCAGTGCGATCACGTATAGCCGCTACACACGTTCCGATCAGACCGCCGCCGCCGATGATTTTGTGCGGACGAACTTCGCTACAAATCTGGGACCGTACTCTGAAACGCTAATCCGAAACTTCGGTTAGCCCCACCCCTTTCACTCGATTCTGTTCCGACTAGAGAGTGAGAGGGACGGGTATACCGAAGTTTCGGGTTTTGCGTTTCAGAGTAGGCCCTCTGAGCCGCGCTTACACACGTTCAAACAATATTTGCCGCACCAAATCTGGTCGGTGCTACACTCTTTCCGATTAGGTCTGGCCGCACCGAGCTGTAGTTGCAGGTGTTGCCAGCCACTGCTTATATCCCAATATTAATATTATTTTTGATTACAGAAAACATCTATTTGCCTGCAGTACTTAGACAGATCAAAAATGGGTTTTTTATTGTTTTATTATTACAAAGAATTTTAATTTCATAATTTTTAAAACACTAAAACTTGCTAAATATATACTAAAGCAGTACTTATTGATGAGATTTTATGCCTTTTTACCTACCTAAATTTAGTTTTACGACAAAATGTGAGTTATTAAATAAAATAAACGCAAAAAAACTAATAGTTAAAAGAATCTTTGCATAAATGACCATATTTAAACCTTTCGTTCGTTCAGTCCTACGTAAAAGTCATGAACGAGCATTAAATTGAATCCTCTGAAAATCCCTCAAACGTATTCTGTCAGTATCTTAAATATTTCCGCTTTTACATATTTTCTCCTTAAATCTAGGGAAAATTTCTGACATTGTCAACACTGCCTTGTTGGTCTCCGGTCCAACCAAAACGGTGCGAACCAAATCCGGCCAGAACGCGTCAAACACGGATTAATAATATTATGGTCGGACGACTACGCTACACACGTTTGGTTTGGAGCAGACCAAATCGGCGGTCGGATCGGAACGTGTGTAGCGAGCGGCTATGAGACGCAGCCATTTTACAACCAATAATTAGAAACCACTAGAGGGCGATAAATCATAATTAATACTTATTTGAATAAGTACCTAATTGAAATTGAATCGATAAATCATAAATTATACCTACATATTTATTCTTCGATCAACAATAACACGAGATTTATTTCAATTGAAGAATTTTGATAATTTTGTGTTATAATAAAAAATAAAGAACAATGTCTGAATTAAGCGCAGAATGTCACCAAAAACTACCAAAAAGGGAATTTCTCATCTGCTTTTATTGCAGTTGTACGTAGACATAGACTGTGCCAATGTATCAAGTCCGCGTTTTTACAACACAATTGAGCTGAACATAAACAGCGGTGGATTTGTCCGGCTTGCTACTGCAAAACAACAAAAACTGGAAATTTGGATAGCGTACACCTGTAAGATCCACGAATAGCAATACTGTTGAGCAGCACTGTGTAAATCATCTGAAATAAGTAACGTAAGTAACCCTTAGGAAAAACACAGGTTCTCGAAAAAACGACACGGACACATAATTATTAGGCGACACTATCTGCCCAGAAATTGAGCAAACTAACAAACAAACTGAGTTAACTCTGCAAAGTGTAAGCGACGTGATAACACGAAGCCTTCAAGAAAACAATAAAAATATTATAGTCCGTTCGTCCATGTATGTGTCCCGCCCGACACTACCGACATGCTGCCGCGGAAGCCGAACGGCGCGGCGGGCGGCGCGCCGGCAGGGGCGGGCGCGCCCCGTCGCGGATTGCAAATAGAGATTAGTGGTTGCAACTAATAGCTAACAGTAACAGCTAATAGAGGAGCTGGCGAATAAGCGGACATGTCCAAAGTAAGAAAAAAAATTTTTTTTTGGAAATTTGTTTGAAAAGGTCACTTCTATGCACTCACTCACAAAATATTTTCAGTCAAAACCGGTCCTAACCTATATAAATTGACATTATTGAGTGCATTTTCGAACTTAACTAGACGTACTCCTATTAACAGTTACTTAAACAAAATTTCGTAGCAATTTTCAACCATAACCAGACTTGTCCATTAGTTTTTCGATCAAAACCAGACATGTCCAGTCTTTCCAAACAAAACCAGATACTTATGTCCATTTTAAATAAATAAATTTAAAAAAAAACATGGTCCTATTTCACTACACGAAAGGGGGGTTCTGTATAATAATGTCAAGTTAAGAATATTAAATGAGTGTAAAATAAAATTATCTGAATCCTAACCATATTTTTAGTTTTTTGGCTCTTCTGTAAAATTGCATTAAGTGGATATGTCCGCTTTTGTTCGCCAGCTCCTCCTGTAAATTCATGTTAATAGATTCCAATTTTCTTTACCGCATTTTAAAATGCCTCCGGGCCGGGCGGGCCGCTGCTCAATTAAATATTTATTGTGAGCAGATTTTACACAATAACTTTTATTATTTTAATAGTATAAATAAATAACTTCTTACAATCACACCAATTATCTAAGCCCATGTTAATTTCATTAGGAAACTGTATCATGGAAATCTTGATAACGGATAAATATATACTTAAATACTTTTTTGTAAATACTTACATTTACAAAAAAAGTATTTAAGTTTTTTTTTATTTATTTAAGTATTACTTTTTAATTTAGTAGAGTAGATAGGAGCTGCTAAAAGTTCACAATAATTTGGAACTAATTAATCTTTATAAAATCTATCCTTGACCTTCAGCTTTATATTGTTACATACGGCTTTTTCCCTCGGCTGAAGTGCAGTGAACATTCGAAACGACTTATGCTAACCCTTGTGTTGTGGCCGTTGCTGCTGCCTCGTTCTGATGTGGAGATGCTGAGGCCGGAAGTGGCCACGGCGATACCGGTGACAATCCCGAGAGCTGCGACGCCGATTCGACTTCCCGAAGCAAAAGCCGCTGTTCGAGCCGCTTGTCAAAGGGATACAACAATAATACTTAAGCAAAATCAGATTGGGATAGCTTTAAAAGCCCTGGCCATAGCCATGGCCAAGGTGGACCGACGATTTAGTCAAGGTCGCGGGAAGCCACAGGATGCGCAGGACCGATCGTTGTGGAGATCCTTGGGGAAGGCCGATGCCCAGCAGTGGGCGTCGTATGGCTGAAGTAGATAATATAATATTTTAAGAAATCGGCAAAGTACGAGTTGGACCCGCCTATTAAGGTTTCCGTTCCCACTTAACGTACCGATTGCCTCTACCTAGCCAAAATTCCAATACAATTTTTTTCAGCAAAATATAACTTTGTTTTTCATCTTTGTTTGTATAATGACAAAGTTACATTTGCGGTTTTTGAAAATGTGTTATATCTCAAAAACTGCTTACTATATCTCGTTCAAACCAATTTTCGTTAAATGTAATATACCTATGTGGGAAATTCTTTTCTCGTAATGATTATTAATTAGCTTCGCATCCAAGAGTGCACACCAAAGAAAAGCCTTTTAAAAGTGATGTGCGAGAAAGGCTTTTCAGAAAGGGTACATTCCCAACATTTAAGAGCCCACACCAAAGAAAAACCTTTCAAATGTGACTAGTGATAAAGGATTTACACATAGGAAGACATTTAGTGAAACATTTAAGAGCCCATTCGGGTGAGTATTTTGCAACAATTAAGCTGATTTTGCAGCACAAATTCAAATGTATTTGTATTAACATTTTGTAGAACTAATTTTGCCAGTGAGCGCCACTGACATTATAAACGTTAGAAATAAAACGAACACATACAATTTTTAAGTTGTTTATTAAAATAATATTCGTTCAACTGAACACAAGACACGACGGGACCAGACCTAATAATTGAGTGTACTAATTTGACAATTTCTTTCTACAAAAAAAATAAAACGGCTAACGAGAGCCGTGTGTCTTTACCATCTTAATTATAAAAACAACCTATAAAATCTATCAACATAAGACCTTCAGAGGTAAGGGCATAAACCAACGGTGACCATATAGTTAAATTTGGCACAGATAATATAATATTAAACGATTACTGTCCACTCATATATGTTTCGGCACGAAATTTGTAAACAGGGAAACTATAAAATAACATATTTTAGGCAATGTTAACATTTATTTGAAATTTCTTTTCAAGTTGAAATTAAATAGCATTTATATAGTTTTCCGTGTTTCCAAATTTCGTGGTTTTAAAAATAATATTGATAACTAAATCCCTCGTTTTCCATTTATTTTACAGTTCTAGATGGTTTTGGCACAGATTACTTACGTTACTGTCAATTACATAATAAAATAAAAGTAGGAAAAAAATAAAATCATAGTGTACTCAAACAAATCTAAAATCAATATTTTCACCTCGAAAATAGATCCTTAAAATAATTTTAAGAAAATTTCTAATTTATATTTATTTAGAAGACTATACATTAGTCCTTACATTCATTATTGCACAAATTCGGTTTCATGCAAAATCGTACGACTGATCCGTCTTATTCAGGAATATTGGTCAGTTTGTAAATAACTATATCAATGATAATACGCATTTTTGTCCATTAATTCAAATACATGCTTTTTAATCTGGTAGCAAAATCTTATAAATCCAAAATTTTTCAATCAAAACGTACACAATTGTTTTTAAGTCATGTTCATCGATATTGCAGTTAACAACGTTAAAATTCTTAATAATAACAATAAAAAAGTAATTAACAAAAGTTGCGTTGAATAAAACAAACCATCCGAGAACATTCCAAGGGCTTAATCACTTTTTTATTCAATATTTTAATAATAATATAAATGCAATTTTTTTATACCAAAACTTCTAAATATTCATTCGTGAATTACAAATTTATTTACAAACTCCAGTCCTATATACTCTGGGGGTTCATCGAAATAATAAAATAATTATAAACACCAGATATGTTTAATAGTTAATTTCGTTCAAAGTCAGTATTCAACTAATATTTTCTTTAAATTTCTTTCATAGAATAATATTGTATAGGTAAGTAGCATAGTACACTTACAACCTAATATGACACAGTTAGATTAATCCTATATTTTATACATTTTACATCATATATGTACTTACACATATACAAAAGTTTGATGTTGCGCCTAAATGCCCTCCAATAAACGACTTTAAAACCATTAAACAATTGCATGCAAATAATAAGATCTTTCAAGTAAATATTATAACTTCACGTTCAATACAACAAAATAACTCCAATTCAACAAAACACGAAACGAAATGCAACCGATTTCATTACAACTAAGACATTAATGCGTTTTAATTCCATGTCACTCCAATAGATGGCACTATTTACAGAGCTTTGAACAAGAAACGTAGTAACTGCGAAAAATATATTTTTCGTCTTTTATTTTTTTTTAAATACATTCGACATAGTAAAGGGCAGTTGGGTGCAGCATCTTATAATAATGTCACTCGCACGTCGCTTCTAAACTAACCTACGACAGTCTAACAAGTTCCGTACAACGGAAAAACAATTTTCCCTTCGGCCGTCCTAACATTAACTTTATACAGAGCCGTTTGCGAAGGGAAAATAATAAACTAAAATTTAACTTCTAACGCTATTGGAACCTATCTGGTGCAGGCCGCTTAGTACAGGAAAGCAAGGGTTTGGCCTTTTACGTGGTAAGAAACGGTGATACACAAAAATTTACATTACTTTTAAAGGTAGTATTGTGGATGTATAAAAACACTGTCTTACTTATTAGGTACTAGCGGCCGCACGCGGTTTCACCCGCGTGGTTCCCGTTCCCGTGGGAATATCTGGATAAAAAGTACATATAAACCTTCTTCTTCCATCACTCTATCTATTAAAAAAACGCATCAAAATCCGTTGCGTAGTTTCAAAGATTTAAGCATACAAAGGGACATAGGGACAGAGAAAGCGACTTTGTTTTATACTATGTAGTGATGACAAATGGACCGAAAAAGACAGCATTTGTATACAACGGTTTTTGGTGTGGATATTAGCCTGCTTTTAGTAATAAGTTAGTTTTAAGTACAGCTTGATATTTGGACTCTTCGAATGAGCGTGTAGTCACATTTGTTATATAAGTAATATAATTTTGATGTTATATTTTTTTCCCACATTCTGTACCACGTAAAATCACCTGAGTAGAAAATACTTCATTTTCAAATTGTGTAAAAAAGTGTGAATGTCATTAGTATGCCAGATCGTTTTTTATTCAAAATGAAAATGAAGTTTTTCAAGAGATGAGGATAATCCTTATTAAGAGAGCAACAGAGGCCTGAATCGCCCGAGTAAGTGGTTAAAGAGGTAATACTTATAATTTAATACAAAAGTTTTTATCTAAGATGTTATTTCGTTTTTAAAGCACACTTCAATAATTTCCGTTTCTTTAAACCTTTCTTAAGCATAGTTTCAATTTATGTATTACATAATAAACAAAACTTAAATTGATTCTATACTGAAAACTGGTGGAAAAAAACAAGCAAGTACAGTTTATAAGAGTGTAGTAAAGTAATATCAACAATATCTATAAATAAAATAGAATTTGTGGCTGCTAAAATTAGTATGTAACTGGTTTTTTTTAAATGGTGTTTACCACCTATTAGAAATTTTTGTATTAAATTAAAAGTTACCTCTTGAAGCAAAAGTGTCTTGCTAAATAAAAATAAATATTGATTTCCTATTATCGATGGCTAAACGTGTGACTAATCCACAATCCATTGCAGGCGTGGTTGTAATCCATATTTTTATATCCAAAATATAGCAATCGAACTTTTTAACTTTGATGAAAAAAGCCAAAAAAATGTTTATTCATTTTTTACCGATTTCATTGGGCTTTAATTTGATAAGTATTTAATGGTTTTTTAACTATGTTTTGTTTTAAATATTTTGCAGTTATTGCTGAAAAATGGATATAAAAATCATGAACATTAAAATGCAACGTAAATGACTCGATTTGGACTCGTAATTTTGAGATCATTAGCAGGCGACAGTCCATACTTATTTTTGGGTAATGTTAAACATGGGGAACAATATTTTAAGAGTTTATTTCATGGTACCATTGTAAATAATGTAACATTCCCTTATGTTATTGCGCGACGACGAGAAATACCAGACATTCGGTTGAGAAAGATTATAGGTTTCTATTAGGCCATACTTATTAACGGATTAATATAGTGTAGAAGTGTTTGGATTTAAATATTATTTTGGAGAGTAAGTTCACGAAAATGCCGGTACTCCCCGTCGTCCCGCTAGCACCCGATAATGCGCCATTTCAGAGGTAATGCACTAAGAAAATCCCGTCACAACCGAGTTTCCGAATACCGTCAATAGATGTCGCTAAGAAAAACCACCATAAGACACAGTTCTGCACTCCGTCGCGAGGGCACCTCGGTGTAGTCCGTCGAGGTGCGATAGCTACGGAGTATAGTTCGTACGGCGGGCGGCACAGCAACTACGAAACCGATATGACTTCGTGTCCGGGGCGGGGCGCGGCGCGCGGCCACGACTGTGACGTCAGCTGGCCCACGGACAAGGGGTTGTTGGCGTCCCTCGGGTTGGTCCCGACGGGATGGCGCGGCGCGGGCGGCGGGTCGGACGCGGGCGACGCCAGCGACGACAGCGCGCTGAGCCCGCCGGGCGACGACGCCGAGTTGAGCGGCGTGTCCGCGTCGCCGTCGTCGTCCGACGCGTCCGACAGCTCCTCCAGTTTGACGTCCTCCTCAGAGCAGGGCGACTGCGGCGTCGCCATCGGCCGCGCCGCGCTCCCCGCCGCCGCCGCCAGGGCTTCCATGTAGCGCACGCACTTTTTCTTCCGCCTAGAATGTTTGTAAAGACGAAAACTTGAATGGGGTCCCGCAAGGATCGGCCGTAGGACCAATTATTTTCATGCGATACACGAAACTAGAAGCCAAACTTGGTAGTTGATTAAATGAATAGAAAATGTCTTCTAATTACAACGAAATCGATAAATACGAAACGTCATTAAAGACATGCTAAAACAGTTATGTTAAATGAGAACACTCTTAAAAATCTAAATAACAAAAACACACATGCGGAGTTACACAGTAAAATCAAAATCTATCAAAATATTAGAAAATTTTAAAACAATAAAAAAAACTAAAACTTTTCATTAAATTAAAAATAAGATCTACCTACAACAAAAACGCATTCATAGCCTAGAAACAACATCGATAACGCCACTATACATTCCTAAAATTTAGCGATGTTGATGTTTGCAATATCATTTACTTTAGACTTTAGACTTAGGCCCGTATTCTAGAACGACAGATCTCTTCTCAAGTATAGTTAGCAAGTGATGAATGTATTCGTTGCATGTATTTGCATCCCTTTCTAACTGTACTTAAGAAGAGATCTCCACTTAAGTGTCGTTCTAGAACACGGGCCCTAGACTTACATATACTATAAACATTTACTTTAGCAATTATTTTGCTTTTACATTTGAATGTAGGTGAGAGATATTAACAAAGGAAGAAAGTTTTAATATCAGATAAAAAAATATTTGAAACATCAACTTCACTTACAATCACACTAATTATATAAAAGGTATCCGCTTTTTGAACCAAAACAAGCGCGATCTTATCTAATGCACGACCACACTGAAGACTAGTTAAACTTCGTAACTGTTGCAACGCACGCTTGGAAACTTTTCATCCATACTCATAATTTATTATAAAGTGAAATAAATTGTACTTTTGTTTGTAACGATTAAAATCAAAACTACTGGACTCACTATTAGAAAGCTACATTCTTCCCGAGAAACAGGCTATATTTGATCCCGATATTCCCTCGGGAACGGGTACCCCGCGGGTGAAATTTATTATGCTAATAATGGTTGAAAATAATGAATTTAGGGCAAGCTTTTGACAACATACAAAAATTTTAAAATTCGCCATGTCAAGATAAAATAGCTACTATGTTTGGAGCTTTTGACTCTATACGTCGTATGCGCAGTAAACATTATTTTATAACAATTTTAGAAGACGAGGAACTCGATGAGTAGAACTCAATCTAAGTAGTTTAAGATTAGGATCTAGGATCTAGAGTGAATTAATTACGTCTTATTTGTTCTAGTGGTTCAAGTTTTCAGCTACGTTCATTAGTCCATGGAAATCGTACATTTTGCCTTGCGTTAAATGAGGTAGTTCTGATTTTTTTGTATGTTAGTAGTGATGAGATAGTAATGACAAATCCAAGGTTTCCACCTAGAAAGCCCTCCGGAGCATTGTTAAATATTTAAAAATCCAATAAATTTTCAGATTTTTTTCAGCTTTTGTAAATTTTTACCACCAAGGACCTGTGTTACGGCAAAAGTTACTATGCACGCTTTAAAGTAGACTAAATTTGCAATAAAAAGAGAATAATTTGGTTTTTGTAAGTCAAAGTTTTTAAGATGGGGCTATTTAAATGTTTCCAAAAATTCAAAAAAAGGAAGTATTACAGTTTTTTTAGTTTTCGACATTTTGACCCATAGTAGTGGGTTTATGGCAAAAGTTAAATTATTAGTTATAAAAGTCCATTAAATTTCCAACAAAATTAGACCAATTAGTAATATCAACTTACACTTGATAGTTCCTGAGACAGCTGTTCAAAGTTATTGAGGTAAGTAAACAATTATGTAATAGAAGGGTTTGCAAAATGAAGCACGCCATAAAGGAAGAAGGATCTGGGAGGTAGTGGGATCAATTATGTACATTGTATGTATAATTTTGATGGACCAGGCACGTCCTCTGAATCCACAGCACACTTTTTGGGGGCAGCTTGCTGAGGTATAATTTCTTCATCGAGCTGCTCAGGAAGGTCAAAATCGTCCTTTGATGGTGGGTTATCAATCAATGGTTCATCAATGTCATCACACATCAGGTCTGGTATGTTCTCGCATGATTGGCTAATGCAGTAGCTGCAAACAGCCGAACATTTGAGTTCTGCTTTCCTGCAACCACATCTGCTGGTACAACCTTACATCTTTGGTATGCTTTCAAATTGATTAAGGTTTGCGTGTCATTAACAGGGTAGAACGGGAACGTCTCCCAGATCCTTCTTCCTATAGGGCTTACTACCTTTTGCAAAGCCTTCTATTACATAATTGTTTACTTACCTGCCTCTATAACTTTGAACAGCTGTGTCTTAGGAACTATCAGGTGTAACTCGACATAATTAATCTCATTTTGTTGGAAATTTAATGGACTTTAATAACTAATAAAAAAACTTTTGCCATAAACCCACTACTAGGGGGTCAAAGTTGACGAAAAATAAAAAACTGTAATACTTCCTTTTTTGTCATTTTGCAAATTTTAAAATAGCCGTATCTTAAAAACTATTCGGCTTACAAAAACCCAATTACTCACTTTTTATTGCAAATTTAGTCTACTTTAAAGAGTGCATAGTAACATTTGACGTGACTCAGATCCTTGGTGGTAAAAATTTACAAAAACTGAAAAATATCCGAAAATTTTATGGATTTTTAAGTATTTAACAATGATCCAAAGGGCTTTCGAGGTGGAAAACTTGGATTTGTCATTACCATCTCATCACTACTAACATTTAAAAAAATCAGAACTACCTCATTTAATGCAAGGCAACATCACTTATTTGGTACGATTTCCATGTACTACATGGTTCATTTGTCGGTCTGACTTATGTATTTATTTTTGTTATTATCTCCACTGTCTATAAAGGCTGTATCTTATGAGGATGCCATAGCAGCGATGTAAACAGCGCTTCCTTGGGACTTTTTTTTTCAAGTTTTTGTAATACATTTTGGCATTCTGATTGTCAACGGCACTGGCGTAGCGTAGTCGCTGCCATGGTATTCTAATGAGCTATATAGCCCTTAGTTTTAGTTTAGTTTTGGCGTTACTTAAAACGTTCAAAATATGTATCGACTTTTAATCGAATGCGTTGCAACAGCCGTTAGCGATACGTTAGAGACTGACCGTGAGGGGGGCGGGGCGGGGCCGGCACTAGAGGTTGACGTAGGTGGGCTCCTGCGGCGGCGACAGCGCCGCGCCGCCCAGCTCGGGCCGCAGCCCCAGCCCGCCCGACACTAGCACGCTATTTGATTCTGGGCTGCTTGGTGTACCGGCGATACCAGCCATTTCATTGGGATTGGTTGATGATGATGGCAATGAATTTATAAGGAATGATGCGGTTTAGATGGTTGAAAAGGAAAGTTGAGTAGACAATAGTGGAGTGGGATGTAAGCCAGCAATAGCAGGGATACGGTGTTTAGGATTGGATGGTGATGATGATGTTGATGATGACGAAGAATTTATAAGGAATGATGCATTGGATGGTTGAGGTAGATAGTGGAAATATGGTCGGGCGTTTGGAATTGGAGTTAAAAATATTGAGACGTTGGGATGATGAAATGAAATAGTTTTTTGTTAATACAAAAGAGAAGAAGCGAAGGGAACATAATCAAAGTTGATGAAGTGGGACAAATAATAAGGAATTACGCAGTCAAAATAGAATCAGATGAGGTAATAATCGAAAATAAGGTCAAGTAACGAAAGTTAGTAGTCGGTTTGAAGTTTGAAGAAGAATAGAAACGATAACGAAACATATACAAATGTATCGGCAATGGGTAAACATCGAAAAATCATAAGTTTTTTTAAGATCAAACGAATAAGTAGAAATGGACAAGGGATTATAAAAGATTAATAGTTTTAAATGATAAGATCCGTTCGTATTTAATTGATGTGTATTAGTAAAATAGTTTGCGATCGGTTAGGAAAGATGATTGATTTGGTAAGGATTATTAATGATGGCGATGGTTATGATAGAGATTGGTCAATTTAAACGAATTTAACGAAAGTTAATGATGAAATCGAAGTAAAGGAATATAGAGAAGGTGCAATAAAAATATGAAAGACAAATACAGTAGTTTTGCAGAATCAAGTAGCGTCCAGTGATAAATTATAAAAAAGGTTTCAAACAAAACAAAAATCATAACGATAAAAAAACGTCATTTTTCACCAATAGTGCCAGCGCATCAGCATCGGTCCGTGAGAAGCGGCAATCATGAGTGGAGAAAACAATTGATCAGTAAAATAACCTCTCGTATTCATAAATAACATAATTATCATCTTAACAGGTACCGATAAAAGCGAGTGCAATTCAGAAAATGTGTCAAGATTTTTTTGAAAGCTTTTGTTCATTTCGTCGACAAATGATTGCCCTTCCTCTGCCCACCTCTAGTCTAGTCTATGGATCCTAAGATCTACGTTTTCACACTTGGATCTACTTTCAAAAAAATCTATCCTGTCTTTTGTCAACTACATCATCGTCATTTTATTTCTTTGTGAAAAGACACATTTTCTGAATTTGCCATCGCTCTTTAAACTTAGTCTACAAATCTTAAGAGCGAATACCAGTTTTAAAAATAATAAACATTAATTGCAATAATAAAGAAAATAAACAACAACTACTTAAAAAACTTCTTTGTAAACAAAATAAAAATGCTAAAGAAGAATTTTACGACCAGGCTTTTGTCGTAGAAAGAGACTAAGATATAAAGCCAAGTCTTTCCACATAGAAACATTAGACCACCAGCTGGTGTCAGTTGATTGGCCATCGCGGACCAAGGAAGCGAAATAAAAATAAATAATAAGTAATTAAAAGAAACCCACCTGCAAGGCTTGCACCATTGGTTCTGTTGGTCGAGGCCATACCTCGCACGACATTTCTTCAAATTATTTCCTGGAATATTCATAAAAAAGGATTAGCATAAACCCCTCAAAAGACGTCCCAAAATACACTTTTATCTAGTCTCTTTTAATGGCAAATCAAAAAAGTATTGCAATAATTTCAAAATTAACTCTTTCAATGGAAACTTTAATTGGACAAATATCAAAATAAAATATGATGTCGTGTAAATTTTTCGATACAAATAAAGGTACTTAATCGGAAAAGAATATTGCGAATGTCCTCAAAAATTATAGAGCAAAAATCAATTTACCTGAAATCATATTTGAAGCATCTTAAAAATAATTACTCATACAACTATGCACTACGAAACAAGCCATGCAAAACCCCTTGACATGTTAGTTCATGCTGGGAAGGGAGAGGGATAAAAGAACGGGAAAACGGAAAAAAAACATTGGTTTCAACCAAACATACTACACGCATTTCGAAAAATAATAATCTAACTACAATTACTGCTTTTCAAATAAAAACCACAAATAAAGATGACGCTTGTAAGCAAACTTTAAGCAGAATAGGTTCTCCGGAATCAAAATAAATCAAGTTCTTTGGCCAATATCATTGAACGCGGCGAGGCACTGTGCCTGGCCCCCCGCTTGGGTCCTCGGGAAGGCTGTCCCAGCCGTGCGAGTCGCGACTAGTCCCTGCAAGCATTATGCAACTGGTCAAACCGTTCACATGCACCACCCTCGCTTCTCTGGCGCCAAACGGAGCAGAATGGTAAGCCAAAAACCGGGACAACCTTCGAAGGAGTGCCACTTACATCAGGTCTCAATATAGTAATTTAAATATAGCGTTCGTTACAGAAAATAATAAAGAAAAACCAAATAAATAAATGCGATAAATATTTAAAATAATATTTAAAATACTGGTAAATCTACAACCTGTACCCCAACCAGACATTCGGCAATATTACTGTCCTTCTTTCCGGAGTTCAAAGCAATTGAACCCGGGGGGAGGGGAGTGCGGGAGGGAGCGACGAGCGTCTCCGTTTTAATCCTCTATTAATTGACCTCGATTTTTAATGAGCTCGCGAGACGTGCGTCGCTCCGTGCGGGTGGACGGTAGGCGACCGACTGAAAGGCAGTACCTCCATCGGTTGTCTCCTGTTTTCGCTTCCTCTTCTTGCCCCTTTGCGTATTAGCCCTAGACGACCAGTCGGGATAGAGCTGCATATGTAGCTGCCTTTCCCGGCGGGCCAACTCGTAATATTTTGCCTGCTCCTCGCGTCCGAGCGCATGCCACTAAACGCGCCGCAATATGGAAAAAAAGAGAAATGCACTTCGACGGTGAATCGCCGTGCGCAAGAGGTGCTAGAAAAACAGCCCGCGCAGCTAACCGTTTAAAATTTTGAAATTCCTATTTGTAATGAGAATGGCCAATTGTGACGTTCCTCTCAGAACCTATTCTGCGGCACAGGAGTCGCGCTCTCTAGACATATAACAAACCAATGTTTTCGAGGGAGGGTGACACTCGACGACTAACATCAAACGCGAGCGCCGCGCCCCGATCCGCATAGCGGCCGCTTTTCTAGCACAGCGCCGCGGGTACAGGCATAACACACACACGCACACTCAGACGGGAGTGGGGGGTTAGTGGGCCCGGGGGAAGCGAGTGTACAAAGCGTCCATCCCCTCGGTACAAGACCAAGTACCTCCCAGCTCGGCTGGACTTCGGTCCTTTTTCCGTTTTTTCTTTTTGGAACCGTAACCGTAGTTGTCGCGCGCGCTCCATCCTGGGTACAACTGCATATGCAGCTGCCGCTCTTGCCTCGCTTTTTCATAGTACTTTGCCTGCTCCTCTCGGCTCAACGAGTGCCACTGTGTTACATGAGGTGCGTTACAATTGCTCGCGCGTTGCAACGGGACTCCCCTCCCGTTTGGTGAGCCCTTCGTTTGGTACTCACTTTATGGGAAGCTAAACCTTACTTTAGGTACTGTTAAGAAGGAACCAAATGAAAACGACAATAGTTTTATGAGAACTTTTATTCCTAGAACCAGAAGTTCTTTTTTCTAGTCTAATCTTCATAATTGATAATATTTCTGGTCAAATAAATTTTGAGAGGAGTTGATTGATAATAATAATTCTGACCAGATAGACAACTGTAAAACAGGTATTGTTAAATTGGAAAACTTATTTATGCTCATTTACAAAAACACAGTTGTTTTGACAATTTAAAACATGAATAAGGACACAAAAACGATTCTGAATAGTATATAATATATGTATTTTTTCATATATTTTTTTTACTAATAATCCGCTTTGCTAAGCTAAATCATTACATGTTCACTACCCACAAAACGCGACCAAACGAGAATTCACCAAACGGGAAAATTAAAAACAACAAATTTTGACAACGTTTTGAACACAACGGTTAACTCTTGCTGGGAATGAGAGCCGGTGAGTTCCAAGAACAAGGTCTCGGGTTCGATATCCGCTACCGATTTCGCGTGTTTCTCTTTATAATTCAATACATAGTGGTGATCGCTGATAAGAGGGCATTGTTTGCTAACTTATGGGTTTGCTCGCGGTGATTCACATTCCTAACAAGATTAACAATCGAAACGTATTTATTGACTACACGGGAATACACCGAACATTAAAAGTCATTGGTAAGAAACAGAATGCGATGAAAAGACATTATTACAAGTGAGGCCACATACTCCAATTAACGTTATAGGAATGGGTCTTCCTCAATTATTGAGCCACTTAAGCAACTGGCCTCAATATAGGTCGATTATCTAGCCAGTGCTTTAATCAGAGGAAATCAGAATCGGTACATTGCACAATCATTCAGATAGATCTTTACAGTCTCCTATTTCAAATCCAAATAAAGACATTTTTACAATATAAGTACAGAAATAAAAATTTATTTATAAAAAAAACAACAACAAAAACACTTGTTTGAAACTGTGGCCCCACCCCAAAAAAGTACAGTCACGTAGAGAAAGGTGAATTAAGTTTTTTGGTGGTAACTTACCCGTCTTCCTAATATTTGGTTAATAGCAGCGGATTCCTTTAAAGTGCATTCCGCCACTACTTTCGCCCTCATCTCCTTCATGTAGAGCATGAAGGCGTTAAGAGGTTTTTTGATGTGGGGTTTTTTATTTTGCTCTTTGCTGTTGGCGGCAGAGCTCTCGGCAGGCTTATCGCTCGCTGAACTGCTGCTACCCTTTTCTAGTGACCTGGAACGATACGAGATATGGGCTTGAGTTGTGGGTAAAATAGTAAATTCATTTGTTCCACTCATTAGTTTGTGCAGTTACGCATTTTGTTTATAAATACCTCCATTATAATTGCTTGGACTTCAACATCACATAATGATTCCATAAAATGTGCCCATTATTAATATTTGAATTGTCAAATATATTTTTTTTACATTTCGAAATAGGGCAAATACAATGACTATTTTTTGTACGATAAAAAACTAGTCTGTTTATATAAGTACCTAATTAATAACGGCTTAGCCGTCAAGTACCAACTACCACCTAATAACATCCAAACTCTTTTGATGGTCCAATAAAAAGCTTCTGAAGTAGGGCGGCCGGCAATACTAAAAATATATATTAATAAATAAATAAAATAAAATAACAGATTTCATCCGAAATTCCAATAAACTGCTGAATATCATAAAAAATAATTTTGGGTAAATCATTCAAATTGACATTTGCAAATTGAAATTTGAAATATCGATCAAAGCCAGTCATACATGCCCAGTTTATACCTGACTGACAATAAATACTTGTTTAGGTATTTGTAATTGAGAGTTTATAGTGCAAACTGCACAGGTTTCCTCACCAACTATTAGTTTCTTTGCACAGCTTATTGCCAATGCATGTATTGTGCTCATGAATTTCACAGCGAAACATAAAATCTGATCACTTGTCTAATGTTTACTTAAACAGAGTGTTAATACCGACTCATTTACTCCATTCGAATCACAGTAGTAGCTTCGTTACAATTTTCATTCCGGACCTCACAGTAAACAAGTGATATTACTGGATATATATGGCCGGCCGGGGATCAATATGTTAACGAGTTTAGGTGTTAACGACAAACAGACAGACAGTAAACAAACGGGCGTCCGGTTCGAAATAGACGCGTCGTTTCCGCTGCGCGCGCGCAACTTGTACAACTTTATCGTGTGCACTTGTTCGAATCATATGGTCTGAAAGTTGCAGTCGAAATTAGACTTTGAAACAAAAGAAATAAAGCTTATAACAGAGGATTGATCAGCCTTCACTAAGGTTAGATTTCAGGGAATAAAATTGTTTCTCCAATGTCATATTTGCGTTCAGTTAGTAACTGTGATTCTTATCGTGAAGTAATAAGAGCGACTTCACAACTATTTTCATTGAAGCTCTGTATGATAGCTTAAGCAGATTTTGAATCTGCTGTTGGTGTTCTTCTAAAACCGCACATGTTGTTAGAAACTCTTATTGTTTGAGCTGTAAAGACTATTTTACAAAAATAAAGACTAATAATTATAAAAGGAATTTCATACTTTTGTAATTAAAGACCTTAAGATAATATTTCTATATTGTTACATGAAAAGTAAATTTGAGTGCAGAATGATAAAAAACAAAACAATTTTTAAGCAAGGTCTTTTCTTTAAAAATAACGTGTAAGTAATAATGTAATAATTTTCATTTTTCATTTAAATGACGTAAGTATTTATAACACGATATACTATTGTTCATTAATTTATAACCGTAATAATTCACTTTAGTGATAAACCAATCTATAAAATATAAGGTACATTTGACAAGAAAATCCGTTTCATTAAATAGATTTATTTGTGTTACCAATTTAAGTATATTTTTGGAAGTATTAAAACACGAAAAAACCAATGATCGTTGACGAATGACTTCCTAAACACGGACGAATTTTCAACAATTCTAAAATAGAATCTATAAAATAAAACTCCAGAGGCGTTATAACTGTGACTTAGTACTACTAATGTACGATTTTATACAGTAAATTAGTTCGGAGAAGTTTAAATATATGGCTTCCTTTGGTTTAAAAATGAGAAAGGTAAAAAAAGAAAAGATATAAAAGGAATCTGGACACAATGAACGAGGCATTCGGTGGCGATGATTGTTATGTACAGTCAGCAGATTAATGGTGAACAAACTTTTGTATTTTTAGACATTTTAATGTCAACAAAGTCAGAACACGTAATGAAGTAAACTTTTATTATTTAACATTTTACGAGGTACGTTTTGAAAAGATATTCAGACATTGATATCAGTCAATAGCAATACAAAAATAAAATTATTTCATTATAGTTCATATAAAAAATTTTAGGATTCATGTTTTAATTCAGAGGATTTAACGATATTTTTTCTTATTATAGACACAATTATAAAATTAAAAATACCTTTTGGAACATTAACAAAATAAATTGGTCTTGATGTTGATAACCAGGTTGTCAGCAATTCATTCATTCATTCATAACATAACGGACGGAAGGACAGCCAAATAAATTCTTTTGACCCGCTACCGGACGATTTGCATTCGCAAATAACTCTGGTTTAATGACAACGTATAAAATTGACGTTTATCTTAGAGTGTCATCGTTTTGTTGCTGACCGTGCTCACGGCGACCGTTAGCGCGCAGCAGCTCATATATCATCTTAATTAAATTTCTCCTGCGACTTATTTACATGACTGTACCTGTGGACGTGGCGTCAGTGGCGACGGGTTCGGTAAACATGCTTTTTTGAAAATTTATTTTGTAATTATGAGGTGCATTAAGTTTGTGAGTTGGGTGAAGCTGTTTTTTTTTATTTAAGTAGTTTTGTTATGTATAATAAAATGTATTAATTCAGATCGAGTGATAAATATTTGTTGTTCCTTACTACACCATAATGAAGGCTCTTAAGAAGTAGGTATTTTTAATCGGTCGCCGTTTGTATTTTTATGATGTTACAATTCTATAATATAGTGTTGTAACATCACAAACCGATCATCATAATAAGAGATGGTAAATAAATATAAACAAATATAAATAAATATAAATAAATAAATAAATATGAGACATTATCACATACATTGTTCCAATATACCAAATTATAATAGCTTGAGTACTAGTGTTATGGAAATTGGAAACAACGACAGGTATATTACCGCATACACCCAGACCCGAGGAAATATTGAAAAGTTTATTGCAAACACATACTCCCTTTTATTGACACAAAATAGAATAAAAACTAATTCATATGCAAACATAATTTAATGGTTAACTCTCAATCTGAGCTCCAACAAAGGACCCATCACTATCGAAAAACTAAAAAATAAAAATGCTCCGCTGTGAGTGTGACCACACCCTTACCCACAATGATTATGTGTTTTTTGAGTGACGTTCAGTTGAGTGGACACGTTGAAACGTGTAAGATTACATATTCCCTTTTAAAATGGAATTTCTTTAAAAGCATGACGAGTACCTTCGAAGTCTTCGAATGACGTCGATGATTACTGATATATACCTGTGTCTGTGTGTTTAGTGCCACACCAAATTGTTATGTGGATTATTCTCGTTGAATTTTTTCAATTCATTAGTATGCATTATGTTGCGACAGGCATTCGCCTAGTGCTTGCGAAAAGAGCCGTGAAATAAGGTGTTGCCATAATAAAATATATTGTTAAGTTGCAAGAATATCCTTAACTTGTAATTCGCTAGAGCTAATCTAAAAAGGTTACAGGTAATATAGTCCATTTGCTTTGAATTATGATATAGAAACATATTTGACCATGGAAAAGGATACTTTTATATCGCGAAAATAAATGCCCTGTATGAGGATATGACAAAATGTCCACTCGAGCAAAGTTGCAGACAGCCTTTAGTTATAGACAAGCAAGAATCTGCATTTAATAGACAAACATCTGCACTAAAGCTAATTACAAAGTTTCACTTTGTATTTATGGACATCACATCAATCTTTCAGTTTTATTTTAATAACCGCTCTTATGTATCATCATCTTCAGCAATTTAATGTCCCCACTGCTGGGGCACTGGCCTTCCTTATGGATGAAAAAGAGGAAGGGCCCACCACGCAAGCCCAATGCAAATGCAGCCCGGACCAACGGCTTAACGTGCCTTCCGAAGCACGGAGGAGCTCGAGATGAAAAGTTTTTGGTCACCGATCCCGTGACCGACCATTGCGAAAGTTGCTTAACTTCAACGAACGCCGGCCGAGCGGGCCCACCACTGCGCCACGGGCCAATTTCATTGTTATTATTAACACGTACAGTAATTATACTTCATGCTTCGTCCTCAAGATTAGCTTGATTTAACACTTGTAGTACGCCCTAGTAATCGCCAATTTCACACTATATTGAGAATATACCTACTTATAAATTAAAAAAGTAATAAAAGAAAATTATTATTTTTTAAATTTCAAAAGTGGGTAGTCAACACCGATCTGGCTCAAGCGCCCATCATAGCTGTCATTCGCTTTCTAGTGCGTCGCCGATTCAAATCTAGTTTTTTAAATTGTGTTAAAAAAGTTGTTAGTTGTTGTTAAAAGTGATTATTTAGGATGCCCAAACGCAAAAAAGATAACTGTGAACACATTAAACGAAAAATTATAAGATTGGAGAGAAAGTTGGAGCGAAAAAAGAAGCACCACCACCGGTGAGATTTATCTTGTTTTGAGTTATCGGAACAATTCTATCGCTCGTCGTCCTTATCTTAAGGTACGTTATGTATTTTTATACATTTATAAGTCACTGGCCTTGACATATTATATTGCATATTGAAGTTCAGTGACCTGGTTTTCTAACGTTTCGCTAAAAATGCAAACGATAATTACGTTCAACGATAAAACGGTTTGACTATTTAACTACCTACCTACTTATTACTAAGTTTGTAAAATAGATACTTTTAATAAAGTGTAACAAAATTATTAATTAATTTTAAAGTTATAATTGAACATAAATGCATTAGTTCGTCACAGACTTTTACAAGTTCTCGTATAAGTAGATTTCAAACAGTTTGCGGGCAGTACTTTCTATGAACTGGGACTGCTTCTTACTGAAAATAATTCACATAAGTGACTAAGCTAAAAAAGAGCTTTGTACTCTAAAGTATTATGCTTATTATGATGTGTCGATTTTCAATAGTTTGCGGACAGTACTTTTCTTTTGAACTGGTACTGTTAAACAGTTTACGGGCAGTACTTTCTTTGAACTGGGACTGCTTCTTACTGAAAATAATTTACATAAGTGACTAAGCTAAAAAACAGCTATGTACTCTAAAGTATTATGCTTATTATGATGTGTCGATTTTCAATAGTTTGCGGACAGTACTTTTTTTCGAACTGGGACTGTCTCTTACGAAATTTAATTGCATACCTAAGGTTAAGCAATACATAATCTCAAATAATGATAACATAATCATCATTATATACACTGCAGTCACTGGGTCCTACAAACAGTACAACGGACTGTTATAAGGTACTACTAAGTGTAGTTTGCGGACAGTACGTGTTGTTATAACTGGGGACTGTCTCTTACAATATTATACTGACATGCTAAAATTGTATGAACATGAGGCTTACTCTGTCCCTTACATACGACCAAGAGGTCATAGTTGACCTCGACGCACCATGTTCTAAGGGTTAACCTGAAGGACAATTAGAACAAGTACTTGGAACCAATCCCCAGTACATCCCAGTCTGAAAACATTACAAATATACAGGATGGTCATTCGTCGACTGAGGCTCCGAAGCGTGATCTACCTTCAGATCAAACGTCTGCTCTTGAAACAGAAAACATACAGTTAGATAGTGAAGTATTAGAAATATTAGGTACTGACCCTACTTCAGTCAGGAGTGCTGGAGTTTTCCAGCACTGGGTCACAACAGGTATTAACAAAGAATTGCGTAAAGAACTCGTAAGTACATGACCCCAGAAAAATTGCAAATTGATTGACCCACCTGAGCTTGATCCTAAGATTAAAGCAGCTGTTTCAGATATTATTGCTAAACACAATTAGGCCATTCAACTGAAACAGAAGGAATCGACTGCTGGAAACACTTGTCTGGTAAAATCTATACTATTATATTGTCTGCAAATGAGAAAAATACAGCCTTGCTAAAACACTTATGGATTTGGCAAAAATTATGTGTGATTGTCAACATTCTAATTCAATTTACAATATTTTTTTCTGAATGCCGTGAAGATGGATCTAAAGGATTCTCTTCAAAAAATTAAAATTGATAAACAATTATTCGGCGAAAACTTAAGGGAAAACAAAAAATCAGCTAAAGCTATTAACAAGTCTAGCACAGACCCAAAGCAATCAACGACACAAAAGGTTCCTAATAAGTAAGTTATACAGTTCTTCGCGAAATTTAAACTGGAAGGGTCCGGGTCCTAGTCGCAGGCCGACGGGCCCTCCCAGGACGAAGGAGCCTGCAACGACTTCGACGCGTAGACGGCTCATCAACTTATCGAAGCAGTCGCAGTATCCGTGGCAGAGACAGAACAACAGCCGACGCTAAATACGTTAACGCATGCAGGTCGTTTATCATTATTCTATAAAGAATTTTTAATTATTACCAAGGACCCACTGGTTCTTTTTCATAAAAAGGATATAAGATTCCCTTCAATCGAAAGCCGATGCAACCTGTATCACCGTCAACCCAAAAATGTAGTGAAAAGGAAAAGGCTCTTTTCATACACGAAATAAAAAATTTGCTGTCTCTGCAATTTAAGAGATCTCTGAATCTGATCAATATCTATCAACTATTTTTTAGTACCCAAGCCAAATGGGAAAATGCGCTTCATCTTAAACTTATCACTAAATAAATTTATTGACTCAAGACATTTTAAACTCGAGGATTTAAGAACAGTTATAAAATTGATACCGAGAGATTGTAACCGTGCACAGTAGACCTGAAAGACATACTTTTTGTTAAAAATTCACAAGGAAGACCGAAAATATCTAAGATACCAATTTGATCAAAAAGCATATGAATTTAATGTCTTATTATTTGGTTTAAACACAGCTCCTTTTTTCACTAAAGTCATCATGAAAACGGTCATGAAATACTCATGATTATATGGTTAACTTTTAACAATATATTGGGATGACCTCTGTCTAATATAAGGGTCTTAAAACTTACAAGATACCGTAAAGTTGCTTACAAGCTAAGGTTTCATTAAAAATACCGATAAAAGTAATTTTATACCTTCTCAGTCTTGTAAGTTCTTAGAATATAGTTTAAACTAAAAGAAATTCTAGGTCACTTTGCCAAAATTAAATTTGCAATACAAAAGTTTTCTAACTTAAAAAGGTGTAAAATTAGAGAATTTGTTAGTTTTATTGGACTGTTAATATCCGCCTGTCCCGCCGTGAAATGCAGCTGGTTGTATACTAAATTATTTGAAATATGTATAATTAGTACATGGATTACCTTGTTACTTGGAACAGGATTTCTATTGGTGGAGCCGCACCAAAATAAAAATAGACAAGTATGACCTGGAAGTTTTTCAGGTGCCTCAACTACGGGTTGGGGAATTGCATGTGGAGACGACAGAGCTAGTGGTTTATGGAGTGTAAAAGAAAGTAGCAGACAATAAATTATTTAGGAATTCTTGCTGCGTTTATTGGATAAGATACTAACTGTCAAGTACTTCTACGAACTGACAATACCACGGTAATTTCCTACGTAAACCGTATGGGTGATATACACTCCCCACACCTGACAGAGATCGCAAAAGACCTCTGGCAATGGCGTAAACGTAAAAATCTTTACGTTTTTGCATCTCATATTCGATCTTCAGATAATACTATGCAGGCAGACCAAGAATGGCAGCTAGCTGATTATGCCTTTCAACAAATTGTTGAAAAGTTTCATAGATATTTTCATTGATACGCTAGTCGTTGAAATAATAAATGTCCAAGATATATATTATGGCATAAGGATCCGGATGCATACGCCGTAAATGTTTTTTTTTCAGTGTCGTGGTCGAAATTAAATTTTTATGTTTTTCCTCCTTTCACAATGATGCCTAAATGTTTAAGAAAGATTATCTCTGACAATGCCACAGATATAATAGTTGTTCCATTTTGGTCCACATAAACGTGGTATCCACTATTTAAGAGTCTTTTAATAAGTAAACAATTCGTTTTCAAAGCAGATTCAAACCTTATTTTATCTACAAATTCCAAACGCAAACAAATGCGCAACTCCATTACCCTGGTGATGGTGATGATACGAAGAGGCGTCAAATAATTTTCTCTGGACGTCATGCTTAACCCCTTTTTTTGGATAACTCGTATAAACAATACGAAGTTTGCTATTAAAAGTGGTTTATTTATTGTCAACAAAATAAACTAAACTTATACGAAAGTATCAATTCCCGATATACAAAATTTTTTGCATCTGCTTTAAACAGTGGCGCTCAGTATGGCACAATTAACTGTTATCATTCTGCTTTGGCTTTAATAACTAAAATTGATATCTCACTAAATCAAGAAATAAAAAGATTTATTAAAGGAGTTTTTTCGTACCAGACCTCCATCCCCTAAATTTAATGAAGTCTGGAATATAGCACAGATTTTAAATTGTCTTGAAAAGCGGTTTGCTAACGAAAGTTAGAATCTGGAATATATATATATATATATATATAAAAAAAAAAACAAAAAAAAAAAAAACATTGCTCGTTATACCATTCTATAACGAAAAGCCAAGTATTTGTCTTGCAAGAGTTTTGATTACTTACCTTGAAATGAAAATGTTTCTCTGTCCTGATTCCGACAATTTATTTATTAGTTACCGAAAGCCATATAAGCCTGTTACGTCACAAACCTTATTCAAATGGATAAAAAATACGTTACATTTAAGTGGAATTGATATTTCTACGTTCACTGCGCATAATACCCGGTATGCTGCTACGTCAGCTGCGCAAAATTTAGGTTTTAGCATAGACCAGATTATAAAACTGCAGGTTGGTTTTCAGAATCACATACGTTTGCCAAATTTTATAACAGGCCAGTAAACAGCAATTGTGATAAAAAATTTGGCACCACTGTTTTGAGTGCTTAATCAAAATATTTTTCGTTTATTTCATAAGCTATGTTGATTTTTTATGTAACAAATAATACTTTTTATTGCTTTTTGTTTCTATGTTGAGAAAATAAAGAAGCAAGATAGTATAAGTTAAGTTATAATTTCAATCTATATTATTCAGTAGCCTATATATTACAATTTTTGCATATTTTTCGAACACTTAGTCTCTAAACGTCTACAAGTGTTAAATCAAGCTAATCTTGAGGACGAAGCATGAAGTATAATTAGAGATTAAACGAACTTACCTGAAGTGAAGTTCTATCTTAATTATACGAAGGCTTCGTCCGAAGAGATTAGCTTCCCTCCCTCCCAAAAGTTATTAACTACTCCCCTATATGATTCGAAAAATATAATACTCTAAACTAAATGACAGCTATGATGGGCGCTTGAGCCAGATCGGTGTTGACTACCCACTTTTGAAATTTAAAAAATAATAATTTTCTTTTATTACTTTTTTAATTTATAAGTAGGTATATTCTCAATATAGTGTGAAATTGGCGATTACTAGGGCGTACTACAAGTGTTAAATCAAGCTAATCTCTTCGGACGAAGCCTTCGTATAATTAAGATAGAACTTCACTTCAGGTAAGTTCGTTTAATCTCTAATTACACGATGTGACGATAGAGACTCAAAGTAAATGTAATATCAATGTGTGAAGTTTTATAGTCATAGTACTTATAAAATAGATGGTATCGTTTCAAGTTGTAACACGTATCAATTATATTTAGGAGCCGTGCAATTCACGTCAAACTGCAATTTCTAATAGCAGGTTACAAAACGATTCAATAAACTGTCGCACGCGCCGCGGAACTATTGTTGTCGGATTGAGGTAGGGTTGTCAAGCTTGACATTATAATAAATAGTAGAAATTAAAATATACTGTAAATATTACTGATCTTTCAAGCTTTTCTTTATGATTAATTTGTTCTTTATGATATAAATTTGTATAGTACAGAGTGCGGTGTGCTGAAAGTGGGATTTCATATAATTAGGTGACACTTTATATGGCAAAATAGTGATATATTCTAGCTAATTTTATAATACTAAAGTTTGTAGTTTAATTACTGTAAAATAAATTTATTTATTGGGAAAGGAATGGTGGTTTATAAATTTAAATTATTTGATTGCAGACTCTATGAATTACTTACGTTCTTTCACCTATTTCAAGTCATAATATTTTGGTGAATTTTTAAGTTATATTTTTATACCTATTTTTCATATACTTACTTAAATCTTTAGTGCACAAAGAAAGTAAGTACCTAATTACAAAAATGAAAATTCAACACATAAATTATGATTATGAGACAACAACTTAATATATGCCATAATAATCATCTCACAACAAACGCCAACCCTATAAGCACCCCTCGCGTGTCATATCGGCGCGATCATATCAGAGTATGTAATAGTGATAATACGCACCCCCAGAGATCATTGATAAAGGGCAGATGTGATCTAGATGTTATCGGCATTTAAAAGGGTATATTTTACTGATTTCGCATTAGATTTACGACTAAAGTTATTATTGTGATTGTTACATTTTATTTGCTGTTAGGGAGTGAACTGAGTATCAAGTACAATGGAAAACGTGAGTGATTGAACTATCAACGCCCGGCTCAAACGATTAGATACATACGTTGCAAAATATTTTTTATAATAAAAAAATTTATAAGCAAAAATATAGTTTTTATGACAAGCTAAGATTAAAATGAGGTAATTATTAAGTTACTCCGCCTTCACGTAAAGTGAAGAAAAGTAAGGAGCCTGTGGCGCAGTGGTAAACACACTCGGCCTGCAATCGTTGAAGTTATGCAACTATCGCAATGGTCGGTCACAGGATGGGTGACCAAAAATTTATTATCTCGAGCCCGTCCGTGCTTCGGAAGGCACGTTAAGCCGTTGGTCCCGGCTGCTTTTGCAGACGTTAATACCAACAAATCTGCATTGGGCCCAGCGTGGTGGTTCCATTCTCCTTATCCATCCATAAGGCAGGTCTGGGCCCCAGCACTGGGGACTTATAATGGCTAAAGATGAAGTGAAGAAAAGTGGTAAAAAATGGAGCACAAATTCGTACGAGAAATTTACACTTAAGACTGTACATTGTCTACGAGAAGTGGTGGGTTTCTTGTAATATAACATATATACAAGAAACATTTATTATGTAAGTATATAAACTTTGGTCTATCTCAATATCATACTTGTCTGATACAAAATTACTTTAAGAACTTTGTTACTTCACACGGACTAATGTATACTTCATTAATAAAGTTGATGTTCCTCAGGGAAGCATTCTCGGACCTTCCTATTCAAGCTCCATAGAAATAACTCTCTTCTGCTCTTTGCAGACGATAAAACTTAAGTTATTCCGTGTAAAGCTATACTGACTATAATGATGAAACTACATCTGATCTTGCATTTGTATCTGATATTTCTGACATAATAGAATGGCTACATTGCCATTGTCACACAAGTCTCGAAATGCACTCAATAAATTAGATAAAGTCGCGGGTAACTATTAGTATGTCGATATATCTTTGCCTCGCATACCAGACAGAACTGGGGCAACTCATTTCACTTCCGCACACCCGTATAAGGCCTCGGGTCATACTTTGACAGAAATATGAGAGTTCCCCGGGGAAGCATTCTTGGACCCTTACTTTTCTTGTTCTATAAAAATGATCTCTTTACCTCGCTTAGTGGAACTGGTAGGAGTCACGTGGATAAAGTCGAGAGCATCAACTATTATACAAAAGTAAAATAAACGACACACTATTAGATTACTGCGAAACGTAATTAAAACTGGCATTCCTCAGGGAAACATTCTTGGACCCATACTTTTCTTGCTCTATATAAATGACTATTGTGGATAACATACAGTATGTTGGTGTGTGTAACATTTGATTGTCTATGGTTGGTATATGATCTGCCATATATAACATAATAACTTTTATTGGCCCTGACTTCTATGGCTTTCAGCCGATATAGATATTCTATTTGACTACCTAGTGTATTGTATCCATTTTTTTATAAATAACGAATATTGCAAATAAATTTAATTTATGTTAAAAGTTACATGCTACTTTTGCTAGCTGAAGATGAGAGGCTATACAATATTATAAGATCATATCATAAAATGTAACCCTTATCTATATATATAAAATTCAAAGTCCTGACTGACTGACTGACTGACTGACTGACTGAGATATCAACGCACAGCCCAAACCGCTGAACCTAGAGACTTCAAATTTTGCACATAGATACGTTATACAGTGTAGGCATCCACTAAGAAAGGATTTTTGGATATTCCACCCTTAAGGGGGTAAAACAGGGGATGAATGTTTGTATGAAAGTCCGTCAGTTTTGAAGTTAGGATCTTCATATTTTGTATTGAGGCTGGCAATTGAAAATTAGTATTTACCTGTGTCAGCCTTTTTGACAATTCCACCCCCGAAGGGGTGAAAAGAGGGATGGAGTGTTGTATCTGGAAAGTCCTTCATTAAATTTATTATTACGGCTTATGGTCGGAAAGTAAAACAAATAAGCAAACACATATTTTGTATTTTTTCGAAAATCAACCCCTTAAATGGGATAAATAAAACTAAAAATCGATATGGATGACGTTATTGAGGTTTTATGGGATGATGATTGCAAAAATGGCATTTATTTTGATGTTTAACACGCTGAACATGATTCAACCCCTAAAAGGTTGAAATAGGGGTGAAATTTTGAATGAAAAATCAGGGGTAAAATAGACATTTAAACTTGAAACTTTTTAGGCTTACTTATTAAAACAAATACCTAGGCAACCCATTTCGTAATTTTTCCAAAATCAAACCCAGGGGGTAAAATAGGGGATGAATATGTGTATGAAAGTCCGTCAGTTTTGAAGTTAGTATCTTCAAAGTCTTTAGGCTGGCAATTGAAAATTAATATTTTCCTGTGTCAGCGTTTTTGAGAATTCCACTCCCAAAGGGGTGAAAAGGGGGATGAAATGTTGTATCTGGAAAGTCCTTTATTAAATTTATTCTTTAGGCTTATGATCGGGAAGTAAAACAAATAAGCAAACACATATTTCGTATTTTTTCGAAAATCAACCCCTTAAAGGTTAAATGTGATCAATAAACCTAAAAATCGATATGGATGTCGTTATTGAGGTTTTATGGGATGACGATTGCAAAAATGGCTTTTATTTTGATGTTTAACACGCTGAACATGATACAACCCCTAAAAGGTTGCAATAGGGGTGAAATTTTGCAAGAAAAATCAGGGGTAAAATAGACATTTCAACTTGAAACTTTGTAGGCTTAAAACAAATAGGCAACCCATTTCTTAGTTTTCCGAAAATCAAACCCAGGGGGTAAATAGGGTATAGAAACCTTAATCATCATAAGTACTTCCCTCACCAAGTGAGCAGCCTCGTGCGAGGCCCGCTGCACGTGGCAAACGTTCTGCCTCGCGCGAGGCTGCTTGCTTGGTGAGGGAGGACCCGCCTAATCACGTAAAAACGGCTGATCGGATTTTTATGAAATTAAAACATAGAATACTTTTTATCCTGGTTATTGGTCCCCTAAGTATTTTCTCGAATGTCCACGCGGACGAAGTCGCGGGCGGAAGCTAGTTCATGTATAAATAAATATATTTCATTTTATAAATTCGCAAGAATAGCGGGACTGGGGCAACTCACTAGAACACACGATCAAGTCGCGGGCATCTACAGCAAATATAAATCAAATCGGCGTTCTACAGGGAAGCATTCTTGGACCCTTACTTTTCTTGTTCTATATAAATGATCTCACCTCGCATAGCGGGACTGGTAGGAGTCGATATCGGCCTTGGACGAGGGCGGGGGCACCAGCGCCGACCCCAGCCCCAGCCCCAGGCCGCCGCCCAGCGTCGGGGAGAACCGGTACAATTCACTGTGGGCAAAGAGGCTTGATTACAATCTGGAGGCTTATCTGTTAAACTCAACCCCCCTTTTTCCAAAACGTGTATTAAAGTTAGACCAGCACGCGTAGTATGACAAACCCGAGAAGAGTTTTGTCTACCTCGAAAGTCTATAATTGACAGCTGAACAATAGGTTTGTCTACGATGAAATGTCATTTTTGACGTTTCGATATAGACAAAACCTTTCTCGAGTTCATGATGCTACCCGTGCTGGTTTAAAACTGATGCTTTTTCTGTCTTTCATTTGAAAAATGAAAGTGACGGCAACAGTTTAGTACCAGTTTTAAACCAGAACAATTTTAGTCCACGTTTTGGAATAAGGGGGAACGTCTATACTATAGCTTTCAATTTGTCAAATGTGTGACATCCATTACTTGCTGTTGAAGGCAGTTAAAACTAATATTTGTATTCAATACTCAATACTCAATCATTTGTTGCAACCATTACTGCAGCAATGGTTGTAAAACATCTTTCAAGCTAAAAGCGATCTAAATAGATATTAGAGTTACACGATCAAGAGGCTGGGTAAATTCACTACAGGTTTGAGAACTAACAGGGTATAGAATAGAGAGGCAGACAGAAAGACAGGCATGGTGAACAATTGGATAGGAGAAAATGAAATTTGATAAATTAAATTCTTATTATGTGTTACTTATTAATGAATGTATCGCAGGCGTATTCTAGCGAGTTTTACACAAATTTTATAACCCCTATCTACAAAAGTATAAAGAAGTAAAGTTTTGATGTTTGTGGTAATCTCTGGACTACTGAACCGATCATGAAAATTCTTTTCTATACAGCTACATTATTCTTTGTCCCACAAAAACGGGTGCCACGCTAGAAAAGCCACGGGGAGCAGTTATCGTTCAAATTTATGTTTTGGTGGTACAGTCTTACTTAAATTTACACACCGAGCGTTGACCCTTTTTGCAGATGCACACATATGCATACCCCTTTATTTTATCCAGCCGGCCTAGCATGAGCGGCTTATAACACGCGATATGATATGGTACGGCATGCCGTCTTGCTTACACCTTAGTGGGGTAAGCAAGATAACTTGCCGTACCATATCATATCGCGCGATAAAAGCCGCTCATGCTAGGCCGACAGGTCATTTGCTCATAGCTATAAGTTGATTCTATGCCTGTTTTTTTTTATTTGGTTTTTATTATAATGCCATGTGTGTGTTATAGTGAATAAAACTTTTTCTATCTATCTATCTTACCTTGACAGACTAGAACTTGGTATCGGCAGCGACGTGGGATACGGACTCCGGAAGCCGCTCGCCGCCGAAGAGATAGGGTACATGCTCGGGGTATGCCTGGACACACAGACAGACATTACAATTGGTAACTAAAACACAAATTAACTTAAATAGACCAGATTTTTTTCATATAAAAGGGCAAAACAAACAGAATAAAAAGCAATAACTTATGGATGCTGATTATGTGGAAATAAAGATTGAATTATTTAAATAAAAAAAAATCTTTCACAAATACGTAAAAATAATAAAATATTATCACATACAACGTGTTAATAAATAAGCGCAAAACCTCTTAGGTGGTGATTGTGCTCATGAATATGAACAACTTTATGGCCAACTCTGCAACTCAACAAAAAAAATCTGCTGTTTCATACAAATTGTCAATACCCACTCGACCAGAATGTATGGAACAGCAAATTTTTTTTTGGTGGGTTGCAGAGTTGGCTCCATAGTAAAAGTTGTTCATATTCATGAGCACAATCACCGCCTAAGAAGTTTTGCGCTTATTCATTACATTAACACGTTGTATATGTACGAGTATGTATAATCCACAAAAACTTACCACGAAGCGGCTACTTGTGACATCTCTGGACTGAGCATGGGGTAGGGGTAGGTGCCCCCAGGGAAGGGGTACATGGGCGTCCTCGCCAGGCCCGCAGCTAAAACAAAAGGATATGTTAAAAGCTAATGTAAAAGTAAGGGATTTTTTATTTTAATTTTCCTGTGTTCTATGATTGATTCGCAATCACTCGCAAAAGGTATCTACTGATTTACACCTTGTTTATAATAAACAGAGAATATTATGATAAATATTTATGTTTAACCGACTGAAAAAAACGGAGGAGGTTCTAAAGTCGTCTGATTTTTTAAATAGATGTTCCACGATAGCTACGCTAATTGTGAACCGATTTTGATAAGTATTTTCTGATATATTATCATTCTCATAATAGTAACACATTAAACAGGTAATGAATATTACAAAATTGTAGGTAATAAGTAATTAAAGTTGTACGTATTTACCAAATTATCACCAATCTTCGAATTAAGCTGGTAAATGGGGCATGCCTCAGATCAGAGCCACACCCGGCAGAACAGGGTTAAGCTGCTCTTACTTAGTAGTTAAGGCGAGGAATCCCGACCGAAATAGGCACGCTAACGCTTGCTCGGCCGCGCTCTATACACTTCGCGCGGACCCAGCGGCAGCCGGCAGTGAACTGTGAACTCGCGAGCGCCACGCGAATCGAAAATCACTTAAAATTCAATTAAAAATTAAATTTATGACGGCCGGAATCCCTCGGCTATTCAAAGACAATTATTTTTATATGTTTTTCATTAACTAAAACCAAGTATACTGCAAGTAATACGATATTTGAATTATTATTAGACGGATGTTTGGGATTTTATTTGACACAGTAAAATATCACCAATCGAAAAAAAACGGCCGGAAGCACTAGATAATTAACTGTAAAATAACATATATTTTTTCCAAGTTTTAAGTACTTGTGATTTGCGAGTAATCCATAATCTAAAATACCCTATTTTGGGGAATCGGCGCCTTAAGTAAGTAATAAAAGTTTTGTATTTACCAAAATACTCACCGACCTTCGAAATAATCTGATGAGGTAAAGGAGATCTCTCCTACTCCCTGCTCTGCTCGGGGCATCTGCCCCTGTGAGTCCCCACTCGGGCAGAACAGATATAGGCGCTCAAGTTATTAGGTAAGTAATAAAGTTGTATTTACTAAAATACTCATCGAGCTTCGAATCTAGCTGGGGGGATGCCCAAGTGCGGCCTCATATCTCCGGCAGAAGAGATATGGGCTGCTCTAACTTAGTAAATTATGCTAATGTCCACGCTCTAACTTAGTAATAATAAGGAAGTAAGTTATAAAAGTTGTATTTACCAAAATACTCACCGGGCTTCGAATCAAGTTGGTAAGACTCCCCCTTAGGGTAGGGTTAGGGTAATAGAGAAGAACAGGTAAAGGCTGCTCTATCTAATCGAGCTGGTAAGGTGGAGGGGTGCCCGACTGCCCCTGGTTATCCTCTAACTTAGTAATTAAGTACCTAATTGAAGTTATATTTACCAAAATACCCGCCGAACTTTGAATCGAGCTGGTAATGGGGAGGTGTGTCCATGTCCATGCTCTAACTTAGTAAGTAAGTAAGTAGGTAATCAAAGTTGTATTTACCAAAGTACTCACCGAGCTTCGAATCAAGCTGGTCAGGGGGAGGTATGCCCATGAGCATGCTTTAAAGTTTAACTTAATAAGTAAGTAAGTAATCAAAGTTATATTTACCAAAGTACTCACCGAGCTTTGAATCAAGCTGGTAAGGGGGAGGTATGCCCATGTGAGCGGGCGGTGGTTGCCCCAGGTCTCCGCCAGGACAGAATAAGGATAAGCTGCCGCCAGCTGGGAGGCCCATCTTCCCCGTCTGGAACAAAAGCAAATGATCATTAATTGTATTTATTTATGTTGATAATGAGCTTTGAGGGGCTCGCTTGGCCGGCGATCGTTGAAGTTAAGCAACTTTCGCAATGGTCGGTCACGGGATAGGTGACCAATTTTTTTTATCTCGAGCACCTTCGTGCTTCATAAGGTATGTTAAACCGTTGGTACCGGCTGCATTTGCAGTGTTAGTACACACACACCAATCCGCACAAGGCCCGCGTGGTGGGTCATGGCCCATTCTTCTTAACCATCCATAAGGAAGGCCAGTGCCCCAGCAGTGGGGATATAAATGGCTGCTGATGATGTTGATAATAAAAGTTCGGTAAGTTCTTTCTTTGATAAAAGCGGGCCAAAAAGGAACATTTATCACAAATATGCATTACCAAAATGATGCAATGGCAATTACATTATGTTCACCGTACAATTTACATAAGTATAACTATTTTACATTAAGTAATCTATAAAATGCTATTGAATTAACTGGCGCCCAACGCGTTCTCTACCAATTTTATTTCAATTTATCGTATTGTACTATCAGACTATTTCTGACCATTAATGTATGTAACTATGTAGGTATATGGTGTAAATTAAATAAAACTCATTGTATTTCAATAACAAATCTAAAATGTCTGAAAACAAACCAGGATTTTCCATCAATGTTTGAACAAAAATAACCTAAAAACGAATCTATAAAAGCCGAACTTTAGTAACGAGCCGAACGCAACTAGAAACCGTAACCCAAAAAACTGAGTTTCGGGCGACGCGGACGGGAAGACGAGTCATTAGCAAGTAAATTGGCGGGTTGGCCGTATAAATTTTCGCGCGCTCCCGCCAATTATGCAAAATGGCGCCCCAACGAGGGGCTATTCAGGCGCGCCGAGAGAGTGTCTCACCTCTAATTAAACGAGACTTCTTTCAGCACTTTATTATGCGAAATAAACGGTAGTGTTCGTGACGGTTCATAATTTTTAATTATCTTGTACGTGAGTGTTGTTTTAAGAGTTGTTGAATATTTCAGTCATATTTAACTAAGGTTCATGTAACAAAAAGTCTACAAAGAAAAATTTTGATAAGTTCCAGCAAATTATTTAATTTTAACAAGTAAAAAATATATAAGTACGCAAAACTAATACAATTTCTAAATTTACTTCTCAATAAGTATAAATAACTATCTAAAAGCTTAAAATTTTCAAAATTACTTTTTCAATGAAATACAAAACTTAACAATGACGAAACAAGTGAATAGAAACCTGAAAGCAAACCTGTTTTTAAAAAAACCCACTCGCTTCATTCTATTTAAAAACTAAAGGAACTGACAATTTCTTCAGCACTCGTCCATATTTCGAAGAGCAGGAACTGCTTATTAAGACAATAATTACCACACACAAAAGAGCCCCACTAATTAATAATAAAACACGCACAAACAAAGCCTCCTATTCACGCTCGGGACAGCTTAAAAAAACAATAAGAGAGGAAAAAATAACCAAAACGGTGGTCGAAAAAGCTCGACATGCGAGGGCGAACAAAAAGAGCGCATAGACAATGATGAAGCCGAGACGCATAATGCGGGAGCGCGGTCTTAATTTAAAAATATTTCCATAATAAGATTTGTCTATGGCTCCAGAAACAAAAGACGAAGCGCGCTTTGTCCCACTGACAGCTCGTAATAATTTAAAAAAATAAATCAAGCAATTAGTTCGCACTATTATAAAACGAGGGGGTTATTAGCTAAACAAGTTTACTCGTTAAAAGTTGCATTTTTCAAATTAGTAGATTCGCCTTTTCAGCGTTCGCGTACACATTGAGAAGGTCCCTAATGAAGGCCCAGGTGGAGTGGTCGGCCATTGAAGGAATCGCCGAGTGGGTAGTTATTGCGGCATGAAAGCGTGACGTCACCACCACTCGAGCGACAAGCCTCAGTCGCTAATTGGAACTCGCGGCGATAGGACGCGAGAAATGTTGCCTCAATCGACTAATACTTCAGAATTGAATAGGTTTGTTAACGAGCGGCCGGTTGAATGTTACGAATGGGAGCACTCGAGTTGGGTTTGCATTCGGTAACAGCTTTAAGTTTTGTATTTTATTTTCTGGAGCAATTTTGACAGTCGATACAGCTAAATTGGAATTCCGTTGTAGCCTAAAATGTACGCACACTAGCTTGGTGGGTACACCCCTTTAGTTCACCAATGCGGACGAAGTAGGGCGTAATATCTTGAGAGTTCGCCCCGGGGGCGTGGGCGTGGAAGTAGGATGCTGCGTTGCCATGGCGACCATGTGTAGGGTGGGTCACGTGTGCAGGGGAATGGGGGTAGGTGGTGATCGCTGCGGTTCGTGCGACTGCGTTTACCGACCTTGAAAGTTTTGGTCTAGTTTTAAGCTTTCTTTTAAATGCACAACCAACTTTTTGAACTTAAATTCTGGAAACCTGCACGCTTTCGTTGCTTTTGGGGTTCCCCTGTTTTTGTTTCTTATAAAGGTGAGAATGAGAAGGTTAGAAAAGTTATTTTACTTCTAACTTTTTCTAGAACTTTTCACTAGCAACAGAATAATAATTACTTACTCCTCAAAATTTTAATATAATATTAATGTGTTTAAAAATGATTTTACATATAAAAAGCGAGAGTAATAGAGAGCAGTCATCCCCATTACGTGTCGCGTCATTTCTCCGTTTCCGGGATTGGTCCTTCGAGCCGGATACCAGTCGGAAGCGCCTAACGAGGGTCGGCGGTATGATAGAGCTACGTGTATTTTCTCAATATATTTATAGGTAGTTTTCTTTTATGTCCGATACAAAACTTGCCAGACTACCTACTCTGAATCTCTGTAAACTTCAAAAACTGACTTCAAAAATTCTAAAATAAAATAGGAAGCTGAATTAGTTTCGATAAATTTGGTTTAAAGACTACCTACTCTGAATCTCAGAAAAATTCTAAAATAAAATAGGAAGCTGAATTAGTTTCGATAAATTTAGTTTAAAGATGGACCCCTTCGCAAACTTTGGTCGTGGACAAATAAATTGATTTGTCTTGTTAAGTAAGTTCTAATTGTCCTACCTTTATTCTCTTCTGTACTTCGACTTTTCACTGTTGTATATTTATCAAAATTTTCAGTATGTAATTAAAGAAAGGCGGTCTGCCTGCACACACATTGTCGGTTTGCCCGTCACAGAGTAACCGCCCTTAATCAAAGAATGCTACAATAAAATTTTCCGCACAGATTGAACGGATTACCTAAACAACACGAGACATGATAAAGCGATTTTATCTATAAATCGACAGGGATTAAAAATAAATTAACGGTATTAACAAACGGACTCGGATTTTAGAATCACGTTTCAGATTTAAAACAAAATCAATTATAAAAATCATGTTAATTACAGTAGGTATAAGACAGAAATAGATAAGTCATGTTAAAGTTGCGTTATCTTTTATTTAATACATATAGAAGTGGTGGGATAAAATACCTAATAGGTACCTACTATGAGGTGCCCGTTAAGTTAAGCAACTTTCGCAATGGTTGGTCACGGGATGGGTGACCAAAAACTTTTCATCTTAAGCTCCCCCGTGCTTCGGAAGGCACGTTAAGCCGTTGGTCCCGGCTGCATTTGCAGTCATTAATTCCCACCAATCCGCATTAGGCCCGTGTGGTGGGTCATGCATGGTCTATTCTCCTTAACCATCCATAAGGAAGGCCAGTGCCCCAGCAGTGGGGATGATGATGATGACCTATATTTACAGAATCTTGGGAAAAAAGCGAGTCAAAATAGTTAAGCGAATCACTAAGGCTAATGCCACACTACAAAGAGCCTCGCTTATTGCTAAGTGCCAAGCGACTCGCTTAGTGACTAAAGGGCGTAACCCTTTAATTCGCAGTGTTGCCCTCAACAACATGTCAAACAAAAAAATATGGCTTAAGCGTCGTATTTTTTAAAAATTATTATTCGTGTTTACATTATGGTTGAAACGAAGGGAAACATGTAAAAAAATCTTATTGTCACTTAATGCGCTCAAAGTGACTTTTATTGTCATTCTTAGTCATGATGGCGTCTAGAAATTCTGTTCAAAGGTAAATTATTTTAATTTTAATGGTTTTTATTTCTCAAAATGCGGAATGTACACTGGTTTTCTAAAATAGTGTCCTTACTGAATTTTTTTATGTGTTAATATGTGTTACTTACATTTATAATCACGACTTATGATGTTGAGAACAGGTATGTTGTTCACGAACAACACTGCGAAGTATACAGCAACTTACAAAATGCTTTGTTAGTTGTTCTCTAACGACACTGCCCGTTAGCTAGCGAAATTGTTTTAATAGTATATAACTAAGTTTTTTTGGTTTCCTGAATGTTTTATAGCTCATTTTGCATGATAATCGATTAAGCTTGAGAAAATGTTTAATAATGTTTGTTTATCGATAGCAATTTTGACCGTAGAGAGAACGCTTGTTATTATTCTCCTGTTTAAGTTTCCCTACGGTACAGGCTATCTCTCAGCGAACTGCAGAAGGAGGTTTGTCTGAAAGCGCTTACAGCATTCTTTTTTATGGGTTTTAGGCACATTCCTATGATGCGACAGGTCTTATTCAGGGTTAGATTTACCTTCTTTGTATGCGTGAAGCGGTGCCAAACTGGACGCGCATATTCACCCGACGAAATCATAGTGAGAACCCTGTTATTGGGAGGACCAGTGAAAAAGTGCCCCATGATGCTGAAGTGAGTCGAAAAAGCAGGTTGTCCTTCAAGCTAACTTCTTACTTTGAGTTTTGGCAGTGGGTTTGGTACGATAGAGTCATATTCTGGGATTATTACTATGGGCCCCGAGATTACTTATAGTAGTTTTATGTTTGACATTATAGGCAACACATCACAAAACGAGATGTTTCACGCTTTCTTATATAAAATATCAAAACTTGATTCAGTCTTTGATGGATTAGGTCGAAGTGCGTTGTCCTCATAGTCCTCAGACAGCATCAGTCTAGCATCTTCGATAGTCTCTGCTAGAGCGGCTTATGCTAGGGCATCAACATATAGAAAGTGAACAGTACCGGAAAGGGTAGTGTTTTTTATATTGTCATGGATAATGAATGAGTATTCTTTGATTTTGTTAAGTTATGATAATAAAAGATTAACGAAACAGTAATTTATGTTCCTAATTTCCTTCCTAGAGAAAGGCGCAGTGTTGGTGGTGAACGACATACATTATTCAACCTACATCTTTGAGGGATGCGCAATGTCGTTCCTCAACGACATATATTTTCTCGAAAATGGCACATAATATATATTTTTTTTTATTTTTCTAGATAGGTTTAATCCATAAATAAAGCGCCTAAATAGAAAAAGTGACGAATTTTGAGTTTTTTTTTTCTGCGAACTAAAGGGTTAAGGGCTTATTACACTTGGCTAAATTCAGCATCTAATTAAGCATACATTGCTTTCTTTGAGCTCATTTGTAGCAAGTGGTGCAATCATAACAAGCAATGTATGCTTAATTAGATGCTGAATTTAGCCAAGTGTAATAAGCCCTTTACACTTATGCTAGTTAGGATCCTAAGTAAGCATACATTGCTTTCTTTGAGCTTATTTTTATCAAGTGATGCAATCAAAACAAGCAATGTATGCTTAATTAGGATCCTAACTAGGATACGTGTAATCCTAGCGAACAGACGTTTTACATGCTATCGAGCCGGCCACACTGTGAGCGGCGCGCCTAGCTCATCTAGCTAGGCTCACCGCCACCCGACTACTACCTACTCTGATCCCGTAGCCTCCGTCCGCGCGAGGAGGGAACAACCCGGGGGTTTTTAGTGGGTTCGAGCCCCACATAACCCTCTCGTCTCCCCGGGCGGGGGGGTATGCGATGGCATTTTCCCCCGGGAAAAAAAAAAAAAAGGCTCACCGCCATCACTAGGCGAGTCGCTTGGCTCTTAGCAATAAGCGAGGCCTTAGCCTTAGAATGCGTTTCATAGAATACTAGGTGAGTGATAATGCAAATTCAACCAGCTTATTATAGCTTTATATTAACTTATTTACAAACATTCCCGAGAGCGGAAGCATTTTCACAGACACTCCCTTTCTGAATCAGGCTATCACGCTGTTCCGACAGAGCTCAAGACAATCTTTGGTCACCCATTCCAAAACTGCTCATTAACTAAAAATTCTTTAAGCGTCACTCTAATCAAACTCTACAAAGCTTGCATTACATTAAATTATGGCCAAAAAATGTAAAGTCCAACCCTTAACCCGTACCCCAATTATTCCATACATAAAACCCCGTAAATACATACGGGGCTAGCCCCTTGCAAATTCGCCCGCCATCCCAATTTTCCTAGGGAAAGCTAGCCGGTACGTCACAACATAATTGGCATGCCCTTTAACGTGGAGTTGGGTTGTGCTGGATGTGGCACAGTCGGTGTGTAGTACTCGTGAATGAGTAAAATTTTTAACCCAATCTTACTAATTAAAGCACGGAAAACTTTCAGTTTTCGTAACCGTTAACGATACTATTTGTAAAAATGCTGTCAGTTTCTACTTTCACTAGAATTTTCGTGTATTGAATTTTAGTTCCGTAAACGGCCGTAGCGGCGCTGCTTTGCTTTACAACATAATACGATTACGAGAATGAGTGAATCCTGACTTTACATCAGTTTCGTCAGATTTTTAGTTGTTATTTCAATAGAATTCTACGTGTCTAAGTCCTTATTGAGTAAAATGATTACTGACTGCATCCGTTGATAATAATTCAATAATTTAGTTAATTTATCACATGAGAAACCGCCTGGAGCCCGCCCGTTCCAGTTTATCTTGCCGGCCTAGCATGAGCGGCTTTTATCGCGCGATATGATATGGTATGGCATGTTTTCTTGCTTACCCCACTAAGGTGTAAGCAAGACGGCATCAGCATGCCGTACCAACTTATCGCGTAATTAAAGCCGCTCATGCTAGGCCGGCTGGTAGTGGTATATTTTTTTTTAAAATTATAGCTCGGAATAGCAAACATTTCTGCCATCTCACAAACAGTCGTAAAAAACAATTAGCAAAGCAAATCGCCAATCTTATGCTTGCTAGCTCTATGACAGGACGCCATCTGCCGAATTCGGGAAACGAATTTATTTCGCCGGAGATGGCTAAGCGTTCGCTGAAACGTTTATACTTTTACTCGATTATTTACACTAAAAACATGAATACTTTTACGTTACGTTTTAATTGCTTTGTCACTTCCATCGACTCTTAATCTTGTACGAAATGTACGTAAACATACATATATATGCGAAGTTGCCAGCCTCTGGAAAAAGGTCAACAACCCAGAGCCTCCCTACGGGGACCCTCCCTCCCTCCCGATATTTGCAAATCTGAATATCGTGCGGCCCTCTCGAATTTTCGGGATTAGATTTTCTTGGAGTTTCATAGCTTGCAAATTTTTAAGAGATTCTTATAAATAGGGAGGGATTTCATTGTTGTCAGAAGGGTGAGACGACTGCCACTTCGACAAAACGGTTTTTTTTCTACTTAATGAGAATATTATATTGAATGGACAGGGGACTGAAAATGTAATATAATGAACGCACTTACAGCTACTGTTATTCAATCTTTATTCAATAAAGAGAAACTCGCGGTATTTACAGTATTGGTCACTGAAATAGGTCTCAAATAATCCAACAAAAAATGAAGAAAAAAATGCCGTTTTGATAATCATTGTAGGTACAGTCACAAGCAATAATTAATATGTAAACAACTTAGGGGATTATTGTCATACATATTATAATAATGAATAACTTCTATGGCACCGACAGTTTTGTTCCGGAACGCTTTGATGTGATAAGGATCTATGTTCCGTATCCCGCCTGAAAGTTACTTATAGGGCTCGTGGTTTTTTACTATCACATTTTCCCTATAGGATCTATGTTGTATACATATTATTGCTCGTGACTGTACCTATTAATAGGAATAAAAAAAATGTAGGACTTACATAGTTTGCGAGGAAATGTAACGCAAGCGTACACATCGTAGTGTTAAAATAATTAATATACTAATAAAATTATATTTTAAGTAAAGGCGGGTCTTATTATCAGATATGTGATTGTTTTTTTATAATCCTCGGTTTAGATTTGAACATTAATCTTCGGTACTGTTTTTAAATCAATTATTTTGACTTTAATCACGATTTGACAAGGGATTAATGCGTTAGTGATTTGCGTCATTATCATTAAGGATTACATTACATTTTAATATTTGGTAAAAAATAAAAAATAAATAAATGTAAGTACCAAAAGTAAAATAAAAAACGCGGTGAAAGTGAAAGTCGTGGGTTCGAGTCCCATCGGAGCTAGTTGTGAGACGGGTCGAATTTTCTAATAATTAATTTTCAATAAGTAGGTACTAAAAATTGCATTGTAAATGCTAAAAAGTAAAAATAATTTGAAATACCAATTATTTCATCTTTATCGATTGTGAAATATCAGGAAAGGTATTTCTTTCGAGTGCGAGGGTAGTACATTGATGAAATAAACACTGGCTAAACAACGCGTACGAGGTACCTATTGGATAAATTCGACGCTTTTCATAGCGACTCCGTAGGTCAGTGGTTAGAGCATAAATTAAATAAGCCCGGAAAGTGAAAGGTCGTGGGTTCGAGTCCTATCGGAGCTAGTTGTGAGACGGGTCGATTTTTCTAATACTTCATTTTCAATAAAAAAAGTTGCATTGTACCTAAAGGCTAAAAAGTAAAAAATCATTTAAAAAAATATTTTTATCTCTAAAACTGAAACCTTATTCTGATTTCGCTCCAATCTAAAACTGATTTAATACCAAAAATACCTCAATCAGTTACTATTTAACCGGTATTAAATTGTCGCCATTCGTCTGGCCGCAGGCGGTCGCTTATACCCGGGTATCGATTGTGGTTAATGTAATTAATACGATTAATCTTATGTTATCCATAATACTGATTATATCTAATGTGCGTTTTAATTTGTGGGCATATAAGAATCATTATATTTTGGGGCTATTTACGTTTTAAGACGGTACGAGCCTTGAAATTAACTAGTATTGTGAAATTAATCGTAATATTTTGGATTAATCAAAACAATTAGTCACCTTGGTTTTGTTTGCTATTAGTAATAATTTTATTACCTATTTAGTAAGTCCCTTCATATATAAAAAGGTAAGTACCTATTCAAAAGTTAACCCACAAATATTTCCGTCAGACACAAAGTACCCCGATTGTCATTAAATTGCATTTTGTGTAAAGGTATTTAGGCGCGTCGCGTCTAACTATAGATTTGAATAAAACAAATTGGCCACATTCCCAACGCAAGCAAATCCATCCACAAAAGGAGCAAGTGCGAACTAGGTTATTTGTCCTCCATACTGCTTAAACAGATCTTTCATCAATCTCAATCAAGCTAAAAGACAAGCAAAAACTAAACGCAACTAGAGCACAACATACATTGCTACTAAACCAAAGCATCTTGTAAGCGTCTCCGTAGTCTAAGCAGCAATGTACGTCGTACACCTTGCACAGTCGACTTGCGTTTTGATTCTGGTAATAAGACCACTGGCTACTGACTCACAGTGACTCAGTAGGTAACGACAGCAAATCAAATATAGGAGTTTACTCAGAATACTGAAGCGAACAAGAAACTGTTGATTCTAAGTTTGTCGGTAAATAAAGGATTGTTTTAGACTTTGGATAATGACGATGGAATATAGCATAGATGATAATGATAACTATAAGACGATGGAAACGCTAATGCATTAAAGTCAATGCAATATAAAGGCTTTTAAGTTCCTCAGCTTCGTTCATTCCGTGTTCGTGTTCAATTGTAAATTCGTTTTCGTGTCATTTTCTCGACCCCATCAAACACGGTTCCGAAGAAAGATCAGCGCTGGTCACAAGCACAAGCTAGGCATCAGGCTGAGTCCGCATCGTTTTGGGATCAATTTATGATTTACTTATGTGATTTTGTGTTATTAAATTATTTTGTTGTGAGGTCCCAAATAAATGCCTCTAAGCTGAAATATATTGTACAAAAAGCATAATAATTTCCTACAAATTTTGCCAAAATATTTAGTTACTTATATTTTATTAAATCTAAGAAAGATGAATTCAGTTGGTAAAATGTTGTCGTTGCTGACACTACACATTGAGAACATTACGCCAAGTGAATTATTGTACAAAAAGCGCAACCTCAAGGGTCAAAGTGGCACAAGCCATCTCTTCTGCCTTTTATTGCCGCTTTCACTGTGTTAAACATTTCAGCTGCGCATACGCAGAATAACTCGCGTCGTGAACTCCCAAGATCGCGGGCGAGTCCACAAATATAACACCTACATCAATCTCAATTAAAACCTTATTGACTGGAGATTAGAGGTGATAATGCCACGGATTGAAATTAAAAGTGTGGAGACATCCTTCGGGGGTCATAAAATTCCTTATTGTTATTCCCGTAACGGATTCTTTAATGCACACACACACACACGCACTTACGTTTATAATTTACCAATTATTTATTCATAGGCTGAATGTAGTATTTCTTTCAATTAAAAAGTGGAGTGCCTGGAAAAGGAATACCATTTCATTATAGTTTAAAACCTATCATAAATGAAATAGTTGTTGCCTTAACATTTAAATAAACGTTTGACATTTTATAATTGATGATGAAAATACTTTTAAAGTCGTTACATATAATTCAATGTTTTCAATTGCAAAAATTGCGGTCCATTTTTTTGCTTCAAAATGGCATTTATATTTATTTAACTGTACAAGAATTCTTGTGAACAATAACTAAGTCATCAACAACACGATTTCACATTAATTACTGTAATCGCTGAGCTAAATTAGGTGTTAAGAGATCGAAAATAACGCAGTAAAAAATGAACGCGACATCGTGAAGGAAATTCTTAAATTGAACATCCCTTTCTCCCTCTTTCGTTGTTGTGAATTATATTGTTGTCTCGTTCTTAGTGCTTGGCGCTTGGCATTTCCGGTGACAGAATTGCGAGACTCCTCGTTTTTTAAATGGTGGCGAATGCGATGACCGTAATGATAGCGCACGATAATTTTTTTATGGAACTAACACTTTTATGATATCATATTTTACCACTATTAGCTAAATTCAAACTAACAGTAATTTGAATTTAGCTGATAGTTGTAAAATATAATATACCTACTACTATTAGTTTAAATTATAAGTAAGTGACGATGGTGATTAATTTTCATATTATTAAAAGTATGAAGCGCCTTATTGCTGGTCAAAGTCATTTACACCTTCTTTCTATTTCCATTTTATATTATTTTTAGTTTTACACTTCAAAGTGATTTTTCTTACTTAATAGTAAATAGGTATACTCATAAATACACATTTTAAAAACAGTTTGAGTCAAAAACTCCTCTTTGTCTAATAACCTATCTTGTATAACTATCATTTATTTAACCCTAAACTCATTACCTGTCCTAGCGAGGCCAATTTTCTGGATTTCTTTGATAAAAATTGAAAAAGTATTTCCAACGAGACGATTTAATCAGACAATCGGGTACTTATGACAAAGTGGCCTATTAGATTTAATAACAGGCTGTCAGCGCGTTTAATTTCCTATAGACTTTCATTAGGAGTATAATCGAGGCTTGTCTCATTGTTAGTAATGCTGAATTATAGAAAATTGTCACCGGAAGGCTTATTCTGGCAAACAGAATAAAAAATGTAATAAGTAGTAGGATTGGATTAATACCATTACAGCATAACTTTAAAAGGATCACAGATTAGTTTTCTTCAACTTTCAAAAATAATGTTGAAGCGTAACTTTAAATTATAAAATCAAATTTAATTTTTGCAGGTAACGGATTTCTAAGAGTTTATACTTTAAAAGTATTTAGTTAATTCTGATATTTAGTATTAAAAAACTGTCATTAAGTTTTAGTTATGTACTGTATAATTTTGTTTTTATAAGACAGGCACTTTGTTTATTAACGAAAAAGTATATTTTACAGAATAGCCCTATGGGAAATTTATAGACAAATAGTGTTGTGTGATCGGGGTATAGGACGGCAATTAAGGCCCACGACACGTCAAAGGGTTAATGCCGGGTTGTCGCGGCCCTAATAAGGTGGACGGCAAATTGATTTCACGTCATGTACCGGTAACAGCGCGTCGTCTTGAGCATTTTGTACTGGATATAATTTTATATTAACAACGCTGTTTGATGGTATATTTGATGTGACGTTTACAAAACAGTTACATAAGAGTTAACCCTTAATCGGCCATGGGTCCAACAAGTTAATTTTTATAAATCAGTTCTGGGTTGTAGTAATATTTATTAGGACTCAAATTTCGGGAGAAAATGGTCGTTGAAATGAACTTTTAACTTTGAATGCCTATTGACATTGATAGATGACATTTAGAAATAAGTGTTATCATTTTTCTAAAAATATCGATCTAAAGGTGCGTTCAATTTATATTAGTGTAAGTTTAACAGTAAATTAAAAGAATAAAATTTGTGGCCAAATTCGTGGTGGGAAATAATAATAATTATGGCTAATTAAGGGTTAACTCGTATGTTACGGTTTTGTAAAGAGGATTAAAATATGCACATCTGAAGTATACCACAGTACACAGTAGGTATACTTACCTGCGATCGCGGCACTGAATAGGTGCAAACCGTCGGTAAAATAAAACTCTTTTAAAATACAAAATACCATTTTGTGGTGTCTAAATATATACCCAGTTTCTTCGCATTTATTACAAAATGCTTTACGTATTAAATTTTCTTTAATAGATATTTTTTTACTAGCGGCACAGAATAAATAATAGTACACTGGTCTAGCGGCTTAGAAATAAGACTAGGTTCTGAAATTAGCATGTTATATTTAGTTTTTTCAATGACCATAAAATAATTACGAACCACAAGTTTAGAAAATCATGGGTTGAGCCCAATTTTGTTTTGAGCAGTATAAAATGCGAGTTTTAAGTCTGTAAAAGTTGTTTATATCAATAATTTTTTTAATTTTTTCATAAAGACAGTGGGTGGGTTTTATCTTTTTAATATTATAACTGCGAAGGTAACACTGTTATCTTTTCACGCCTAAATTACCAAATCAATATCGTTGATTAAATCGGGCCATGGCTATTTGACTCGCAAAAAATAGAAACGGTAAAATAGAGTATGCATGGCAATTTAAAGCAAATAATAATAAATGGGTAAAAGAACAGGATATACAATTTCTATTCTAAAATAACATTTTCATATACCCCTTCAAAAGTAATGAAAAAAAAATTGTCCCAACCCGAAACTGCACACATTATTTAATTTTAAAAGCGCAACTATTACTTATAGGTATCGCGTAGTTAATTTCGTACATGTAACAAACAGGTTGGTTTAACCCTGCAGTTGACGTGGCGCCCGCGGCGCAACATCAAAGGAAATATAAATGTATGAATTGTTTAGCGCCAACCCGCCCGCCGGCATCAGGGTCCCCGTACCCCCAAATGAAATGAGATAAAACAGTTTTAAAAATATGGTACCTACTGTTTACTATTTATGTAGCTATACCTACTATGCAACTATTTAATGTGTCATTCATTACAATAAAACATTGTTTTACGATTGATGCTATACAGTAAAATATAAGTATGAATTACCTTTTTACTTTCGCAATGTGATTTTTTCTAATAGGCAATGAGTATTCCAAAAAAAAAGCAATGCCATCTGAATGCAGTTGAAGTTGTTAATTTATATTTTTGAAATATTAATATGCACAAATATCGAAACTAGATTATGTTCGAAGCTTATAATAAAAAATAAAAGTAATATTGGAGTAGCAAGAGCTATAATTAATTAATTATAACATCCTGCGTTCATAGCCTTATCATAATTGGTTTAAATAAGTTCATACACAGGAAAATCCAACAACTCATTATGAATCGACCTAAGTTAACCTACATCTCAGATAAGCGTTTCTTTTTTATACCGTATAAAGTAGAGGGTTTTACAACATGCCATATTTATACATTTATTGAGTACAATCTGTGAAAAACCCACAATGACACAGAAAATCTTCTCGTGCCCTTAAAGTAAAACTCCTAATGTAGCAACTATTTGAAACGTACCAGAAATTAAATTAAGTTATCTTCTCACACCGTCACTAAACACACATACGCGCACACACTCACACACATACACACTCACTCATACACATACACAAGCAACCACAAACTGTAAATATTGATAAAACTAAAATGCATGTAATCTGTACCTAGGTATAATTAATCTACAAGAATTAATTTATTTCTCCACATTTTTGTCTTTTTGATTATACTGATTACCATAACATTTTCATTTGATCTCGTTGTATCCGAGATGGTGGGAGCCTGATGTCCTGTGCTATTGATAAAACTAAAATGCATGTAATCTGTACCTAGGTATAATTAATCTACAAGAATTAATTTATTTCTCCACATTTTTGTCTTTTTGATTATACTGATTACCATAACATTTTCATTTGATCTCGTTGTATCCGAGATGGTGGGAGCCTGATGTCCTGTGCTAACGGGTATTTTTTACCTATTTCAGGCATCAGTCTCACACAAAGGACATTATTAATATTGGTATATTATTCCTATTATCATTAACCACGGGTATTTAAATGTAAATAGAAAGAGCATATTTTAAACCTTAATAAAATAATATGAATTATTTTATTTATCCCTTCAAATTTTTATATGGATTAAAGAGTTTCTCAATATCACCAAGGTATCTTTGACAGCCGATGGCGGCCATGTTGGGTTATCAGATCTATTCATATACAATATACTCTATGGACGGCACACGAACTGACTGATGACAACTCCACTGAACTGACACTCTAAAGCCCCCAGTACAGGATGGCCGATCATGTAGGCCGACCATGATGGGCCATCATAGATATAGTATGTGGGCCATCGTGTAATGGGGCACTTTGCGTAGCTCGCAGACGGCAATCACACGCAAACCGGCCCTGTACACGATGGCCCATCATGGTCGGCCATCATGATCGGCCATCCTGTACTCGGGGCTTTAGAACTGACAGCTAATGCGCAGGTATAGTGTGTGGCCGCTGGGGGCGCGGCCAATGTTGACAGTTATCGGCCGGACAGAAACTACCGATTAGTACTAAAGCACCCCACAGATGGATCAGTTCGCCTGTCGGCAGCGGCCTATCAGTACCCCTAATATCAGTTGATTTATACTGTCAACGTTTACGAAACCTCGGATGAAATGCTCATGTCGGTAAAGCAGTCAAAGGACATGGAAGAGATAGAGCGATAGTTTTACAAAACGAACGAACGAATACAGTTTGCCAAACTCAGTCTGAGTTTGGCAAACTCCATACAGGCGACCTGACTCCTTAAAGGAGCCCACAGACGGTCAGGTCGCCTGTCGGTCAAAACCGGATCGGCCGTCTGACGTACGAGACCTCCATTGACCACACACTAGATCGGTCATTGCCTGTCGGCAATAATCGAAACCCGACTTTGAGGCCACACACTAGCAGTTGATAGCCGTCAGTTTTAGTACTAATCGGTAGTTTCTGTCCGGCCGATAAGTGTCAACATTGGCCCTGACTCCCAGCACCATGAAGTTTGACTTAATACTCTGAGGTAACTGGAGCTCTCACCCTGAATAAAAAAGTGTCGCCAGCAAATTTGACATTTATGTATGTAGTGGCTGTCAGCTGTCTCATATGACCATACGTATTTTTTTAAAGTGTAGGTGAGACGGAAGACAGCCACTGTGTTATTTGTGGTATTCAAAAAATTGTTCGTACTGCACTCTCCAGTTACCTCAGTATTAAGTCGAACTTCATGCCCAGCACCCACAAACTATACCTGCGCATTAGCCGTCAGTTCTAAACCTTTTAAGCCCCCAGTGGATGGCCGATCATGTTGGCCAACCATGATGGGCCATCATTGCGGCCAACTGACAGACCGTTTTGCCGACAGACGAACTGACCATCTGTGGGGCGCTTAACAGACGAACAGATTGACAGATAGTGCGTTCCGTATCACGCTTCTTTGTATTTGTCGCCAGATTTTATATTTTTAAGAAAAGGCTCGCGTTGAGTAACAAAAATCAAGATAATATTTTACATACAATATTAATTTAAATTGAATGTATTTCAAATCATTGTTTGTTGTCAAATTGTTTTTGTGCTGTATCTGACAATAATGTACATATTAAAATCAGCGAAACGGAACGTCAAAAATAGTGTTGTCAAGAGCTCAGTGTTGCAATCTTACTATTTTAAAATCCAGCTAACCAATAATTATAAAATAAAATAATTAATGTGAAGGGATAAATAGAATAACTGATTTCATTTTAACGAAGTATTTTTTTCTCTCTTTCAACTGATATATCACATATGTATGGTTAAAGGTAATTTTAATAATATACCACGCTTCATAGTATTTCAACTATTTCCTTTAGATAAGATTAGTATTTATAAGGCATACACTAAGAGTTTGTGATGAGAAAATAAAGTTTTTTTTAAATTAATAATAACTATAGTATGGTCTTGCGTAACATGTCAGCGAAGCGTAACTTTGTCTGACATTAACTTACTTGCAATACTAATTTAAATTCTCCCTGGCGTAAATTGAAATAAACAGTAGTAATTCGTACGGCATCCAGTTATGTAAAATTTTCAACAAAACATTTTCCAAATCTCCATTTAAACTAAATAGAGCAAATTTACACAAAAGCCACCAAGTTTCACTCGTTACACAGAACACAAAACTCCACGACAATCCAGTAACATAACACGAAAATCGGCTCCGAAAACCGCGTCAAAACGGGAAATAAACAAAATTATATTGCCTTCAGACATGAGTGAACATCAAAAGGAAAAACTAATGCGTCGGGGTCGCCACTTCCCCGTGCAATATTAACGGGGGTCGCGCGGACCCGCCCTGTCATTTCAGGGTTAATACAAGGTAATGCCGCTGCTCTCTTTATGCGATTGCAAGGTATTATCCGTTTTAACGAGCTCGTGACTTATTTAAGCTTTTCGCATTGTTTTTTTTTATAAAAAATTATTTTGTCGCTTCCTGTTTTGTTATAGTAGGCAAGGAATTTAATTCGTCTCGAATTATGTGTATCGAAAACTGCGATCTGCGTCAGTTACAAATGATAAGAATTGATTTAAATAGGTTAGTTGGAATAAACTGTACATACATATTTCATCCCGTGGGTTGGGTTTCCCCCTCTCTTCCCGTGGGTGTCGTAAGAGGCGACTAAGGGAAAACTGCCATCAGGAGATGGGCAGCAGCGTCTCCAGTTACAAAAGGCCAATACTGCGATCGCCAACCCGCCTGCCAAGCGTGGCGATTATGGCACAACCCCCCCAATGACAACACAACCAACAAATCGGCCCCCAGTCCCCGGCGGCCCCGCTATTCCTAGCTACGGTAGCGGCTATGGTAACGGCGGGGCAGGGGGTGCTAAGAATCTCCGGGTAGGCTCCGGCTACCAACACCGACGACTCGACCTGGCAACCTACAACACGCGCACATTGAGGCTCGACGCGAAGCTCGTAGAGTTGGAAGAGGCAATAAGTAAGTTACATTGGGATATCATTGGGTTATCTGAAGTCCGAAGAGAGGGGGAGGACTCGATAACCCTGCAATCCGGTAACTTACTTTACCACCGGGAGGGCGACCAACAGTCCATTGGTGGTGTCGGGTTCATCGTCCATAAATCCCTTGTCAACAACGTGATCACCATCGGAAGTGTGTCGAGCAGGGTAGCGTACCTGATACTCAGATTATCGAAACGATATTCGCTGAATGTTATCCAGGTCTACGCTCCGATCTCGACACACGACGATGACGAAGTGGAGGCTATGTATGAGGAGATCTCTAAAGCCATGCATAGCTATAAAACCCACTACACGGTTGTGATGGGGGATTTCAATGCAAAGTTGGGGCAACGTTGCGGTGATGAGCTGAGAGTGGGGCAATTTGGATTTGGGCAACGGAACGATAGAGGCCAGATGCTGGCAGACTTTATGGAGAGGGAGAACCTCTATATGATGAACTCCTTCTTTAGGAAGCCCGTAAGCCGCAAATGGACCTGGATCAGTCCGGACGGTAAAGTCAAAAACGAGATCGATTTTATCATGTCGACGAAGAAGCACATATTCAATGATGTCAGTGTGATCAACGCTGTTAAGACAGGAAGCGATCACCGTATGGTAAGAGGCACATTGAATATCGATGTCAAGCTCGAAAGATCGCGACTGATAAAATCCACGCTCCGACCAATACCAGCTCAAATTCAAAACCCCGAGTGCTTTCAGCTCGAGCTTCAAAACCGCTTCGAAGCCCTTGAGAACAGCATAGACGTGGACGATCTATACAACATGGTGGTGGACACTGTCCGCACGGTAGGGTCTAAGTACTATAAAACCCACCGTCCCAAATTGAAGAAACTCTCCAGTCAGACTCTCCTACTCATGGATCAGAGACACGAAATGAAGCTGCAGAACTCAGCGGATGCCCATCGTTATCGGCAGCTCAATAGACAGATATCTAAGTCCTTGACGCGCGACCTTCGCCAATTTAATACCGAGCGTATTAAAGAAGCCATTGAGCGGAACAAAGGCTCCAAAGTGTTCGCGAGAGATCTGTCTATCGGGCAAAGTCAATTGACGAGGCTGAAAACTGGGGAAGGTAGCATCGTTTCGTCAACACCTGAAATCCTGAGGGAGATTGAGAGTTTCTATGGACAGCTATATTCCACGCAAACACCTGTTGAAAGCAAGGCTAATAAAGACCCTAGAGCCAAGCTTACCCGACACTATACCGAAGATATCCCGGACGTCAGCCTGTACGAGATTAGAATGGCTCTCAAGCAGCTCAAAAACAACAAGGCGGCGGGTGATGACGGAATCACAACAGAACTTCTAAGAGCGGGCGGTAAGCCGATACTTAAGGTCCTCCAGAAGCTCTTCAACTCTGTCATCCTCGAGGGCAAAACGCCAAAGGCATGGGGCAGAAGCGATGTGATGCTGTTTTTCAAGAAGGGTGATAAAACTCTCTTGAAGAATTATAGACCCATCTCGCTTCTGAGCCATATCTATAAGTTGTTTTCGAGAGTCATTACGAATCGTCTCGCTCGCAGGTTCGACGACTTCCAACCTCCCGAACAAGCCGGGTTCCGGAAAGGCTACAGTACCATAGACCACATTCATACGCTGCGGCAAGTTATACAGAAGACCGAAGAGTATAACCTGCCACTTTGCTTGGCGTTCGTGGACTATGAGAAAGCCTTTGATTCGATCGAGACCTGGGCCGTGGTGCAGTCTCTCCAGAGGTGCCAAATAGACTACAGGTATATCGAGGTGCTGAGGTACCTATACCAAAACGCCACCATGTCGGTCCGATTACAGAACCAGAGCTCTAATCCTATCCAACTACAGCGAGGTGTGAGACAGGGAGATGTCATCTCTCCCAAACTGTTCACAGCTGCGTTGGAGGATATTTTTAAGCTGCTGGACTGGAAAGGATGCGGCATCAACATCAATGGCGAGTACCTAACACATCTACGGTTTGCCGATGATGTAGTTCTTATGGCTGAGACCTTGGAAGACCTGAACACAATGCTCGAAGATCTCGGTAATGCTTCGCAAAGAGTGGGTCTTAAGATGAACATGGACAAGACGAAAATCATGTCCAATGCCCATGTTGCACCCGCTCCAGTTAATGTTGGGAACATTACACTCGAAGTTGTTGACCACTATGTTTACCTAGGACAGACGGTCCAGTTAGGTAAGTCCAACTTTGAGAAAGAGATCTCTCGTCGAATCCAGCTCGGATGGGCAGCGTTTGGGAAGCTCCGACATATATTCGCGTCCGAAATACCTCAATGTCTCAAGACGAAAGTCTTTGACCAGTGTGTGTTGCCAGTAATGACCTATGGAAGTGAGACGTGGTCTTTTACTATGGGTCTCATAAGAAGGCTCAAAGTCACCCAGCGAGCAATGGAGAGAGCGATGCTTGGTATTTCCCTGCTCGATCGAATCAGAAATGATGAAATCCGCAGGAGAACTAAAACAACCGACATCGCTCGAAGGATTGCATCATTGAAGTGGCAGTGGGCGGGACACATAGCGCGGAGAACCGATGGCCGTTGGGGCGGAAAGGTTCTTGAATGGCGACCGCGTGCCGGACGACGTTCCGTGGGCAGGCCCCCTACAAGGTGGACCGACGATCTGGTCAAGGTCGCGGGAAGCCGCTGGATGCGGGCAGCGCAGGACCGATCGTTGTGGAGATCCTTGGGGGAGGCCTATGCCCAGCAGTGGGCGTCGTTCGGCTGACATGATGATGATGATGATGACATATTTCAGTACCTATCTGATTTTTGAACAACAATCCAGTAACTTTAATAAATCTTTTGTTTAATTTTTGGTAATTCATTTGTCAAAATATCCCAAAGCGGGGCTGACATGAGCCAACTAGCGCCGCCAATTGATTTGACAGCATTTCTTCTAAATATGCCCAATTTCTAAAAAAAATATTCAGTCAAGTAAGTTCTTGTAAATAACGTATATATTTATTGAATAAGTTTACACAATTTATTAAAAAGCATTCAAACAGTTTTAACACGGCCTTTTTTTTAAAGTGGCCACTTTTGGTTCAATTCAAACCCATTTTAAAACTATTGAATGCATTTTATGGAATTAATAAATATATTATTATGACGTTATTCCTAGACCTTGATTGATTATTTTTTTTAGAAATTGAGCTTATTTAGAATTTAAAATAAAATCGATTCACGGCGCTAGTTGGCTTATGTCAGCTCCTCAATAGCCCAACATAACTTACTCATGAATTTACCGTTAACATTCTTTTTCCGTCTGAGAGCAGTTTTTTTATTAGATAAGATAAATTTCCTTTAGAAAAAAATTATGCTTTGTTGTTTTAAAATAAAAAAAAAAATATAAATAAGGAACAATGTCATTATATTAGTTCAATGTCAATGAAAGTTCGACAGTTTTGTATGAAACGCTATCCGTGTAGTATACAGCGTCATCAATATCGGTACGCACACAAATGCGAAACGGATGCCAATAAACTTTTCCCAAGAGCCACAATTTCCTTGAAAAAAAGCTCCAGGTGATGGCGAGTCTACACTGATTGACGATGGTTCCGTATTAATTAATTATTTTTGACGTTTTTGTTGCTGTCTTTACAAAAATTTTTGCTCATACTCTTCATGTGACATTGTTTTTGCAAGCTTACATTAAAATGAGCAATAAAATCCATTAATCCATTAATCAAGTCGTCATTTACAATTTTAAGCTTCATTCCGATTAAAGTCATGCTATTTCTCAACAATCTCAAGATAATTGGCACACGGCAGGCAAAAACCTGTTTACGCAAATATCTATTTATTGTCGTACGGATCCCTAAAAACACGTCCCATACTGTACAGGGTACGCGTACAGACGCAATAAGTCTATTTTAATTACTAGCATCGATATCGGCAGATTCCTGTCTTGCCTACTCGGGAGCCGTGCTCTACTACGATAGGGGCGGGATAGAGTCGATAAAGTCGTGCGAATATAGAGTTTTTAATAACATTTTAATTCAAAAACCATTTGACCCAAATACATAAAATTCTTATAAACTAATGTTAACTATACAGGGTGTTTTTCTATAAGTGCAATACCTCTTAGGTGGTGATTGTACTCATGAATATGAACAACTTTTACTATGGGGCCAACTCTGCAACTCAACAAAAAAAATTAGCTGTAACATACAATTTGTTAATACCTACCTGACCAGAATGTATGGAACAGCTGATTTTTTTTTGTGAAGTTGCAGAGTTGGCCTCATAGTAAAAGTTGTTTATATTCATGAGTACAATCACCACCCAAGAGGTATTGCACTTATAGAAAAACACCCTGTAGATGTTAATTAATGTATTGGTTGATTTATTTTGTAATCATTTGAGATAATATTTTATAATCACTTCTGTATGTGTTTAAGTGTTACTAATAGGTTTTTTGATTTTCCCGACGTCTTGACGACATTCCAGGAGCCGCCGTAGTCACCGGGTGACACTTAAATATGTACATACAAGGGATAAAAAAACGTCGTAAATGTTGTTTTATTTCAATATAAGTTAAGTTATTTACATTTAAAGTGAAGTTATATTATTTAAATTGTCATGGAACGCTTTTTTTACATGCAGAGTTTGAAACTAAGAACGAGTCAAAATTATGTCTAGTTTTTCTATAGCAAACTTGCGACTGGAGTGCAATAATTTTCATGTATTTTATATGTAATAAACCTTTCTCATGAAAGATTTCAATTGATGAAAACCATCACACTCATTGCGAAGTCTGCAAGATCTAAGCGTCCGTCGTCGCAGCACACCACGAGCCTCACGCGGCAGCCATAAACGCCGCCACTAAAGCTAGAAGCGGTAACAAAGGTAGCTGAAGCGCGCGACAGACATTTTGTGGCCGGTAGTAGACATTTGCGGTCGGTGGCAGCTTCTTTTTCTAACCCATTTTGACCGGTGGCGGCCACAAAAAGCGAGTGGCGACGATTTGTAGTATGTGGCGACTACAGGCGTCACCGTGTCCGGCGAGTTCATATAAAATGTATGAAAGCTACAGGAAAGAGGTCGGTGGCGGCGTTTTGTGGTTGTGGTCGGTGCCGGTGGCCCGTGTGCGGCCAGGGTAAGCGTACAGACAGACGGCTCGGGAAGCAACTTATGATCTGACCTTTTAAGTTAATTGAGATTGAGACCTTTATAAGGGAAATTACCCTTATCTATCTTTCCAACTACACATACTAAATTATCATTAATTACAATATAAAGTGTCAATAAAATTATCGATATCGACATTCAGCATCCGATAATCGAACACCACCATCTAACACAAACAAGACTCGATAACGAGGTGAAATATTCACGTTGCAAGCGCTACATAATCAGCCTGTCGTCCGTCTCTCTCGCACTCACTAACTCTTACGGCGTTTCGTAGAGAAAGGAAAAAGACAGCACGCGACCGGCGGTGTGCACAAAGGGGTCGCGATCTCTTTGATCTAGCCGCGCGCGTGCGTAGCTGTGTGTGTGTGTGTCTGTGTGTATGCAGATGAGATGGGGCTGAGAATTTGATAATTGCAAAGATTTATGTGTTGTACATTGGGAGAATCTAATGTTGAAATTTTGGTGCTAATTTTAATTGATGCGAGGTGTGTTGTGATTTTGACCTGTGGTGTTAAGTCAATAAACTTAGAGGAGTTTTATGCGCTAGATGTCTATTTTCATTTTCTCAAGGCTGACTTGTATACTTTTTATTACTGACTTGATGAGTTTAAAATAGCCTCACAATACGTTTAAATTATAGACAAACTATTGAGATGACTAGCATAATTTTAGCTAAGTAATAATTATTAAATTAAGTAAGTAGGTACCACTCTCCTTACAGTACTTAATTGAAATTTTAATCCTTTCTTCTAAATTCTAATAAAATAATGACAAACCTACGATTTGCGACGTTTCAATTATTAGTTTAGTGGATTAGGTGTTCCGCGATTGAGACCGATAAGCAACATTTTCTATGGTCAGTCAAGGGATGGATGACCAAAAACTTTTGTTTGTTAGTTATGTTATGATGACTAACTTTCAAAACGACTGCACCAATTTGGACGGGACCTTCACTGAAAATATTGAAAATTAAGTATTTAACCTTTACTGTCTATGTATTATATCTGGTGTTATAATGACGAACTTAAGTCTTTGTGAACCAAGTCACGAGCAGCTACTACACTGTAATTTTTTCATCATCAGCTCTTCCATACAAAAGTGCAAAAACATTTAATCAAAAAATATGGATAAGCTGTTTCTTTTTCACGATTTCTGTTTTGGTCCCTTAATAAAAGTTGGTTGTTTTCATGAGTCGAATAATTCCTGAAATTATCAGGAATGATAAAAAAATTACCGTGTATAGTCTGTTTTTCTTTTTACCACACTTTTATTAGCTTCACTTGTAACTAAGTCACAATGTAAGAAAATCTTGGAGTTCAATTTTAACCTACTTCTAAGTGTCGTATTGATTTGAAACTTTGCAAGTCTATATGAATCCGATGACAATACAATAATTTGCTACCATCGAGCTGATCTGATGATGGAGTCAAGAGGTGGGCAATATAACTCTTCAACGGCTGCTAGGAAACCCCTCGAGTTTAGGCTCATTTGTTTTATTCTAATGAGACCAATTCGCTACACTAAACTTGATGGTGAGGGTCTGATGATGGAGCAGGGAGGAAGCCAGTGGCACTCATTAATGACCAATACGAAACACTTCGAGTTCTGGCTCATTTGTTTCGTTCTGATGAGACCTATTTGCTACACTTGGTGGTGAGGGTCTGATGATGGAGCAGGAAGAAAGGCAGTGACACTGCTTAATGACCAATAGGAAACCCCTCGAGTTTGGGCTCATTTGTTTCGTTTTGATGAGACCTATTTGCTACCCTTGTTATTGAGGGTCTGATGATGGAGCTGGAAGGATGCCAGTGGCACTCCTTAAATACCAGTAGGAAACCTTTTGAGTTTGAACTCATTTGTTTCATTCTGATGAGACCTATTCGCTACACTTGGTGGTGAGGGTCTGATCATGGAGCAGGAAGGAAGCCAGTGGCACTCCTTAATGACCAACAGGAAACCCCCCGAGTTTGGGCTCATTTGTTTCGTTCAGTTGAGACCTATTCGCTACCCTTGTTGGTGAGGGTCTGATGATGGAGCTGGGAGGAAGCTAGTGGCACTCCTTAAAGACCACTAGGAAACCTTTTGAGTTTGAACTCATTTGTTTCGTTCTGATGAGACCTATTCGCTACACTTGGGGGGTTTGATGATGGAGCAGGGATTAAGCCAGTTGCACTCCTTAATGACCAATAGGAAACACCTCTAGTTCTGGCTCATTTTTTTCGTTCTGATGAGACCTATTTGCTACACTTGGTGGTGAGGGTCTGATGATGGAGCAGGAAGGAAGCCAGTGACACTCCTTAATGACCAATAGGAAACCTCTCGAGTTTGGGCTCATTTGTTTCGTTTTGATGAGACCTATTTGCTACCCTTGTTGGTGAGGGTCTGATGATGGATCTGGAAGGAAGCCAGTGGCACTCCTTAAATACCACTAGGAAACCTTTTGAGTTTGTGCTCATTTGTTTCGTTCTGATGAGACCTATTTGCTAGACTTCGTGGTGAGGGTCTGATGATGGAGTAGGAAGGAAACCAGTGGCACTCCTAAATGACCACTAGGAAACCTTTTGAGTTTGGGCTTATTTGTTTCGTTCTGATGAGTAGACCTATTCGCTTCACTTGGTGCTGAGGGTCTGATGATGGAGCAGAAAGGAAGCCAGTGGCAATCCATAATGACCAATAGGAAACACCTCGAGTTCTGGCTAATTTGTTTCGTTCTGATGAGATCTATTCGTTGCACTTGGTGGTGAGGGTCTGATGATGGAGCAGGGAGGAAGCCAGTGGCACTTTTTAATGACCACTAGGAAATCCCTCGAGTTTGGGCTCATTTGTTTCATTCTGATGTGACCATTCGCTACACTTGGTGGTGAGGGTCTGATGATGGAGCAAGAAGGAAGTAGGGGTTCGGCTTGCGCATCCAGTAACTAATAGACTCTACTTGAATTTGTAAGTCTAAATACATACATTCACGCCTTTGAGTTATAATATTTACGGGGTGGGCACATGAATGGACTGTGAAATCCATTACCATCCATCCATGGCTTGCCATTTATTAAACTAAAAAGTAAAAAATAAATATGTAGTTTAAAAAACTAAAACAACACACTTTTATAGTAACAGACTAAAAAGTACAAAATAAGCGTCTATTCAGTAACTGAAATTAAAAAGCGTGGTGCGCCCTATGCAAAGCATGCATTTCAAGTACTTAATATAGACAACGCGCACCACGCTTTTTAATTTCAGTTACTGAATAGACGCTTATTTTGTACTTTTTAGTCTGTTACTATAAAAGTGTGTTGTTTTAGTTTTTTAAACTACATATTTTTTAACAAACGAAACGAGTAGGTACTGAGTATACATATTGATTGACAGAGTGAGATGGGTAATAATGACTATAGTGGTGAAAACAAATTAGGTCCTAACTAATCTCATTTAAGTACCTATTATGTATAATTTAGGACATCCTCTGTACCACGTGTGCCTTCTGCCGCTATTTCGAGACACGGCAATAAATTAGTTTTACTAGCCCAATTAGCATAAAACGGCAATAGAGTCGAATGTGCACATCACTCACGAGTTATATCACGAACGTATTAAGGTTAAACAATAATTAAGAGGCGATGTAGGCTGTAGCGTTTGAGAAGAAATGTACTTAATAAGTTTTTAGTAAAAAAAATATTTTTATGACAAACTTGTTTGCTGACTGTACTTTAATATTGTATTGTCATCTGAACCAAACCTGTATACAAAATTTCAGCTCCATCGGACACTGCTAAGCAAATTAAGCTTGCAAGATTTGTCTCCCACTACTAACTAACATACTTAAATACTAACTAACATGGCAAGTTAATAAAGAAAAAACTTGTATTAAAGGTTTAGTTAATAGCTGCTTTTCAATTAAACTAGCGCTTCGCTCGTGACTTCGCGTCTACGTGGAACCCCTTTTTTACCCCCTTAGAGGGGGAATTTCCAAAAATCCTATCTTAGTGCTCCCCTTCACTCCCCAAGGAAAATACCTGCTAAATTTCAGCTTCTTGCGCCCAGTAGTTTCGGATGTGCGTTGTCTATTAGTCAGTCAGTGTACCTACATGTTGATTACATATTTTTTCAGTTTTGTATGGAACAGCTGATTTTTTTTTCGCGATTTCAGTTTTGGTCCCATAATAAAAGTTGTTTGTTTTCATGAGTAGGAAATCCCTAAAATTATCCGGGGTGATAAAAGAAATTACCGTGTATAAAATGGTGATATTTTTATCATTAACTTTATTGAAAAACTATTTATATAAACAACAAAAATATTTATACTATTTAAGACATACAATCTTTTTTTGTTAAAAAGTTTGTATTTCTTGCATTGAAACATATTTAATTGTAAACGAGCTGAATAGAAAATTTTCTCCTTTCAATTGTTTTTGTTAATTCCAAAACACGTTTCTGCTCTCTATTGTTTTTCAGGAAAACTCCAAAAGAAAGGATTTACTGTGTCATTGTTTTTTTCTGTCCAATTGTTTTGGGAACACTGTTAAAGTAAAACAATTTGATAAACCTCCCACAGTCGAGTTAGGAGAACAATGTTTTTTGTTTATTTTCTCAGTTTTATATTTTCTATTGTTACTTTTATACAATAACAATATGAAAATTTGAATGCCACATGTCTTTGAACGGATTTTGAACAGTAGGTACAGTGTTTGTAACCAAACTCACAAGTTCTCCGAAATGGCTTGACCTATTTTTTTGTTTTTTTTTGTTTATGGTCGGTATGTCGGAGAATAAATCGTAAACTATTTTGTAAGAGTCGCCCCACTAAATTTTATATTTTAATAAATAAATGCTTTTGCTCCAAATATACATCCTCAATTTTCACCCTTCTACCATCAACCCCAATTTTTAAATAGCGATATTAGTATAGATATCTCTTATATTTATCCACTACGGCGGCGGCGCCGCGCCGGCTGGCGTAGCACTTTTAGTCCTAGCGGTACATCCCCAAAATTCAGTAAAAAAATTTTGCGTACCGCTAGGACATTAAGCCTTTATCACACTTGATGTTAAGTCTATTAGAATTTTTTATTCATAGAAATAATTTATATGGCAAAACGTTAGCCGGGTCAGCTAGTATAATATTATATATAGCCTACGTTGAATGCACGACGTTATTCTGCGGGAATGAAAAGAAGTCTGTCACTTTCCAGCTTTCAAACTATCCCCATACCAAGAACCAAGAAGATCCGTTTCTCCGTTTTGACTTAAAAGACGGAACGGACAAACAAACATACTTACTTTCACATTTATAATATTAGCACGGATTCCTACTAGTATTAATAACTGGCTTCCCGCGGCTTTACCCGCGTGGTACACGTTCCCGTGGGAATATCAGAATAAAATATTTATTTTTTCATTTTTTTCATTTATATTCCATAAAACAATCCATAAATTGTGTTGGAAACTATACAATAATAAAAATTTAAAGTCAAAATAAATCATTACAAGAAAAAATACAAAAATTAATTAAATTAAAATTGTTATCCATTGAATTGAATTTGATTATTAGTATTAGCCTGAGCTATATCACTCAGGATGAATGTAACATTCAACAAAATCGGTACATTACAAATAAACAAACAGAAAATCAATCTTTCCTCCTTATAATATTATTATTATATTATCGTTATTTTATTAGTAAAGATTTACAAGTGACCGTTCGCGATTTCGTCCGTGTGTAATACTTATGATATGATTAAGTACAACGCATTTACCTATATGATATCATTTACAATGTCCATAAAGTCTGGATCTTGGTCCAATCCGGACCTATGCCAAAATTCATCAAAGTTGGTTCACTGGCTTAGTAGTACAAAATATTTAAGTAAGTATGGTTTATTTTTTATACTTTATCTAAGCCGGAATACATAGTATTTAAAGAAGGACTTATTGCGCCCAAATAAATAAGGTCATGACAATGTAAAGATAAGAGAATAAATAATGAAAATAATAATAATATAAGTAGTATTCCATAAGGACGTCTGCACGATCCACAGTGCACTCGAATTTGGATTAAGTGATAAGGAGTTTAATCCGATTGATAACAGCCACTCGCGCATTCATAGATAAGGAATTTATTATTTTAGTCATTAACTTATATTAAATTCGTCGATGGAGTTGTGGAGATACTTAAAAAGGATTGGACATTTAATTAATACTAGCTTTCCGCCCGCGGTTTCGCCCGCGTGTATTACACGACGTTATTCCGCGGGAATGTGATATTATTCCGTGATAAAAAGTAGCCTATGTTCCTCTCCAGGTCACAAAGTATCTGTGCCCCGCCCCAAATTTCAGCCAAATCCGTAGAGCCGCTTTGGCGTGATTGAGTAACAAACATACAAACATACAAACATCCAAACATCTAAACTTTCACATTTATAATATTAGTAGGATTAATTAATTCACGATATTGGATTATTAGTAAGTTCATGATTTATTTTATTACGTTTAGGCTAAAATGCAAAGTGTCAGATTATTAGTAAGTTCATGATTTATTTTATTACGTTTAGGCTAAAATGCAAAGTGTCAATGTTTCACGAATGAATAAATACAAAGTTAAAAATATCGATACATTTTACTTTTTAATTTGTTAGTGACAACACTATTAAGTAAGTACGAGATATTTAGAGTTATGCATTTAAAATTTAAATTTATGTATTTCACATGCAATCATGTAAGTAAAGGAAAAATTATAATAGAGTGACTAACCTCGCAATTAGATTGCATCCCAATAAGGCCCGTCAGATTATTTTAAAAATATGCTCAGCTTGTTTTAGACATAACCTAACTTTTCGTAAATCTAAAACTAACAAACATAACACTATTCACTATTCATCGTGCCATAAACAAAAGCCAAACGTTCGGAACAAACACACGCCATTTTTTATTTCCCCATCCAACACTGACACATCAAAAAGCGCGGCAAACACGTCAACTCCTATTTGTTTTATTAAATCGCGCGTCGAAGATCGAACTCGACTAACAGTGAACAAAACGCAATTTCGCGCCAAAAACTCGAGTCGGGAAAATTTCGGAAAGGCCCCGATTTCCCTGCCCATGGTCGTTTGTATATTTTTTTTTCATCTTATTTAGCGCTTTGTCGGAGGCCCTTTGAAGTTTGCTTCCCCCCCCCCCCCCCCCCCTTTACAAATTGCGTCACTCCCGCTTTCTGTAGCATATTTCCTACTTCGTTTAGATAAATATGGTATTTACTGCTTACACAATGGCTGCCGTATGTAAAAAAAATAGTAAGTAAGATGTGTTGGTTTGGGTTTAAGAAAATGGAAACGCAAAATATGAAATAACGAAAATCAAACTCTACTAAGGATGATATGGACCTTCATCTGCAAGTATTTATATGTAAACATTTTTATTATCCAAGTACTTAATAGTACTAGCTGCTCCCCGCGGCTTTACGTGGGTGGTACTCATTCCCGTTGAAATATCGGGATGTACCTAATGGTCTTTGTAACTAAGGACTAATGATGATTGATTGCAAGTAAATTTTGTTTTAATAGTTTCATTCAATACAGAGGCCTGCAAGTATTTTTTTTTTAAATAGGTTCAGTTAATCCAGAGGTTTCCACCTACATCCAAATTTAAGCTATAGATAGTACCTCTTCAAAATATTATTTTTGATTTTGACCTTTTTTAATTCCTTTGTGTCTTCGTTAAGTCTGAATGAAATAAATACCGACCTCGTTTTAACTACATTTAAATAAACAATATCTAAATTAAAAACTACATAAACAATGCAAAATATTTTCAAATAACATTAATATCATTCAACAGCCATGTTGTATTTAAATAAATAAACAAAAAAAAACGTGTTTTCACATTTACGATGGTTTATCACTTTTATACAAAAATAATAATAAATTACTGAATCTCCACAGTTTCACCCGCCATTAACTTTAATATGAGATTATTATAAAAGTTAAAAATATAACGAGTCGGTCGGCAATGCCAAATTGCGTCGCGTCCGTATAAATCATAGAATATTTCTAAACAAAGCATCTGACACACTGGCTTAAAAAACGAGAAACTTTATAATCAAGAAAATTCAATGATTTTTTGCTTTTATTTAGTTAAGATGAATTTATTTATCCACAGTTAGTACCATCATTTATCTGATTGATTTAATCATAATAATAGGGGTTAAAGAATGAAATTGCCGTTTTTTTCTTATGAACATATAACTTAACAACTTTTATGATATTAGAAATATATAATTTCTTTAATATTGCGTTACATTAAGACCGTATCGAGCAACTTTTGATAATTTAATAACCACGATATTTGATTATTTACATAGAAAAAACTTTTCCCGAAAGTTACGACTATTTTTGTTTCCAGAATTTCGTACTTTATTAGTTGTAACTTAGTGAAAATATTTTTTTTTCTCTAAAAGAATATGTCATTTAGTTGTTAAAATGTCCATAAATACGTGTGTAAAATTTTGTAAAGTTACATAATATAGTCGTTGAATAAATTACAAAAACGTTAGTATGGAAAAAAAATAATTACAAAAATCTACATACAAAACGGCAATTTGATACTTTAACCCCTAATATTATCTATAAGTAATTAAAATGAAAAGTGCAACAACACGTTCTAAAGTGCATTATGTTTTCGTACGTACTGCGTACTGTTTATTGAAATACAACATGCGTGTGTGTTGTTATTTTTTTTATTTTCCCGAAATTGATCTCATGTGTACTTAAGTGCAATATTTTTTGAATGATTAATTATAAAGCACTGGTTACTGTTGAAGGTTTACTGAATACTATAGGTAATTTCTAGATTATTTCTTGAAACAAAATATTAAATTATCACATCTATTAAAACATAATAATTAAATATGACATTAACATAAATAGATAACATCTTTCAATTTTCTTATTAAAAATTACCGTTCATTTCGAGAGACTTTGTTTTCCGAATTCAACGTCCGTGTGTCCGGCGACCCCCGTAAATCTACAGCGAAGATCTTCAAAGTAAAATTTTAAATATGCATAAAAACGTCAAAAGTTGAAATTCATGAGGCCATATGATGCCACACGGAATTAGTTTTAACGAATGATAAACTTTTGAATAAATTATGTGCCGACGATTTGTTCTCAAATAATGCGGGGACAGGACTTAAAGTATATTTTGTACAGTCGACAAAATGTCAAGCTTCGCAATACTGTCAATTTTCACGAACTAATAGTGAACCTTCATTTATTTAGCAAACGATCCAAAATAGATCGGAGTATTTTGACATCAGTATAGTCACATGGCTGTTACTGTACATTTTATTAGATCTAGAGTCGATGAAACATTTAGATGTTTAGAGAATTTAAAAGGTTCATAATTAAGGAAAAGTAGACGATTTGTAGAAATGGGAACTGGACTCAAAGGAGCTCATCGTTCACGGGGTAAGTGAAAGATTAAACATTCATTTGATAACGTGTTGATTTGATAGATGCCTGCTTAAGGTTTTTTATTTATATAATATTTTGTTTCTTACTAAATTGCCAATTTGCTTATGATTTATGGATGTGTTGTGTTCAGAGTGCTATTTTTCTATTATTTATAAACTGTAGATAGATAAGTTTGAACTATTTTGCTTTATATTAAAAAAATGTTTATAAGCGTCTAAATTATATGACCAATTACTTAACCCTGAAACAATAACACAAGAAATTGAAACACCTAATTAGTCTAAGAAAAACTAACAAAATGTGTTTTCTAAATTCAGAAGAGTGACTTCCATAGTGTTTACCTTATTGTTTCAGAGTTACGGCTTCAAACCAAAAATAGGTTAATCCGCCTTTTAAAAAGCTAAGAAGTTAAAAAAACTTTACGGGACAAAGTAGTTCTCGACTTGGGACAGAGTTACGAGCTCTCAGTTTTATGGCCTTTAATAAAAAAAACTGGATGCTTCTTCAGAATAAAGTCGCAAGAGATTAATTTTATAGCGGATGAGCCACAACTAGACGACTTTGGTAAATGGTTGGATAAACAGATTAGTAGTGCTAAAACATCACGTTTCCACTAATGCGTTTTTTATAAAGCGTTTGAAGAACTCAATCAATAAACACTACCGGTTAAAACAATACCTCATTATTTGTTAAGTCAATATGTACTCAATATACTTGAACAACGCAATTACATGTCAACCGTAAACTTGTTAGATTTGAGCTCCCTCAAGGATAATTATTGGGACCGCCACTATTCTCTTTCTATAGTAACAAATTAACATTATGATACGTTGTTCCTAGACCGAATCAGTCGATTAATTTACTAATTGGCTATTATTCTTCCAAGTAACGACCCAATTAGGGCCAATCAATCCCAGATACAGTATTAAAATCGTGAATGCACAATATATTATCGGTATATGACGGAACGGTGGAATTTATTGTTGAATTTAATGGGTCTGGAGAAAATTCTGACGATCCCAAACTGGTTGTAGTAGGAAATGTTAATTACATATCTTCTGGGTTCAACGTGATATGTAGAGATTTCTAGATATGTACCTTTTAAAGTCATAAATGAAAACAAATTAACTTTCAATTACGATCAGATCGATTAAAATCATTAATCGCCTGTCGAATTAAATTCTTTAAATTTAGATCGCTGATAATACTGATTCATTCTTATTTGTATCAGTCCGAATCGGATAACGAATCGAAAGAAGTTATATTATATTTCAAGACAGATAGAGGGTTTTAATAATTTGGAGTACATACCTAATTTTTCCCTATTAAAATTATGCTTTGCTAGCATTTTTGTGAACGAAGTTTAATAAGAGGTGATATTCCTAACTTTCAGAATTCAGAAAGATCTGAAATTGGTTATTTATTTTTGTCTATCAAAGGAGTGACCTAAAATGGAATTGCGACAATAAAACAGCGCAAGTAGACACACATAAATCTTTTCGTCTAAGATAATTTATTCTTGTATCTCAGAACTTATATATATCTTAGAACTAAGAAGTGGATAGATTTGATTTTAATAAAGATCCACAATTTTAATTCTTTGTAGTTATGAATTGATTCATATAACACGATATCAAAGTGCATTCTAAACTTGACGCCTGACCGGCCGAATAGGGCCGGAGAACAATGGAAAATCTATTGTGTCTCATTACTGGGGCATTAAAAATGACCAATTCTGTAAGTACTGTAACTGGAACGCCTATTTGAAAATTATAATAAAGTACTTGCAACTTTGTATTTATCTTAAGTCATTGTACCATGCTATTAATTGTAAGTCTAATGATTGTTCATTGCTCTGTTCACTGATTAGGTGCATGCAATATAGCAAGTAATGATTACTATGGTTTCTGAGTAGGATCACTTCCATTATTAAAATCATCAACGAATGACCACCCAAACGGGATGCAATACGGTGAAATTTTAACCACTTGCATCTGATCGAAAATCGTTCTTCAATCTATCACCAACGTGGTGACTCCCAAAGATCATCTCTACCATTTGTTAAGTCTGCGGCGCGTATTTTGGAATCCTTTGATCTCGCCGGCCGCTTTAATGAGCTGGGCGATACTCGGTACGGTAACTAGTCCGTACTCCGTACACCTACTGTCCCACGCTGGTGGAATAACTATTTGTTACATTGACGTGTAGAATTTAAAGATATGAGCCTATGCCTTATTTGAAACGAATGATAAACTTTTATATGGGTTTATGGGTTGCTGACTGCTGTTGAGAACAAATCCCGGAAACAAATCACAGTATGTAGGTAACTAATTTATTTTAGACTAGCGGCAGCCCGCGGTTTCATCCGCGTGACTGCCGTTCCCGTGGAAATATGGGAATAAAAAGTATCCTAGGTTTTAATCCCGGCTATCTATCTACTCTATGTGAGCCAAATTACAAACAAAGCCGTTACGTAGTTTTTTCGGGAAAGAGTAACAAACATCCATTCATCCATACTCACAAACTTTCGCATTTATTATATTAGTAGGAAGTAGTCTACAGTATTTGTAGAGCGCTGTTGTAGATACTTATTAATATTAAACTGTCCTGTGTTTAAAAAAATAAAGCAAGTTTATGACGTTTTCGGGTTGGAGCCCAAATTTCCTCTGGTCTGGATGTGTGTGGTAATATCAACGTTGTTTCCAAGTTCCATAATACTAGCGCTCAAGTTACTATAGTTTGGTAGGTATTGGAACAATGTATGTGAGTGATGGTGTCCAATATTTATATATTTATACAGGGTTATTTTGAAACGACGCGACGACCAAATTTTTTCTGTCGATTCAGTGTCTATACGATTGCTGGGGATCGGATGGGAATAACTCGATAAGTGAACAACTTTCTTCTAAAAACATGGGTCGAAATATGACATTTATTTTTACTTTTTATACAAATCATACTGATCACGTGATCGATTTAGTATGAGAATGGGAAGTCCAAAATTTTTTGTCGTATTTCGACCCATGTTTCTAGGAGAAAGTTGTTCTCTTACCAATTCTGAGTCGAACTTAAAAGATTTGGCCAGTGGTTTTAAAATAACCCTGTATATTACATCACGTTTATATTCGTGTAAATAGTAGGTAGGTAATGGTATAACATTGAATTGATCTTTTTGGTGGGAGCTTTGGTGAACCTGCTAACTGCTAAGCCTCAAATATACAAATATTTATTCTAACACGTCAAAATAGGAAACATGAAAAAAATATTTCAGTTAAGCTGAAGGTAACTGAAAAGCCAACCCAAAAATCTGAATAACTCGAATCACCATCGTGTTATTCCAACACGTCCAAATTCAAATAAAAGTTAATAGCGAGAAACAGCAGCAAAAATACTAAATAACTTCGCTTTGTACAACACTCGAGCGTAACATTTTCCGAAAAAGTGGAAAAAAATGGAATGTGACTTTTCATTTTGTTGCGCGGGAAAAGCGAACAATGGGCGGCAAAATTGCGCGTCACTCTGCCGTTCCAATTTGTCAAACGGCCTCCGCAAGATGGCGGCGGCGGATGCGCGGGAACATGGCGGCTTCCGGCAGCTTTTAATTAAAAATGTTTCTTATTTGATGTTCTGTATTCGCTAGTCGTTGACGTGTGGGGGACTTATTATTATATTTGCAAATATATCATATTATATTATTTTTTTACTTCTATAAAGTTTTCTTCTTTCGGACACCACATTTTCGGGTGGAGGTCCCATCACGGAAATAAGGGTCACGTAATGGGGGTCCATCCGGTATTAAACCAGCAGTATTGTGAATTCCAGGCTTCCCTCGGCAAATAGCCCACGGAAGTGTTCAGGAATTCCAATCCTTGCAACGTGATCAGTATTCTTAAGTGAGTAAGACTTAAATTCGTTTGTACATTTATCAATTGTCACCGAGTCTCCGCGACAGACCGGAACACGTACTGTAATTCGGAGGACCAACAGCGGGGTGAGATTTTGAACACAAATAAAGGAAAAATCTACTAACAACTTGAGAATTCAATAAAATCTTTAATAGATATTTTTTACTGCATACTTAAACGAGAATAATTATTATTCATAAAAACGGTTAAAATTTTGCTTTTCATAACTTATTTAAATTTATTGGTCTTACGTAATTTTCTATTTTGTTTCTAGACGTTTTTTTTTATTCTAGGGCCCCTTTGGGCTGGGGGCCCGTGACATTTCGCCAGCATTGCCTTGGCACCCTGTAGTTACGCCACTGGCTGAAAACATCATTGTTATGGCGTCAGACTTAGATAAGATAGTGGTAGCTAATCCGGCGGTCTAAAAACAAGTCCTATCACCAATCAAAAACCAAAAATTCAAAATGTCTAATAAGATGAACACGCGGAATTTTAGTTTAGTAAGTATGACATATTGCTTGATTTAAACAAACGCTACAAGTCATAGAATCAAAAAAGAGTAAGCATTTATACTCCATACAGTTGTAATGTAAATTAGATTGGTACTATTTTCGGGGGTAAAAGGAAAAAAAATATCCAGCATTCGTGTGAGGACATGCTCCTGATCCTGAGTGCTCTTTGCGCAAAAATCAAACACTAGACTGTGTCGAAGTGCTGCTATTCAATTAGGATTAAGTGAACCGCGGAAACATTTTTTTCTGCCAATTCTTTTTGTGGATTCTTTATTTTTTTATGTAGCGTTGTATCTGCTACTTAACTATATCGCTAGAAACAATAGTGCAATATGTAGTTCCATACTATTTCTTCGTAGGTACGATTCTAACTTAAAAGACAATCGGGATGAACATTTCTGTTTGGTACGTGCCTGGGTGTTATTATCTAATTAATAAAAGTATTACAAAAAGTTTAGTTGTGATATCACTTACAGTAAGACAACAAATGTGCGCATCTTACCTCGGAATAAGATTGATCAGTGACATATCATTTGCCACTTTACAAGAAACGTGCCAACTCACGATCACGATTTAAACGACTCTGTTATCAATTCACTAATGTAGGTAGTCTAAATAGAAAAAAAGTGAGAAAGAATTAATTGAGCCACAAAAAATAATAAGTAAGCATCTTAAATACTGAAATGGACGCAAAGTGGTGGTTTAGGTGCTAAATTAGTATTTTTGTGGGTTAGGTTAGGTTAGTTAGGCGATCAATTAATTACAACCCGAAAAAAAAAACAAATCTCTTTCTACCCATCATAAAGTCACCCACCCATCTTTAATCAAACCCGCGCTCTCAGTGGCGACTGCTATATCACTTGACCGCCCCAAACATGCCAAATAATTAATAAACCGAAATGTCCCATAACTTTTGGGGCCCCAAAGGCCCCTTTCGAGATGCCATATAATACCAAGTGCATGTCAACGCACGAAAACAGTGGGTAGAGCACAATGCGAATAATAGAAACTACCCTCCGATGTATTAAAAAACAAGTGGGAAGCAATGAACAATGGGGATCGAACCCCGGGCCCACTCCAACTAGGGTTGCGTGATGGGAATTCTAAATTTTTTAGTTTGTTGACTTCGCCTGCGCTGTGACATCTTTATGAAGAGTTTGCCTTTTTAGTATTCAATAGTGGTAAAATAAAACTTTTTGTACAAAAGCTTGAGAGTTAGGTAAACGTGCCTCGGTTTTATTTTGGTATATAAAATTTTATCGCTTTAAATTTTGATGTGTGGGTTGAATTATGTTATTGTTAATGTTTATTAGCATACAGTGTTGTAGATATTATAGTTCCGAAATAACCTTTTCCTTTTTTTCAAACTAGTGACTGTCTGCGGGCTCGTCCGAGTGGACTAAGGGTTATCTGTATCTTTGATGTTTAATAGTGTATATATTCTCCTATAAGTAATTAGGACGAAAAAGCAAAAACGATTCTTTTTAATCATACTACTGATAATTCCAAACATTAGTGTATTCAAACAAACTAAACAAACTTTATTAAATAGAAAGAAAAGTTACGTATGGCTTGAAAATATTAAAGCTTCATCGTCCTATAATTAGAACTATCGTAGAGTGTCTATTACAAGAACATCGTTTCTTATCCGACTACTGTTGTTAACATACATTATCATGACGTGCAAAAAACAATCAAGATTTTAAGATTTCATAAGTATAAAGATACTTTTCTCTTAAATTATATTTTGCTTTTGTGCCAACCCTGCCGCTATACAGTTCCCCCGTACTCAGTTAGAGTATCAATAATAGTCGGATTTGTTTGAATTTGGTCTTATTAATTAACTAAATAAAATACGAGAGCAACAGTAATTGATAACTTGAAGACCCTCAAAATTGATTTACTGTCTGTGTGGCTATAATGTTTTATTGTACAAACATTTTAGGTTGGTAGGTGAATCTTTTATATGGATTTTGTTTCGTTTCTCAGAAATCGTATTCGCTATCCGTAATTATTGCATTTGTATATTGCATTAAATTTTAGTAATGAGAATTTGAGAGTGGTAAGTTTTCCTTTTCCTTAAACATAATTTACTTTATTGGAAAAATTGTGATAGTTTTATTGTAACAGCCCTGCAAGTAGATTTTCAGGCGGGATTCACTTGCAGCTGGTAATTTTTTCTATACTTGCAGAATTGCATTGTGAATGCATAAAATTAATTGAAATCGTAATAAACAATTTATTTTCTTGTCATGTTACAATTATGTTTATGCCAAAATATATTCTGTCCCAATTAAAATCCAGTCAAACTTTTTATAAATATTATATCGGAGTGCAATTAGATAACATAATGATAAGAATAACTTTATCTGTAATCTTTTATTAACAAAACAACAGTGTAAATCACATGGTCTTACACACTCATGGTCAGATTTTATATTTGATTTAACTAACTTCAATCTGTCAGATTTTCACATTTAAAATGGTATTTAAAAACGTTTCACTGAGAAAAAACATCAAGCAAAAGTATAAGAGCATGGCCCGAAATCTTGCGGTCCACCACTATCCAACAATAAATTAGTTTCATGAATTCATCGTTACGAGTCCCAAGTTGGGCGTGTCACTTTATTATATTTTGGTCACCATCACTGCTCCAACTCCAAATTAGGTAGCTTAACCTGTGAAGCATAGCGGCCCCTGCCAAAGCCAAACTGAATGCTGCCTTATTTCTATAGAAATAAGTCTCAAATACGCGGTGCCGATAGCAAAAATTTGACAACTGTCAGTACTTTAAAGGTTAAGCACTTGTGTTATGGTCAACTTGAGTTGAAAAAGCTGAGTTTTACCGGAAGTCAAACCCGGCACCACAGAGATATCTGCACTCCGGAAACCAGTGTGTAAGCCACTCAGCGCTAAAATAGCAATAGAAAAGTTTAAATGTAAAAACAATCGGATTGCGGCCCACCGCCATCGGTACAATAATTAGTTTGATATATTCATCGTCACGCGTCCCACGTTGGGCGCCAGTCTGTAATTGTCCCTAATTGGAGCGCTTAGAAGAATTACCGTACGTGGCCTGCCTTATTGACGAATGGGCAAAAGTGTCACGCGTATGCCGCGGGGGGTAGTCTCTAGTTGAAAAATGTGTGGGAAAACATGTACAAAATATTGTTTTAGAAACAGGAGTAGCTGCAAAAAATAAAAAAAATAATAGTAAAAAAAGCTTTATTGCACACAAAGAAAGAAACAATAACACAAAGAGACATAGTTATGAGAAAACAGACAACAGGCGGCCTTATTGCTAAATAGCAATCTCTTCCAGGCAACCTTGGGCGAAAGAAAAAAAAATCAAAAGAACAGAGGGGAGAGGGTGCATAAAAAGGATAGAATAAGTCTAGAATGACAAATAGATAAAAATAAGATAATACATAAACTTTAATGAGTAAGTGAGAGGAAATGACTTCTAACTTGATCTCCAAAGAATTTTAGAGTCTGAGCCTTTCTGATACCTTCAGGAAGCGCGTTCCACATACGGACAGCATGGACAGAGAAAGAGTAGGAAAAAAAGTTTCGCAAAAATAATAAGTTATCAGTTATCACCGCAAAATGTCAAAACTTTGTTCTAAAAGTGATTGCAAAATTAATTGCAGACCTTGTAAGCGGTCACCACACCACCAATTAGCAGAGGTTAAGCATTCGCTATAGTTGGTGACGAGATAGGTGCCCAAAAATTTGTATCTTGTGCTTCAGAAGATACGTTAAACCGTTGATACCGGCTAGATTTACATGTTCCAACCATCCTATCAAGTCATAAAGGAGGTCTAGCCGTGGCAACATTAATTGCCTCATACTGATGGATGATATTTTGACTAACCTTATAAAACTATCTATATCAAAGTTCGAGCTTTACTCTCGAACCTCACACGGCTAGAGATATTCCAGCTATTCTACATTACATCTTAAAATTTAATTAATCCCAGCTTCATTTAATAAAGGTTACGCCAACATTCATAACTTTCCCTACAAACATAGTATTTATACTACCAGTATGCGAATTGTGACTCATCGCTTGTCGCAGGATGTCGATATGCGCTTCATACTGAGATCCTTCCAGATCTTTCGAGATCGAGGCGATGTACCCTTTAATATGAAGGTGGGATACTGGTAGTATTTATTCTATGCTGCAAGCTTCAACCTATAACGAGAGGAGAGATATCAATATTCATACGCTAAGACGGACACGTGCCGGAAGGAAAGGGACAACACTATAGACAGAGCTATCTCCCTCGCTCTCACTTTAATTTCGAAACAATCTCGTCGGCAGCGTCCTGTCTACATTTAAATTTCGAACGCTCTTCTGTTTATTGTTTGGCGCGAAGGATATTGTCATTTTAATTCTTTCTTTTTTTTGTTCCTGTTTCTACGTTGGTGGCTCGGGCACTCGGCCAGTGTTGGTGGTTTTACGACCTTCTTTCAGTTACGTTGAGAGACGTCATATCAAATGAAAAAAAGAAAATGAAATGATTTTAATGTTCTAAAGTCATTTAGTGGACAGTGTAACAAATTTTTACTTCTAATAGTATGTTGAACTAATTCTCTAGACACACAGGTATTTTCAACTGACTTTGAATGTGATGATATTGGACTACAGTTCTATAGGAACAAAATAAACTTCTAATAAGAGCATTAGGTAACCTAAAAAAATTATATGGATAAAAATAAATCGTTTTTCTCCGCGGAAAATTTTCAACCAATTTGATCCGTTCGGGCCGGATCAGACGAGTAAGTAATAGATTGTCACCTCCAAGTTTAAGGAAAACAGGCTGATCCCTACCCCAAATACACGGCGCCGCAATGTGTACGGCATTTTTGCTTCAGGTGAAGGGGAGGTTTAGGGGGGAGGGGGTGCGGTTGCCATCCCTTTGAAGTTGCCGCCGCCGGCGTCTGCGAGCGAAAGCTGGGTAACCAACGCTTAGCTTTGTTTTCTGGGTAAATGATAGACGGTTAGAAATTACTACTGTTTTAGACGGTTCGGTGGTCCTTCGAGCCGGATGGCGAAAGGGCAAATTGGCCTCCCGCTGTCAAAAGGTAAAATTGACTGGGTTTATAACGGTGAAAGTTAGCACTAGACTGATTGCCTAAAAACGTAGGTAGATACATGAACATGATATTTTTGGTTAACGCAAAAACAAGAATCGAAAGCTAGGTAACCAACGCTTATCTTTGTTTTCTGGGTAAATGATAGACGGTTAGAAATGACAAATATTTTAGACAGTTTGCTGGTCCTTCGAGCCGGATGGCGTAAGGGCAAAATTGGCCTTCCGCTGTCAAAAAGTAAAATTGACTGGGTTGATAACAGTGAAGGTTGGCTACCTGGTTAACTTAGAACTTAGATATAAAAACATAAATATTGGACACCATAAAATACATTGTTCCAGGCCCAAACAGCTTAAAACACATCGGAGTCCCATCGGAGCTGGTTGTGAGACGGGTCGTTTTTTTTAAATAGGTACTTCATTTTAAACTTTTCAGTAATAAAATTTAAATAGCTGGTTATGGCAATTGGAAACAACGACGGGTACTACACACTAGCTCAAGTACAGTACATACACCATATATCGAAAGTATATTTTCAACATTCATCCGACTGGGAATCGACCCGGGACGTTAGAGATAGCGGCACCTTAATAACCGGTACGTACACCACTCGACCACGAGGTAATCAAATCATGAATAATTTTTTAAAAGTTTTTTTTGGAATGGCTCTAAGAAGAATTCCGTCTTAATAATATACATAAATCAGCACATCACTGAAACATTCTTTAGCCTTAGATACTGTTAAATAGTTACATTACATACCCATCCAAGTTAATATGAAAATGTAACCCGTAGGTTTGAAGTAATTTCACTCACAAAAGTGCTATGAATATTGAGTCGCGTCGGGTGACCACGCTCGCACGGGACACGGGACAGTTCGGCCAATTTCCCCTTTGACATGCTAATGTGGACTGCCTAATGTTCCTCCTTTTTTCTAATAATAAAAGTTGGTTTATTTTGTATTGTGAGAAAATCGGTGTATAGAATACGGTGTATAATGAATCAATCAGTGTTTTCAGAATTATTGAGTTTCGACAGTTCCTCGGTGGTTGAGAATTCCGGGATTTAACTTCACTTAACATCTAATAATGTGATAAAGCTACCCCGTTGTAGATAAAAAAAAACTTTTTTCTAAGTAATAGACCTAAATTAAAATATATAAAAAAATATTACAAAATAACAATAATAAAAATAAAACTCACTAGATATGGTTACAATTTAATAAAAAAAAACGGGTTGCACTCCGGAAGTGCCGGCAGAAGTGAAAAGGACTCCCTAGACTTTTCACAAAAAAAAAAGGAATTTGACAAAGAAAAAAAAATACGGACTAGATTTTGAACCGAGGTCTTCTGGCTTCAGTGCCGCCCGTTTTCTAACCTGAGCTATCACACTTTGGAAACGGTGGCGATATTTGCCTTCTTATTCTAATGACATTGTAACAGTTTTTCGATCAGGTCACGTGTCCGTCGTACGAATTTTCGATCTGACGGTCACGTGGTCCAGGCGCGAGTTTAAAATTTTTTACCCATCACAAAAAGTGAACAACGCCACTAAAGAAGTTTTCTTTCACTTCAAAAATACGTTTCCAGTTTATATTATTCCGAAATTGGCATAATAGTATGTCAATAAACAACGACAGGTGCCATTTCCTATTTAGCAAATATTTCCGTCCAAACTCGTGCTCAACTCAGGCACACATTCCTGGCTACGAGCTAATACGGCTTCGTAAATAAAACATTCGCTTCGTCACGAGTTCCCCGTATAAATACATTATCTTCCAATTTGCATTTCACTAATCTATTCAGAGCGTTTTTCTTTGATGTTTCCATACAAAGTCGTTTAACCTTTGACCGTGCATTAATATTTTTATGCCACCCTCTTGTCTTGTCTATTAATAGGGGAAACTAAACGCCACTTTGTGACATTCCAGGAAATGTATGACATATTTACTTGATAAGAAACAACTTGGAATGGAGAAAAAAGTCGCGTGTGTAGGGGAATTGAGGTTTCGCGGGCTTTTTATTATGATAATGAATGTGTGGTTCTGAAAGGAATTTTGTTTATTATGTTTTGTATGTTACTGAATACTTTCTTGACTTAAGTTCATTTCCAGTTTAAAAGTTGCATATTAACTTAACTTATTTACCTGTTTGGTAAAAAAAAAAAAAAAAATATGTTTGAATATGTGGTGTACTAGACAAAATAATATGGTTTAAAAGTTATCATGCATTATATAATTTTTGTCACTTTTCACTACCTGAAAGTATTTTTTTCGCAAGATAAATCTACTCTATAGTTATTATCTTTCTCCACAGTAAGTGTCGTAAAATTTTCACAATTATTTAAGTTTGTGTTACAAATATAGGGAAAAAGTAAGACAGAACGTTAAGTATTAAAAGTACAACCCTATGTCCTCCTTCAGAATGGCTTTTGTATAAAATGTATAATGTAAATTCAATGTTAATAAATATCAGACTACATCACGTATAAGACTTATGAGCTCACCCAATCATGCCGGACTATTTGTAATAATTGTAGTAAATAACTAAATTACATAAACAACATCCCGCATCAGTATGCTGTTGAAAAAAAAAATGATAAAATTCGTCGCCCACGCAGCACCGAGTACCGAGTACCCACTACGACAATTAGATGCAAGAGATTGCGTGCGGCGGGCGAAACGAGGACCGCATAGGAATGTCCGCGATAATTGTGAGGCTGGTCACATCACATCATCATCTTCAGCCATTTTAAGGTCCCCTGCCTGCTAGAGTCTGGCCAACGAAAGCTGTCCACGAGAAAAGGCGCCAAATTTAAAAAATATTTATTACCATGTTATTATGTAATTTACTAAATAAGTTTATGGTAATTTATTACATCTATTTATTTCGTTATTTAAAATAAACATCAAGTATCAAAATAGTTTTTCAGAGTATATTCAGGGCTACCATCTACAGGATTTTTTAAATTGCTGCCTTTTCTTGTGGACAGCTTTCATTGGCCAGACTCTACTGCTGGGCACAGACATGACAGACAGGATGACTAAGAAGAAGTATACATGACACACTGCGGATCCAAAGTGCGGGTTATTGAATGCCTAACGACTGCAAGGCTCTCTAGCAAATCTAAAGGGCCCCACAGACTATCAGTCCGCCTGCAGGCTACGGCCTCTCAGTTGGCCGCAATCTACCTCACACTCACAGTTTTACATACGAAAACCGAATGTCAGGCGGCCTGTTCGATGGAGGGGTGGCCTGCCGGCGGACTGACAGCCTGTGGGCCCCTTAACAGCTTACCCAGTGATCGCTTCGCTGCGCTCTAGCGTAAAGGTGCGTCCACACTTGTAACATTTTATCGTGTCTGTCCGAACACCGTGTTTTTATGATGCATCGCTAGTAATACTTTTTTTTATCCACAACGGGGTAGCACTTAGCCTTCATCACACCTGATGATAAGTGGTGATAAGGCTGAAGGTGGAAGCGTACTACTCCCGGAATCCTCAATCACTAAGGAACTGGCTATCTTATCTCTTAACTGCCGGAACACAATAATGCTGAAAACATCATTGTTATGGCGTCCGACTTAGATAAGATGATGGTAGCTAGCCAGGCGGACTAAGAACAAGTCCTACTACCAACCAAACCGAATACAATATGTACCCCCACTGGGAATCGAACTGTATCAAAGAGACAATGTTAATACATTGTCTCTATAATTAGAGACACGGTGTTCGGACACGCCAAAATGACAAATGTGGACGCACCTTAAGTCTAAAGAAACTTACCAAAAGGAGATCGCTTTTAATTGAGACTTTAGTAGTATAGTACATACCTGGAAAAGGACAAAAAGAAACATATTAGAATAATAATTTAGATGCAATTAGTTTCTCAAATGAAAATAGTAATTACACAGTTAAACTATTTATAAGTAGAACAATGCAGTAGAAAAACATTTAAAAATAATAAAAAAATGTATCATAACGACTGATAAGACCTCCTTTAATCCGCTTCGAGAAACAAATATTTTTTTTTATTCCAAGCTATGTAACATTAGTACCTACTTATTTTATCAGGAATTTAATCTTTTCCTCGTCTGCGTCACGTTGAGCTTTTTAAAGCTCTGATAAGAGGCTTCGCGCCATTTTTTGCTGGCACCTTAACCTTTCAAATGTATGAGAAGCTTTACTTATTCCTAATATAGCCGCAAAAAAAGCAATATCATAATTTTTTTAACTTTTATTTTGACAGATCTAAAGATTCGTTAAAGATAGTGTCAGTTTTGGGTGATTTTTAGGAATTTTATATTTTAGTAAATAGTATTTTTAATCCGAGATTTGGTGAATGAGATAATTGAGAAGATATTTAATGCCTATTGTAGAATCTTACCCTATTTTGCTATAAACGTGAAATCAAGTGCGAGGTCGTAAAAATTCGCAGTGTTTTTTTTTATAATTTCTTCGATTCAGAATTCTTGAATAAGTGTTAGAAAAATATGTCAATTAAAAAGCGTTTGAGTAAAGAATAAAGATAATTTTGATGACCTTGACTCGACTTGCAACCTACTACTTGAATATAACCTAATTAAAATTTAGCGAGGCTAAATTTAGAATTAGCTCTTATTTATTATCACCCGACTGCGATCATAAAAACCTCTTTAGTAAATTACGACCAACAACGAAGTCCATAAAATCTTTAAAATATATTTTAAAACTAATTTTGTTTAGCTTTAAACATTTTATTGCGAAGATAGAGGTTATTGTAGCTTTTTTTAAAATGAACAACATCTTTGCTACATTATTAAGATTAAGATTAACAAAAGATTTTATGTACACACGGCGGCACATCAGACTATACATGTTAACCTTGAGACCGCCTTTATGCCCAACGTAATAAAAGCTGTTATCGCAGTTCGACTGTTTAACTTGATGTGCTGTCGAGTGTACTTAATGGATTCAGTAATGTAATTGTATTGTAAAATTATTGCTATTGAATGATACTAAATTTCCTTTACTATTGTGACGCCCTTGCTCGGACACCTTTATACATTGTCCCATCCTACTAATATTATAAATGCGAAAGTTCGTGAGTATGGATGTATGGATGTTTGTTACTCTTTCACGCAAAAACTACTCAACGGATATGGATGAAATTTGCAACAGAGATAGATTATAGGCTGGAATAACACATAGTAGGATACTTTTTATGCCGATATTCCCACGGAAACGGGTACAACGCGGGTGAAACCGCGGGCGGTCGCTAGTGCATTAATAAATTTATTTCAGAAATCAAGTTATAAGTACTAAGTTTAAGTGAGTATTTATCCTGATTAGCTTGACAGATATACTTTTTGTGTGATCTCTCGTGATGAAGGTTTAATAGTGCTACCCCGTTGTGGACCAAGAAATAGACCCAGAAATAAATGTTTCATGTCTATTCGTGTTAATTCGCTATTTATTAAACACGTCGTTTTTGATGCGAAAGAAGGCGTGACTGTCCTTATACAAAACAACCAATGGTGATACAACCTCAGTCATTATGCGATTAGCGTTGTCGAGGCGGAGACTAAATTAAGATTGTTTATATCGGAGTCAATTAATTTGATAATATATTGGGTTTTGCTTATCAAAGTAGCTGTCAAGGCAAACTTTGGATCTTTTCAATAAAGTGCGTATGGCATGCGAGGCGAGGTTACATTTTTTAGGCGAGAGGAGGCGAATTTGGGATCTAAATTTTAATTAAATAAAACACTTTTACGGATTTTGCACGCATTTATTGTACAACTTGGTTAAACTTTTAGTTGTTTTTAAGGGTTTTTTGTTTTTATCCGACGTTTCGGCCCCTGAAAAGGTGCCGTGGTCTCATTTAAATGAACAGTTCGCGCAGAAGTCTAAGATGTGTTTAAATTTTAATTAGTACCTACAAAGATTTTAGGGGATGAAAGTGTCAATACGACTAATTTTTACTGGGGCCAAACACAGAATCGTGAAAAAAAATCAGCTGTTCCATACAAAACTACAACATCGGCTCAACTAAACTGTGTACCAAAAAATTTTTTCTAGATATTGACTATAGGTTTTTACTGCTTCAGACAGTGGTCTAGTGGTACACACCACCGTTTTCGGGCCCAGAGGTCCCGGGTTCGCTTCCCAATATATTGATACATATCGTATTCGATATGGTTGATGGTAGGACTTGTTCTAAGTCCGCCTGGCTAGCTAGTTAGCTTAGCTACCACCATCTTATCAAGTCTGACGCCATACCAACGATGTTTCAGAATTGTTGTGTTCCGGCGGTCAGAGATAAGATAGCCAGTTCCTCAGTGGTTGAGGATTCCGGGAGTACTGCGCTTACATCTTCAGCTTTATCTTCACTTAGTACTGTGTCTCTTACTTATTTAAGGACCGCATCGGAGGACCAAAATGTGAACGTTTAGATGTTTGTTACTCAATAACGTCAAAACGGCTGAACGGATTTGGCTGAAATTTGGGACACAGATACTTTGTATCTTGGAGGAACATAAGCTACTTTTATCCCGGAAAATATCACATTCTCGCGGGATAACGTCGTGTAGCCCAAGCGGGAGAAGACGCGGTCGGAAAGCTAGTACTAACTAAATAATACTAATAAAAGATAACATCTTGCTTTGGTTATCAATAAAAGTAAGTCGCTGCTTGCTTATTATGGGCAGTTTTGGTTAGATTGTTACTGATTTACCTTTTTTTATCCACAACGGGTTTACTTAGCCTTCATATATCCTGAATTCCTGATGTTTTTTGATTAATTTTTGTCAGGACTTTTCGCCAAGTCAAACCTGAATATGTAAATAAATAAATACATTTCTTACGATCACACCAGTTCTCTAGCTCATAACTAGATAACTTTGTAAATACATACCTACTTAATACATAGGTAAAAAACACCCAGACCAACGTTAATAGACAGTCATGTTCATGCACACAAATATTTGCCTTGTTCAGGAATCGAACCCGAGACCTCTAGCGCAGAAGGCAGGCATCCTACCCCTGCGCAAAATAGGTCGTCAAATATTATATTACTCAGCTAACTCAGTGATACAAACTTGTAAATTATTCTTACAAAATACAATCCTCAATTTTTAAAGCCAAACAATTGAACATCAAAATAAGGCATTACAGAAAGAGCTTTCAAACGTAGTACTTTAAGCTTTGCTCCCAATAAGCTTTTAAAAGCCGACGCGCCTGAAAACGACTGCGCATGAAAAATTCACGCCTGTCTGCCTGGCTTTTAAATCTTAACCTGGGTGAGGTCTAGATTCTAGATTTAGGTGACGGTCTTGAGATTTGGGTGACTGGGTTTTAAGTACGGTATTAACCGTGTCGTTGGAAGGGTTGAAAGTGGAATTTGTTTTGACATAGATATAGGAAATATTGGATAGTTTGGAAGACAAGTATATGAGAAAAATGATTGATTATTATCACTGCAATAAGAATTAAATTCTCTAAAATTAATTTTTAGAGCAGTCGCCCGGAAAGCGAAAGGTCGTGGGTTCGAGTCCCATCGGAGCTGGTTGTGAGACGGGTCGATTTTTTCTAAATACTTCATTTTCCATTTTTCTGTGATAAAAAAATTGCATTGTGAATGCAAAAAACTAAAAATTCAAAAAAGAATTATATTGATGAAAATTTTATAACTTGAAAAAAATATAAATGTTTTCAGATTTAAATGAACCGAAAATCTACCAAAAGATATAAGATATAAACTGTAGGTCAAGAAACTTTATAATTAGAATAATCGTTATCGTTCTACTTGAATTAAATTTATTATTGTCATAAATTCTGCATCATTATAGGTATAAAAATAGACAGTTATCGTTTTCATCTATCGGCGTTCGACAAATAATATTTTGTTTAATTTGTGTGATTTATGTGAACATAATTGTGGTTAGAAAAATTATGAAATTCCACACTTATCATACAAATTCGTTGATGCCAAATATAATGTTTATTATTTTGATAATATATTTCTGTGCGCAGCGGGAGGCTTTTTAATAATTAGAGATATAAATCTGGAGATATTTGACATGAGTTTAAATGAATTTTAAAATAATGTGTAATTTGCAAATGCATGCTGATGTGGTCAATGAATTGATTTTGGGGTCAATGATTTCCCAGTCCTCAATTTCATTATTTTCAATGCTTTTGGTACTTTACCTACGCTGATCTATAATATCATGATTTTTAACGGTGGTGAATATTATTACATGTCTTTATTCATTTCATACTGTTAAATTACTAATAGTACGTTTACAGCTATTTCCTTCCAATAGACGTAGTCATTGCTCGGAAGCGACAAATAATTATTTAAATTGCAAAATAGGCGACATTGTGTCTACTGTTTTAAATATAATGCAAGGTACACAACGAGTGAAACGGCTAGATCTCATGACGAGTATTCTGGAAATCAATATCTTATTTAATTTAATTAAATTTAATTAATCTAATAATTTATAATATTTTTTTTATCTTTTGAACAAAAATTCGACCAAATAAATTAATAAGTATTGAATATCTTAGTACTTTTTTATAAATACACTGCCGTCAACCCGTAAACAAGTTGCTGTCGAGCTTTCGAGCTTAGTAGTATGTAGTCTAACCGCCTCTGTGGTCTGGTGGTTCACACCACCGGTTTCAGACCTAGAGGTCCCGGGTTCGATTCCCAGTTGGGGTACATATTGTTTACGGTTCGATCGGTGGTAGCACTTGTTCGCCGCCCCGTTAGTCCGCCTGGCTTGCTACACCATCTTATGTAAGTTTCAATGGCGTCAAACACACAAACAATGGTGTTTTCAGCATTATTATGTTCCAGCAGTTAGAGATAACATAGCCAGTTTCTCAGTTATTGAGGATTCCGGTTTTAGTGCTCTTCCACCTTCATCCTTATCACCACTTAAAATCAGGTGTGATGAAGGCTAAGTGTAACCCCGTTGTGGATAAAAAAAAATCAATTATGTAAGTAAGTAGTAATTACAAGAAAGTCTCAATAGTTGAGGTTTATTACGAACCAAACTAGAATTTTGTTGCTTTTTGATAAGAAAGAGCCATTAAAATAATACCTTAAAAGGCAAAAATAAATGTAGTAGGTAGTAACCTATAAGTACTACAATACTAATTGGCCTGTTGAGTTCTAACCCTAAGCTAATGACGTAATGTCACGCTTGGTACACACGGAAGTGCTTATTATTCAACGCGCAAGCCTAACTTTTAGGCAGGCGGAAACGATACAAAGTCTAGTTAGACTTAGGCTAGCGCTAATTATTGCGATTAGTGTAGTGGTATAATCTGTCAAGATACGCTTAAGTATTATAATTGTTTGTGGTCTTAAAAGAATTTTGTATGAAATAGTTTTACTTCATACTAAAAGTTGTTCGTGATGACGAATTCTTTAATGGTTTAGATGTGTATTGTTATTATAATAACGTTGTTGAAGTAATGGTAAAGTGACATCAATATAAAGATGTCACTATTTTCTTACTACTCCTACTTCCTACTACTTACTTAGGTGTAATGAAAGCTAGCTAAGCATGTATGAAAATAGTTGTTCTTTTACTCTCTGTGAGTGTAGCTCTGTCTGGGACTGAACAAATAAAAAACAGTCTAAAAAATATATAACACTGTTTTGGAAGACGTGCACCAACTTTCGTATAGGGGATACACGTTTGCAAAATGATCTGGGAACTTATTTTTGAATTTCGACACTCACGTCGAGCGCTCGCTTTACCTATTCATTTTTATGTCAAATATAAGTAAAATAAATGTCAAATATGAGTAGGTAGGTACTAAGAGAGTGCTCGACACGAGTGACGAAATTAAAAAAATAGACCCCCTGGTACCTAAAGGAGTATACGGTCAGTCTACTAAATATTTTAGTTCCCAACTATAATATAGTTATCAGGCGTTTCGCTCGTGCGGCAGACGGGGGCAACAGGCGTTAACTCATTGCGCTAAATGAGTTCGCTAAACCTATTACATTCGGGGGTTGAACTCGACCCACTGGTGCCCATAGTCTGTTCATGAAAGAGACTTTAGTTTTAAATACAGGTAACTACGATGGGTGGTTTAGGGTTGATTTGACAAATGATATGACAAGTTAATTATATTTTCATCCCATCGATTCGAAAAGCGATGATTGTTTATCTAATAACAGGGTCCAAAACGATTCATTGTTTACCTGTTATGACAAGAGGGTATAAATGAGATTTGAATTTTGAACATAATTAAAGAAGCATTGGTTGGAGTATAGCAAAGGGTGTGCAGTACTTAAAAAAAATTCAACTGATTTTGTATGGGGCCGGGACTTTTTTCGGGACCGAGAAATTTTCAAAAACGGAATTTTATCAAATTGAGAATACGTATTTCGTAAACGGTGACTCGTAGCTAAAATCTAACAAAATTTTCAACCCCCCTACGGCATCCCCGGAGATACTTATAAGAATCTGATGGACATATATTTTTTTTTATTTTAATTTTTTTTTATTTCAAAACTCAATTTTTTTTCTTGCCCGACTAGCGCTATGATGTATCCGAACGACAAAGAAAGGTAGGTAGTTTGAGTTGTCTTTACTGCTTTTCTTATAGAGGGGGATGAAAAGCAGAGTGTATTACTCGGCCGCAAAATAATTTTCACATCGGGCGGCGTATATTGAATCCCTCGCTGCGTTCAGGATTCTACTTTAGAATCCCTCGCTGCGCTCGAGATTCTACTCTAGAATCCTTCACTGCGCTCTGGATTCAAAATAGCGCCCTCGCCGTAAATATATTATTTTGCTCCCTTGTAATACAATCTACTATTTTACTTCATTGCTTGCATCACTTCGAATGACTTCGATTAACAATAACACCTAGTGTTGATCGAAGCATTCACAATGCTATTTTTAATATTGGAAAATTGAAAATAAAGTATTTTAGATAGCAACAATAATAGTACCTATATTAGTCCCATCCCATCGGAGCTGGTTGTGAGACGGGTCGTTTTTCTTAAAATACTTCATTTTCAATTTTTCAAATGATATGATAATTGACAATAGGTGCACGTATCATATAACGGTTTAATGTTTGCCATTCGCAGTGCTTTTTTTACAGATAATTTTTAATTATTAGATGATCGATGAATCGATAAAAATCTAATATGTTGTTGGCAAATACGAGATATCAATGATACGAGAAATCTTGCATGTCTTTACAGCTGCACGAAGAAGGGCTAATAAAGGCTAAGTACTTCAGCGATTCACGTAAGTAGCTGAATATCGGTCAGACACAGTTTAGGTTTGCCAGCGATACGAATATGAGATATCAAAACTGATCGATCAGAAACAGACAATAGAGTCAGCACTAAAGAATCAATAATAGTCACAAGTCATAATAAATACTTAGCAATAGTACAAAATCGTTAAATAATAATAATCGTTATAAAGCCTTTCTAAAAAATGTCATCTCAACCTAAAGTTTTCAATCGCGAAATTAAAATTTAAAAAGTAAGTTTCTCACTAAGCTTTGTAGCCGAAGTCAGGGGTGTCTCCCCATCACCTGAAGACGACACAGAGCGGCGCGTGCCGCCCGCGTATATAATACATTTTTTATTAGCGTAACCCCCGACTGCCCTGTCTGTTGGGCAACTCGTCAAAAAGGGCAATTGCTTGGCACATGTGGGTTTTATTGAACTGTGACAGCGTATAATTTTAATATCACAGGCGATTGAGGCACTTAAACTTTTATCTTTGTATAAAAAATTCGCGACTTGAGAATCGACTAAGGTACGGAAATAAAATTAACTTGAAGGCGACTAACAAACGCTTTCCGCGTAAGGAATACGTTTTTTATCAGCGCGTTATCCCTCAACTGCCCTGTCTATTGAGCAACTCGTCAAAAAGGGTAATTAATAATAAATATATATATAAATAACTTCTTACATTCACACCAATTATCTAAGCCCATTTTAATTTCATTAAGAAACTGTATCTTGGAAAACTTGATAACGGATAAATAAATATATACTTAAATACTTTTTGTTTGTAAATACATACTTAATATACGTAGTAAACACCCAGTCCAAGACAAATAGACATGTTCATGCACACAAATATTTGCCTTGTTCGGGAATCGAACCCGAGACCACTGGCGCAGAAGGTGGGTAGCCTACCCCTGCGCCAAATTGTCCCGTTTCTTACATGTCATGTGGGTTGAACTGTGGCAGCTTATAATTTTGAAGTGAAATCACCGGTTATTGATATATGGCACTTATATTTTATAGTAATGACTTAGAAAATCAATTTCAAAGCTATACCAACCAATATAGTATTTAATTAAAACTGAAACACTACAACATTCCAAAAAGGCCAATAAATATTTGAACGATGAACGTAAATATTTAAAACACTACTACGCATCAAAATTATTCAATGTCGAATTTTATTAATAAGTTTACACATTTAATTTTCTACTTTTGAATTATTATGATATGAATCATATTAAATTTTCATTTCGATACCAACATAATGTTGTTTAATTTCAATCAATTAGTGACTTATCGCTTCAAAAAATAAAAAATGTTTATATTGCCGCATTACAATACAATTTCGCTATTGAAATATTCGCTATCAAATCGAGTGTCCCTTTTACGTCATACTTACAGCTAATGGTCGCAAATAGAATTGCGTTTGATGACAGATGTGCCCCACTGTTCTATGGGCCGATGACAAATTTGCGATATTACATGCGGATTAATGTGCACCCACTTTTTAGGGTTAAATTGTCTTTTCAGAATCACCCCCACGAATTTCATCCGCCAAAAAACAATTGAAATTGGACCTTATCTACCTATAATAAAGTCGAAAATTCCTCGTATTTTATTTCTGGGTTATTCTTTTTTTGTTGTCTTTCTCTGTCGAGATCGCAAGGGCGATTCCCCACTGATGTAGATGCATGTACGATGGTTATCATAATCCCCGCATTGACGTGATGTGATGACACATGTCGTGTAGTCGTGTTCTAAAATGTCGTTTTAAAAAGCTCGGTTGTACCAACATCCCAATTTAAGTGTACCACCCTTATGGCTTTATAAATAAGGTTGATTTTAAGATTTTTGGTGGCATATAAACGTTGTAGACCCTGGGAAGGTATAATACGGACAGTTCACAATGTAGATCAGTGTTTGTGAATGAAGATCACTGTTTGAGCTTAGTTCATCGATTCAATGTTTGTTTATTCTTATTTGTTTAACTTGTGTTGAGAGAGCGAATCTGTTTTATCAGTTGACAGGCAAAAAAAGCAAAATGACAATTTCAATTAAAAAAAATATCGTAGGCATGCTCAAAATGCAATATGATGGTATTTTATTAGTAAGTATGTGATTCAAAGAAGTTTGGTGAAAAATATTAACATAAAAAAGTTGTTCAAATAATAATGTTTCATAGTCCATTTAGTTTAAAATGTCTATCTAAGTGAGACGGTCAGATATATAATATGATCATCATCATCATTATAATAAACATTATAGTTCTTAACATCTAGATAAATACCAAACCCAAATGTTCATTACTTGAGTATTTGACTGGTAGAGCAGCCATTCAATCCGCCATTTGTTATTTATGCAATAAAAGTTAAATAAATATACAAATTAGTCTTGAGTGGGAATCGAACCAACGATCCTTGGCTCAATATCACTGCGCTGCGTCCCAGTCAATGCAAAAAAGAATATTGGTCCTCAACAAAACAATACAAGCCTAAAAAATCCAGATGTCCAAACAAATTTGCAATCATCAGAAAAAAAAAATTAAGGGAAGATTAAAAATTGCCAACAAAGAAAATTCGGAATTAATACCGGGGCCTACTCACAATTATTGAGAAAAGAGCGAAACTGCCGATTCATAGAAAATTATAGGATATATCGAACAATTGGCATACACCCTTAGTTCATGTAGTGGTAGGGACATTTTTTTAATATGGGGTGGATTTTGTAGTAAAGTCCCAGTTGATTTTTGTGAAATTGCACTCTTTAACCGACTTCCAAAAAAGGAGGTTATCAGCTTGATCTTCCTTTATGTAAACAGGTGTGATATAGTTAGAATTGGATAATATTTGAGTACTTATAGGCTTCTATTTAAGCTTCCAAGCACATTGTGCTGCTACATTTCTTAAGTGTATGTTTGTCCACGAAATTCTCAAATACTACAAGTTATGTCGGGGTGATTATTTTTTATTTAAATTATATGTATTCCAACTTAGGGAGCAGTCCAAGCGTCATCAAAATCGGTTTAGTAGTTTTTGAGATGAGGGTATACTAAGATATAATCTACCTTCACCTAAAATTAAGAATTAAAAAGTATTTAAAAAATTAAACCGACTTCAAATACCTGTCAACTGAAAAGGATAAAGTTTTGTTTGCTTACTGCTGCGCTAAAACAAGATTTGTTTTTGCGATAGACAGAAAAAATTATAGAACTTCAATAATTTAATTATTATTATTATTGACATAAACACAACTAAAGACATGTAAAGTTGACATGTTGACATTGACATGTTTTTGTATCGAAGAGAATTAAAAGCCATTTGTTCTCTATTATAAAGATTTCCACAATCTCACTTAAAGCATACCTGCACAGTGCTTCAGCAATCCTTACGTGAGCATAAAAACATAAGATCAAATTGCTGTTAGATTGTTAGTCTTTTTTATAAATAATGAATTCTGTTGGCCGGTTGTTGATAGCAACAAGCATTTCTCATGAGTTTAAAATAATCTTTTTTTTATTATATTTGATAAATATTTTTTTTTTGTATCGAAGAGAATTAAAAGCCATTTGTTCTCTATTATAAAGATTTCCACAATCTCACTTAAAGCATACCTGCACAGTGCTTCAGCAATCCTTACGTGAGCATAAAAAAAAATAAAAAGTGAAATAATCGTACGCAAAACCCTCGCGACAAATGAACATCAGCAGAGTGGAGAGGTCATTAAAACGAGACTCGATCTAAAAATGAGAGGGGAGGAAGAGGGGGGGACTTTTGAGGACCCGTAATTGGACCAGGGAGGGTCTCAAATCGTATTCGAACCAGCGGAGGCGGAAAGACGGCTCAACCGACTATAATTAACAACAAATATGGGTGAATCGATTTTTTTTCAACGCCCATTACGTTATTTCGCGATGTAAGCAATTACTCAACAATAACCCTTGAAATATTAAAGTTGAAACTCGCGTTTTTGTGGGAAAACTAAGCTTGTTTAGCAACTGCTGGCAAGGTAATGGTGTGTTGTGTTTTCTTTCACATTTACAATGTTGTCCGCCTGTGCGGGACAGTTTTTGTATTTTCTTTTCCTTGTTTACGTAATTGAGTATTTTGTGAACAAACGTAAGGGGCTGTTATCGTTTCAGCAATTTAAATTTCCCTGGAAAAAAATATTGTTTCACGACGACTGTTCTGTCGTCATTGTGAGTATTTTACTGTTTCTGTTTAACAACATAATACAAGATACAAATAAGATTTACTAAACGGAAATTGAATATGAATTTAAACAATTTTTGAAGTCGGTTAAAAATCTAGATGACTAAGATGTTTAGATTTTAATGGACAGCGAATGTTTTTAATATATAATTTTTAAATTTAGATCTCAAAAGTTACATACTAAGTAGGTATCATTATGTAATTCAATATTTAATTTTATTATAAAATATTATCCGCCGAAGCTGGTAAAAATCTCAATGTAATATATTATTTACATTGACCACCTTATTACCGAGAAAAATGAGTTCACATTTAATCTAGCGTGACGTAATATAAGTCCATAAGACGCTAATAAGCCCGTTCGACTCATTGGTTCCGAGAACTGGAGTAAAAAAACTAACGTCAAAACATATTACCTATTAGACCACACAGTGCGTCAAACGCGTGAAAAAAATAACACAAAAAAGCTAAACAAGAGAATATCTTGCTACATTATGTTAATAGGATAGATATGACAACACTGGGCATAATCCTCTTTGTCCACGAAATGGGCACATTAGCCCAATGGGACCTCCTTGGGGAGCAAGTCCTTTGATTTTCGATTTGATGGAAATTAATATACAATTTTATGTATTTGTGGTACATACTTAATACCGATCCTATAACACAGGGGATTTATTTAATGCATATTTTTAAGCTTCGCATCAGACGTCCAACTATTTGCGCATTTCAAACATAAATCAATTGGAAATAATCACAAAACAACAAATTAATTAATTAATCCTCGCTCAAAACAAATCGGCGGTAACAAAAACCGCATGAAACGCTTCAATCAATTTATTTAATCAGACCGATCATTATAATTCACCTGTCACGAAAACAAACATTTATAAAACTCACCCGTTATGGCGAGATGTATAATTACGAGTTTAACCGCCATTGAATGGCTCAAAAAAGGCGTCAAACAGCTCGTTAAAAGCCCCTTCCAAATAGAAATATTACTCATAACTTAATCCTCGCTTATAATAGATTTAACCTGCCATAAAATCATATTCATTTTTTTGCCGCGCAAATAGGCGGGGTAGCCCACTGCATATTTATAACGATTGTCGATTATGCAACACAATGCTGTGGCGAAGCTTATAATAGCCATAATTCGTGTTATTTTTCGAGTGGATAATCGGAGGGTTAATAATGTGGGGATAGTTTGATAAATTGGATTTAATATTTTCGTTTTTGGCAACACTTGGTGTGAAATTGAACGCTCGTTTAAGTGTTATGGGATAGGGTTAATCGCGGCTTTTGTATCCTCGAGAGATACTTGGGGTTGGTTTATGCGGTTATAACTGCGTTTTAATAATAGGAAAGAGAATTGAGTACTCAAGTATGAATTTTTTTAAGTATGTTGTCTGCTGTTTTGTTTTATGTCTTAATCTGAAACAATGTTGATGAATTTCTTCAAGTCGTTGCAGGCGTTTCATTCCGCACGATAAGGTGCAACGCTAAATATTATTATGTAAAATAACCTCAAACTAAAAAGTTGATTGAAAAGTCAGAGGTATAATAAAGACATACAATACGCAATTGAACTGTATTTAGTTATTGTTTGACCGACATTTTACCTTTATTGACATTTGACATTACATTGCCGACCTTACATTATGTACATTGGTGACCGTACCACTATTTTACAGTGCATTCGCCAGGAATACGAAAGTTTTAGGTTCGAGTTCGAGTCCCATTTGAGTATTTCAAGACAAACGGTTTTTTCGTGATCGTAGGTAACAAATAAAAAAATATACATAAATAGTCAAAAATCTTTACTCAAATAAACTTACAAATAAGTACTTAAGTACTTTTGAATCGTCCAATATGTTTATGAAATAAAAAATATAACTCCTACGTTTAAACTAACAACATATAAAAAATTATCCTAACAAAGTTTTCGAGTATAGTCCTTCCAATAAAGCAAGAACCTAGCAAGGGTTGTTACTCCGACTAGGGATGATATTAGAGGGGGTAGGGGGGGGTAATACTTTTAAAAGCATCGGCACCCTAGCGCTTTGTAGGAGATCTCATTGTGCGAGCAGACGGGTGTCATTTCTAGTCGGTGAGATTGTTAGGTCTGTGGGTAATAGGACTTGAACAACATAATCCTACTAATATTATAAATGTGAAAGTTTAGATGTTTGGATGTTTGTATGTTTTTTTTTATTTTATTTACAACGGGATAGCACTTAGCCTTCATCACACCTGATGTTATGTCGTGATAAGGCTGAAGGTGGAAGCGCACTACTCCCGGAATCCTCAATCACTGAGGAACTGGCTATCTTATCTCTAACTGCCGGAACACAATAACGCTGAAAAGCTCATTGTTTTGGCGGCAGACTTAGATAAGATGGTGGTAGCTAGCCAGGCGGACTAAGAACAAGTCCTACCACCAACCAAACCGAATACAATATGTACCTAGGGCTGCCACCTCTCCGGGTTTGACCCGGAGTCTACGGGTTTGCATGGTGCATGTCCGGGCTACGGGTTTAGCATCGATATCTCCGGGTCCGACCGGGCGGTGACAGCGAATCAATTAAAAAAAGAACCCAATGAGCTTTATAGTCGAACTGTTGAAAACATACAGAAATATTATGATTTTGAGGACACTGTATTCAAAATATTTTACAAATTCGATGTAACAAGTGCAGTAAGTTAAGAAGATACTGATGTGGAAGCTGTCAAATCACTTGGTATGTAAAATGTGGACGTAGATCAACTAAGTATTTCCTCAGTTCGTACAATCTAGTGATTCAACAATGCAACATTGCTTGCCTATTTACGATGGGATCAGTTACTCAAAGTCACCTCAATCTTCACCGAACTACCAAAAATAATTGGATTTTTTTTCAATCCCTTTAAGCAATGCTTTTGCAGAACGCGTCTTTTCTCTAATGGCAAATTTATGGACAGACGAGCGAAACTGCTTGTCAGTGGTCATGGCGAGGGCAGAATTAATTTTTGAAAATTTGGAGGAAACCTGTACAAGATGCTTAAAAAATCTCTTCTGAATAAAAAATATAGTTGTTTAAAGTGTCAAACTGGTCCAAGTCAGCCTAGCACTAGCTAGGTCATTTATATTATAAAATACATTATCATTTACCATCACTTTTACCTAGGGTCCACTTGCAGCAAATTTGCTAAATCTTGGTTTTACTAAAACTTAATTTAGCCTATACCTACACGAATGTCAAATTTTTTAATTTAGATTTAACGTTTTGTCATTTTTGAATGGGTTAAATCTAGGTTTGGTTAAATTGAGCTTTAGCAATTTGCTGCAAGTGGACTTAAATTAATTAAAATAATTCATACATAAAAAAAAAAATTTGATAAAAAAACAATATTTTTGAAACCTCCGGGTCTACTGTTTTTGAAAGGTGGCAGCCCTATATGTACCCCCACTGGGAATCGAACACGGGACCTCTGGGTCTAAAATCGGTGGTGTGAACCACTAGGCCACAGAGGCGGTTACTCAATCACGCCAAAACGGCTGAACGGATTTGGCTGAAATTTGGGACATAGATACTTTGTAGTCTGTAGGGCTAACATAAAGGGAGCGAGATAGCACGAGATAGTTGGTCGCGCGCCTTCCAACCAATCAGCAGTCACGCGCGCTATCTACGAGCGATCTGATTGGTCGAAAGTAATGCGACAAACTACCTCGTGCTATCTCGTTGCTGTCATGTTAGCCCTACTGGAGAGGAACATTAATTTTTATCCCGAAAAAATATCATATTCTCGCGGGATAGCGTTGTGAAGTCCACGCGGACGAAGCCGCGGGCGGAAAGCTCGTATACTATACTAGTAAGTAGTAGATACCTGTAACTTCATACGCGTGATATTAGGTCATATCATGCTCCTTAAGGAATACTTCGTTTCGGGATAAAAAGGAGCCTATGTCAAATTATGCATGCAGACGAGTGTCCTTGCTAGTCTGCGAGAATTTTAGATCTGTGGCTAATAGGACTTGCACAACTATCATACTCGGCTGAAGGCCTTAGAAGCCAGGGGTTAAATCATTGTCAGCCATTCAATCTTGCTGGGCCACTGGCCTTCCTTAAAGATGAATAAGGAGAATGGGCCATGACATGACCCACCACGCGGGTCCAGTTTGGATTGGTGATGATTAGCAAATGGAGCCGGAACCAACGGCTTAACGTGCCTTCCGAAGCACGGCAGAGCTCAAGATGAAAAGCTTTTGTTCATCCATCCCGTGGCTGGCCATTGCGGACGTTGCTTAACCTCAACGATCGCAGGCCGAGCGTTAGCCACAGCGCCACGGACTCCTCTCTTAGGGTGAAATATGGAAAAAGGACGCAATTTCATTCACGTGGAATCAGGTTATATCGTGATCTAGGTCTCGGCTCCTTAGGGAATACTTCAAATTATTCAATTTAATTTATCTTAAGTCAAATTTCATCAAAATTGGTTTAGTGGTTTAGGCGTGAAAAGATAACCGATAGACAGAAATAGAGACAGACATACTTACATAATAACTGTTGCATTTTATTACCTAGTTAGAAAAGTGATAGATTTGAAGAATTTCAATACGAAATCTTCACAAAACCTTCCTATACAAGACTTCTACAAAAACTTCTCATTTTAAATCGGCTAAAAACCCGGAACCCTGTTTGCGCGGAGCTCAATAGATGCATCCCGGGCGGATGGTAATTGCCTAGAAAGTCCTATTCCACCCCACCTACCTCCACTTTTCCACCCACCACCCACCTCGTTCTAGATGTCATTCGAGACCTAATCTCGTTTCAAATGCACGTTCCTATACGTTTTTAGGTCTACTTCGTTGTTTCAAAACGTTGAAAAGTGTTTACTCTTAGTTTATCTCAATTTGCGACTTTAGTATTGTAGCGCGTATTTCTAGCGCGCTTGGCCTGCTATCGTTGAAGTTAAGCAACGTTCGCAATGGTCGGTCACGGGATAGGTGACCAAAAACTTTTCATCTCGAGCTCCTCCGTGCTTCGGAAGGCACGTTAAGCCATTGGTCCCGGCTGCATTTGCAGTCGTTAATACCCACCAATCCGCACTGAGCCCGCGTGGTAGGTCATGGCTCATTCTCCTTATCCATCCATAAGGAAGGCCAGTGCCCCAGCAGTGGGGACATTAAATGGCTGATGATGATGATGATGATGATGAGTATTGTAGTAGGTATTCTTGAGTTCAAAACAAAACTTTGTAATAATTATACTTTGGTTTTTCATCATTGTTGGGGTAAATGAAAAAAAACGTGGTAAAAATGTTATGCTTCGCTCGCTTGGATCAAAAGTAATAAGCTAAGACCATTGTAACGGTATCTGAACGACATTTTTAGACTTAGGCATTGCGACAAGACTGGTGGTAAATTACAGCTCATTCACAAATAATAAATACAAGTCCATTATACCGGTCAGTATAGGCAAGTCTGAAACTATAGGACATGCCATTGAGATAAAAGAATAGAGGAGACATCTCAACTAGAATCTTTCCAACACGTTTAGTCTGTGGCAAGCGATAGTCGCAACAACACGTGTGTGTACTCTGTTCTATTTTATTTAAAAATGCCGATATGTGGGTTGAGGTACTGTTTAAATAACTCAAAAATACTAATAAAGCCCAAGGAATTACTTTTCACTAGTAAGTATTCATTAAGTATCTAATAACATGCTACTGAGTAATTATTTCACTAGGTCACCGAAAAATTAAGCGACGGCCATATTTCGATAGAGTCATATATTAACAAAATTGGTTATTTTGTGGTGCAGAAGTGACAGTTTAAACGTTTTAGGTACTAGGTTTTAGGTGATAAATTGGGTTCAGGTTTTGATGGAAGTTTGATGTTTTTTTTTGTTATTGAACATTTGAACATTAAACTTACATAATTATACTGCAAGTTAAATAAACGCATGTAAAATAATTTATAGTATTCATGTATTTAAACGTATATAAGTACCAACAATAAACTCGATTAGTAAGTATTTCTCTCACGATGTCAATGTTTAATCTTTAAAAAATAATTAATTAAATAAAATGTGAATTCTCATAAAATTTGGTAGGCAGAAAACACGCACAAAAGCTATGTCTGTTCTGCAATGTTTGATCTATGTCTGTTGCACTACTATTGGTTGACGCTTTCTGCACGGGCGCTTTCGATTGGTCGCGAGGAAACAACACTGTACAAGCGCTCTAGCGCTGTATGTTTGAATCGTTTGAAAAGACGGCGAATTATTGTAAGCGCTGCTAGCGAACTTTAGTTTTAACTCTTAGCTTAGCAAAAATACTACAAGATTTTTGTTTGGGATAGCTTCTCTAGTACGTTAGTACATTATAACTCAATGGGACATGCAAAGATCTGTTCTTAGGAACAATGTAATCGATTTTAGTTCAAAAGAAGAACAGCATTGATAAATTAAAAAAAAATGGCTTATAGTTACAGGCACCCATACTGACCGATCTAAATGGGTCACCACCCGGTACCGTAGAATGGGGCTACTTTAGGAAAAAATGGGGCAAATTTGATAATTTATAATTTAGTATAATTTAGTAAAAACAGTATTTTGTTATTAATGAAGTAAAAAAATAAGCATTCTATCTACATATAGTTGGTATGCTACTTAGGCCACCATAGGTCAGTTGGAAAAATAGGAAAAAAATAATAAATTAGGCAAACAATTGTTTTCAACATAGTCACCCCCCTTCGAATCAGAGTAACCCCCAGTTTACCGGTATAGAGCATAAAGTTAATATACCTATCGGAATAGAGAAACAAAGGGCTGAGCGAGCGGGATGTCACTAGCAACAACACTGTGAGATAAAAGGAGATGCGTGATGCAACGTAACAGAACCGTTTTTGGCTACTGTTTGACAGTTCGTCAGCACTTATCAGCACGCTGAGAATTTAGAAAATTTATTTTTTTCGGATTTTACGTGCAATCTTAGATATTTTTAGCCAATATTGATATGGAAACATGGTGACTTGGTCAGTTATTGATTGTTGTACAACACAATGAAATAATCCCGCAAAATGTTCAGTTCACAGGTAAATTATTCCAAACCGACACCTCTCTTCCTAAGGTTTATTTTTGCCAATGCGCTTCGAATTTAAAGCAAGAAGTGTGATAATGCTCTTTAGCAAACATTTAATTATGTAACAAGCAAATATTGATTACACATAATGCAGAAATTACGAATATTTTGTGTAGAGAAATAATTTTCGTTTTACACTAGGGCTGCATCAAGTTATCGATATTTCGTGTCCACTGTCTATCACGCGGTAAAAAATGAATATGTATTAGGTACTGTAATTAAAGTACCTGTAAGACGTTTAGATATGAATTACCTGGGAATGTAATTCCATTTAAGATACTTAACTGATCTATAGGTATTAGTTTTTGACTGTTAGAATAGGTACCTACATATACTATCATTAGTAATATAATTATCTTTCAGATGACATACTAACTTGGATACCAGAAACTAACTGGACTAATTAGATTATTATGCAGTAAGCATTTTGATGAGAAGTGAAACGTACTATCACTGTGGAAGCACCAACAAATTTTTCAAAGGATTGTGCGTAGCATGGCCGGGTCGCTAGTGTTTATTAAATGATTTAAAATCTCTGGGAGTTTTTCTTAAATATGCATACTTCACCGCAGAATCGTAGTTTTAGCCATGCAAAATGCCTTCCCAAGGTGGGAATTTTAGTTATATTAATAATATTACTATATATTAATATATTATTATTAGACGACCTCCGTGGCAGAGTGGTGTACGCACCGGTTTCAAGGTGCCGCTATCTCTAGAGGTCCCGGGTTCGATCCCTGGGGGGTACCGCGTAACTTTATGGATATGAACTTTATAAGTTTTTTGAAATTTTAAGTTAATTTTATAAAGAAAATAGCCGCTATCAGTTCCTTGTTTTGTGACGTCGGGTATAACGATAACTAGCTAGCAACGTTCAACAGAACAAAGCAGCAAAAATCTATCAGAATAAGGAATTCAAATGACAGTTGAAGCCCATACCCATATCCAGATTTCTTAGCAGGTAGCCCCCCAGGTCGGGTAAATGTTGAAAACTAATTTTTCAATATTTCCTCGGGTCTGGGTGTATGTGGTAATTACCCGTCGTTGATTCTAATTTCCATAATACTAGTGCTTAAGCTACTATACCTTGGTATTGGAACAATGAATGTGATCGTGTCCAATATATATTTATTTATTACTGTAACTATCTAATATTATCGATATCGATATTAATCTGAAAAGCGACATGACGCACATCACTGACACGCATACATAAACAATTTTACACACACAAATGCGATCCAATTTCGGTTTCGTTTGACAGTTCGTGATTGTTCCTCTATTCCGATAGGTATATTAACTTTATGGTATAGAGTGAACAATTACTAAAAAAAATCTTCTCGCGATATTAGTAAGGATCAGACAAGCTGTCAGCCTGACCGGTTGTCCCATCAACATAATAGTAACTTTGACAACACATCAATCGGGATGTCGACAACTCTCACAGTGCAACAAGTTGATCTTTTATGCATATTATTAAACTAGCAATACCAGCTTTGAAATTTAAAAAACTGTGTTAAATCAACTATTTGGACGAGTTTAATTTTTGTCACACACGGCCCAAATTTTTGTGTTTGTTCTGTGTCTGGGTGTTATAATTTACATATTAATTTAAAATAAGTACGTTCTTTCTAAAACGCAACTTATCTCGGAATAAGATCAATGTGAGTTATGTTGTCTCATATTTATTATTATAGGTAATAGCTTGCCAATGAGGTTAACAAACCGGTCCTTACCAAGTTAATAAGTCATAAAGCCATTAAATACCAATAAACAATAAGCGATAGTGATCGGCGGCGTTTGCAAAAGGTCCTGCCACGCGTGCCAGAACCAAAAATGAGCCGACAAAGAAACTTCATGCTTCCGATTTGGTTTGGGAGCGCAGGTCACGAGAGGTAGCGTAGCGAGACCAGTAAGCGTATCAATCAATAACTTGATTTTGCAAAACTAGTACAAAAAACACCAATACAGTACAGCCATTTTACTTAGTTTTCGCAAGAAAATTCTGAATATAAATTTAATTGTTTTGATTAACTTCAGTTTGTGTATCTTTAAACAAATAAAAAAAACATAGCAAAACTGTACAGTACAGTGTACATTATTTACATAAGGCTTCAAAATGGTCTGGTTTAATAAATTTTCATTGTTTCTATGGTGGATCCAAAGCCAGGCTTCCGTAATATTCGACTCATACTGGTGGAATACCTAAATATGTATTATGTTTGTTAAAGGTCGTCACAGACGGTGAAGATACTATAATATTTTATCTTAACATAGAATATCGCTCGCCATACAATGCAATGGACCATCACACACGCCGAAGATAACATATATTTTCATATTAAGTATCTTAAGATGCTAGGCGATACGGCAAAATATATATTTCGTATGTTAAGATACGGAAATATATATTTTGGTTACGAAAAGATGTGTATACAGGTTGTCCCGTTTTCGGTGCTGGACATAGAGAGAACTAGAGGCCCGCCCCGGCTTCGGACGGGTGGACATTTATTTTTTAAACATTTTGGGATAAATACGAAAAAGTCAAAACATTTGTAACGATGCTGTTTCGTTCCAGTCATCATGGATGGTTAGAAACTCTATAGTGGCTGGAAAGTTTTATAGTTTTACGTACTGGCCATCAATTTTATGCTGTACCACTGTTCTTTCGTAATTCTTCGCTCCACGTGCCCTATTCAGCATTTTGATTCAGTCCTACCAGAACAATCAAGCTGAACAGAGCTCGCGTGCGAGCTAGCGTACCAAAAATTTATAAGTGAAATGTAATAACTATTAAATAGAAAATTAATTAATTATAGTAACAGTTCCTATTCTTCATATTCTTTCATATTTCTAATTTACAATATTTGATAAAACAACTCTCCAAGTGCTAAAACAATCTTTTATTCTCTACAACATCTTCTAATTGAATACTATGCGGTGACTTCCGACGTTCCGGCTAGTGTACCGCTGGCCGACGAGGGGGTCCCGTAACACATTCATAATAAACGAAGAGTAAGTTTACACCTAGTTTAACCATAAAGTTTGCTTAGAAATAATGACGCTTTGAAACGTCAAACGTAAGGAGTAGTTACCTACCTAATGATGATAGTATGATTTTCTATCCAAACTGATCTAGAGTTCGAATTAGCTATAGCAATTTTTATATCAAATTCCAGGTCAGAATCATCTTCTGATGAACTGTCCAATAAGTCTAATAGCAAATCCGAATTGCTCATTTTTGATCACCCTGTATAAGATGGTTTACAGAATATTCGTCCGCTACCTAGGACGGATATCAAGAGAGTAAAAAGATTCCAAAATATATCGTATCTTAACCGTGTGTGATAGTTTAAGATGCTATAATATTTTATCTTACGATATCTTAAGATAAAATATTATAGCATCTTCACCGTTTGTGACGCGCTTAAGTAAACACTTCGTTTTTGAATGTATGTGAATAAGTTGCTAACTTATTCACTCAGAGATGGTTTAAACGTAGCATGGGTTTTATATTTGTCTTTTTAAGTAGGATGTTTAACGCTTGTTCTTGTAACTCATGGCAAGCCGTTTACACCTTGTGTAATGTAAGGAGGCATAAGGTTCAAGGGCAAACAAAACCTGGTACCTATGTGAACAAGCTTCCGGAGGACTCGGCTGTTATGTGTTGAAAACATAATTATTTTAATGATTCATAATCATTATTTTTTATCCCCAACAGGGTAGCACTTATGTGATATTAAGGCTGAAGAATGAAGCGCACTAAGGTGGAAAGTTTCTTACCTCTAACTGCCGGAATACAACAATGCTGAAAACATCGTTGTTATGGCGTCAGACTTAGATAATATGGTGGTAACTTTAAACAAGCCCTACTACCACCAACCAAAATTAAATTATTTTGGGAAATTGTATGTTTTTCATTGGCTTGGTAGTAACTCATTAATTCGGAACTTACTTAAACGAGGCTCGGGCGTCTTTTTAAATAGTGTTTTCAAGCATGTCTTTACCGCTTACGGTTGTAACTTGTGGCAACCCATTTACACCTATTGTAAAGAGCCAAAAGGTTCAAGGGCAAGTATAGCCGGGAATGTGAGCTAGCTTCCGGAGGATTCTACGGTTACGGGCGGAATACATAATTATGGATTTGATGATGCATAATTATATTGGTTTAGGAAACTATTGGTTTTTGAAATGATGGTTAGGTTTTTGCTTCGGGACTCTTTCTTTGTTGTTGTTTTTATTGTGATCTATCGCGAAATTTGTTTTTTTTTATGTTTGAGTATTAATCAATAGTGCAAGCCCAACTAAAAGCTAAGCAAATAAGAAACAAATAAATTGCTTACAATCACACCAAATTACCTTGCTAGCTCATAAGTAGTTTTCATTAAGAAACTGTGTTATGGAAACTAGATAACGGATAAATATATACTTATATAGTTTTTATTTGTAAATACACACTTTATAAACATAGGAAACACCCGGAACAACAAATATACATGTTCATGCACACAAATATTTTGTCTTGTTCGGGAATCGAACCCGAGACCTCTGGCGCAAAAGGCAGGTATCCGTACCCCTGCACCAAATCGGTCGGGACCCTGCCGACTTAAAAAGTTTGTAGGAGGTTTGTAGTATGAACTGACTGTATAATAAAATAACCTACTATACCGTCTAGTATTTAAAGACGATTCGATCAGATCCGTTCTTTAAGGGGTTTATTTAGGAACAAGGCGTTTTACTAGACGAATGACGTAAAAGGAACAACATTGACTAATAACCGTAAATCGAAAATGAATTACCTATACGCGACACAATTCTCAGAATCGCTATTAATAACCAACAAACCGCGCTTATTAACCCAAAACCGCAAACAAGGTACAAACAGCACCAAATAAAACAATAAGAGCTCACAATCCTTTATTGCCAGAAAATATCCCCAAAATGAAATCCAGAACACATTTCCCATACAAAACACTTTAGGCGGAAGCCCCATACGCATAGACTGACAACAATGGATACCATCTCGCAATCGGCAGTAATAATGCCGAGAGCCCACATTAAAATCTTATCCCTTTCTTAAATAAAAAAATCACGAAAAAATCAGAGGGGAAAATCTACCATTATTCAGTGGAAAAGTCCCCTTCCACATCTTTAAAGCTTACAATCCCTTACACTGCTTTAAAAACCATCTAGGAAACTAAGACTATATATCTCGACAATAAAGTCTAAATTCGCATGTTGGATTAAAAAAATTGATAAAGAAAAATAAGTCTTATTTGCTTGGGATAGGATAGGATCTTGCTTAGCGTCCGTTCCGTCCGCTTTGCAGCATTCGAGGCTTAGTCGTTAGAACATTTGAAAATGAGATGCAATGGGTTGGTAGGGGGTTTAGGGGGGTAGGGAGAGGGGTACTCGAAATCCGAATTACCGAAGCGTATGTAATGATTTTCCCGCCAGTATAGCCATTGGAGACGGTATGGATGGTCTTTTAAAAAGATGATTGGGGCTTTTCTGTTCGATGATCCTTCTAATGAGATGAATATTGGCATTGTTCGCATCGCAATAATGGTTCAATGAAGGCTTTTTTTTATAATCGATAAATGTAATTAGACGAAGACGTAAAACATAAAATAAACCTATACTACACATTGTAATTGACAAAAAACACTGTAGAAACTTCACTTCATCTTGACCAAAAAGGTTCTAACTTCAAAATTAGATGATTAAAAAGTTAATAAATACTCCTCGTCTTTTATTTCAAAGAGTTTGCAAAACGATTTTCTTTTTTTAACCCTTCAAAACAGGTTGTAGTCTAGACCATAAAGTTTAAGTGCGCAAAACAAAAACTAACTGAAGTTTGTTATCAAAATTTATAGCTGTCACAGAGTATATCACCACGATCCATCTTAAACACGTGCTGGCAGCGTGATGGCTCACGTAGGGTGGCCCCTACTCTGAGACATACATATAGTGATATAGTGATTTGGACAAACAGACAGAATAACGGTTAAACATTTTATAGCCATCTGATTTCAAAGCTCGTGTTTAAATACATGTGTTGTTTTACAATTTTATTAATGGGATGGGGTATTGTATTACCAAGAATTGTTGTACCTATAACTGAAACAAGACACAATACTGTCTATTTTATTAAACATTTAATTGGTTAATGATTTAATGGTATTGATCTGTGGTAACTCTAAAAGTGATAATGTATAAAACAGTTTCACAGAACAATGTATGGAACGCGAACAAACTTTCAATGTTTTACCGCTCTGCCTGTGGGTAAATGGGGAAGGGTTTGTTCTTATTTGAGACTTTTATTCGAATTATGAGTAATTTTTCATTTTGATTATAGTGATAGAGTAAGGAGAAAATGAAAAGACGATCTGCAAAAGATAAGTAATGTGAAGTAAGTATGTTTGTATAAAAATAAGACAAGTTCCCGTATTTTCTGCAAACGAGTGTATTACAGTGGTAAAGTTGTCTGAGAATCAGTTTGTTTTATTAACAGATTGTTAATAAATGACCTATGGAAGTGAGGCGTGGTCTTTTACTATGGGTCTCATAAGAAGGCTCAAAGTCACCCTGCTCGATCGAATCAGAAATGATGAGATCCGCAGGAGAACTAAAACAACCGACATAGCTCGAAGGATTGCATCATTGAAGTGGCAGTGGGCGGGACACATAGCGCGGAGAACCGATGGCCGTTGGGGCGGAAAGGTTCTCGAATGGCGACCGCGTACCGGACGACGTTCCGTGGGCAGGCCCCCTACAAGGTGGACCGACGATCTGGTCAAGATCGCGGGAAGCCGCTGGATGCGGGCAGCGCAGGACCGATCGTTGTGGAGATCCTTGGGGGAGGCCTATGCCCAGCAGTAGGGGCCCGTTCGGCTGACATGATGATGTTAATAAGTTAATTTTAAAAACTAATTTATGTGATTAAACGTCATACCTGCTATCTTACCAATAACAAGTGAAGAATGGACTACCTACTGTATTATATTTGTTAAAAAATTATAAACTTCAGTTTGAATTTATAATCTGGCAAAGAAAACGATTTAAGACACCCTGCAAGTGTAAATTAAAAACAAAATAATTATTGAATCCTAAGTGTTAAAGAAAAAGGTTTCTAAACCATTAAAAAGCAAAAAAGGAAACTACTATTAGTAGAGCAATTATTTTAAAAATAAAGCATTTGATTTTCAAATCCCGAGACGGTACGTAAGCGACCCCGAAATTGCTGGCCGCATTCACCCAGACAAAAGCCCTAAAACACACCCCGCGACCGCCGGCAAAAAGAAAAGCATTTCCATCCTATCCCCTCCTTCATTTAAATTTCCCGCCCCAGAGCGGGGGCGGCGGCCATAGGGGCGGCTTCCGTAGAACAGAGACGAAACTTAAAACGTCGTAGAAAAGAATGAGACGGTCGTATGTCCACCTGTTGCGTTAGGAGTTTCATATTTTCGCGGCGGATTCTTTTTTCGTTTCTTACCGCGTTCCGAAGGATTTGTATGGCGCGGAGTGTGCATGCGTACTACGCTTAGGTATTGAACGATATTGACGCGACGGGAAGCGACGACGTTCGATTTTTAAAATGTCATTCGCCCATTCTAAATTCAAATTTTAGAGCACTCACTGTTTTAAATACGAATGTCATTTGCATTCATTTTCATTTGAGCGCTACTAAAATGGCGGAGCGCGAGTTTCATAGAGAGAACACTAATATAATAACTGGTATTAATTGGGAGTCTTTAATAGTACTTATATTTTTTACATTAGGATAATATTATGTTTATCCATCCTTAGTTTTTTTTAACTAAAGTGTAATATGAACACGTCCAATTCGTCTATTACCAAAAATAATTAACTTCGCGCTTTCAGTTATTTACATATAAAAAAATCAATTTCACTCAACTGCATCGCATTCTCAAACTCATTAATGTTTATCAAATCGTTAGTAGAGACAGACATACAGACAGACATTACTAGTCATATTTACCTTAATCTCTAAATCTTAACCTTTAGAGATTAAGGTAAATATGTGCAAAACTTTCTGTTTGAGAATTAATAAAGTAATTTAAAAAATTATCGGTCGTTGCATTTTTCTGGTTTTTTTTGCCAGCCAGGAGCTGTCACCAACCTCAAAAAGGCACATATTTTTTTTCCTTTTGCAGAATGACACTTCTAAGTCGGCTGTGCGATGTCTGTCAGTCAGTCAGAAACGCAAAAGTTTTGTAGAGTTGTACAGATAGGAACGCAAAAGTTTTTTAAATACCTGACTGACAAAAAGACATCGCACAGCCTAAACTACTACATATTGAAAAAAAACCTTTCATTCAACAGTAATACAATCTCCTCTACATACCAAAAATACCGATGAATTTAACCGTTTTTTTACCCCTTTATCCAAGATGTCTGACGGCAGGATGAACAGAAATAAAAACTGTTTGCGTTACCGTTTCCGGCGCGCGCGTGGCTACGGGGAAATGTACCAATAAAAATAGTATGCAACGCGATTAAACAACTACCGTCCATAGTTTGGTACCTGCGGGTGGTGCCAGTACTTCGTGAGAGCCAGAAGCCCAAACAAATCACATCAATTACAAATGCTTATGATTTTAAATTAACTTTATATATTCACAATGCGTATGTACTAGCGGCCGCCCTCGGTTTCACCTTGCGTTTCCGTTTGAATATCGGGATAAAAAGTATCCTATGTGTTAGCAACAAACTGCTGATGTTACTGAAACCATGCATGATGTCACCAGCCATGGGACCCCCTCGCCTCCCTTCCTCAGATGACAAGGACTGGACAACAGCCTATTTGGCCGAGAGACGTGCGCTAGATAACACCGAACCTTGTTATCAAATCGACTATCATTTTGTATTTAATTTTATCATTAAATTTTCAATACATGTTAAAAGTACTTTTGCTTCCGATTTTTATTTAAATAGTTTTCATATTAAATTTCCCTTAAAAGTTCTAAAATCAGATGTGGAATTGAACGCCAAAAAGACCGCATATTCCCGCCATTTTGAATTTAATTTCCAGTCATGTCTAGCAAAAATCGTAAGAAATCGCGAGAGCGCACGTCTTCGCCAGCTTCTGTCCCTAATATAGGTAGACTGGAAGCGACGATGGAAGCGATCCTGAACCGCCTCGCAACACTGGAGCAGCGCGCCGGCACCCCCGCCAGTGTGGCATCAGCTCCGACCGGTGCCCCCAGTGCCGACCTGATCAGCGCCTCCAGCGCAGACCGGGACGGTGGAGCCACTCCGCCACTTCCTGTGCACGCCGGACCAAACAGCTGCACCCTGAGCGTCGCTGACAACACGGAAACAGGACGCAGGCGGACGCAGGCGGCGTCAGCGGACGTCACGGAGCGTCTCATCGACGCGCTGAGAACCATAAATCCGGTGAGATCAAACCATTATTATGTGTCCGATTTTGATCCCAGTATTCATGACGTCGATGCGTGGTGTGACGAAGTGGACGTTGCTCGCTCGCAAAACCAATGGGATGATAAAGAGTGCCTTGCTCGTGTGGGATTATCGTTAAAAGGTGAGGCACGCTCATGGTTGCGCGAGTGGACCAGTAACGATCGTAACTGGTCTAATTTTAAATTGGAACTTAGATCACTTTGTCCACGCCGCATTGACGTTGCAAATATACTTTTTGATGTAATGAGCAAAGATTCTGATAAGTACTCCACATATGCAGAATACGCGCGAAAGTCTTTGTTACGGCTACGAATTGTAAAAGGATTAAGTACCGATTTATTGTGTGATGTAATCGTACGTGGCATAAAAGACCCTCAAATACGAGCGGCCGCTACAAACGCGAAATTGACACCCGAAACAATTGTGGAGTTCTTATCGAGCTATGCGAAACCTTGTCGTACGAGTGCGAGTGTACCTAACAACAGTAACATAGGCGCACGCACGGACCGCAATGTCTATGATTTATCCTCTAATCGACATAAGCGTCCAGCCCAAAATACAGGTACACTTGTGCGTTGTTATAATTGCAAAAAATCGGGACATAAAATGAAATACTGTCCCAAACGAATTAAAATCGATGATGACGCGAATAAAGGCAAATCGATTATTAACCCGGAGTCTATGAATAAGTTTTCAGCAAAACTCGTGTGCTCATTTTGTAAGAAGATAGGCCATAGTGATGATAGATGTTTTGCCAAGGAACGATCGGAAACGAGAAATAAAGCAAACATAAACTTTTGCCGCGAAACAGAATGCCATCAAAATAAAACCGATATTGTAACAGCTGTAATAAGTGGTATTCCTACTAACGTGTTGATTGATAGCGGGTCTAGTATTTCACTAATTTCAAGTGACCTTGTTAAGCATTTCTCTCGTCGAACGAACTCAAGTGTCCAGATATTACGCGGTTTAGGCGGAGTAGAAATGCGATCCGATTGTTTCGTAACTTTGCCCATAGAGTTTAGCGACGTTACTCTAGAGGTAGATCTTTATGTTGTACCACGCAATTATCTTAGTGCGCCGGTTCTTATCGGCACGGATGTTTTGAATAGGGAAGGTATCGCTTACATCCGTACGAGCGACTCTCAGCGAATAGTTAGAAACAGTTCTATTGTAAATAATGTGACTCATAGTAAGTCGACTACTCAGCTCACTTCAATAAACACTCCGTTGTCCGGCGATGAAAAAGAGCGCTTATCTGCAGTGATAAATAAGCCGGGTTTTCTATAAATTTACGAAAATGTTCTTTCCTTACTACTGAAGTAGAGTATCTAGGAAGAACGATTGGTAATGGTCAGGTCCGGCCGAGTGTGCAAAAAATAGAGGCACTAGCAAATTCACCTGTGCCTAGCACAGTAAAACAAGTCAGGCAATTCCTCGGCCTGGCCGGCTATTTTAGGAGGAACGAATTTCGAGATCACGTTATACTGGCGTTTCACACAAAACAAAACATCTTTGTGAATATTAAAGGAGTTCGTGTTTGATACCTCCTGTATTAAAAACCTATTAAGATCGGGCTGTCGTAAGGCCTAGAGTTGCATAGAGTCGGCAGTTAGGTTACGGCTGTATTAGCAAGTAAGGCCTTAATGGCATTGCATTTCATAGTGTTATCGTGTAAGGCCTAGATTGGCATCGATGTGTTAGTTTTCGCGTGTAAAGCCCTTTGTGGTAACGGGAGGCTGTCTATCGTGTAAGGCCTACATTGGCATCGATAAGTTAGTATTCGCGTGTAAGGCCTCAATGGCAACGGAATACGTGTTATGCCCATTTACCGTGTAAGGCCCTTTAAGGCATCGGTTTAGTGTTTCAGTTGTCGAGTAAAGCCTTGATGGCATCGAAATAGTTTCGTGTACCTACCAGGGAATAGATGTAAACAAAATGTTTTGTTTGAAAAAAAAAAAGTATCACGTGGAAATGTATGAAAGCGCATTGATAAAAAAAATATCGGTCCCTAAACCCTCGATAACGTTGGAGGTACTGCCATGGTATTTACTTACAATCGATTGTATTTACTCTGCAGGTGACGAGACCGATGACCAACCTGGTCAAGGGACAACTTCAGCCGGAGCCAGGACAACAGACCAAGAGAGCATCGAGGACGCTCCTCCGTCAGGAGAGGCCGTGTTAGCAACAAACTGCTGATGTTACTGAAACCATGCATGATGTCACCAGCCATGGGACCCCCTCGCCTCCCTTCCTCAGATGACAAGGACTGGACAACAGCCTATTTGGCCGAGAGACGTGCGCTAGATAACACCGAACCTTGTTATCAAATCGACTATCATTTTGTATTTAATTTTATCATTAAATTTTCAATACATGTTAAAAGTACTTTTGCTTCCGATTTTTATTTAAATAGTTTTCATATTAAATTTCCCTTAAAAGTTCTAAAATATGTGTTATTCCAGCCTATAATCTATCTTTGTTGCAAATTTCATCCAGATCCGTTTAGTATTTTTTGCGTAAAAGAGTACAACAATACATAAACATCCATACTCACAAACTTTATAGTATTAGTAGGACAGGATAAATTATAAGTAATAGAAAAAAAGAGAAATAATTAATTGAGCCACAAAAAATACTAAGTAAGCACCTAAAATACTGAAATGCACGTAAAGTGTCCATTTCAGTATTTTTAGGTGCTAACTTAGTATTTTTGTGGGTTAGGTTATGTTAGTTTGGTGATCAATTAATTACAACCCGAAAAAAAACACCAGCTTCACAGGAAGATTTTCGGATAGGATTTGAACTCACACCCGTGGAGCATTGGACCGGATTGCCAAGGGTGCGGGTTCGAATACCATTCGAAAACATACTTACGAAGCTGGTGTTTTTTTTTCATTACAATTTTTCTTATGATTACAAATGGGAAATATTTTTAATTTATAAAAAAAAACCGTAATCGCTGCACTTGAGCTTGCTAAGTCATGGAAAGAAACAGCAATACCCTTGTCTTAACTTAACCCTAGTCCCCTTATTAATAAAAGTGGAGCAAAGTTACACCTAGTTTTAAACTGATGCTGTCACTTTTATTTGCTAAAAAGAAGACAGAGACAACATCATATTTACATCCAGGTGTAACTTTACTTCACGTTTATAAAGGGGGTAGCAGACTTAGGGCCTGTTTCATAATCTCTAAGTAAGTTCTCATTAGCTTTTTCTTATTACTTGACAGATAGTCCATACAAAACTGTCAATTAAACTGGAAAGTATCTCCTAATCGGACATTGTGAAACAGGCACTTAAGGTTATAGCACATTACACCAACTCAACGTCGACTCCACTCCAACTCAACTCACAGTATGGCATTGAAATGTAAGCTTTATATCATGCTAAATACGAGTGAGTTTTTCACCACATAAGTTGAAAGTTGACAACGCGTCGTCTACTCATCGACGACGCGTGGTCCACGCGTTTTTCACCAGGGGGCCAAGTCTGCTAACGTTAAGTCACAATCGTGTCTCAATCGTGTTTCAATTGTAGTTCAGTTGTAGTGCTTTTTTACACACTAGTTACAAGAAATGTGTACTTTTTTCACAATACTACTGATGGTCACACCACACACTACATTCACATCACATCATACTGTCATAATTCTTGTAACTGGTGTTTTAAAGAGCACTACAACTGAACTACAATTTAAACACGATTGAGACACGATTGCGACTTAACGTTAGCAGACTTGGCCCCTCTTTACTTACATTTCAATGCCATTCTGTGAGTTGAGTTGGAGTGGAGTCGACGTTGAGTCGATGTAATAACGATGACCTTTATTGTTTGGTTTAACCCATTGTAGGTATGTGGGCATTTTAATGGAATGAATTATGACATACTTTCTATTAGTTTTTATTATCGGTTAATATTCTGATAAAAATATTTTTTTATGTATATGTACGTACTTATAAATTTCTCATTGACTTAAATTTGAACGGCTATGAGGTACGAATTTAAAAAGTCAGAAACACTACAACTGTCTTCAAAATTGTTAAAAATAAGCGGCAACTGAGATTCACATGCAATCAATAATAATATCAATGGGAACATCTGTATCTCGCAAACTCAGCAAAGAGTAAACATTGTTCACAATAAGTTTTTCAAGTAAAGTGCCTACAAGCAATACTTATGTAACTGACAGTTTGACAAGATAAAATGAATTATCTCTATGATATCTTTAGTAAATCGTAACTTGTGGTGATTTGCTTCTCACAATTTGTGGAAAATTTTGGTGGATAATGTTATGTTACTATTTTTAAACTCAACTATTTTTACAAACTTTTATTTTAACCTGTTTGTTAACCTCCATCGATTGAGTTGAATGAAATTTTTCATACAGGTTTCATTTGGATGGCAATACACTATTTAAAATACCTACAGTCATTCAGCAAAAAGTGTGTAGGTATATACCTAAAATAAAAAACAAAAAATTTGTCTGTCTTTTCTTTTATCAAAGTCTGCGTTAAAGTTCTTTGCAATACATATTGTATAAGTAGAGAAGAGATAATGGACACCACTATTTTCTCATAAATTTTCCTTTAAAGTCGTTTACTTGTTCCACAAGAAAAGTAAAAATTTAAAGTGATATACTTAAGTAGGTAAGTACCTACTGTACAAATCGCGAAACAAATTCGATATCAAAAACTACCATTTTCTACAATTTTTCCTTTAAAAACTACCAAATGTTACAAAAACCAAACTCACCATTGATCCGGGGAGAGGATGCGCCCCCCCGTTGGCGTAGGGGTACGGCAGCGGCGTTACCAGGTAGCCCATGTTGAAGCTGGCTGCCGGGTGTGGCTCGAATTTACCTGGAAATTAAGAAAAAACTGCAATTTGATGAAAATGTAAGTGTAAAGTGTACTATGCCAAAAGTTTAAGAAACTAGCGCAAACTGGGTAGTCTTATTTGACATATTATTGACTGGTTCAGAGCCTTACTACAGGTTAAAAAACAAATACTACTATCTTACTGCGAATTATCAAACAATGTTATAGTAATATTGTAAGCGAGATGGCGCTCAGTGCATAGCTCCGTTATTAGTAAAGTACTAGTTATTAGTAATAAGTAGTATTTTATTTGTGTGGTTTGTTTTCAGATTTACACCGCGAACTTTAGCTTTTCATTTAGCATCGCTTCAAGTATGGCATGTGCTTTTATTAGAACTTTACTTGAACTTTACCAAAAACCGTAGAATAAAAGGCATAACGAGCGTAACTAGTTACGATTGATACCTAGCCTTAGTGATAATTTTATAAATACACAAGTTACTTTTTGTGTAAACCAAGCAAAACACTTGTATTGTTTGGTTTCTATGAGGAACGGATTGCGGACTGACTATGACTGAATATTAAAATTAGTAAATGAGCCCGTAGCACGTAGTAACTATTTAGTAATCTGTGCCGTAGCGTAGTGGTTACCGCGCTTAGCCTGCGATCGTTGAGGTTAAGCAACTTTCGCAATGGTCGGTCACGGGATGGGTGATTAAAAACTTTTCATCTCGAGTTCCTCCGTGCTTCGGAAGGCTCGTTGATTGAGCTGTTGGTCCCGGCTGCATTTGCAGTCGACCCCCGCATTGGGTCCGTGTGGTGGGTCATGATGGCCTATTTTCCTTATCCATCCATAAGGAAGGCCAATGCAGTGCCCCAGCAGTGGGGACATCAAATGGCTGATGATGATGATTAAAATTAGCATGAAAACCCATGCAAAAGAAGACGCAGACTATCATTAGTCTTCTATACTAATATTATAAAGAGGAAAGATTTGATTGTTTGTTTGTTTGTATGTTTGTTTGTTTGCATCGAATAGGCTCCGAAACGACTGTACCGATTTCGAAAATTCTTTCAACATTAGATAGCTATATTCTTCCCGAGTGACATAGGCTATATTTTATCCCGATATTCCCACGGGAACGGGTACCAAGCGGGTAAAACCGCGAGGATCCGCTAGTGTTACATAAATAGCATTAAGAACTAAGTATACTTGATAACTTAAACACAAAACTCTGATCAAAACAAACAAACAGATGTTATCATAACATGTTCACATCTAAACAGATTCCATCACAAAACGTGTGTTACTAAATCGACTATGTGTGTATCGATAAAGGCTGTTTAATAAGGTACAAGATCGCGACATCTAACGATAAAATCTGACAGGTGGTTTTATCGATATTTTCATATTGATACTATCTGTATCGACAGCGATGGGTTTTGCTCACATTACATATTATATTACATGTGTTACCCATTTTATCGGTATTCTCAGCTCTGATTTGGCGATTTATTTAACTCCTTGAAACTACTCGTATATCTTCATTTTGAACCTGTTTAGTTAGAGTAAAATCTGTAATTATCGTCGAAATTAAATTGTGGCTATGGTTTTTCACGCAAGCCCAATGATGATTGGTCGGTATTCACGACTTACAATCGTTTTAAACACATTATTTTTACTTTTTTGCATTTTTATGATTGAAAATGAAGTACGACTCCGTAGCTCTCTGGTAAAAACATTCGCCAGGACAGTGAAAGTTCGTGGGTTCGGATCCCATTGCAACTAGTTGTGAGACGGGTCGATCTTTTCTAATCCTTCATTAACATTTAACACACTGGAATATTTAATTTTGAATTCCATGATGTCCAATATTTGAGGACTTGACTTTGGCTCATCTGTATGTGGATATTTACAATTTAGAAACAATAAATGACATTTTTGGTTTCTTAAATCAATTTAGCACGCGAAACATTGATATCTAGGTATGCGTATTTACAGATGCGATTGATACCAAATCAAACCTTGAACACTTTTACAGATAAGATAGCATTAAAAAACGAAAAATACTCAAAGAATGTTCAAAAATATTTTAGGAATAAGTTTTAAAGACAGTAATTAGCATTTTAGCCTTTGTTTCAAAGCTTAACTTTTACCATGATCTCTCGTATGATTTTTTAAAGAATAGCTGTGTTTAAATACACACAGAAAACATGACATGACACATTAGTAGAGAATTATACAAACCTTTGTGGTAATGTAACATAAAAATAGAAAAACTAAAAAAAGTTTAGTACAAATCCAAAATTAGTTTCGCTTCCAAGATCTTGGTTTTTATAAACTTTTAATTTACGGATATGTCAATCAAAAGAGCCTTAAAAAGGATTGTTTTTCACAACTAAGACATTGGTACCTAGAATAATGATGTTTTTTTATTGTAGAACTGATCCTAAGACTATTAATCATGTCCTCTGCTTAATTGGTTTTCGACCAAAATTTCAAGTTGACGGCTCTGCAATAATTTTAGACTTTGATTTTGTAGGGTTGACAAAATGGCAACCTGAGATTTATACGTCTATATCCGTCTACTCCAAATTGAAAAGCAATTGTAAATCATATCTCTCTTGTTTTGATGTTGACATTTACTTCGGTTGGTTATTAATTTAACTGACTGATAATAACTATTATCTGAGGGTTCAAAAATCGGCCCTAAAGTATATTGGCTGATTTAGGGATCTCTTAAAAATGTTCGCCATTATCTCCATGCCAAAATTTTGTTAATTACGTTTTAGGCGAGAAATTAGGTAACAGTGAGATATGCAGCGTTACTTTCGAATTTATAATATTATCGTTACTCTATCTGTTATTGTAATTTACGTGTACAAAATTATAACATGATATTGAAGTAACTTTTTAAACTTTCATGGTCATTAACACTGTAAAAATTACGAACAACTAGATTTTTAATATGTTTTGATATGGAAGAACAAATTGATTAGTTATTCAAGCACTAGTGACTGAAAAAAAGAACAAATTTCCCATAAAATTCCTGTGCCACTTCTGGGAACCTTACCCGGGTGGTCGTGGCGAACTGGTGACCTATACAAATATTGACACACGGTCAGGCGTGTAACAGGGCTGGCTGTTGACAAGTTTGACAACCCTATTGTTTGAGGCAGTCCAGCCATATTAGCTGGTAAGATTGGGATATTTTAACATTCCTTTAATTAATCCGTAGGCATTAGGCATCTTAAATAGATTGTTTAAAAAATTATTGCTTACTCATTATTTTATTTAAATTTGGCATTAGAATTTGTTTTTTTTTTCTTACCGAAAAATTCGCATGTTCTTAATAGCCAAGTCGCTCTCTTTTATTTATTTGACAATCAACAAAAACATTTACAACGAAAATAGTGTTATGCTTAAATAATAAAATTATTATTATGTATCTTCTATTGTCGTAAAAAATGTATTATTAGTCGAAAACTTCTATCTGACAACCCTATTCACCTACATGGAAGAAAATAAATGCTACCTCTTTTGGTGGACAATGAAGCAGAAAATATTCGTCCTAAAAATATTAGCTTCTGTGATGAAAAAAGCAGAGTGTTTTTACTATTAACCGCCTCTGTGGTCTAAAATTACACACCACCGGTATCTGACCCAGAGGTCCCGGGTTCGATTACCAATGGGAGTACATTATTGTATTCATTTTGGTTGGTGGTAGGACTTGTACTAAGTCCGCCTAGGTAGCCACCACCATCTTATCTAAGTCTGATGCTTCAACAACGATGTTTTCAGCATATTTCTGTTCCAGCAGCTAGAGATAAGTTAGCCAGTTCCTCAGTGGTTGAGGATTCCGGGAGAAGTGCGCTTGCACCTTCTCTTCACATCAGGTGCGATGAAGGCCGAGTGCTAACCCCGGTGTGGATAAAACGTACTTGGTATTGTTTGAGTTGATAAGTGTGGGTGGATACGATATTAAGAAAATGCCATACCTACCATTCCACATAATTTTATAGTATTAACTTTATACGATCTCGAATCCATACTAATATAGTAAATGTGAAAGTATGTTTGTTTGTCCGTGTTTCACGTCAAAACGGAGCAACGGATTGACGTGATTTTCGGCATTGGACTAGTTTGGGAGCTGTACAGTGACATGGGATACTTTTTATCCTGGAAAAACATCACATTCTCGCGGGATATCGTCGACTATTTCACGCGGGCGAAGCCGCGGCTGGAAGGCTGGTATTCTTATATTTCTCATAGAAGTTGCAAGCTTGAACAAAAGCTAATACCAAGCTATCTTACTTAGTTCCTTGTAAATTTTATCTACCTTCCCAAAATGGCAAAATAATATCCTAGAATGCCTATCTGAAGCTTAGCGCATACAATAGTCAGCATTTTCTTAATATTCAACGCGATTTCGTATTAAATCTCGCGTCTAGACGTGTCTTCTATCCTTATCCCGCATAAAGCTCGAACACTCTCCATCTCCCTCGCACATCACACAATTTGCGAATCGTATTCCCGTCTCGATTACCGACTCCAATAATTGCGTTTGTAATTTCAGCTCTTTGTCTAAAGTAATAAAGTTGTTTTCCCTTCGTTATTGTTGTTAAAGTTTTATGTGATTATGTACGGTGTCTAATTGGAACTTGATACGCGTACACAATTAGACTTTGTTGTTTAGATTAACGAGCTTTTTACACTTAGGTTCTTAGCTTTAATTTACTACCGTACTACGTGTTATGGGGAAATTTGCTTTTTTATTTATATTCGTAATAAATAATGCTTTGATGACTGTGGTGACTTGATTTAGTCATTAGGATGACTTTTTACTTCGGCGAAATGTTGTTTAGAATATCTTTGTTACAGAAAGGTTTTATTTTTGTAAACATTACAAGGTCTGAAATCGTTAGTAGATTAATGAATTAGGTACTTAATATACTTTGATAACTTTTAATTTAATTGAAGAAAGTCATTTCGAATAAGCTTATTCTATACATTAGCTGTTTCTCAGTATTGAGTAAAACTAAAATGTTGTTAACCGATTTTAATAATTATTTTTTTATCTGAAAGAAAATAGTAAGTACATGTGTGGTCCCATGAAAAAAGTAGTCAGTTCAGTAGTATTTTCACAATCCTGAAAAAACATATAGTTTTCGACTGGTACTTCCTTCCTGCTTTACACGTCAATATCTTCGCGAACTATTGACCAATTTCAATGATTATTTTTTTATTCGAAAGAGTAAACTCCTGAGGTGGTTACATTGTTTGTTACCAAGTTAGGAGCTGATGGTGGAGTGCAGGGGAAATCGAGCAAACCCCGAAAATGTTATAGGTAGTTTACCTGTTTTATAGATTAAGTTTTTTAAGTTTTTGCATCAGGTAGTCATCATCTCGTGCTGATGAGCTGGTGATGGAAGGTACAACTCCTCAATGGTTAGGAGTTAGTGGATAATTCTTTAAATATCGTTGCTACGTAAAGATTTTTAGTTGTATTTTTTTCAGGTTACTTAGGTGAGCTGATGATGGAAGGTAAAACTCCTTAACGCTTAGGAGTTAAAGCATGCTTTTTAAGTACCATATGCACGAATAGACCTTTAGCTGTATTCTTTTAAGTTATTTAGGTTAGCTGATGGTGGAAGGTTAAAAAACTGCTATCAGTTAAAAGTTGGAGGTTGGTGCTTGTCTGAGTGTTCTAATTTAGATATGGGCTACAGTTTTAAACGTTGCACATTGTGCGACGCTTGCTCACTAGTAAGAAAGAAAGTGTAAGAAAACACTAAAAATGGAAAAATTTACAATTTTTTTCAAAAAAAATATAACCGTCTTCAAACAAAAACTGCCAACAAAAACTCACTTCCCAAAAAAAATCGTAAAAATAAAAATAAATTGAATTCATTCAATTCAAAGGACGAAAGGGAAACTTTATCTAAATAATCTTGGAACTTACTGATCTGATTGAAGTCGGTGTCAAGCCGAAAGTAACAAGAAGAAAATATTTATTTATTATTATTATATATTTTTATTTAGTGAAACAATAATACACAATATCTCATGCGCGGAGTGGTGTGAAATACATAACAATAGGTAGGTAATGGCTTGGCACTGATTTCAATCAGATCAGTAAGTTCCAAGATTAATTAGATAAAGTCCTGCCCTTTCGTCCTTTGAATTGAATGATTCAATTTATTTTTATTTTTACGATTTTTTTGGGAAAGTTAAAGAAATTATAGAAAAAATATATTTAAAAACTGCGAACCAGCGCCTGCACCCATGGGCCCAGTAAAAAGTGGGCGCAGTCGCCGGACGACTCATAAGGCCGCATTTTGTGTTCTTCTTTTGTTTGTATTGTTCTTTTTGCAATTACAGTGCCACAAGCTTTCCTGTTCCGGTGACAGCCGTGACAGAGGAGCCACTTGCAATACCAAATTAGCTGTCAAAATGGACTGTCGTATGAAAACTGTTTTAGTTCCAAAGATAATCACCGGAACAGAAAAGCTTGCTGCACTATAAGTGATTATTTCGGAATAAAAAGTAGCCTGTCTGTCACTCTGCAGCCTTCAAACTATCCCCATACCAAAAATCACGTCGCTCCGTTATGACGTGAAAGACGGACAAACAAACACACTTTCACATTTATAATATTAGTATTGATTCGCGACAACTACGTAAATGTACACGTAAATAATAAAGGTTAAAGTATGAAATTGCTGTTTTTTTTCTTTTGTACATAATACTTAACAACTTCTATAAGTAGGTAATTTAAAATTATTTTTACTTTTTTTGCATCCACAATGCAATTTTTTATTATTGAAAATGAAGTATTAAAATGGAGTATTTGAATAATAGAGCATAAATATATAATTTCTCTAATTTTGACTAAAGTTAAAACCGTGCCGACTTCGAGCAACTTTTGATAATAACCACGATATTTAATTATTTAAGTACTTACATAGAAAATCTTACCTCGAAAGTTACGACTATGGTTGTTTCCAGAATTTCGTATTTTATTAGTAGTACTTATACCTACCTAAGTAACTTGGTGAAATTTATTTTCATGCTTTTAACGAATGTGTCATTAAGTACATAGTTAGATTATAATGTCCATAAATACGAGTGTAAAATTTTGTAAAGTGAGATAAATTTGTCGTTAAATAAATTAGAGAAACTTTAGTATGGGACAAAAATTGTACGAAAATCTCTATACAAAACGGCAATTTGATACTAAAACCGTTATGGAGCCTATCTTCTAGAAAAGCTTTATTCATTGCAAGCTCCCAAGTCCCAATACTTCGGTGCTCAACTCTCAACATTTTTTCATCCGTAACAAGTCGTGGCCGGCTGATCAGATTAGGCTCTAACCGGTCCTCGAAAACATCCCGAGGTAAAAAAATAACAAAAAACGAAGCTAATAACAACAAATAACGAGGCGTTCGCCCGTTGGCTAAAGGGATGGGAAAATGTCGATGTTTGGGTTACGAATGTTACGATGTAGCTGACATATTTAGATGAGGCCAAAGAGGAGGGATTTTAACCGCCTCCGTGGTCTACACCACCGGTATCAGACCAGAGGTCCTGGGTGCGATTCCCAGTGGGGGTATATATTACATATTGTGTTCGGATTGGTTGGTGGTAGGGCTTGTTCAAAGTCCGCTTGGCTAGCTAGTAGCTACCACCATCTTATCTAAGTCTGACGCCATAACAACGATGTTTTCAGCATTAATGTGTTCCGGCAGAGATAAGATAGCCAGTTCCTCAGTAATTGAGGATTCCGGGAGTAGTGCGCTTCCATCTTCAGCCTTATCATCACTAAACATCAAGTGTGATGAAGGCTGAGTAACGGGGTAGCCCGTTGTGGATAAAAAAATAGGCCCTATATCAGTGGTGGGCAAACTACGGCCCGAAAAAGTATTCTACCCGCCGGGCGGCGGCGGTCCTCCGTGATAAATTGGTGGTGTTGGTGTAAATAAAGTTGGAGAAAAATACAAAAAATAAAAAAAAATTGTTTCTAAAGAAAGATCTTTTATTTCTGACATTATGTAAGTTTTGGGCAAGTGCTTTTTTTTAAATTGTTTACAAATTTTTTAGCTTCCAAAAAAGTATCAATTTAATGTTTGAAGTAAGTAGTTAATTCACTATTAATGTTTTTTGGTAACAATAAAGAAAATTTCTAAAAAATCAAAAAACCGTCCTAACTCGGTAAAAATCCACTGGACTTAATTTGTTGCTAATGCCCTCTAGTATAACCCCTTTCAAGGAATAGGTTGAGTTTCCCTGTCAGCCTGTATATGGCCCAAGATAATTATATTTTGTTGGTCCAAAAGAAGTATAAAGTAGACTAATAGATGACTAACCACGTAGTTCATGTATTGCGGTTCGAAATTTTCAAACAAAAATGCATTTTTCTATAGTTCCGGCTCTTCTCTAAAATTTCTTCAACTTTCTGGACCCTCAAGAATCAAGTATGTTTGACCCTATACCATCACCTGTTATCGCAATATTAAAGTAAAAGTAATGTTGATTAAAAAAGATCTATACTGCGTATAACGCGATATCTTTCACAATCTTACTTTGACGTTGCTTTAACAGCTTTAAAGAATATGTCGCACTTACTATAGTAAGCTTTTATAATTAAAAACAGATATCGTGTAAATAACTATCTAGATATAATAATGGGTACCCGCAGTAAAAAATATATGTACAGACTTACAGAGTAGCTTAGCTGCAAGTCTCCAGACGCTTTTATATATTTTATTCATTATTAAAATAAATTGTATCTAATATTGCGTATATATAATTGAAGCTTATACAATTTTTACAATCAATATAAATAAATAAATATAATAAATAAATATTGAACATCAAAGTATGGTAGCTTAAGCACTAGTATTATGGAAATTGGAAACAACGACGGGTAATTACCACATACACCCAGACCCGAGGAAGTATTGAAAAGTTCGTTTTCAATATTTACCCGACCAGGGATCGAACTCGGAACCTCTAGAGTCTAGAGATAGCGGCACCATGAAAACCGGCGCATACACCACTCGGGCACGGAGGTCGTCAATATAAAGTATTGTAAGTTACTAAACGTTAAGTATAAATTAGAATTGTTAAGAATCATTAAATTTCACCGTACGTACTAAAACGATGTGATCTTAGTCTCAATAACCAATAGAAATCCCTATTCACAGTTAATTAACGAACCAAAAGGTTATGTTATTTAAATAATTACAAAAAAGGAGATCGAATTACTTACGCATTACAACGAATTCGTTTTATATTAAAAAAAAACTTCTACATCAGAATTTTATCGATACAACAATCGATACCAATCCCAAACCTACGGGAGGCGTACCCAGATAAAATTATACGAAAATATTGTAACGATAGTGACAGATGATTATAAGCTGGCGATAAAACACACATAATTCCTTCGGTAATGGGCACCGGAACACTCAGGTAATTCCCACCTTATACTGATCTGTAATCAATTTTGAAGTTTTAGATTTTTTGGGACCTTCCTAGTTTTTTGGATGACTAACTGGTGGTTAGGATTTAAAACTAGTTGTTTTTTATCGTAGATTTTATTGTTAGTATTTACAACTATACCTACATGCTATGATTGTTTTAATTTTTGGCAAACTATAAATAAATTTCTTAGTTTAAGATTTTTTAGGCCCCTTCCCATTTAATGGGATGAGTAACATAACAAATCGTTATGTTTGACAGGCTTGTGTTTAAAACTAGTTTTTGGAGCACAGCTTGTAAGTTGTAAGTCTTTACTACACATGCTTTTAATCGATAAGCCTAATTTAATGTTAATAGGGTCCTGTGCAGTTACTATTTCTATTTTGTCTTTGGTTAATCTTCGTTTGTAGTCCTGAAGTATTTTTTAACACTAGTATTTGATCTAAATTAGTAAGTGAGTTTTTATTAGTGAGTTATCATTAAATATTCCATCAAAACCTGTCTTAAAAGTTACATCAACATTTACTAATAAGATCAACAAATTTTACAAAACCATAATCATAAAAATTCTGATAACAACATCTCGAATATTTGACAATAAACATTAAACCTAACCGTCTCCAATGATCTAAGCCCCACAACAGGAGGTCAAACCAAATTATACGAAAATAATCTTAACTATAGTGACAGATGATTACGAGATGGCGGCAAAATACATAATTCTCCGTAATGGCGGCACAGGCGCAACAACAGCGATAATTCTCACGTCGAAATCAATTTCACATCACTAGAGACGCTCCGGAATTTAAATATTGTACGATAAATTTTTAGATTTATCGATTTGGCTAACACGAGCATTAATCTTAATGCGATAATCATGTTAAAATGTACGAGTTTTAGTGCCTTTTTGTTAGATATATGTTAGTATAGTTCATTTAGGTTGACTTTTTAAATAGTTCTTAAAAAGTAATATAGCAAACACATTAATGCTAATTGCAATGAATGACCTTGTGACAACTATTTAATGATGTAGCGGAAACAATATTATTTTAAAACTTTATAGAATAAGGATGTTAAGCACTTACCAAAGACAGGACTAAGATCCGATTTCACCGATAGTTTACCGGAATAAGGCTCGCCAGATTTTTCCTGCAAAGAAAGAAACAAGAGTTACAAACACATTCCAGCACGCAGTACCAAGCAGTAATTAAAATGCCGATCTAACAGTTTCCCTTAGAAACTTATCAGCTAGGAAGAGCTAAATAACTAACCGTACTTTTAGCGTATAATCAAATAAAAAATTACATTTAATACATTCTTAGGTGGTTCGGAACTTCTTTTAAGTCCCGTATTTGTCACAAAATTGTTTCCCGTAAGGACATCAAACAGTGTCACTTAACAGAATGTCCATTTGACATTCCCTGCCATATTAAGCTTTCATGACAGGTGCATATTACACGCGGCATAAATAAATGTCCATTTCGATGAATCGAGACATTGAGAATAAAGGTCAGTGAGTAATTCGGTATCAATAATTTCCTGTTTAACAATTTATCGATAATTCGATCAGCCGTTACACATGCCTATTTAAGTTGTTGTCATTTTATAAAATGAACGTTTAATAGGAATATAAAAAGTAAAACACATTACAAGAACTGCTTAGATAATCGTGTAATGAATACTTTTCAACAGCAAACAACTTTTTTGTTATGTTACTCTTACTACAACATGCTATTATTATTTCATTCTATTATATTCATTCCATTGTCAAGGTTTATTTAAGGGTAAGAAAAGAAAAGGATACTAGTTAAACGATACTTAATAAAAAAATACTTACTTACTTAAAAAAAATTACTACTAAAATTTGTAGTACTAAAAACAAAGTACTTAAGTAATTATATTGCTATATTTTATCCATTTGTGAATGCAAAATATCATAATTGCTTAAAGGTGCTTAAAAAGTAAACGTAGATACCTAAATGTTTTGCCCATAATATATCAAACATATAAGTGGGTTAACAACATAGGCATTCGGTAAATTGCACACGTTTCCGCCGATTTCCTTAGACATCATCAGCCATCACGAGCAATGGGGCGTCCCAAATCTCGACACCTTATCAATTTGGACTGTGTTGTGGAACCGCTCGAAATGGAAATAAGGATAAAAAGTGCAAGTTTATCTTGTTATACGTCAGTAGTGTTTTATTGAAGGAGTATAAATGTATCATTGATTTGACTTAGATTTCATACGTGTGTTCGGCTATTTTGCATAACGATCTATGCTAGTAATGCGTTAAAAAACATTGACACCTATGATCTAAAGACTCAATATGGATAAAAATAAAATAATTACTTATTGGGCTGTAAGTTGACAGATTAGAAATGGAAAATGGCTGGTTAAGTTTTACTTTTAATGTTCAACGTAAGTGGTTTACAAAGACACTGGTATAAAATATACAACTTATTTACTATCCAAAATATACGCAAAAATTAAAAGCGTGCGAAGTCAAACGGAAATTCTTTGTGTTTACTGTCTGATGTTTACATCTTTTTTTTAAGATTCCCGCTTATCAAAAGTGATGTAAGGAAAATTATTCGATAACATTTTGAGATTTTATTACATGTAAACATAATAGTGAGCGTGTTATCTAAGGCCAAACATAAGATAAACTAGACATAGATTTGTTGTAAAGCGGTCTAGCGCAGATAACCTATTTGTTTTGGTGATTTAACGATATTAGAACTCAATAGTTTGATTTAACTGTGATTTGCTTTAAATATTTGTGGTTTATCGATGGATTATTTCAAGTCGCATATATTACAACACTTCTGTAGAAATTGATAAACGTGGTGTAGGTTAATTTGTTAGTTATGTTTCATAATCCAATATTTAAATTTTTTACTGTTGCAAACAAAATCTTCATTCATCCGAGGACATACTAATACATATTTAGATTTGAATACAGACTCAAAATGAAATTAGAACATTTTATTACTTCTAAGCTTCTGCAATATGTTTTTCATTAAAGAAATATATGTCAGCGTCGAAAACTGTTCGAACTTCTTTCTGCGAATCGCACACGACACAACACTTGCTTGACCACTTCGACCGGCTCTTAGATCACTCCCTAATATCACCTTGCATCAGTAGGAGGGTCGTAATTGGATGAGTCCGAATCAGTTTACCCCACTCGGACGTGTTTACCCCAAATCAAGGGTAACGGATTTCCCCAATTTGTTGGTATTTTTTGGACGCAGATTAACGTAGCCGATGCGTGACAAAGGACTCAGTTTTTCATTACTCGATGGAAATATTCCAATCATTTTTGGTTATGAAATTTTTGGCAGCTGCCGTTTGGACATTGTTATTTTTAGTCTAAATATTGTTATATTTTAGTCTAAATACATATTTCTTGCGAAAAGTCTGTTATGAAGAAAATTGAGCAATTCACTGAGAAAGAAAAACAATTCTAGCAGATTAATTGTTGATATAATAATGTTATTAAAGAGAGCAATTTAAATAAACAAATTCTTTAGTTTAGTTAAGAAGAAGAAGAAGAAAGGAATAGATATGCCTAATGTCAGCTTAAGGAGTGAGATGTCGTGTCGCGATTTTAAGAAGCTTCTTTGATATTGTGTAAGATAAGAACACATAATAAGATCAGACCATACATACACATAAACATTTTACATCAACTACTTCACCTCTAAAACAATTATTGTACCAAAGAAATCTAAGGAAACTCCTATTTACTAGTCCTCTAGTTAGGGGTTACTTAAGGAATGTAGTTAACCCATCGAAAGCATCAACGCCATCTTTTATTACTGCCCGTGATGAAGTGCGTGTGAAAAAAACACGACTGCGTCTAGACACCGAGTCACTCCCACTGATAATGATGGTGCTCGGACACCTATATCAGGGTTGTCACCGAAGGAATGGGGGAAACTGTGGGAAAATGTGACAGAATTTGCCAAAGGGTACGTATGTCATTACAAATTACTTTAATCAATAATGGCAAATACATTAGCTTAACCGAGGACGGACAGAATTTTTCTAAATGTTTACCCGTAAAACGATATCTAGCGCCTAACATTTGAGATTTGTTTCCGTGAAAAAAGTATGTCTAAGTTTTTAACCATGAGCTCCTTCACTTACCTCAAAATTGACGATTCATTAAATTTCCCATAAGCTTGCAATACATGGAAATCTATTGTCTTCGTGGAGAATGTGTGCACGCCCCAAGCTTATGGGTACTCGTAGATGAGATATAAAATATACAGAACAGACAGACGAAGTTTCTGCGCTAAGGCAACATATCACCAAATCCGATCAATGTTTCTATTTCTTCAGATAAACTTATCTGATAATTTATTTTTATAATAGGTACTCACGGCATATAAAAATATTCAAATTACAAAACACAAAACCAGCTACTTTGTAACATCAGGTAGGTATCATTTCGCTGTTTATTTACAGAACGGTAGCTTCCCTTGGTCCCGGTCAATGGAGCGGAGAGTCCGCTCGAAGCGACCAATTACCGACCGGACCCTTCCAGGAAACTGCCCGATTCATATCAATTACGCTGCTTAGCTGAAGTGGCAACCCTAACGTTTTTTCGCGCGCTTTTTAACATTTGACGACTTACGACGGTACCAGTGGTGCAGTGGTAGGACTGGTAGGTACTACGTTCGGGGTACTACTACGTAGGGTAGAACCCCACCTGAGACAAACATTGGTTCAATAAAATTATGTCAAAAGTCCTTGAGCAGGACCTACTTATATGCTATGTTCTGATAGGTATGTATTTAGTTTATTTTGATCGACAGCCCTATCTTTTTTCGCGCCCTTTTTTATCGATATCGATGATTTGACGTGGTTGCGCAACACTTATGTTAATTAGCGGTTGTAATATTTGGACAGTACGGTTAAAGGCGTGACTATTCTTGTTAATTTAACATAATGTATGTGTAATAATTCGTAAAAGAGAATCAAAGCTACGACTTTATCGTAATGGGGGTGTTAACAAATTGGTTTATTTTTAACCGACTTCAAAAATTGGAAAGGAGGAGGTTATCTATTCGCCACGTTTTATTTTTATATGTGTGTACGTATGTACACCGATAACGCGAAGACGGCTGAACCGATTGAAATGATTCAAACGTTATAACATCAGTTTTTTTCCCAAGTTGGTCCCATTTTTTACGAAATTCTCCACTGAAGACATAAATTTACTTAAGTACTCGCATTTGAATAAAAGGACGAAATTCGAAAAACGTTTATTTTTATAATTGTCTGTGAAAGTTGACATAAGAAAGAACGCGGGAGTGCCATGCCCAAAAAGCTAAGTATTAATAAGGCTTTTGAATGATACCTATGAATTTTTGAAATATTATAAAGAGGAAAGATTTGATTGATTTTTGTTTGTTTGTTTAAATCGAATAGGCGCCGAAACTGGACTGATTTAGAAAATTCTTTGACCATTAGAAAGCTACATTCTTTCCGAGTGACATAGGCTATATTTTATCCCGATATTCCCACGGGAACGGGTACCACGCGGCTAAAACCGCGACGATCCGCTAGTATACCAATAAATTCGTATATGAGTATTCAAGCCAAAGTTTGTCGATCGCTGCACGTGCAGTATAAAAATAAAAATAAACTGCAACACACACGTTTGCTACTGCATTCATCTAGATGACAAGATAAATACAATTAAAGTACCATCTACCAAGAAATAATGAGGCGGAGCGATAGTACGAAACAGCTGAACAAACTTACAAGCTTTGAATGTCATTAACGATTAATTATTCGTAAGTAAATTAAGAGACAGATAGCTTAAATAGTCATTAAATAAAATAAGCTGCAATTGAGAGTTCTTATTAAATGTGATACAGGTGGGTTGCGAACACATGAACTTTAGTCCAAGACCAGTGCCCGTAGTGTAAGTTTTTATGTCAAGCAAACGCAAACTATTTCGATTCCGTATTTATGTCAATTTGTATGAAAACTATATAAGCGCGCTTCTCGCCGCTAGAGGCGCTAATAAAGTTTTCATACAGTAGTAGGTATCGTTAAGTCATAATCGTATCAAAATCGTGTTTCAATTCAATTCAATTCAATTACAGTGTTTTTATATTTACTGTGTTACTTTCTGGAATTCTGGGTGCCTCATATTGTTAAATTGTAGACATTGAGAATTATAAAGTTATTTTTATTTTATTTTATTATTATTCATTGTTATTAAAAATAAAATCAATTCATTGTTATTAAATTTAATCAATTTTATTTATATCAAACAAAAAAAGAAACTTAATTTTAATTAAATACAATTTACAAATGTACTTACCTAAGAATCTACAATTTAAATTTTTTTTCGGTTAAAAATAAAATTTTACCTGTTATTATTATTTCTTAAAAATGAAACATATTAACATGGTGTATCAAATTAATTATTAAATTAAACAAATGAGAGATAAAAAGCCATACCTAATAGTTAAAATATCCTACATTCTTATAAAATAAAAATTTACAAAATTGGTACAAGGAAATGAAAATGAGATATTAAATTGTGCCCTCCTCCCTTCTAATTTTGCTGTGCCCGACAGGGTCCATGATGTGCACGATTTGTTATTTTTAAGACCTAACAACCATTGTGGAATAGCAATAAAGAATTGAGAATTGAGAATACTGATAAATTGTAGACATTGAAAAATAAAGTTATTTTAATTTAATTATTATATTTTGTTTTACGAACTTCCTATGAGCATGAAAACTTTTTCATATAATTTATCATTCTAAATGTTTATTACAACAGCCTTCCTAAAATAAATATTGCCATTTTTTAAATAAAAATATTATATTTAAGGAAAAGTTTGCATTGGGTAACTTTTAAAGTATATGGCAGAGAAATAGATTGTTATATCGGCAGAATGGCGCCATTGCCAAAACGTCGCATTTTGGCAAAAAAGACACCTAGTAAAATTCTAAAGTGATGAGATTGAATAAAGCAATCTAGGTATAGGTATATATATGAAATAGAAAATATTAATGTGGCGACTGGTACTTTTTTCACTTAACCAAACTATCAGGAGATACACGACCAGTAAAAAAGTATCGCAAGATTAATGTTTATAAACTTACAAAAATATTATTTTGGTATCACGGTAATATTGAACTTCCCACTTTTACAATAATAAGTAAAAAAATATATTTTTTGTACGGAATTCTTACAATTTTCCTAACAAATTAGTGCCTGAAGGCCACACCACAGCCACTTCCTAAACTCGACTTCCTAACTTGTTGTACACAGAAATCACTTTTATTCGATCCTACATTACATAACCCCAAATCCAAAATCCGTAACCCAACTATTTATACAACAAGCGAAACCCTTATCATATCTACCTAAGGTTTAAAAAAATATTTAAGGAATTACAGCAACGGTTTTGATTTGTAAAATAACACGTTGATAACGGCTATCGTAATCCTTCCGAATATGATTGATGAGGTTCTGTACACTCCATTTGTCACTCCGATACGCGTTATCGAGGTTAGGTGGTACGCTGTTTGGACGTTGATGTATTTTGGCACAATCATCACGTGAGAATAATGGTAGGTTTAAGCACTTTAATACGGTGCCAGCAAGTAGGCAGCAGTTTTACTCCATGCTTGGAATGACACGAGAAATCGCGTTGAATTAGTGCGCTAAGCTTTAGATAGGCATTCTAGGATAAAATTTTGCCATTTTGGAATGGTACCTGGATAAAATGTACAAGGAAATAAGTAAGATAGCTTGGTACAGCTTATTTTCAAGCTTGCAATTTCTATGAGAAATAAATACGGGAATGATATAAAATTATGTGGAATAGTCATTTAACAAATGACAGCAAAAGAAGATTGTTGCCCGTTAGTTAAAGATATTTTTTTTTTCTTTAGTTCTGTATTTAGTCTTAATTCTTACTTGTAGCTCGCCTGATTTTTCACTCGCTGATAGAAATTTCGATACGATTTTCCCCCTTTTTTAGGTTTTTCTAGCTAAATATTAGGTCTGCTTACGTCTATATTTCTTAAGTGCAGTCTATAAACCAAATTTGCTTTTTATGATTAAATAAATTCTATTGGTAAGTATTAGGTTAAGTTTAGGTTCTGAAACTGACAGAACACCTTTTGCATAAGCAAAAAGATTTGATTTAAACAAGTTAGTATCATTTTACATTGTTATAATGTTGTGTCAAATGTTTATTTTAGAAAAGCAATCAGCTACACTAATTACTTTAACCACACCGTTTTTAATTTAAAACAATAAAAAAGCAAATTAAAGTGTTTTCGATAAAACTTGTGGATACGGGTATTAAGTGCGACGCCAAGAACTGGTATTCCTTATGTTAATTGGGTACCAAATTTCGGATGCGGTAAAGTACGGGCTAATTGCAGAAATTCAAGAAATTCCAGGGACAGTGTATGTTAAGTGTCATTTAAGTCTCAGAAGTGTTTTGAAGAGTGATACCAACATCATCTTAATGTGAATTTATTAAATTTACATATTACGATGGTTTTTTTTTTAATTTAAAATCATTAAGGCGCTACTTGCCGTCCACTAGCGCCGCCAATTCATTTATTTTTATTATGCATAAACCAGATCAATATTTAAAAAAAGGAAACAACCATGCCCTCTTATATTGTCTCTAATATTTTTTTAATAACTCTTTAATATTTTTATTCTTTGTACTAGTTTTAATATGGTTTTAAAACTTACAAAAAGGGTGAAAACAGAGATAACCTCCCGAATCGAGGTATTCCTCGAAGCGCTCCTTTTAATAACGGCTAATAAAAGGAGCGCTTCACAATTTAAAATATTAAAGTTTTATTACTCGACACGTTCCTCTCTTATGTTTAACTTTTATATAGAGATGGGTACTCCGTTAGGGTAGATTGGTTTGCAAATATTAAGGTGATCCTGGCTAGCAGCATCGAGTGAATTTGAATTAGTGCAAATGCAAGTTAAAATGCTAAATAAGTAATAAGAAATATATTGGATAGTAGAGAAAAACTACCAGGAGTACAGAATCTCAGAAGCTAGCAAATTTTTTATTTAATTTTTATAAATTCTCAAGATGATTTAATTAAATGTTTTAAAATTAACTTTCAAATTAGCTCCTGTAGGTACTCTATGTTGTCAACGTGGGAGCGCTTCGAGGAATAAAATTTCAAACTTTTTAATTGTGAAGCGCTCCTTTTATTATCTGTTATTAAAAGGAACGCTTCGAGGAATACGTGGAATAATCAACACACTTAAAGACCAAAGGTTGGTTGGTAACAAACTATAAGACCTGTGATAATTTAAATGGGCGATGGTGGCAGTGCTACTACCACAGCTACTTGCAACGTAACGTGCACAAGCCATTATTGAGCACACTTTTAACCTATTCAGATTTTTAATAAAATGTATCCTACTCCTATACAAACAATCCAATCAGAAACCACAACCTTCCTTATGTCGCAGTCGGGTAAAAATCGGTTAACGATTACAGCGATAACCGAATCATAATCAACACAACGTGTCAGTCTCGGTAACCTGGGGTGCAACAAATGTAACCATGGGTTCCGTTCTCGGAACGGACCAGTCTTGGTAAACTCGAAGCCCAAAGGATGGTAAACAATTAAGACCTGTGATAATTTAAATGGGCGATGGTGGTGCTACTACCACTGCTATTTGCAACGTGCACAATCCATTATTGAGCACTCTTTTATAACCCATTCAGATTTTTAATAAAATGTATTCTACGCCTATACAAACAATCCAATCAGAAACCACAACCTTCCTTATGTCGCAGTCGGGTAAAAATCGGTTAACAATTACAGCGATAACCGAATAATAATCACACAACGTGTCAGTCTCGGTAAGCCGGGGTGCAACAAATATTAATGTAACCATGGGTTCCGTTCTCGGAACGGACCGGTCTTGGTATGGAACGGACTTTTTTTGTTCCGTCACGAGTCGAAACGATAACGTGACGTCACTACGAGCTTAATTTGGCCTGTCATCCCTAATTGTTATGGATGGCGATGCTAGTTTTATGGCAATGGCCAATGACCATTTTTTATGTATATATTTGGTTAAAGTCTAAAATATTGCGTACAAATAAAATACCCAAAAGTTGTGGGTAGATAGATGCTTAATATGTATTTGGTAAAGGTTATGCCATACGATTCCTTGCAATTTAAAAAAACATTTGACTTGAAATAAAATATTTACTTATCATTACTTTTATTTAAGCAAATTTATATTTTTTATTTCAAGAATATTACAAGGAACTTCATCTAATTGGTGTTGGTATGGATATCGTGAATTTTTTTTTCTATTCAAAATAAATGAACTAAATAATATCTTACATTTGATATTAAAACACGATGCAAATTTATCAAGATTCCTATAGAGAGCGAACATTATATTACAAACTAAATAATATCTTACATTTGATATTAAAACACGATGCAAATTTATCAAGATTCCTATAGATAACGAACATTATATTACACTGCAAAACCCACAACAAAATCGCAGATAAGATTTATATTCTGACGCAGCCGCATATTCAAATCATGTGTCATTATTAATCAGCTTAAGCACTACCAATCAAAAACCGTCCTTTTTCCATGCAAAAAGAGTTGAAAATCAATCACAGGTTAACAAGCGTTACAATACAACTCTTACGACAAATTAGTAGCAACGTGTGGCTCAATAGGTATTATCACGTCGTTTGTTTGTCCACGCGCAATTAGAACCATCGTCTCATTAGCGCCGCGCGGAGCTGACTAAACTACACCTGTCTTACTCTGACAGGTAGAACAGGTTTCCCTGTCCCGCTCTAACTGGTTGATTGAGGATGTCGATTGTCTGTCTAGCCAGCCTGATTCGGAACGATTGGTGTTTAAGTTTGCTCCGACTGTTTGCGTTGAGCTTAATACGGTTTATCCGACTGTGTCATGTCGATTTCAACTTTGTAGCTCTACAAAATTGCTCTAAAAGTACACGGTTCCTATTATTTTTATGGCATGTAAGTACTGGAATTTTCTCAGTAAAGGAACAATATTCAATAAGCCAAAGACGATAGTTTACAGTTATTATCCTCGGTGACCCCGCAAAACACCCACCGAACAGCGCCCGCACCATTGCTGTCACAAAAAAAGACTTAAAAGAACACCAAAATCTGGTATGACCAGAAAAAACAAGACAGCAAAACACATCGGAATTTCAAACGTAAAACAGATGCGCCAAGGCTGACAATTGTTCGAAAAACTCAAGACACTGGCTAAGGAGCAAAACCCGAAAAAGGAGCTCTATTTCAGAAGCGAGAAAGCCCAAAGTGAATTATGGTTACCGCATACCTTTACCACATTCGAATTCAGAACGTGACTCGGCGGTTTTAAAGCTCAAAATGGCGGCGTGTTATGTCATTTTTTAAAAAAGGAACGATCTCGTTTGGCGGGCGTACCTGCGTGGACGCAGACGAGCCCTGTATTTATGGCGCCTGCGAGCCTTCTTCGAAACTGCTTTGGCGAACGGAGCGTTGTATTATACAACAAACATTGGCGGGTAAGCTGCCGCTGCTACTTAAGCGATGTGTACAAACTCTGCGTTGTACAGCAAACTGGACGTCAGTTTGTTTGACGGCACGTTTTCATGATAGGACTACTGGCTCGTGCAGTGATGTGAACCACGTGGTACAAGGCGGTTTAAAATCCTTGTTAGGATAACTGTTAGTTTCCCTCAATTAGGCTGTTTGGATTTACATGATTATGCCCCGTATAAAAATGCTGGCACTATAATTTTGTATGGCTTTTTTGTGTTTTGTTTTAACGCTTCCGTTGTTAGTATAACAAATGTATCAAAAAGTTAGGTTAATCAGCTAGCTTAGAAGCTAAACACAAAACAAAAGTAAGTTGAAAAAGTAGGACTTGTTCGAAATCTGATTCATTCGTTACAATAAAAACTATGGTAAGTAGGTAGGTAGTCTAAAAAAATCTCTAAGCAGGAAACAAGGATAGTTTGTCAGTTGATTTATCGCCCCACGCCTTTCCGAAGTCGTCGGTCATAATTCCGAAAGATAATTGACCGTTCTGACGAAATTCGAGACGTTGTTAATATTTTCGACGACGATATTTGAGACTTGGACACACTTTTTTTGTGATTCCGATTCTGAGTGTGTATTGTATGGTATTTAATGGAATGTTCTTCGGTAGTCAAAAAGCTAATTTTAAAAGCTTCTGTTGTATTTTCATATTAGTTAAGGTTAGGTCACACATGCAAATTTTAATTTATACCTAGATGCGTTTCTAGTAAAAAAAAACATCGTAAATGGCAAGAGTAGTAAAGATTAAGAACTTCTAAATCATAAAACTGAAATGACAAATAGACAAAAAAGGAAGAAAATTAATGAATCAACTTTTTCTTTACTTACTATACCATTTATACTATATGCGTTTCTAGTAAAAAAAAACCATCGTAAATGGCAAGAGTAGTAAAGATTAAGAACTTCTAAATCATAAAACTGAAATGACAAATAGACAAAACAGGAAGAAAATTAATGAATCAACTTTTTTTTACCTACTACCTATACCATTTATAAGCTTCTGAAAGAATCCAGCGAAACTTCAAAATGAGTCATTTAGAAATTTCAAGAGAGCAAAACCCACGAACTTAATTGTCCGATTTCTAAGACAGAAAAAAAACACAAGAAAGGTGGTCTCAAGTCCCGGATGGGCACAATTTGTTTACTTCTATTTGTCCACAATAATTCAAGGAACCAAAGACGATAACGATAAAAGGTGGGCAAAAAGAATTGTCCTGCGGTTTCGATCGACAGATAAGAATAAATCTGTGAGGCTATTATTGTCGAAACTGAACAAACAGTATTTGTTTAAAGAACAAGGGAGATAAAATATGGAAGTTTTTGCTTCATATCTGTAGTATTATGTCGTAGGTATTGTATTTTTAGCTCTCTTACAATGATTTGAAATGCCAACAATCCTTTTAAACCGCCTTCCGATTTTATAAATCATCGTTTGATTGACTTTCAATAAATTTTATGATAGGTAAAATTTTAATTAAAAAGATGATGAATTCATGAAATAAGATTTTAAACCTTCATGGTAAATTTCACTATTGAAAAAGCGGGATTTTTACGAAGTTCAAAATTGTTGTTGTGTCCCCGATATTTCTGTCTGTCATGATCACAGAGTAACGTTACTCCATGATCATGGAGCGTCAAATGCGCCGAAATATCGGGAACTCAACAAAAAATTTGAATTGATGACAATTAAAATTCAACAAAGAAATTACTAAACTTACTTACTAAGTACTCATATAAATTTTCCAAAAACTAATGTGTCCAAGCTTCATCAGTACATTCCTGCAGACATTTAAAAAAGTCTTATATCTTAATGGCTTCAAGCCGTAGCCAAAAGTGCCCAAATATTATGCTTTTAAAAGATAACAGATTTGTTCCGTCCGTCACGCTCACGACAGATAAGATAGTTTTTTTTTGTTTTAATATTTGAACCTTTTGAACACATGGTCTTAATCTTAAGGGATTACAGTAATATGGGAGCAAGGAACTTGATAAGGAAAAGGTTCATATTTTGTAAAAAAAAATATGAAATAAAAACAAATAGTCCCCAAGTACCCTAGAGAGTTATTTTTTCTAGTCCAATTGCCGTAAGTGCACACTTTGATTGTTTTTTTTTTGTATTATTGATAGGCAAGCTCTAACTTTGCTCCTTAATAAATCTTCAACTCCTTATCGCATATTGGTCAGACCGGCTTAACTATAAATGACAAAAACGAATTTTAGTAAACAATATTAGATCGGTATTTCTTGCGTCCCTATCCCCCACTTAACTTGAAGTACCTAGTCATTTTGGGACACAAATTGCTCACAAGTGGGCGTTTTAGTAATTTTCGCTTTAATTACCCCACTCGAAAGGGTAATCTACCATGATGTGGACTGGAGATGCAAAAAACCAAGTCAGTGTATACTAAAAGGTATACCTACTTACCTTTTCAAAAGGTACGGAACTTTTATCCTACCGTAGGTATACTTAACTTACTATTATTTACTTTTTTCCAATATGAGGTAAGTACCTCGGTAAGAATCGCACAGGGATAACCGTTGATAAGTAACGTGGTAAGGCTAGTCTAAAAGTGCCTGGCAACTGTATCTGGCGCCGTGATGCCAGATTGTGTTGATTCCCCCTAAATTCAGGGGTTTTTTGAGCTTTGGTGGGGATTTTGGGGGAACATATTTTTGGTAGATTTTTGGGGGGAAGAAGTTTGACGTTGGGGGATTTGGGTTTTTTTCCAATGTTATTAGCGCTTGGAATTCATTAAACAGCAATCTGTGTTCTACGTGCCAGTGATCTACACTGGGGCTTTTTCTTCAAAACCAGCGTTTTGGTAAATATTGCATGCCCGTTACGAGTATACTGTTGTTACCTGCAATGTAACCTGCAAAAAATTGTACACAGTTTAAAGCAATAAATATATTGAATTGAATTGGGGGATTTTGGACTAGATTTGGGGAGAATGCAAGACGGGCATCTGGCAACACTGAAAGTGGAGCGATGTTGCTCTATACAGGATGTTAGGGGCACCGCTGCAAAAACTTTAACCATGGCTTCAGACCATCATGCTGAACAACGTACAGCAAGGATTTTTTGTCGGAAATGAAAAATAAAAATCGACTTTTTATACAAATTTAGCAACTAATCAAGACATTTTGTATGGAGAGTCGAATTATTTGTTTCATTTCCGACAAAAAATCTTCCTGTGCGTTGTTCAGCATGATGGCCCCTAACACCCTGTATTTCGTGGTATTGTGTAGGTAGCCCTATCTCAGCAACATTTTGACATTTTTCCATCGCCCTTCATTGCTTGATGGTTACGCATATTTGGCGGGAATGGGATTCACAGGAATTGCGCAATTTTAGTTGCCCGTTTAAGGCGCTACTCGGAAAATATGGACTTTTTGATTTAAAACTATAGGACGGTTACAGTTGTTACAAATCTGGTAATAAGATATATGTATATTTCTTCATACCTTTATCTAGAATCGTATAGTTTCAAAAACACGATTTTATGATTTTGCCTCGACACTTTTTCTTTTGAAAAGACCTCTAAAAAATACGAAAAGTGAAGATTATTCTTAAATGGGGTTACTTACACTATTGGAAATTGGTTTAATTAGTGGACACCAATAATATTGAGGATCGTATAGAAGCATTTTTTTTAAATCACTGTAGTTTTTTAATACGAAGTGATTTTGTGATTTTTTTGCCTAATCTGCAAAATCGGTCTCGCTTCCGCGCGTGTCGTTTTCTCATTGCTATCTCGCTTCAGCACATTTTTTCCGATTATCGCCTTAAGAGCGCCTTTAGGCTGGTTTCATAGCCATCCGGAAGGCCCGTCCTTGATACTGAGAGCTGTAAAAACAGCCTGATGTGAAGGGAGTTTAGTTCTGGCTCATAACAAAAGTGTGTAAGTAATATTAGTGTAAGTATTTCTTTTTAATTATTCGTAGCTATACCTTCGATCAACAATAACACCATGTTTATCGAAGAGCTATACATAAATATCAGGTAGCATTCCAAGATTAGTAGCTAATGCGTTTTTGTTATTGAGATAAGAAATTCAGAGCTAACGAAGGTATTATACCTATAAACCTATACATAACTAACACCCAGAAACAAAAAAAATACCACATTTGACCCCAGTGGCGATCGAACCCACGACCCTCAACTAAGTATGCCATATTATTATAACTCTGCTTAGAGATTATATGATTGTATGTGTTAGCCGCTTCACATTTTGTTTATTTTCTCCATAATATAACAAAAACTTTATTTCCGAAACAAAGCTTACTTTGCCATTTACCAAAACAAAACTTGTCGCGCTTTTCTGAAGACCTCCAACTTTCTAGACAATTACAAAACAACAAAAAAACACTAACTTTGTTTAAAGGGACATTGAAATTTCCTCACCCTTACTTCAAGCCTATGGTTTAAAAGCGGGAAGACTTACGAAAACAACTAACGGGCAAACAAAACGAATAATGTGTATTTATGTGGATACTTATATATTTTATTTATGTATAAAAAACTGACGTTCGTTACAGACCGTGACTGGCAATCAGATGGAATGGGACGAGGATGTAGGATGCTGGGCTTGGACGCGGCATTTAGGTTTAGAATTAATTTATATTATTGAAAATGAATGATATTATTTTCTATAGAAAAATGGAAAATGAAGTATTTTGAAAAAATCTACCCGTCTCACAAATACTTCATTTTCCATTTTTCTATAGTAAAAATTGCATTGTGAATGCAAAAAAATAAAAATAAAAATAACTTGATATTATTTTCATTTAATTTTCAATAATAAAAATTGCATTGTGAATGCAAAGTAAAAACAATTTGAAATTTATAAAAAAAAATACAATTCACACAATTTTCGTCGAATCGAAGACTTTGTGGAGGGATAAGAAAACTTACATTATAGATAGCACTAATGACTGCAAATGCTAACTATAAAGACTTTAACTACGAATTATGAAGAAGCACGATGTAAAAGTTTTTGGTGACCCAACACTTACTTATTCGAAATGTTGACTGTGTCATAAAGCTTCTTAAAATAGACACAATATTATGTTCTAACAACTTAAATCCACCATTCGTTCCTCAAAAACATACATTACTTTTTTTTAAAGTAGGTATCCCAAATTAGGTTATGTATAGCAAATCATCATCATCATCATGTTAGCCGAACGACGCCCTCTACTGGGCAGGGCATAGGCTTTCCCAAAGGATCTCCACAACGATCGGTCCTACGCTGCCCGCATCCAGCGGCTTCTCGCGACTTTGACTAGATCGTTCGGTCCACTTTGTAGGGGGCTTGCCCATGGAGCGTCGTCCGATACGCGATCGCCATTCGAGAGTCTTTCCGCTCCAACGACCATCGGTTCTCCGCGCTATGTGTCCCCCCCACTGCCACTTCAACTGACCTCCTTCGAGCGATGTCGGTCGTTTTACTTCTCCTGCGGATCCCAACATTTCTGATTCGATCGAGCAGGGAAATATCAAGCATCGCTCTCTCCATTGCTCTCTGGGTGACCTTAAAGACCCATAGTAAAAGACCACGTCTCGCTTCCATAATATGTCAGTATAGCAAATACCTGTCCAATATTGTAAATATTACGAAAAGCGGGATGTTAACAGTGCTCATCACCATGAAAGTTGAAAAGTTATTCAGACCAATACTAACGTGGATCCTGCTGAATCAGTTGACTTATCTACTTTTTCCAGTTCTTTGTTTGACGCCTACCGATGATAATTAAAAAATATATATGTTGGTACTTACTACAGGTGCTTCAACGATGTCCCGTGAAGTAACTTCTAACTTATCGGTGATTTTATAAACGAACTATTATAGTGGTGGGTTAATGTTTCTGTAGAAACGGTGAACAATTTAACTTGTTAGGAGCGGTTAGTGTAAAATTTTTATCGGTATAGGTATTTCTTTTGGTAAGAATACATACTTTTTCTGTTGGTCATAAAGGTTCTCTTAATAACAAGTATAAGATATCAGACTTTCAGTGGCAATATTTTACACATGCTTATCCAAAGGCATCGCCAGCCCATGGTCCAGGGAGGGGGGCAAATTGCCAGGCCATGTGCCTGCCATTGCCCTAGGAAGGGGAGGGGAGCTGTTTTTAGGGTTCCGTAGCCAAAAGGCAAAAAACGGAACCCTTATAGATTCGTCATGTCTGTCTGTCTGTCTATCTGTCCGTCCGTCCGTCCGTCCGTCCGTATGTCACAGCCATTTTATTCCAAAACTATAACGACTACAGACTTGAAACTTGGTAGGTAGGTATATTCTATAAACCGCTTTAGGATTTTTATAAGAAAAAATAAGGGGGCTCCCCATACATGGAACTGAAACTGAAAAATTTTTTTTTTCATAATATATATTAGTGTGGGGTGTCTTTAGATAGGTATTTAAAAATGATATTTAGGTTTCTTTAATATTTTTTTATCAAAGTCAATATTTTAAAAGATATACACTTCCAAAGTGGTAAAATGTGTGTCCCCCCCCCCCCTCTAACTTTTAAAATAAGAGAGTGAAAAATCTAGAAAAAATATACAGGGTAATTTTTTTATCAGTACACAAATTTTTAGGATCGACTCAGAATCGATAAGTGAACAACTTTCTTCTAGAAACATGGGTCGAAATACGACAAAAATTTTTGGACTTCCCATACTAATTCGATCACGTGATCAGTCCGATTTGTATGAAAGGTCAAAAAATTTTTGTCATATTTCGACCTATGTTTCTAGGAGAAAGTTGTTCACTTACCGATTCTGAGTCGATCCTAAAAATTTGTGCACTGATATAAAAATTATCCTGTATGTTGTAGATCTTAATAAAAACTTTCAACGAAAATTGGTTTGAACGAGATATAGTATGTACTTTTTGAGATAATTATAACACATTTGATAAAACCGCAAAAGTAACTTGGTCATTCATACAAACTCTATGAAAAACAAAGTTTAGTTATTTTGCTGACGAAAAATTATAGTAGAATTTTGGCTAGGTTTAAGCAATAGGTACGTTAAGTGGGTACGGAACCCTACATGGGCGAGTCCAACTCGCACTTGGCCGATTTTTTATCCACAACGGGATAGCACTTAGCCTTCATCAGACTTGATGTTAAGTGATGATAAGGGCACTTCTCCCAGAATCCTTAATTACTGAGGAACTGGCTATCTTATTTCTAACTGCCGGAACAACAATAGTGAAAATATCGTCGTCACGGCGACAGACTTAGATAAGATGCTGGCAGCTAGCAGTAGGTGGTAGATTTGCCTGGTGGTAGGGCTAGAACAAGCATTACCACCAACTAAACCGAATACAACATGTACCCTACTGGGAATCAAACCCGGGACCCACATAGGCGCTTAAAGACCGCTTGTTAATCTGAAAATAGAGGGGTATGAGAATACTGAGAATTTTAGGTAATTTTAGCCACTTTCAGCTGCACCCCAGGTCTCCCCCACTGGCGAAACCCTTGTGCTTATCCTATCCTGAAATAAGATTTCATAATTTATGACCAATAAAATAAAAAAACTTGCTTGCCTAACAAATTCATTGTCGTTCGTTCATTCCTTTAATGCTAGATTTTTTACAGCTTTAATATAACTTCGCGTAAAGTTGTCTATTTTTTGGAATTAATTTCAGGTAACATTTATACTCGTACTTTTATCGTTCCACGTGATCCAATGCATATCTATCCCAAAGCCAAAATACATCCAAGCCGGCTTAGTAACTGAGGGTGTGCAAACGAAACAACCGAATTTTTGCATTCATAAAAATAAGTTTAGATTACAGAACAACACTCAAAATCACGTTCCGATATTTTATCACAGTTATTTACCAAGTGTTCCAGTCACTAATATTGACGCGCTCTAGCAGGTAGCCGATCAAACAGAGGAAATTCTTCGACAATGTACGGTCAACAGAAATGTTTGCCGACTACCGGTGTTGGCCACACGCGTGTTTGCGCGCCTGGCGTTGGAGCAAATACTTCTTTCCCTGGATTTTTTGGGGTACGGTCAGCAGAACAAGTTCAAACTTTTCCATTTTTATTGAAAAATATCTGTATATTACTAAACTGGTCGCTCTGATTGAAAAACAAAGGAATATAATTCTTTTTTAAATATAAAAACTGTAGACTAAACTGGTCGCTCTGATTGAAAAACAAAGGAATATAATTTTTTTATATAAAAACTGTAGTTTGCTTTTTAGCGTCTACGATGTACATTATACAGCACTTTAAGTTAGTGATAAGAGTCAAGGTCAATTCGCAGTCGTGAATTTGTCCATCTGGTTAATAATAATTTGTATGGAATAAATAAAAGACAACATACATACCGATTCCAATCCAAACATCATGAAGGATAAGACACACACACCACACAATGTTGTATAAAGACTTGAAATACAAATAAGAAAGAATACTGAATTTCTATTAAATAGTATAATAATTGAACTTATAAGCTTCAATAAGATTCTGAAACAAGATTAAAAAAATAAGCTGTAACCTTATTGTAATTGATTTGTTCGGCTTTAAAATAAAAAAAAAATTGTAATAGATAAATTCTCTGGCGGTAAAAACTAAAGAAATGATACATCAACCGCTACATCAAAAACTAGACTTTAAACATGTTATTACAAATGTTATTTAGGTTAATAAATCTTCAAGTTGACATTCGATAATGTCATGTAAACGTTACGCGATGGAAAAATCAAAAGACACGTAAGTTATCTATCAAAAACATCTTACGATAATTTTGTAATTTTCATGTTTCAATAACAAGACAAAGGGATTAAGATTATTTACTTGACGATATTAATTTTGAGCAGTGATTGCTATCAAAACCCATCCATTATACGATTTAAAGAATACTCATAGTAATCAAAGTTCCTGAAACGTATTAAAAGATCAAATAAACGTATTAGTTTGAGCAATTTCGATAAAATCAGTGTACTATGATTTGATTGAATGTATGGTTGCCAGGCGTCCGCGTCCGGATGAAGCCGGACAGGCCTGACGCTTGTTGGATGCTTGTCCGGCTTGGTTTGACGACCTGGGTGCCTACCATAGACTTTTATTGCGATTTTGTTTAGGACCTAAACTGATCTGCTTCGCTTATTCGTACCACGACAGTTTAATATCAATGACAGCGATTCAATGACATTTCACAGCCGCTAAGCTGTCAAGAACTCTTATTTGACTTATAACTCGGCCAAGCTAACATGACACCTGCAGGTTATACCCGTCCCTCTCACTCTCCGGGCATGACAGAATCGAGTGTAAAAGACGGGTAGAAGAAATAAGGGCACAAATCGTTCGGTCATAGTACGAAAGAAAGCAATTCATTTTAGGAACCTATTCTGCATCGCGCTAGTTTTGAATCGCTGTCTTAAAGTTGATGGTAGGCACCCTGGCAATCTTATTTAAATGAGATTCTTTAAAGTAATAATAGATATTGGCATGATATTGGTTTAGTTAATAATAACATATTTATAAAGTTTTATTTGCGTCTACCAAACACTAAGCCTTACATTACTTATTTATGTTATAGTGGTCCAACCGTTAAAAATTAAATTATTTTAACTGTATATTAGTAATTTTTTCATTTAAGTGTGATCATATTTAACTATTTCTACCCTACAACAAAACAAGTCAAAAACGAAAAGCTATTAAATATTCTAAAATAATCTGGACTTTTTTTGCAATCCGTACCAGCGCCCGCGGCGTTTCGAGTGCATCACGAGTTTTATTTTCCCAGTTAACGTCTGCCTCGTCTGTCTGTGCGTCTACGCACTTATTAGTGGACCTCCCTATGTGAGCAGTAGCTGTTTAATCTATGGCCTAGAGATCTTTTGGGTTCCTTTCTTTTAATGCACCTTGGTTTCCTTTCTTTTAAAGGAACTTCGATGATCACTAGGACCTCCCTATGGCAAAGATAATTTGTGAGCAGTTAGCTGTTTAATCAGCTTTAGGCACATAATATATTTAGGGCCTTTCAGAGTTTCTCTAATAAAAAGTTATGAGGTAACAAACATTAAAAAAAACAAACGAAACTGAGAACCTCCTCCTTTTTTTTGAAGTCGGTTAAAAAAGGCACTTACAGTATCACTTCGCTATACTTCCAAGTTCCTTTTTCTCAAGAACGCGAGACATAAAATTAAAATATTAAGTTATTACGGTCCCTGTAGGTTTTTAGTAGCTCAGATTAGTTGATGAGGTGGCCACATTTTTCTTTTTAAAAATCTTATTGAATAGGTACACATTAAAAATATATATAAAAAGTGTATACTAGTCGTGAGAACTAAAAACTCACCTAGTTAACCCTAATTAAGGTCTGTTAATAATAAGGTCTATTACGTGTAGGGTTACCATACGTCAGGATTAGTCAGGGCATGTGCGGATTTACAGAAGTTTGTCCGGACTTTGTCCGGCTTTTTAATTTGTTTAGATTTTTTCGCTTTAGATGGATTATGAGTAAAATCAAATCGAATAAAATCTGGACTTTGTACGGCTTTTTACTTTGTCCGGATTTTTTCGCTTTAGATGGAATATGAGTAAAATCAAATGTAATCAAATCAGTCTTTCATCTTTATTAACTCCCCGCTCATCTTAAAACAGCCCCGAGCGAACATATCACTGTACTTTATCACTGTGACTAAGCTGTAGGTACCTAATGTTTGCATTTTGTGACTAAAATGTCCGGACTTTTTTGAACACTCAGGCTTTTGGTCAGAACTTTTCAAATTTCTAAATCGTAAACCTAATTGCGTTAATCTGTTTAGGAGCGTGGTGAGAGAGGTAGCGGCCAACTCGAAGCGAACGCGTAGTATACCACTGTTTGTGGTGCGATTTTGGGACAGTGTTCAGGTGTGGTTCAGTGTGGGACCTTGGGCCACCTTGGGCCATCAAACGTTATCACCTTATTGCCATCTCGGCCTGTGGTTAGACCACCCAAGAATGCTTACTACTTTTAACACGTTTTGAGTTCTTATTTGCTAACTTTAATACTATAAGGTTTAAGTCGGAAACACACTTGTCTTGTCTAGTGCAGTGTGTTGACGCGCGGTACGACGAAAATTCGCATGCTATTATATAATGGCTAAATAGGCTGAGGATAAACATTTATTATGATAACAACTTGTAGGACCCCATTTAATGCGAATAAATAATAATGATTATGATTATGACGCAACGGTTTCATACATTTACTATGGTTACTTTTACATATAACATATGGTGTGTACCATAAATAAATAAATAAAATCAGTGTGTGTGGCGCGACTCTCTTTGTCGTGTCCATTCCATATTAAGTTACAGATATTCTGGCGTCGCGCTACACCACAGAAGTATGTTTCCGACTTAACAGTGTAAGATGGTCCATCCAATCTAACATTAATGGCCTGCGCAAACGAAGGACTTTTGTCCGCTGGACTAACTTAAAAGTGACAACTTTCGCCACGAATTCGATACATTATAACGGTTATTTCATTCGTAGAGATCTAACGAGGAGGCAGGAGGAGCTTAATGGGCAGAACCACAGAACACAGTCAGAACAATCTCCGTTTACGTTGCATTCGCAGCAAAATGTATCCACTTTTAGGTTATGTCGGCGGACAAAAGTCCCTCGTCTGCGCATGCCGTAAAAGTGATTTAGATAAGATAGCCAGTTCCTCAGTGGTTGAGGATTCCGGGAGTAGTGCATTTCCACCTTCATTCAGCCTTATCGTCACTTAACATCAGGTGAGATGAAGTCTAAGAAGAGGAGATGATGAATATAGAAAATCTATCATCAAAAAGTCCGGAGTGCATAGCATTTTTTTTTTGCTTTCCCATACAAAACCTTTCGTTGTCAATCAATATATAGATTTGCATGAGAAAGTCCAAAAAAATCTAAAAGCCTCGTCTTTCGATTTATGTTTCTTGGACTTTTTGGTGACAGAACTATTACCACTTAGCTGTGTGTAATGCCGGCGCCAGACATAGACAAACATTTGAACAAAGACTTTGAAGACTTTGCCTTCTGACATGGCAAAGCACTGAAGCATTTTATCAAAGCTGTGAACAAATATCAAACAAAATAAATGGGAAAAGGGCACGAGAACGATGTCAAAAAACCTAATCCTCCTTTAAAGAGTTCATGATTATTAGTATACCATATTTGTGGTAATTGAAGCGCATGCCTAATCTGTCGTTTATGCAATGGTTCCCACAATGCACGTTTGGGGGTGGCAACCCTGGTCGTGTGGCCGGAACTCGCTAATGAGCGATTACTGTTGCCAGTTTCGGATAATACTTTACTAATAGTTGGGGTGTTATTGCGAGGGTTGGACTCGGTTCAAGTGGGTATTCTTTTTTTTTTTGTAATTTAATTGCTTGAATTGGTTCTGTGATTTCTATACGTGACGAGTGATGGGTTATTGGTTTTTTTATTTAGCACCCATTTGTTGATTTTACAAAATATATTTACAAAAACACAATATTGAATGCCATATTATTATGTTTGTATAGGCTGGTATTTGACTGTTAAAGCTATCTTCTAGTGCAATTATTACAGCTTTCGTAAAGCTGAAGCTCAAAAGCAACAATAAACTCCTTAGTTTAAAAGAAGGAAGCATTAATTTTTCATGTAAATGAGAACTATAAAATTCGTAATTCGAAACAAAACACTGGCCATTATGGTATAAAATTCATTCGGAACAATTAAAAATCGAACCCGCGTTCCATTTTCAAATTCTTACCAACGATTGGCCGAACAGTGATTCTCGGGGTTGTAATGGGTAATATTATATGGAATGGGCTTTTTACAACTAAACCGAATGCAAGGGCGAAACAGGTTTTCGATTCCTTTTACGTCCGTACGTTTTATAGGTTTTTAGTTTGAGTTTTATTTTATATTATTATTGCGACACTTTTGTTGCGTGTTCGTTTACGAACAGCTTTAAAAAGTCTCTTAACTTTTAGTGAAAACATGCCATTTGATAATGTTTTTTAAAAAGAACGTACTGCATAGAATCCGTATAATGAACAAGTTATTTTAAAAGACATACCTAGTTCATTCCCGTACAAGGCCACCGAAACAATAAGTCATAAAAGAATTTCCAGAGTAAAGGAGAGCTCGTAATGAGTTCCCCAATACCCACAGCCGTTCGACCTAATGGACCAGTCCGAGGTCGAGTTATAGAGAAAAAAAAACCTATATTTAAAAGCTATGGCAGTCCGCCGTAAAATTAAAAAGACAAATTATAGGACGTCTTCGTGGAAGCCAGCCTTTGTTATCTCACAAGTGTTTTTCAAGAGTTCTGTTTATCTTCCTCCTCTCTCTCACGCACAAAAACTGCGTCCATTCATCTCTGTCTATCTCGTTAGCGGGTAGGGCGTTCTAACAGGGCGTAACTGACGCTTCCACCGTTACGCAATTCTGACACTTTCAGCTTTCATAACAAGGTTCTTTATTGTGTGTGTACGTAGCACGGTGTGTCGAGTTAAATCCCTTAAAGAGCGAACTGTAAATCATGGTGTAGCGTAATATCGATTTATAGCGGTCGGAATAAGCGTTAATTTCGCTTAATTGGAGTCTTGTCTTCCGACCGGTTATACTTCGATACGGTCTTACTTTTTTTCACGTCGTCTTCACGCTCCACTCGATATTCATTCAAATTTCTCGGTACTTAAAGTCTGAAATAAATCGATAAGCTGTTTATGATTTTAGGAGCATTAACATAATGATCGTCGTTCGTATTTGATGGAGCAGGTGTTGTGTATCGGTTTATTCTCGGTTTTTATAATAAAAATCTCGTTATATTATAAAAAGCTATATCTTGAATGTTTATGGGATTACGCGAAAGGTTTTTTTTTGGGTTGAGGTTTTGTTAATTAGAAATTGGATGGAATGTTGATTATAATTATAAATAGGTATCTTTATGGATGTGTTCATAATGATTGCTAATTATAATTTATAAGTGTTTATATTGCTTCAAGTTTTTTATTGCTTAAATCGATAGTTAACAGAACTATTACATAGATCTAAAATAAAAGAGATCATTTAAAATAACTAAATCAGAATAAATCCTTTGTACAATTCTTTATAAACAATGATAGTGCAAGTCACAGGAAAAGGTTGTACAGATCATTCAGAAGATGTATTGAGTCAATCAATCTTACTTGTAGAGGTCACCATACATAAAGTATATTCCGGACAAGCGATTCTTGACGATTACGATTCTTGAAATCGTAATAATAAACTCGTTAATTTGAATCAAAACATTTTAATCAATTGGAAAACAAAGAAAAGCTTATTTTCTCTTGAAAATTACTACTGATGCTATAATAAAGGTCTAGTTTATTTATCGAACAACTCAATGCCGTAATAAAATATAAAAACCAATTAAATTGTGCAATTGAATCACATATCACATTTCGCTAATATTAGTTTAAAATAGCTCAAAAAACTGCCAGGATTGTATTTATTGCCAAACAGAAAGCATTAAGTATACTAATCAAGTCATTTAACATAGATTTACCAAATACAAATATATCCTACAAAATCAGAAAGTGTGGAAATCCTAGCTTTATGGGAGAAATCAGGGATGTTAATGGCTGTTGCATTCAAACTTTTTATTTGAACCTTCGCTGGCATTTTAATCAAATCTCGTATGTATGGCTGTACATATAACTTTAGTGGGAAATCAAAATCATACAATTACAAATAGTGACCCATTATCATCATCATCATCATCATCATGTCAGCCGAACGACGCCCACTGCTGGGCATAGGCCTCCCCCAAGGATCTTCACAACGATCGGTCCTGCGCTGCCCGCATCCAGCGGCTTCCCGCGACCTTGACCAGATCGTCGGTCCACCTTGTAATGGAGAGTATTGGAGAGTGCGATGTTTGGTATTTCCCTGCTCGATCGAATCAGAAACGATGAGATCAGCAGAAGAACTAAAACAACCGACATCGCTCGAAGGATTGCATCGCTGAAGTGGCAGTGGCGGCGGGACACATAGCGCGGAGAACCGATGGTACTTGTACTATTAAGTATTCTGTGCCGATGGCTGTTGGAGCGGAAAGATTCTTGAATGGCGACCGACCGCGTACCGGACGGGCAGACCCCCTACAAAGTGGACCGGCAAACTGGTCAAGGTCGAGGGAAGCCGCTGGATGCGGGCAGCGCAGGACCGATCGTTGTAGAGATTCTTGAGGGAGGCCTATGCCCAACAGTGGGCGTCGTTCGGCTGATATAATGATGATGATAAGGTTAAATTAGCCAATACTGGTTATGGGTCGGGTAGCTAAAAATTTTTATTTTGACGTCCTTTGTGCTTCAAAAAGCACTTGCAATAGTTTACATCCACCAAACTTTATTCAGAAATAACAAACAAACTCTTATCTAACTTAAAACATTTTTAAGAAAGATCGTATCTTAAGTTTATCATCTGTGTCTAGTATAATTTGTAGTAGGTAGATATATACTTATCATTTGACATGAGTAATGGATGTCAACACAAATTGCTTTTTTACAATCGACTACTGTGTAGGAAAATGCGCCTTTGATATTAACCGAAGACCTATACTTTGTTATCTTGTTATAATTTTAACCGTAATGAGTTTTATTTATTACCTAATTATTACTTATCGGATAAATTTTAATGCGCAGTCGTTTTATAAAAAAAATCTTAGTTTATTTAGATTCATTCGTCGAAAATCAATTAGTCATAAAAAGGCGCCAACACGAAAGTGTTATTTCAACATTTTTATATCGCCACGCTGATGATTACGTTTTCTACAAAAGGCACAAGAGTTGTAATGAAAAATTCGCTTCAAATACGAGAGCGAGAAGTAACACGTACCACAGAAATAAATGACCATTCGACGATGACCCCCGGAGGATTTGAATGTTTCCTCTTGATTCCACGGCTTCTATAGAGAACCGCGGGGGGAGAGGGGTCTCGCCTCCTGGCCGGTACATTTGGTGCCCTCTCGGTATGATATTCGAGAAACAAACAAAAGAAGACAGATAACATTTGTTCGAGAACATGAGTCAACGGGTTGGGTTGTTTGCTCGCGAGGGGAAATGATCGTGATTCCATATTTGAAACTTTAAAAATGTTACGAGGCGTCAATCTAATCTTGTTTTTCGAATTCGAAATTAGAAAATTAAACTGAAAGATAAGGCTGAGCTGTCACTTTTGAATTTGGAATGACTATTTATTTTTCTACACAATCTTTCTTTTTCTTTTTTAAGAGTTATATTTACTTTTGGTATTTGGAATGACCATCCTATTTTATTTTTCTAAACGTTTCTTTCCTTTAAAAGAGTTTCGACAGCTTGTATCAAGAGTCTTTTTTATCCACAACGGGGTAACACTTAGCCTTCATCACACCTGATTATAAGTGGTGATAAGGCTGAAGATGGAAGCTCACTAGTCCCGGAATCCTCAATCACTGTGGAACTGGCTATCTTATCTCTTACTGCCGGAACACAATAATGCTGAAAACATCATTGTTATGGCGCCAAAGACTTAGTAATGGACCCCCATCTTATCTAAGTCTTTGACGTTAGCTAGCCAGGCGGACTAAGAACAAGTCCTAGTGGTCCTATCACCAACCAAACCGAATACAATATGTACCCCCACTGGGAATCGAACCCGGGATCTCTGGGTCTGAAATCGGTGGTATGAACCACGAGACCACTGAGGCGGTTAAAAGGGCGAAAGCAACGATCACTGAGCGCTGGCGATCTCTATATTATATTACTTTTGAATTTGGAATTTGGAACTAGCTTCATTACAACATTTTCAACAGTTTGTTTCCTAACAGGACGTGACGATGAACATTAGTGTTGTTTCGTGTCTGGGTGTTTATTTTCCCTGCTTTTGTAATATCCTCGTTAGGTGAGAGTTCCTTTACTTAAGCTACAGTCAAAATAAAGTCACAATACCTCAATCATTAAAATATAAGGAGAGCTTCCAAGGTATTTACCGTTGACAGTTACAGCATTACAGCGATAAGGATGGCATTCCCGCCACATAAAATGCCACCGGCGTCTGCCGACACCCCTTAATGCCGGTTTAAAGATTACTACGGAAGCTAATATTTAAAGAATTTTACTTGCAACGGTTACACAGATAAATGCAGAGAGTATTTAGATAAAAAGCTCAGTTGCGACATCGCGGGGATTTTCGTTTCATTTTGGGTGTAGGAGAATTTTTGGGAGATAGTACGACTACCGCGGGCGCAATCTTATTTTGGATACTTACGCTTAAGTCACGGAATAAAAATAATAGTAAGCTTAAGTTAAATTTAACTACTTTCGTATTCTTTAAAATTATTTTTTACCTTTTGCATTCACAGTGCAATTTTTTATTACTTAAGTACCTATTGAAAATAAAGTTTTTTTTTATCCACAACGGGGTAGCTACCACCAACCAAGCCGAATACAATATGTATCATCCCCCACTGGGAATCGAACCCGGGACCTCTTGGTCTGAAATCGGTGGCGTGAACCACTAGACCACAGAGGCGGTTAAAATAAAAATGAAGATTATGAACGTCTCCGTAGCTCAGTGGTTAGAAGCATTTACCCGGACATCGGACAGTGAAAGGTCGTGGGTTCGAGTCCAATCGGAGCTAGTTGTGTTGTGAGACGGGTCGATTTTTTCTAAACTTCATATACAACATCTGCGAAACACAGATATGTTCCAATTAGAGCCTCTACTAGGTTAGGTATTTACCATTCTTAAGTCATGATTTGAAGATCCTTATTGAAGGCTATGTCCAGCAGTGGGCGTCGCATGGCTGATGAAGATGTTGGGGCCATTATTGGGCTCAAATGATTTTCTATAAATACTTAATTGAAATTGAATATAAGATCAAATTAACTTGCGAGCTATCATGTAGGTACACTAGTAAAGTCAAATTTGTTTATTCAATTTAGATTGTTATTTACAATACTTGGAAGCTACGCCATCGGTTTGCAATCCCTACAGCGGTAGACCTTGGAGAAGAACCGGCAAGAAACTCCAAGTGTAGTTTTTTTTCGTTAATAAAATAACTCCTCGACCAAGAACAAAAGCTCATCAAACTTAGCACAAAAACTCAAACCCCACATAAATTCACCACACAACCAATCCATCGTAAGGTATTGGGTTCGACTCCTGCAGCGCAGAGCAATTAAACGTACAGAAATAGCCGGCACACACGAATTGACGAGTAAAACTGATTTTATGTATTACTTTTTGGTTGGTGGTACCATCAGACAGTCTCCTCCCAGTCTGAAACCATAACAACGATGTTTTCAGCATTGTTGTGTACCGGCAGGCAGAGATAAGATAGCCAGTTCCTCAATGGTTGAGGATTTCGGGTGTAGTGCGCTTCCACCTTCAGCCTTATCATCACTTAACATCAGGACGAGTTATGAAGGCTAAAGTGCTACCCCGAAGAGGATTAAAAAAATGTTTCTACATTTACCCTACCGGGACGGGAATCGAACCCGGTAGGTACCTCAGAGATCTTGAAAACCGATGCGTACACCACTCGGCCACGGAGGTCAGCAAAAAGCTTTTAGGTATATGCAGTCGATTTTACTTAAAAGTTAAAGCATTTCCTTGCTTTTAAGCTTATTTATTTTCAAGGAACCAACCTGCGTTCGGATGCAGCGATTAAAGTCTTAAAATAGTCAAAAGCTATAATTGACTAAAATAGTCAAAGCAGTAATTGACTGGTTCGGACCATTTGCTGGCGGATACTGTGGTTTCTAAACGGGCCGACTGTTTATGGGACGAAAGTGGAAAAAAATGTGATGTGGTAGAAATAAAACATTACCCACTGTAGTTATTTACTACTTATTCCACCAGACTCCATGTGTTTTTACACAATTTATTGATTTTATGCATTTTACACCAAATAATAGTTCAACACCTTATTTTATTAAGGCTGCGTTCGACCAAACTTTTATTCCGAGAATATTGCTTACTGTCGGATACTAATGTCAAACTAGTTGGGGTTTTGACATTACTATGCGAAAGTAAGCGTTATTCTTGGAATAAATATTTGATCGAATGCAGCCTAAGTACATTAACTAAATAATCCTTACATTTAAAGTCACAACCTACGACCCAACAAGCAAAGTAATCCTATAAGAATTGATTATAAGTCTGCCTCTACTAATAACGTTCTTGTAAAGGATTTGTTGTAGACCGTTTTACTTATAATATCATTTGACAAGTCGTAATATACTCAAGGGCATTAGTTTTTATATATCTATCTTATAGCTTGCTACAAGACTAAAGTTAAAAACATTTATAGGACACTTTTACTAGTAATAGCATTTCACAAGCATAGATATTCTTAAGAGCTTTTGCTTTTATATCTCAGTCTTGTAGTTAGCTGCAAGAGTATCTTATAGGACAATTTAAAGAATAACTCTCGTATAATTGTTTTTGGTAAGACTATATAGTCCTGAATAATATTTTGATCTAATGATGATGATGTTATCCGGCCGATTTCGGCTACGGCGACCGCTTCAGTCTCCGTGTTAGTGTCTTTGATGCGCTCGCATGTGACTTACGTATCCAATCTTCTTTGAGAAGGTTCTCGCACATTGCGGACATGTGAGCACACCATTATTATATAAATAATTGATTGCCACAGGTGGTCGGGCTTTCAACTCATCACGCTTGGCATCAAGCTCGAGGCATCGTTGCTCCTCGAAGTACCGGACTCCAGTTTGAACCAAAGACCGCCACTCCAGTCGTTTAGCAGCTTGCGCCTCCCATTGAGATGGCTTTATGCGACACTTTTTCATGTGGCGCTTTAGCACGTCTTTATACCTAAGGAGTGGTCCGCCTTGCTTACGCTTGCCCTCCTTAAGTTCCGAGTAGAAGACGTGCTTTGCCACTCGTTGTTCTGACATCCGAGACACGTGACCGCACCACCGAAGTTGACGCCGCATAAGATAAGCCTCAATCCCGCCTACATTGGCTCTGCGCAGCACTTCGGTATTCCGTACGCGATCAGACCATTGAATCCCTAGTATTTTCCGTAGGCATCTGAGATGGAATCGGTCCAACATGCGGATGTGCCGGCGGTACACAGTCCAAGTTTCGGCTGAGTATAAAATGTTGGGTAACACGACCGCAAGGTATACTGAGATCTTTGTAGATAGTTTAAGATCATGCGAGCGAAAGACCTTGGTGTCCAGTTTACCAAACGCTGCAGCTGCAGCGCCGATTCTGCTGTTGATCTCTGCATCAAGGTCGCACTTAGATGTTAATGTGCTCCCCAAATAGCGGAACTTTTCGACTGCTTCAGTTTGTCGTCGCCGAGTTTGATGGTCAGTGCCTCGTGACCGTCGATGTCTAAAGACATCACCTCCGTCTTCTTGACACTGATCTTTAGGCCGTATTTGCGGCAAGACTCGTCGAATACGGACATTAGCTGTTGCAGGCCGTCTGGGGATTCTGCTAAAAAACACAAATCATCTGCATACATAATCTCAGCAACCATTGCGTGTGACACCTTCGTGCGAGCCTTGAGTCTCGCCAAGTTAAAGATGTTGCCGTCAGTTCGGAAGCGGATGCGGATACCATCAGAAGTAGCCTGTAAAACCTCCCGAACCACAACCGCGAAGTACAACGCGAACAAAGTGGGCGCTAGGACGCAACCTTGCTTCACCCCACAGGTAACGGGGAAGAATTCCGATTGTTCACAGTCGACGGCGACGCAGCACTCCATATTATCGTGCAGGAGTCTCAAAAGTCTCACAAACTTCTCCGTGCATCCTACTTTCCCAAGCACAATCCAGAGGGCTTCTCGAGGCACACTGTCAAAAGCCTTTTCAAGGTCGACAAAACAGAGATACAAATGGCGACCCTGTTCTCTACTCTTTTCTTGCAGTTGCCGTACCGAAAATATAGCCTCGCAGGTGCCTCGTTCAGGTCGGAAGCCGAACTGAGTTTCTGGGAGTAGCTTTTCAGAGAGATGGATGAGGCGGTTCAAAAGTGTTCTGGCAAAGACTTTTCCAGGGACTGACAAAAGTGAAATACCACGGTAGGAATCGCAATCAGAGCGGTCGCCTTTATTCTTATATAGGGCCCTGATTCGCGATACTTTGAAAGTAGGTGGGATTAGCTCATGTTTCCACATACGATCAAAAAGCTCCCACAAGGCCGAATGCAATTGCTCACCGCCGTACCTTAGCAGTTCTCCCGGTATAAAATCGACGCCAACCGCGCGATTGTTCTTCTGTTGTTTGACGGCAAAAACAACCTCATCACGGGACAACGGGTCATCCAGCTCGATAGCAGTGGGGAGTTGAGGTGTCGAACGAATGGATTCTAGGTCAACCGACCGATCCACGTTTAGCAGAGTGTTGAAGTGTTCCGCCCATCGTTTTAGAATTTCTTCCTTGCTCTTAAGAAGGCCTCCACCACTAGTAGGCTTTAGCGGCACTTTTGCAAGAGAAGTCGTACCTATTAACTTTCGAACCTCGCCGTAAAATTCCCCAAGCTGGTTTGTGTCCGCGAGCCATTGCATGTGTCGAGCTCTATCCTGCCACCATTTGTCCTTTATTTCCCGTGATAGTCTACGTAGTTCCAAGTCACTTTGTTTGGTCTCCGCAGCACGTTGGCTTCCTCTCCTTTGCAGCCGAAGAAGATGTCGGTGTTTTTCTATAGCTTCCTTGAGGACTCCGTCGTTTTCATCAAACCAATCTTCGTTCTTACGACTTTTTAGACCCAAGGTTGTTGTAGCGGTGTCTAAAATGTGAGCAGATAAAGTCCTCCAGTCAGCGTCAACGTCACCGGTCTCTTTGTCTATTTGTGGCAGCAAGGTTGCCATGGCATCGGTGTATTTCTCCCGCGTCTCAAGGTTTTTCAGCCCACCCACGTTAATGCATGCAATCGGCTTCGTTTTGCCTTTGGATCTGCAAGGACGTTGGAGGCGAAGACATAACTTCGTGACAACAAGCCTATGGTCAGTCCAACAATGTGCACCACGCATGACGCGGGTGATTTGGACTTGGGAAACATCTTTTTGCCGCACAATTGCGTAGTCTATTAAGTGCCAGTGCTTGGATCTTGGGTGCATCCACGTATTTTTGTGCTTGGCGGAAAGTCTGAACATAGTGTTCGTGATCGCTAGTTCGAATTGTGCACAAAAATTTAATAGTAGTTGACCGTTGTCATTCATATTGCCTACTCCATGTCTGCCCAAGACTTTAGGCCAAGCAACAAAGTCCTGCCCAACTCTAGCGTTGAAATCGCCTAGCAGCAGTACTTGCTCCCTAGAATGTACGCTTTCGATGCAGTGAGTCAGCTCCTCGTAAAACTGTTCCTTAATTTCATCAGATTTGTCTAGCGTGGGAGCATACACACTGATGACATTCAGGAAGTTGTTATTTTCTAGGTGAAGGCGCAGGGAGGTAACGCGATCCGAGGTGTGCACCGGATACTCCTGTAACCGCCCAACGAGTTGATTTTTGATGGCGAATCCCACGCCCGACCGTCGCGGCTCAGAGGAGGCGAGTCCCCTCCAAAAGAAAGTATACCCGCCACCGTGTTCCACCAGCTCCCCTTCGTTGGCAAGATGTGTTTCGCTGAGGGCAGCCACATCCACATTATAGCGAGAAAGCTCTCGAGCCACAATAGCGGTCTTTCGCTCGGGACAGGCGTTTTCATCGTGATCAAGGAGCGTTCGAACGTTCCAAGCGCCAAAGGTCATTTCAGATATAGTAATATTGTTCTTGTTTCTTTTGTAGCGTCGACCACGTATTATTTGATGCGGAGGCAGCCGCGGTTACTACCATCCCTTAAAGGTTGGGGTGAGCATTTTTTTAGGGCACCTTTTCTAGCCCCCTCCAAGGCTGAGCAAGGAGAGCAGTGCCATCCCTAAATAGGGCTGCTCTGTCACTCCAGGTGCTGCCGAGTCCACTCTGTCCCCCCAGGTGCAGAGCGGAGGCGACCACGATGTTCTAAGAACACCCCCAGAGCCGCCCATGTGCAGGCCTCAGACAAAGCCCGGGTTGCATCAAGCCGAACCTCTCTACTTCAGCCCATCGCCATGGGTCTTTAAAAACTCGGAGTCCTAAAATCCTAAAGCAGTCAGTCACGCAGGAACATTTTTAGTGCATGAGCGGGCGCGCAACCGCAGATGCCCTCTCTCGTCCTTACCCCCCGTGATCCAATGGAACGGAATCCGCTACGACTGGGGAGAGGTTCGGATGCAGTATCTGGCCGGCAGCTGCTCGTGACCTCAACTGCCGCCCTAGGCCATCAACATTGCCTTGCTAACTCGCCGGATCCGCCATTGACCGGGGCTTATCAGCGTGGCCTGCCTTCTCCACCGAGTTAGACTTCATGCACGATGCGGGAGGTATCCGCGTGTAAAACCTGTTTGCCAAAGCTTTCAGGCCCCCTCACCGGGTTTAGCCCACGAGTCAACGTGGTTTACCGGGGTGTGGCCATTGTGTGCATTACAACTACTTGGAGCCACCGGTGAGAGATTGTAGGCTGTCCGCTAGGGAGTTCGTCACCCATCAGGGTCGACTGACGAACTCCCCAGACACCCCACACACCCCTTGATCTAATAGTAGCATGTTGTAAGTAGAACAAGATTTATAACACACTTCTCTGAGATTACTATAAGTTTGAACTGCTATAGTTTTGTTTGAGACTTTTTTAAATCTTATTATACTCAATAAGAACGTTATGAGATCGAAAAAGCTAATGAACCACTAGATCAAGCACTTAACTAGTAAACATCTGCCATTTTGTAGATTGCTCCATCCTCTTGAGAAAATAAGTTTAAATATAAGTTATTGGAAACGATTCAAAAGGAGCAGTGGTTACAAAAGAAAAGTGACAAAAACGTATGATGAGTTAGTGAATAGGTGACCATTCGGAGAATAAATCCGACAAGATCAGAAAGCAAACAAAGCTCTTCCAGTGCGAATTCAGGTGAACTGACAGAGGGTTCTGCATATTATTCTATTAGCAATATTTTTTCTTCCTCATCTCACCACTCAGAAGATGAAGAAGTTCAACATTGGAAACAAGAACACCATTTCAAATGAATGAATGAATTCTCTAATAAATGAGTCCCAAAAAAGTGAATAAAAACATTAGTGTAAATAGATTTTAGGGAACCCTAATTTGTTTCAAAATGGAGAAGAGTTATCTGGACCAAAACTACTACAAGCACTAATTTACCTATAATGGTTCTACAAAGTACTTAATGCAGTGCAATTTTAAAACATGGCGGTTATACATAAGAATTTGATTAAATAAAATTTTTACAACATTGTACTATGTGCTTATTTTTGAGGGGCATTGGTGAAACTAACCAAATTACTGTACATATTTACAGTAAAAATTAATTCCCCATCCTCCCATTCACATAGGTACTTAATTACAAATACTTACTACAATGTATTGTTATTTCTATAATAAAAGCAAGTGTGTTTACGTATACAATTTAACTTTAATCACAAAATAACAAGGAACAATATTAACTTATAAAATTTACTTCTAAATACATTACCTAATTACACTATAAACTAGATTGCATTAGTAAGATACTTGTGTAATATAATAATAAGAGCGTTTGTGCTTGTAATTGTTTAGTCTTAGATTATTATAAAAGCAATTGCTTTTCGCGAACGCTTTCTCAAGTATGCTATAGGGCTTAGTGACATTCTTTAAGCTAGTTATAAGATAATTACAGAAATAATAGCTCCTGTAACTGCGCCCAAATCCAGGTTTGTAGCATACTACAAGTTTCTTATAAGAGAGGTTAGAAGTAGTCTTGAAGATAGCTATAAGAACTGATTTTGCTAGTTGGGGAATAACATTGTATTTCAAAATAATACAAATAAAAGACACACGAACACAATTAAAACTGAAACACAACTAGTCGTATTTACTTTAAATCGAGTTTATTTCGAGAATTCTAATCGATTAGCAGACGAGTAATCGATTTAACGGCTCAATCGAGTCGGCAGCGGAAACGATTTGTTTTTCCACGGGTATTATTGTTCGTGTGATGGTTTTTTTTCCTTCGTAAAGATAACGTTCTTTCGTTAGATATACGAGTATGCTTTGAGAAAATAGGCTGGATTTCAGCCATTGTTGAGTGTCGTGATTTGAGAAATTTGCAAGAGATCCACAAAATATATTTGGTGATTTAAATATTAACTTTACTTCATTCAGAGGTATGTTAAAAAAGCTAGAAAATATAGATAAAGCAATAGAAAGCACCACAAAGCTTCTTCGGAGTGCACTGCAGAGAGATAATTTACAATTTCGTCTTTATTTAAGCACTATGATTTTTTTTCAATGGCGGCGCTAGTGTGCAGACTGCCCAGCCTTAAGTTAAAATTATAATTTGTTTCGATGGTGTAACTAGCACTTTATTTAACATTTCACTGAATAAAAATTCTTGATCAGAAACTCAACAATTAACCTGTCAAAGTACCTAAGTCACAATACCTTAATTATTAACTTGTTTTCTGATACAAGCTCGGTTTTGTAAATAATAATGACCTGACTGTTGTCCATCTTTACAAACCGTGTAATTTGTAACCGTTCTTACAAATGTCATTGTAAGCTAATAACTGAGGAAAGCAATAACTGTAAACACTAGGTTGCACATTTGTGCATACAATATACAATGTTAACAGGTATTTTAAGGCTGTTTTTTAAAGTGTAAGTACATTTTTTATAATAAAATATAGGACTTGAGCCAGGTTGTTTTATGATTTTCTTTTATTTTATCAACTAGCTAGATTCTAAGGCAAACAAAATTTTATACTTATTTTTGTTTCATTACAATATGACTGGATTTAAAAAATAAATACTAGTAAAAAAAAATTTTGTTGTGTGCAGCGCTAATCAATAAAAGTAAAAGACAAGTAAAAAGAAATTTTAAGATTTCTTTTAAGTACAATGTTCAGAGCTAAACGTTTTGCCTTTTAAAGCATTGTTTTTTTAATGTTTTAAGTTTGTTTAACACCTAAAGTATACTTACCATAAATATCACACAAACGAATACGCGGGCTACCTCTAGTACAGGATACGCGTCAATGTGTGATTTCATCGTAACGATCTTTCGAATCTATTTTTAACCAGAGCTTCATTAGACAATATAAACTGTTTTAGAGTACAATAAAAATTGTTTTCACCCGCTACTAAGCTATCGTTTACGATGTACACACAAGCATATGCTTTAATCCGGAACTTGCTTTTCCGATTCAATTCTATACTTTAACATCAAGAAGTTAAAGTCCAAAATTGATTGATAACATTTACAGGTTTGAGAAATTTTATACGCTGCTTTCTGTACATTCAACGGGTTATTTTTAACCCTGCTTTTTCCTGGTTAATGAGCATTTAAAGTTTTAACCGAGGCGCAGCCAAATCGTTTATCGACTGTAATAAAAAAAACGAGTCGTTACTCGGAAATGGGATTAGGTTTTTTAGTAGGTAAACTGTATTTAAAGTTAGGTATGCAGTTATGAGGTGGTAATTTGCTGTCTAATAGATAGGGGTGGAAAACCATTTCGGAATGAAGTTTGCCATCAGCTTTTTAAACCTACTAAACTACTAAAGTCTACTGCTGCAGCCCAGACATTCCTTATAGATGGATCAGCAGAATATGCCATTAATCGTTCAATGAAGGAGGATGAGCATTTGTCATAGATGAGCATTTGTCATAATAATTTCCAGAAGTGCCCTACTATTTACTTAAGTGATATAAGTGTAGCATAACGATCTACGATAGTAGACAAGAAATATCCAAGAAATCCGGCACATTTTATGTAACATTATTTGAGTAACATACATCGCACATATCAATGTACATACGTAAGTAGCTGATATCAGTATTACATCGAGGCCATTATCCCCAAATAATCCAACAAGGCTGACAGCGAAACAGATAAAAAATTATCGATACTGACAAACTAAGTTGGTATTGACGCCACATGCAAACAAAATGTGCCTACGCGTAAACGAAAACATACAATCAAGCAAATTACCGTTGGACTAAATAACGACCATTTTCGCTTGCGCTCCATTAAAACTTGCCGTACACACGGTAGCGTGTCCGTAGTTCCTGTGCAAGTGATTGTCGCCCGAAAGTGGTCAGCCGGAAAGTTCCTTAAAAATACAGCTGTCCAAACTCAAACTACTGTTAACTTTTACTCTGTGGCACGTGTTAGGGCTACGTCGTCTGATAAGCTTATCACCGATATTGGATAGAACATTATTGATTCGCTGATAAGACAGACTTTCTAAAGAGTACTGATTTTTATTTGACCATTTTTGTAGGGTTCGTGTTTTACGGGGCCTATAAAGCTGTGTTTGGATATAGTAGCACAATATTTATGTTACTGTCAACCTTTACAGTATTTATTACGGTCATCATCATCAGCCATTTATTGTGACCACTGCTGGGACACTTGTTCTTGATGCATAAGGAGAATGATCCATGGCTCACTTCGCGGGCCCAATGCAGATTGGTTGCTATTATACGTGCCTGCCGAAGCACATGAGCTCAAAGCTTTGGACACCCATCCCGTGCCGTGACCGACCATTGCGAAAGTTGCTTTGTGCCACGGGCTCCTATTTATTATATTAATCATCTATACTCTATCTATATACTAATATTATAAAGAGGAAAGATTTGATTGTTTGTTTGCATCGAATAGGTTTCGAAACTACTGGACCGATTTAGAAAATTCTTTGACCATTAGAAAGCTACATTCTTCCCGAGTGACATAGGCTATATTTTATATACATATAAACCGTACCGATAAAAAGTACATATAAACCTTCCTCTTGAATCACTCTATCTATTAAAAAAAAACGCATCAAAATCCGTTGCGTAGTTTCAAAGATTTAAGCATACAAAGGGACATAGGGACAGAGAAAGCGACTTTGTTTTATACTATGTAGTGATACCCCAATAGTGAATTTACTGTAAAAACTATATCCTCATACTTGGAGACTATTTTAACCAGTTTCCTAGATGCTTCAATTGTCGTTTACAATTAACTTCAACTGTCATATCGATAGCCTCGACATTTAAAAGACATTAATAAATTCTCAATAAGTTCGTAACTATTGAAATTGTTGTCAACAAAAACTTTTATTACTGGAAATAAAACGATATCTGTAGTGTAATTTTAATGACGTTAAATGCATCATTCATTAATAAAAATGTCATTGTGAATGTCAGTTCTAATTGCTGCTAATTTAAAAGGTTTATTCTTTCGACCAAATCTAATTCGTTGACGGTTTGTTAATCATTTTAGAAAAAAATTGGTTCTACTTTCGGAACACATATCATGGGTAATTAGACCTAGGAACAACATTATATACCTACTGTAAAACATAAAAACACCACTTTTCGCTGCTTGGTCTTTTCGTGCCGTTCTGTTTGAACTGCGCAAAGAGGTTAAAAAATCCTACCTCTTAGGTACCACTAATTGCATCAAAATGAGAACATGCCAAATTAATAATTTTGCACATGTTTGTAAATCTCAAACTTGAGCTTGAAAAGAACGAAAAGGTTTTTTCGTGTCGTCGACAGTACCTACGTTGCACATTCTATTTCCATATTGAATGCTTAACGGAAACACGGCAGTAAACGACAACAAATGGTTGCACATGCACACAGATGCACTAACTTGCATAAATAATTGATTTGCGAAGGTGAACTGTAAGTACAATTTGCATCTGTTGGATATGTCAAAGCTGGTAAAGGGTATGGGTTAATTAAAATGTTATATTATGGATCGATGGATGATTAAAGAGTTACTGGAAGAAAGACAAAGACAAGAATTACTAGTTGGGTTACTGTCTAATACCAACAGAAATTACATAGGAAGTTCTACTACTGCTGTAGATCAGCGTAACGTAAGAAAATGTGTAAGGTATTGTTATTTACACTAAGCTTACATAGATTATAATTAGCATTAGCAATGTGAAATCAAATATTACTTTACTTGCACGCTGCTTACTCTCCTTACAAAATATAAAGTTTTACCACATTCATGGAAATTGTGTTGAAGATATTATAGGCCAATGCAACAGCCTACATGCAGTATAGCGTTATTAAGAAGCTGCGTCTACGCACATCTCTACATATATTATACCATCATTAGAGTAGGCACTTGTAAGCAGCGGGTAATCAATAGTAGATTGTATTACAAGGGAGCAAAATAATATATTTACGGCGAGGGCGCTATTTTGAATCCAGAGCGCAGTGAAGGATTCTAGAGTAGAATCTCGAGCGCAGCGAGGGATTCTAAAGTAGAATCCTGAACGCAGCGAGGGATTCAATATACGCCACCCGAGGTGAAAATAATTTTGCGGCCGAGTAATACACTCTGCTTTTCATCCCCCTCTATAAGAAAAGCAGTAAAGACAACTCAAACTACCTACCTTTCTTTGTCGTTCGGATACATCATAGCGCTAGTCGGGCAAGAAAAAAAATTTGAGTTTTGAAATTAAAAAAAAATTAAATAAAAAAAATATAGGTATGTCCATCAGATTTCTTATAAGTATCTTCGGGGATGCCGTAGGGGGGTTGAAAATTTTGTTAGATTTTAGCTATGACTCACCGTTTACGAGATATTCTCAATTTTATAAAATTCCGTTTTTGAAAATTTCTCGGTCCCGAAAAAAGTCCCGGCCCCATACAAAATCAGTTGAATTTTTTTTTAAGTTTAAAATATTATTTTCATCCCATCGATTCGAAAAGCGATGATTGTTTATCTAATAACAGGGTCCAAAACGATTCATTTTTTACCTGTTATGACAAGAGGGTATAAATGAGATTTGAATTTTGAACAGCTTCATAACAGGGTCCAAAACGATGAGATTTGAATTTAGAACATAATTAAAGAAGCATTGGTTGGAGTGTAGCAAAGGGTGTGCAGTACTTAAAAAAAAATCAACTGATTTTGTATGACCGAGAAATTTTCAAAAACGGAATTTTATAAAATTGAGATTATTTCGTAAACGGTGAGTCATAGCTAAAATCTAACAAAATTTTCAACCCCCTACGGCATCCCCGGAGATACTTATAAGGAATCTGATAGACATATTTTTTTTTAATTTAATTTTTTTTTTATTTCAAAACTCAAATCTTTTTTTTGCCCGACTAGCGCTATGATGTATCCGAACGACAAAGAAAGGTAGGTAGTTTGAGTTGTCTTTACTGCTTTTCTTATAGAGGGGGATGAAAAGCAGAGTGTATTACTCGGCCGCAAAATTATTTTCACCTCGGGCGGCGTATATTGAATCCCTCGCTGCGTTCAGGATTCTAATTTAGAATCCCTCGCTGCGCTCGAGATTCTACTCTAGAATCCTTCACTGCGCTCTGGATTCCAAATAGCGCCCTCGCCGTAAATATATTATTTTGCTCCCTTGTAATACAATTCTACTATTTACTTACAAGCTGCTTACTCCGCTAATAAATAAGAGATAGTTTACCACATCCATGCCAAATGTAGTTTTTGTAAAGTAATACGGGCCAATGCAACTGCCTACATGCAGTAGCGTTATTAGGAAGCTGCGCCCACGCACCTCTCTATATGGCCCGTGAAATTAATAACTATGTAACTATTGAATTGCAAATTGAAACATCTACAACGTTATTGTGGATTTAAATGATAATGGGAATTTGCGAGAACGTTGTTGAAGCTGGATTAATTTACCTCAAGAATTTTCCAAGACTTTTAATTTTCCGTTGTCAGCCAGCGTTCGTTGTTACTTATATCAATGAAAATAATAATTGCAAAAGCATGAAAATAATCTAAGATGAAGGTTGTCAGCCTGAAGCCGCCTCAAAGTAGATGGGGAAACCATTTCTGTATTAAAATGTTTTTAAACTAACAACAATTATTTTTAATTAATAGGTAATAATTAAGAATTGGAGTACTTAGAACAAACTTTATTATATATTTATTTACAAACACTATTTACAGGGGAAATCTTAAGAACTTACCTACTTACTCTAATAGAAGTTTTTGGTTTCATTCAATTATATTTTTCTGAAATGTAAAACATAAATTTATTTTCTTTGTATTTAATGCATTAGGTATTGAGCAAATGTAGCACTACATTTGCACCCTATATGTCCCAACATTAACCCGAGAAAGACGGATGAGCATGCACAACGTGTTGTTCCAACCGTCACTCGATACCACTACTGTTTTTTTGCTTACGCTACAATATCGCGTTTCACAACGCGATACTTCTGAGCAATGTACAGTCAACATGTACAGAGAACAGCACGACAAACTGAACAGCTTTACAGGGAAAAACATATCTTGTCTTATCATCGTCTAGCTTTTTTTAAAGTCCCCTCCCCACTGCCCCAGCAGTACGACAAACTTAACAGAAATTGTTCTTCTATATTCATCATCATTCATTCACTGAAAACCAGTGCAGTAAGCTTTGTTTGCTGCGTATACTGAGTTGGGCACAATTTTGGCGTCACGCGGCGGTACAGTGTTAAATGTTAGCATAAGTTAGTGTCTATGTTTTTGTTTTGTGTAATATTTTACTGTGTACTCGTTGTGTGTGTCAAAATAAATTATTTTTCTTTCGTTCTTATCATCGTCTTCAGCTATTTTAAGTCCCCTTCCCTACAGTGGGGACCCCACTGCTGGGGTACAGACTTTACTAATGAATGGATAAAGAGAAAGCAAATATAGCCTGGAGCACGACAAATTTAACAGGTTTACTGGGAAAATTGTTCTTACTAATCATCATCGTCTTCAGCTATTTTTAGGTCCTCCGCCCTACAGTGGAGACCCCACTGTTGGGGTACAGACTTTACTAATTAATGGTTAAGGAGAATGCAAATGTAGCCTGGAGCAACCACGGAAGAGCTTAAATTATCAGTTTTTGGTCGCCCTTACCGTGACCGACCATTGGTAAATTGGTAAACCATCAATCAAAACCTGAACTGACTGACTGAACGCGCCTAACATCCGCTTCCCTAAGTCCTCTAATATATTATGCGATAAGACCGTGTTCGAAGTAAATTTGTAAACTGTAGATCGATTACCTAAAATTTGATCACCAACTTCGCTGTTTAAACCGCCTCTGTGGTCTAGTGGTTCACACCACCGATTTCAGACCAAGAGGTCCCGGGTTCGATTCCCAGGTAGGGGTACATATTATTCGGTTTGGTTAGTGGTAGGACTTGTTCTTAGTTCGCCAGGCTAGCTACCACCATCTTATGTAAGTTTGACGCCATAGCAATGATTTTTTCAGCATTATTGTGTTCCGGCACTTATGGATAAAATAGCCAGTTCCTCAGGATGAGGATTCCGGGAGTAGTGCGCTTCCACTTTCAGCCTTATCACCACTTAACATCGGGTGTGATGAAGGCGTGCTACCCCCGTCCGTAGAAGGTACAAGTTCTTCTTCCTTCCACTGGTTTGTAATGAATTTCACATACTTAAAGCGAATCTTTATGTGAAATTCATTACAATTACATTCCAAATGCAAAGTGGATGCGGAATATGCTCTGGCCGCTGAGCTGCGTAGACGTTTGAACCGTGACGTTATATTCATTCTATAACCATATAGAAAATAGTAGTGTAACACCCACTTGCAAGAAGCTCCATTAAAGTTAATGCTTCATTAAGTCTATCGCTGTCACTTTTCGTTGTCAAGAAATAAAGTGACAGCAATAGATTTAATGAAGCTTTAACTTTAATGGAGCTTCCTGCAATTGGGCGTATGGGTACTATAGGAATCTAGCAATTTAAGGGGAGGAGAATAATAGATCTTTTATCAGAATATCGAGTTTACTGTGGCATAAGCGCTGACCATCCAATACTACTACTAGCCGGCCTAGCATGAGCAGCTTTTATGACGCGATATGATATAGCACGTCATGCTGTCTTGCTTACCCCACTAACGTGTAAGTAAGACAGCATGACATGACGTGCTATATCATATCGCGTGATATAATAATGGTCATGCTAGGCAGGCAAGCAGAAGAATGGAAAAAGCTATACAGTCTACTACTGTTTGTATGGTAGAGTGCGTGTCAGAGATGTCAGCGCGACTGAGGCGTTTTTGGCGCTAGTTGCAGTACATTTTTTTTTCTAAGCTTATCGAAAATATTAGTATTCGATTCTGATCGCGCGCAGACTTATCTGGCGCGCACTCTAGGTATGATGTGATCTATATTTAAATACTTACAAAGGAAATATAAAGCCATAGATAACATGAACACATCATAGGCACCACAGTACCACACAGTACCTACCTACGACCCAGTTTTTCTTTTCGTAGCTAAAAATAAAACTGAAGCAGACTGTAAAAAAAATATGCTTTCAAAATGTCACTGCTGTAATGTGTTGTCGCTCGTACCTTACATACAGTCACCCGACACTTCGGCACAGCGATTATGACAACTTGAAGAGGTCGTATAGATAGTCAGTATTAAATTGGGTATGTAACGTGTCGTCTTCAGTACTAGAACATGGTTTTATATCGCAACTGTAATCGGAGATGGGCCTTCAATGTCAACAAAACTGGGCTGATACTTGAGAGACAGAATTTAAAACTTATTACTTGTAGAAAGGCAAGGTATCAAAAAATCAAGGAACGTCACGATGGATGTATGTTTGTTACTTTTTCACGCAAAAACTACTGAACGGATCTGGATGAAATTTGCAACAGAGATAGATTACAGGCTGGAATAGCACATAGGATAGGAAATTTTTATCCCGATATTCCCACGGGAACGGGAACCACGCGGGTGAAACGGGCGGGAAAAAAGCGGGCGGTAGTAGATTCAATTCATCTATGCACCAAGATAGTTTTTTAGTGTAAGAGAATAATAAAACTTTTTTTTTATCCACAACGGCGCAGCACTTAGCCTTCATCATGGTGATAAGGTTGAAGGTGGAAGCGCACTACTCCCGGAATCCTCAATCACTGAGGAACTGGCTATCTTATCTCTAACTGCCGGAACACAATAATGCTGAAAACATCATTGTTATGGCGTCAGACTTAGATAAGATGGTGGTAAATGGAAAATGAAGTATTTAAAAAAAATCGACCCGTCTCACAACCAGCTCCGATGGGACTCGAACCCACGACCTTTCGCTTTCCTGGCGACTGCTCTAACCACTGAGCTACGGAGTCGTTACGAGAAGCGTCGAATTTATCCAATACTTCTTACACGCTGTATAGCCAGCGTTAATTTCATCAATGTGAGGATATTACTACCCCCACACGCGAAAGAAAAACCTTTCCAGATATTTGACAATCGCTAAAGAAGAAATTACTATGGCAAGTTATTTAAATTTTTACTTTATTGCATTGTGAATGCAATAAAGTAAAAATTTAAATAAGATGGTGGTAGCTAGCCAGGCGGACTAAGACTAAGTCCTACCACCAACCAAACCGAATACAATATGTACCCCTACTGTCCCCTACTGGGAATCGAACCCGGGACCTCTTGGTCTGAAATCGGTGGCGTGAACCGCTAGACCACAGAGGCGGTTAAATAAAACTACAAATTAACATCGCGACATGCTATTAATAAAAAACTAATTATCTAAATACACCATCAAGGTTGAATTCATAAGGATTTAGCGTTAAGAGCTAAGTTTATGGGAAAATATTAATAGAGGTTTTGCTTTGATGTTAGTAGAACAACAGTAGCCATAGCACGAAAAACTATCGTTATCGTAATCGTTATCGTGATCGTATTATTTTGTATGATTAAAAATCAGAGCACCGCCTCTTCGGTCGTATAAGGAACTAAAATATAATATATATTTGACAGCTTTTGACGTATCAGTTTTTCGCGCTACGGCTACTGAATTTATGAAAGAGGATTAGTAGGAGTATGTCACTCACGCATTTAGAACTCAATGAAGTTTCGCGTCGCCTAGTAAACTGACAAGTTGCCATGACAACGAAAATTATTTTCAAAAGCGTAGAAAGGGAAACGTAGGGTATGCTTCTGGCAGCCAATCATCTAATAATAATCCCTAATTCTAATTTCTTGTGTATTATATTTAATACCAGCCTGATGCTCCCTGATAGGGGTTGCCACCTTTTTATTTCAATAAAAATATATAAAGTCAAAGTCAAAGTCAATAAATTTTTATTCATATAGATTAAATAAAATTAATGCTTATGAATCGTCCAACATTTTTTTACCTACCACCTGTTATGGACATCTTTTAACTGACAAGAAAAACAGGCGAAAAAAACTCATCAGCTTTAACAGAAGCAACGCATTTACAAAATAATTATGTCGTTGCTAGACAAAATGGATATTTTAGAAATATACCATATTTATCGAAGAAGGTGTACCTTTACCCAAAAATGGCAAGAAATATAGGGCTTTTGGAAAATAGTAAACATTCAATTTATTTTTGGTCATTGAGGCAAAAGTGATTTGTCTCCAACAGGAAAAGCAAGTTAACTCTTTGTTGTGTGTCAAATCGTATTTTTCTTGGACTTAAAAATAATTTCGATCATGATTTTTTCACAGGAAAATAAATCATGGCCCTTATCCTAAATAGAATTGGGATAAGGATGTCAGGACGATGACCTACTTGAAATAAAGTATTGAATTACGCGATTCTAGCTATAGGGTTATAGCGTTTCATTCTCGCCACGTGATCAAAATATAGTCATTTTTCGTACTACATTATTTTTCTACAATATATACAGAAAGTACAGTACAGTATACTTATAGTGCGACAAGCTTTTCTGTTCCGGTGATTATCTTTGGAACTAAAACAGTTTTCATACGACAGTCCATTTTGACAGCTAATTTCGTATTGCAAGTGGCTCCTCTGTCACGGCTGTCACCGGAACAGAAGAGCTTGTGGCACTGTACACTGTATAGCGTACATTTGTCTGAAATGTTGTAGTACAGGTGGCAACCCTAGCCCAGATTCACAACTGCTCGATGGTTCGGAAAGGGAAAAATATTCGAATTCTATGCTTTCTCTTGCTTTCTTTGCATTCATACCGCTGTCGAAAAAAATCCTGACAGTTTGTGAATGTGGCAAATCTTGCCTACTTTGCCAGGGGTCGTAGATTCGACCCCCATACGGTGAAAACATTGACATGACCTGAACATTAGATACAGACAATGCGACAGTTTCTTAGAAAAATAAATGGTTTACGTGACTTTTTATTAGAAGTACGATTATTAGCATTCTTAGAATGTAAATGTGTCTTTGTTAGGTATAAGCTGGTGTAAGCACTTTCAGCGTCAGAAATGAATTATTTGCATGCACTTAAAATAGTGCACTATAAATTCACAAAGGCAGTTTTAGTAAGTAGTTTTCCGAAAAAGGAAAGCAAATTTTAACGGAAGTTATTTTTACTGAACATTTTCTATATTATAATTTCTTTAACTAAGTCTGAATAGTATTGTTAAGTCGAATATATGCAACTAGCCTTGAGTTTCTTAACAAATTCTATAAACAAACAATCAAATGTGCGTATTTGTACTGTGGACACTTCGAAAAGGTAAACAATTGCTTCACAAAAACTGTCTTATTACGTGCGCCTAAAGGGCTTGCTAGAAATCGACAAAAAGTTTAAATATCATTGCAAAAGGGCATAAATATTTCATGTAATTTAAATCGTATTTATCATAAAACAATGGTTAAATGTCGTTTATTAGAACGGAGGAGGTCGTGATATAAAATTTTTGGTCACCCATGTCACATTGTGAAAGTTGCTTAACCAACAGCATCTACCAACATACCACTTTTCTTTCTTTTTTAATGATGTTTAATAGTTTCTTTTTTAAAATAAAAATAAAGGCGCGCACACACGGGTTTCCCGTAAAATTTAATATCATTGGCAATGGCAACACGTACCATGTGTTGCCTGGTCTATATTTAGACAACAACACGCTCTTGTCTTTGCTTCCGTTACTGCTTATTTAGATATAACGAGTGTGCTTTAATATAACATACTTAAGTACATCTTAAAAAAACCTTATTTTTAATTTTTTTTTATTATTTACTTACTGGCCATAGGTTTCGCGTTTTTTTGTTTCTGGCCAGTTTAACAAATAATTTAATAATCTATCTATATATATAAAAATGAATCCCTATTTCCCTTGGTCACGACATCACGCGTGAACGGCTGGACCGATTTGGCTAATTTTGGTCTTGAAATGTTCGTGGAAGTCCAAGGAAGGATATAGGGTAGGGGTAGGGTAGGGTAGGGGTAGGGGTAGGACAGGGTAGGGGTAGGGGTAGGGTAGGGGTAGGGTAGGGGTAGGGTAGGGGTAGGGTAGGGGTAGGGTAGGGGTAGGGTAGGGGTAGGGTAGGGGTAGGGTAGGGGTAGGGTAGGGGTAGGGTAGGGGTAGGGTAGGGGTAGGGTAGGGGTAGGGTAGGGGTAGGGTAGGGGTAGGGTAGGGGTAGGGTAGGGGTAGGGTAGGGGTAGCGTAGGGGTAGGGTAGGGTTAGGGTAGGGGTAGAGTAGAGTAGAGTAGGGGGTAGGGCCACGGGAACGAAGTCGCGTTGGGTCAGCTAGTATAATATAAAAATGAATCCCTATTTCCCTTGGTCACGGCATCACGCGTGAACGGCTGGACCGATTTGGCTAATTTTGGTCTTGAAATGTTCGTGGAAGTCCAAGGAAGGTTTTAGCGGTGAGAAAATAGGGGAAGGAGGGGTAAGTAGGGGTAGAGTAGAAGTAGGGTAGGGGTAGTGTAGGGTAGGGGTAGGGGTAGGGTAGGGGTAGGGTAGGATAGGGGTAGGGTAGGATAGGGGTAGGGTAGGATAGGGGTAGGGTATGGTAGGGGTGGGGTAGGGTAGGGTGGAGTAGGGGGTAGGGCCACGGGAACGAAGTCGCGCTGGGTCAGCTAGTTTATTATAATTTTTAGTTGTTTGCATTCACAATGCAATTTTTATTAGGTATTGAAAAATGGAAAATGAAGTATTTAGAATTTAATAATTTAATTTAAATATCATTGCAAAAGGGCATGAATATTTTATGTTATTTAAAGGTTTTATGATAAATATACACCGTGTAATTTTACTTGTTGAATTCCCGAAAATCACTTGAAGTAACTACTCATGAATACAAACAACTTTTACTAGAGAACAACTCTGGAATCGTAAAAAAACCTGTTCCATACATATGTATATCTCAATATGGCTGTTTCATCTTAATCGATTGTTAAACATTTGTAAAAATGTTTCTTTCGGATGCGAGGGTTTCCTCACATTGAAGAAGCAACGCTGGCCTACAGCGTAACAAGTGATAGCAAAATTCGACGAGTCGTGTAAGCCTTTCGGTAGCTTAGTTGGTCAGAGCATCGGGCCGGATTCCCGGAGGCGCGGGTTCGAATCCCGCCTGAAAGCTACTTATAGGGCTCGTGGTTTTTTACTATCACATTTTTCCTATACTTACAAAATTGCATTGTGAATGCATAAAAATAATATAATCTCAATATGGCTGTTTCATCTTAATCGATTGTTAAACATTTGTAAAAATGTTTCTTTCGGATGCGAGGGTTTCCTCACATTGATGAAGCAACGCTGGCCTACAGCGTAACAAGTGATAGCAAAATTCGACAAGTCGTGTAAACCTTTCGGTAGCTTAGTTGGTCAGAGCATCGGGCCGGATTCCCGGAGGCGCGGGTTCGAATCCCGCCTGAAAGCTACTTATAGGGCTCGTGGTTTTTTACTATCACATTTTTCCTATACTTACAAAATTGCATTGTGAATGCATAAAAATAATATAATCTCAATATGGCGGTTTCATCTTAATCGATTGTTAAACATTTGTAAAAATGTTTCTTTCGGATGCGAGGGTTTCCTCACATTGATGAAGCAACGCTGGCCTACAGCGTAACAAGTGATAGCAAAATTCGACAAGTCGTGTAAACCTTTCGGTAGCTTAGTTGGTCAGAGCATCGGGCCGGATTCCCGGAGGCGCGGGTTCGAATCCCGCCTGAAAGCTACTTATAGGGCTCGTGGTTTTTTACTATCACATTTTTCCTATACTTACTTACAAAATTGCATTGTGAATGCATAAAAATAATTTAAAATCTGTTCCATACATTTCAATCGAGTTGATTTGAAATTTTAGAAAATTAGTAAGGCACAGCTGAATTTTTTGTCGCGACTTCAGATTTGTTCCCATAGTAAAAGTGGTTTGTATTGATGAGTAATTGTATAATTTAACGGTGTACAGTTTTTTTTTTTATTATCTAATTAAGGCAGTGTCTATATCTGTACTTTGCATTTAAATAAAAAAACACTCTTACACACTGCATAGCTATTTTATTACTGTACTTTGGAGTGTAGTTGGTTTTTATTACTTCCCGACTGCCATTCGCCAGGCTTAGCTGTTAAGTTTCTCGTCGAGGAATACCAAGGCTAATGAGAAACAAATTCCGCCACAAAATTTTGTCGTCTCACGTCTTACGACAGTTTGTCACAGTCACAGAATAATATAAAGGTTAGCCCTAATATGAAAACTGTCGCTATGGTAATGGTAATCGTAATAGTAAACTATATCTTCCGTCAAAAGCTGTCAAATTGCTGCTGTCAAATCTATTGAATTTTTGTTCCTTGTACTCCTAAAAGAGGCGCTGCCGCTGGTCTGGTTTTCATACAAAATAATACAATACAATAATTATAGTTTTTCGATATCAGGATACTGTTGGTTCCTATAGGTATAGAAATCTTTAGGTAATAAAATCTTTCATTACTTTGCTTTCGTACAATACATAACTTCATTAAGTAATGCTAGTTATAATATTTTAAATTCAATATAGGTAATTCAAAAATTAACAAAATGTAATGTACTTAAATAATAGAATTTTAATTGTAAATTATGTTCATTATTTATTCAATTTTATGCTATTTTGGTATGATCTATGTTGGTCGAAATAAATTAGTTTGATTTGATTTGACTTGCTGTCTTTACAGCCATCTAAGTTAGTTTATGTACAGTGATAAAATTACATACGAGTACTATGGAGTTATAGTTGCTATAGCGTTATAGTTATTACATTTTCAACAAGAACCAGCCTTTGGAAATTGCGCAATTTAGCTCATAGTGCCTGCGTTGGCGCTGACCGCAGCGGAAATGGCCAGACATAGACAATACAGTGGCTTTTCAGAGCCTTAGTCAAAGGTATTTTGGGTATACAGCCTTATTCGTTTTACAAATTGATATCAAGAAGCAAAACATTTTTATGATATTATAAACAATTGAATACGCGTTATTTTAATTTTTATTTTTTTGCATTCACAATGCAATTTTTACTATAGAAAAATGGAAAATGAAGTATTTAGAAAAAGCTGGTTGTGAGACGGGTCGATTTTTTTTAAATACTTCATTTTCCATTTTTCAATTGAATACGCGTTAGTTTTGAAAATTAGCTACTTTTAAAAAAAAACCAACTATAATTACTTACGTTATTTTCCAAGGATAAAAATAATTAAATAAGCATACGAAACCATCACATTCACTGCTCCAATCTCAAATTAACTAAGTTTAATTACCTGTGTTATAGCAATTAGAAACGACGTGTATTTAATGCAACATACATACACCCAGACGCGTGAAAACCACACCACCACTAGGCCAGAAGTTCTTCTAATTTAATGTCTCGAAATTTTTCTGACGAGATCAAATTAACGAAAATATATTTTTTTTACGTACTTATAAAAAATAAAGAACGGTAATAAAAGAATAAACTCAAGTAAAATGGCTGACAACAAACAGGCTTTACACCAAGTTACTTCACACCAAAAAAAAACGCGCGTAAAAATTTTGACACGAACCAAATCCAATACACGATCGAACGGAAACTGTAATCGAAAACAAAATCGAAATACAGAAAATTGTTCGTACAAAGACGTATTGTAATGGTATCACGTACGATAATCGACGCTATTATGACATACACGGGAGAATTGCGCCTAACTATAATCCAATATTTATCCGTGTGACTTCGACATTCGGATTCGAGTATTGTGTTCCCAATGAAGGTGAACGCACACTCTTCGAAAATTCGGACGATTCGATTTCGGCAGTTGTGCGAGGTTTCATAAAAAGAAATCTAAAATTCGTTTCGTTCAGCTCGGATGAGTGTGTGTTCACCTTTATGATGATTCCCCAAAGTGTGAAAGGGATGTAGATACTAAACTTTAGAGTTGTTTGCACTCGCCTCACACGACAGGTAAATTCGTGGACAAAAGATATGTAGGAGTTTGTTTATTAGAAATACCTGCCTGCCCAGGTAGAAGCTCATTGTTGCACATCCCAATCGAATAATAGAATTTTAGGAAATAATACAATGAAAGCGTAATTTATGTAGGTTGTAATACAATATTTCATATAAAACCTTTTCGGAAATGTACCTGTGTGGATGTGGAATCTTTTTTTTTTGGCGCCATTCGGATACTGGCCGACAATTGTTGTTTTGGGTGCGTTTCGTTTCGGTTCGTGCGGCGGTATTTATTTGTTTTACGGCCAATTTGGCATGATAGAGACATGTCTACGACAAGATAGGATCTTCGGTTATTTGTGGCGACGCAAAGTTAATTGAGTGTTTGACTCATTAAAGAAAACGTGATGTTAATCTACCGGATTATACATAATGAGGTTATTTACCGGGACGCCTTATGAATATTAATAAAAAGCCTCGACACATATTCGTTGGTGTTTTAAAAAAAGTTTTGAGTTGTTTTATGATCTTTTTATTGAGCCGGTCCTATCAAATTTATTTTTTTATTTGAAACAACGTTTCGTTGTGCACTGAGCATGTTATTTTTTATGTTTCTGTAAATTCGAATATAGAATACGCTCGTTCACGGTTCGGTAACTCGATGGAGCGAAATTCAAATTGAGGGCGTACCTTTTTAATTCCAGTAATGTTTGGAAGTGTGAAATCGTAAATACACAAACGGAATGCAACTGGCAACTATTGCAACTTAATTTTGCACCTACTTTTATTTCCTTCGGCTTTATTAGCCAAGTCTTAAGACTCATTTTTGAATGTACTTTAAGTAATATCTTTAAACACAATTTGGTGTAAAAAGATCGCGATTTAATATTATTGTGATCTTATTTAGTCTTATTCAAGTTCAAATACGTAGAATGCGTTGTAAAGGATCAATACAGACCTACCTGAGCAAGACACCTGCTGTTTCTCTATGGGCAACCATAGAGTATAAATCGGTGCGCCGCGTGAAGTCATTTATAGGTTGGTAGGCCTGATTTTTGTCTATGGTACGGTAAATTTATTAATTTTCGCCAGAACTTTACAATAGGACTATGTATTGTTAAAATACCACACAAACGGGTCGTTAAAATAACTCGTCGTTAAGTACTAAAATAATACATTTGTGGGAGTTAGTGTTTTACGATGGGACTTTATCACAATAGCTCAGTACGTTTTATAGTGTTGTTTTAAAAATTGAAATTAAGTATTTTACTTTGTACCGACATTTGGAAAGTTAACAATGATAATTTTGAAGTTTATGTGTTACTTATTTAAGGTCGTGTGTGTTTCTAAACTTTCTTTAGTAAGTATCTATTTTACTTAATGACCAAACTCTTTTACTACAGACTGACGTAACAAGTAGTGATGCAACGAATACTACTTTAACGAATACGAATATCAAATCTACTATTCGGCGAATGATTTTGAGGAGCCCGTGGCGCAGTGGATAGCGCGCTTGGCCTGCGATCGTTGAGGTTAAGCAACGTTCGCAATGGTCGGTCACGGGATGGGTGACCAAAAACTTTTCATCTCGAGCTCCTCCGTGCTTCGGAATCGGAAGGCACGTTAAGCCGTTGGTCCCGGCTGCACTTGCAGTCGTTAATACCCACCAATCCGCACTGAGCCCGCGTGGTGGGTCATGGCTCATTCTCCTTATTCATCCATAAGGAAGGCCAGTGCCCCAGCAGTGGGGACATTAAATGGCTGATGATGATGATTCGGCGAATACGAATACGAATAATTCAACAAGGTAATGAATAATACACACTATTCTTTTTTACTAAGATATGTAAAAAAATTTTAACAATTGAAATTAATCGCTGACATTATTAATAATAATCCATTGAAACTAGATGAAAGAACTCATGTTATGCTATGAAACAAACAAGTGAGATGAGAACTCGACTTCGTATTCGTATTCGTTGCATCACTAGTAACAAGCAATCAATTTAGAACTTTCTTTTATAAATTACAAAATAATAAAACATATCCTTTTATACAACAGAAGATCCACAACTGAGGAAAAAATCCTACTTATAAAAACAAATTGGTTGTCTGTAAAGTCGGTTTACGGATGTGATAATTTTACGTGAAAATGTCATTAGAAAACATTGATGAAAAATTAGATCGAAGTAGGTTACCAGCGACCTATCTCGTCAGCTTGATTGTACAAGCATTCTATCACACATCTAATTTACATGCTTGTTGAAGCATTGTGTCACTAGTGACACTTATTTTCTAGTTTGATTTACATATTGGTACAAAATTATGTTACCGATAAAATTTGATAATTGAAACAAGTGTTATGTTATCAATAATGTTTAAAGCTAATTTGATTATTAATAAAAATATGCCGCTGTCTCTCTTCTACTTGGACGCATAGCGCGAGTCAGCTGCGCATATTGCCATCTAGTTATGTTAATTTGAGCTAGAAATAACTTGTGTGATTGTAAGAAATTTATATGTTTCTACGCAAATTATCTTAGTTTTGATAGTTTTTCCTTTATGTGGTCATTAAACCCAACCCCTGTATCAAATTTCAGGACTCTAGTATATGGGAAGTACTAGTTCTATTTTGAGCTCAGACGGAACGTGACATTGCGTCATCCTTTTTCGTGTGTGCAGCCGGCGTTTATAGATTAATAAGACGTGATCACGACAAAAAATTTCAAAAAGGTTTCACATCTAAAAAACCCTTACCTCACTCTCAGTCCAATCGATGAGACTAGACTTCTCTTCCAGAAGGTTCTCGGAGCTCCTCTTTTCGTCCTCCCCGTCGCCTTCGTCTTTAAACACTTTGACCTCATCCGTGGACCCCAGGTCATCACCCCCCGAGCTCGCGGCGGAGCTCGAGTGCGCATGCGGCATCTTCATGAACCTAAACCAACCCTCATTATCCCATCCTCCCAACTGTCCAAACTATCTGTCGGCCATGACAGCACTAACACCTCAGTCGACGGAACAAATTTGGTCCTTCGAGCCGTATCAACAACATTTATTTAATTGTTTTTTGAACTTATTACTATTTTTACTAGGCAACTGTCTACTAAACTAAATTGAGATCACAGATAACTTTTGTCAGGTTAAACTTAAAACGCTAAAGCTGAGGTGTTCCGTTTGAATGTGCTCCGGTATACATCTGGAAAGAAAAAAAAAATATATAATTAATCTAAGTAATATACAATACAGGTTATCCCAGAATATGTGAATTAAATTGTCATGGGAGATACATTGGATAGCTTTCATTCAATCTCTCATGTCATGACAATTTGATTCAATATGTTGTGGGGATACCCTGTATAAAAATCTCGGACACAGTGTTTGTTATCAAACTCCTCCGAAACGGCTTGACTAATTTTTATGAAATTCTTTGTGTATATTTGGTGGGTCTGAGAATAGGTCGAAGGTGATTTTTTATTCCGAAATCCCAAGGGAGCGAAGCCCCGGGGCGCAGCTAGTAAAGAAATAATTGTCAGATATTAATTATTAATATCTGACAACATCAAGCACATTGATCTGATTCCGAAACAATAGTAGCTTAAGCATTTTTGTTACGGATATTAGAAACAACGGAGGTATTACAAATATATTTAAACTAGCGGTTCTTCGCGGTTTCACCCGCGTGGTACCCGTTCCCGTGGGAATATGGGAATATTTCTAATGGTGAAAGAATTTCCGAAATCGGTCCAGTAGTTTTGGAGCCTATTCGATGCAAACATACAAACATGCAAACAAACAATCAAATCTTTCCTCTTTATAATATTAGTATAGATAACACCCAAACTCGCAACAAACAGAAATGCCCATCACATAAAATGTTTGTCTCGGGTAGGGATCGAACACGACCACAGTCTCAGGAAGTATAATCAGTACCATTGCGCCAATAACGGGCCCGTCAAATAATCGACTTTTAACTTTGATGGCTCTTGTTACCGAAGGCCTAAAGGTCAGAATGGGTTACGAGACGAGTCGCGACATCGTTTTAGGTCAAGCCGCTTTCAAGAGTACGGCAACAAGAACTCTTGGCGCGTCTCCAAGATATAGCATCTTCGGGTATAATACACAATACAGAAGACTAATTTATTGTATATTTTTAAGGAAACCACTTAAACACGTATCCGGTGACACTTGTGCTTTACGTGAATGTATTTTTGGACGTTTCAATAATGAAGTTTCACGTACTTCAAGTGTCTACTCAGACGGTCAGAATATATGGCGGGAAGAATATCTTTCAGTTGTCGTATTATTCTTGTATTTAATAATGCAAATAAGATATCTTCTATACTATACGACTAATATTTCAATGTGGAACTAGAAATATAATCCTTCTACTATCAGTACCTCCCATTACTGGAGGTTTGCCGTCAGTTTCGCATTCACAATCGTTTATTTTGTTGGCATATAGCTTTAGTAATAAATGTATCTTATTGCTTCGGAACTTGTCTGTTAAAAACCTGTGTCACAGATGTGTCGTTCGAGTGCTCTCGTGCATACTGGAGTGCGCGCCAGGTGTCTGCGCACAGTCGAAATCGAATACTATCTACTATCATAACCTTACACCAAAAAAGTGTACTGTAACTAGCGCCAAGAACGCCCCAGGTCGCGCGCAGAGTTATCTGACACGGACTCCATGTAGAATGCATAATTGTCATATCAGGTAGGTATGTCACAAAGTCAAAATAAAAGGGAGTAAAATGCCAACCAGCCAGAATGAGGTTAGAATGAGCGATTCAAGCATTTAGTACTGAATGAAGTGTGGAATCGAAAACAGGAACCGTACTCTGAAACGCTAATCCGAAACTTCGGTTAGCCCCGCCCCTTTCACTCAATTCGGTCTCAACTAGAGAGTGAGAGGAACGGGTATACCGAAGTTTCGGGTTTTGCGTTTCAGAGTAGGCCCTCAGGCACTTTGGCGTTGCCATGAAGACGTAAAGTAATTCAAAATTGCTCAAAGAAAAATGCACGGAGGGTTTTTTGTTTTGAGCAAAATGTCTCCTAACGCCCCCAATCAATACTACTTCTTACATCTTTCCTGTGTTCTTCTGTGGTAAGAACTTAAAGCTTCGGAAGTTGGCCGTAAATAACGTCGTCGACAGTACCTACAAACTTTAATCGCAGGATACGTTCGAGTGCTCTCGCGCATACTATGTAGAATGCATTTGTCATATCAGGTATGTCACTTAGGTGTGATCGCATGAATAATGGCCGCCGACACGCCCGGTCGGAGTTATGCATGTCAATGATGTGCGCCTTAAGCAAGTCTAGAAATGGAGGGAATGTTTTTGAAACTGGAACGGTCTACATTGTCTGTGGTCTGGTATTGGTATGAGATTTTGTATTTGGAAGGGGTTCCCGCTCGTTATAGTGATGGAAGCATGTTTTTTTTTAATTCACAACGGTGTAGCTCTTAGCCTTCATCACACCTGATGTTAAGTGGTGATAAGGCTGAAGGTGGAAGCGCACTACTTCCGGAATCCTCAACCACTGAGGAACTGGCTATCTTATCTCTCACTGCCGGAACACAATAATGCTGAAAACATCATTGTTATGGCGTCAGACTTAGATAAGATGGTGGTAGCTAGTCAGACGGACTAAGAACAAGTCCTACCACCAACCACACCGAATACAATATGTACCCCTACTGGGAATCGATCCCGGGACCTCTTGGTCTGAAATCGGTGGTGTGAACCAGTAGACCACAGAGGCGGTTATTTTAAATATCGAACTGTTTTTGTCTTTAAAATGTTAAGCCTATCCCTATGGCATCTTCCAAGTCAATGACGAACGAGCGGCTACAAGCAGTTCTAGAAGTAGAAGGAATATTCTTGAAACTGGAACGGTCTTTTTTTATCGGCAGCATGATTTTTAATTTAGAACAGTACCCCTAGCATGGTAAACTATCGTTATGGTAATCGTTCTAGTGTCTGTATTATTTTGTATGAAAACCAGAGAAGCACCTAATACCTTATATTGGTCATATAAAAAAAAATATATTTGACAGCAGCACCTTTGACAGCTGCGCTTTTGACGGATGGTATAGTTTAATAGAGATTACCATAACGATAGATGTTCTTGCTTGAACTACATATTCAAGATCAGTATAGTTTGCTTGTTCTAGGAACTGTAGGAAGCGTGATTCTTTTGTTTTTAAAATATAACGGTTCCTTCTAATGATCTAAGGATTCTATGGAGTTAATTTTTTTGTGATAAAGCAATTGTTAAATAAAAATACTGGATTCTAAGCAAAAGAAGGCAAAAATTCCTTATAAATAAATTTGGAATTTCAAAAATTTATAATACACGAAATCAGGTGTACCTAAGCTTTAAGTAAGTACTTGATAGATAAGTGAGGAAATTTATTGACAGTAAAATCGAATCAAAACCAAATAATTGGTGGGCAGGAAACAGGCCGCTTCCTCAATGATAACGCGGTTATCATTTAAGACTTGTTTGCGTCAAGTTATTACCATTATTATTATCACCATTACACTAGTTTAATTTCTCTTGTGCAATAATGGGGAGAAAGCTTTTGCTATCAATATGAAGCATGTTTGACAAATCTTTCGTTTTAATTTGGCACTCTTTTTAAAAGAACTTTATTTTATAACATTTATAAAAATCTTATCAAAATATGGTCTTGTTATTTTTACTTTTTTGCATTCACAATGCAATTATTTTCTATTATTGAAAATATTGGAAATGAAGTATTGCATCGGAGCTTCTTTGTTGTGACACAAGTCGATTTTTTTCTAATACTTCATTTTCAATATCAATATTTTGATTTCAAACATTTTGTGTGTAGGTAAGTACTTAGATTACTCACAGCTATTTTTGACGGACTTTTTAATGTAGAATTTCAAACAGCCCTCCTTGGCTATCGCGTAACTTGAGTTAACTTGTTCGGGTAGTAGTTAAGCAAAGACTAAGGCGAAGGCGATTCATAAGTTTTGGTAAAAACGGCCATAAGTCATTCAGTTCCCTGTTTAGTGACGTCACGCTCGGGTCGGGTATAACAATTAAATAGCTAGGTAGCAACGTTCAACAGAACAAAGCAGCAAAAATCTATCAAGATAAGGAATTCAAATGACAAATGAAGCCCATAACCATATCCATATTTTTAGCCCGTAGCCCCCCATATCGAGGGTAACAAGATAAAACAAAAGAAACTAGACTTTCTACCTTCGAACAACAATAACACCGAGATCGAGCGATTATACTACCACTTGCGAGTATATTTATAAGTAGTACCTACCTACCTGTCATTTATGACGTAAGATCGTAACAATATTACCTTTTTTCTCCGTATAAAGGTGCCATAGGATGTTTTGATTTAGTTCGTGAGCCCTTATCTAGTACTATTGTTGATCGTAGCATTCTACACACAAAATTAAGGACTGTAGACACTGCTTAGGAAATCCTTATATGCTATAATCCGTTACGTGAGTCACTTAGTCAAAGTACCTACTAAACACGTATGTTTTTTCAATTCTCTTTTCTCATTCAGATTAAAGCTCACTTAAGTTCTGCCTACTGTTAAACTTTATTTGAAGCTATTTCAATATCTTTCCATGTCTAATCGATTCTCAGCTCGATAGATCGGAGCGACGATTATCCTGACACCTAACTCGAATACATTACACTTGCGACGGAACTGTATCGTTCAATATTAAGATACAAAGCGATGCGAGGCGAACACGCTGGCCATGTTCAACTCTATTGAGGTCGAATAAAGTTCAAATTCCCGTGGCAGTTTGGTATTGTTTTAGAGTCAAGAAATTGCATTTATCAACCGACACTAGCGACTGCGTGTCTTTCATCTACTTTTTTCGTCTATAGACTTAGGGAGAAGCTTTGAATTTTCGGCACTTCCACGGCAACCTTTAAAATGGTACCTATCAGAACCACATTATAACTATGTATGTACATAACAAACGAACAAAAAAAATTGACAGTTCAGTTTGCTTCATTTAGGAAATATCATGAATTTGGCTGAACTTTTAAGTATTTTATCGACAAGTGACTATGGCTATAATTTTAATTAATCATGTTACAGAAATGGATTGAACTCTGGTGACATTATTTTGTCGTGATAATAATGAGATGGATTTTTTCTAGTTAGAAAAAAGTTCAGACAGCGTCGCGTCAAACCACTAAAGTAGGTACTTAATAAATAACTAGCCAAGTGTCTAGAAACCGTGAAATGATAAAATGACAGAAAATAATTCCCTAGACGGACAGTAAAATTGTAAACGGCCATATCACAGTCGCACCTAATGGGATCTTGGTAAGGTACGGTTTACTGCTGTTTTATGCCCCGAGGTGTGGCTGGCTGTTGTGGGCTACGCCTTAGGTTATGTGCCTGGTGCTTAGAACGATGCTAGCTTAATTATAAAGTCAGTAAAGATAGACCATGCCTTAGTCAGAATCCAATCTTGCCGAAAAAATCATGGACCAAAAACATGAATTTTGCTCTTTAAAATTGTAAATGGCCATATCACAGTCGCGGCTAATGGGATCTTGGTAAGGTACGGTTTACTGTTGTTTTATGCCCCGAGTTGTGGCTGGCTGTTGTGGGCTACGACTTAGGTTATGGGCCTGGTGCCTAGAACGATGCTAGCTTAATTATAAAGTCAGTGAAGACAATATCTTATTCGTTAGTACCAAAGTTTGCCGGAAAATCATGGAGCAAAAATATAAATATGCATTTTGCTCTCTAAAATGGTAAATATTTGCGGTTAATAGGATCTTGGTAAGGTAGTGTTTTCTGCTGTTTTATGCCCCGAAATGTGGCTGGCTGTAGTGGGTTACGCCTTAGGTTATGTGCCTGGTGTCTAGAACGATGCTAGCTTAATTATAAAGTCAGTATAGAGCATGCCTTAGTCAGAACCAGAACCCAATCTTGCCGAAAAAAACATGGAGCAAAAATATGTATTTTGCTCTTTAAAATGGTGAATATTTGCGGCTAATGGGATCCTATCTTGGTAAGGTACGGTTTAGGGTTAGCTCACACAGAGACGCGCCGCGGCGCGACGCTGCGCGCACATTTTAATAGAGCGACTCAAAATATACCTTATTTACTCCGCGAAAAGATACACATTTCAATGTGAGTGCGCGCGGCGCAGCGCGAAATCATTGGCCTCTTCGAGTGTCGTCACGTCGCGTCGCATCTCGGTGTCAATTGACGCTTACTGCTGCACTGCCATGCCCCGAGGCAGGGGGGTGTCACTCCGCAGTTTAGGTACGTTCGGCCGGCGCGCCTTTTGGGCAGGCGTATGGCAGAAGGATGCCGCTCGGCTCGTACGCTCGACGTTCGCGCGTAAAACGATCGATCATTTCTGTGATTTTTGTGCACCGAACAATGACTACTAAACGTTATTATAATCCGTATATAAGATACTGTTGTGTTTACGGGTGTATAAATAAAAGAAAGAACAAAATAAACAACAAAACCGAACTCGCAAGTCGCTCGCAACCCTAACCAGCGAGCGAGCTGTTTGAGACATTCATAGAAATACAAACGCTCGTGCGTAGTTCTTGGGTACAGTTTTGCTTGCATGCGCGAACTCTAGGTTATTATAACAGTAGGCAAGCGATGACAAAGCAACCGGAATTGGACTTTATTTCCACGCAGAAAGATTTATTTTTATTTGAATGAGCTTGCAGAGTGAGTTTTCTGTGCCTTAGCACTATTATTTATTCTGTGCCCGAGGTCGAGGTGTGGCTGGCTGTTTGTGGGCTACACCTTGGGTTATGTGCCTGGTGCCTAGAACAATGCTAGCTTAAATTATAAAGTCAGTGGACACCAATGATACCTTATACTTCAGACAGAACCCAAGCTTGCCGAAAAAAATCATGGAGCAAAAATACATGTATTTTGCTCTATCAATCCATACTAATTATTATAAAGGGAAAAGGTTTGTTGTTTTGTTTGTAACGAATAAACTCAAAAACTATGTAAAAATAAACAAATTTTAATGATGTTTTCTGTTTTAAGCCAAGTTGTGGCTACACTACACTTTGGGGCATGTGCCTAAAATGCACGTTTAATTATGTAGTCACAGTCAGTGTCGGGAATTTAATAAGTTAAAATTAACATTGTAGATATAAAAAAGTTAAATTTAAACACTTTATTTGTATAAATAAGTATTTTAGGTGAGCAAAAAAGTTTATTGTAAAAAAGCTTTTATATTTAACAAATGTACGTTTTAAGAGTCTAAAATACGAAAAAAAATGTTCGAGCGAAGTATGAAACAACTAAAGACTTGTTCGAACCTGAGACTCGCTTCGGATTGCTAGTTTCCATGCTAATTTTACGAATACTAAAAGTAACATTGGCTTCGAATAAATTGAATATGCTAGCATTTTCTTAGTTAAGGATGAACCTGAAAGAGTTTTCTTTACTTTCTTTGTATACAAATTACCTTTCCAAGTCCCTAGACTAAAGTTACCTATAACTTTAATAAAGAACTGGGCAATCAAACCAAAAAAACGCAACGAATAGATAACCTCCTCCTTTTCAATTTTTGAAGTCGGTTAAAAATAACTGAATTTGGTAGTTCCTGAATTTAGCAAGTTTAAAACTTCAAACTTCTCAGTTTCTGTTTAGTACATTCAACTTAAATAGCATTAATAAAATTATTCGTGATTTCGGTAAGCTAAGAGCAGCGTGACAAAAAAGGGTGTTGGAAAAATGTGATAGTAAAAAACCACGAGCCCCATAAGTAGCTTTCAGGCGGGATTCGAACCCGCGCCTCCGGGAATCCGGCCCGATGCTCTGACCAACTAAGCTACCGAAAGGCTTACACGACTCGTCGAATTTTGCTATCACTTGTTACGCTGTAGGCCAGCGTTGCTTCATCAATGTGAGGAAACCCTCGCATCCGAATGAAACATTTTTACAAATGTTTAACAATCGATTAAGATGAAACAGCCATATTGAGATTTTATATTATTTTTATGCATTCACAATGCAATTTTGTAAGTATAGGAAAAATGTGATAGTAAAAAACCACGAGCCCCATAAGTAGCTTTCAGGCGGGATTCGAACCCGCGCCTCCGGGAATCCGGCCCGATGCTCTGACCAACTAAGCTACCGAAAGGCTTACACGACTCGTCGAATTTTGCTATCACTTGTAACGCTGTAGGCCAGCGTTGCTTTATCAATGTGAGGAAACCCTCGCATCCGAATGAAACATTTTTACAAATGTTTAACAATCGATTAAGATGAAACAGCCATATTAAGTTTTTTACTATCACATTTTTCCTATACTTACAAAATTGCATTGTGAATGCATAAAAATAATATAAAATCTCAAAAAAGGGTGTTATTTAAAATTTTTAATTTTTTGCATTAATAATGCAATTTTCGCAACCCACGACCTTTTGCTATCCGGCCAGCAGCAGATAGAGCAGTCGCCCGGATAGCGAAAGGTCGTGGGTTCGAGTCCCATCGGAGCTGGTTGTGAGACGGGTCGATTTTTTCTTAATACTTCATTTTCCATTTTTTATATTTAAAGGAACTGATGGCTATTGGACTGGGAATCAAATGGAGGTTTCACTTAATTTTTTCGAGTCTCGTGTTCCTTGTAAAATAATTTACATATATAAAAATATATGTGCTGTCAACGGTATTACAATGTAATGAATGACATCTGCATCACTAAAACTATTTCTCACATGTCGCAAATGAGTTGCACTAGCTAGCCCATGAATTTCCTTTAACAAAACCAAGGTTTGACAATTGTTTTCTTGTAAATGTTTCCCTTTTGTCATTCCAACTGCCTAACCCTAAAGCTTAACACATTAACAGCTCCGCCTTATGTTCGTACGTCCGCTTCGCTCCGTAGTTACCATGTAAATGAGCATTTTAAGCACACAACTGCAAAATGTCTTGTAAATCTATTCACTTCGCCATATTATCGGTACTTAGAAGTCTTGCTTGGGACATTTTAATGTAGTCATTTTTAATATTCAGCTTTTAACAGCGTTTATTTTAATGAGCATTTGTTAATATTAATGAAAATTGAAATTGGTTGTGCTATAAAAGTATGGATCAGGGTTGTCGTGAATATCAGCATCAGCATCAGCATCAGCGGATTATCAGCATTGGTTTCAATATCAGCATCCGCATTAAGGCGATACTCTGAAAAATTATGCTGAAGCGAGATAGCAATGAGAAAACGACGCGCGCGGAAGCGAGACCGATTTTGCAGATTAGGCAAAAAAAACACAAAATCACTTCGTATTAAAAAACTATAGCGATTTTTAAAATAATGCTTCTATACGATTCTAGATATTATTGGTATCCATTAATTAAACCAATTTCCAATAGTGTAAGTAACCCCATTTAAGAATAATCTTGAATTTTCGAATTTTTCAGGGGTGTTTTTGAAAAGAAAAAGTGTCGAGGCAAAATCATAAAATCGTGTTTTTGAAACTATACGATTCTAGATAAAGGTATGAAGAAATATTATTACCAGATTTGTAACAACTCTAACCGTCCTATACTTTTAAAAAGTCCATACTTTTTCCGAGTCGATGCTGACTTTATTGCTGATATTTAGGTCGTGACGTGAGTGACATGACTGTTGAAGGCGGGGGTTAGCGCTTACCGCGCTGCGCTTGCGAGAGTTTTTGACCAATCAAAGATCGTAAATCATAAGTTGTCACTCGTTCTCTCGAATGATTAGTAAACAAACACAAAGTCGCATTATCGCAGACGCAGACATTATGTCCGTGTCACTGAATCATTTAAAATAGTCAATGTGACAAATAATTTAATTTAAAGTATTTTATGTGTTAGGTAATAAATAATACTTTTCCTATTCAAGAACCGAGACATGTACGAAGATTGTTTTTGTTAAATAAAAGTCACAATATTATTCTGACTTGCTTTTATTTAAATTGTCTAATAAAAATAACTTTTGCTTACAATTTCGTAGTTAGATAGGTACATTTTTAAAATTATTTCAATAAAATCAGCGTCAGCATCAGCATCAGCTGATATTAATTTAAAAAATCAGCATCCGCTGATATGAAAAAAACCTGCATCAGCAACAACCCTGGACTATGGAATAGCAAGGCTTATTTTAATGCGGCCTAGGGTTGATGCCGATTTAAACACAAGTTTATTTACATCTAATAGGGGTGGCATAATACATTTTAATTGTTTAATTAAATGAATGGTCTTGAAAATATATTCAAGTAATAAAATAATCAATAGTAATATTATAAATGTGAAAGTGTGTGAAAGAACGTCAATACGGTGCAACGGATTGATGAGATTTTGGATATGGGGCGACTTACTTTAGGAGCTAGAAAGTGACATAATAGGCTACTTTTTAACCGACTTCTAAATCAAAAAGGAGGAGGTTCTCTATTCGTCTGTATGTATGTTTTTTTTTTTTTTGTGTATGTCCACCGATTACTCGAAGACGGCTGAACCGATTGAAATGGTTCAAACGTTATTACATCAGGTTGGTTTCCAAGTTGGTCCCATTTTTTGAAATTTTGAAATCGGTTCAGTAGTTTTCAGGAAATCTTGAAAATACTGTCGTTTTCGTTACCACTTTATGTGAATTTAATACTTATCTTTAGGCATAACTCCTTTGTTTATAAACCTATTTAGATGATTCTTGTTTTGTTAAAAAGGGGATACCTCAAGGTATTTTAACCGACTTCGAAAAAAGAGGTTTTGAGTTTGATCACATACCTATTTACCAGAAAACACGCAAATTGCCTGCACGATGCACTAAAAAGAGTTAAATAAAATTATTTTTATAAAAAAATAAAACCGCCTTCTAAAAAACCACATCAAAAAAGTAAAAAATAATTCCTCACCAAATAAATAACGTAAGTACTTTGAAGTCGGGCGGGTTTTAACAAAAACAACAAAAAATTGTACATGTTTCACGCCCGACTTCAAAGTACTTACGTTATTTATTTGGTGAGGAATTATTTCTTACTTTTTTGATGTGGTTTTTTTATATCCCAATAGTTATCACACGCTCGAGAGATGACGCCGTGTAGCCCACGCGGGCGGAAATGCTTCAAAAATATAATGGCAAAAAGTTTTCTAACTGAAATTAATCATAATAATCATAATCATCATTTATTTGCATTAAACATGGTGTACAAAGTAGTTAGTAGTAATATAGTAGGTCTCATGTTTAGCACATCAATGTTGCAAGTAAATTTATAATTAACCAACACCAATACTAAAACAAGGAGTATTGATTGACATTACTTCAAATAAAAGAAAACCACAATTTGAAATACACATTCGGACCACAGATTGTGCCACAGACAAGAAGAAAATACACGTGTTCTTTTTTTATTTCGTTTGCGCAGGCGTTCCTTCCGTGTCATATTACGAATTCGTCACATTCTTCGACGAAAAAGTCGAGTGACTTTAGACTTTATCGTTTATGTAATAAGACATAATAATTACGTAATTTTTAGTGGTCATTGTAGCCCTAATTTCGTAACTGGTAGCTGTGGTGTCACATTACAAGTTCAGGTCACGTTGCTTTTGATAAGCGGTGACGTTGAAATATTTTGAGGTTGGACTTGGGAGTTAAGAGTTAAGTGTTTGGGTTTTAACTAGTTATATTAGTGGTCTTCGGTGACTTTGTCCGAGTAGATTTTTAATTCCGTCCGTTGATAAGATATCGAGTTTTGTTAAGGCGATACTCGGAAAAAATGTGCTGAAGCGAGATAGCAATGAGAAAACGACGCGCGCGGGAGCGAGACCGATTTTGCAGGCAAAAAAAAACACAAAATCACTTCGTATTAAAAAACTATCAGCGATTTAAAATAATATGCTTCTATACGATCCTCAATATTATTGGTGTCCACTAATTAAACCAATTTCCAATAGTGTAAGTAACCCCATTTAAGAATAATCTTCACTTTTCGTATTTTTTAGAGGTCTTTTCGAAGACAAAAAGTGTCGAGGCAAAATCATAAAATAGTGTTTTTGAAACTATACGATTCTAGATAAAGGTATGAAGAAATATAATATATCTTATTACCAGATTTGTAACAACTGTAACCGTCCTATAGTTTTAAATCAAAAAGTCCATATTTTTCCGAGTAGCGCCTTAAATCGTAAGGTGCTTATATTGTTGGCAACTATTGTGTGTTGCTTGTGTGGCAACTACCACCACACGCGTTGACAACACGTAACTTGACAACTTTTGCTCGGTGGAGACTCGGCTTAATATCCGTAGTTACGATTTATTTTAGCAAAAACATGAAATACCTACCTACTATTATTTAAAAAATAATATACCTTAGAATACAATTTTTTTAAAGCAACATTTCAAGACTAGATAAAAAAAGAAGTAGCTAAGGCACCGACAGTAATATAAATAAAGGTTAATTTAAAAAGTTAAAATAAGAATAAATAACTAAATTCACATATTTACGATTTTAGAACCCGAACTTTAATTAAGCACGTCTCCAATAGGTACCTACATATCACTGACTAATATGAATATTACATTGTAAGGATAATAATTTATAGATTTTATTTTATTCCTTTGGAGCAAGAGTTATTTTGACGTAGGTGGTACCTATACTCGTATTAAATGATAATGAAGTAAGATCATGTAATAATAAAACCAGTTATTTTAGAATCAACTTCTAGTTTCTGAAAGATCTGAAGGTATCCAAAAGTATTGTTTTTGAATATTTTATCTGTTTCTCATATTCCACGAATTCTGCAATCAAAGATTAAAATAACACAAAGTTTTATTTCTTAGATAAAATCTAAAGGTAGTAGGTAGAATAGAAGGTAGTATTATTATTTTTTTATTATTTTTACCTTTTTTGCATTCACAATAATTTTTTCATTATTTATACCTACTATTGAAAATTAAGTATTAGAAAAAAAGACCCGTCTCACAACGAGCTCCGATGGGACTCGAACCTTTCACTTTCCGGGCGAATGTTACAGAGCCGATAGGTAGAACGACTACGTAGCTCAGTTTTTCAAGCATTCGCTAAAGGTACTTAGTCGTTAAATAAAGATCAAAGAACGGAAAAATAAACATTCATTATTGTATTTGCATTTATAAGTAAGTAGGTATTTGCTCATCATGTCAGCCGAACGACGCCCACTGCTGGGCATAGGCCAGGTATTTGCTCAGCCTTTAATAATAATTAATTAAAGCGTACGCTATAGAAACAAGGGTTTTTCTTTGTCGGCTTACAATACATTGGAAAGTAATAGGCAGTTATGCCTCAAAAGTCAATCAGTTATAAACTGCATATTTAAGGTCACAGCACATACATCAACTCGGAAAGGGATCGTAAACGTATCAACTCGAGCGGTTCAGTATTCTTTGTATGAAACCCCCTACTGCAAAGCACACTAATCGGAATCGTAACGTAATCGCCGCTTTGCGGGTCACGAACCGCTTTGCGGGTCGCTCAACTTGCTATCCCCGCGCTTACTGCTAGTCGTCCACGCGCTCACGTCTCTCCGTACCCGAGCTTACGGCTCTACGCACAGTGGTCTGAAAATGAAAATGAACATCATTTTTTTATAATTTTTTGTATTTTTTTTTTATTTTTTTTTTATCATTTTTTACTCTCATATTTTTTTTATATGGAACCACTGTGCGTCGAGCCGTAAGCGCGGCGTCGCCTAGCCGTAAGCGCGGCGTCGCCTAGCCGTAGCCGAGCCGACGTACCGACGCTGATCCGGTTTGGTTACGTGCTTGCGTTAGGTTGACGCCTGGTTGACGGCGAGGCGAAAGGCGATACGGTGTCGATCCCTTTCCGAGTTGATGTAATGTGCTGTGTCCTTTAGTTGCATTGAACTACACTGCATATTATCTACTACAGTCGTTTACGGAACAAAAAAAATATACACGATTAAACTAAATAGGTAGACAAAGTATGGAAACTGACAGCATTTGGACAGGTTTAACCGTCTCTGTGGTCTAGTGGTTCACACCACGGATTTCAGACCAAGAGGTCCCGGGTTTGATTCCCAGTATTCGGTTTGGTTGTTGGTGGTAGGACTTGTTCTTAGTCCGCCTGGCTTGCTACCACCAATAAGTCTGACGCCATAACAATGATGATTTAAGCATTATTGTGTTCCAGCAGTTAGAGATAAGATAGCCAGTTGCTCAGTGATTGAGGATTCCGAGAGTAGTACGTTTCCACCTTCAGCCTTATCACCACTAAACATCATGGTGTCAAGTCTGCTAACGTTAAGTCATAATCGTGCCTCAATTGTGTTTCAATTGTAGTGCTTTTTTACACAAGTTACAAGAATTTATGACAGTATGATGTGATGTGAATGTAGTGTGTGGTGTGGCCATCAGTAGTACTGTGAAAAAAGTACACATTTCTTGTAACTAGTGTGTAAAAAAGCACTAGAATTGAAACACGATTGAGATATGATTATGACTTAAGGCCCGTGGTATCGCCAACGACCTTGGGCATAGAAAAGTGGCAAGTTAAACAAGTTAGCAATCTTTTCCTGAAAGAAACGTGAAAATATCACTTGTAGTTTAAAAGCAGTAGGTAGCGTATTTCAAGTTGAAAACAGCTTCATTTCAATGTTTTTTTATAGTATCTTAAAGACTATGTTTTTTTTAAATGCTCAGATTGAAGTTTATATATCAATATTTAATATATATTAATTCATCAGTAGGCTAATTTATGAGTTTTAGGGCCTCAAAAATGATCGTTTCACGACTACATGCACCTTAACATTAGCAGACTCGCTCAAATCAAATCGATCGATAACAAACTTAAACTTCCTATGCCAAATCTAATAGCGGAAATACACGGTTCACTTTTGCCTTTCAATTTGGATGAAGCAATCAAATCGAACACTGTAAATGTAAAAGTGAATCATTCAATGTCAATGTGCGCCTGTATTTCTGCTCCTTTCAACCAAAGTGAATCAATTTGGTTGAACCGTGTAATATTAGCATTACACTCCTCCGTGCTTGCAATGCGTTTAATAAAAAGTAACAGTTTTTCCACACAAACATAAGTAGATTCTTAACAAGCTACCACGAACTCATTACATAGATACGTCATCGATTTTCCTCCACTTAAACTTTCAAAAGCCCTTGTTATCATAGCCATACGATTGACTTTCCATTGGTGGAAAACGAGGAGAAAAAAATTACCGCCTACTAGGCGGTTTTGTCGTATGGTGCTGTTTCGCTATTGGTGGTCTGGTTTCAGTTATTTATCAGCCACTTAGTTAGCTTAGGTTTTTTTTTTAAATATTACTAACGTCTTTAATAGAAAACGCATCCATAATTCAATCGGTCAGTTGATCAGTTAAATGATGTTATGGAGTGTGACGTGTAACAATAGAAGTCGTTACGATAGTTCACGATCTATTGGTTGGAACTGTTGGATCATACAAAAAACGTAATGAATACTGCTTATTAATAACTTGGTTATAGTTACAGTCAAGCTGAGGAGCCCGTGGCGCAATATCTTAGCGCACACGGCCTGCGATCGATGAAGTTAAGCAACTTTCGCAATGGTCAGTCACGGGATGGGTGACCTATTATCTGGAGCACCTTCGTGTTAAGCCGTTGGTCCCGGCTGCATTTGCAGCCGTTAATACCCACCAATCCGCATTGGGCCCGCATTGGGTCATGTCATTCTCCTTATTATCCATCCGTAAGGCCCGTGTGCAATAGCAGTGGGGACTTATAATGGGCTGATGATGTGACTTAGTCAAGAGTTAAATATCGAACTGTTGGGTTGTCCTGTACCTACGCCAGAATAACTCATTCAATTTGTGACCACAGAACACAAAAAAGAGTTCATTCGAAACTAGCTCTGCGCCCGCAGCTTCGGACGTGTGGTCTACGCGATTTTATCCCGTGAGAATGAGATTTTTTTCCGGGACAACAATTGCCTAATAGCACAAAATATAAGTATAATAGCTCCTAAACTATTCCCATACCAAAAATTAAGTCGATCCGTTGCTCTTTTTGACGTGAAAGACGGACAGATATTTTTTTTAAAGTAGCCTATACCTAGCTCCTAAACATACCAAAAATCACATCGATCTGTTGCTGGGCAATTTCAAAACAAAGTGTACCCGCGGTATTTGCCTTGTCCCTCAGATTTATTCGCTTATTTTTTTGGGATGAATGACTTCTAGCAGAATAAATTCATTTAAGTGAAATAAGCATATTATTAAATATATTTGTAAGTTGGCTCTATATTGATAATTCACTAAATATTACATTTACGAAAATTTTAAAATGTTGAAGCCCATCAAATCTGCATAAGTCCCCTTCCCAACAGACGTCAGAAAATATTTTTTTCCAAAAGTTTCCGTGTATGCGAGCGGTTTAGTAAATACCCTTTCAATTTTTGAATGTTTAGTTTATCAGTTCAAAGTTTCATTAATATATTTTTTACATAATTTCTATCAAAAATAAATTATTTAATTAAAATCGAAAATTTAGACTAACTGGAACATTCAGTTTTGTGACCGCTTTTTTAACAAGAAAATCTACTCATTGTGTAAAAATTCGGCTCGAAATGGCAAAAACTCAGACGACCTTCATCGTGAGACGCTATTTTGATTACATTGTCATACTGATTTTCGTGACAGCGTGGACTTAACTGTTGAAGTGTTGTGTGTTTCGATTTCTTTGCTCAGGTATGAGACCATGTTTTGCCGTTAAAATTCCATTTTCTTTAATTATTGTTATTGTAGATAGACACATTACAAAATTGATATAGTATTTGATATCAAAAAGTTAACAGTGCTAAGTGCGATTGCTAATTTTTAAACAATTTAAAACTACAAGAAAGTAGCATTATGTGACTTCCGTTTTGTGACTTATTCTACGGTCACATAATACCGGAACGGCAAGTCACAACAGGTCGGAAAGAGTAAAGCTTATTTCACATTGCGAATCCTTATTGACCAAATTAATGAATTACTAAAATTACAATTTGTTATTTTTTATTATTTCCTCATCAAATTTACAGACAGCAGCGGCGGAGGCGCTAGGTCTACTCAAGTTTGGCCCTAATTTTGTAATGTCTTGCCTTGTGATCTCAAATAATGTAATTATAACCTAAGACAGTTCCTGTTAATTAACTTAGTGACAAGTTTTAATAAGACTAATTAAAATAAAAAAACTAAAAGAGTTATAAAAGACAGTATGAGAAAAGAATATTTAAAATTATTGTTTTATTTCTTATATAAGTACTATTTATTCATCTTGTATAACTACTTGTTTCGATTATTTCACCAAAAATTTTACTTTAACTGTATAAATACTTAATAAACTCAAAATTTTCCATATTGAGAAGTACGGTTAACATTCAGTAATCGAATTATTATCTTTACTTATAAAAATTATATTTTTTATAAAGTATTAAGGCCATCTTTAAACCATGTGAACGCAACCTTGTCAATTTTAAGACTTCCATTTTGTCACTGTCCCTTCAAATTGATGGAGTTAATATATAAAATTAGACGATTTTTACCTTTTAAATTTGTGAAATATTAAGTGGCTATTTTTATGCCAGATGTACCATTTACCAGATAACCTTCAAGGGTATCTAAGCGATAATTTTGTGAATAAAATTAATTAATGAATTGGGTAGTAAAAACTAAAACGTTGATTGTAGGAATATCAAATAGTTCTTTTGAGTACCTACGTGATGCACCGTGTAAGTATTCCAGTCATTAAGTACTAACTTACAAATGCATAATATATCTTCTATAGGTAATCTATATACTTACAAAGAACACTAAAAAAATAATTGATAATATCGTTCTCCAATCCGAACATCATTATTTAAAATTAGATTTCCTAGGATGTAAGCTACTTATATCCTTTGCATCAAACATGGCGTCAACAACAAGTTCCCGCCATTTCAATGAATGACATCTTCAAGAGCGTAGTCTACTGACCTTTGGCATAGGCAATTTGTGGTTTTAATTATTTGGACAAGTGCGCTAATGCCGAATAAAGCACAATTAGACTCCCACAGCCATAACGATTGTTTTTAAAACGTGATGGACTTATTAGTATTGGACAGTCAACAGCACGTCAGACTTTACAAAATTAATAATTTTCTCTATTGATTCTGTATTCAATGTATAACATTTTAAAGTTCAGCACCATTCGGCTACATTACTACGGTGACTACGACCGAGTTTACCTGCACGACAGTTTTTTGTGGATGCAGCAATTTTCGTAACGTTTTTATCTGCTGAAGTCAATTGAAATTCGATAATTTTTAAAAGCTTGGCTTGGTGTAAACTGTTGTTTTAGCGCACGTGGCGCCAATGCTTTGTTTTGCTTATATGTTTTTATTCAAATCGTGATCTATGTTAACTAACACATCCAAAGCTGATGATGAATTGAATAATAAATTTTAACAATCATGATTTTTAACATTCCTTCTTTACTAAATAGCGTTTGTCTATGAATATAAGCGCTATATTTTAAGACATGTACCTACCTAATTAGGTACTCTGTAAAAAAACTATTTAAATTAACTACATAATATGTATAAATAAAACAAAAAAACTAATGTAAGTAATTAAAATCCTACTATCCTACTAATATTATAAATGTGAAAGTTTAGATGTTTGGATGTTTGTATGTTTGTTACTCAATCACGCTAAAACGGCTGAACGGATTTGGCTGAAATTTGGGACATAGATACTTTGAAGCCTGGAGAGGAACATAGGCTACTTTTTATCCCCGAAAAATATCACATTCCCGCGGGATAACGTCATGTAGTCCACGCGGCCGAAGCCGCTGGCGGAAAGCTAGTAGGGTATAAATAAACGTTTCCAAAGCATCAGATAAAAATCCAAATAATTAAACAAGACAATATTCTAAGCCCAACCAAAACAATAGTATAACTATTGGAGTTTAGCCAATAATTACAACTAACCATACTAGGTTGCTCATATGGATTTCACAGTGTTAATTTAACATAACAATGAGTTAAAGACAGCATTACAATAATAAGCTTTATTCATTTGGAATAAGTTATAATTTCTATTGCATTTATCCCATAGTCTCATTATCAATGGCTTTGAAGAATTAATACAGAGTTGTATTAGTGTGCAAATTATTTCATAAGAAAGAAAGCAAGCCAAGCCAGCGACTTATTACAAAGTTTACGAACATATGTTAGTCTGGTAAATTAGAAACCTTCAAACCTTTCTATTGATAATGAAGCATTAGAAAAAAAGACAAATATGTGGAAAGGTATTTTTTTCAAGTACAAGGGTAGTAATATCTTCACATTGATGAAATAAACGCTGGCTAAACAGCGCGTAAGAGGTGTTGGATAAATTCGACGCTTCTCCTAACGACCCCGTAGCTCAGCGGTTGGAGCATTCGCCTGGACAGTGAAAGGTCGAGTCCCATCAGAGCTAGTTGTGAGGCGGGTTGATTCTTTCTAATACTTCATTTGATTAATAATAAATATTGCATTGTAATTTTTTTTTATCCACAACGGGGTAGCACTTAGCTTTCATTACACCTGATGTTAAGTGGTGATAAGGCTGAAGGTGGAAGCGCACTACTCCCGGAATCCTCAATCACTGAGGAACTGGCTATCTTATCTCTCACTGCCGGAACACAATAATGCTGAAAACATCATTGTTATGGCGTCAGACTTAGATAAGATGGTGGTAGCTAGCCAGGCGGACTAAGAACAAGTCCTACCACCAACCAAACCGAATACAGTATGTACCCCCACTGGGAATCGAACCCGGGACCTCTTGGTCTGAAATCGGTGGTGTGAATCACTAGACCGCAGAGGCGGTGAATACAAAAAAATAAAAATAATTGAGTCTTTTCTAGTGTAAGTGGTGTAACAGTAGTAATTCCAAAGTTAATAAATAATATAATAAGTTACAAACAACTTATTATTTAACTAGGGCACTGGCCTCTGTTACTCAGGTGATAAACCTAATATAGGGGGTCAGGGACAATCACAAAAGTAGGTATGTAAAAAAATATATGACACAAAATATTTTTTATATGCTCAGTTCTGTTCAATTCTTATCTTATTGTAAGCTATTTAGTCAGCTGCTTACCTATTTAATAATTACGTTTGTTTTTCTTAAAATTAAATCCTTTTTGGGTTAATGATTTGATCCTAGTTAGAGCGAGATATTTTAGTAGCTAACATTATATTTATCATTCATATTTAACAAACGTGTTAAATTGATGCGACGGACTGCAATATCTATTAAATACTCGACCTACACAAATAATAGTTTTCATAATCTCCAAAAGTATTTTTATTTAATTACTAACTGTAAATGAGCAGCCAGCCAGCATTTGTTTTTCTCTAGTTCAAACACCATTCAAAGCCAATCTACCTGACCGGACTTAACGGGCCACAAGGCCGTTTAAAAACAAAAAAAAAACAAAAACTATCCCATTGTTCTTCCAGGACCAGGAGGCCATTAAAATTTATAACCTTTTGTTCCAATTCTAGAGTCCTATTTTACTTGTTGTTTTTACAAAGTTACAATGAGGGATTTAATTTATTAAGCCTCATTGACTAGGTTTCAAAGATTAGTCGAACTCGAAACAAACAAATATCTACGTAGTAAAACTCTGAAGTAATTTCAAGAATTAAAATTCATTTCTGTTGAAAACAAATAAGTACAGAAAACTAATACATTTATGCAAGTTATGTTTCCACTTTCTGAAGATCTTTTAATTTAAAAAGTTAAATATTTAAAACCATTCGGTTTACACCTTTTGTGTGATTTTAAATTTCTTTAGGGTTTTATGGCTTCTAGCTTGTTCTCTGTTCCACGCTATCCATACTAGACTAATATAAAACATTTTAATGTGTTTTTGTCCAAATTTCACGTCAAAACGGAGCAGGGCAATTTAAAAAAAAAGTGTACTCCGCTTTAAAAAAATATTTTATTTTATAAGTTGTTTTTCTTTACAAATTTAACCATCATATAATAAGAAATATAATTAATTATAAAGAAAACTAAAAAGGAACGCAGAATTCGAGGTATTTTCGCGATAATATCGAAACAAAACTGACTTTGTGGCGAAACTGGTTCAGTTGTGTGACTAAATTGAAAAGCATAATAAAAGGAAACTGTGAAACTAATGCGACTTTTTTAAATTTATTATACTAATTATACATGTGACTAAATTGATAAATCAAATAAAATAGCTTTAGTTTCAAGGATTAAACACAAAATTTGCGTTTTTTGGTTCGGCTATGTGACTATGTCACTTATTATTGAGTTAATTTTTAGCTTTACTTTAAAAACATAATAATTTATGTGATATGTGTAGCTTTTTCGAAAAGTAAATTACATTTACTAATCATTTTCTGTGGCCGCATAACATAGAACATGATCTGCGGCTCTTAAAAATAGATCCACATCGTGGGTATTTACGCAAAAATTATGCAAAAGAGTGTAACTTACACTACGGATAATTTAATAACACTTGCACGTGTATGCAATGATGCAAAGCTGGATTCAATAAAAATGTAAAACTTATTGCCTGGGGTATGTAAACAACATAGAACTTTGTCACATTGAAGCGTTTGAAAAAACAAAGCTATTGTGCCACAAAAGTCATACGATTCGATAGTTTAGTATGACAAAATCCTTAGATGTTTACATATTATTGCTCGTGCCTGTACACGGGTAGAGTAAACGCTATAGTTTAGAAAGATAGAGTACACTGCTACAAACTTATCTGACCCGGTGACAGAAGTGATGTAGGACTTAGGAGCCACTTGCAATACAAAATAAGCTCTGTCAACAAAATAGTGTGTCGCCTGACAGCATTATGAAAATTTTGTAAGTTCCAAAAAGGACCACCGGCACAGAATATATTAGTACACCACCGGGTCAGATAATTTTGTGTTGCACTGCACTCTACCGTGCTTGAAGTCTATTCAGGCAGTGGAGCACATTAAGTTATATTTAATGTACTAACGTATGTGTGTGTATGGTGGAGCAAATGATTTTATGTACTTAAACATATTGACGTGTGTTTAAATATAAACAATAGGTACATACATACAATAACAAAAATATGAAACACTTATTTATTCAAAGTAACTCCATTTTTTCATATTAATTAACTATCAAATGGATAATGTATGTAAACTAAAAATATGTACATCTTTCTTATTTTTAAATGCATGTCTTAGATTAAAGAGTCATATCAATAATATTACTGAATAGAACTGAATAGAGTTTACTTATACCGTTTATCGTACCGTCTACATAAGCTTTATAGATACTGGCTTTCAATAAAAACTATATATCTAAAACTTTTTGTTTAAAAGCTCATTAACCTTCGTAAGGACACTACGTTTCTGTTACAAAACCTGGCACATAAAAAAGGCATTTAAACGGGGATATAAATCCTACTACATTGTAATAAGTGTCATAACTGCATGGCTGTACAGAAAGTATTTAAAAAAAATGTCATCATCACATGTTATCACTTTTGGAGACTGTCCGTTTCATGCCAATGTTTCAGAAAAAACCAAGAACATTAAGAATTAATCATCATGGTTGTCGAGTAAGAAATTATTTATAAAAAATATTTCAGAAATGTGTTTCTGAAATATTTTTTATAAATATTTTTTCGCCTTGATTATTCAATAATTGATAGACCTTTAATTCAATAATTTGTATAAGATTTGTATGCATATATTATTTTTAACGTTTGCGTGCATTCATACGGTATTGGCAAACAAAATGTACACAGTTTACAGCAATAAATATATTGAATTGAATTGAATTGTATTCCGAAATATAATAATATTTAATATGTCTAATTTTATAATATTAACCATCGATTACACATTTTAGAATGCAAATAAATTTAAATAGAAAATTGTTTTAATTTCAATGAATGGTTTAATTATTAATTTTTGCTTTCAGTTTTTGACAACCCTGTTGCTTTTTTTGTGACAATGGCCGCTGGATGCAGCGTGAAATCGTCCCCGAGTCTTCTAGGAACTCCTCATTAAGAACGGCAGCAAAATTAAATTTATTGTGACGACCACATTTATTTGTGGACTCTTATAATTAGACACGGAGTAAAAATGTTGCGAACATCTTCCCAGGTTTTACTTTTTTTTCAATGTTTGTTCTAGGTAGGAAGAGCTACAAAATTTGTTTGTAGTTTGAAACAAAGGATAAAATTATGTTTTCATTAGATTCACACGTGGACTAAATGTTTCTTTTGTTTATTGGATGGTTTAGGACCGTAAGGTACTAATCTATATTCTGTGGTTTAGGTAAACTTTTAATATAACAATATGATATGTATTTTTCTTTAAATAATCATGTAATCATTTTATAATCAAGCAAATTATACCGCCAGTATTTGAAGTTATTTAGCTGCGCGCGATTTATCAATAAAATAATTTTAAAGGTTTGATTTCTTTTATAATTATTGCGCTATAAAAGTAAAACGACATAAAAAAATATGATAGCGGTATCATACATCACATTAATCACATACATCAGCAGTATTTATGTGACATACATAACCTACGGCCGGGCCAACAAAGAACCAACAATTTGAATACGTGGTCTGTATGGTAATCATAAATCGAGATTAACTACCACGAAAACTCGATGCACGATGGAGATTCGAGAACGGGTGGAATTCTAATTATTTATTTACCTAGGTAGTTATCAATTTGATAATAATTATACGACTCTCGACTCTTTTCAAAAGAGTTTTTAAGACAGTTCCTAATTTAGATTTAAAAAGAATTTTAAAGAAGAATATTATGTAGAGGTTCCATTACGCGTTAAAATTGGTTCTTTACAACAAAACTGAAACGACAGCATTCGAAATTGAGAAGACATCTCGTTGTAAATGCCATCATCGTAAACCTTTTGTTATACGTCGAGTTTCTCCGATTTTATATGACTGTAAAAGATCCTGTATTTTAAGAGACTCTTAAAACTAAGTAGGTTATTGAGAGAATTCTGAACCTAACCAGTAATGTTCGCCGCACTAAAATCTCACAAACGTTACTCGTAAAACTAAATCTGATTGCACATAGGTTAAATGCAATAAATTTATATTTTAATAAGATACTTGTAATTCCTGGTTTATTATTCCGAGTTTAAAACTAACTTTTCCCGATAAACGAAAGCTATTATAATAAAAATTACATTTGATTTTCCAATTAAAAATTAAATAGGTACCAACTTAATGTTATTATTACGTTTGATATTATTTACTTATATAATGTAAGTAAACAATAAATAAAATTAGACATAATAACTAAGTAGTACACATAACAGACATAACAGATAAAATTAGACATAATAACTACCTATGTAAATAATTTTAGACGTTACCTACTTATAATCAACATTTTCCTACTTATGTTATATATTTTATAACTTTTTTCTATACCTAACTATAAACTTAAATATGTAAGTATATATATATATATATATATAAATAAATAAATATCATTTATAATTATTTATGCAATAAAGAAAAACATCTAGCTTTTAAATCCATCTATTAAAGCCCCGTTTGAGCAATTTGGAATTCGGAAAGGCGAAATAACAAGTGTTTTCTTTTTCTGAAATAAAAATAATTTCGTTTAATGCCTTGTACCTAACATTAGTAGCCGAGTGCGTTTTCATCGCATTCGGTATTCTGCGTGTGCGCAATGCACAACACGAGCGCATTAAGATTCTCGGCTCTCGCCTGGGTTCTCATATAGAGACGAGAGTTGAAACTTGCCTCCTATAAAGGACGAGTGGAATATGCTCTCTTTTTAACTTTTTTAGTAAATTAACACGTAATTAAATTCTATTATAGAAATCTTAATCTTTCTATTTCTTCTGTGGCGTGTGTATGGAAATGAACTCCTCCTGGCTGGACCAATTGTCTTCAGGTGGATTCGAGAATGGTTTAGTTTTACAATTGGACCCGGTAGGTGGCGTGCTGTCGATAAGGCGGTACGAAGTTCGTCGGATCAGCTAGTCTATACTAATATTATAAAGAGGAAAGATTTGATTGTTTGTTTGTTTGTTTGCATCGAATAGGCTACGAAACTACTGGACCGATTTAGAAAATTCTTTCACCATTAGAAAGCTACATTCTTCCCGAATGACATAGGCTATATTTAATCCCGATATTCCCACGGGAACGGGTACCACGCGGGTGAAAACGCGAGGATCCGCTAGTATTATAATAAATGCGAAAGTTTGTATGTTTGTTACTCAATCACTGCGAAACGACTGAACGGATCAGAATGAGTATTTGGCACAGAATTAGATTGTGATCTAGAATGGGTTATGGGCTATAGTTTACCCCGGTAAAATATCTCATACTCACAGAAAAACATAGCCCACATGCATGGGCAAAGCCGTGAGTGGCAAGCTAGTACATTGATTTGGGTTGTATTTGGCTGAACAACAAACAAACTTACTTACAAACATAACAACAGCGCATTAAGATTCTCGAGAGAGACGAGGAGTGGAAAATGCTCTCTTTTGATTTTTTCTTAAAAGATATAAGTTACTTTACCATAGAATAGTACCAAATTTGGATTTCGAATTATTTTTATGCATTCACAATGCAATTCTTTTAGCTTATAAATTATGCAAACCAAGTAAGTTTAAAAAAATCTAAAATTTAAGTATTAAATAGGTTTATTTATTAATACAATCAAATAAATCTGCATCTAAAATGCTGAAATACAAATGAACGAATCAACTATTTGGTGCGCATTGGAATAACTAGTGGGCGGGGGGACGAGCGTAGAAAATCCCTTATGCTAAACTCATTTTTTTATTAAAATATTTTTACAAAATAAATATGTAAGTATGTTACATTTGTATCATCCAACATCGCTCAAAATAGCAAAGCTCCCATACATTTTACTTTACGATTTTAAATTTCTTCCAAGTTTTTTAGCAACTAGCTTGTTTTCGATTTACGCTTCAGTCAGTAAATAATTCAAATATGAAAGTGAAAAATTTGAGTCTAGGCTGATATACAGCACTTGTGAACGTCACAGAAGCAACGCCATTGGTTCGTAAATCCTACGGGGACGGAAAACCTTGTGACGACAAGAACCGGCAAAAAAAAATCGTCAAGGGTTATTTTTTTCTGCTCAAAAACATCTTCTTTTATTTTCTAGGTTTACTAACAAGTCTGACTTGCTCTTGCTCAAGGAGGAAGTTAGCTCCTCTTCCTCAAAGAGATCTAGTGCCGTCGGCCGCGGCTGACTGAAAGTAAGTTCCTCAGTGATTGAGGATTCCGGGAGTAGTGCGCTTAAGATCAGGCGTGATGAAGGCTTAGAGCTACCCCGTTGTGAATAAATAAATTATCGTGCAATTACTTTTTATCCCCCAAAAATTATTGCCAGTAGGTACCTTGGGAATAGGTAATTTCACCTTCACTAAGGTCTTTTGTAATCAAAATTTGGGCACTATTTAAAATATAAAAAGGGCAACAGACAAACATTGTCGCATAATATAAGCATAGATTCCCGGAAAAGAATATCACAAATGTTATCCGGAAATAATCGTGAGAAAATATCATGTTTTGTCTTTTCTATCGTAAACTAGCCATCAATGCCTAAAAGAGTAGGGAATTCAAGTAACCTTATAAATTATTCATCTATAAAGCGATTGTTTGATTCTGGGAACAGCTTACATAGCTTAAAATTTCGAAATAGCCAAAGTTTATTGTCTACCTATTAATTTATTAATAAATGGTTTATATTAATATTTGTAAATAATTGCAGTCGTTAATTTAATTTTAAATACTATGTCCACAAATTACTAAATTGCTATTAAGCATTGCTAAACAAAATATAAGCGAAGGTAACTCAATAAAAAGGTTCACTAAAACTTGTTCACTTTTCTAGTTATAACGTTTGTTTCATAACTCTTATCTAGCATTTAGATATCTAAAAACGAAAATGTTTAAAAAAAACAGTTTCCAAATATGAAATCCCTTCGTAAAAGCATTTCAAAACTCGGTTTTCAAACTGGCCACTCCGTGACCCTGCCTGTCGCATTTTACGGCGAGCCGTAAAAAAAGAAAACGATTTTTTGAAATATATTTTTTCTTTAAAAAGAATAAAAGGGTTATAAATATTCCTTTTTTTCCCTCTCGCGACGGTCACCTTATTGAGAAATGGTTGTGGCGCAAGGTTTCTTTAGAATAAGAAAAAGATTCGTGTAAAGTATCCCTTTTTCGAAGCGAGCGACCATAATAAAGTTTTTGCGGATTCCGGAAAGTTTTGTTATTAGGTAGGTAGGTATATTTAGATTAATTTTGACAACCGGAATACCTACTCACTGTTTTTTTTTTATTTTTAATAACTTTCCTTATTTATAAGTTATTACTAGCTTTCGGCCCGCGTGGACTACACGACGTTATCCCGCGGGAATATGAAGTTTTTCCGGGATAAAAAGTAGCCTAATGTCACTCTTAAAAGCTCCCAAACTTCCCCATTATCAAAAATCACGTCGATCCGTTGACGTGAAAGACGTACAAACAAACACACTTTTACATTTATAATAGTAAGTGGATTATGGGGTCAGAAATGGAAAAGGTAGGTAGGTATTTAATGTGTTTTAAAGGAATTTTTCACTTACGTTAATAGAAATAGAAATATCCTTTATTCAAATAAACATTTTAAAAAGTAGGTATTTTCGAATCGTCAGTTTTGCCCTACCACCCATTCAGGACTCTTTTAACTGGCGAGATAGCAGTTATAGTCTTTTAGCCATGATATTTCGCAAGTAATAAAATATAAGATAAGTACCTACCTGTTTTATAAACAAATGGCCAGTAGCTATAAAACACTTGTAACAGTTATAAGTAGGCTCAAGGAAGGCATTGAAAGAATGTATGATAGCCCTTAATTGCATCTAACGTATCATTACAAAAATAATGAAAGCCATCAATTTATGTTAAGGACATCCCAGGTTTTTGCCAAAGCAGGTGCGTTGAAACACATTTGACGAGTGTACCATGTTATTTACTGGGGACCCAGGCAATAAAAAAGTAAATGGCATTACAATTATCAACTTTGTCCCTAGTTTTTAATACATATACAACCGAGTTGAACATTTCAATTATTCTACGGACATCGGGTTAATTAAAAGTTTTCGATGTAAAAGAATTATTGCACTTGTAACTTGTATTGTATTGTAACCGTTTAAAATAAAAGCGCGCTATTTTTATAAGTTCTTGGTAAAGTCGGTAAACACGCGCTTGCCTACCCTACGTCTGTGGCTAACTTTTTATGCATTCCCACAATGACAAAAATATTATTTTAACGCGACAATTTGTTCTGAGAATTCATTATATTATATTTATTTACAAAAAAAGTTAAGCCTTTAACTAGTTTTAAACTGTATAACAACTTATACAGCTATCTTCCAAATGACTTATGTTATAGGTACCTACAGTTTATTTTCAATATGTCTAGGTACCTAGGTATAAATAGTTTGTTGATCAATCAATTGATTGCTCATATTATATTATGGCAATTCGGTTTTTAATTACATATTTGGTATGTGTAATGTGTGTGTAGGTATGTGTACACTTTTTAATTGAAATAAAAAGTACATCAATCTAAGATTAATATAATAAGACCAATATTTTCAACTTCGATTATTTCTAAGGTACAGTACATACAACCTTTATGGTTTTTTTTTAATAAAATCTAAAATGGCCAGGTTGGTAAGCTTGATTATACCTACTTTTTTATTTTTTACTATCTTTATCAGTGGAACCACATACCAAGCCCGTTTTCGTGTAGATATCTCGTATTTTTATCTATTTTAGTGTACGTTTAACTCGTATTTAACTTCTGTTGATGATGTTTACATTATTCGATACAGCACTTTTATGCGTGTGGCAATTTTTAGGTTATGTTTATTTTTGTGCCGGCAAGTGGTTTTTCACTCGCGTTACATAATTTTGTGATATAAACTAGTGTAATAACATAAAGAAGGTAACGAAATGAGTTTTGAACGGCTCAAAAGCAAAACTGTGACGCGTGGGGTTTGGTTACAAGCACCAAGTGTTAAGGCAGCGGTTAGGATTTCATTATGTGCCTGCCACCCGATCCGTACTGATGCTAATGAAATAGCAAAGTTCACCATTCACTGCGACAACGATAACAATGTAATTACATTATAAATTACACGACACACTTCCATACAGACTGATAACGGCCGAAGGAGAACGAGTATTGTGTTGTGTCGCCTGTCTACACCACGGTAATGAAACTTACAGGCAACAGGCAACTTCCGAGCATATTACAAAAATACACAAACCGATCTTGGTAGCGAAATCTACCGGCCACCGACCCCGATGGCATAATTAATCAGAACATACCTAAACACGGGCATGGCTCACGCCAACACAACACGTAGGACACTACGTTTATCACAACACCACGTTACATACTCCTTATCACTCACTTGTCGGTTACACTCGCGATTCGCGTCACCAACTCATTATTTTGTTTATCGAGGAGTTTCGTTTCGCGCGGGTCGTGCCGCATCAACGATGGCCGCGAGTGTACTGCACACAACAATAGCGCGGGAACGAGTCGCGCACATTGACAGGCACGCACACACGCGCGCCGTGCACCAACAACCGCGTTTAAAAAACGAACGATCGGTATGCAGACGTTCGGTTTGAGCAGGTCCTCGGCTTGACGCTGTTTTCGTCTGCGGTTCGGGGTTCCAAGGTGTAAGGTTTAAAATCTCCACAAATAAGATTGATCTCCACTTCACAAATTCGATAGGCAACCCAAGCCAAGCGTTGCAAAGTTTAGCAAAGTAGGCGCCAGAAACCTCATCAACTATGTATAGTTCAACTTTTTTATTGTTAGCTTAATGTAATAAAATCTATTTTGGAAGACAAGGGCGTCGGTCGGTCGCCATCGCCAACCCATGCCCGGGGGGGAGGCGGGGCAAACTGCCAGCCCATGGCATTCTTATTGGACTTTAGGTAGGTATCCTACTAATATTTAGATGTTTGTTGCTCAATCACACCAAACCGGCTAGACGGATTTGGCCGAAATTTGGGACAGAGATACTTTGCAGCCTGGAGGGGAACATAGGCTACTTTTTATATCCCAGAAAAATATCACATTTCCATGAGATAAGGTGGTCGTGTAGTCCACGCGGGCGAAGCCGCGGGCGCAAAGCTAGTTAAATACATAATTCAAATATTAGTATAGTAACTAAATATTTTTGGTAAAAAAAAAATCTTAGCCATTTTGCTTGATTTCTGGGGAAACTTTGCATGTGGCAACATTAAAAACAAAAGAACGGCAGTCAGCGAACCTTGAGTGGGCAGGCGATACGATTCGAGCCTGCGCCCGAGTCAGCTCGCCATATTGCCGGCGGCTCGACAGGGACAGCGCTCTACAAATTATATCACCCTCTCGCTCGCACGCTTGTTAGCGATTGCGTGCCCGTAACTATACTCGTCAACGACTCACCCACACGCATGTATTGTTATCTTACACAAAATTTATAACGAGAGAAGTCGGATTTCGTCTCAGCGCGGACACTCCTAAATTCTTTGCGGAAGGATTTATTTTTTCTTACGCCTTCGGGCGGTATAAAATTATAATGGCGGACGAAGTTTGTTTAGCGCGTTTCGGCTTGTTATTTTGGCAACATTGATAGTGTTGGCGGGATTTGTGAATGAATGCTGATGATGTATTTAGGTGGCGGGCGACATTCAATTCAGTAGATATGTAGGTATATTTTGATTGGCGCGTGTTGCCATCGCTTATAAATGGAAATTGTATTTGAATGAATAAATTGCGTCATTGAATGACTTGAATTTTGCGTAGGTTGTAGGTATATATTTACGTACCTAGGTAGGTACATTGTAGGCATTTTAACTGATAGGCTACCTACTGAAAGGGACAGAGGATATATATTTATCTTTATCAAAGCTAATACCTATTATTATAATAAAGTTGATAGGTACCTACTTAAGCTTTTTGATGGCTGAATAAAACTTTCCTATTGGTGGAGATTTGTAAATGGTACCTATTGTATTCAACTACTGTATTAGGTATAATTAAAAAAGAATACCTATTAAAATAGTAGGTAGTTTATGTGACTGTCGCATAATACCGAGTTATGTGCAGTCTCATACACTAACTCAATGATATAATAAAACGTCATTGCATTAACTAGGTACTTTATCTACACTCATTACATTTATCATATACTTATTTAAAAAATTAAGCAAAAAATATTGATAATTATAAAATGTGGATTGGCGCCAAACCCCACTGATAGGAGTCTATACTATGCGATTATTATAAGAATAGGACTGTCAAACGGCATTCTTGATCTTTGTTCCTTTTCTTGCACATCCTACACCCTGAAGTGGAAGCGAAACACAAACAAATATGGCCGTTTTGACAGTCCTATTCTTATAATAATCGCATAGTACAGTCTATAACTTCTAAATTCAAAATTCTAATTTTAAAACAGTTTCTTATTGTTGCCGGCTAAAGAAGGGCTTGAAAGAGTTGGAAGTCAGGGCCGGTAAATCCTACGGTTGCCCTGGAGATTCTAAAATTAAGAAAAATAAGTGTTTTATAAAGTGCCCCGGTAACGATCAATCGTCATTCGTCAATTGTTACGTGATTGACCGTTTCAATTGAAGGTGCGAATGATGGAGCTTCAATCGATGCGTCAATTGCTCGCGCCATGTTTCTCATCGAAAAACCTGTCAATCGCACAGCGAGACGATCAATTGGTAGCGTCAATCGCGATTGTCAATGGGCTTTCCATCATTCGCATCAATCACGTAGTTTCGAATGACAATCGCTTCAATTGCCTCTGTAGACGATCAATTGGTCCGTCAGTGACGTAAACATTGTCAATTGCGATTGATCGTTACCGGGGCACTTAATGAGTGAAAGCTGTATGTTATTGTATCTTACTGACCATTACTACCTAAACAGTTTTATTTTTTAAAGTTGACTATGGCATAAAGTGTATCATTATACGTTCAGGCATGAGTTCATAATTCGAATATTATAATATGAGTGTAGATAAAAGTTGTTTAGGTACTTTGTTTACACACTTTCAGGCGCCCGCACAGGCCGGCAGTTCGCCTAAAGTCCTCGATTGAACGTCTCGCCTAACCTAACGTTCGGTTGTTGTAGGTAGTAGGTAGGTACCTATGTAAAACTGAGTGTGTGGTCTGTCTGGCCGACTGCGCCTAACTGTCAGGTCGTCGTCTGCTGGCGGACTGATAGTGTGTGGGTCCCTTTATAGAAATAAAGAAAAAGGACAATAGATTTGAGGTGTACCTATTATTAGGTATAAGTATCTTTTATTGTTCGAAGGAAAGCTTTTTAGGTTAGTTTAAAATAAAGGTTATTATTATTATTTATATTATTATTTATTTACACGCCAGCAAAGCCCGGACGGGTGATCAAGTCACCTAGGTCGGGACCATTTCACCCAGTTTCCTAAGTCCCTTGAAAGCTGAAAGCAGGGGGGAGGCGGTTTATCATTTCGTTTAGCGTTCCAAAGAGCTCCCAGCGCAGTGATGCGTACATCGGGCACTCTGCCATGAAGTGGTAGCTTGTTTCTTCTCTTTCTTTACATTGCGGACAGATGGGGGTCTTCTGTCGGTTTGATTACTGATAGGGTGTCTGTTTAGTGGGCAGTATCCAGTCAGTACGTACGTACACCTACAATCGTTCTTATATTGAATTTCTCCTAGGTACTTTGTTTCAGAAGATCTCTAGTTTTCTTCTTGTCGGTTGACAATCGGTTGATTTGATGAAGATCTTAGACTGTCTGCAGTCCTTTCATCTCATCAATCTTTGGTTGGTTTCTTTGATTGTTCTAATCTCCATAATGTTCTTAGTAATTCTATGTGTGATTGGCAGTCTTGGTTCAGGGCCAATGAAGGGTTCATCAGCTTCTCCCCTGGCTAATTCATCGGCTTCCTCATTGCCTCCTTACCTTCGTGTCCGGGTACCGAGGCAATGAGGAATTTTCCAAAAGGTATCGTCAGCTAATTTAAAAAAGGTGCAAGAGATGGCGCTAGCGAAACTTTTATTTTCTTTTTTTAAATAACATTAAGACTTTATTCAGCCTATACTTACGCAAATTTAAATAATATTTTAGCTAAATAATATGTAAATAATCTTGATAAACAAGGTTTTATTTTTAAATTACGACATTTACGACTGTTATGAATTAAAGTTTAACTATAGTTTTTTATCCAAACTTTCCCGTAAACTAGGGAACGCAGAAATTACCATACATGAAAAAAAAAGAAAAGTGGTCGAAGAGACATCTACTGAGCATTATAGAATGCTATAAATACCTACTGGAAAACTTCTCATTTCTACCTCAAAAAATAAAGGTTAGTAGAAACGTCGATTTAAACAAAGTCACAGATCCCCATCGCATCAGACATTTAATGTCCCCACCACTGCTGGGCCAAGGAGATTCTACAAGGAAACTGGAGTTGTCAGCCTGAATAAAAAAGTGTACCCAGCAAATTTGACATTTAACTACGTAGTGGCTGTCTGTCTCATATGACCATACGTTTTATTTCAAAGTGGAGGTGAGAGTGAGACGGACGGAAGACAGCCACAGTCTACAAAAAAGTGTTAGTACTACCAAAGAATACTATAATATTACTATCTTCAGATACCTCAGTAAAGCCTGAGTATTAAGTCTAAGCTCTTTGGCTGGGGCACAGCAGCAAGGGGCCTTCTGCGAACTGTCAAGCGATGTTATACAGGGTCCGGCAAAAATACTGCACAAAATTTTAAAGGGTAAGTTTTTAGGTAGAAATCGCAAAAAAAATACAGCTAGGTATTACATTTTCAATATAGGTAAGTACTTATTCGATTTTAAATTTTCTATGGAACAGCACACCACTCGGCCACAGAGCTCGTCACTGTTGTAAAGCTTTTTTGATTGGCTATAAAAAAAATATCCTAAGGAGCGCGATATAACCGAATTCCGCACGAACGAAGTCGCGGGCAGCTAATAGTACCTATAACTGCGAAATGAACTCTATGTCTGTTCGTTACCTTTTTACGCCTAAGCTACTGAATCTATTGTTATAAAATTTGCCTGCACTACACCTTAGAGAAGGACAGCAAGCTTGAGGATCCCGTGGCACTTTAAGTTAAGCAACTTTCGCAATGGTCGGTCACGGGATGGTGACCAAAAAAATTATTCTCGAGCTCCTCCGTGCTTCGGAAGGCACGCCGTTGGTCCCGGCTGCATTTGCAGTCGTTAATACCCACCAATCTGCACTGGGCCCGCGGGTGGGTCATGATCGTTCTCCTTATCCATCCATAAGGAAGGCTTGGCCTGTGCCCCAGCAGTGGGGGCATTAAATGACTGATGATGATAATAATAATAATAGAGAAGGACATAGGCTACTTTTTGTCACGAAACGAAATGTAGTAGTTCCGTAAGGAATACCATAGGCGCCCTTTAGGCGATAGGTTTTGCTGTCAGTTTGCTATCAGTCACGATTCTTTTATCCAATCAAACTGAACCATTCATAACGCTGCCCGAAGTTCTTCTATACCGATTAGTTAGATAGTCGTGAGTGATGGAATTGACTGATGGTTGCATGACCGTCTAATATACACCATACAAACGAATTAAACGGGTTGCCTCTAGTAAAATACAGTGGGTGGCCAAATTATTAGGGACAGTGCTCATATTTATGTAATTTATAGTTTGTAATATTAGTTTCTGTAAATTATGTTGTTTTTTAAAGTTTATTTTGTTTGATATTGCTACTGGTATCTTTATTATTATTTTTGGCAAGTGGCTACACAGGATCATCTGTCGATAATGTGACATTTCTCCCCATATAGATATTTTTTCAAAAAAGCGCGGTTTTGTAGTGTTTTTGTTTGTTATATTTTTTATTAGTTTTAACCGACTTTCTTGTCCTAAATAACCATATAAGGTAACTAATCACTACATAGTATAAAACAAAGTCGCTTTCTCTGTCCCTATGTCCCTTTGTATGCTTAAATCTTTGAAAATACGCAACGGATTTTGATGCGTTTTTTTTAAATAGATAGAGTGATTCAAGAGGAAGGTTTATATGTACTTTTTATCCCGATATTCCCACGGGAACGGGAACCATGCGGGTGAAACCGCGGGCGGCCGCTAGTTGTTCATAAAACAACATTCTTGCTGTTTTGTCTATGAATTTACATTGTATTAATGTCTACTCGACGCGATAACTTTAATTTTCTAGTTTTTTTGAAAAGTTAAGGCTGGATTGTCTCCAAGAAAATGTAGAGAGATACAAACGTTTTCACAGCATTCTACACATTCCCAAAGAGACATAGCAGCTATTGCTGGGGTTTCAAAGTCTGCCGTTAATATAATAAAAACTAAAATTTACAACAGAAAACCTCTAGAAGCAAATCGCGATGGCAAATGTGTCAGGAAAAGGATCACCACTCTTCATACTGATAGAAAAATCAGAGACATCTGCCTCAAAAATTATAAAAAGAGCGTTGTTCGATTGACCATGATGATGAACGACGATGGTGTAAATATTTCGGAAAGGACAATACGGAGGCGGTTGGTCGAACAGAATCTGATGGGTCGGGGCGACCTACCAAAAATCCACGCCTAAGACCTAACCCATCCTATGAAAAAGAAAATACTGCACTGGGCTAGACAACATCAAAATATAACTGTTGCAGGTTGGAGTCGAATAATTAAAACTTTTTTGAGTAGTTTAATAGGTCTTTAACGATTTTCTTCTATAAATTCTGTAATTTTACAGGTGTGTTTTTCCGACGAGTCAACATTTCAGGTTTTGGTTGACGAAAGTTCTTTTGTGAGACGACGACGCCCTGGGAAAAAAATCCACGCAGATTGCCTAGTGGAGAGTGGAGAGGGTTAAACACTCCGTTAGTGTCATGGTGTAGTCTGGCATCTCAGCCTAAGGCATGGGGCGCCTATACATTGTTAAAAGGACCATGAAAGGACAATGAGTTGCTTGTACTTACTGGTCTTGGACCAGTACAAGCAACTCATAGAAACTCACCTACTGCCGTAGGTTTTTTAATGGTTACCTGATAACTACTACATCTTTATGCATGACTCTTCTTCTTGCCATAAAGCCAGAAGTGTGACTGCATTCTTGGATAATAGAAATTTCTCTGTTTTGCCACGGTCTGGGAAATCGCCAGAAATAAACCCCATAGTTCTCTATGTGGGAACTCACCAGACTGGTGATGGCGAAAGAACTAATTTACACCAAGCGGCAGTTGATAGAAACTATCATCCGAGAATGAAAAAACAACCCCACACTACAGGAAAATGCAAAAGCGTGCATTAAGAGCATTGCAGCAAAAGGCGGCATTACAAAATACATATTAAAACTTACTTTAGTTACGTCTATCAGTATAATATATACTTATACAAAGAAACTATAACAGTTTTGTATATTTATTATTAGTTTTTATGATCTCAATAGAATACAAAATCATTTAAAAAATACATAAGAGACCTACAACCAATCATTTGTTACAGAAATTCAACTGAACTGTAAAAATAAAAAATCTCAGTACTGTCCCTAATAATTTGCACACCTATGGTATGAATGTTTTTTAGGCAAACATAAGCGTGTAAAACAGTCCAAAATTATCAATTCTCACAGAAGCATATTGGCCGAAGAAGCTTCGCAGCGCTACCACAGATTAAACAATTTATTAAGCCCACACGCAACGCGCTGCGTGTCGCTAGTAACAGCTTTTTTGCTTGTTACTGACTAATTTTTGATGCAATTTGATATAGATATTATCAGACCTTTGAGAACAACGTTATGCTACTTTTTTCCCAAACATTTTAAGTGATATCTAAAATCGCAAATCGCGAAGCCATGAGCATCTACTTTTAAATAAAACTAAGCGTGTAAAACAGCCTAAAATTACCAATTCTCACAGAAGCATAATTGGCTGAAGAAGCTCAACCTAGCGCTACCACAGATTAAACAAGTTATTAGCTCGACACGCAGCGCGTTGCGTGTGGAGAGGGCTTAACAGCTTTTTTGATTGGCTGTAAATACTCGGTTTGAGCGCAGAATAAATAACAGTATAGGTAGCACAAATTGTATAAGTAGATGGTTGTTTCTTTCGTGTATAATGTAAAGCACATCAGGATTAACAGTTATCTATAAGTACCTACGTAACCTATTGTTTACTAGCGGATCCTCGCGGTTTTACCCGCGTGGTCGTTCCCGTGGGAATATCGAAATAAAATTTAGCCTATGTTAAATCAGGTATAATGTAGCATGTAGCATTCTAAAAGTGAAAGAATTTTTAAATCGATCCAGTAGTTTTTGAGTTTATTAATTACATAACATACCTACATGCAAATCTTGCCGGGAAGCTCCGGCATATATTCGCGTCCAAAATACCTGTGTCTCAAGATAAAAGCCTTTGACCAGGTGTGTGTTGCCAGTATGACCTATGGAAGTGAGACGTGGTCTTTTACTATGGGTCTCATAAGAAGTCTCAAAGTCACCCAGCGAGCAATGGAAAGAGCGATGCTTGGTATTTCCCTGCTCGACCGAATCAGAAATGATGAGATCTGCAGGAGAACTAAAACAACTGACATCGCTCGATTTATTGCATCGTTGATGTGGCAGTGTGGTGTGACACATCACATAGCGCGGAGAACCGATGGCCGTTGGGGCGGGATGGTTCTCGAATGGCGACCGCGTACCGGACGACGTTCCGTGGGCACTACAAGGTGGACATAGACGATCGAGTCAAGTTTGCGGGAAGCCGCTGGTACGTTAGTAATATTATAGTATTCTTTGCCGCTGGATGGGAGCAGCGCAGGACCGATCTTTGTGGAGATCCTTGGGGGAGGCCTATGTCCAGCAGTGGGCGTCGTTCGGCTTGATTCATGATGATGATGAAATCTTTCCTCTTTTATAACACCAACCAGTGCTCAAAATCAGAATGCGTTATGTGATGGCAATTCTTCATTGCCAGAACGCGTTGTGGTCGTTAACATGACAGCCACAATACGAATTTCATGATGTGGTCTTTTTGCGAGTCCAACAACGCGCCATGAGCGTTTTCACAGGAGCCATAACACGAAATTCGCGATGTGGATATTTTACATAACAACGCGTTGTGGGCAGTTTTTTCGCTTAAAGAGAGCTCCGTTCTTACTTAGAGCGTAACAAATTTAATTTTGGAATAAAATATTATTTTAAGGATTTCTAAGAGCATGTTTTGATAAAAATAATTAGAAACATAGATGTTGTACATACCTACTCGGTAACGCAATTAAGTAATTAAGGTGTGTTCTTATAGCTATTTTTGAATATCAAACGAACTTACCAAGTGAAGTTCGATCACAATTATGTGAACGGCTTCATTCGACGCGATTTGGTTTACAAATGTAGTTGCGCCCCCAAGCGACAGCCTTGCACGGTGGTTTAAAGTTTTTTTTTGTTGGCAACATTGATTTCCCACCAATTCATACATTTCTCTACTCTGTGGTCCCTAACTTACCTGTTTGGTTACCTGTCAAATTCGAATCATTATGTTTAAAGCACTTTTTATAGATTTTAATCAAATAGAGGGAAGGGTAAGTAATAAATACTTGATATTATTAATTATAGAATAGGGAGGGTGTATGTAAATCGCGTCGAATGAAGCCGTTCACATAATTGTGATCGAACTTCACGTGGTAAGTTCGTTTGATATTCAATTATGTTTCATGGCTTCATTCTTAGCGATTTGGTTTACAAATGTAGGATGTTTAGAGAAAGTGATAAAAATTTGTAAAAAGATAAGTATGTAATGACATTGTTTTAAGAAAATATTGTCATAACATCAAGTTTCTTATGATCTTTGGTTTTTAATCATTAATGTAGGTACTACATTATTATCTTAAATTATTGTATTTTTTCTTACAGAATAATTCACAAATCAAAGAAAAACAATATTGATCTACCAAATTCATGAGTGGTTTGGATAATTACTCTTTTGTAAACATAGGCAAAAAACAGATGAAGGTTCGCTCCATCCAGCAATCCTATCAATCAAAATAATATCGCCGCATGGCGATGTGCAGTGCAGATGTGCAGTAAATACAGGATATATTCTACTACCTACAACGAAGAGTATTTTTAGTCAGGTACTTATTGTTTGTGATTTGTCCTATAAATAAGGACGTTTCCAACATTGTTTGTAACTAATAAAAAGAGTGTAACTGTTGTTTTATTTAAATATTCCTCAATACACTTTGCTCGACAGAAATCAGAGTGTGTTATAAAAAGGTCTTTTTAATCATAGTTGGAATGAATTAGGTCTGGATTTGTATTACAATTTCTGTTTGTGCTAGATTGTACAGATTATTTATTTTTTCACAAGGAAATGATTGCTTGCAATGAGCAGTAAACAAAGTCAGCAGAGTTAACGACCTTTATTGACAGACAGTTTAATATCTCATTTTTTGACTTCCAAGATCTAGATCTTCATTTAGAACCTTTTTTGCTAAATAGTTAAATAATATATTTAGTATCTCAGTTTAGTTGCAGGTACTTAGGCCTTGTGGGTCTATCTGAATATTCCTTTCATAAATAGCTTGATTCAGTGATCTGATCATCTTAAGTATTATTTAACATTAAAATTGAGTATAATAATATTAAATTAGATTTAAAATTGTGTACAATAATTTGAATTGTTTGTCAAAATTGTTTGTTCAAAATAAATATTTTGTTGGTTCTGACAATATTCACTATATTTGATGTAAGTAATATGCTAACCAGGCTTTGATATGTCTATCGTATTGTTTATACATGTTTCGTGACAAAGTGGTTCAAATAATATCTATAGTTCTTGGATATATATATTTTTTATTTATTTTTTCATTTTAGTAATGCTAGCCTGATAACTTGTAAGATGTGTGTTCATGTGAAAAGAGATTCAAATAAGTAAATATTTAGTTCAAAATACGTATATTATCAGAAATGTATAATTTTCTAACCAATGGGGACCACGGCAGTGTCGTCCTACATAAGATAATCACAATGTCTTCCATTTAAAGACTTTTATTTTATTTAAGTATCTTATATCAATATTTGTATATATAATATATATTTAAACTCTGAAACATGCACACATTTGTAATGCAAACAATAAAATTAAATTTTTATAACTAATGACGCGAGCATGAGAATGAAACTAGTATTATTCCAGGATATTATGTAAGCCTCGACTGCCTGTGCTTCTGGAACGGTTTTCAAGTTATTTAAGTAGAAAATTTTGGTTACATTACAATGGCTAACAATCTTATTATTCAGAAATGTACAAGTTGTCATAGTAGTTATTCTCTATTGTCAAACTTTTCCCTTATAAGTAAGACAGCGTCACTTTCATATTTTGTGTTTCTATGATGCGAACATAATATTTCCAAAAATTATTATTGTAAAATATAGCTATTTTGTTTTACACATAGGTTTTCGTGGAAAACCAAACTGGATGCGGGCAGCGCAGGACCGATCGTTGTGGAGATCCTTGGGGGAGGCCTATGCCCAGCAGTGGGCGTCGTTCGGCTGACATGATGATGATGATGATGATAGGTTTTCGTAATATAATGTTTCAATCGTAACTTTGGTCATTAACTAGAGTGAATTAATGTGCAATAATGCTTTATTTTCTTTCAAATGGCTCTAACAAGACTCTAGTGTGCTCTGGTTCATTGCATTCATTGCAAAATTAGCAAAATGAATCCTAGCCAGACTAATTGGCTGGGGTTGCTTCTATTGAGGATCGGTCGAGTCTAAGACGGGAACGTTTATCGGCTACGTTCTTTGGGATAACTATGTTTTATTGGTAACTAGGATAATTAATAATACACAGGCATTTAAAATATTCAAGCCAGGAATAATAGGTGGCAGGCAGGCCAAGAGTAAACGTTGTAAGCCCGAGGAACTTTGTGAAGTCTCGCAATTTACATTTATCGAACTTCTTAAAATAAATCGCAAGAATTTTACATTTTCTTTTTTCGATACTATACTTAACCAATTTTGTCTATTTGTTTAGTAGAAAAGTTAGTGAGAAGTTAGTATATCCTTGGTGAACAAAACGTATCATGAAGGCAACCAGTGTTAAAAGGATTAATGAGGTATACTTATGTCGTTTTAATATATTACTGTGGTAGTTTATGAAATCTCAAAAATGATTTAATTTATTTTATTATTTAAGTACAGACAAACGGAACTGTATAGTGACCAAGGGAAGGTGATTTAATTCACAAAGAATAATATCATTGTATTATTAACGAAGTTAACAAGTAATCGTCTGTGAGGTCTATATCTAGACGTCATGTTACAGTTTTTAGTAATTACTTAGAGTATGTCACGTAGTCCTAGTTGCCCGAGATTAAGTATAAAGCAATTAGGTATCACTATTTGGTTTCTGTACTAACTAAGTAACCCAAAGTGACATTTTAAAATGATATTGATTTCCTTTTTTACTTATATTTATTTATCTAGATTGAATATAATTTTCTTATACGAGGTTAGTTAGTTCATAGGTTAAACACTGGAACTATAAATTGCAATGAGCGATTGAATAGTTTTTATCCACAATGATATTATAGGGTCAACGGTAGTGATGTGCCGTTCCCGGAAATATTGGAAACATTGGGAATATTCCCAGAAGCGTTCCCGGCAATATTCCCAAAAGTGGAAATTTTGGGGAAAATTGCTTATAATGTATTTCAATCTTTTTTTGTTTTGTGCTAACCATTCCATTGGCAAAAATTACACAGCAAAATGAATATGCCAAACTTAATATCACTTCTATGGCGAAAGTTTCCAATTTTCCCGGGAATATTCCCAGTAAATTTCCAATGTTTCCGGGAATATTCCCAATAACTATTTAGTGAAACACATTTTTTTATGTAATATTTTTAATAATATTGTACTAATATTATAAAGAGGAAAGATTTGATTGTTTGTTTGTTTGCATCGAATAGGCTCCGAAACTACTCTTTTAAACCAATTTTAAAAATTCTTTTACAATTAGAAAGCTACATTCTTCCCGACTGGCATAGGCTATATTTAATCCCGATATTCCCATGGGAACGGGTACTACGCGGGTAAAACCGCGAGGATCCGCTAGTCATTTATTAAAATAACTTGAATTACAATAGTGTCGTATCATGATGTCGTAATATAATATTAAACTTTTATAAAAATTTACAGCTTGGTTAACGTATATTCCCCACATGTGTATTTATTTATTTTATTTTCTCTTTGTTTACTACATCTTATTATTTATTTAAAAAAGAACAAGATAATAATCGGTCACAACCGCAGACTTATTATTATGCCATATTCACACGGCAAAAAGTCTCAAGACCTTTATCTTTATCGGTCCTGCGCTGCCCGCATCAAGCGGCTTCCCGCGACCTTGACCAGATCGTCGGTCCATCTTGTACGGGGCTTGCCCACGGAACGTCTCGTCCGGTTCGCGGTCACCATTCGAGAACCTTTTCGCCCCAACGGCCATCGGTTCTCCGCGCTATGTGCCCCCCCATTGCCACTTCAACTGAGCAATCCTTCGAGCGATGTCGGTCGTTTTAGTTCTCCTGCGGATCTCATCATTTCTGATTCGATCGAGCAGGGAAATACCAAGCATCGCTCTCTCCATTGCTCGCTTTGTGACCTTGAGCCTTCTTATGAGACCCATAGTAAAAGACTACGTCTCGCTTCCATAAGTCATAACTGGCAACACACACTGGTCCAAGACCTTAGTCTTGAGAATTGAGGAATACTATCGGGTATGCAGATGAAACTACCATCAGATATATCTCAATCAACTGTAAAGGCTACGAATGATGAAATCCAGTCTTGTCATAAATCATAAATAATTTATTACTATTGTCGAGAGTCCCTTGTTGAGCAAATTAATCTGCTACTTTCAATGCTACTCAAACACTGTTTTTTTTATTCACTGCAAAACGGAGTCCTTTCCAACTGACTCTAACTTTCCAGGGTGTATTCTTGCCGATAACTGAACATCTTCAACTTCTTGGCCTGAACTCACCATCCAACCTGAATTTTGGCGAGTACATCGATTCCATTGCAATGTGTGCTGCTAAGAAACTGGGTGTCTTCTCCAGGGCTCTAAACGGTACTTCACGCCGGACGGACCAACTGCTTTTGATATACAAATCGCAGATTCGTCCGTGCATGGAGTACTGTTGTCACTTATGGAACGGTTCTGTTAAGTATCAGCTAGACTTCTAGAATTGATTGAAAACCGTGTCAGGAGGTTCATTGGAAACTCAGCGTTGGCTATTGCGCCGGCGGAACTCCAGAGCGTCAGTCACCAACCCAAAGTTGCGTGTCTATCGGTATTTTACAGAATACGCTTTTGGGAGTGTGCGAGAGAACTGCCCGACCTTTTTCTTTCAGCCCCTTTCCACCATCGGGGAACCTGACGCTGGCTATCTTATCATTATTATATTGTTGACACTCTACTTGTCCGTACCAAGCGCTTCGCCGTTTCGTTTCTTACGCGAACCGCTAAAGAATGGAATGCGCTGCCTGCTTATGTGATCCCCGATAACTACAAGCTTGAACACTTCAAGGCCAGCGTGAACAGGCATCCTGGGCAAACATCCAGCATCTTAAACCACATCCTATGATTAAACAAGATGGTGGTCAAATGCCTGCCCAGTTCCATATAAAAAAAGATCTTATCAAATATTCTATTATTAAATATCGAGGGTAGTAATATCTTCACATTGATGAAATAAACGCTGGCCAACAGCTTATAAGAAGTATTAAATAAATTCGATTCGCCCGTACAAAGGTCATGGGTTCCAGTACTTCCAGTCCCATCGGAGCTAGTTGTAAGACGGGACGACTCCAAATTCCACGTCTGCATTTGTAGTTTGATAAATCTTTAAGAAGTTAAAAGGTCTTGATTAACATTTTTAGTCACTTGGGATCCGTTAATATTTTCTTCGATGTGATATCTGTTCCTTGACTCCCTTAGCTATAATCACATCATCATGTCAGCCGAACGACGCCCACTGCTGGGCATAGGCCTCCCCCAAGGATCCACAACGATCGGTCCTGCGCTGCCCGCATCCAGCGGCTTCCCGCGACCTTGACCAGATCGTCGGTCCACCTTGTTGTGGGCGTAGGCCTGCCCACGGAACATCGTCCGGTACGCGGTCTCCATTCGAGAACCTTTCCACCCCAACGGAATGGGGATCTATAATAATCAATGCTGCAAAGTATGTTGGCTTAAGACTGATACTTTGCTCAGTTAACGAATTAAACTACGTAGTTTAACATTCAGTAGTCTTGTTCTGTGTTTTAATAGAGATAATCGCAGGCAAAAACTATGTAGTAAGTAGTTGCGCAATCATGGGAGTATTAGGAAATATAAATATGACAGAAAATTTTGCCATACTTGAAATCAAATTAGTCTGGGAACATTGGGAATATTCCCGGGAACATTGGGAATATTCCCGTAAATTTACAAAGAGTAAATTACTTGGAAATGGGAATATTCCCAGCGGCACATCACTAGTCAACGGTAACGGCAGAAATACACGGTTCTCTTTTGCCTTTCAATTTGGATGAAGCAACCAAATTTAACAATGTAATAGTGAATCATTCAATGTCAATGTGCGCCTGTATTTTTGCGCCTTTCAACCAAAGTGAATCAATTTGGTTGAACCGTGTGATATTAGCATAATGTCCAACTATGCATTAGTAAAATAATGCAGGCGACTTACGTATTACCTCGTGGTCTACTACCGGTAAGTTCTGGATGCTGGATAGCGGCGCGTGATGTCGACGTCTTGACGTGAGCCGGCGGGCCCGTCAAGCGCTGAGTGACCTCTTGCAGCATCGGAGATGGTATTCGCCCCGTAGGCTGGTTTCCAATGCTGTGGCTTAAAGTCTTAAGGATTCTTGTTGACAGTGTTCTTTCCATGAAAGATTTCAGTTTTGGAGTAGCTATTTCTCAAAACTGGATTTGGATTTTGGAGACATTTTCACCAAAAACCTGATTGATTCTAATCATATCTATTTAGGTGCCTTTTAGGTTTATATTTATTCTTTAAATTAATCTCAAATTTCATAGAGTTTTAGTTTTTATGAATTTACTATCACACAAAATGCGACATACATCACTTTATATATGTATAGCCTAATAGGCTTTTATTTTTGGATGCTTCATCATTTTAGTATAAATATTGTGAAACCAAAATAATCGAAATTTAGTTTTCGACCTTTATCCGACCGGGAAGCGAACCCGGGACCATAGCGGCACCCTGAAAACTGATGCATACCCCACGTGACCACGCAGGCAAATAGAATAAAGATAAATATAGATTCCATGGCTATGACCAGGTTTTTTAAAGCTATCCCAATCTGGTTTTGCTTAAGCATTATTGTTATATCTCTTTGCCAAGCGGCTTTGAAACTTTTGCTTCGGGGTTGAGGGTAGGAGCTGCTAAAAGGTCACAATAATTTGGAACTATTTAATCTTTAAAAAGTCTATCTTTGACCTTCAGCATTATATTGTTACATACGGTTTTTTCCCACGGCTGAAGAGCAGTGAACAGTTGAGACGATTGATGGCAACCCTTGTGTTGTGGCCGTTGCCGCTGCCTCGTTCTGATGTGGCCATGCTGCGGCCGGAAGTGGGCACGGCGATACCGGTGACAATCCCTAGAGCTGCGACGCTGATTCGACTTCTCGAATATGAATATATAGCAACTGAACTGGGTTGCAAACAGTGGCTAAGTAGCCCAATAACGTGACAGTATCTGTACTGGGTATGACAGTAACGCATCACTTAGTAATTGCAGCCATCCGGGACCGGGACAACATAGTCCTTTTAAGAACGAGTACCTTTATTGCTCGTCAAGCAAATACAGTGGCTAAGTAGCCCAATAACGTGACGGTATCTGTCCTGGGTATGACAGTAACGCATCACTTGGTGACCAATAATTGCAACCATCCGAAAATACATATAAGTAGTTCTTTTTGAACGAGTATCTTTCTTGCTCCTCAAGCAAATTTCAGTGGCTTAGTAGCCCAATAACATGATAGTATCTGACCTGGGGTAGCACATGACTTCAGTAATGCACTGGTACAACACGACGACGTTTTCTTCTTCACTATCTTCATGGTGTTTCCTTTTCTTCCCCAAGGTTCAAAGTATCTCGCAGCGAGTAGAGTAGACGTGCGAAGGCTTGAGCACGGAAACGCTGAATGATTCGAATTTGACAGGTAACCAAACAGGTAAGTTAGGGACCACAGAGTAGAGAAATGTATGAATTAGCGGGAAATCAATGTTGCCAACAAAAAAAAAAACTTTAAACCACCGTGCAAGGCTGTCGCTTGGGGGCGCAACTACATTTGTAAACCAAATCGCTAAGAATGAAGCCGTGAAACATAATATTATTTAAAAGAAAAATAAACAATTTATGTATGTACGTACCTACCTACGTAGCCTACTTAATACAAAAGGCTTAGGAACATTTATTTATTTATTTAATTCAACTTAACTTAATACTAACATTACAGATTTTAAAAATCCAATGCAATAGTAGGTACTAGCACAGAATGTTGAGGAGTATAACTAAACATAATATATATATAAGTACTTAGGTATATATTTTTAAATTTTTAGGAGCTTATTAATAAGTTCAACGAGCGAGCTTCTTCTGCTGATGACTGTCCTGTCCTGCCTGTCTGCTTGTCTGTTGACTGCATATCGTCGCACACGCAACAAAACAACAAGAGAAGTTTAGTGCAGTGCAACTGTTAAGCTTTTTATACTGTTCATTGTAGGTACTTTAAGTGTGTTGTACAAATTGTGACCTTGCTTGCAGTGCAATTGATGTTTTGTTCATTGTACTATCAGTTTGTATGCAAATTATGGTAAAGCCGTTATGTCACGGTTGCATGTAGTTTACAAGATATAAATGGTCACCTTATAAGGTCACGGCTGTTTTTTGATTAAGGGCAGGATCTTTCAAAAATTCTGTCTTTGTCTTTTTCTTTATGTGTGAAGAGTAAATATAACAGAATTTTTATGAGAATATGTAAAATGTAAGTTATGTAACTCGAATTTCAATGGAACTAAGCAGTATTTTGTTGACTGTGTTCTATAGGCTTTTAAATTTTATTAAAAAGCTCAATCTTTATCATTGTAAAACTTACTGGCTTATCCTTCTGAGCACATAGAAAGTAAATTAGTGTATTCCACCTTCAAACGCTCAAAGCGATCAATTTATAGATAATACGGATCAATAAACGTAAACAATATTATTTCTAATTTAATAAAAATCATATCATAATAATGACCACCGAGTTAATTTGTGTGACAAAGTTCCAATGGAGATAATAGTGCCCTAATGACAAGCCTTGTAACGCCATCTATATTTGTGTACAACAATAAGCAAAGCATATAAAGTGTTATTACAGCGTTACCTATGTAATGCTTTTTGAACTACGCTTCCATTGAGTTCACTAGCGCCACCTGTTATGGCCGGTACACACGTTCCGATCCGACCGCACGCCCGCCGCCCCACCGATTTGGTCTGCTCCAAACCAAATCTGCCCCCTGATTCATGACTGAACGAACGAAAGGTTTAAATCTGCCCATTTAAATGCAAAGATTCTGTTACTTATCTATTAGTTTTTTTTTCGTTTATTTAATTTTATAACTTGCCTTTTGTCGCTAAATTAAATTTAAATAAAGAAGGAATAATATCTCATCAATAAGTGCTGCTTTTAGTAAATTTTTTGCAGTTTTAGTATTTTAATGAAAATAACAGAAAATTAAAAAATAATGAATATGAATTCTTATGAAATAAAAAAAAGAAAATATTTCTCTTTTTAATCTAAGTAGCTAGCAAGTCGATGTTTTCAGTAATTATAAATAATATTAATATTGGGAGATTATCAGTGGCTCGACCAGCCAGACCAAAAAGGAACGTGTGTAGCGACCAGATTTGGTGCGGCAGACATGGTTTGAACGTGTGTAGCGCGGATAAGCCCCCTGATTCACAAACCGTCGGAAACGGAATCTGCATTCGAATTCTGTGCTTTGTCTTTCTCTATTTTATAGTGAGCTGTACAGCGACAAGGCATACATTCCGATGTAGGGAGCTTTTCCGACAGTTCGTGAATCAGGCAGGGGGCAGATTTGCAGCGAAGTTCGTCCGCACCTAATTGGCGGTCGGATCGGGACGTGTGTACCGGCCATAAAGCTCTACTATATTATATATTATTATGTTAAAGTTATTATACTAGATGGCGTTAGTTGTCTTTTTGTTTTAGCAGACTGCTTGTTGACCAATTTTAATATTATTTTATTTGTAATTTCTAATTTATTTTTAACTAGAGTATCCTTAAATAATAATAAGATTGTCGCTAGTAAGTTAGATATTAGGTATACCTAAAGGAAACAGCTGATCTAAATCGAGCTTTCGTAGATTTTCCAGTTGCAAATCTAGTAAGTAACATTTTGATATTTTTGGTGAACTCATAGAATAAATGGCTGTTTTCTACTTTAGGTAATAATATCTTGTCAATGACTTGTCACTTTTATAGAGTGTTTTAAGACCTAAATTTAATAGAGTAAAAGATTTAGAAAATATGAAATACCTACTATACTCTCATACTATTTGCCTCCAACTTGCTCCAACGGGACTCGAACCTACATGTGCTACACAACCAAGAGATCAGTTTTGCTCTGCAGAAGTGGCAAACAATTATAAACTTTTATAATTATAGTGTAGGTACTCGTCATATCATAAAAAGTAAAAACTGAAAAATGTCAAAAATTTGGTAGGAAAGTCCGCGCCACATAACTTGGCGTGTGATAGAGGGCGCTGATCGTCGTGGCCGATCGGAAAAATAAGCCTTATTCCCATGGCATAATTTTAGTTCCAGATATTGACACGCGCCTAGTTAAGTGGCGCGTACACAACAACAACACAACTACTTTCTTGCCGCGTACTCTACTTACCTATGTACTAGTTAACCTGTTTTCAAAAACAGTCACATTTTAGCACAAAAACCAACTTCCGCCTTTACAAAGCGGATATAATATAACAAGTTTTTATTGTACCTACTTCTATAAGTACATACTTACCTACAACAAATTTAATATACCTACATAATTTAATTAAATGCACCTTCAATACTGATTAACTGACCTTCGATCGACATCAAAAGTTGCTATGACTGGACTGGACAATTTAATTTGATATAGTTAACTATGTCTATAGGGTCCTTAATAAGACGGAACTAATACTATAATACCCACACGCAGTTGACATATAGTTCCGTAATCGGTTATTGTGAATAGGAATTTTTTGTTATCGTCTAAGGTACTGTTGACAAAATATCAAAGTTGACAGGTTGTTATAGGAAAACCTGGGTGCCTACCATCAACTTTAAGACAGCGATTCAAAAATAGCGCGATGCAGAATAGGTTCCTAAAATGAATTGCTTTCTTTCGTACTCTAACCTTCTAAAAACTGGATCGCAAATGAATTGCTAAATGTGAATGACCGAACGATTTGTGTCCTTATTTCTTCTACCCGTCTCTTTCACTCGATTCTGTCATGCCCGGAGAGTGAGAGGGACGGGTATAACCTGCAGGTGTCATGTTAGCTTAGCCGACTTATAAGTCAAATAAGAGTTGATGACAGCTCAGCGGCTGTGAAATGTCATTGAATGATCACTGAATCGCTGTCATTGATATTAAGCTGTCGTGGTACGAATAAGCGAAGCAGATCAGTTTAGGTCCTAAACAAAACCGCAATAAGAGTTGATGGTAGGCACCCTGTACTTATTTAGAAAAAATCCACCAGCCCCATAGTAGATTTACGGACGGGATTTGATTGAACCCGCACCCTTAGATATCCGGTCCAATGCTCAAACTAACTAATAACTTCCGAAAGGCCTACGAGGGTCGTCAAATTGTTATTACTTAAAACGCTTTTAAAGCTTCCCGTCGGAAAACTAGATTTTTTGTATTAAAAATTGTTATATTTGGTACTTTAAACGCTTTAAAAGCTTCCCGTCGAAAAATCTACAATGGGGCTGGTGAATCTTTTGTTTAAAATTTTCTTTTTCCTTACATAATTGCATTGTTAATGCATTAAATTAATTTAAAGTCATAGGTATGAAGTTGTAGTTGTTGTTACCTGACTCTTCTTATTAAATAAAATATATTTACAAACGCTGATTTTTTATCTTTAAGTATTGATACGTTCCTATTTATTTTCTCACTACGTTTTACAAAACAAAAGAGGTAGGTAAACTACATATTGCAGTAAAGAGTTCAATACACTTGAGTCCTCGGAGAGGCAACTCCGAAAACGAAAACAAGATAATCGGGCGAAGTTCGTTCCGCTTCCTGACTTTTCTAGCTCCGGGGGCTTTACCAAGGTATCAGCCGCACAGCCATTTCGCGATTTTGTTTATTTTGAACACAACGTAAAGGAGAATAATTACTATGTATATGTTAAGGAGAATGTTTTATATCCTATATTAAGTATATATTTACAAACAAAAAGTATTTAAGTATATATTTATCCGTTATCAAGTTTTCCATGATACAGTTTCTTAATGAAATTAAAATGGGCTTAGAAAAAGTGTCGAGGCAAAATCATAAAATCGTGTTTTTGAAACTATACGATTCTAGATAAAGGTATGAAGAAATATATATCTTATTACCAGATTTGTAACAACTGTAACCGTCCTCTAGTTTTAAATCAAAAAGTCCATATTTTTCCGAGTAGCGCCTTAATTTGGTTGGGCATCGACTTGACAGCAAAATGACATTTTAAACAAACACGTTAGTTGCAGTTTTTGGCCACCGGAATAGAAAACGTTGTCGCACTGTACGCACCGGTCTTCAAGGTGCTATGCTAGCTATCTTTTGAGGTCTCGGGTTCGATTCCCGGTCGGGGAAATATTGAAAACGAACTTTTCAACATTTCCTCGGGTCTGGGTGTGTGTAATACCCGTCGTTGTTTCCAATTTCTATTGCACTAGTGCTCAAGCTTTGTACCTAATACATTTTGGTGTTGGAACAATGAATGTGATGTGATGGTAAGGTGGTATAAAACAAAAAGCTTCCCGCCGCCTGGGTGCCTACCATCAACTCTTATTGCGGTTTTGTTTAGGACCTAAACTGGTCTGCTTCGCTTATTCGTACCACGACAGCTTAATATCAATGACAGCGATTCAGTGATCATTCAGTGACATTTCACAGCCGCTAAGCTGTCAAGAACTCTTATTTGACTTATAACTCGGCCAAGCTAACATGACACCTGCAGGTTATACCCGTCCCTCTCACTATCCGGGCATGACAGAATCAAGTGAAAGAGATGGGTAGAAGAAATAAGGACACAAACCGTTTTGTCATTCACATTTAGCAATTCATTTGCGATCCAGTTTTTAGAAGGTCATAGTACGAAAGAAAGCAATTCATTTTAGGAACCTATTCTGCATCGCGCTATTTTTGAATCGCTTTCGTAAAGTTGATGGTAGGCACCCTGTATACGCTATGGATTTTAATGCGTCTTTCATTAATAGACAAGAGTGCTCAAGAGGAAGATTAACATAGATATCTAAATGGCACCCGTGCTAGTAATAAGTTTGCCTGCGATCGCTGACGTTAAGCAACTTCCGCAATGGTCGGTCACGGGATGGGTGACCAAAAACTTTCATCTCGAGCTCTTCCGTGCTTCGGAAGGCACGTTAAGCCATTGGTCCCGGCTGCGTTTGCAGTCGTTAATACCCACCAATCCGCATTGGACCCGCGTGTCCCAATCTCCTTATCCATCCATAAGGAATGCCTGTGCCCCAGCAGTGGGGACTTGTAATTGGCTGATGATGATGATGATGATAAAGTTTAATGAATAAATCGCGCTTAGAACATCATATTTCATTCATCTCTTCAACATTAGCTCTCTTACTTTTTACCGACTTTAACAAAAAAGGAGGAAGATACTCAATCTATACTTAATATTATAAAGAGGAAAGATTTGTATTTTTGTATGTAACGAATAAACTCAAAAAGTACTGGACCGATTTAGAAAATTCTTTCACTGTTAGAAAGCTACAGTCTTCCCGAGTGACATAGGCTATATTTTATCCCGATATTCCCACGGGAACGGGTACCACGCGGGTGAAACCGCGGGCGGCCGCTAGTTTTTTATATTCTAAGCTCGTACTAAAACATGAATGAGCTTAACTTTCTCACAGTGTCCCCTTTACCTGTGGATACCCGGGTTTTGTGCCTATTTGTGCTCATGTGGTCGTTAGGGTCCAAAATAAGTACATAATATATTGAACTTCAAAAATACTGTAAAATTATAAATGTGAAAGTGTGTCGTCTTTCACGTCAAAATGGAGCAACGGATCGACGTAATTTTTGGTATGAGGATAGTTAGGAAGCTGTAGGGTGACATAGGCAAATTTTTATCCCGGAAAAATATTCCACTCCCGCGGGATAACGTCGTGTAGTCCACGCGCGATGTCGCGGTCGGAAGGCTAGCCATTTTATAACCTTTACAGCCTTCACAGAAAGCTCTGCGTATTTTACTAGTCCACAGCTTTCCAATTACGGCTTTCCCGCGTGACATACGCAATGTTTTCCCGTGGGAATAAAATATTTTCCCGGGTTAAAAAGAAGCATGCTATTCTGTACTATAATCTAACTCTGTGCCACATTTGGAACAGTTCAGCTGTTTCGCCGTGATTGATTGAGAAACAAACATCAAAAAATTCTCGCATTGCATATTAATAAAACAGTTAGTAAACACTCAGACACAGAACAAACTAAGTTCAGCACTTAAATGTTTGTCCCGGGCGGGCATTGAACCCACGATCCATGGCTGAGAAGGTAAGTATGTTTAATAACCCTTATAGCCTTCCGTCCACAGCTTTCCGATTGCGGCTTTCCTGCGTAATCTACACAATGTTTTCCCGTGGGAATAAAATATTTTCCTGAATTAAAAAGAAGCATGCTCTGCACCATAATATAACGCCGTGCCACATTTGGAACAGTTCAGTTGTTTCACCGTGATTGATTGGCAAACAAACATAAAAAATTCCGAACTTTCGCATTGCTAATATTGGTAAGATAGTTAGTAAATACCCAGACACAGAGGAAACTAAAATGTTCAGCACTTAAATGTTTGTCCCGGGCGGGAATAAAACTCACGACCCCAAGCTGAGAAGGTATGGTCAGTACCACTGCGCCAACAAACCTGTCAATGTAAACCGTGAATGAGCGTAACTTTCTAACAGTGTTTGCTCTTCACCTGCAGGCACCAGGTTCGGTGTCCAGTTTTGGTCTTGTGTCTACGCGCTCACCGTCTCCGGCAGTGGCGACCGACTTCGGCGACTGGCAGGGGTCTGCAACTGTTTTATAGAATTAAATATAGGTAAGTTCAAAACTATGATTCTCGAAATAAAGGGAAAAGAATAGGAAAACTGTAATAAAAAAAAAGCAACCAGCCTCAAGTAGATTTTCTGATGGGACTGACAGAATATGTACTATAGATTGCATTTTATGAAATCAATTGACGACCGATTTGAAGTATACATTTATCCGTTATCTGGTTTCCAAAACTATTTATGAGCTAGATATTGGTGTGATTGTAAAAAAATATATAAATAAATTTCTTTATTACATGTACTTTATAATGCTGCTGCTGAAAAACAAACTAGGTATTCGTCTCTATTCATTCATTTACGTTTTGGATGAAAGTTTGCACCGCTCTGCTCTTAGAGCAGTGCTCTATCATACTTGAAGATAAGATTTAAAGTTTTCAGCATTTCATTATTAGTTTCATTTAACTCTTGCTTCCAACTTAACTTCTTTACATTTAATATTAAGAAGTTCTTTGGAAAATATACGGCCTGAATATATCATCGACTCTAATATCGACAATACAAGGTGCTAAAGCTCGGTTCGGCATCAGGACCAATATCTTATTAATAGTATATTTGCGGAAATTTCGATGTTTGTTTTGATACCCAATCACGGCGAAACGGCTAAACGGATCTGAATGAAATGTAGCACAGAGATAGATGATGGTGGTGGATGATAGAATAGCATACCTATAGGTCACTTTTTACATTAGGGTAATTACTAATTCCCATGGGAAAACATAGTCTGGCTCACGCAAGCACAGCCGAGAAACCTATAATATAAACCATAAAATTAAATAATAAAACGGCTTATAAACTGTTGTCTACACCTTCCCTTCACCCAGCCAAGCTCTTTCGCCGCGCTACCACGCCAGTCCCACCGTCAGTCGAGTGCCGCCACCGCCGCACTGCGGACCGCAATCACAACTTTCTCCCGCCATCACGCCAATCGAAACAACGGTATACGTCAAACGACCCAACACCGCCATGCTTGCGACGTTCCATTTCTGAATTTTCACTTTTTAAAAGTAACACAAACTTTTTGGTAAACTTTTTGTTTCGTTTCGAAGTGACAAAAACTTTTTTGGTTACTTTTTTCGACCTGTGCAGTGTTTTGCGTACTTTTTTAATTTGAAGAAAATAGTATTGAATACTATGAGAATTTAGTGCAAGTGATAATATGCTACAGCCAAGATTAAAAGGATTTGGAGGGAAAATGGGAGCCAAGTGTACATGGAGCTTTTTGTGCGTTGCGGTGCTTTGCGCTTCGCTTGTGACATGTCAAGGTAAGGGCGTTTGTGCACTACACTGAATTTTACCGATCCGGCGATCCGGTTTTTTCCGGACCGATATGGCAGCAATGAAAAACATATGGGTGCTTGTGCACCACACTGAATTTTACCGTCCGTCATTTTACTTTTCCCCATTCCGGACCGTTTTTTTCCGTTCCGAGATGACGGCAATGAAAAACATATGTACGCTTGTGCACTACACTGAATTTTACCGTCCGGAAAAAAACGGATGGTTGTATTTTAATCATAAATCACTACATAGTATAAAACAAAGTCGCTTCCCGTCTGTCTGTCCCTATATATGCTTAAATCTTTAAAACTACGAAACAGATTTTCATGCGGTTTTCACTAACAGGTAGCGTGGTTCTTCAGAAAGATTTTAATATATAATTTATGAAAGTTTTGTGTAAATTGGTAGAAATATAACGATAATTGTCGAAAGTGCCGGCAAACGGCAAGCCGCCCGGGAGTTTTCTGCAAAAACGCTGCCTAATCCTTTCGAGGTTTAAAAAAATAATGCATGTTGGGATATTCCTCTTCTATAGATCTACAAAAAAGTCCGCGATAGCATATGTCTATCTTTTAAGGATAGCATATTATAGCCATATTATCTCTTAAAAAATGGTTACGAACAATGCGGTAATTTGGACAGCTATTTAAACGGATACAGTATTAACCCTTATCAATCTAAATATGTTAGTTGCTTTAAGCATTTCATGCACATTATTTTACTCTTTTACACCATATAATTTAAATGAATATCTTAGGAGTTATCGCAAATAAATTAACGCACGCCAAAATAAATTCAAGCGCCTTTCTCGATTGACGACCGATTTGGCGCAGGAGTAGGCTACCCACCTTCTGCGCCAGTGGTCTCGGGTTCGATTCCCGAACAAGACAAATATTTGTTTGCATGAACATGTCTATTTGTCTTGGTCTGGGTGTTAACTATGTATAATATGTATGTATTTACAAACAAAAAGTATTTAAGTATATATTTATCCGTTATCAAGTTTTCCATGATACAGTTTCTTAATGAAATTAAAATGGGCTTAGATAATTGGTGTGAATGTAAGAATTTATTTATTTATTATTATTATTATTATTTTTCACCAATAACACGTAATATATCTAGCACCAAAAATATGGATTTTGAAATTTTTGTTTGTCTGTCTGTCTGTCTGTTGTCCGTGTTTCACGCAAAAACTACTAAGCGGATTTTGATGAAACTTTTTTTGTTATATAGCTAGCTGTAGACATTCGATAGTAGTTAAAATAGTAGATTGTACAACAAGTGCATAAAACGTACCATTTTACCCGAGACGTATATATCCATCCGAGCCGTAGGCGAGGGTGGATAGCCAATTCGAGGGTAAAATGGGTTTTATGTTCGAGTTATACACTCTGCTTTTCACTTCGAGAGTGAGAAAAATAATAACAATATTGCAAAAAAGAAAAAATAAAGAATTCGCCATATTGGCGGGAAGACTTTCTTTTTCTTTTTTTTCATACGTGGCATTGGCAGCACAGTGACTTTAGCATAGATCGTAGTCCATATACTCTTGAAATACTTATTTCTTAGAAAACTCATTAATTTTGCCTAGTTTTATTAATTTAGTAATTTAACATGGATTATGTACAAAATTTAAGAAACAGAATGGAATACGTTAGGTATTAATAAAATTTATTTAACGAAGTTTAATTGCGTGTGTGACTGTTTACCTGACGACCTTTGTCTTGGAGTCTGAGGCTTAGACGAAGATTTTACTTTATGCACTAGAGCATAAAAAGCGATTTTATGCAGCCTATACCCAACATATTACACGAACTTTACGAGCATGAGAAGTGAAAAATAATTTTTCATCAAGCCTCAATTAATTGTGATTTCGGTAAAATGACCCTGTCAGGTACCTTTCACTGATAAGAGGATGAACCCAAAATTCTTTCTGTCTTCTACGTCTTCGTACATAAAGCAATAAAGCAAGTAATTGCTGACGTTCCAAGGAACTCATTATTCCTCTCGTTTAAAACGCGTCCGTAGAGTGTAGTTTCAAAGAGATCACTGCGCTGCCCCGGCCAGTAAAAAACCGGACAAGTGCACAAGCCTATCATCCGTGTTTTTCATGCCACGCCGGTCCGTAAAAACACGGACCGCCGGATCGGTAAAATTCAGTTGTAGTGCACAAACGCCCTAAGGCAGTTTTTTATCATTGAATGTCAAAATGTCACACGGTGTATTAAAGCTGTAAAAGCTATTTTTAGCTTCCCCAGATTTTAATGGAAAGGTTAAGGTTTGAATTTTAAGTTGATTTAAAGTTATTTATGCTGAGAGAAAAAGCTCTACTGGAAAAGACATCAACGCGAGAAACGAGTTTGTACAAATAAGTTTTAAAGTCAGTAGGTCAAAAGGCGTATTTTATTGACATACCTATTGACTTTATTTATTTAAATATTTAGTAACAGTCCTACTAATATATATAAAGCAATAAAAATATTTAATCTTTAAAAAAATGTGTATATTTATTCAAATAAAATGATTAAAGCTCGATTTAGGCATGCACGATTGTTCAGTCAATTTTAAGACTTTGAAATAAAAAAGCCTGGAAATGTGATCATAATGAAACTGCAATATTTAACAGGTTATTTAACACAAATCAACGAAAAAACAAATTAAAAAAATCACGTGTACGTACACAATCTAGTTACGTCCAAATCTCTTCATCTCTTTCGTAAATGTTGGATATTCATTAGGATATGAAATAATAAATTATCTACTATAGTTACATAACATACACATATGAGTATCGCAACATAGTATAGCGTGCATTAATGTCAAGGATAAATGAAAGTTTCTAGACATTTCGAAACATACCGATTAAATAATTAAGATGATTTTCTCACAAGATTATTTGGAAAACTTCTTAATTATAGGAAATACGACTTTTCCAATGGATTGGTGGTAGTGCCTTTTGAGCCTGAGGTAGAGGGTTCTGTCCCCACCAATGAAAAATATTGTTGTTACGAATTTGAAAAAGAAAGTATTGAATAAAAACTTACTTTTGTACTTATTTGTCTTGTGTCTGGGTGTAAGTGTCAAGAAATGTAGATGTTTATAACACCATCCGTTATACCTGATATCCGTTGCGCAAATTGGTAAATCTGATTATCTTTGAATGTGATGAATGTAGGTAGGTGCTATGCGATTATTATAAGAATAGGACTGTCAAACGGCATTTTTGATCTTTGTTCCTTTTCTTGCACATCCTACACCCTGAAGTGGAAGCGAAACGCAAACAAATATGGCCGTTTTGACAGTCCTATTCTTATAATAGTCGCATAGTATGTGTAGGCACATACATTAATGTAGACATACATTTTTTATTAGCTTATTATAATTTAGTCCTATTTATGTATTAAGGTAAGATATTTTATATACTTACGTATAATTAAATGCCAAATAGATAAAATTAGAGCCTTTCTGTATTTTGTACAAGGAAAAGTGACTAAGTGATCTTTAAACGCACAGCGAAAACCACGTAACGGTTTTCTAAAGAGAATAAAGTTTAAACTCAGATTTACAGAAATTTATTATGCCGTAAGCATTTGCACATATTTTTAAACTTTAATATTGAAAAAAGAAAATGTCTGGTCTGGAAGCTCTTTACTTTTGAGACCGGTACCAAGAACTTTCATTTAAGCCTCGAGCTGTGTAAATTGAATATCGATATTTATATGTGTTATGTTGAACTCACTAATTTTTGGTGTACTTATTCTTAATTATTACGGCTTATAGAGTTCGATGGCGCCGACTTTGATTCATTTCCTAATACAAACTTTAGATTTTCAATATTTATTCAGTCGTGAATAGGCAACAGGAATAACAAACATCGTTATAATGTATCTGCATCGGAGGCAAACTAATGGGTTGAAATGAAATGAGTGAGCGAGGCTTTTAATAAATTTTTAACACACACAACTAACAATGACAAGTAAAGTGACACAGCCCAATCAGCATGCCAAAGCATAAAAGAAAGAACAATAATAATTAAAAAAAAAACATAACTATGTATCAAAAAGGAGGCCACATTTAGGTACGCAACAGTATCATTTAAGTCTAATATAAGGATTTTAATAATTTTAAAACCACAATCTAATAATAAAAAATATCAAAGTTTATTAGTAATGAAAATTATGGCTCTATAATCAAACTTTTTTAAATCACAAAACAAAAAAATATTACACAATATTTTGCACAAAACAATTAATATTTAATTGACTTCATAAAAATGCCCCAGTTCTTGTTTGTCTTGAGCATTAATAAGTCATTATCAAACGATTCGCAATCAACGATTATCGATGGGCAAATCGATTACGTATCCATTCGATTACAATGCTCGTTAAGTGGGCATTTCTTAACGACCACTGCTCATGAATAATTTGGGCAATTTTTATGGAATGTGGACATTATTGAGTCTTAAATCATCATTTGTTTACGATGAAAATATCTTTGACTTAAAAAGGTAGATCAAACATATAATCAGGTAACTTCAGTAAAATTTACGTTTCATCGCGTCTTCGGCTTATATGCTTAAGTAATTTATAATTATGATTTTATATTCACAAACAGTGTCGCTAGATATTTTGTTTCAATGAAATTGTCTTAAAAAGTGCTAACTTAGAGGCTTTTACTTTTAACGTGTGTTTTAACGTGGCGTGTGTGACAACCGAAAAGTTAACATTGCTTTATAAAGATGCGCATCCATTGGCCCGCGCCAAACTTGCAAACATATGCACATCGTATATTTTCAAAACATCAAAGGAGGTATCAAAACGCTTTGTTTATATCTTAACGATCTCTGCAAACAAAAAGGTGCAATATACCTTTTATACATTTACAAACAAATGAATACGGTATACTTTTAAAACGTCAAAGGAGGTATCATCTTTACAATCTCTATAGGCTCTTAGATTACCACAGATTAGATATACAGCCTCATTTGACACACATTTTGTAAGCGCTTGCGTCAGAGAGAACGGTCAGTTTAAATGTCACTATGTATCTTTGAACTTAGAGTAAGTTAGGTAAGACGAGATATATACTGAGTAATGAGAGGCTAAATTATATTAAACAAATTAATGGCAGCTATAGACTCACCAGTTACTCAAAAAGTTATAATTTTAATTTCGCATTCAGAACCGTCAAAAGTTTAACCTTGGCCATACAAGTGTTATAATTTTTTAAAGATTTTATTGGAAATAAACACTTTTCTGATTTTAATTTTCATTAATAGATACAAATTTAACATTTTGGGTTACGTAATCCTCCGTTTTCCCGACTAGCGGCAAGTTTAGAGGGTCTCAAAAACAGAGAAGAATATAAAATCTAAATGTTCCTTCTTTTTTTAGATCTATTTAGCTTTGCCCACGTCACTTAAATGACGTTTTCCCGCAGAAATTAGACATTTAAGTATCAACCTACATATATGCTTTTCTAGAACATACTCTGTCTCTGTGCCAAATTTCATCAAGATCCGTATAAGTAGATAGGCGTATTGCAGATTTAGCGACAAATACCTTACAAACATCCAAGCTTTCTACATACTGTTCAAAGATTGTTTTAAGTTTTAACTAGAAGGAAAACTTAAATTTAAAATAATAATTACTTGAAACTGAAAATCAATATTTTATCATACTTACTTACTTACCTACTTACTCTGGTGGCTCCGATCCGAAGTGGATCTTGGCCTCCGACATTAAAGGGCGCTATTCCTTCTTGCGTTGAGTTAGGTCCTCTTTCTGTGTTCTGTGGTTAGGTCTGATCAGTCGGGCACTCCCAGCTCTGTTAGGTCTTAGGCAACTTCGTCTTTCCAGCGGTATCTTGGCCGACCCACCGGCTGTCGTTCGGAAGGTTGCCCAAGGTACGTTCTTTTGGCAGCTCGATCACCTCCCATTCTCTCTTCGTGCCCTAGCCAGTGAAGTCAGGCAGATTTTATTGCCCCTGATGATATTCGGCCCGCACATCAGCTGTTCTACATTCCGGTTAAGTCTTTTCCTTCACTGCCCGCTATCTCCTTTTGTCAGTCTCAGTATCTTCTGCAGGAGTGTAAGAGTGTTTTCCTCTTTCAGGGTTAGCGTCCAAGTTTTACACCCGTACATTAAAATTGGCCTAATGAAAGTTTTGTAGACGTGAAATTTTGTGGCTTAAACGTCTACAATATTTTATCATACTAACTTAAAAACACTAACTAAGTAATCACTTTGAATGCCACAACCGGGTATCGACCCCGGAACGAATATTACAGAATCACGTTACATACTCATTGCACAACTTAGTTTAAAGTTTAACTTTGTCATTGCAAGTATTGCAACATGTGCCTAATGTTCCATTGTGGTGTCAAAATAATTGTACATCATTTTAACAAGATGGTTATTAATATACTTCTGCTACTGTGCTAAATAATATACCCAATACAACATACATCAAACAAATAAATCTCAAACCATATCACAGGTTTATTATACTAGTTCACTTCGTCATCATTTCTTATCCATCCATAAGGAAGGTTTATTAGTGGTATAAAAATTTTCATTTACTTGCAAAAAAATTTACATCAAAAGAAGGAAAATTAAATCATTTTCTACAAATTTCGTGTCAATCTTTGTGTACAATCAACGGCATAAGTATTTCCAGCTATAAATAATAATTATAAAGATATGTAATCGTCTTTCAATCCAGTGCCATATAGTACAGTGGACAGACAGGCCCTCTAAAACGATGGTTGGGGTCGCGGGAAGCCGCTGGATGCGGGCAGCGCAGGACCGATCACTGTGGAGACCTTGGGGGAGTCCTATGCCCAGCAGTGGGCATCATACGGTTGATAATAATGAAGTACAGTTTAGTTAAAAGCACTAAACAAACCCCTTACTATAAACCATACGGCAGCGTGTCAAATTCAACAAGTACTCGTAAAACTCGGTGTGTGACCTATAGACAGTCCGTCGAAAATATTGCTGTTGTCATCATATATAAAGCCTGTGTCAGATAGCTCTGCACGCGACTGGAGCGTTTTTGGCGCTAGTTGCAGTACATTGTTTTATTCTAAGCTTCAGGTAAAAGCTTAGTATTCGATTTCGACCGCGCGCCGACTTGTCTGGCGCGCACTCTACCTGTGGAATAAAAAGCGGCACAGACAATATTAATACAAACGGCGAATCGGAAAAGTGAATTTCAATAAGCACATCACATCTTAGATTTCTGCGTAAATGTTCATTGAAATAAAACCACGCGTTTTCATATGTACCGTAAATATTAAAATTGTGTTTTAAGTATTTTTGTCCGTCATTTTGTCACCTTTCCAGGGGCCGTGGTCACGGACACGTACGGACATGTCACGGAGTAGTAACCATGTGTTTAAATAAAAGCGCGTATTAAAATATTCGTAGAAAGTTTTTCTTGTTTCAATGAATTTCAATAATTTAATAACATTGTTTATACTTACTTCATTTTGTAGTTTGTTTAGTTAGATGTAAAATGATAATTTCAGACAAATTATATGCGGTTTTATTTATTTCTAATTTATATTATTAATGAAATTAACAAATAATGCGGTAAGCTGCTGTTTTTACGTTCAAGTTACACAATTGAAACTGCGAAATGTCTTAACAAAAGTAATAAAATTGTTCCAATAGGATTTAGATTTAGTTCGCTTTATTACAAGAGTAGTAAATGTCTAGTCTAGATTACTTTATTTTACGCTGGCTTTTATGTTCATAATTAAGATATTAGGTTTAGAGAGCGTTAAAATAACATAATTGATTTTACGACAATTTTATCGGGAAATCACGATTTCTACGAAAAATATTTTTTTAACATAATAAACTTACAAATAAGTTTTATATTCGTAAAAATATTTTTTTTACGAAATTCACCTAAAATGACTTGCAGATTTAAGTAATGATGTATGTAAGCAATTACTGTGTCTAGTTATAGACATGTGAGATTGGAGAAAATGATTGTATGTAGGTACTAAAGATGTTTAACTGTACTTTAACTACTAAACTGACGGTTATATTATTATTAATGATATACATGACATCCAACCACAGATTGGAGATATATTCTTTATCGTCCAAGATTTATAATGTTATATTTATTGAAAATAGAATTCCACTTGAATGAAAGCTCTTTTGAATTAAGTGTGTTATAGTTCTTTCTTCCTCACTCGATATTTGCTGTCTTATATATTATGATTGATTAATTAAATAACAAATCTCAAACTAATGGTTAACAAAACTCAATCGACTGTTTTCTAAGACTAACAACGTCTTTCACATTTTTTTACGCAGGTCGCAGTTCGAAGTAATTTTAAATTCTAATAATAATTTACTTTAAATTTTTACTTTTTTGCATGCACAATGCAATGTGCATTATTGAAAAATTGATAATGAATCATTTAGAAAAAATCGACCCGTCTCACAGAGGGGTCCGAAACACCCGAAGTCGAACGACTCCGTAGCTCAGTGGTTAGAACAGTCGCCCGGATAGCGAAAGGTCGTGGGTTCAAGTCCCATCGGAGCTGGTTTTTGAGACGGGTTAATTTTTTCTAAATACTTCATTTAAAACTTTTTTTCGATCCTTTTCTTATTTGACTAGATTTTTGAAGAAGTGTTTTTATCGTTTATTTTAATTAATTATAAATTATAATCAAATCTTTTTAAAGATTTCGACTGCTATAATCAAAGGTTATTTTTAGTATAATTTTGATGAGGCCTGTTATTTAGCTAACAGTAAATGAGACTAGTTATGTAGATTACAGTGAGTTACCGTTTTTAAATACCTACTCGGTGTTTGCGTAACCTAGAAACATAATGGTCGTTTGAATTCATTACTTAAACGAATTTCTCTCAAAAACTGAGGTGAAACTATAGCTTTTTATTAAAATGATAAAAATATATTTTCGAATACCTCGAAATTTTTATTGAGTTTATACCTTTTAATTCACCTCCCCCTTAATTATTTTTTTTACTTTTTAAAATAAGGTCTTTTTGGCCGGAGTGGTACTTTATGTGTTTATATTAACTATATAATAATTGTTTTACAGTTTTATTTAATAATTTTTGCTCTTCTAATTTATGCTTTTTTCCTAAAAATACGTTTTAACTTTTATTCAGTAAAAAAAAACTTATCGTTTTTCACCTAAGTATACCTACTATTGAATAAAACAAACTGTCTTCATATTGTAAGTACATATTTCATCATATTCTCTAACTCTATAGGATTCCATTAAAATCTCTTTAATACCAATACTGGTTATAACACTAACCTTGGCTAGTATTAAAGCGAGAGAAACGTGACAAACCATGTTGCTTTGACATGTCCACACACGTAAAATGTCGCGCACGACTTAAATAAAAGCGATTGAAAAGTCGATCGTTTCATCAATAAGACTTTTAATTGACTAATTGGTGGTTAGGACTTTCGCAAAGCAGTTTGTTAGGAAGATAATTTAGTATTATTTCTTTAAGTGTAAGCATATAGATGAAATACTAAGGGTTTGTCTTAGAAAATTGAAGCTGTCGAAAATGTCTCTTATGGGAAATTATTGTGGAAAAAACAGCAGGCAGGTAATTGTCTTTAACTAATGACTAACGATTCCTACCAGCTTTATTTAACACTGCCGTTTTTCTTACTTAAATTCAAATTTCTATTAATATATTTAAACAAAAATGTCACTTAGGCACATTGACGAGATTTGTAATTTTTTTTGTCCATAAAATACAATAAGAGAAAAACAAGCTAGTGTTATAGCCGTTTAAAGGTCACGACCTCACGACCTTACTTCGTACTTAGATACTTTACACAATATGCATGTATACAATAATTTCATACAAATAAAGCAATTCAAGAGAACAAAAACGGTAGTTTCCGAATATCGAACGTAACAAATGTAAACATTACAAAAACAGTTTTGCTTAGTATATTTTTTCATGAAATTCATAGTATACGATACACTCGAGTAAGCCGGGTAACTTACGTTAACAAATCTTTAGGAATAAGGTTAACAAAACGTCTAACGGTTTCTATTCACGCAAAAGGAGGAACAATGCTGACATTACTTGGTTTCTACTTTAGTTACAAACTAAGAAACAGTAAAATTTGTGTATGCCAATGTGGATATCTAAATTGTCTAAATAGTGCTGTATTAAATATTTTTTATTGACGGATTTGTGAATATCCGAAGAAAGATCTGCAAGCTCTGCAAAATTGATCAAGTGGATAACATAAATTGACTTTGATGAAAAAAAAAATGATTTCACTTATAGACTTTGCTGGATTGGCACTAACGTATTTAATCTGTGGCCCGATTCTGCTAACGTTAAGTCGTAATCGTGTCTCAATCGTGTTTCAATTGTTGTGCTTTTTTACACACTAGTTACAAGAATTATGACAGTATGATGTGATGTGAATGTAGTGTGTGGTGTGACCATCAGTAGTATTTTGAAAAAAGTTCACATTTCTTGTTACTAGTGTGTAAAAAAGCACAACAATTGAAACACGATTATGACTTAACGTTAGCAGAATCGGGCCACTGTCCATTCGTTTAGGAGCTACGATGTCAAACTTATTTCATCTCTCTATTTGCAGCCGAGGGTTAAAAAGTGCTTTGTAAAGAAATTTTATAGAGCGTGCTGCTACTCTGAATTTAACTTACTTTTGATTTCGGTAAAAAGATATTTATCTATATATGAATTGCTGTTCGTTAGTCTCGCTAAAACTTAGAAACAGCTTGACCGGCTATAGTGCAGGGTGGTGTATGTATATGTCTAATGTATAAAAAATAATGGTGAAAATCCTAAAGTAGAGCTTAAAATATATTCAAATAAAAATGGTAATTTTGTATGGAAAATCGTGTAACTGACGTTCTATACAAGACAAAAATTTCGTCCTTGGCCGCTACCAAAGAATATATACACTTACGCGCCGCTACCAAACAGTATTAAATTACTACTTACCGTACTTATCCGCTAAAGCTGCTTTGCTTTGGATTAGTTTTAATAGGTGACACTTCTTGTGGCAAGCAGTGTATACAACTTCTTTGGTGAATTTAGAAGCGCTTCGCGATTGTTTTTATCCATCTATCTTAATAGATGTAGGTGATACAAAGTTCACCGGGTCCACTAGGTCTTTTATAATTCTGAAGTCTGAAGTTTGTCTGTCTATAATAAATGAGTTGACCTATCAGTGATTCGTTCTATTATCTCCGGCATGTATAGGTTAGCCGGCCACCGCCCCGCAAACAACCACACAAGTCACGATTCTTTCAAAAGTGAAATCATTTGTTGCGTCAATGTAAATAGCTATTTTTATTACACGCTAATAGTGTGTGTAACGCTATTCGGCGTTTAGGCTAATGCTAGTAATGTTTACGGCAAATAATAGCCGTTATTTTGGGTAAACAAACGATTTTGATGAATTATGGGTAGTTGTCAATTTGGTTAAGTAGAGTTAGGAAATTATGTGAGCTTTGAAGTTAGTTGAAATTGAAGGTTTTAATATCTCTGATTTTGATGGTTATTTGTAAATTTTTTTAAAATACTTTCTTTAAATTTCTAGATTTTAGTCTTTAAAATAATTGTCGATTTAAGATATTTCCATTCATAACTTACTATCGTTGAAAAGCTAAACGACTCTTTGAATTCATATTAGTTACTTACTGGTTTGCTTTTCTGAGTCAAGTTCATCACAAAGCATAAATCAATGAACAATATATAAGTACATTACAACGTTATTATTCTAAGACTACAACACAATAGATCCTATATTTATTCAGCATCTGTGTGTACTGAAATATGTGAATTTAAAGATTTTAGCCTTAGAACCTTGAACTTTTCACATTAAGTCGTAAGTCTTAAGCAAATACTTGTGAATATTTAAGCTTGTATCTTTAAGTTTATGCATAAATAGTCAATATTAATACTGTTGCAACTTTAATAGTATCTATTAGCACTTTAATGAATATCAACATGCAAATGTTTATTTTTAACCGTCTCTGTGGTCTAGTGGTACACTCTACCGGTATCAGACCCAGAGGTCCCGGATTCGATTCCCAGTGGGGGTACATGTTGTATTCGTTATGGTCGGTGGTAGGGCTTGTTCTAAGTCCGCCTGGCTAGCTACCACCATCTTATCTAAGTCTGTCGCCATAAGAATGATGTTTTCAGCATTATTGTGTTCCGGAAGTTGGGGATAAGATAGCAAGTTCGCCAGTGATTGAGGATTCCGGGACTAATGGTAATGCGCTTCCACCTTCAGCCTTATCACCACTTAACATCAGCTCTTTCGGTAGGAACTGAAATTCAATACAAATAATTGACAGCAGCACTTTGACAGCTTTTGAAGGACGGTATTAGTTTAGTATGCGATTAACATAGTGATAGTTTTTCATGCTAGGGGTACAGAGCCGCTAGAGGCGCTGATACAGTTTTCATACAAATTGACATTAATACGGACTCGCGATAGTTTGCGTTTTTTGACATAAAAACTTACACTAGGGGTACAGTTATAGTCAATTTTGATTGGAGAGCTTCAAAAACCAAAAGTTAACTAAACGAGTACCTAATTGCAAACATAACATTTGAATACTAGCTGTTAAATGTAGCTTTTGCCATGTTTTATGAGCAAGCACGAAGCAGTCAGAAGTGGAACAGAAATGATCATTTTATGGTGAACAGTGTGGGGCTCCAGTGAGAGCGATTGCGTGCAAATGATGTTGACGAAAATCAACATCTTTGCATACTACATAGTAACATTTTAAACTTACATGGTCATTATCACTATAACTATTATGAACGACGGGATTTTTACCATGTTTATATTTTTTTTCGAGTTCCCGATATTTCGGCGCAGTTGCACACGCCATGATCACGGAGTAATTGTAAAACAAACGTCTTTCATAATAGTTATCTTTGCATACGTTGTATTGTTATGTATTTTTTTGTATATTGTTTCAATTAAAGCATACCTACACATTCTTAATGATGTCCATGTATCCAAAGTAAATGTTTTTTATTTAATTACTTTTTTCATAATCTTACTTGAGTCTTTACTTCCTCGATTTATGACTTTGACTTTGACTTATGACAAGAGAAGTGTAAAATCTTTATGTTTAGAACTCATAAATCATATTTTCTTTTCGCTGTTATGGTGACCACGCCCTATAGAAACGTGTACGGTAGTGGGTAATATTTAAACCTCTCGGGTGCCGATAGTGAGAACATGTAAAGATTTTCCTATCTTGTCTTCTCTTTCACCGTCTTTATAAAATACAAGGACGATGTAAATTCAGTCAATTTATGGGCCATATGACTACACGTCACCGTTACACAAATCATGATCAGCCGCAGAAATCGTACAGTACTCTCCTCACTGTCATTGACCCCACTTTTCGGGTCGCTTTTAACGTAACAAAACATTGTCCTTTAAATATACAAGAAGGTAGGTATACTAAATGCGTGTAAATTCTTAATTTTTAACAGCCCTTATATTTCTGCAAGCTATCATTGGGGCCCCACCTCATAGAAACCCTAGAAACCTGTACGGCAGTGGGTCACAGGTAGACCTCTCGGATGTCGATAATGAGAAGTGTAGCGACATTCTCGACTCTTATGGGTTCGCTAAAGTGCCTATAACACATCATGACTCATTTTAAGGTCTCAACTGCTGGGGCTCTAGCATTCCTTATGGATGGAAGGGGAATGTGCCATGACCACACTGGGTCAATGCGCTATCTGGTCGTTAGACAGGACCAGTGCAAAATCCTAATTTGAAGTCCTCATTTTTCCATTTGCCATCTGCTCGCTGTCACTGAGGCTCCACCTCATAGAAACCTGTACGGCAGTGGGTCACAGGTAGGCCTCTCTCGGATGTCGATAGTGAGAACATGTACCGACATTCTCGTCTCGCGGCTCGCTTTAAACGGTACTTGTGAGAAACTTTTTGTTTTCGCTTTTAGTGCTTTGATGCTGATGTGATGACTTTTAATTACTTAAGTTGTAATTGTATTATTTTTCCAGATTTGGCCCAGCTGGTCCCCATAATGTTTAAGTGGAATATATCTACTCTCAGGTTGCCTGGTAGAGAATGCTTTATGTCATTAAGTCTGCCATTTGTATTATTGTGCAATAAATTAGAATTAAATAATAGACTATTTAACAAATAAAATAATATTATGAATGCCAAACTTCATACTTAACTAAAAAGAGAGGTTTTCTTTACTAGTCAATTCTTGTTTATGCATTAACTTTTAGTTACATTAACTGCCATTTAATTATATACCTACGTAGGTATATGTATAGATTGCGTTTGATACTTATTGTATTTCTTTTCCTTTGCTGTTTTTATTATTGCCTAGTTTTTCTCACTGACATCCTTTCCGGTTGACTGGTAGAGAATGTTTACTAGCATTAAGTCCACCATTAGTAATTCATACAATAAAGATTTTACAAATAAATAATAAATATTGAAATAAAAAATAAACGGTTGGTAGATTAGTTAAAAGGTTTAATTCATCAATTAAGCTCAAATCGAAATTATTTCAATGATCAAGACGTGAAAATTAATGTAGCAAACAGACAGGCCGATTTACTTCCTAGTAAAAGTAACACCTCACATTATTCTTACTAGTTTTTCTCTTACTAAAACTACTGATTTTAAAGTCCACGGTCCATCAACACCCATTCGCTATAAATCACGATTACAGCACTTATCAAATGATTGTTATTAACAACATTACGATACTATTTCATAATAAATATCTATTCAGGCATATCTTTCAATATTCATAGGTTCATAACTTTGTTGTCAGGAAATGAATAAAAAGAAATTCCTTCCTATATGCACATGTATCTTAGATTTCACAAAGTGTTAATTGTATTTATTTATTTATTTCTCCCTTGGCGTAATGGTAGTAGCGCGCTCGGCCTGCGATCGTTAAAGTTAAGCAACTATCGCAATGGTCTGTCACTTGATGGGTGACCAAAAACAATTCATCTCGAGCTCCTCCGAGCTTCGGAAGGCACGTTAAGCCGTTTGTCGCGGCTGCATTTGCAGTCGTTGATACTCACCAATCCGCGCTAGGCCCGCGTGGTGGGTCACGTCCCATTCTCCTTATCCATCCATAAGGAAGGTTAATGCCTAAGCAGTGGGGACATTAAATTTTTGATGATGATATCTCACTTATTGAAATTTAATCAAAGAAAAGGTGTTCTTGAAGGTTGATTAGTGGACTGTTATATTTTAAAAACAATCCCGAAAATTAAAATGAAAACCGTTTATACAGTCTAGGCTGATACAGCACAGGGGCCTTAGTCAAAGTAACATCGTTATGTGGCGAAACGACAATCGCTATTGCTATCGTCTTTATGCTCCAATCAACTTGCGGCAAGACCACGTGATTTAGCGCAGCTTATACCAATCCGCCAATCCTATACCTTGAATTTCTTTCGAACTTCGTTATCGCTTCGCTATCGTTTTTCAAATGTTACTTTGTCTAAGCCCCCTTGTGAACGTCAAAGAAGCTACGCCATCGGCAAACCCTACGGCGCGGCGGGAGACCTTGTTAGGTACGAGAAGAACCGGCAAGAAACTCTTCACGGGCTATTTTTCTCCCTGTTTTATTTTATACAGAGTCGTCAAATTGAAAAATGACCTTCAAGTTGTATAATTACGGTCGGTTTCCATCACAGTTACATAATAAATTATTATAAGTTATGATTATGATAAATGCAATTTGCTATCTCCCACTGTAGAGTAGGTACTCTGTACATATGTCAATTATGTTCTTACTTTTCAAACACTTAAAAGAGGATGTTATGTAAACTTATTACTGACACCTTGTTTCCTTTTAAAGCTTTAATTCTTTTTTCATTTACTTACACGTTTCATTACTTCGTGAGGGGTTTATTATGAGTTAATAGTTTACTTTCTCTTTCGTCTCCGCACGAATAGCAATCTCTATGATAGCTTTAATTACTCCCTTTTAATAAATAAATAAGTACTTGCAACGATAAAAATAAACTATTATTTTTTATTTTTAATAATTCTAGACAATCCTAACTATTTATTGTTTACGTGATTCTAGCTTAAAAAGAAAACAATTTATTTCTGCAATAAAATTACTTAACCAACTTTTTGATATTATATTGTCAAAGTTTTAAACCCTAAGCAAAACCGTTTTTGGTAAATATAAATAATTTTGAAATATAGTCTATAATTCCAGAGTGAAAATACATTATTATCAATAAAATAACTACCGTAAACATAAATACATTTTACATTTTATTCATTGTATACCTACTCACAGAGTTCTTTCTTAGGTATGTATGTAATTGAAAATTGTTTACTGATAGGATCATTAGTCCACACACTAATTATACTTATCATAATTTATTATGTTATTGTGATGGAATCTGACTGACCCTATCATACTATTTGACGACTCTGTACGAAATAAAACAGGGACGAAAAACATTAATTTCTTGCCGGTTCTTCTCCAAGGTCTCCTGTTGTAGGGTTTGCGAACCGATGGCGTAACCGTGGACGTTCACAACACATTTTAATTTCTACTTATTATACTTACAGAAATAAAAGTACCTACCCAATAACTTTGTTATTTTGTAATAATTAAAAATGCTACTGAATCATTCATTTGTTAATAACATTTGCTCGAATTTTTTCTAAATTACATAATTACAATCATGCAGGTAGGTACCGTATGAATATAGTTTTTATTCTATTTTATTTTCGACACACATTTTTTTCTAACTACAAAAAAAACTAAAGATTTAAAAGCTTTTGCCTTAGCCTCTAGGCGCAGACAAGTAGATACGTCAAATAATAATGTTACTATCATTGGTATTTAATACTAACAATATGGTGTCGATCACAATGCTATCAATATCACGATAAACTTTGATACGGTCAGAGATGAGCGCGGAACTCTAAAAATTAGAAAGCCGATAGCATTGACGCGTGAAGCTCCTATGTACACACAGATGTATATTTATGTATGTGTGTGTATATATAAATATGGCTGACCTTTCATAGGCGATTGTGAAAGTCCGGTTAGTGCTCTAACAGAAGATGATGTTGTTAAAATTTTACATAATTAATTGGGTATTGTGAAAAAAATTGAGGCAACCTTAATTGGCCAAAAATGACCAATACTCTCAAATCTCACACCGATTTAAAAGGAATGATCGGAGATACCTATTTTTTAAACCTATTTTTGGGAAGGCAAACTTAAATTAAACCGCCTTCAAAACAAAAAACAAAAACTCATTTCCCAAAAACACGTAAAAGTGAAAAATAAATTGAATCATTCAATTCAAAGTACGAAAGTGCGGGACTTTTTCTAATTAATCTTGAACTTACTGATCTGATTGAAGTCGGTGTCAAGCCAAATAGATATTAATATTAATATGTATTTGATAGGTTACAATTTACACCACTCTGCGCATGAGATATTGTTTATTATTGTTTCACTATTTTGAAATGAAAATGAATTTTGAAATTGAATTTTAAGTATTCGTTCTTGTTACTTTCGGCTTGACACCGACTTCAATCAGATCAGTAAGTTCAAGATTAATTAGAAAAAGTCCCGCACTTTCGTACTTTGAATTGAATGATTCAATTTATTTTTCACTTTTACGTGTTTTTGGGAAATGAGTTTTTGTTTTTTGTTTTGAAGGCGGTTTAATTTTTTTTGAAAAATTTTGTTTATTTTTCCTTTTTTAGTGTTAGAAATCTACTATAAGAAACCGCATAATGAGCAAGGGTAGCTTAATGTGCAACGACTATAGCCCATATCTAAATTAGAACACTCAGACAAGCACCACCCTCCAAATCTTAACTGTTATGCAGTTTCCTTCCACCATCAGCTAACCTAAATAACTTGAAAGAATACAACCTAAAGTTCTATTTGCGCTTGTAGTACTTAAAACATACTTTAACTCCTAAGCGTTAAAGAGTTTTACCTTCCATCATCAGCTTAACTAAATAACCTGAAAGGAAACAACTACAAATATTTACGTATCAACGATATTTAAAGAATTATCCTCCAACTCCTAACTATTGAGGAGTTGTACCTTCCATCACCAGCTCATCATCGTGAGATGATGACTACCAGTCGCAAATACTTGAAAATTACTTATGAACCTTAAAGGAATCGTATTGCGCCCGTAACATATTTAGTATTTAATTAATGTTTTCGATGGCCATATGTGGTCTTCATCATCAGTTACTCTTCACCAAATGGTGCTTACCGAAAGCAAGGGCACGAGTTACTTAAGAAAATACCAAAATCGCTATAGGTGTGCCTATAATATTTGAAGAGTTCCCTTGATTTCTCCAGGATGCCATCATCAGATCCTGACCGTATAACAATGGGACCAATTTGTAACTATATGCTTTCAATCCAAAAAAGAATTTCTAAAATCGGTTTATAATTGATAAAGTTATGAGGTAACAAACATTAAAAAAATAAAAAAAAAAAAAACAACCGAACTGAGAACCTCCGCCTTTTTTTGAAGTCGGTTAAAAAAATAGGTTTGAAAACATTAGATAAGATACTACTTATTCAATCAAAACAGTTTTTAATTAAATCTATCAGTCTGTCCATTACCTTTCTGTACGGGACCGGCCGTTTATGAGCGGTAGCAGCCCCGGTGTACATAAACTGTGCGGAGACGGAGAGGTTCCGGACGGTGAAGAAAACCACTGGTTGTTGATGCTCGTTCGGGCAGAGTGACTTTATTGTTCTTCTTACAATATCTGGATGCGAATGAATCTTAATGCGAGGGCACGCGATATTTATAACGACTCTAATTGTTTCCGCGTATTTTCTCACAAAAGAATTCAAGGAATTTACTTACACGCGCTACGCTAAATCAGTTCTCGGAACTGTGGCAGTCTGCGTGTAAGGGAGTTCCGAGATGTGCCGCTAGAGGCGCGGTTGTGCTAGAAGAGCATATCCCGCGAGTGAGCGAGATAGCGAATCGGACCTTAGGTACGTCGAGGCAATACCGTATCGAGAGCCCTTTGCATTTTACAAATTATTTCAATATTATAAACGATCTATATACAACACAAAAACTTATCTAATTTATCTCAACCTAGCAGAGGGAGTAAAATACACACAAAAATATCATTTTATTATACAACGGTCAACTCAAGGATTTTTATATACATCTTATTTCTAAACATAATAAATCATAATAATCTGTCCCGCACATATCTCCCGCCGTACATAAGCCCGGCGGCTTATGTAGTTCAATCCGGTGCGGGCGCCGTCGGTAGCACGATGAGCTTCTTCACAGGCCGTCGTAGCACGCCGCTTCGGGTACGCACGTCGACCACGCGCGTCACGCCGTCGGGTCCCGGGTGCAGCTCGGTGACTAGGCCTCTGGGCCACACGTTGCGGGGCAGGTTGCCGTCGGCGATGTGGACAACGTTGTCCACACTGATGGCCGGCCCACGGCCGTGGGGCTCCCGCCGGTGTTGAAGCTCGGGCAGGTACTCGCGCACCCAGCGCGCCCAGAAGTGGTCGGCGAGGCGCTGTGTGCGGCGCCAGGTGGCGCGGCCGCTCAGGTCAGCGTCGGTGCAGGTGCCCGTCGGTGGTGTGCGCGCTGATCCCCCCAACAGGAAGTGGTTAGGGGTCAACGCCTCTTCGTCGGTGGCTTCGACGGACACGTGTGTGAGCGGGCGGCTGTTGACCACGTACTCAGCTTCGGCCAGTAGCGTGTGCAGGCATTTTTCAGTCGGGTGCTGCTCGGTTTCGTCTACGTAAACGGTGAGTTTCTTCAATCTGTCGGTCGGTAATACTTGTTTTCTTCGTAGCGCGGCGATCTCTTTTCCAAACGAATCGTGTTGCGATTGCGTCACCCACAGCTGTTCGGCGCGACGGATAAAATCAGCGCTCAATATTTTGAACGCGAACTCGTTCGTCAGTGGGCGTGGCTTCTGCTGGGCGGAGCTTATCTTGTTAGCTCGCCATTGTGGATCGGCTTCCGCGCGCGGCTTTGTCCGTTTGTACTGGACGCGTTGTTTTCTTGTATTCAGCGCTTCTATGAATTGAAGTACTCGTGTGGTCGTGCGGATAAGTCGTTGCCATGACGAAAAGCGTGTTATGTCGGGTAACGCTTTCGCGACGTCCGACGTTGCTGTGGCGGCGGTGACAGGCGTTGCTATTGTGAACGCGTCAGGCGTTATCTGTCGTCCGTTTTTTCTTTCTTCGCCCGTTGCTTCTGTTTTCGTAAATGTTTCTCGCGGCCATTCTTCTTCGGGTGGGAACGGCGACCCGGTAAATGAACTGTGCGCTTCGTACGGGCTCTCCCGCCGGTCGTTGCGCCACGGAAACTGTAAGGCGCTTCGGATGTCGATGCGGCGGCGGAAAGTTTCTTCATCGTCGGCGACCGGGGTGACTTCGTGCTGGCTGAAGCGCACAGGTACCTCCGGTAGTGACTGACGGAGGTCGGGACCGCTGATCAGCTGGTCGTTGATCGATGTATCGGAGTAACGGGCGGCGGCGTCGGACGCTGGGCGAAGCTCGGCGGGCGATAGGTACCGGGTGCGGCCGGGGTCATTGACCGGCGGGCCCGGTTCGGTTTCGTAGCCTTTTCTCAGGAGCGCTTCTCTCGGTCGTTTTAGTGCGAGTTCTTCGGGCTTCGATGTCGGTTTCTTCGGTTGTATACAGCGCGATTCGGGTGTGAAGACTTGTTTCGTTGCTTCGTCGGTGGCGCGGTCTGTATCTTCGTTTCGAACTTCGTTTCGATCTTCGATTCGATTTTCGTTTACGGTGCGGACGTTCACGTGAGCGACGTAGTGTACACGTTGGTCGCGACTTCTGTTGGTGGCGCCGTGTAGAACCCAACCCAGCGGCGTAAGAGATGCCGCAGGTTGGTTTTCGCCTCCTCTTCTTGTTTGTTCGGCGACTAACAGGCGCCAGTTGTCCTGGCCGATAAGGAGCGTTGGAGTGGCTCGTTCGTAGTACACGCTGTTTTCGATGTCTCGTAGGTGCGGTGCGTTGACTACGTCGGTCTTCATTACGGTTTGTGGCGCCAGTCTCAACTTTTCGATCGTGCGGGCTTGAACGGTGAACACATTGTTATTCCCTTGCAGCTGTAGAGTGACGCGTCGAGAGTTTCTGTCTTCTTCCCTCCCTGAGACTGTTTCTATGGCGAGTGTGTCGGCGGGTCCGTCGGCTCCAATCTTCGCAGCGATGGTGGCGTCTATCAGTGTGACGGTAGACCCGTCGTCTAGGAGCGCATACGTATCGATGTACCCGCTCTGACCGGTGACTCGTACTGGTATGATTTTCAGGTAGGTACTTGTGGCTCGGCGTGACTTCGTGGTTGCAACTATCTCGGGTTCGAAGTCGTCATCAGCTGGCGGCGGCGACGGCGGCGGCGACGGCGGTGGCGTCAGCGTGTTTTCGGTGCGGCTCTCGAAATGAAGCAATCGGTGATGTGACTTAGCGCAGCCGTTTTCCCCGCATCTTCGCAGTTTGCATCGGTGTGAATACGATCTCGATCCTAGGCAACGGAAACAGAGTTGCTTTTCCTTTGCCAGTCTCCACTTCTCGTCGTTGCTCGCTCTCTTGAATGTTGCGCACGCGTAGGCTGAGTGGTTAGGTTGTGCGCACACAGCGCAGGTTCGTTGTCTCTCCGGCGCGCGTGTTTCGGTTTCTGTTTCTGTTCGGTGCGCCGAGTACGTTCGCTGTGGCTGATGCGTGCGTTGCGGGCGAGTTCGGTACGTTGGTTGCGGCAGCGGTTGACGCGGAGGCGGGCGTTCGTCGGACGTAATGTTTTCGGGCGGCGCAAACTCTCTGCAGTTCTCGGCTTCGGCGACGATAAACTTCATTGCTGTACATAACAACCAACTTTTATGTTGAAATAGGTAGATTAGGAGCTTTTAAAAGGAAAGCTTCGGTTCATCTTTATACTTATGATCAGAGAAGATGGAAAGACAAGATTTTTATTTCTGTGTTCTGTACCTAATGCTTATTAGTTTTTTGTGTCGATTAATCAATACCTATAAATTTCTTTTTTTTTCAATTAAAGACGACTTAAATACCCTTAGAGTTAAAAAAATAAAATAAAAAAATGCTTAAATAGGTATGTCTATTAAGTTTATTTGCATAAAGATAATTTTTCATTTCATCTCTTTATATTTTCTTAAAGAGTGAATATCAATAATTTAATATCAAAATGGGGTCAAATAACAGATTTATTTATAATGTTCATTTTCGATTTTATTTCGGTTGCTGGTAGGACTTGTTCTAAGTCCGCCTGGCTACCTACCACCATCTTATCCAAGCCTGACGCCATAACATCAATGTTTTCAGCAAAGTTGAGTTCCGGCAGTTAGTGATAAGATAGCCAGTTCCTCAGAGGCTTGAGGATTCGCGGGAGTGGTGCGCTTCCACCTACAGCCTTAACATCACTTAACATCAGGTGTGACGAAGGTGAAGTTCTACCTTGCCTACCTAACTAAATACATGTATTTATTTAGTTTTTTTTACTTTTACTGCACCGTTGTAAAAACTTAAGCCATGGCTTCAGCCCATCATGCTGAACAACGCACAGCAAGATTTTTTGGCGGAAATGAAAAAAATATTTCGACTCTCCTTAAAGTTTTTGCATAGGTCTATGTATATTAAGTATTTATTTACAAACAAAAAGTATTTAAGTATATATTTATCCGTTATCAAGTTCACGTAGACACAGTTTCTTAAGAAATTAACTACGGGCTTAGATAATTGGTGTGTTTGTAAGAAAATGTTTTTTATTTATTATAGGTGCCCCTAACACCCTATATGGTATTCACCTGATAAAGTTTACCGAACACATCAACATTCTATTGTACAAATAATTCTTTCAATTCCCTAGCTAACGCCATGACATATTGTCTACCATACTTGGAGCCAACTTGGCCACAATGAGCTGACATAATAAGGATTGTTAGATAATAAAGCGTAATATAATACAATAGGGTATTTTTTGTTATATCATAGTTGAGCTGAATTGGTTTTATATGGTGAATGTCATGCGATTGTTATGTTGTATGATATACAATTGAGTATCTTTATCTTCTGATAAATATGTCTAGTCTACTCTGGCTATGCTATTTGCAGTGACGCGCTGTTATGCATTTGATCTAACGACTTAAAAAGTTAGTCTATCGACGCAGATTGTTAAGGCGAGAATTTCCGACTATATCGGTGGGACACCCGCGCGTTTCTGTATACTTAGCAAAGTAGGTAATTTTGAAATTGAAGAATGCCTTTTAAAAAAAATAACTTATGACGGCCGGAATTCGCTCATTCAATCAAAGACCATTATTGTTGTATATTTTTCATTAACTAAAACCAAGTAGGGCAGGCGTACCGGTTTTGGCCACTGTACCGGTTTTGGTCACTTTTCACTTTAAAGTTATATAAATAGGAATTAAATAATTATTGCTTATATTTATTAATGGCGAATAAAAGATTGGACTTTGAGTTAATAATTACAGCACTTGCTTTTTTTATTTAGTACAATATTTTAGAAATAAACACGTGTTATGTTTCAATGTTAACGTTTTGTAAAATTCTTAAGCAAAATGTTAAGGGTAAAGGTTTTGTAAAATCATTTTTTTTCTACAATAAAATTATTTTATGGTTATTTAATATATTATATCATATTGGGATATGTTTCTTCTAGATGGATTAAGTGTTGTTTTTTCACTGTTCTTACAAAAAGTTGGGAAACAATAAGTGGCCAAAAGTGGGGCTAGATATTTTAGCATTGTGCCACCTTTGGCCACTTTGGCATTAGTAGAAAGTTTCCAACCTATCATAAAGTTCATTTCTTTTAAAAGACTCACAACTCACTTTTGTTAGCTAACGTATTAGAAAATTTGCGGATTGAGGCTAGTGTAGGCACTGGCCTACACTAGCCTCAATCCGCTAATTTTCTTTTAATCAAGTGATAAAGGTATACTCATAAAATTGTAGTAAAGAGCTAGCTGTGATTGAAATACTATTTCATGTAGTGTTTTAGTCCAGAACTCTAATAAGACATCAATTAAGCATAAACTCAACTTATAAATATAGTAATTTTATGAAAGTGGCCAAAACCAATGCAAACGGTGTATTTGGCCCCCTCCGCAGAATTTGTTCTAAATAAAAAAAACTATTGATTTTTTTTACTTTGTAGCTTGTACCCTTAAAAGTCGATAAATTATCTATAACTCTACATTATAAATTTTCTCTAAAATACTTAAGATCATTAAGCAGTAAGCGGTTAAAAGAGAAAAAATCCTTAAAGTGGCCAAAACCGGTACGCCTGCCCTACCTACCTATAGTGTTGATATGATATAGAATTACGATTAGACGGATATTTGAAATTCATTTGATAAATTATCACTAGAGTACTGAATGGCCGGAATCACTAGATAAAATACTGTAAAATAACATAATTATATTTTTTTCGAATATTGAGTACCTACTTGTGATTTGCGAGTAATCCTTAATTAAAAATACTATATTAAACATAGGTAATTTTTATATCTGGTCTGAGATCTTGAGTAAGTGCTACCACAGAGTGGATAAAAAAATATTGATACTGCCAACATAAGATATTTCGAGACCAACTCATTAATGGAGTTGTTTGCATCATTATTACATTATTACCTTATGAAGACTAGTAGGTACTGTCCATAACACAGTACAATCAAGCTCAAAATTTGCACTACAAAACAGATACGAGCTAAGGAAGATCTCAAGGATAGGTTAGGTTATTTATGCAGTGTTTTCAGACATTTTAAAACTTATATATATCTGAAAACTACGCAGAGCGATAAAATAAGTTTAATTATTTATTGATTAACTGTTTTTAGATTGATAAAGGCGTGCTTTATCCGTAAAAAGTTATTTTGTTATAAAATTTAATTCTACCTGCCAGGTACCTGCTGATCGGTCTAAAGTCGATCAAAAGATGATCGTGGTCGCCTGTATTTATATTAATTTATTTTCAATTAAATGGTAACTATATCCAGTTTCCTTAACCTTCATAATTCAACTATTTCTTCCCCTTTTCAGCGATCATGTCCATATATTTTAAGGTCGTCAGGAAGTGACTTAAAGTATTGATTCAATTCGATTATCAAGATCATTACGGTTCAATAACCGTATCAAATCATTGGTAAAGGTCATTTTAAGGTTGTTATTAGAGTAGGAAGTGAGTGTCTCGTAAACTGTGAGTAAAAGCTGATTTTTGGTGTTGGTTTAACATTATCTGCGCATGCGATCGTGTTAAGAGCTAAGGAATTTGGTGAAATCGCATTTTTATGGATGTGAGCTTTTGGTAATTAGCAACTGTCTGCTATGTTTTTGTTGATATATTAAGTAGCTCTGATTTCTCTGAGCAATGATAAACCATGATCTAATTACAAGCTTTTTATTAACTTGCCATGTTAGATGTTAGTGGGGGATAAATCTTGCAAGCTTAATTATTTGACCCACTTCCCAGTGTCCGATGGAGCTGAAATTTTGTATACAGGTTCGGACAATATGACAATACAATATTTAAGTACAGTCACCAAGAAAGCTTGTCATGAAAATGAAATTTTTACTAAAAACTTATTTTTAGTTTTACTTATAAATTCCTTGTGTTTAACACAATTGATCATAGACATTGTCTTTGTAATTTAAAGGTTATTAGGTACTTCCTAATAAGTTTTGTTTATTCTAGTATTCTCAAATCTAGTATTTTTATAAGCTATTGTTATATTTTTCATGTTTCTGTAGTATTTAACATAATTTATAACTGCGGTAATTTTTTTAATTCTTGTTAAAATAGTAAAATGTCTTTGACTGTCGGAAAAAAATACGATTCTTACTAATAGTATAAATGAAAGTATGGATGCTTGTTACTCAATCAATACGAAATGGCTTGACGGATCTGGATGAAATTTAGCACAGAGATAGATTATGCTGTAGAAGAGCATAAAGTCTTTTTAACCCGGGAAAATGTCTCATTTCCACAAGTAAACAGCGTTTAGCTCACACGAGCAAAGCGGCTATCGGAAATCTAGTAGGTAAAAACTTAAATGCTTGACTTGAGTTTTCTTCATCATCAGGCCGTATTCGTCCACTGCTAGGCATAGGCTTCTCCTAACTCACGCCACTGAGCCCGGTCTTCAGCTCATCGCATCCAGCCTCCGGCAGCCATCTTTCGCAGGTCGTCGCTCCACCTGGGTGCCTACCATCAACTCTTATTGCGGTTTTGATAAAGTGATCTGCTTCGCTTATTCGTAACGTCACGACAGCTTAATATCAATGACAGCGATTCAGTGATCATTCAATGACATTTCACAGCCGCTAAGCTGTCATCAACTCTTATTTGACTTATAACTCGGCCAAGCTAACATGACACCTGCAGGTTATACCAGTCTCTTTCACTCTCCGGCATGACAATCGACTGAAAGAGACGGGTAGAAGAAATAAGGACACAAATCGTTCGGTCATTCACATTTAGCAATTCATTTGCGATCCAGTTTTTAGAAGGTACCTAAAGAAAGCAATTCATTTTAGGAACCTATTCTGCATCGCGCTATTTTTATTGCGCGAATCGCTGTCTTTAAGTTGATGGTAGGCACCCTGGTAATAGGCGGGGTGTGGGCGTGCCTACGCTACGTTTGCCTTAACGCGGTCACCGTGTGACGGTCTTACAATACAAGGAAGTCGTAATTAAGCTGACTAAGATAAGATGCACAATGCACGAAACACCAGTATGAGTGACGGAAAACTCGAAACAAACCCTCGACCAACCTGTCGGGCAGTAGGCTGAGATACTCGAATGAACGGAACAGTTAATTTTCATAAAACATATTTATCAGTGATACAAGTTTCATATTATTATCATACCTCCGCTTTCGTCCGAATTCTTTACATAACCAGTCGTACTGTATACGTGCGCAATTATTTATATAGAAAGTATATTTGTCCGTTTGTCTTTGCATTTAATTACGTACTTCCGGGTGGTCAGTGGGTCATAACTAGGTATGTGTTTGGATTATCAATCAGCTTTGTCACAGCGATAAAAATGTAAAGTTGTAACGGTTCCTTTGGAAACGATATTTGGACTAAAACTTTTAATTAATTTGATTAAATTTTATATGGCTTCTCTGATTAAATGTTATTTTGTTATTTAGAAGTATATAATATAGAATTGTTGTTAAAAAAAGCATAAATTTAACAGTAACAACGTGATCAATATAAAAAAAATGAAGATGACCACTTCTACAAAGACAAATAGAGCTATTATAGCGATTGTCATTTGTCTTATGAATATTATTTCATCATTAGTTAAGGCGAGGAATCCCGACCGAAATAGGCACGCTAATGCTTGCTCGGCCGCGCTCGATACACTTCGCGCGGACCCAGCAGCAGCCGGCAGTGAACAGAGCGCCCCGCAAATCGAAAATCACTTAAAATTCAATTAAAAATGAAATAATAAAAAAAAATATGACGGCCGGAATCCCTCGGCTATTCAAAGACAATTATTTTCATATGAGTTTCATTAACTAAAACCAAGTATACTGCAAGTAATATGATATTTGAATTATTATTAGACGGATGTTTGGGATTTTATTTGACACAGTAAAATATCACCAATCGAAAAAAAACGGCCGGAAGCACTAGATAAACAACTGTAAAATAACATATATTTTTTACAAATTTTAAGTAGGTACTTGTGATTTGCGAGTAATCCATAATTTAAAATACCCTATTTTAGGGAATCGGCGCCTTAAGCTTTAATACTTCGATTTTCTTGTAATCTATGGATTGTTGTAATTTAATCACCTTGGTTTATTTATTCTCGTAGGTAACCATCGTCAGCTTTTCTCAATAAACTTGATATCGCTTTACAACAAACTCATCCGTAAAATTGGATTAATTCTAGTAGACATAATCCTTTCTTCCCCTTTCTGCTTTAAAAAGTAATTTTAGCCATTTCTGCCTAATTACTAACCCATTTTCAATACTAAAATGAATGTCATTGAACAAAAAAGACCCACTATTAATAAACATTTAATTACTACAATTAGATTACTACAATCAAACAAACTGTGTACACAGTTTGGCGGGAAATTATACAAGTGAAGAATGTAACATACCTTTTGCTAATTAAAAAAAAAAAAGATCATTGCACGTTGTTCCCACGAGTGCCGACCAACACGGCTCGCTGCGTCTGCGCAACGAGCTATATGCATTACTCAAACTCGGTAACGTAACACAGCGTTGAGTCTAATTGTAGCTGATTAAAAAGCTATTTTTTTATACTAAATTAGTCTTTTGTTTATCCTAGTCTATCTTTCTTCTTTTAATAATAATAATAATAAAACACTTTGCTCGCAAGACCAAAAGAAAGGAAAAAACATAAATAGGTACTCCCGAAAGACATAAACCTCCTTTTGTCGCAGTCAGGTAACAATAGAGAGTACAAGAAGACATACAAAATGCGGTCTTATTGCTAAGTAGTAACTAAGTAGCACTCTCTTCCAGGGAACGTTGAGTAGAAGAGTAATAACTGGGCGAGGACAGAAGGATGGGGAATTGGGGAGTAGGTGCAATTTAAAAGAAAATACATAAAAATAGTTATAAGAATGTACTTAAATTGGTGATCGGAATAAATACGATACTATAGAAGATGGAAAGATATAGGTCTCGTAGTAGGAAAGGATTATCAAACTTGTACCTATTAATTCTGGCTGATTATAAGCCATTTTTTATCCTTGTTGAATCTTTTGACAATTATTATTCTTTTGGTTGTGTATGCGCCACCCGCCTACCCCCTACAGAGCAACATACAGAGCGTATTCACAAACAAACTACAACGTTTTTACTCGGTCTCCCCTAATATACAGATATGCGACAGCAAGTCAAAATTATTTTATTTTACGCGAGTGTAAAGCCCTGGGGGCCGATTCTCAGGCAATCGAGAAAAGTTCACTTTTATATGCTCGAAATTCAAATATAACACAGTTTGTGTATGGTTTGTGTATTGTCAGAATTTCACAATCGAAAAAGTTCGATCAAAAAGCAGTCGAACGCTACGAGTGGTACAGACCAATTCGTATACGAACTTAGCTGTCAAAATGAATTTGTTGACATTTGAGACAGTTTAGTTTGCTTGAAACGGTCTAACTTTTCAATAGAAACCACAAACAAAATGTTCGACATACGAATTAACACACTGAAAAAGTTTGAATGCCTGAGAATCGGGCCCCTGTACAAATACCGGCGGCATGCAGCAGCTACCAACCAACTTCTAACGATCCATAGCTTATAAGAGAATCGTCTGCGCAAGATTCGCAAGGGCAAATAGCTGAGCACTTTCACTCGGCTCTCTCTTGGGCTCGTCGGAATTCGATTAGAGGAGAATCGATTTATTTGTTTAGTCGGTTTTCTTTGTATTTTAGTCAATTCGAGCATAATCGAGTGTTAAACGGTTAAACGTGGGAGAATGGAACAATACTGTTTTTAATGGTGATTAAGATGTTATTTATAGGGTTATTGATATTTTTGCTTTTAACAGGTGGAATAATGAAACATTTTTTATAAGTTCAGGGTTATATTTACCATTTTTATACTTTAATAATTTAGGGCTAAGCTCATATGATATGGTATACTTAGGTACATGATGGCATCAAACCTTTAAATGTATTTAAATGAGCTGCTTATTGCTGATTGAATTATCAGTCACAATGCAGCGACATGAGATATGACACTGCATTGTAATATTTCGCGTTCTATTTATTCAAGTTTAAGCAATATTCGGAAGTAAAGGAATCAATTTGATTGTACGTGTCTGTCCGTCTATGAATAATAGCATAACCTTCTTTTCTTAGATATTGAAAGTAATATGTACAATCATTTACAATTATTTGTTGTTACGTGATTCAACAGTGACTCAAGGAAATAAAAGATAGTTGTTGTAAAAAAAATACTGCACGCAATTCACGAAGACATATTTTAATTTTGGTTCCTTGTTGCATAATGTCATTAACTTGTTATCTGCTAATTATTGTCAGCACGCTTCTCAAGTGATAGAATTATGTTCATGCGAAACAAAACTTTGATAAATGAAAAAAAAATGGATAAAATGAATGTGTTTATTTTTCAAGACTTGTTTACAGCTCAGCTCAAATGTTGATTGCATTAAGCAATCATAGTTGTAATAAAAAAGTATGATACAAAAGTGTGGCAATCTCTTTAAAAGACAATTGAACATCAGTTTTTAATGGTTAAAACAAAACAGGTGCTTTAATATTTTTTTTGAGAAAAAGGTTTATATACTTACGGCCAGAATTAATAATCTATCCACAGATAGGGATAGGCATGATCCAGATTAGTTGCTAGGCAACACATAACAACACCCTGGCAACTGTTATTAATTCTATGTTAATATCAAACGTTGCATAACAACTAATCTGGATCATGCCTATCTCTTTTTGTGGATAGATTATTAATTCTGGCTATTAGGCGAACTGGCAGTGATAAATTTAATTCCTCAATTAGTTAAACTGCAACAGACTACTTATATAGGTAGCTCCAAAAATTTTGTAAGTCATTCGCAACTTTACTAATCAAAATCTGTTTCTCCATTTCAGGTAAGCGGGCGATGACATTAGCGATCCGGTATAGTATGTCCCAAGACGACACAATACGTTCCATTTCTCACACAGCGAAGAAAAAATCCAAAGAAGCTCTTTGTCACCGCGCAATGGACCTTGAGACCGGCGATATTACGACCGTTTGCATATTTCTCGGCCATTTGTGTAATCTGGGTTAGCGGTTAGCGTGTGGTTGCATCGGTTTTAGCGTTTTTTGTAATGTTGTCTATAAAGTGTTTTGTTTATTTTGCTTTTAATGAAATTACCTTTACGCTTCTTACCAATTAATAAACAATAAGAAACAAAACGTAAAGACAAATTACATACAATATTTCAAACACCAAGTAAGTATACATTATAATTACATGGGTGGGTACTATAAAAAGGTCAATAGGTACAACTTATGACATTCCAAAATCAGTAATTTAAGAGCATCATCTATATTCGAGTTCGAAAATCAAAAAACCATTTCGAAGAGCATTTATAATAACAACGAAACGCAGCGCGGCATTAACCTTACACCAGTTCAAAAAAAGAAATAAAAAAAAAACAAGAATCAAAGATGGCTGCCATCACGGACGATTACTTTCTCGGCGGGAGAAAGCGTTTCGTCACTTCACCGATTGGGCGTCACTTGTTATTCTTTCGTCATTATTCTTATTTGGGGTCGTTAACACTTACAGGTGATGCGAGGTGCTTTTGCATATTTTATGTGAAGGTTAATGTTTACTTTTCTGTTGTAGGTTAAACAGTTTCTATTGAGTGATACATTGTATATAGAGGATATCTGCCTATTCTGATGTTCGTCAAAGATTAATTCCTCTCTTTCTTATCACGTTTTCACTTGTGATCTGGAACCTAATTAGATAGATACTTAATTCTGCTTTATCAATGAAATATCTAGATTTATAATAGTAAAATAATAGTTACCTTCTTTTCTTTACATTCATGTACAACACACATAATGGTGTCGATTCGGCATACGCCTAACTAAGGCCTAACTAAACTAAACTAAAATTAGTCCTGTCACTTTCTATCATTTTTAATTGAAAAGGGACCGAAGATCATTGGTTTAGTTTTTGTCTTTGACTTCATGACTAACTGTCAAATTTAGTCTTGTTTTATTGCCTACCTAAACACCATGACGAATAAAAAGCCACTTAATTAGACTGTTAGTCGTTAAGTCAAAGACAAAAACAAAACCAATGAACTTCGGTCCCTTTTCAATTAAAAATGATAGAAAGTGACAGGACTAATTTTAGTTTAGTTTAGTTAGGCGTATGCCGAATCGACACCAATATTAACTTATCCTATGGCGGACATTGATCAATGGTTGCAGCCCAGAACACGGCCACTTTGACAGCTTTGTCGATTGCTGTAATGCGATCAACCCGCGTGTAGGTGGTACACGCAGTGCTTGATGATAGGTAGGCCATCGTTTGAACTGCACCGCAAAGACAGTCCACAGATCCACCAAAAAATCTGACCATGTTTTCCTTGCTCCGGTTGGTTTTGAGTACGAAGCCTATTTAAGTGCTACCAGATCGGTCATGTTATGCCATGGTCAAATCATGGTCGGGGCCAGGCTCTCAGCATCTCTCAGTAAGCGTCTCGTAAAGCATTTCCCCCGGACAACCAAAAACTCTCTCTCAGTACTCTCAGTAAGCTGAAAAAATGACCAGGCAAGCTAACTGGCTAACTAAAAATGAAAGGCTTTTCTCGAAAAACAAAACACGACTACATGCCACTGCCAAGATTTAAAAAAGTAAGCGTTACAGACAAGAATAGTCATTATTGTGTTGAGTCATCAAACTATATTTGGTCTATCGCACATCTACTCATGTCATTGTGGCCCTTATCTCATCTTTACGATGAGATCCATTCAAAATTAGACTTTTATGGTTTAACATGGCCAAATTAGTACTAATAACAACATCATTGTTGGGAACGTGATATTGTTAACCAGAGAAAGTCGGAAATTTCACTTGGGAGTCAACATCATCATGCCAGCCGTACGATGCCCTCTGCTGGGATCCCAAGGATCACCACAACGATCGGTCTTGCGCGACCTTTTTCAGCTCGTTGGTCCCCACGGAACGTAGTACGGTACGCGGTCGCCATTCGACAGCCTTTCCGCCTCATGTACCATCGGTTCTTCGCGCTATGTGTCCTAGTCACTGCCACTTTATCTGAGCAATCCTTCGAGTCGGTCGTTTTACTTCTCCTGCGGATCCCATCATTTCTGAGATTCGATCCCATTCGCGAGAGCCTTTCTTCCCCAATTTTTCTCTCACTTGTTGACTTCCTGTTATGGCGTCAGACTTAGATAAGTAGTGGTAGCTAGTCAGGTGGACTAGGAACAAGTCCTACCACCAACCAAACCGAATACAATAATGTACCCCAACTGAAAATCGAACCCTCGGGACCTCTGAGTCTGTAACCGGTGGTGTGAACCACTAGATCACTGAGGCTGTTATAAATTTTAAATAAGTTGAACTTTTCATACCAGACGTTATATACCAACTTGTAACAAAAAAGAAGGTTTTAACCTGTTACACCTGTACTGCCGGACTTTCTTTGATAAAATCTTATTAATATTTAAAATGCGAAAGTTTATTTGGATCTTTGTTACTCAGTTACGGCGTAACGGCTGAAAAAATCTAGATAAAATTTGGCATAGAGATAGATTATTATCTAGAATACCATAATAGGCTTTTACCCCAGGAAAATATCTTATTCTCGCGGGGAAACATCGTCTAACTGTCGCGGGCAAAGCCGGGAGTAGAGAGCTAGTTTGTTATATAAATCAAATAGGTAAGTTTGGATGTTGGAAAAGTTATAAGAAAAAGCCGTATAAACCGCAAAAATATAAAATATTGCTATTTACATTTGAAACACAGCATAAAAGTTGGAAGCGGAAGTACTTATAGAGTTTAAAAAAAATATCTACGCGGAATTGTCTTTACAAAACCTCTAAATAAAATATTGCAATCTAAATCAATTACTGAACCATCAACAATTGAGTATCAAAGACTATATCATATTACTAACGTATCATATTAACGATACTTAAAATCTAGTCACATAGCCAGTCAAACATTAGGCAATTTTCAAGGCAAATCTGAATCAGAGCGAGAACATTCTCACTTGTTCTAGGTTTTCAACAATCAAGATATCGTTAGTGCTTTTTTATATATTTTAATAATAAAACTTAAGTGACTTTAATACTAGGAGTTAAAGTTCAAATTCGAGCATCAGTGTCAATGTATAATAATATATGAGCTAGTCATATAAAAGTGAAAAGATAAATGACCATTTAAAGGTTAAGTGGTTCAAAAGAATACAATGTATGTTCATTGTTCATAGACTTGTGTTTAAGTTTTCAGTTGTTTAATTTTTATTGTAGTGGTATTATTTTACTTATATCAGTTCAGGTTCCGACGGTTACAAGAACTGTATGCACGTAAAACAGCACTTCGGGGCTGCCTGGACTGGACTTCTAAGTATCCAACACGGTACAAAAACAAATTAATAATTCCCAGTTCTAGGCTTAAACTAACATCTAATAGTACTTTTCACTCTTCAATAAACATATATAATAAATTGCCAGAATCAATAATTAACGAAAATAAATACCCCATATTCATAAACATATTGAAAAAATATTTACTATTTAAATGTTATTATAGCATAAATGAATATAAAACTGATAAAACCAGCAAATAATTAATTAATTTCAATTCAATTTCAATTCATTCATTATTCAAGTAACATTGTTAATATCAAATTGTACTTAGCCTATGTTAGTAACCATAATTAAATGACATTAATAATCATTATTATTAATAATTAATACAATAATAATAATAATTCAAAAAGTCTCGTCTAACATTATAATCTACACAACTTTATTTTGTTTTTATTTGATTTTATTTTATTTATTTTGTTTGTTTAATTTAATTTCATTGTTTATATAGCTTTCTGATATATTAAAGCGTTTCCTCTCTTTTATCACCATTTTTGCGTGCCCGACAGGGTCCATAATGCTCTAAAATAAATATGTATCATCCTCTGTACCCACATTATGGTTTGCAAATAAAGTATTGAGTATTGAGTATTGAGTATTGAGTATTGATGATCCCGATACTTGAGTTTCACGACACCATGAAAACCTACATTTGACAAAGGAGGCTTGCAGGACTCCTTTTAAACTTTGTCTCCTAGGAATTTTTAAGAGTTGGGCTTACAAAAATGAGAGTCATTAAAATTCAAAATTAAATTACGAGTACATGTGTAATTTTAGTACCTACTTTACCAGTAAAGTAACTGCATTTTGTTTCTTTTTTGTTTACATATCTCACTATTAACTCAATCTATAGTGAGTTATTTTAATTTTTTGTTTTTTGCATTCACAATGCAATTTTTATTATAGAAAAATGGAAAATGAAGTATTAAGAAAAAATCGACCCGTCTCACAACCAGCTCCGATGGGACTCGAACCCACGACCTTTCGCTAATCTATAGTGTTCAGAGGTTGTCGCTAAATATTAAATCTTCGGGAAGCAAACCCATGTCTTCAACACCATTCTCAGTGGTCTAACCACTCAACCGTCCAGTTACAGCCTAATTTCGGTCTTTAGGTTAATTAATTTCCTCAGTTAACGTTTCAAGTTCATTACCAATCAATTCTATGCTTTTGTTGGCCTCACTGCGGGTTTGGACGTAATTTCATTGAACTTTGGTTTACGTTTGACTGTTTTCTTTTCTGTAAGCTATTTTTATCCACAATGTGGTGGCACTTAGCCTTCATCACACCTGATGTTAAGTGATGATTAGGCTAAAGGTGGAAGAGTACTACTTCTGGAATTAACAATTACTGAGGAACTGGCTATCTTATCTTTAACTGCCGGATCACAACAATGCTGAAAACATCGTTGTTATGGCGTCAGACTTAGATGAGATGGTGGTAGCTAGCCAGGCGGAATTTGAACAAGCCCTACAACCAACCAAACCGAATACAATATGTACCAGGGAATCGAACCCGAGATCTCTGGGTCTGATAGCAGTGGAGTTTACCACTAGACCACAGAGGCGGTTAAAGTAAATGGCGGTTAGGTTACTATAATAATTTGATTGGTTTAAACATGGTCTTAACAAACAAACATGTGATTTGTTAAGCGGTAGAAACGCAGAATTAATTTCTAATGTGATTAGTTTCGTTAAATTTTGATGATTGAAGGTTATTAAGTTAAGTATCCATTACATGGAATGGATAGGAATAACAAGATTAACTTAGAATTTTAACATGGCGAAATATAAAAGTAATGTTTTCGCTAGCAAGTGTTTTCTACATTTCGGAATCACCGCAGAACCTAACCCTTATTCTGAAAATCTAAATTCGCCGTGGCTCGTTTTACCTATGTACGAAAAAGGCGAAGGGTCGAAAAATAAACAATAATGATGCAATAAACATTATGACTATGACTAATATTAAGGTGAGCCGGACCAATAAAACACTTACCACGTGATGCAAACGTCAAGCATTTCTTCAAAAGATAAGGCTCCAAGATTTTAAAAAAGAAAATCGTCATGTATGGATGAACCCTTCGCCACTGATGTACAGTGCCACAAACTTTGCTGTGCCGGTGGCCAAAATGTGAAACTAACGTGATTTTTTTTAATGTCATTTTGCTGTCAAGTTGATGTCCAACCATAGCGCTGCTGGCGGCTGAAGTTCTTAGAAGTCAGGGCCGGTTATTTGCTACAAAAAAAAGAAAAACGTACGTAGCGCCGCTGTCACCGGCACAGAAAAGGTTGTGGCACTGTACGACAAATTAAACGCGTTTGTCATACATCAAAATTTAACAACGCGCGCAAATCTCAAGTGAACGTAATAGCCAAACTTGTCAGTAAAAATATTCCCAGATTCGCTGACCACATACTTGACACGCTGACACAAGGTTATCTCATGTCACTTTGAACACTGAAAATGTTTAAGAAATGTCTTGACCGTTTTGATCAAACATTCCAGTAAAAAAGTCCCAGATTTGTATTTCCCAGTAACCACCGACTTGACACACACACAAGTTTATCTCATATCACTTTCATGCAATTTGCAAAGTGTAAAAAATGGTTTTAGTTCAATGACATGAACAGTGAACATTTTTAAATAATATTTGGAGCAAAAATGTTAGTTAAAGAGTCTCAGTTTTGCTGACCACCAACTTGACACGCTGACACAAGGTTATCTCACACCACTTTCCTGCAGTTTGCAAACTGCATTACTGCAGTATTCGTATTAAGGTCACTTTCCACTGCTCACTTTCTCGGCCCTTTCTATAACTTCTTCGGACATACATTTATGTGTAAATCTGTATGTTCTGTAAATTTTGCACGTTCTGCGTTGTGATAAGATTGAAATTTCAATTTTCTTGGTTAAATTCATATGGTGATTGTACTTAGTTATTTCGCACACTCTTATGACGTTGTGATAAGGCTGAAATTTCAAATTACTTGGTTTGAAGATGGTGCTTTCGTTTGAACATAAGGTGATTTGTAAAGCTTTTGTTTTCACTCCTATTATCTATTAACTAGACTCTAGTAACTAGAGTATTGTGTTATCCCTTTCTAATGCTGAATGAATGACAAGGAAGTTTATTAAAATATCCTGTTGTTAATGAGTACAGGGTCTGTTGTGATTAATAAACTTTGACAGGTTACTCACTGGTGTAGTTGTATAAGAAATGATTTTTGGTTCTTATGATGATATGACGCTGTGAGTATAGGTATCTACTGATCCTGCGTATTGATTCAGAGGTCGTGGATTCGATCGCGATCCTGGTATATCCAAATATGTATGTTATGAACAAGTGTTTGTATCGCGTCTGGGTGTAAACTATTGTTATGTGTTAGTAGATTATTTTTATAATTTCGTTGGTTCCAAATTTAGGAACCCAAGTTCTTAAAAATGTAACTACGTGATGTTGTCAGATATTGTCTTTATCTTTTAATGTCTAACATATTCTTTTTCCTTCAATGACTCAAAAAGTTAAGTAACTATATTAAAGTTAAACAAGCGAATTTAATTTTGGTCAACAGACCAGTAAAAGTTGTTTTTCTTATATAAATATACTTTCTCCCTTCCCACCTACGAGCATACCTTTCATCCAACCGGTCCTGTTGAAATGTCTAAGAGTACAGCCGCGCCTATAGGGGCTATAGGTCACAATGGTTGGAGATTTGTCATAAAATATACTGACGTCATACACGTATGCTCAACTATTTGACCTTATAAAGTACTAGCTTTTGCCGGCGGCGTCGATTTAAAAATCACGCAGAATATTAACAACAATATAATCTCGCAGCTTGAAGAAATCCGAAACCATTATGTTACACTGAGAAAAGTAACATACAATCTACTCAAAATAAAAAAACACATAAATAGATATTTTAAACTAAGAAGTTAAGAAAGTAAGAAAATATAAAATAAAAACTACAGAAGTAAATTAAAAATAAAAATATTTTATTGTAAGTAATTTCTTTTTCCAAGGATGCAAATTTTAATTGTTAACAAACTGCTTGCAGTTTAAATGACATTTATTGACTGTCCTCGAATGAGTGAGTCCTAGCTTATGACGTCACACTTGCAGCTTTTTAACAACTTAATCAACGTATGACGTCATTTAAACGATGATTGATCAACTTTCCCCATATTACGGGAAATTTACCGGACACTTGTGTCACCAGTAGCTTCAACTTCGTCCGGTGTGTTAGTACAGTTAACCACACACCAAACTTTTGACTTGGTTTACAAAAACCGCCGCTATAGCCAGTGTCATAAGTGTGCCTTCAAAGGCAAACTGTTGTTGTCATACGTGCTGTAGTGTGCTTACTTTCTTAGCTTCCTTATATCCTAATTGGTAACGCTTAGTACTTAGTTGCTAAGTTGTTCCGGATGGTCCAGCAATAGCGAACATATTTGAGATGAAAGATTTATACCCAATTAAATAGTAAGATCTTCTTAATTTAACATCTTGTTTAATTATTATTTAAGGTAGGTCATTTTCCATCACAAATCAAATGATTAGTATTTTTTTCTAAATTTGACACTGGGGATAATGTTGATACAAATTATTTTTCTGCAACTTGGTTTATTTATGGTTTTAATTTTTTTTTGTTATGCATTCACGATTCAATAATTATGGGGCTGTGTGGTATTTTCTTTTATGTTTGGTATTTTCTTTTATGTTTCCTTTAACTAGTTTTTTTTTACTGAATGATATCTCTGTCATTATTGGATATCAGATATCATTGGGATGTGAATTGCTGGCACCCTCTACACACATCACTATCAATATTTTAGTTGTACCTACTAGTTTTTGTTTGTACTTACTCTATACCGTGTGGTTTATACCTAAACAACGATAAAAGAAAGTCGTTATCAAACTATTTATGTCACCAAATAGGCATAGTATTGCTCAACAGTTTTCTATACTGACTCCATAAGGAATGGAATGTCTTGCCGAAGACACCATAAGTAAACGTGCTCTAAACGTTTTGCTAACTGGTTCCTGTTTGCTGTTAGGTAGGTCTTTAAGTACCTTATGTAAGGGTGAACATAGTAGTAGTTCGGAAAACGCTAAATATCTATCATTTGGCTCTTTGTAATGGATCTTGGATTTCTTGTTTATCCACAGCGGATTAGCGCTTAGTCTTCATCACAATTGATGATAAGTGATCAAGAATCTGAAAGTGGAAGCGAGGTACCTCCGGAATACTAACTCTTGAGCTGGCTATCTTATCTCTCTCTGCCGCTGCTTGATGGAACACAACAATGCTGTAAACATTAATGCTATAGCGACATAGGAGTTCTATAGGACATAGATAAAAACCAAATCGTTTTGCTTGTTATACACCGTGAAATTTTACTTGTTGACTTCCCGATAATTACTTGAAGTACTCACCAATACATACAACTTTTACTATGGGAAAAAAATCAGCTGTTCCTAACTAATTTTCGAATAAACTCGATTGTAATGTATGGAATAGCTTATTTTTTTGCCACAATTTCAGAGTTGTTCCCATAGTACAAGTTGTTTGAATTGTTGAGTATAGTCCGTTCGGTTAGATAGTGTCGGTACACCCGCACGGTATTGTGGCTCTTGCTATAAAATGCAGATGTAAAATAATACACTCAAGTTGGCTACTAAAGTCAATTTTAAAGAAAATTTCGATATAGTTAAATAAGTGATTTACAAATAATAATAATTATTAATAATTTTTTATATGATTATTATGATTATACTCATCATCGCTCGAATTGTCACAATTCACAACCTTCGTTACCACCTGTATTTATAATAAACATAGATTATTTAAGAAAATATAATTTAATAAATGCCGAATCCCAAAATCCAGTCCCATTTGCGGGTGTACGCCGCACGCGGCTTCTTTTGTTTATGCGGCGGCATCCTTTGATAAGAAGCGGCAAGTGCCAAGGCGGCGCGGCGCGATGAAAGGGCGACACTATCTAAGCGAATGGACTTTACCTACTTCAAGTAATTTTTGAGAAGTCAACAAGTAATATTACACGGTGTATATTCACAATTCAACAAGTCCTACCACCGATCAAAACTATTTGATTTTCGCCAATTTGAAGTTTTAGGTCTAGTAACTATTATTTAAATTATACATGCTAATATTTACACGTCAGAACTAGAGCAACGTTCCTACGGTTGAGTGGTTAGTGACCATCGGTTAATGGGTGTTACGGCAACGGGGTCGCTTTCTGCCCGGTGGTGCGTGGTGGCCCGTTCGATGCCGGCTGAGGCAGTCTGCGGTTTTGTTCGCCTTTTTAAAGAAATTCGCCTTGGAGAAAGCAAGTGATTAGGTGTAGGTGGTGTTTGGGTTTGGGATTATTAGGTACACCTATACTTAATCAGCTGTTCCATACTAATTTTCGATGACATAGTCCTAATAGCGGAGTCACTGCAAGATCTGATACGGATGCTGTCCAGCTTAGCTGATGCTTCAAAGCTAATCGGTTTCGGGAAGCCGCTGGATGCGGGCAGCGCAGGACCGATCGTTTTGGAGATCCCTTGGGGAGGCCTATGCCCACCAGTGGGCGTCGTTCGGCTGACATGATGATACTTAATGTTCTAAATACGAAAGTAAGCCTATTTGTTTTTCACCTTTTAAAGAGAATACTTAACTGAATTTGTATTGCTAAATTTGGAGGAGATACATTCATGCCCGAATACTCGTACGCTACTTATCTTTGGGAGCGTCTCAAACATCGCCCTGTCACTTTAAATGTCAAACGTATGAAAGAGATGCCATGATGTTTGAGACGCTCCCAAAGATGATTTGCGTTTGAGAATTCGGGCGTTAGTAAATCAATAAGGGCTAAAATGCTAACTTTTGTCGTTGTGAAAATTTTTCGAAAGAGTTTACGTAGCTGAGGTGCTATATACAAAACTCTACTTTTTAGCATTAATACGAGTATGTACACTCATGGACAAGTTCGGTGAACGACTTCTTACTTATTATTTTTACTTTTTTGCATTCAGAATGCATGTTTCATTATTGAAAATGAAGTATTAGAAAAAGCATTCGCCCGGACTGTGAAAGGTCGTGGGTTTGAGTCCCTATTTTTTGTAATACTTCATTTTCAATATTTTCCCTTCTTACTTCTTTTCGTGTAGCTGGCGTCTCACCGTTCCCTTACAGTCCCTAATTATTTATGCAGTGTACTTACCCTAGTTTAATACCTACGTAACCAAATAGTATAAGTTTTGACGACCGATTTGGCGCAGGGGTAGGCTACCCACCTTCTGCGCCAGTGGTCTCGGGATCGATTCTCGAACAAGACAAATATTTGTGTGCATGAACATGTCTATTTGTCTTGGTCTGGGTGTTTACTATGTATATTAAGTATGTATTTACAAACAAAAAGTATTTAAGTATATATTTATCCGTTATCAAGTTTTCCATGATACAGTTTCTTAATGAAATTAAAATGGGCTTAGATAATTGGTGTGAATGTAAGAAGGTATTTATTTATTATTTATTTATTTATTTATAAGTGTTTGCACGTGAATGGCGAGGCATCAGCCACAAGAAAAGAACTAAGAGGTGGTTCACGGAAATTGCCCCTGATTGTACAAAGCCAGAACCCACTCATAAAGAACTGTATGTTACTGAGCAGTGACTGAGGAGTTTTAGCTAGCCAACGTTTGTCGCACCACTGTCATTAATTTCCTTGTTAAAGCTTGATTTATTTAATTTTTTTTTACAGAGAGCGGTGCTGAAAGTCATGGCTTTTAAACCTACTCGGTTCAGTACCACACTTCTTTATGACCTATGGAAGGTTCTCTCTGTACGTAAGCTCTTCGTTCCTAAGGTGGTCCTACGAAAACACAAGACATGCAGTTATGATCCGGAGTTGGCTGCCAACATTAGACTAGCCAATAAAATTTTTAAAATTGAAAAATGCACTACAGATCTAGCTAGGCTTCATTATGCACATTTTAGCTCAGTGTTATATAATAAAATCAACAGCAAACTGGGAATTTACAGCTTAACTGTTCGCGAATGCAAAAACCTCTTGAACGAGTGGCTTCTTAGTTTAAAATATGACGAAATTGAGAGTCTTGTTCTGTAATTCTAAAACTTATGTTTCCATATAATATGTATATACATTCACACACGCCCGAGTCCTTGTTTGTAATTTTTTTTTTTTGATTAATTAGTTAATTTATCTAATTTTTTTGGAATCTGTCTTTATTTTATTATGCTAACGCTTTTGTATTGTGCTTTGGGTGGGCGCTAATAGCTGCGACACAGTTTGACTATTGCAGTTATTAACGTTTATGTTGTTTGTGAACTTTTTATAGATGCTCAATAAAATATTTGTATTTGTATTTGTATTTGTATTTATTTATTTATTTTAGTGATAAGTAAACAATTAATTAATCTAACATTACTATCAATTACTCTAACATTACCTCCATCTCGTTCACGCACGCATGTCCCACGATGCGCATGCGCATCTCAGGCGATGCTTCTAATTATTGCAATCGACGCTTGTTCTGAAACTGAAAGTTTATTACACTCACATAATTTCCTTCCGTATGATCTGTGCTGATAAAAAAAGTCTCACGAGATGTTTTTTCTGCTACTTTCTTATCTTATCATTAACTAGCGGCCGCCCGCGGTTTCACCCGCGTGGTTCCCGTTCCCGTGGAAATATCGAGATAAAAAGTACATATAAACCATCCTCTTGAATCACTCTATCTATTAAAAAAAAAACGCATCAAAATCCGTTGCATAGTTTCAAAGATTTAAGCATACAAAGGGACATAGGGACAGAGAAAGCGACTTTGTTAACCGACTTCTAAATCAAAAAGGAGGAGGTTCCCTATTCGTCTGTATGTATGTTTTTTTTTTTTTTTTTTTTGTGTATTTTTATACTATCAATAATAAAGGTATGATGATTACGTATAATATTTTTATGATTTTCCACAATCTATTACTAATAGAAAGATCTGTATTTACAGGAAAATATTTATCTCGAAATATTGTTGACAGAATATAGGAAGGGTCATTCCATTCTCATATCTTTTTATCACGGTTTAGTATAGGTCAAAGATTGCACAGTAAAAGAAAGAAAAATAAAGATTCGTTAAAAAAATGAGGTTACTCAACTTCAACATCACATCACTAAATTCAGATTATAAAAGGACAAACAAACAATTTAGCTATTCAAAATAGTACGTAAAGATTAATTTGACTGCGGTCTTCTACACGGTATTGCCCCAGATCATGTGCCTCCAATTTTTCAAAACGACTTAGTCTACTTCTAATCTAATTTCGCAATTTGCATAATGAGTTCCTCCAATTTCATAAAATGCTATAGTCTACTTCTAATTTTATTAGTATAACGAGTCGTTTTTCGCGTCAGCTGTTCAACTGCTGTCAACTATAGCCGTTATTACACCCGTTACGGACCGGTAAGAGATGGGCCCGTGATTACTGCTACTACGAGACTGTAATATAACATATACTTCAATACTTTGATCAATGACATTAATATTAATTGTAAAACTAAATTTATACTGAAAAAATCTTCGACTACACACTCTACCTAAGCTTATTGTTTGTAAGTAAGTACTAAGAATTCAGGTATATTTTCGAACTTGAATAGGCGCTCTTGTAATTGTTTTTGGAAGCTAGGGTTCATGATTTCTCGAGCTTATCAACTTCTCGGGTCTCGAGACTAAATTCTCGGGTCTCATCGGGTTTGTTGAAAAATTTACTTCAAAAAAAGGAGGTTCTCAGTTTCACCGTATGTTTGTCCGCCTCCGCGATTATCTCGCGTTTGGCTGAACCGATTTTGATGCGGTTTTTAGGAAAGTATTTGTTACATTTAGGAGGTTTTAGTATATTAACCGACTCCAAAAAAGGAAGTTCATCATAATGCTCTAAAAGTGTGAAATAAAAATTATTTTGTTATAAAACAGAACCGCCTTCAAAAAAATGCCATCAAAAGGTAAGAAATAATACCTCTAATATTGTATTCTCACCTCTAATATTGGGTTATTAACGGACATTCGGGACAACACATAATAATAATGCTATTTAAGTAACAAGTAATTTTGTAACTTCATGAAATCTTACGAAATACGTGATAACTTTCATTAAAATTGAAAAGCATTAATCAAAATCATGTTTCCCCATGAAACCATACATAATTATATATTTGTCATGGTAATGCAATACTTAATTCACTATCTTCAAGTTATCTACACAACAAACGTATATTAACAGTTACTTTAGAAAACTTGTTATGTTCCAAAATAAATTACATACACTATTAATTAAAACGTCTTAAAATTAACAGATTAGAATAATCCGTGCAAAAACCGCTTGCGTAATCCGTATTTGCACTTTAATTGTTCATAGCAAGGTTTCTGCATTATAATAATGTAGTAAAAATACTGGTATTAAATGATAATTAAGAGAAACTAAATGTAAGTCGAAGGATTGTATAAAAAAAAATACTATACTCTAAGCTTTTACAAGCAGATTTATGTGGAACATCTGACATTGTGCCCTGCATGTCCAACCAGCTGCACGCTGGAAGACCTAATGGAGGCCACCAATGCTGCAATCTGCGTAGCCGAATTTTGGTCCGATACTATTTAGGTTTTTAGTTTGCTATCGACTCGATAAGAAGAAGAGAAGAAGCCAAGCAGTTTTGAATGTCAAAGCTACGCCATCGGTTTGCAAGCTCTACGGCACCCCGGCGCGGGGCGCGGCGGCAGACCTTGTAATGAGAAGAACCAACAGAAAACTTGTCAGGGGTAGCATTTTCTTTCCGTATCTGATTATTTAGGGTGGTTTTGGTCCTTGTCTTATCATCTTATAGTGAGAACAACCTATGGCTGTTGGGCCAGAAAGAATCTGGAATGGCGACCGCAAACCGGACAACGCGGCCAGAGTAGAAAAAGTCTGAGAGTTTTCCGTCTTCTTAAGGCGCTACTCGGAAAAAGTATGGACTTTTTGATTTAAAACTATAGGACGGTTACAGTGGTTATAAATCTGGTAATAAGATATATATTTCTTCATACCTTTATCTAGAATCGTATAGTTTCAAAAACACGATTTTATGATTTTGCCTCGACACTTTTTCTTTTCGAAAAGACCTCAAAAAAATACGAAAATTCAAGATTATTCTTAAATGGGGTTACTTACACTATTAGAAATTGGTTTAATTAGTGGACACCAATAATATTTAGGATCGTATAGAAGCATTTTTTTTAAATCACTGTAGTTTTTTTAATACGAAGTGACTTTGTGGTTTTTTGCCTAATCTGCAAAATCGGTCTCGCTCCCGCGCGCGTCGTTTTCTCATTGCTATCTCGCTTCAGCATAATTTTTCCGAGTATCGCCTTAAAAAGGGCCTGGGCGTGAGTTAATGACTCATCATCTTGCCGTTCGGTACAATCACGTAATAACATCGGTACTATACTAGTCTTATCAGCCCTAGCGCGTGTTTTGCGTACCCACTTGGTCACGCCATTGAGGCTTAAGGGCAGGCTGAGTTTAACTACTGGTAGTATTTTATTCTGTGACGCGGTGATCCGTGAGCAGGCCCTACAAAAAGACAGACTATCTGGTCTAGACGAGGACCTTTTGCTGTGGAGTTTTTACAATGTTCAGTATTTTAATTAATTAATTAATTATTTAAAATGGTATCAGAACCACATTCCTACTTCTAACCACGGAGACATAGACTGCCGGCCAAAAATCTAACTTCCACAAAAATAATAGATACAGATGAATTTAGTCATTGCCCTGACAATGATACAGCTGAACCAACTCTTTCGAAAGATTGACCTGCAATAAAGTACCCTTGTCACATTAATCTTGCTGACTTTTCCCTACGTTTCCAAAGCGGATACACGTCGCATTTAAAGCGACACAGTGCTAGGTGCCGGAGTTGCGTGAAACCGGCGCGTGACCTTGATTCAGATCGAAAGTGGCTACAACCGATGACCACTTCATCGAGAGCGCACTTTCGGTTGACCATAGATAATATGTAATAGATTTTTTTTATATGACTCCACGAGCTTTGGTCTTTTTACCTAGAGTGCGGGCCAGATCACTCTGCGCGCGAGTAGGGCGTTTTTGGCGGTAGTTACATTTTTTTTGTTATAACGTTATGGAAAAGATTAGTATTCGATTTTGACCGCGCGCAGCGTCACTCTTGATAATTTTAAGTCTTCTCGGTAATTCTTGCTGAGGTAGCCACCACTACAATTAAACACTCGGCATCACTTGTGTAGACACTTGGGGCACAAAACTACACCTATCTTGAGTCACAAAGTCCACTATGAAACAATTTTATGATTAATAAAAATATCCACATAACCGAACTCGCCAAAATGGCGCCAAAACTCGTTCTTCTTTTATTTTTTGTTTTTTTAACAGTTTTCCATGATCAGAGACCAAAAATAAAGGTAGAGAATAATTGAAATAATAATAATGAACATTTTGGAAAGTCCAATTTAGGATTACGATTGCGGAAATATATAAAATATTATATTTATTAGATTAGGGTTTATTAGATTATTAGATTAGGGTTGGGTGTAATTTTTTTTTATAAATCTAAGTATAATTCTAAAAAAATATACAAGAGATTGCAGTGAATTTCTGTAATTTTGTTTATTTCTGATATAGACCGCTTTTACTCTACGATTTTTTTTTATAAATTAAGCAACACGTAATTGATAAAACTTAAGTATTTTCAAAGAGCTTAAAACTAACCATTTTGTCTCTTAGTTATGCAACTTGCTTTTCGAGACAGATGACTAATTAAGTTAAAAAAGGTATAAAAAAGGATGATTTCAATAACTTGTTACTACATGGAAGTATTTAACTACTAATATTTAACAATGGCAACAAAAACTTAAGTCCGTCTTGGTTCAAAGTTTATTTATGTAGATTAAGTAATCGGTTAAACCTACGTGATTCATATAAAAACGAGTTTAAAGATATGTCAATTAATGTCATAGGTCAAATTGTTAAAACTCAAGGTCAGATTTCAAGTCCGGTATTTTGTTTTAAAGATTTATTAACTTATTGTTTTAAAAAACGTCTAAATCATCATCATAGTAAACGATCATTCTTATATTTTTATGTCGATATTACCCAATAAAAGATCTAAACATATAGGAAATATTGAAATAGAAAAAAAAAACCATCAGCCCCATTTCGATCGGGATTCGAACCCGCACCCGTAAAAATCTGGTCCAGTGCTATAATGTCCGGTCTAACTGATCTGTGGGTCTAACACAAGGTCCAATGCTATAATGTCCGGTCAAACACAAAACATAGGTAAGTACATCGTTTAAATAATATTCACTATTGATGCGCCGAAACTTCTAGAAATACAAGTAGTAGTAGATACTACCTATAGGCAGAGTAGCATATATATTTACTATGCTATAGATATGGTTTATATGTGAAAAAGTGCAAATTAGGGGGCCGATTCTCACGCAATCGAGAAAAGTTCACATTTATAAGCTCGAAATTCAAATATAACACAGTTTTTGTATAGACAGAATTTCACAATCGAAAAAGTTCGATCAAAAACCAGTCGAACGCTACGAGTGGTACAGACCAATAGATGTTCGTATACGAACTTAGCTGTCAAAATGAATTTGTTGACATGTGGGACAGCTTGGTTTGTTTGAATCCTTTTAACTTTTCAGAAAAACAATGGAAAAACAAACTAAAGTCGTTGGTAGGAGGGGTACACTAAAAGTTTTGCGTAACTAACATTCGAAATTCAAACATTTATGAGCGGGCAGGAGCGCAGAACTTTCAGTGTACCCTTTAAGTAAGTACTTACATTGCATTTTTTACATAAAAGTTTACTTAAATTAAGAAGCTAGGGTTTTCATTGATATAGTTATCTGGTAACTGTAGTACCTACTTAATAAAGTTTTTTTTTCATTTACTTAATATTTAATCGTAATTTTAACCATCAAGTTTGAAAAAGCGCCTGGCAATCAACATTAAAGTTAATTACAACTTATCTTAGTACCTACACATTAAGTAGATAAGTGCCATCTTTTTTTATTATATCACGTCAAATAACTTGCATAACAACTTTCATGCGTTATATTCTTATAACTATATCATAATTATCTCATACAAATTACTCTCCCAAATAGAGGCGAGTAAAAAAAACAATAAGTTAACTTTCTATCTCTTTCTAACGGCCGTTGACCCGCCTACGCGGAAGAAAGACAGGTTGACAGATGATTTGTTTCCCGCGCATAATTTCTCCACAGAGTTTTTATGTGCCATAGACATTGTATCATTCATAGAGACAATCATTGACAATGAGAATGTGACCTTAGAGTATTATTAGCATGTGGGGTTTTACTGTTATGGGGTAAACTGTAATTTAGGTCAATAACACTAATTTTACTGTTTTAGCACGCAATCATAATTTTTAACCAAGATCATATCTAAGTTTGACGTGTAGCGGTCGCGGTATATGTAGGTTAGGTATCAGAAGTAAATGCTTGGGCAATAGTATATTTTATAACGAGGGACTAAACGAAGGGTATATTAAGTTGGTGTTTAGTCTCGAGGTGCAAACTGTACTTTTCACTTTGAGTGCGAGAAAAATAGTCAATTTAGTACAAAAACATCTAATAAATTATCGCGGTCAGTAGTAGTAGTACTTAAATGATAAAAAAAAAGAAAATTATAGTAATTAAATTATTATAATTTTCTTTTGTTTTCATAAGAATGTAGGTGTGTTACATTCCAACGCTCCTTGGAGTATTTGGCGTCAAGTGTGTCAAGCCAGCCTTCTCGATAATTCTTGCTGAGGTAGTCACCACTATAATAAAACACTCGGCATCACTTTACCGAGATAGCGCCTATTTTAATCATTCAACATATGGTCCAGTTCAGTTGCGTAGACACTTGGGGCACAAAACCACACCTATCTTGAGTCAGACTACGAAACCAGTCCACTATGAAACAAATTTCGATTAACTAAAATATACACTTAACCTAACTCGCCAAAATGGCGCCAAAAACTCGCGGTCAGTTTTTCTTCTAAACCAGTCACAAACAAACAATTTAAAACACATGGCGCCATCTTCCTTGCGGAAAAACCATGAAACAAAAAACATCTTAACATTTTCGCAATGAAGATGGTCCACAATTCGCAAATAATAGTATATTCATTGGCTGTTTGAGTTTGTCTAATGTCACAATAAGGAAATTAAAAAACTAATTACTTTTACTCCCTAGGGACTAAAGTGGTTACTTTAGTCCAGCTTCTTAGGGCTATATTGGCGTACTTTTAGAGCATGAGAAGTGAAAAATTAGTTTTATCCTTTACTGCTGAACATAAGGTATGGGTTAAATTTGACAGGACTACTTGATCTGCGAGCCATTACGCTGTTAGTTAGCCCTTGGTTAGGAACAAAAGCCAAGAGTGCCCAAATCATCCATACAGTGGTAAGTACCTAATATCGGCTAGGATAAAATAATCAAAGGAGTCTGTTTTTATTTTTTCTAATCGAAGTAAGGTAAAACATTCACCAGTAGGTAATAAATAACGATAATTATCTAAAACAGCAAATGAACAAGTTTCGTTGTAAAAGTCTCGTAAAAGCTAAACCCTTGACAAAAAATCTACTAAAATCGACCTACCCACTACCGCCACCCTGCGGAATTTCATAGAAACCTTGTTTGCTATTAAACGGTACATTAGGTAGGTAAACGACTTTTTTATTGCTTTTCATAAGCGCTAAACGTAACATGTTATTTTCAATGTCGCGACCTCAAAGGTTATTTAGCCGATTTATTTCTACTGCTGGCAATCTAAAAAAGCGTTTAATGGAATTGGCAACACAGGAAGTTATGTAATTGAATTGTAACGATCAAATTGTGTGGCTTAATTAAATGGCTATTGTTTTTTCACGAAGTTACTTGCGGTGTAGTGTTCTTGAAAAGTTATGATAATGACTTTTTACAATGTCATTGTTAGCTTTTCTCAGACATTACTAGATGACCCGACAGACGTCGTTTCCGTCTTGACCATGAAATTCGAATTCGAAATGTTATATATAATCGACGAAGAAATGATATCAGTATTTATTTTCAATTAAATTCTGACTGATGCATCTGTTACGTTATCTGTAGCACTCATTCTGTCAATCGCGCCAACTGTCAAACTACTGGCAGATAACGCCCGAATTCTCGAACGCAAATCATCTTTGGGAGCGTCTCAAACATCATGGCATCTCTTTCATACGTTTGACATTTAAAGTGACAGGGCGATGTTTGAGACGCTCCCAAAGATAAGTAGCGTACGAGTATTCGGGCATAAGTGAAATAAGGTTAAACCAAAATCACTAAAGTCCACTTGCAGCAAATTTTGCTAAATATTGATAGATTAAAATTTCAAAATGTTAAATCTAGATTTAATGACATTCCTGCATGGGCTACATCTAGTTTTAGTAAAACCAGGGTGCCTACCATCAACTTTAAGACAGCGATTCAAAAATAGCGCGATGCAGAATAGGTTCCTAAAATGAATTGCTTTCTTTCGTACTCTGACCTTCTAAAAACTTGATCGCAAATGAATTGCTAAATGTTAATGACCGAACGATTTGTGTCCTTTTTCTTCTACCCGTCTCTTTCACTCGATTCTGTCATGCCCGGAGAGTGAGAGGGACGGGTATAACCTGCAGGTGACATGTTAAATCGACCGGGTTATAAGTCAAATAAGAGTTCCTGACAGCTTAGCGGCTGTGAACTGTCATTGATCGATCACTGAATCGCTGTCATTGATATTAAGCTGTCGTGGTACGAATAAGCGAAGCAGATCAGTTTCGGTTCCTAAACAAAACCGTAATAAGAGTTGATGGTAAGCACCCAGATTTAGCAAATTTGCTGCAAGTAGACCTAAGGAGGTTACATTGGAAAAGTTAATAATGGTCGTCCAGTTTTCTTAAATTTTCTTATTTTCCGCGCTTTCTTATATTTTTCCATCGAACATCGAATCCACTTTTTGCTATAAAAGTGTGGATTGAAGGGAAAAAAATTATCCATAGATCCACCGGTGGAGCCTCGTCGGTGGATCCAAGTGGACGGAGGGGAGTTTAATATATTTTTTCTTTCATATGATCCTTCTTCGGATAATAACAAACACAACGAAAAAGAATTAGCAAAATCGATCCAGCCGTTCACGCGTGATGCCATGACCAAAGGAAATAGGGATTCATCATTATTATTTTTGGGTTTTAAATAAAATTTTACGAGTTTAAACATATTCATATATTCATAAAATATTCAGTGGTCTTTCGTTGACAGGTATTTTATTGGCGATTTTCAAGTTCATACTACAACGTAAAAAATATGTTCCACGATTAATTATATTTACCTGCTTAAATCTACATGAGTTAAGAATTTTTCTATTGTTGTCAATTCTATTCAATAACAAGAATCTTTTTCTATTCAAACTTTTAAATAATTGTTGGTCTAAAAAGCAATAATATAATAATGTTGTAGTTATTCAAAAATAAAATGAAATCTACTTTGATAAACCTATATGAACAGTACAAAAAACTCATAAATAAAGATAGAAAAGTATTTCCCTAGAAACCTAGATAGCTCGTTCTAGGTATCCAGCCCTCCGTATAAGACCTACACTGGGTGACACTATCTAGATTTCTAGTTTTAGTAGGATATAACGCATCCGGTTGATCGATTCAGTTCAAACATACCGACGGACGGTTATGTAGCACAGATTATACGTTTAAGGTTTAATTATTTGCAGTTAGATGTTCGAAGTTTTTTTGGATGTTGGCAATACTAGTTAATTTAAATGTTTAGTTTTTCGCATGAAGCTCGACTTAATACTGAGGTAACTGGAGAGTGCAGTACGAACAATTTTTTGTCCACCACAAATTACACAGTGGCTGTCTTCCGTCTCACCCACACTTTAAAAAAATACGTATGGTTGGTCATATGAGACAACTGACAGCCACTACATACATAAATGTCAAATTTGCTGGGGACACTTTTTTATTCAGGGTGAGAACTCCAGTTACTTCAGTATTAAGTCGAGCTTCATGGTTTTTCGTGACTAGCATAGAACAGGAAGCTCTAATGTCACTATGATGTTTCACGACTTGGTGAATTCAAGTTGACATATCTTTATTGAAAAATATTATAGTAAAATTATTACCTATTACTTACTTAAAATTAAAACATCATTCGAACCTTAATCGAATAAAACCGTTTTCCTTTTGAAAACTGATGTTTCGTCGCTATAACTACTTATCTGTAAATAGCTTTTCAGGCTTTTGACGTTCATAAGCCCATTTCTAACTTGATAAAAGCGTCTGACCAGCTTAAAAAATCTTCGACAAAAATAAATAAATGAAGTCGGTTAAAAATGGCATATCATTTACTATATTAAAAGTATCTTGCAATATTTCCAACTAAAACTTAGGTATATCTAAAAGAGCAGTGGAACAGTGCCATAACTCGACTTACGCATCCTTTCCGACAGCAGTGGAACAACACTATAACTATCACTTCCACTGAAGATGCTACTCACACATAAAATAGAAACCAGCGGATACCTCTATCCTTTACTTTCCAAAACCATATTAGATTCTTGCCAAACCAGTTTTAGCTACTTTCTTCAACAACTGTATGTCGTTAGACTAAGGTTTATTTTACTAGTTTCCGTTTTATATTAACGATCTTGATATATTGTCATTATTTTACTCACTTTCTTTTGTTTTATGTCATCTTCTCTGATGGAGGAATTCCGTTAACTATTAACTATGAACGAAAAGCATGCTAAATATATAATAATTGAATATCAGATCTGATTCCTAGAGAACTGGAGCATTTAAAAAAAAAATGGAAAATTAAGTATTTAGAAAAAAACGACCCATCTCACAACTACCTCCGATCGGACTCGAACCCACGACCTTCCGCTATCCGGGCGACTGCTCTTGACGAAAATTGCATTGTGAATGCAAAAAAGTAAAAATTTTAATAACTTGCAGCATTTTTGTTGCGGAACCAGATGGACAGATATCCTATTGACGGACAGATACATGATCCAGACAAATAAATACACAATGACAAGACATACACAAGACGTGTTTATCTTGGGTGGACATCGAATCGAGCACAGTCTATAATAGTGATAGTGATATTAACTATAGGCTGTGGCCCGGGCCCATCTATATAGGTCTAGTCTGTTTTAATGTAGATTATAATTTAATATTATAATCATTTCACACTTTTTTTTCTTTATAGAATTACAAATAATGGAATCTTATCTTGTTTCAGGTATGAATAATTGCTGAACACATCTGCCTGTCATATATTGTGGTGATATTTGTAAGTGAATGCTTAAACAATTTCTTGACAGAAAAGTTTTTCGTCTGCGAAAAGCGAATAATACGTATATTGCTACGAACAGGGGCCCGATTCTCAGGCATTCGAACTTTTTCAGTGTGGTAATTCGTATGTCGAACATTTTGTTTGTGGTTTCTATTGAAAAGTTAGAACGTTTCAAACAAATTACGCTGTCCCACATGTCAACAAATTCATTTTGACAGCTAAGTTCGTATACGAACATCGATTGGTCTGTACCATTCGTAGCGTTCGACTGGTTTTCAATCGAACTTTTTCGATTGTGAAATTCTGACAATACACAAACTGTCTTATCTTCGTAAAATATTTAAATTTCGAGCTATAAATGTGAACTTTTCTCGATTGCCTGAGAATCGGCCCCCTGGGTAAACACCGATGTTCATATGTAACAATAGTAGATTGTACAACAAGTGCATAAAACGTATCATTTTACCCGAGACGTATTATATTTACCTTTTTTTTTGACGTAAGCTAAAAAAAGTGTTTTTTAGGGAATTAGATATGACATTTAGCTCATAAACACAACATAGATTTTAGCCCGCACTGTTTATTGAAATAAATTACCATGTACAGATAACTTACTCAGGGTTTTTTATAACTTTTGTATGAATTTAAGTTGTAACTTTAAATAGTTTTTGTTTGTTTTATTAAAAGTAACACTTAAATGCATACAAATTACTTTCCGTCGTTCCGGTTTGTTGTTTTTCAATAATAAACTCAAAACCATCATCGTCTTCCTGACCTTATCCCAATACTATTTGGGGTTGACTAAGTACGTTCTTTTCCTCCACTCCACTCTATTACCTGCTTATTCTTCATTTACTCACTCCTTTCTCATTCATATAACTACCTACGCACACATTCTATTCATCTTTTTTGCGGTTTTCATCTTCTACTCCATCCATCAACATTCTTGTCCATCACCTTTCTAGTAACATGATTATCATCCTTTCTCATAACATGTCCATACCAAGCCAAACGGTTTCCTTTCAAATTTTCTGCCACTGGTGCTGCTTTCAAACTTCCTCTCACATACTCATCTCATTCCTTACTTTGTTCGCGTTACTCCAAACGCATGCAATTTTCTTTCATTCCGATCCATTACAGGACGACAGGTCTTACCATGGACTTATAGTTTTTGCCCTTCAACTTTAGTAATAATGTCCCAAAACCATAATTTACAAATTTAATTTACCATAAAGAACAAATTCAGAACTAGGTTCGGGTAACGGTGGTCCACTTGTAAACATCTTGCATGTCTTCGGATAGTGTTGTCATGTGTGTTGTCGATAACCTTAAACATATTGCTTATTGTAAAAAACACATAAACTTCGGTGCAAAAGAGGGGCTTTAAGCTTAAATCATTCTGCACCAGCAGCCAACTTAAAATAAGGAGACTGTCGCAAATGCGGTAAAGTAAACGAAGTTAGAATTATATTTTAAAAAAACTGATGTAATAAATAATTGTAGAGTGAGTACCATGTCACATCATAAAGAAGCTATAAGAATATGGGTGACAGTGATTTTAGATATTTTGGCGTCTGCAGGTAAGTAACATGACTATCTAACTTAAGTAGAAGCTCCTATTTGAGGGTGATGGAGTACCAGATGTGATTCAGATTATTTATGGTAGTAAGTTAGCTGTTTGGATAATGCCTAGAATCGGTCGGTTAATATCGGTTAATATCAGTGTCTAAAGCCAATAGACATCTAATACAACAAAAATACGACCTATTACAAAACGTACAAGAGCCTATTTTTACCTATCAATGCCAAATAAAGATCCTTGTAACATTTCGTGACTTCAATCACTTTCGATGTTTTTGTGGGATTTCTCACAAAAGCATTTAGAGTATTGAAATAGTTTTATATTTGCTTGTGTTATTTATTATAAAAACTGTCAATACAATTGCTAGTCAATATTAAATTGTAAAGAAGATAATAATATGAATAATCAATTTATGCCTAAATCAACATAAGATCCGTTAAATTTTGTGAATAATACTCTGTTTGTTAGTTTTAATCATAGTTTTTTTTAAATTGGTGTCTCTTCTATATCTCTGTTTTGATATATTTGTACTTAAACCAATCTTTAGCTGTTCCATTACAGTTTATCAAATATACTAAATACGTAAATACCAAATAAATAAATAGCAAAGTGATACAGGTAATGTATCAATTTTGTATTTGGTATTATGAATGGGTGAAAATGAGTGAAAAAATTAATGGATGAAAGAAAACTAAAAATGTTGCACAAAAATTATAAAATAATAACAATAATAAGTTTTACCCACGTCCATTTTGACCGTCGCGTCGTCGGTTCTTTTTTTGTCCTGTATTCATTTTTAAAACGTTTTAAACGATATTAAAACCAGCATTTTATGTCTAAACTCACTTCTTTAAGTATGCAAAATTAAAATGGCGAAGCGCCAGAACCACTTTATACAGTAGACCTCCCATTTCCTAATAAACTTTAGGGTACAATTTTTCGTCTGGGTATATTGCTACTATACTAATTTAATAAGGTTGTTTAATGCTTTTCTTTTCCTCCTGTATTATATATTTTCGAATAGGTACACATTAGGAAAAGTACCTATAGTTTGCCCAGGAAATGTAGTATACTATGATGTAGTATACTATACATACATAATATCACACATTTCCGATAAGATATAGACAAAAAAAAATCCGCGGCGATGCTGTTTGTTAAGTCGTGAATCAGATGTTAAAGTTCAACTCGATTGTCAGAGTTTTCGATAAAGAACCGCCCTGAGATTTTTAATTTGATACTAAGAAAATATTTTTCAGCCCTGAAATGGCTCTACAGGCAGAACAACAAAATTGTCCCTAAGGACAAGAAATATATAAAAATACTAACAAATGGACACTGATTACCAAAATTCTTTTCCTGGTTATGACAAGTTATCGATATCGACGAACTACCTTTTTCCCACCTCTTTATTTACTAGAACAATGGATGATCATAGGCGGCGTACCGTGTCGGCGCCCGGGCGCTTCCGAACTTGATTACTATAGACACCATGAGTCTACAATAAATTGGGAAAACCGGAAAAAAGTTCAGTAAAAGACGACGACGAGATGTTTAATTTACATAATTCGCCTTAACACTGAATAAATACTTACTTAACTTCATTAAATTCGCGATAAGGGCGTGCTCAAGGTCTAGGTGTCAAGTTTGATGACCTATCAACTATAATACAAGCATGATACTCATTTATACTTAAAGAGCCTTCCGCCCGCGGCTTCACCCGCGTGAACTACAATAGACCTCCCATTTCCTACTAAACTTTAAGGTACAATTTTTCTTTTAACGACATTATCCCGCGGAAAACCTGATATTTTTCCAGGATAAAAAGTAGCCTATGTCACTCTCCAGCTTCCAAACTATTCCCACATTAAAAATCACGTCGATCCGTTGCTCCGTTTTGACGTTGAAGGCGGACAAATAAACAAAGACACTTTCACATCACTACATAGTATAAAACAAAGTCGCTTTCTCTGTCCCTATGTCCCTTTGTATGCTTAAATCTTTGAAACTACGCAACGGATTTTGATGCGGTTTTTTTTAATAGATAGAGTGATTCAAGAGGAAGGTTTATATGTACTTTTTATCCCGATATTCCCACGGGAACGGGAACCACGCGGGTGAAACCGCGGGCAGCCGCTAGTTTATAATATATGTTAACTGCTTGTCTGACATCAAGATAAGCAGTTAACATTCGATTCCCGTCCCGGCTTTCAAAACTAACGAAGTTAGATATACCTGTTGTAGTGTAGATAGATAACACAGAACAAACACAAATAATCATCAAATGATTGTTTTAATCCTTGACTATCATAAAATGATTATAAATAAAGATTTTTTTATAACACTGTCCTCATTTTTTTCACCACCTGGCTACCCTATCCATGTCGGCAGTGTGTTAGGCGGTCGCTCCCATGACCCGCGAATCAAATAAAAACTGCATCGGCTGTGTGTTTGCGGTATATCGACTGCATACAGTGATGGAGTGCAGCTATTGGGCAATTTAGGTATTGCTTATAGGTTCTATTGGCAAGCTGCTCTACTATTGGTCCCGTCCTATTATAGGACCCTAGAGTTTAGCTCGAAAAAATAGATTACTCTACTGCAATTGCCCATGAGGTATTTATGCTGAGACATTGTATTTATAGGCCCCACTCTACACAAGATAGGTTCTACGTTTTTTGTCATTATGTCTTTATTTTTGTGTTCCAGGTTCGTTTTGCTCTATTCTATACCTATGTGTGTGTTAATAAATGTATATTCTTTCTTCTTTCTTTCAATTGAATGGGAAATAGTTTTATCATGTTGTTCAAAATTGGCACTCAGTTTTGCCATGCGCCCTTAACTTTAGGGTGTCAATAATTGGGCAGTTTACCGTGTCTAAATATCTAGTTGAAAAGTCTCCCGTCCGTCGTAATGCTTTGGGAACCGATAGCGTAGCTTCATTAACAAGTAGTTACTTACTTGTATTGTAATAGCCTAGACTGAACGAATGATGCTGAATTTTTATGTATGCGTCTTGCTTACTGAGACTAGCTAGACAGAGTTGAATTACGTTTTCCATCTAGGAAGAACATTCATTTTAGCGACCTGTATGGCGCAGAGGTATACATGCATGCATTCTGCTAAAACACAACCTTTTTTAAACCAAAGGATTAATTTTCGGCCAAATCAATTATTAACTAAAGCATCATACGCTTGTTTAAAAGAGCAAAGCAAATGTTTAGTTGTAAGTGCCGACGAGTTCACTTTCAATCCAACAATAAACTTGAGACTCTTATTATTCTATCTTGAGACTCTTATTTGATCGTTTCCGTTCCCGTGGGAATATCGGGATAAAAGTACTGTGTGTTTTAATCCAGGCTATCTACTATCTGTGTGCCAAATTCGTTAAGTAGTTTTTGCGTGAAAAAGTAACAAACATCCATACATCTATACTCAAAAACTTTCGGATTTACGAGTTTAATATATAGTAGGACAAAAATAAAAGGTTTTCTTTAACTACTAACAGTAACAGTTGATTAAAACAAGTTGTTGACAAATGTCAATCGAACTAACAAACAGCTATTAGGCTGCTTAGAATGTGAATAAATTAATATATTTGCATCCAAGGTCGGCAGCTATGATTTAATTACGACTGTCAGGACAGATCGACATTTTTGCAGTGCACTTATTTATACCACCTTCAGGTTTGATTTTTTTAATGTGATAAATTAGAGTGAATATTTTATTCTGCGCGATACTCTTACTTGCGAACGAAATTGCATTGAACAAATCTCGAGTTAGGTATTAAGGCGCTACTCGGAAAAATATGGACTTTTTGATTTAAAACTATAGGACGGTTACAGTTGTTACAAATCTGGTAATAAGATATATATTTCTTCATACCTTTATCTAGAATCGTATAGTTTCAAAAACACGATTTTATGATTTTGCCTCGACACTTTTTCTTTTCAAAAAGACCTCTAAAAATACGAAAAGTGAAGATTATTCTTAAATGGGGTTACTTACACTATTGGAAATTGGTTTAATAAGTGGACACCAATAATATTGAGGATCGTATAGAAGCATTTTTTTTAAATCGCTGTAGTTTTTTAATACGAAGTGATTTTGTGTTTTTTTTGCCTAATCTGCAAAATCGGTCTCGCTCCCGCGCGCGTCGTTTTCTCATTGCTATCTCGCTTCAGCACATTTTTTCCGAGTATCGCCTTAACATACATCAAAATATTGTAAGGTTTTACAGATATAAAGCCTTGTTCGCACTAGTCGACTAGAAAACGGTTAGTAGAAATCCATTGCTTGGTGCTTACGCCAAAGGCAAATTTAAAATAACCAAACAAACGACGCAATGGACTGCTTCTCGATTAAAACTAGCGTAGTTTGAACAAGGCTCATGCGCTGGCCACATTGCGATGTGACATTTCACATCTTTTCAAGACAGAGAACGAGACTGGCGAACGATACTTCGATCAACAATAACACCTAGTTCTAGATACATACTTGGAGTGACACTATATGTCCAAAATCAAAAAAAATCAAAATCAAAATCAAAAATCATTTATTCATTTTAGGCTGATACAGCACTTGTGAACGTCAATGAAGCTACGCTATCGGCTCGCAAATCCTACGGCGGGAGGCCTTGTAACGAGAAGAACCGGCAAGAAACTCGCCAAGGGCTATTTTTTTCTCCCTGTCATATTTCATACAGAGTCGTCAAATTGAAAAGTGACTTTAACATAATATAATATGTAAAGTCACTTTCCATCACAAATTATTCTTAAGTTTAAAAACAAAATAAAAAACCCGGTAATCATAGCAGTAAATAATTTTCAATAACTAAGAAATAGACATCCAAAAGGTAGTTTCTTTAAAATACACACCAACCAAAAACGTAGCAAATAAAATAATAAATATAAATGCCAAACAAGGGTAATAAAACTTTGAATAGTTTAAGAACATAAGAGTCAATAATAAACAGTGCCATACAAGCCACGATAAAATAAAACTAATAACAATAAAACATTAAAAATTAAAACATTAAAAATCTGCATATTTTGAGACAAGAAGCCAGGAGCAGACCCATCCCACTGGTGGCACCCGTTCACGAGCATGACGCATGAACCAGCCATCGCTTCGCTCAACCATATTTTAGGGAACGTAACGACCAAGCCTCATAAGCCCACTTGAGAGTATAATTTATAAGTAGATTATTTTGACAGTGCCAATAATACTAAGGTATTTCAAACTTGGAACGCTTCTTGTCATTTATAATGTAAGATCGTAACATTCGTAACCTTTCTTCGGCGTTTAAAAAAAGTCAGTCTGGCCATATAAAGTTTTCATTTAGTTCGTGAGCCTTCATCTAGTACTATTGTTGATCGAAGGAACGATATCGCTTGCGTTGTGAACCGAAGTATGACAAGAGGTGAAACGTGACATCGCTCGCCTCGGTGGCTAGCTCGCCAGCTTGCAATGTGGCCTGCGCTTTAATGTTTGATATTAACGTAATAATTAGCCTATTCCAATTTCACAATTATATTTAAACTAGCTTTCCGCCAACGGCTTCGCCCGCGAGGACTACACGACGTTATCTCGCGGAAATGTGATATTTTTCCGGGATAAAAATTTAATATTTTATTTAATTTAGGTTGAGGTAACAACACTTATGAACGTCATAGCCAACAGCCAGCAAGAGATAAAAAGCCAACTATCATCCTCTCCAGGCTACAAAGTATCTAGGGCAGAGGTACCCTTTGTGGCCACTTTAAGGAATTTTTGACTTTTAAGCACTAAGTACTAAATGATCTTAGGTATTTAAGACACAAATTATATCTTAAATTATAGATAATTTATCTAGCTTTAAAGGTACATTTTTCAATTTTTTTTAAAGTTTAATAGTTTTTTGTATATAATACAAAATGTGTGAGAGGGGCCAAATGTACCGGTTTTGGCCACTTACTGATAGTTAAACTTTTGTAAGTATTGCGAAAAATCAAAACCAAACCCAGGTAAAATCAATATATTCTAATGCGCTACAAACCAGTCAATTGCAAAACAACAATTTAATTGTAAAAAACAAAGGTTTCTAAAGTATTTCATCCAAAACAAATTTCTTAAAATTTCCATACAAAACATTTTTTTAAACAGAAAATGGAATTTATTGAAAAAATATCTTATGACATAAGGAATTGTAACGGTTGTTATAATTACCTTAAAATACCTTATTTTAATTGCCTTTATCAGAAATGGCTATAAGTTGTTTTGAAAACTTTTAGAGCAAAAAGTGGCCAAAACCGGTACAGTGGCCAAAACCGGTACGCCTGCCCTATGTCCCAAATTTCAGCCAAATCCAAAAACCCAGGGGGTAAATAGGGTACCTAAATAAACCTAAATCATCTTAAGTACCTAAAAGATCTGGGTACCTAACAATTTCTTGGTACCTAAGCTTCTCAGAATTAACGTTTTGATTGTGAAGCAGACACTTATTATTTACTAGCTTCCGCGCTGCCTCGCACGAGGCTGCTCGCTTGGTGAGGACCCGCCTAATCACGTAAAAACGGCTAATCGGATTTTGATGAAATTAAAACATAGAATAATTTTTATCCTGGTTATTGGTCACCTAAGGATTTTCTCTAATGTCCACGCGGTCGAAGTCGCGGGCGGAAGCTAGTATAATATAAGTAGGATAAGTACTAAAAACATCGCATTGCTATTACGTTTCGCAGAGGTAATAAATGTAATAAAGTAAATGATAGGCCGGCTGATCTTTAGATAAACCTTTGCTGAAAACAGCATATACCTTCCATACAATTCATATGTGTACTATTTTAAGTTTCTTCAAGTTGTCATGGCAACTAGCTTGTTTTTGATAATACATTCTCCTTCTAATCTCTTTCTTGTCATAGTCATAGTCATAGTCATATATTTTTTATTCATATAGATTAAATAAAATTAATGCTTATGAATCGTCCAACATTTTTTTACCTACCACCTGTTATGGACATCTTTTAACTGACAAGAAAAACAGGCGAAAAAAACTCATCAGCTTTAACAGAAACAGAAGAACTTGTTTTCTGGACCCCTAGCATGAAAACTGACGGTATGGTAATCGTAATAGTAAACTATACCATCAGTCAAAAGCTGTCAAAGTGTTCAGTTGCTATCAAATATCCACCATCAATACGAACAATTTTTACTAATGAGGCAACCACGGAATCGCGAAAAAAAAACAGTACCTTTGTATGGAACAGCTGATTTTTTTTTCGCGAGTGGTTTGCCCCATAGTAAAAATTTTTCGTATTTATGGGCACTATCATCTCCTAAAATCTTTGTACTAATTAAAATTGAGTGGTGTCTATTGAATTTTTGTTCCGTCGTCGTGGAAAGAGACGCTTCTCTGGTTTTCATACAAAATAGTACGGTCACGATAACGCTAGTTTTTCGTGCTAAGGGTAGGTACACACGGTGGCACATCAGACTATACATACATGTTGACCTTGAGATCGCCTTTACGCCCTACGTAATAAAACCTGTTATAGCAGTTCAACTGTTTAAGTTGATGTGCTGTCGAATGTACTTGGTCGAAACAAAGCAATGCGTAGATACGTTAATCCATTGATAATGAAAAAGAAATTTTAAGACTTGCATAACCATGAACCATGCAAGATTTAGATAACTTACCTACTCATATAAAAATTTGTTGAATTTACTAAAACATAAGGTAAGAGCTGACATCCTGTGCATTAAGATTGCAATACCGCCACCCAATATTGATACTAACTGTAGTTATTGCGAATTGCATAATATCTTACGTAAAGCGAGACAAGCGAACAGGCTTGTATTATTAAAATAACTCCGTACTTTATGCAGCTTACACTTAAGTTGAAAGCATCGGCTAAGTCTACGCGTCAGCGACGTAAGACGATGAGTGCTTACCGCTTTGCTGACGTGGATAATGCACAATTGCACGACCTTGTCCCCCCTTTCCACCAACTGGATACCAGACGCAGAACAGCCCACCCCTACATCGTTGACACTTCAGATGTCCGTACCAAGCGCGTTGCAAATTCATTTCTCATAGGAAGTAAGACGTGCTAAAGAGTGGAATCCGCTGCCTGCTTCCGTGTTTCCCGATTCTTACAACCCAGGTCTTTTTAAGTGGAAAAAGAATATGCTCTTCCTGGGCAGGCATGTAATGTAACATCTTATTAGACTGCATCCTCTTAGTTAGACAAACAAGATGGCGGTCAAATGCCTGTCCGGTTTTTAATAAAAACAAGCAAAAAAGAGATCCCGCGTCGTGATCACGGTGTAGTATAACATAAACTGACAGCGCCCGTCGCGCGACTGATGGACGCTTCAGTTTCGCAGACGCTTAGTCGCGTCTATGTGGCTGGAGCTTATGCATCTAAAATGTAATTTTAGGAGATCATGTAGGTACGGTCTCCAGCTCGTCGGGTTACTACAAAATGTCAAAATTTATTAATTGAAACTGAACTCTATCTGTTGGACATAAGGTTGAATTTTATTTAAAGAAATTTGACAGTTTGTAGTAACCTGGCGTGCTGGCGACTGTACATTCAACAGCTAATTAAGTTGAACATTGTTGGTTTTGAGCGCATTCCTAGAACAACGAAAACAGTATGAGTCGTTTGACGGGCTGTGGATTTATGTGAGCTTAAAGGTGCTTAAAGTTTAAGCGGTCGGATAGGTAATATTTATTTATTGACACTAACACTGATCATATGTCGATTATTTTTAGTAAAGCACTAATAATGTCGTGCAGACAGAAATATCACTAGAAAGTAGCAGAAAACACTTTGGAATATCCAACTTTTTTTGTCGCGAGGATAATCTTGAACAGTTTACTTTTTTATCGGCAATTAAAAATCAGTTGTCTCTGTCTGCCTGCCGCATTCATTTGTTTTAATATTAGAAACTAGCTTTCCGCCCGCGGCTTCGCTTGCGTGGACTACACGACGTTATCCCGCGAGAATGTGATGTTTTTCCGGGATAAAAAGTAGCCTATGTTCCTCTCCAGGCTACAAAGTATCTGTGTCCCAAATTTCAGCCAAATCCGTTCAGCCGTTTAGGCGTGATTGAGTAACAAACATCTAAACATCTAAACTTTCACATTTATAATACCAAAATATACCTTATACCAATAAACTTAATTAATTTATAAACCAATACAATATGTAACTAAGTAGTTTGTTCAAAACTACTTTTCCAGGCAAATTGATGATTGTGATCGTTTGAAATAATATGTAGGTGTGACACAAGGACAGACAGTTATTCGATCTAAAAACAACGCAAGTGGGAGATTTTATTGGATTTCGAACTCGTTATAGGTAAACTTATACGGAGATTCGATGTTAAGAAAGTTTGTTAAATAGCGGTATTTGTTAATTTTGTTCCTTTTGAACTGTTGAACTGTAATTTATACTAACCTAGCGGTCGTTCGAGTTATTGCGAGTATTCTCCCGTGAGTGAGGTACCTAAAGAAAAAAAACCTGTACAGCCACGAGCAATAATATGTAAACTACGAAGAACTTTGTCATATTACAATATTGAATGACTTTTGTTGTTTCGCTTAATGTGACAAAATTCTATGTTGCTCACACATTATGTTGCTCGTTATCGTGACTGCCGTATTTCTATACATATTTGACAGCAGTTGAGAACTTTTTGAAGCTTTTTGAGCACAGCTTTTGAAGGACGGTATAGTCACAGAATATATAATAGTAATAGTTTACTTTACGATTACCATAACAATAGTTTTTCATGCTAGGGTGTTGTAGCGATTGTTCTTGAACTGATTTAATTACATTATTGGTCAGAAAAGGGCTCAAATAACTTCACAGTTGCCTTTTCGTATACTCAACTAAATAAATAAAATATAATAAACAACTTGATTTTATCTATAAGTGTATTACTTACATACATACATAATGTAATGTAAGTAAATTAATATACACAAATAATTATACTATTGATAAAAAACTACGAAGTTAAGTACTTACTTCAATTTAATATGGTGTCATTTTTTGTCATCCAATTAAGTAAAATGTCAGTCTGTAAACTTTTAAAACGATTTTAAATTAGTGAATGTATGGCAGACAGGCAGGATTAAAATAAATTATTTCCTTGTTTTTTTATTAGTATCCGTTTAATAATATTAAGACCAAAATCTTGAAACAAAAAAAAAAATATGTTGTTCTTATACAATGAAAAAAAAACAATGTTTATAACAGCTTATTTTATCGTAATTAAAAATTTCCAAACTTGTGTCAATTTTTTTACCCGAGGTAAAATAAATAAATAAAAAATAAAAAAAAATCGTAGGTAATTGTGAGTTCTACTTACATAATATGGTTTTCAGAAATGTATACAATAATAAAAAAAAAGGTTAGTAAAAAAATTACATTGATCGCAATAGCAAATAATGTAACTGGTCAACAATTAAGCATGCATTTTTGCTGCCTTAAAATGGGACAGTCCAAATAATTCATATTGATATATATTTCATCACATTAAAAAAACTGATAAATTACGAGCAGAACAGGTTCAAGGCGGTGGGTGATAGTTGGTCTAGTTAGTTACGCAAGTTGGAATAAATTAGCGAAGGCTTTATATTATGCACATCGAGTTATTAGCTGTCAAAAAGCTAAGCAACTTTTGCAGCGGTTGTTATCGGGATGGGTGACAAAAATTTGGTTTGTTATCACAACACAAGCTCGGCCGCTACCAATGGGTCTGCGTCTATGCATGGTTGTGAGTTGTTGTCTTCCTGACCCATCCATACTCTCCATAACTGACCTTTGCCAGCTATTTGGCATAAAAAGTTTTTGTGCAGTAAGTAAGTACTTACCTGATATTCACCAGACACTGTTATTAAAACTCAAAGGGCCCTAAAAACCTACAATACCTTTTTCACTGCTCATGCTCGTAAAGTTCGTGTTTATGTTGGGTATAGGCTGCATAAAATCGCTTTTTATGCTCTAGTGCATAAAGTAAAATCTTCGTCTAAGTCTCGGACTCTAAGACAAAGGTCGTCAGGTAAACAGTCACACACGCAATTAAACTTCGTTAAATAAACTTGTTTCTTTTTCTGTTTCTTTAATTTTGTACACAATCCATTTTAAATTACAATTACTATATTAATAGGCAAAATTAATGAGTTTTGTAAGAAATAAGTATTTCAAGAGCATTATGGACTACGATCTATGCTAAAGTCACTGTGCTGCCACTGCCACATATAAAAAAAAGAAAGTCTTCCCGCCAATATGGCGAAGTCTTTATTTTTTCTTTTTTGCAATATTGTTATTTATTTTCCTCACACTCGAAGTGAAAAGCAGAGTGTATAACTCGTAGATAAAACCCATTTTACCCTCGAATTGACTATCCACCCTCGCCTACGGCTCGGATGGATATATACGTCTCGGGTAAAATGGTACGTTTTATGCACTTGTTGTACAATCTACTATTTTAAGCCCTTTTGAGTTTCAATTACAAGACTAACGCCCGAATTCTCGAACGCAAATCAAAGGAGGTCACTAAAATCTGGCCAGTTAATGTACCGAGGTACACTTTATGGAAAAAAATACTCTATGAAACGGTGAATAATAAAACAGGGTCTACTTTGTTTGTTAGTTATTTGAAAAAGGCAAAAAAAATTAATATCAGTCTGAAAAAATACGCCATTTTAGACTCTGTCTATGATAAATAATCTGTGATACGATTATAAACATAATCTGTTTGTACTCAAAAAGCTGTCAAAAAGCGTTTTGTTACTTGCAAAGAGACAATTTATTTGCTTATTGTAATATTATTATTTTCTATTTTTTATTGTTTTACGCCCATTAAATTACGTGTTGATAAAAATGGACGACAAGTAGCTATGCATTAGCAATAATTAACAGCATATAAAATATTTTTAACAATATGGGTATGAACATGGGCTTCATTTGACATTTGAAGCTCATATTATGCCTATATAAAGACAAAATATGGGCTTCAAGTGTCAAATGAAGCCCATGTCCATATCCATATATTTTAGCCGGTAGACTCCCAGAAGTCTGATACTAAACGCAATTGAACATCCAATGTTACCACATAATAAAAATGTGTTACAAGTAATTAACAACTTTATTAATTTATTATCTAGTATTATCTAAATATAAAAGTAAAATGATACGTTTTTCGGAATCCTCGATTTTTTCTCTACATATTGGTACCTATGTACCTCACGGTACAAACATGGCCAAAGATGTATGGACTATTAGTGACCTCCTTTGGGAGCGTTTCAAACATCATGGCATCTCTTTCATACGTTTGACATTTAAAGCGACAGGGCCATGCTTGAGACGCTCCCAAAGTTAAGTAGCGTTCGAGTATTCGGGCATATAAGTAAATAGTTTTAAAGCTGATGATTGATGATATATAAAGTTAATGTCAAATAAATAATTTTTCATTTAAAGTTCTATTTAATTTCAGACTTTTAAAAAGTTAAAAACCTTAATCGTCCTAGCATGAAAAACGATCGTTATGGTAAACGAATAGTAAACTATAGCGGCCTTTAAAAAAAGCTGCTAAAGTGCTGTCAAATATGTATTGAATTTCAGTTTTCATACAATATAATCAAATCACGATAATGGTTACCATAACGACAGTTCTTCGTGCCAAACAGTTTGACACATCAATGTTAAATAACACCTCTATTAACCAACGACCCACTAATTCAACTAACCATAGTGCAAACTTTAATATGCCTACTATGAATATGTATCTTGGGCAGCAAAGCTCTTTCACACTGCAGGCTGTGCGTTATTAAGAGATATCTCAGTGACATTTTCTCCTTACATATACAGGGTATTGTTTTGGTCATGTAATTCCGACTCAGATGTGATAGTTTAAACCATAATGATGTAAAAAAAATGTTCAAAAAATCTAACTATTACAGTTTTACAAAAAACCTTATACTTTTCTTACTAAAAAGGCACAACGCATGGTTAACTGACGACGGCCGCGTAGCTGCAAGCTACGAGCAGGGGGCGGCTACCAAACTGCTACGCGCGAACGACGACTGACGTATGACGAATTTTTAATGAAAATTTAAGGCATTTTTATATATTTTTTTAGCATCAGTATCAAGTAGCATACAACCACATCTGAGCCGGAAATGCATGACCAAACAACACCCTGTATAAAAAGCAGATAATGAGTAATTAATCTTTAACTTGTAGCAAAATATCTGTGAAATGCTTATTTCAATAATAACGTGTTATTAAGTGCTATACCTGTTAATTTTATATGATAATGGCTTAAACACGTAAACATAATACCTAGATAGTAATGAAACATTAGTTGCGCAATCCTTGTTTATTACTAGAAATCCGGTATTTAACTCAATGTCGTTTAATTTGAATTGGCATTTAGCTAAAAAAAATACTAAAGATCATTATGACTATTCTAAATGACGCTAATCTATCTAGCATGAAGAGTAAAATGTATTGATTATTTAAGTGGAATTAAGTTCGTCGTTGGGGCGGAAAGGTTCTCGAATGGCGACCGCGTAAGTACCGGACGACGTTCCGTGGGCAGGCCCCCTACAAGGTGGACCGACGATCTGGTCAAGGTCGCGGTGCGCCGCTGGATGCGGGCAGCGCAGGACCGATCGTTGTGGAGATCCTTGGGGGAGGCCTATGCCCAGCAGTGGGCGTCGTTCGGCTGACATGATGAAGTTCGTAAAGGCGAAAAATTTGATGGGTGAGCGTATTGTTATTATATCCATGTAAAGGGTAGGGCGTCGTTCGGCTGACATGATGATGATGATGAAAGGGTAGGTAGTTTGGCTACATAGCAGCTGCCACCATTCCTGAAGATACCTACTTGAGGTATCTATAAATCATAATACCTATGCGTTTATAGTTTACTTATTGTAAAGTAGTACAGAGGAGTACGAGAAGTACCTACTTAAATAGTAAGTATATCTATACTAATATTATAAAGAGGAAACATTTGATTGTTTGTTTGATAGTTTGTTTGTTTGTTTGCATCGAATAGGCTCCGAAACTACTGGACCGATTTAGAAAATTCTTTCACCATTAGAAAGATACATTCTTCCCGAGTGACATAAGCTATATTTTATCCCGATATTCCCACGGGAACGGGCACCACGCGGGTGAAACCGCGAGGATCCGCTAGTAGCTATATACCAATAAATGTATTATAAATTAACAACACTCAAACATCGCGCTCATCATGTGATCATCGAGTTTGAGTAACTTTCGCAATCGTCGGTCGCGGGATGGGTGACCAAATATTTAGTATCTCAAGCTCCTCCGTTCTTCGGAAGGCACGTTACGCCATTTGTTTCCGGCTGCATCTGCATTGCCACCAATCCGCACTGGGCCCGCGTGGTAGGTCAAGGACCATTCTCCTTATCCATCCATCAGGCTCTTCTTTTTTTATAGTGAGGGAATGTGTTTACGCATACCCCGCCCGCGTACGGTGTGTGCGGGCGGTGGTTATGTGGGACTCGCCCATCCGCTTCCTGACCCCCCATCCAGTGACATGGACTCAATGGGGGGTCAGTAAGGGGGAATACCCACTAAACCCCTCACCTCTTGCTCTCACCGCCGTCAGTCCATCCATCAGGCCTGTAGGACTTTAAATAGCTGATGATGACAAAACACGGAACTATCAAAAATTCTGAAAGAATAACTTCATGTTAAGGCAAATTGGTGAGCAATGAGTTTAAAACTTCGTTCAAACTTTAATGATGACTTGTACTTACTCGCTTCCAAATCTCTATAGCATAGCTTTAAGTGTAAGAGTGTCGTAATGGGTGAAGTTTTTAAAATGAAATTATGTAATGTTATTGCAGTGTACTTGCATAGGTTAATAGGTCACGATGTAACTTCCGATATTATTGGATATGGGGAAAAAGTAAGTTTTAAAGTTATGAAATTAAAACAAGGAAAAGTCATCGGACTACACAGGGTAAAAAAAAAAATATGGGCCCAGTAGGGAAACTGCCTTAAATTCTTTAGTTAGCTTATTTTGCTAAGAAAAATATTTCCTTTATTTTTAAAGATAAAGAAAACTGCTTAATTTTTTTTAATATTAGCTTAACTATGGTTGAATACGCATTTTCAATGCTTGATTTCCCAAAAAAGGGTTTTCTAGTTATGAGCAAAGATTTAATAATACTTTTTTAATTAATTCTACAATAAATTTTAGAATATTCAAATAATTATTATTCCATACGGAAACGTATAATATATGCGATGAAACTCTGCGCAGTGCGCATGCATACGAGATCGTTCACCCCGAAAGTGCAATAAACCAACCGGAATTATGACATCACTAAAACATTACATTTAGGATATCTGCCTTGCTACCATGACCAATGCAAAATTAATATGATATAGATGACCCGATCCTGATGCAATGTAGATAGGGCTGACATTGTGGTGAAATAAAGATTTTCTCCGGACTCCCTCGAAAATAAAATTGTAATTTTAATTTAACTTTCCTGAGGCTGGACATAGAAAGGTTTCACCCGGACGCTTTTTAGAAACCCCGCCCGGACACTCCCCGGACGCCCACCAAACTAGAGCAAATCCGTGGAAACCCGGACGGATGGCAGCCATAAATGTAGATGTATTGTAACTTCGATCATATAAATGATGGAAGTATAAGGAGTACAGACGGTGGGAATTGAATTTGTTATACCTACTACCTAAGTTGAGAATTAGCGATATCGTTTTGCCGACATATTTTATCTGTCAAAGTACTATTTTTCCCCTCTAGGGGGAAGAGCCTTCAAGAGCCTGATTATATGTAAGTACATCATAGTATAGGCACAGAATAAGAAACTTTTTATAAAGATTGCTTAAACTGTGGTATAGGTATTATTATTAGTCTTACGAGCATAGCAACCAGTTGAATGAATATTGAATGAGGATTTTAATAACTCTGATGGCGATGAATCGATTAAAACAGTCGAGATGTATGTTAGATAAGAATCTATTTGCCCTACATACATTTCCCGATCCAATTATAAACTTACTATGGCTCCGCCCGTCCGCGTGGAATTGAGATATTCACAAAAGTTTTATACAAACTCTGACCCCCATTTTTAACCCCTTAGAGGGCCAATTTTCAAAAATCTTAGTCTCTCTTAGTGCTCCCCTACACTATCCAAGGAGCATACATGTCAAATTTCAGCTTCTTGCGCCTAGTTTCAGCTGTGCGTTGTCTGTCAGTTAGTCAGTAACTCAGTAACGTAAGAGTTTTATAAATATATAGATGTAGGTATATAATATTATACCTATCTTAGAAGATAGATAAGATAAGATAAGATAAGATAAAAATATTCTTTATTCACTTAGACATAATAAATATGTACTTATGAATCGTCAATATTTTCCTACCACCCATTCAAGACTTTTTTAACTGACAAGAAGAATGGGCGCAAGAAACTTGCCAGCGTTTCTTAGTTAGGTAACGACATTTACAAAAAAAAAACATATCGTTACTAATACAACAATTGCTTAGTATAAAAATACATCATATTAAACAGTGATTATGTTATGTGTTACATCATGACCATGCATTGCGGTCATTCAAATAATCGTCTACTTTATAGTATCCTTTGCTCATCAGCGACTCTTTAATGTAACATTTAAATTTATGCAATGGTAGTTCAATTATATGCTGTGGAACTTTATTAAAAAAGGCTATGCTTTTCCCCAGAAATAAGGCTCTGGATAGATAGATAGAAATACCTTAGCGTACGATAAGAACGTTCGTCTTTAATTAGAGAAAGGGCGTTTTCTACAACGTTATCGTATCGTATATCGATAATAATTTATGAGCTTAGTAAAACCAGGTTAGTGATTTCTAGGTTTAAGTTGCGGAACTGGCGAATAAGCGTCAAACTTCGCAGAAAGTTGTACAAACACACTTTAATAGCGTCTTGTTAATAACGGTTAGGAGTGCGGAGATTGTAACGGCTAAGCAACTTTCGCAATGGTCGGTCGTGGGATGGGTGACCAAAAATGTTGTATCAAGAGCTCCTCCATAGTTCAGACCTAACATCTGTCTACCTTTATCGTCCCCACGTTATTATCTATCGGTAACGAAGGTCTTCTTCTTTTTTTATTTCTGCACCGCCCCATGGCGATATGTTAAGTGGCTGTTTTTTATTTTTATTTTTATATATACTGGTTAAGCATTTGACCGCCATCTTGCTTAACAGACAGGATGCAGTCTAGGGTGTAGCATGCTTACCCAGTAGGTGCCCATTTACTCTTGCCTAGAAGAGACCAAGGTTGTGATGATCGGGCAACACATGCGCAGGCTTTAGCTTAAGCTTTAGCTGCTCGCATCAAGAAAGAACTAGCGAATCGCTTCGTTCGGACTGGTGGAATGTCTACTATGCAAGGATGTTCGTTTTAATTAAAACTTCGATGGTGGAAATGGGCAGGAGGAACAAGATCATTGAGTTCCTGTGCGCACTCCCCAAAGTGTATCCTGTAGAACACAGATAAGCTAGCAACACTACGGCGGCGGTGATTGAGACTTTGTAGTTTATCTTTGTCTAAAGTTGTGTCTCCAATGAGCTTATAGAATAAGAATAAGAATAAGAATAAGAATAATTTATTGACACACACAAACAAAAAAAATATACAGAATAATAAGAAATACAGAATAGTATGTGTGTAGCCAACTAGGCCCCCACCTCAGCATAATGTTGCGACAGCAAAAAAAGAAAGCTTCTTTGCACGGTGTTCAATCGAGTCTATAACTGCTAGCTGGTACTTCTACTCATCCCAAAGGTGACAGCAGTAGGTACTCCATGCACGGACGAATTGATGATGATCATGACATATTAACAGATGCATCAAAAAACTCGTGGCATTCTGGTAGGTAGGTCTAGGTAAAATTTGACCGCTAGTGCTGTACCGCTCCCCACATAGCCGCGCCTTTTTTATGAGCGGTAGATTCATCGCTTTTGGTTAAACTATAGTCATTAGCAAATCTGGTAATACAAGACTCAAATTTTCCGTTTCATTATAAATCCGGCCATTTTGCGCAAAACAGCGGGATCCCTATTGCTTCGAATCCGTGGCAGCCAGAACAGTGTTTTAAAAAGCTTTGCCGATTATGGGGACTGGGCCCCGATCGCGGTAATTCTATGACGCATTAGTCAAGTGTACGTGCAGTTGAAGTGCAGTTGACGTGCAAAACCGTTTTTAAAAACGCGCGGCTTTGACAGTGCGACAACGTTTTCTGTTCCGGTGATAATCTTTGGAACTAAAACAGTTTTCATACGACAGTCTATTTTGACAGCTAATTTCGTATTGCAAGTGGTTCCTCTGTCACGGATGTCACCGGATCAGACAGGATTGTAGGGCTATAGGTTTGCGTGACGTGTGCGTCGTTATGTCATTACGGCAATACGAAGTCAAACGTCAAGACCCAAACGCGATTTGACATTGATCGCGCACATGTGCTGCATCACTCGCTCCGCTCTACTTATTAAGTACTAACATAGGAATTAAGCTATCGTTTTGTATCACCTACTAACCAATTATGGATCTTTGTTGTCCGAGTAATAATTTTTTATTTTTTTTTATTTTTATTAGCCTATTCCAACCGCCGCGTACCTACTTACTTTGTGCCTCTACTGAGACAACTAATGTCATGTATATCGGAAAAAACCCATCAGATATCATTGATATTACAACCCATCTTTTTATACACTCTCAAACAAATTAATCACTTCCCAATCCTCAATATGTAAGAAGATTTTATCTTCAAACATAATAAATACATTGTACGTGACACGCAAAACTTATTTTAACCCAACTCAAAACATGTTGCATGACGCCATCCTGACGTTTTTTCTTATTATTTTATGCCTTTTTTAGCTGCGGCGTTAGTCAGATCAATAAATATGCAAATGTGCCATGAAATAACCATAACAGTTTTTCTTACATTAGATTCTTATGTTAAAAATAACTTGGGTCTTTTTTGTAAAGTACGTAGGTAGTCGCTTGATTTTGGCATCAGCATTGGATAGAGTAGGTTCATACAATAACTAGCCTTTCGCCCGCGGCTTCGCCCAAGTGAACCTCATGTGATAGAAAGTAGACTATGTCATTCTCCAGCTCCCAAACTATTCCCATGGCAAAGATCACGTCGGTCGATCCGTTGCGCCGCCGCCGTTTCGTCGTGAAAGATGGACAAACAAACAAATAAACAAACAAACACACTTTTACATTATAATATTAGTATGGATGTACCAAAGCTTATTTAAAGGGTCATATTTAGCGCAGCAACTAAAAAAACATTTCGGGGTACCAAAATTACTAGGTGAACCTAAACCTATTTTTTTCGCTGCTCACCTAGTATTTTTGCAACCCCAACATAAGTAGTTATTTTTAGTCTTCCGTTTATTCCTCATTTAAATCGTCAATGCGATATAATAATACAAACAGTGTTGCTCTTAATGTAGGTAAGTGTAAGTTAATAGTAGATTGTTTAGCAAGGGTTGTATGGCACCCATAACAGTCGAGTGTTTTGGCGCACGAACGAAGTGAGGGCGCCGATAGTTCGAGACTGTTATGGGTCCATATACGCCCGAAGTAAACACTCTACTTTTCATTTTGAATATGAGGAAAGTAAAAATAAACAGAAATAATCTAAAAATATTTTTCCTATGGCCGCGGAATTTTCGAAAGACTATAACTTTTTTGTTCATTTTCTCTGTTTTAGGGAAGGCAAGGGAAACTAAGTCCATGCAGTCTTGTTTGGTGTTTGACCCGTACTCTATGCAATTCCATGAAATTAATAGCCTGATTTTTTATGTTACAAATAACTTATTTGGTTTAATCTGTTTCTAAAAACGCATTTTTTTAAAAAACAATGTTTTAGATTTCAAATAATAATTCTACGATATTAATTATTTTATATAATAGCAAAACATAGCTGTATAGGCTTCTGTGCCTTTGCCTGCATACCTATGGAAAATAAACGTCCAAAGAGAAAGTTAAAGACTCTACACACGTTCCTATCCGACCTCCGATTCGGTCTGCTCCTTGACCAAATCGGAACGTGTGTAGCGTAGATTTGGTCTGGGAGCAGACCAAATCGGCTGTCGGATCGGAACGTGTGTAGATGCTATTACTGATTTTGACATGACTCCTCCTATTCCTTTTTTAAATTTCATAACGGCCCTAGGGCCGCCACATACCACTTTCAACCCGCATTTTAGGCAGAATATGAGAGATAAAATAGTAGATTGTATTACAAGGGAGCAAAATAATATATTTACGGCGAGGGCGCTATTTTGAATCCAGAGCGCAGTGAAGGATTCTAGAGTAGAATCTCGAGCGCAGCGAGGGATTCTAAAGTAGAATCCTGAACGCAGCGAGGGATTCAATATACGCCGCCCGAGGTGAAAATAATTTTGCGGCCGAGTAATACACTCTGCTTTTCATCCCCCTCTATAAGAAAAGCAGTAAAGACAACTCAAACTACCTACCTTTCTTTGTCGTTCGGATACATCATAGCGCTAGTCGGGCAAGAAAAAAAATTGAGTTTTGAAATAAAAAAATATATGTCCATCAGATTCCTTATAAGTATCTCCGGGGATGCCGTAGGGGGGTTGAATTTTTTTTTAGATTTTAGCTACAACTCACCGTTTACGAGATATTCTCAATATTATAAAATTCCGTTTTTGAAAATTTCTCGGTCCCGAAAAAAGTCCCAGCCCCATACAAAATCAGTTTAATTTTTTTTTAAGTACTGCACATCCTTTGCTACACTCCAACCAATGCTTCTTTAATTATGTTCTAAATTCAAATCTCATCGTTTTGGACCCTGTTATGAAGCTGTTCAAAATTCAAATCTCATTTATACCCTCTTGTCATAACAGGTAAAAAATGAATCGTTTTGGACCCTTTTATTAGATAAACAATCATCGCTTTTCGAATCGATGGGATGAAAATATTATTTTCAATTTTCAAAAATATTATTTTCATCCCATCGATTCGAAAAGCGATGATTGTTTATCTAATAACAGGGTCCAAAACGATTCATTTTTTACCTGTTATGACAAGAGGGTATAAATGAGATTTGAATTTTGAACAGCTTCATAACAGGGTCCAAAACGATGAGATTTGAATTTAGAACATAATTAAAGACGCATTGGTTGGAGTGTAGCAAAGGGTGTGCAGTACTTAAAAAAAATTCAACTGATTTTGTATGATTGAGAAATTTTCAAAAACGGAATTTTATTAAATTGAGATTATCTCGTAAAAATTTTCAACCCCCTACGGCATCCCCAGAGATACTTATAAGGAATCTGATGGACATATATTTTTTTATTTTTTTTATTTCAAAACTCATTTATTTTTCTTGCCCGACTAGCGCTATGATGTATCCGAACGACAAAGAAAGGTAGGTAGTCTGAGTTGTCTTTACTGCTTTTCTTATAGAGGGGGATGAAAAGCAGAGTGTATTACTCGGCCGCAAAATTATTTTCACCTTGGGCGGCGTATATTGAATCCCTCGCTGCGTTCAGGATTCTACTTTAGAATCCCTCGCTGCGCTCGAGATTCTACTCTAGAATCCTTCACTGCGCTCTGGATTCAAAATAGCGCCCTCGCCGTAAATATATTATTTTGCTCCCTTGTAATACAATCTACTATTATCTGCATATTTGAAAGTCAACGAGTTTTTGGAATCTTTATCAATTTTACTTTCGTAGATAAATATCATGTCAGCCGAACGACGCCCACTGCTGGGCATAGGATTCCCCCAAGGATCTCCACAACGATCGGTCTTGCGCTGCCCGCATCCAGCGGCTTCCCGCGACCTTGACCAGATCGTCGGTCCACTTTGTAGGGGGCCTGGCCTGCCCACGGAACGTCGTCCGGTACGCGGTCGCCATTCGAGAACCTTTCCGCCCCAACGGCCATCGGTTCTCCGCGATATGTGTCCCGCTAATATAATAATGTCGATTTAGCAGACACATACATACATACATACATATAGGTAGGTAAAAACACATATACTCACGCCTGTTTCCCATGGGGGAAGGGTAGGCAGCAGAGGGGTTAATATGGATCGCCACCTGCTACGATCTTTACACAAAATGACCAAAACCAAATTTGTTGAAACCCGCTAAGTAAAGTCGAGCGAGAATAAAATGCAAGAAAGTAAATATAAGCTCAAGTAAAACCAAACTGTGTTAGTAGGTTCAAACGATAAACCCATAATAATATAGATCGATAACTTTTACGTAAACAAATCAATCGTGACTTCTGTGAATAGACATTAAACAGTCGAGTTACAGCACCAGACAATCTTTTGAATGCATTACAAAATGGCGGCACTTCCGGTTTCATGATAGACAGGTACTATCTTGATGAATGGCTCCGATTTGCGTTTAGGATGAAATTATGTTGTTATTGTGACATCTCGATTGAATAATGTAGAAGAAAAGACTGGGTGTACAGTTGTTTCAAATATTGGAAACCGTTTTGAGCGAAATTCGAACGATAAAACTACAGAAACGAATCGTTTTCGAATTCCTTTGGCGAAAATATCTTTCCTTTTCGAAAAATATCCGGCGCCGTCGGACTATTTGTATGCATGAACTGTATTTTCTCAAGCTAATATTTTTTTTAACCGACTTCAAAAATAGGAGGAGGTTATCAAATCGACTGTATGTTTTTTTATTTTTTTTATTTATTTTTTATGTGTGTTACTTCAGAACTTTTTAGTTAATGAACCGATTTGGATAGTTCTCATTGAAAACGCGAAAAAAATCAGCTGTTCCATAGAAAATATTAAATCGAATAGATCAAAACGTATGGAACAGCACATTATAACTCAATGGGAACAGCTGATTTTTTTTCGCGATTTCAAAGTTGGTACCACAGTAAAAGTTGTTTGTATGCATGAGTACATTGACCCCTTAAAATTATGTGCACTAGCTAAGAAGGACCTTATACAGAGGACTTCTTATTTTCATCAAAGTGGAGATCATTTTCAAAATTATTATTTTTTCGAAAGTTTATTTATACTTCTGACGTGATCTTTTTTCACCAACTCAGGATCAGGAGATGAAATCCCAGGAAAATCGAGAGAAATTCTCAAATATAGGCAAGCCTTATGCGTTCCATTTATTTTTGAAGTTTATCAAGTATTTGCATCTGGTAGTCATCATCTCATAGTGATGAGCTGGTGATGGAAGCTACAACTCCTTACCAATAGTTTCATCGGTCGATTTTTAATCGTCAGTGCACGCACTGCCATTTAACTCTATAGGTACTGAATCCGAGAACGATCTAACTATCGCCCGATTAAAAATCACAAGTGCGCGCTGGCTCTTAGTTGCAACTTCCAAAGAAAGATGCTAGAAATGCGACCATTACAATTTCACCTTAATAAAAATCAACGATTTTCCACACAATTTTTACGGCGAAAGTTTTTCACATCATCGCTGCGCTGCACCTGTAGAATTTTACCATAAAAAATTCCTTACCACCATATCTAATCATTCGTCGACAGTACGCTCAATCAAACCTGACCACTTTTAAAGGCGAGTTTGACTTGCACTGAATACTTCACGCGCGTACGCATAGTAGCGTAGGCGTAGCTCTTGTGCAAGCGAATTTGGCCGTTAAGTGACCGGTAAGTTTTGTAAATGGACTTAATCGACAGAGAAAGTATTGCCCTTGGCTATGAAAGTCCGCGATTCTGTATTGTGGACTTAACACTCTCGCTTGTGCACACGTACAGATGTTTGTTGAGAACGATGATCTTGAAAGTTAAGCTACTTTCGGGGCGGTCAGGTTTCAGATGGGTGATCGGTGAAGTTTTTGTATGACATATTTTTTTATGTTTCGTCATTGTTATTTTTTACAGAGTAAATGAAGCTAAGTTTTTCAGTCAACATCACAATGTGAATAAGAACATTTATAAAAACGTGTATCAATATAAATGATATAAACTAACCAAGTCTTTACAAATATAGATACAGATAAATATAGGTACTCATAAGTACTCAAACATAACAATCAATGATTCTGATTCAGAACAAACCTTAAAAGATATTCGTCAATTTGATGTTTTTATTTTGGCCCTGCTGCGTTTCAAATCTACGACCTCGGGATTAGTAGGCAGAATCACTACACCACCGGCTCGTCTCCTTTCTAAACAATAAGACAAAATAAAAAAAAAACACAATGACAGTCAAGTGACAGTATTCAGTGCAGTGAATTTGTCTTGAACTCTACCGTAAAAAGGTTAAGCCAAAACTGGGCTAGCAATTTTTTCATTGTTTTTCTTTCTCAAAAACCCATATTTTTCGCGAAATAAAGCTTTAAAATATATACCTTATCCAGTTAGCATTAGACTTATTTCAGCTTTTCATCATTTTTCATACATCTCACAAAACTGGTTTTTTTTCTTCTACTAACGCCTATTTCTCTGAAACTACACATTTAAACATAAACCTTCTTAAGTAGTCATAAGTGTTAGTTTCGCTTGGCTATAACAAAATCATTGATAGCAATGGCAGGTCGTTTTCACGCTCGGCGGTGCGCAGGAGTGGCGATAAAACATCTCGAATGATTATCATCATATCACAAAGTGTTTCGCGTGTTTCGTGATCATTAACAAATGATTATCGCAGAATGGGGTCTAATTGGTTATTGTTTACTTTTTTGACGGGTCAAATAGTAGGGTGTGACAAGGGATTCACATTTATGTGATGATGATGAATATGAATAGACACTTAAAATATTTACCAACTTGAAATCGTTCGCGATTCGTAATTGTATCTAACAAAACTTTTACAAAATAGCTTTCATGGTCATAGCGTCGAACTTTTCATTAGTCGTCCGTCACTTGTTTCTCTAGCTTCAAGCACATGAGTAGTATTTTTTTTATTCTGTGCTTCAAGTGTCGGCGTTAGTACCTACATACTTTTTGTGTCTCATGTGCGGCGACGGTCACACTGAAAATATTACGAAATGAGGGATTTTTCCCAATTTTGATTTTTTGTCGAGTCCTGATATTTCGGCGCAGTTGCACACGCCATGATCACGGAGTAGCTGTGACTCGACGATAAATAAAAAAAATTTGTGAGAATCCCGCTTTTTATAAATTTACAAACCTTTTACAATTTTGCATCTCCTTTTAGCTACTCTATGGAATAAAACAGAATCAGCTTATGTCTTTTTTCAGTGCAAATTATCTTTAAATCAAAATTGATTTAGCGTATTCAAGTATTCAAAGGATTTCATTCCCTTCAATAATAAAAATTAGCACAAAATTAATTCGGAAAATGAAAAGGACAATTAATAGTATAAATATAGTTTTGCATGTAGGTATAATATTGGTAAATGTAAAATCTTCATAGTTACAACATTAGACAGCTGTATATTGTAACATACTTATACTCGTAGGAGTCGTAACGAATACAGGCAGTTTGCTTTTACGGTTTAAATCTAGTGTTGACCAATAATTTGCTCTTAATGTATCGCTTTCAATATAGTAATAATAATGATCTATTAACGCGTTTAATTACAGATGAGTTCAATTAACCAGCCGCCGTCGTTTTGAAAGGTCAAAAGTAAAATACTTATTATTTCAGCATCGTTGTTGCAATTTCGGTTTCCAATTAAATTTAACTAAGCATTAACTGTAACGATTTGGAATAGGTATTAGTTATTGGTAAAAGGGCTAATAAAACCTGATAAGTCTAGATAATAATTTGTTAGTAAATTCAAATTTTGCGTCAGAGTTACTTTCAAAAGGTTCGATGTTGGTGCGATAACCTGAAAATTTTCATCTGCCTTTCTTATCCTACAATAACCACTTAAACTAGGTTTCAGGAACCAGTTTAAAAAACGACCCGTCTAACAACTAGCTCCGATGGGACTCGAAACCAAGACCTTTCACTATCCGGGCGAATGCTCTGACCACAGAGCAGGCTACGGAGTCGTTCGAAGACATTCGCCAAGACAGTGAAAGGTCGTGGATTCGAGTCCCATCGGAGCTAGCTGTTGTTAGATGGGTTGATTTTTTCTATAATAATTCATGTTCGATGATGTATTTAAAACTCCTTGTGAATGCAGAAATGTTACACTAGTTCGCATTGCGTGGTGACAACATTACCTACTTGAACTTAAATTATTTATGAAAATCTGCCGAAATACATCTCTATTCAAAAAAACTTATACATTACTGACTGATATGCTGATATATACTCTGACGACCGATTTGGCGCAGGGGTAGGCTACCCACCTTCTGCGCCAGTGGTCTCGGGTTCGATTCCCGAACAATACAAATATTTGTGTGCATGAACATGTCTATTTGTCTTGGTCTGGGTGTTTACTATGTATATTATGTATGTATTTACAAACAAAAATTATTTAAGTATATATTTATCCGTTATCAAGTTTTCCATGATACAGTTTCTTAATGAAATTAAAATGGGCTTAGATAATTGGTGTGAATGTAAAAAAAAAAGTTATTTATTTATTATTTTTATTACTACCCATACCACAGAATAAATAATAGTGCTAAGGCACAGAAGACTCACTCTACAAGCTCATTCAAATAAAAATAAATATTTCTGCGTGGAAATAAAGTCCAATTCCGGTTGCTTTGTCATCGCTTGCCTACTGTTATAATAACCTAGAGTTCGCGCATGCAAGCAAAACTGTACCCAATAGCTACGCGCGAGCGTTTCTATTTCTATGAATGTCTCAAACAGCTCACTCGCTGGTTAGGGTTGCGAGCGACTTGCGAGTTCGGTTTTGTTGTTTATTTTGTTATTTCTTTTATTTATACACCCGTAAACACAACAGTATCTTATATACGGATTATAAGAACGTTTAGTAGTCATTGTTCCGTGCACAAAAATCACAGAAATGATCGATCGTTTTATGCGCGAACGTAGAGCGTACGAGCCGAGCGGCATCCTTCTACGATACGCCTGCCCGGCAGGCGCGCCGGCCGAACGTACCTAAACTGGGGAGTGACACCCCCCTGCCCATACTGATTTACACTAATCAAGGAGCACGCAACGTACGCAACATCGTGTGAACAGAGAATGTTGCAAGAGCGTCATTACGCTGCGGTATGCGAACCTTGGACTCTCCACGACAGACATTACGGAGAGAATGTCACAGTCACAGGTCCGATAGGCATAGCGAGACGATTTTTTTATGGTTAGCTTAAGGCGCTACTCGGAAAAAGTATGGACTCTTTGATATAAAACTATAGGACGGTTAGAGTTGTTATAAATCTGATACTAAGATATATATTTCTTCATACCTTTATCTAGAATCGTATAGTTTCAGAAACACGATTTCATGATTTTGGCTCGACACTTTTTATTTTCGAAAATACCTCTAAAAAATAAGAAATATCAAGATTATTCTTAAATGGGGATACATATACTATTGAAAATTGGTTTAATTAGTGGACACCAATAATATTTAGGATCGTATAGAAGCATTTTTTTAAAATCGCTATAGTTTTTGAATACGAAGGGATTTTGTGTTTTTTTTGCGTAATCGGCAAAATCGGTCTCGCTCCCTCGCGCGTCGTTTTCTCATTGCTATCTCGCTTTAGCATAATTTTTCCGAGTATCACCTTAATAATAATCATAATAGGTTCTCTTTATTGCACTTACACCACAGCTGTACCTCTAAAAGCTGTCAAAGTTTTGTGATGAAAGCTAAGAGTTAACCTGTTGCGTATGAAAAAAAAAACAACCTTAAGCGAACTTCTTCCTATTGCTAATAAGTTATATCCTAATGGAACTTATACATAATTATGAATTTTTTGTTTCAGGTAAATTAAAAATCTTCCACCACGAAAAGCACTTCCTTCAGTGCTTCTAAAAGTTTAGAAAATTAAACAAATAAACTTATTAATTATTTATTTAAGGTAAGGTTTAATATCACTCACAATCACTTCGCATTCAAGCACAACTTTTTATGTCAATTTCTCAGACCAAATAAAAAAGTTTTTTATTTGGTCTGAGGTCAAATTCATAAAAAAAAAGAAAAGAGCGAAGTCATTTGCGAGTTAGATATCGAATTTAAAAAAAATCGACCTTACAGTACCTGACATCGGTGGACTCAGTGTAAGAATATAAAAAAGGTTGTTTTTTAAAATGCTATGAAGTGATTTTTTCCTAAGATTGAAGAATAGGTAGGTATGACTTACTAAAGTAAATTTTTCTAGGACCTATTTTCCACTGTCATTTACACCGATAAACCTTCCTCGTTACGAAAGAATTCACATTCGATGTAACCGCAAGAACTTTGCGCTTACCACGAATCCGCATTCCTTACTCCGAACTTATTTTCATCTCAAACCCGTTGTTATTTGACTTTATAACAAGCAGTGATTAACCAAATAATTCTGCGACCGAGTTGCATGTAATTTACAGGTCATTTTACAACTACCAATCACTAATAAATTAGAAGGAATACTTAGCATTTGTTGTAAGTTGCTGTTGGCATAGTAAACACTTAAAACAGTACGACGACTCTGGTAAGGATGCACAAAGAAATTCTAAATTTAGATCCGAAGTTACATTTTTTTTGCCTCTGACGTACTAGCACTACGTGAAGTACCTACAAACACTTTTTTATTGAATTGAAGTTGAAACAATGAGCAAATAGTTAATTTGCTTTTGATTAAGGTAGTTAGGTTCAGATTTTAGTTTGAATTAGAAGATTGGATCGAAGGCCACACATTTTTGTTTTGTCCTTTCAGATTGTCCCGAAAATAAATCGTAAAGGGGAAATTGCTCTGATAAAATATTTTTTTTTATCTACTACGGGGTAGTACTTAGTCTTCATCACACCTGATGTTAAGTGGTGATAAAGCTGAAGGTGAAAAAGAAACTGAAAATCTATAAAGGCCTATTTCACAATGTCAAAGTAAGTTCTGATTAGCTGTTACTTGACAGAGAGGCCATAAGGCCATACAAAACTGTCAAGTAAAATGGAAAATATCTCCTAATCGGACATTGTGAAACAGGACTTATCCAAAACTCGTTAAATACACCTTCAATTTTCGTTTTGATTTGATTTTGGTTTTAAATAAATCCACTTGATATACTGGTGTTATTTTTACAAGAGCAACAGCCTTGCGAGGTTGTTCAAACAACCTTGATATTTAGCATTTTGCCAACTGCATTACATTAAATTGTATTCTGGAACATAAATAGGACCGAGTATCTACTTAAGTATTAATCAAAATAATGTTGTTGGTTTTAGCAGACCACCAAACAAAAAGGAAAAGTGCTAAATAAATAGTGTTTTTCATAACCAACTTATAATTATTTCTCACATTGGATAGTGACTTTAATTTGTAATGAATTTTCATAACTTAATAGTGATGTATGTTGAACTGTTTTATGAAACGGGTTTCCGAGATTTTCTGCGCGTGAATAAAAGTCCTTAGGTAGGATAGGGCCACAGAAATCTCTGTTCTACTGACAGCCATTACAGAGGAGCCACTTGCAATACAAAATTAGCTGTGTATATGGTCAATAGTACGAAAAATCCTTAAGTCGAAAAATATCACACACACCGGTTTAATGTTTGTTGCACTATATTTACACTTAATAGCTTATGCCCAAAATCTTATTAATTTAGTGGGAAAATGTATCAGAACGAGTTCATTAAATACAAAACATAAGATTCAATCAAAAGGATAAAATTACATTAAACTATGTTTGTTATGTCTGGGTGTTAAAACAGAAATTTTCAACACACACTTACACGTGAATAACATTTAATTTAAGTAAGCCGTTTTGTTTTAACGTAACTGTTTAACTATTTCTTATCTCGGAATCAAATAAATATAAATTATGTAATGTTGACTGATATTTTAAAACCAAACCCGAGTGTAAGCACAAAATTAATAGTTTAAGGAAAAAATTTAAACTTTTAAAATGCCAACACGAGAAATTCTTTAGAAATGCCTCTGTAACGTCCGCGACTAAAACGGTTATGTTACATTGAACGGTAATAACATGTGATGGGTTACTTCTGTTACGGTATATTTTCGTATTAGTATGTGATTTGCGGTGACAAGCATCTTTCGCTACGGTCCGTCGCGGGATGGGTGACCAAAGGTTTATTATGTACAGCTCATCTATGGTTCGAAAGGCACGTTAAAGCCGTTGGTTCTGCTTTCATTTACGACGTTAACACATACCAATAAGCATTGGGCTTATGTGGTGTATCATTTTCAATTTTCATTATAACTCCAAAATGAAAGCGGGTGCTGGTGGAGAGGATTTGAAAGAATAAATCATATGATGGTGATGATGATAATAAAGTGTAGTGTCAGTGTCGGCTTAAAATAGAACCTACCTTCTCTCTCGTCCAGGTGTCGTTAGGAACCGAACTAGGCCATATTTTAATTAAGAAGCTCAACTCTACGCTTAAAAAAATAGAGTTCTTTTTAAGACTTTTGAATCTTTGGATTTTGCCACACAAAAGCGATCTAGATGGATCATTTTAAGTCCCACCAGAAAGGTTTTGTTTACATCCGCGTCTTTAGTATTGAGTCTCAGATCGGAGGAAGTACATCCCTTTTCGATGAATATATAATATGTTAGTTAATTCGAAAAGCCCATATACCCCAACCAATTGAATTCCATTAAAAATAAGATATATATTTTTAAAGAAACTACCAAGATAACCAAGATAAAGATATTTTAACCGCCTCTGTGGTCTATCGGCTTACACCACCGATTTCAGACCAAGAGGTCCCGGGTTCGATTCCCAGTGGGGGTACCTATTGTATTCGGTTTGGTTGGTGGTAGGATTTGTTCTTAGTCCGACTGGCAAGTTATCACCATCTTATTTAAGTCTGACGCCATAACAATGTGTTTTCAGCATTATTGTGTTCCGGCAGTTAGAGATAAAATAGCCAGTTCCTCAGTGATTGAGGATTCTGGGAGTAGTGCGCTTCCACCTTCAGCCTTAACACCACATAACATCAGGTGTGATCAATGCCAAGTGCTATCCCGTAGTGGTTTAATAAAAAAATTAGTATTTGGCGATCCTCCATATCCAGGCGTAGGTATAATAAAGTAACACGGTGTTCAAATCAATTTCTCAGGAATCTCTTCAATATAAATTGGTTCCTTTACTCTTGATAGGTCATCAAGTCCAACTTTATCTAAGTATAGAATTGACGATCTATGGTGTAATACGGTGTTCAATATCAATCTCATAGGAATCTCACCGAGGCAAGCAACGGTCCAACGATCATTACATACGATCGAGAAATCTTCCGTGAAATGATCGATCGAAACGCGATCGAAATCATTTTCGAAGTAATGCGCTTTTAATGATTTTAGTTATAAAAAAACGAAAGTTGTCATTTGTTTTTTAAGTCGGTGGATGGTGTTCGCTTTTTTTGCTAAAAGTGAGAACCGGATAGATATCTTTTTGCTTCTTCTTTTAGATAATGTCAATAATCTTTTTTGGTTAATTTACGCTAAGGGTTTAAATTATGATATTTACAACAAATGTATCTTTATACGTAGACTGCTCTAGGTGACTGTGGTGCTCTAGGTGGTAGGTATATGAACTTTAAACATTACCTTATTTGGTTATTGTCTGTTTGCGTTCTTACAAAATTAACAATAAAATTATTTCTTAAGTTTAAACATATAAATACTAAGAAAAATCTTAAAATTAAAAAGTTCCATTTCAAATTTTCTTTACTCCGGTGTAAAAAAAAGCTTTTTAAATGTCACAGGTATCCGTAACCTAGTATTTAAAAAACGAGTACCCAAAAATTACATCACTATATCTTGATTCCGCAATTATCTTATCCACCGTTCCACATATCCGAATACACGGTCGACCATTAATCTGGTCAGAAACAAAACAGTGATTAGCGAATAACGGACACGGAACGGTAACGTAACGTATTGTGTTGTCATGCCGTTTTGGGCGTAACGGTGTTACGTTCGGTTATAGCATAGGCTAGGGGTGGCAGGCCACGAGTTTCGGCATACTCTTCGTGATACCGCTGCGAGTTTGTCGTGTTTTTGGCGCGAGTCACAGCAGCGTCTTCTGTGGATGCAGTACTGAGCGAAGACGAGAGGGGAGTACGGGGACGCTAGGAGACGGAACTGTAACTTAACGTATTGTTACCTGTGTTACGTTTGGTTATAGTATAAGCTAGGGTGGCAGGCCACGAGTTTCAGCATACTCTTCGTGATGCCCCTGCGAGTCTGTCGTGTTTTTGGCGCGAGTCACAGCAGCGTATTGACGCTGCCTGCTGTGACTCGCTAGCGGCCAGCGGTAGTAAGCGACGGCGAGAGGGGAGAGCGTGGACGCTAGGAGACGCAACTGTATCTCGACGTATTGTGTTGTCATGCCGTTTTGGGCGTAATGGTGTTACCTTCAAAAAGGCTGCGTCCGTCCCGCGGCCCGTCCATCCGACGTTCCGCGGCTTCGCCCGCGTGGACTACACGACGATGAAAAGTGGGGCAACCGCCCAAGTGTCGTCGGCATCGGTATCGGCTTCATTTGACAGATGTACGTGATACATTGCTACTTCTATTGCACCAATAAAAACTTATCACAGAAAAGTAGCAATCACGTCCATCTGTCAAAATGAAGCCGATAACGAAGCCGGCGACACTTGGGCGGTGGTATCCCCCCTTGCTGGAAGCCCATATTTTCGCGTCGTTGACACTCCCGCGTCGCTGTCGCGTAGGTTTGACCGAAGCTTGCTTGTTCTGTTATCGACTATACAAAATGGAACTTCAATCAGTACTGAACCTTCAAACTTTAAAATAGGTCAAGTACTTCGATCAACAATACACCTAGTTCTCGATACATAGTTGGAGTGACAGATATGGCCGAGCGTATACTCCCACTTGAGAGTATAATTATAAGTAGATTATTTTGACAGTGTCAATAATACTAAGGTATTTCAAACTTGGAACGGTTCCTGTCATTTCGAATGTAAAATCGTAACATTCGTAACCATTTTTCTCCGTTTAAAAAAAGTCAGTCTGTGCCATGCCATCTAAAGTTTTCATTTAGTTCGTGAGCCTTCATCTAGTACTATTGTTGATCGAAGGTCAAGTATTATAAAGATTAACAAGAACATCCTCTTTTCTCAAGCCTGTAAAATAAATGACGTAGAAAGCACATGCACCTGTTATACGTTAACAAAACAATGTTTTATCTCTATTGCTTTAAGGTTGACTTTCCTCTGGCTTTGGACTACTTACAAAAACTTCAACTTGTCTTGTTTTTGTGTCTTTTCCACTTTTCACTTTCGTTTCCGTGGAATCTTAAGGTCAGTAAGGTCGTTGTGACTTGTGACGGTTCTATTGGGTTAATAATAGGTTTTTGAACGATAGTTCATGTTTTTATTGGATACAAAGCTTTTTGGTAGGCGTTGACAAACTTTTTTGTGTCGTTTTGAATCATAGTGAATATTCTTATATCAAGTCAAGTTGAGTGAATCTTTTTTTTTTCATTTCAAATTGTTAGAATGGTTCCAATCACATAGCTCTAAGGTCGAGGCTTGATGTTTCATAATGGTATAAAAATACACCTGATTTACATAATTTGATGTGAACTCTGCTAAAATTTAAGAATGAAACATCATCATTTTTTGCGATTTCAGAAAGTTTTACTTAAAACAAGTAGGTACTTACTACAACTTTTTTATTTTTTTGTGTAATGAAAGTACATAGTAACCTCTTTCCATACCTACTTATTATTTTATTTTTAGCAAAGATAGGACGAGTTTTTATTTTTTTTATATTAAATCCGTATAAGTACAAAATGCTGTGTTCAGCTATTACAAAAACAATAATGTTCAAAAGCTTGGTCACCCATCTTGCCACGAGAGCTTAACATTTGCAATTCACCACAAACAGGTCCTCCCATTGTAATAACGATAAACGGGTGACATTGCATATTTAAAACTTTTTTTACAACTAATACATTGTAAATTCAACTCTATTACCAAGCATTAAGGTTAAAATTTAATTTTAGGTATATTGAGGTCGATATACAAGTTTTGGATTGGTAGTTTTCTCTTGGCTTGCGGCGATGCACAGGTGTTGTGATTCTCGAAATTAATTTCATGATACGCAAAAGTTCAAGAATTTTCTGACTGGTTACATTGAAAAAGCTTCTTTTTTAAATTGCGATAAAAAAGGTTGGTTATAAAAGGTTTCAATCGTAATTTTTTTCAGTGGAAAGCGTAAATATAGAGAACTAAGTAAGTACGTAATTTAATACGAAGCATGCTTCATAGTAGATTCATAAATTGACTTAAGAAAATATGCATTTTTGGCACTTCTGGAAATTCCAGGAACTTTTTAAATGGTATCAGAACCACATTTCTACTCCTACCCGCGACTGCTGGACAAAAATCGAGCTTACACAATCCATCTATAAGGAAGACCCTGTGTTCCAGCAGCGGGGAAAATTAAATGGATTGATGATTACGATGCAACCTTGGAGAACGCCTATCTACTACCTACTTTTTGACATATAACATTGAAGCGATATAAGTAATCAAATTACTCGCGGACAAAGTTGCAGGCGACCACTATTTCATTATATAGAGACAAATCAGAAAAACCATGAAAACTGTTTGAAATAAGGAAAGCTCTGTCACCGTAGATAAAGGAAAACATCTGAAAATCAAAATCCATACTAATATTATAAATGTGAAAGTGTGGCTGTTTGTTTGCTTGTCCGCCTTTCACGTCAGAACGGAGCAAAGGATAGACGTGTTTTTTGGTCTGGGGATAGTTTGGGAGCTGGAGAGTGACATAGGTTACTTTTCATCCCGAAAAAATATCGGGTCCTCATGGGATAACGTCATGTAGTATACGCGGGTGAAGCCGCGGGTGGAAAGCTAGTAAAGTCATAAAAATCTTCAAAATTAAATAAAAATTGTACCCTCTATGATCTCATTCTTACATCTCGATTAGAATGCATAAAATTACGTGTTGCAACTTGCATTTACCCTAAAACGCAGTTAATGCACTCACGACTAGAAGCTAATACCATAGACAGCATTCTAGGTCAATGGTGGCACGACGGTCGATGCTCTATGGTCTAATACCATAGAGACGTAAAAACTGGTGCGGCTCAATTTCCAATCAAGTACAACCAACTCACTATGACATATCGAGACAGGTATTGAGCGTAATTGCTATAAACGTAAGGTTTATATTTGTCAAACGGTTCCACGGTTTACACGGATGCAATATGCTTATGAAGAAAATTTAATAAGTAGGTGTTTCATTCATATTCAACCTTTGCTTGGTTGAACAATAAAATTAAAACCAATATTGATCAATTTGGGTGGATCATCAACATAATTTTTCGCACCTATAGGTACTTACATAGCAATAAGGTTGCGATATAGGCCAACATATAAGAATTATATTTTTTATTTTTCTAGCCAGTCTTTATACTGATATTAAGTAAATAAGTTTTGGTTGGTGGTAGTAGGGCTTGCTCAAAGTCCGTCTGGCTACTTACCACCATCTTATCTAAGTCTCATAAGTCTGACGCCATAACAACGATGTTTTCAGCATTGTTGTGTTCCGGCAGTACCTAAGAGATAAGATAGCCAGTTCCGAGAGTAGTGCGCTTTCACCTTTAGCCTTATCATAATTTAACATCAGGTGTGATGAAGGCTAACTGCTACCCCGTTGTGAATTTAAAAAAATATTTTTGTAAGTTTGGATGCAAGAGGTATTTTGGAACTACTGACCGATTTTGTTTTTTTTTTCATTTGAAGAAAGCTTTATTATTCCACAGTAACAAAGACTAAGTATATTTTATCCCGATGTAAAGGAACATACAAGGGAACCGCGAAGAGCAACTACGTCTCAACTAAATTTTGAACGATGTAAATGAAACCTTACCTCTTACAAAATAAAGTGCTAATTTCATTACATCACAATTTTATCGTCACATGTAGGTACTATAATTGTTTTTGAACGCAATCGTTTTATTGTATTGAATCAACCAACGTTACAGGAAACTGTTGATACCAGTTCAGATAGAAAGTAAGGCCACACCGAGGCCGTAGGCCGGTTCACAGTAAGTACTGCTAACGACATGTAAGGAGACTGAAAATTTCTTTAGAGCGACGACTGTGAAAATATGTAAATCATTCATTTCAGTGCTGGATTTCACACGGTCAAACATCTCCTGAAGATGCCCCGGGTTGGGGCGAAACTGGTGTAGAGTAGTGTAATCGGTGAAGGTGCAAGTATTGTGATTATTTGCGGAAGAAAGCCTCAGATATTTATTTTTCATAATGGTTAGGGACTTCCGCCAGGTGACGCCCGATTCAATCAAATATACCTAAACCTGTCTTTTGATTTAAAAGAGCAAGAAGATCGCGGTACCCCTTCTATATATCTTTATTCGCGTATGTCTGATACAGACAAACAGACACCCAGTTGCAGGAAGCTCCATTAAAGTTAATGCTTCATTAAATCTATTGCTGACACTTTTTATTTCTTGACAACGAAAAGTGACAGCAATAGACTTAATGAAGCATTAACTTTAATGGAGCTTCCTGCAAGTGGGTGAGAGACTCTAAGTCTCTAGGTAGTTAAAGTATCGCGATCTTCTCTTTCTCCTACCCGTTGGACGTTTCCTCTTAGATAATAGCTCTATAGTTATCATTCTTAGAGGTCCTGGGTTCGAGTTGGGGAACATTGTATTTATGGTTGGTTGGAGGTAGAACTTGTTCAAAGTCCACCTACCCAGGTACCATCTTATCCACGTAGATAGCGTGCTCTATCTGCATTTCGACCCCCCCCGCGAATAATCCGGTAACCGAAAAAGTCAAAATGTTCAGGAAAAATAAAAGAAGCATTTTTGTTAATAACTCGACTAAAAAATAAGTATCAGAGACTTTTTATATCACATATGGAAGCTATTTTTTTCAGCTATCTTGTTATTTCAACCAAATTTAATTAGTACCAAGGTATTCGTTACAAATTAACTAAATGCATTTTACTATACTAGTATAGGTTAAGCTCTGATCAGTAGTGTCTCTTACGATATTATTCGTGTAAATTTCTAGTGCCGTCTGCAACAGTAATATCGTGTTGCGATATTATTCGTGTGAGTTTATATTTTCGACTACAAACTGTAATATCGTGATGCGATATTATTCTTGCAAATAGTTTTGTTTATTGTACATTTGTAGAAGCCAATTATATTCGCCTGTCATGAAATAAATGATATTCTAGTAAATGAAACAACTTTGGTTAGTTTATGATTGGTTGGTTAATTAATGATTGTTATGATTAACATTAAAAAATTACACTTTGGCTTAAAGATAGAACATAATGAATGAGATTATATTTATGTTGAAAATTATTTTCTATTCCTATTCCTTCGTTAGGATTACTGATTGCTCAATTATGTTTACAACTAAAAAAGAAGTAAGACAGAGCTGCATCTTGTTCCCTGAACTGTTTAACATAATATGGTGAGCAAATCATACGGAGGACCATTGAAGATTGAGAGAAGGGTTTCCCTGTAGGCGGAAAGAGACTTTCAAATTTTCGATATGCTGACGACACCGTACTATCTATGGATGATAGGAGTGAGCTATTCCATAGACTCGAGGTGGAGAGTGGCAACGTTGGTCTCGCAGTGAACAGAAAAATAACTAAAGTGATGATAGAGGATCGAGTCGGAACGTTATCAAATGTCACCTGCAACATTCCTGGCGTAGGCATCGTCGACCACTACATTTATCTGGGCTCCCAAACCTGCAAAGACTGCAGCTGTGTACCGGAGATAAAAAGGCGTACGGGATGGCAAAGGATGCTATGACCTGTTTAATATTATATGGAGTTGAAACATGGACAATTCTGGCCCGCGAAAGGTAAAGGATGTGGTGCTGAAGGCGAATGATAAGAATACCTTGGATAGCGTAACGCACTAATGCATCAACCCTAACCTAACCCAGCTCCAAATTAAAACTCACCTATCGACCACATTCCAGCAATGCATTCTTTCATATTTCGGTCATACGGTACGCAAAGGTGACGACATCCTAAAACAACTAATTGTAGTCGGGAGCATCGAAGGCAAGAGATCGCCCGGTCGCTCACCTACAAGATAAAAGACCGATCAAGTAAAAGACTCATCATCCTTCATACACACGGTCGTAAGAGAGGTGCTGGACCCTGATGCTGACCACGATCCTTAGACATGAGGGACTGACCCCAGAAAGAGAGATTCTTTACTTTTGTAATGGGAATCGACTTTGGGAAATAGACTAATAGAGTTTCCTATCCTGTCTTAGTGTATCTAGCTTCATCTAATGTCTATTCAGATGTTTTCCTCTTTTATCAATCAAACTATCATCTCTTTCTAAGGGTGTGTAATCATTTGTTCAAGAATAGAAAGCGTGTTTAAGAAAAACACTTTGCATACCTGGGTTTCTTCATTGTTGAGGGGAAAATAATATTTTAATGTATGACATCGGTTTTCTTTTCCTATTAACTGTTACTTTTTTTATATTACTGGATGTCACATGACGTAAAATGTATTACCATTGAAGTTCACGATTGACAAGTTTATAAAAATCACTGTGTAGTGGTAATCTGTCTTCTGCGATGAACTTTAACCAGCAACTTTTTTAACAGGCACAATTAGGTAAATTATATTAATAGACCAATTAGATTTGATTGAATCAATTCGGTGTTTGTTTTCGCACGAACTATCTTCTGAGGATGCCACGGGTTGGGACAAAACACGTGTAGAGTGGTCTAATCGGTGAAGGTGCAAGGTGTATTGCTGTCTTGCTAAATGTAGGTATTGTGTACTGGTATTTTCGTGGTGTGCATGTGCATTTTATTGCGGGCGGGCGGTGCATCTTGCATGTTGTGTTTTTGTGGAAGTAAGCTAGGTACATATATTTCGTTTTTCACAATGGTTTGGGACTCCCGCAAAGTGACGCCTGATTCAATCAAATAAAAAAAACCTGTATTACTTGAAACGCTCCTGGCTGGAGGAGCCGGAGAGCACGAGTCAGAAATAAAAGAGGGTATAAGAAATTAAGTGTATTTTATTTTCCACAATTAGACCGTGGGTTCTGTCGCTCGGGGATCAGTGCAAAGAACAAGTTGGGAGGACTTAACTTAGGGACTTCCTAAAGAGGGGAGAAGTCGCTGTAGCCTAGAGGCAGCGGGGTCTGGTCCGGGGTAGGCCGGAGCAGAGCAGGGTCCTGGCGGTTAGGCGCGCAGGAGCAGGTGGAGAGCGGCACGAAGTAGGCAGGTACTGGTGCAGGTACAGCAGGTAGGTACCGGTGAGACTCGGGGAGATGTTGCCCGGAGATACGACCCTGAAATGTTACGATAACAGGTATGAACATGTGTTCACTAAATCCGACCGCTGTGTATGAGTGGGTATGACACTGGGCTACAATTGAGATAGGAATATTGTCATTTAAATTAGGTTACTATTAGGAAAGAGGAGCACATTAACTTTCATGTCAGCGGCTATTGTTATACTAATTAAAAGTTACAGAACAAGAGGGACAATTTAAAGGTGTAAGTTAAAATGTGTTTGAATAAAGACAACCCACTCTTCTAGGTACCGGTCACGACAAGGTTACAAGGAAATATTAGGCTGTAAATTGCTTTTGGATCCCGGAATATTTAGTATTCCGTTCACCGTGTGGCAATTGCAGTTTATATTAGTATAAATTCGATGACGAAATAAACATCTCATCGAAAACAATATGTAAAAGAATAGAATTGATGAACGGCTGTTTGAGGTTATAGCACCGAGAATATAATTTATTTATCACGAAAATAAAACGCGCACAAAACACTCACCCAATTATGTTGGGGCGAGAAACCAGAAAAAGGAGAAATCTTTAGCGAATTCTCCTTTATATATTAAAAATCTTCCAGAACATTCTGGCTGTAAGTAGGGTTATAATTTTTTTGCATAGATAGATTCAACTTGTCATTGGATTTTAATCATACAGCCAAGGCACCGACTAATTACGTCGCGAAGATTTCAGAATTATCTGGAAGATTAATTTAGTAAAATCTATGGCGCGCGTAAGACAAAATTGCTTCCAATAGACTATTTATGTTGTTACGTTAAGAAATGCAATATAAATATGCACGAAACTACAATCAAAGTATTTCGCATACAGATCACAGTCTGCCACGGAACGCGCGGCGGTTTATAGCTATGTTACTTCGGAACATCGCAAACAAACAGACAGCTGAGTGGCATCTGACATTGACAGCTCCTATCACATAAATACAATAGAACTGAATAGACCATATTTGTTTATAATTGTAATGATTTTTTCATAAAATTAATAGTTGGTGCGATTATTATGGATAAAACAATGAAAGAAGTAAGTAAAAATGGCAGCCGTTACATATCCCCCTTTTTAGAGAAGGATTTTGCCTGGGAAAAATCCACTAAGAAACACAAAACCACCGAATACAAAACTAAGGTTTAGAGTAGCAGTATACAATAAGATAAGCTAACTGTACGTTATCGACAGTAAAAGTAACACCATAAAATTGACGAGAGGTATCGACAACCAGTTCAAGACTAATCGAATAGAACGGTACAAGGACCAAGAATCGCAAGACAGGAGAAGAATTCCAGTTATTTAGTGTAACTGAATCAACATTCCCGTTGAGAATGCTAATGTTAAAACAATGCGAAATTAAAAATAAAATAGTCGAGAGATAAACTTCATGCAGACACAATTCAAACGAACAGGTTCCCTAGCTATAAATGTATTTAATTAAAATTATATTTATGTATAATTTTATGCAATAAAAGCCCTAGCTAAAAATAATCAGATTAAAAAGTAAAAAACGATGACCAACAATTTATTCAATACATCTAAAACAAAATTTTGCTATAAAAAGGTAAAAATAACGACGAAGACTAATACTTTGTAGAATTTCTATTTAAAAAATTTATTTAATTTAGGAATAGTTATTTATTTTAAAATCTTTAATATGCCAGGAACCTAGATTTTTCCCATTCATATCTTCAAGTTCATAAACTAGAGGAGATAGTTTAGATTTAATGAGACATTTTATATATTTAGGAGCAAGTTTTTTAGAAAACTGCTTATCCTTATCACTTTGATAATAAGTTTTTCTCCAAACAGTATCACCAACGTTAAAGTTATAGTTTTTGCGACGAAGATTGTAATGCCCAGAGTTTCGGGAATGAGACTTGATAAGAGAACTTTGCACTTGGTCCATAATTTTTCTAAGTTTACCAGTGTTTTCAGCATACACATCCCTAGGCGCAAAAACAATTTCATCGGACAGATCAACATCAAGATAGTGAGAACCGCACGGCACTAACTCTCTCCCGTAAACCAGAAATGACGGAGTATAACCTGTGACTTCACTGACGGCTGTATTAAGTGCGAATTGTATTTTGGGAATGTTGTTATCCCAGGACCTGTGGTCCTCTTCAATAAAGGTGGAAACAGCAGTCATGATGGTTTTATTATAACGCTCAACCGTGTTTACCTGTGGAGTATATTTAGGAGTAAAGCGTACGTTTGGTATTTTATATTGAGAAAACATGTGATTAAGCTTTTGACTGACAAACTGCTTACCGTTGTCCATCAAAACAGTACTAGGAATGCCATGAACAAGAAAGACTTTCTCTTCAATTAAACTAGTTATAATGTCGGAAGTAGCACGACGGATAGGAAACAAAAGCGAGTATTTCGAAAAACAACAAGTGACTACAAGTAGCATAGTATTCTGTTTTCTAGATATAGGTAAGGGACCAACCAAGTCCACACTAATCATTTGGAATGGTCTAGAACATTCCTTAGGTCGTCCCATAAATCCTAAGGTAGGATGATTTGCATGTTTGTTAGAGTTACAAGCATCGCACTCATTAACAAATTTTACGACATCTTTATGCATGCCAGGCCAGAAGTAATTTAAAGAAATTCTTTTAAAAGTTTTAAATATCCCTAAATGTCCAGAAGTAGGATTATCATGGTAGTCTTTAAGTATATCAATTCTAGATTCTTTAGGAACAACTTCCTTCCATTCAAATTCTCTAGTTAAGGGATTTATAGTTTTTATGAAGCGATATAACTTATTATTATTTATTTTATAATTGGTAAAAGAGGTAGGGGAATTTTGACAACCGGCAAATAGCTCCAAATACCAGGGATCAAGTACAGGAGGTGAAGAAGATCGGTTGACGCTATCTATAGCCGCTACAGGCACCGCACGGGACAACGAATCTGGAACGACATTATCCTTGCCACGTCTATGTTTGATGTCGAAGTTGAACGCAGAAAGACGTACTCCCCATCTGGCAAGTCGACCTGTAGGGTTATTAATATTTAGAAACCATTTTAAAGACGAATGATCAGTAAAAACGGTAAATTTACGGCCATTATCCAAATAACAGCGCCAATGTTCTATAGACACAATTACTGCGAGCGCTTCCCGCTCCGTAGCGCTATAGTTTTGTTCTTGTGCCGACAAGGACTTGCTCATATAGGCTATAACTTTCTCTTCGCCATTTAAAATTTGAGTTAGTATAGCTCCAATCCCGTAATCACTAGCGTCGGTATGGACTTGAAACGGTTCAGAATAATCCGGACAAGATAAAATCGGAGGGGACGTTAAACACTCTTTGAGCTTCTTGAAGGCAGTTTCTGCTTCTGGTGACCAGGCAAAAGGAATTGCATTCTTACCCTGAGAGGTAAGTTTGTTCAATGGTGCAGCCAATGAACTAAAATTGGGAATAAAACGACGATACCAAGAAGCAGTACCTAAGAAACGACGAACTTCCTTCCTGTTAGTAGGAGTAGGATAATTCACAATGACCTCAATTTTCTCCGGATCGGCGTGTAGCCCATTCGAATCGACCATATAACCCAAATATTTTAATTTTTCTCTGAAAAATTGACATTTTTCGAAATTTATAGTTAAATTTGCGAACTTTAGTTTCTCCAAAACTCGTAAAAGTAAAGAAATGTGCTCCTGAAAGGAATTAGACACAATTACTACGTCATCAACAAATACATAGACCTTATTTTCGAATTCAGGACCATAAAACAGCAAATCTACCAATCTTTGCTGCGTGGCAGGTGCATTGGTCAACCCAAAAGGCATAGACTTAAATTGGAAGGTTCCTCTAGAGGGAATATAGAATGCAGTCTTACATCGGTCTTCAGGCTTAATTAATACCTGCCAGAACGATTTAGATAGGTCTATACTAGATAGATACTTAGCATCCCTAAGGTTATCTAGGATTTCAGTTATATAAGGTAAGCTGTAAGCATCTTTGCGAGTGACAGAGTTTAGTTTCCTACTGTCGAGACAGAATCTATACTCGCCATTCTTTTTGGGAGTAAGAAGCACGGGATTAGACCAAGGGCTCTCACATGGTTCGACAACATCTTCTTTCAACATCTCGTCCAGTTGATCGGAGAGAATTTGTTGCTTCTGAGGGGATATTCTATAGTAACGTTGTCGAATGGGAACAGAGTCACCTGTATCTATAGCGTGAGTGATCAACGAAGTACGACCTAAACCACATTTTTCATAGGAAATGCTACGAAATTGAGAAATAATATTATCAGCGTTTTCCTTTTGTTCGTTGTTAAGTTGAGCGTACGAACAAATTTGTTTAGGATCGTCAAGAGCAATATTAGATATATTAAATTCGTTAGACTCATCCAGCAAAAGGCTATCGAGTTCACTCGGAAACAACTCGAACTTCCTCCAGAAATCCATACCAAGAATTAAATTGTTTTTAATTTCCGGCACAACAAATAATTTAATATGAATAGTTTTATTTTTAAAATTTAAAGGTAGAATAACATATTTAGAGGCAGTAAAAGTTTGACCGCCAGCTGCAGAAAGCTGTAACGGGTCACAAGAATAAAGTTTATTATTAGGATTTAATATATATTCCTGATAATTATTCCCAAGTAAGGATATGCCGGAACCGGTATCTAAAAGACCAACGACATGATTATCACCAATAATAACAGAAATATACGGTCGAGAAAAATTAATTTCAGATTCCGGGATTGGAGACTCAGAATGACTATGAGATAGATTAGATATAATAGATAACCATTCTTTCCATTCAGCTTCATCGCAACGACTAGAGAATCTCGAGCGAAGCTGCCTAGTTTCACAATCCCGATCAATTAGTTTTTTTGATTGGTGGGCTTATTGCAATCCGGACATTCGGGGGTGCGAACACCATCTTTGCCACACTTAAAACAAACTATTGTTCGTGGTTGAGTACAGTTTTTCAAATTATGCGTGTTAGAACGACATCTAGGACAATATATATTATCATTGTTCACAGCTGAAACAAATGACTTATTAGTTTTAGTAAAAGGTTTATTAACAACCGGAGTGCTAGTAGCACCGCGGTAAACGAACTCCGTAGCTAAGTTCGACATATTAGAAGCAGAAGGCTCAACAAAATTTGCCATTTGACACTGTATTTTTTCAACGTGTTGACAAATAGCTTTAAGATCGTCGATGGAGTTTATCACCGAAGACGGAGTAAGAGCATTAGCGTAGCAAGGCCTAATATTAGTAAGTAAAATTTCTAATTTATCTTCCTCTGATATTGGTTTCGTGAGGCGAGAAAACATAACCTCCATTACGGAAAGATATATAGCAATTGGTTCGTTAACACCCTGGGTACGAGCTCTAATATCCGATTTAAATTGAGAGTCATAGTTTTTCGGAAGAAAATCAGCCTTCAGCAAGGCTACTAACTCTCCCCAGGTATTTACTTTTGGCCTGGCACAACGAAACCAATACAAGGCGTCGTCGGTAAAAATTTCGTAACCAAACGACAAAACCCTACTATAATCTATGCCCCTAGCTGTGACAAACTCGTCAACCTTTTGAATAAAGGAAACAACACAAGTTTTCCCGTTGAATTTAAGTTTAGTGAAATCGGAAAGTGCCCGATCGACAGTAACATTAATAATAGACTCCGACGCGTTGACTTGCTCTCGGCTGGAAGTAGAAGGACCGGGGAGCAAAGGGTCACCCGCATTCGCGCCTGAGACAGGCGTCTCCCTAGGCTTTAAAGTGGACAGTTCCCTGTCCTGGGCCCTCAAGCCGCGCTTGCATTCAGCAAGGGCACCCAATAATAACGCGTCCTCGGCTGCATCAACTCTACCGAGCCGATGAAAAACGTGGTTAAGAATAACCTCCGTTCTCAAATAAACACCTCTATCAAATTTAGATTTTAATAATTCAAGGTTTTTATTCGATTTGTTTAATGCGGCTGAGATGCCGTCTAAGTCGTCAGCAGAAGACAAATGCGAGGCTAAAATCTCCTCAGAAGGAAGTTCTTTAGAGATCTTTGTAATTTGCTTCCTTAAATCGGCCACGTTATCAGCCGGTGTTTCTCCGCGAAGTCCGACTTCGTATTCAAGTTCCGACTTTTGTAAGGAAAGAAAATTTATCTTACGCACAGCCATATTTAAGTACGTTAGGTGAGTCTTTTGCGCGACGAGCCTACTCAAGTGCAACCACTACTTAAGTAACAAAAGGGGTATGTGGGTAACTATAACAGTTGTAAGTTCAATTTAAAAAAATTACAATTTAAATGAAGAAAGTAAATAACCTCCTTGTTTGAAGTAGGTTAAATGAATATCAATGGCTTTAAGTTAAAAAGTAAAAAAAAAAAATATTTATTAAGGAAAGGTAAGTAACCTTTTTTTTAAGTCGGTTAAAATAAAAATCACAGGCTTCCTGGTTTAGAACCAAGGAAAGGCTGATATTTAAAGAAAATATTACAGTTAAATCACCACGGTTAGCCGTTCGTTACACAAACTCGGATAAAAAAAATAGGTACCCACATACGAAGCACAAAAATAAATAAATTAATAAAGCACTGATCACCAAGCGAGCCTGAATGAGCTGGGCGCCACTGAAACGCTCCTGGCTGGAGGAGCCGGAGAGCACGAGTCAGAAATAAAAGAGGGTATAAGAAATTAAGTGTATTTTATTTTCCACAATTAGACCGTGGGTTCTGTCGCTCGGGGATCAGTGCAAAGAACAAGTTGGGAGGACTTAACTTAGGGACTTCCTAAAGAGGGGAGAAGTCGCTGTAGCCTAGAGGCAGCGGGGTCTGGTCCGGGGTAGGCCGGAGCAGAGCAGGGTCCTGGCGGTTAGGCGCGCAGGAGCAGGTGGAGAGCGGCACGAAGTAGGCAGGTACTGGTGCAGGTACAGCAGGTAGGTACCGGTGAGACTCGGGGAGATGTTGCCCGGAGATACGACCCTGAAATGTTACGATAACAGGTATGAACATGTGTTCACTAAATCCGACCGCTGTGTATGAGTGGGTATGACACTGGGCTACAATTGAGATAGGAATATTGTCATTTAAATTAGGTTACTATTAGGAAAGAGGAGCACATGAACTTTCATGTCAGCGGCTATTGTTATACTAATTAAAAGTTACAGAACAAGAGGGACAATTTAAAGGTGTAAGTTAAAATGTGTTTGAATAAAGACAACCCACTCTTCTAGGTACCGGTCACGACAAGGTTACAAGGAAATATTAGGCTGTAAATTGCTTTTGGATCCCGGAATATTTAGTATTCCGTTCACCGTGTGGCAATTGCAGTTTATATTAGTATAAATTCGATGACGAAATAAACATCTCATCGAAAACAATATGTAAAAGAATAGAATTGATGAACGGCTGTTTGAGGTTATAGCACCGAGAATATAATTTATTTATCACGAAAATAAAACGCGCACAAAACACTCACCCAATTATGTTGGGGCGAGAAACCAGAAAAAGGAGAAATCTTTAGCGAATTCTCCTTTATATATTAAAAATCTTCCAGAACATTCTGGCTGTAAGTAGGGTTATAATTTTTTTGCATAGATAGATTCAACTTGTCATTGGATTTTAATCATACAGCCAAGGCACCGACTAATTACGTCGCGAAGATTTCAGAATTATCTGGAAGATTAATTTAGTAAAATCTATGGCGCGCGTAAGACAAAATTGCTTCCAATAGACTATTTATGTTGTTACGTTAAGAAATGCAATATAAATATGCACGAAACTACAATCAAAGTATTTCGCATACAGATCACAGTCTGCCACGGAACGCGCGGCGGTTTATAGCTATGTTACTTCGGAACATCGCAAACAAACAGACAGCTGAGTGGCATCTGACATTGACAGCTCCTATCACATAAATACAATAGAACTGAATAGACCATATTTGTTTATAATTGTAATGATTTTTTCATAAAATTAATAGTTGGTGCGATTATTATGGATAAAACAATGAAAGAAGTAAGTAAAAATGGCAGCCGTTACATACTTATTACATAATTACGGTAATAAATTGTTTACACGAATAATATCGTAAAAGTGTTTACTGTCAAATGCTTTTGGTATTTTTTTTCGTAAAGATATAAAACAATATTATTCGTTCAAAATACTTTTTAAGGCATTTTAATGGAACAGACACGCAATTTTTCATATCTTTGTAAATATCAATAGAAAAATTCTGAAAAAAAATCACATGATTCATTTTAGTTTCTAGATACCTAAAAACACATAACATGAAAAACCCCGTAATAGCTCATTACCGGATTATTCGCGGGGGGGGTCGATTTGATCTCCATATTATCTAAGAACCATAGATTTTATTATTGTACTGTTAGTGTTCAAATTAAGTTACCCAATTATGTTAGTTTTGTTACTGTTTTCGGTCTTTCAAATTGTAAATCGCATATTTTCCCCACAGAACCGGCTAAGCCTTGTATGGGCCCAGTAAATGTTATTTTGTTGCCCTAAAACTGACATTAATATTTTTATTTTTTTGTCATAACTTTATCCTAGCCGCACACTGGCCACCGGCCACAACCACAAAACGACGCCACCGATCAATTTCCTGTAGTTTTAAAACATTTTATATGAACTCGCCGCACACGGTAGACGCCACTAGTTGTCACTTGTTTCTTCTTCTAGCTTTAAGTGGCGGCGTTTGTGTCTGTCGCGTGTGGTTCGTGTGCGGCGACGGTAAAGGTGGGTTCCCACGGCCCGTGTTATCACAGGCCAGGCCGGATCGCGCCACGCCTGTGGATGCCTGTGCAGGCCAGTGCGTCTAGTGCCGAGCCATTCCCACGGCCTGTGTCGGCCTGTACACGCCTATCGTCACCGCCAGTCCAACATGTGTGATATAACGGAGCGCATGGCTGCGTGTGCAGCCGCTGTGGTTTTATTCAGTGGTCAACATTTGATAAATTTTCTTTTTTCTTTTTCAACGCCGTGATAGGTATAGTTCCACCTTTTAAATTAGTTTTTATCCGTAACCACGCGTCATGGACATCGTTGTTGTTTTTATGCTAGGGTGACGAAGGGTTATCCAAAGCACTGGTTCATTTTCGTAGAGAGTTAAAAACTCGAATATTAGATCGTTCGTCCACTCCATAATGTGTGCGTGTGTAACGCGCACGCGCTATCCCAGGTGAAATGAACCGACGCAGACGCGCCCCTACAGGCCGCGACAGGCACCGCCGCGCCAGGCCGCGCCACACCTTTGAACTTACCGACTCCCGACGGATCGGGCGGGCGACGACAGGCGACCACAGGCCTCATCGGATGTGACCGTTCCCACGGCCTGCCGGCCTGTCCTGGCGCGGTCTGGCCTTTTTTTTTTTTTTTTTTTTATCCTGGGGGAAACGCCTTCGCGTACCCCCCCGTCCGGGGAGACGAGAGGGTTATCTGGGGCATGAACCCACTAAAACCCCCAGGGTGCTCCCTCTGCACATGGACGGAGATAACGAGACCAGTGTGATATTCATCGTGTCTCCGCCCCGTGCCCGCGTCCCTTCGACGCACCCTCAACCACCTATTCTGGTAAAACACGCCGGGGGCACCTGGCGCGCCTTTCCACCTTTCCACGAGGGCCCTGGATGGGCGACGGAATTCCCCGTTCCGCGACCCGACCCCCCCACGTATGTTACCACATCGCGGTGACGCCTTTCCTTGGAGAGGCGTGCGGAGTGGCAAGCGTCGGCAGGAGAATGCCAGACCTAGTCTGACATCCCCTCTGCATTGGGCGGATTCGCACTTTGTGCAACCCACGCCTCGGCTCCTTCGGTCTGTTTGTCTGCGTCAGGCGCTATCGCACCCTGTGCAACTCGCGTCTTGGGGGCTACCCCCTCCTCTACCAGTTTGCCCCTCACAACGGGGGGAGTGCACCTCACGGACCCCATAATGTGGCGCGGTCTGGCCTGCGAAAAGACAGGCCGTGGGAACCGGGCTTAAGATCTATTGCCGTAACATCAATGTTTTCAGCATTGTTGTGTTCCGCCAGTTATGATAGGTACCTAGTTAGGTGGTTGATGATTCCTGAAGAAGCACGATTACACCTTTAGCCATATATTCAATAGACACAGCTATGGTAAGTAGTTCAGTGGTTTAGGATTCCGGAAGTAGCTTACCTGTAGCCTTATCTTCAATTAACATCAAATATATCTTACCTATAAGATGGTGGTAGTCAGCCAGGCGGATCTAGATCAAATCCTACCACCAATAAAACCGAATACAATATGCACCCCCACTATGGAAATCGAATGTGAAACCTCTGGATCTGAAATCGAAGGTGTGTGTGTTACGACTGGACCACATAGGTCGTTGAAACAAATTAGACCTAAGCATCTATGTAGCTAGACACTTATTCAGACACTCGTTTAGCTTAGATAAAAAGATCCTGAATGTGGAACCTCTGGATCTGATGCCGGTGGTGGTGTATCATCATGTCAGCCGAACGACGCCCACTGCTGGACATAGGCCTCCCCCAAGGATCTCCACAACGATCGGTCCTGCGCTGCCCGCATCCAGCGGCTTCCCGCGACCTTGACCAGATCGTCGGTCCACCTTGTAGGGGGCCTGCCCATGGAACGTCGTCCGGTACCAGGTCGCCATTCGAGAACCTTTCTCCGCCGGCACATAAATAGAATAGCACTACTCCCTCTCTTCCCGCGGGCGTCGTAAGATGCGACAAAGGGAAAACTGCCATCAGGAGATGGGCAGCAGCATCTCCAGGTTACAACAGGCCATACTGCGTTCGCCAACCCTCCTGCCAAGCGTGGCGATTATGGCAAACCCCCCCATATGGACCACATAGGTGGTTGAAACAAATTAGACCTAAGCATCTATCTAGGTAGACACTTATTAAGCCATTCGTTCAGCTTAGATAAAAAGATCCTAATGTATTCTTTTGTATAGACGTCCTTCCTATTGTTATGCCTTTGAAACGCACAATCCTTACTTATATTATAAATGCGAAAATGTCTGTCTGTGTGTTACACAATCACGCCTAAACTACTGAACCGATTTGAATGAAAATTGGTACAGAGATAGTCTAGAGCCTGAGAAAGGACATAGGCTACTTTTTTATGTGAAAAAAGGGCTGTAAGGGGTTGAAATAGGGGATGAAAGTTTGTATGGAAATTATGTCATTTTTAAAGCTAGAAGCTTAAAACTTATTTAAGGAAAATTGTTAAACGTGATGAGCACCTTCTATTGACGTACAAAGTTTGAAGGTCTGGTACACCTGATGTGGAACCCTAGCAGCCAGATTAAACTATATGAGATACAAACACTGCGTCTTAAGAAAAGTTGTTTAACGTCATGGACATTTTCTATTGACGGAAAAATATCGAAGGTCTGGTACACCTGATGTGGAACCCTAGCAGCCCAGCTTAACTATAAGAGATACAAATACAGCACCTTAAGAGAAGTTGCTCAGCGTGATAAGTATTTTCTTTTGACATACAATCCTTACTTCCTTACTTATCATTACTTCCTTACTTATATTATCCTTACTTTATTATTTTTTATATTATAAATGCGAAAATGCGAATCTGTCTGTCTGTGTGTTACACAATCACGCCTAAACTACGGAACCGATTTGAATAAAAATTGGTACAGAGATAGTCTAGCTAGAGCCTGAGAAAGGACATAGGCTACTTTTTTATGTGAACAAAGGGCTTAAAGGGGTTGAAATAGGGGATCAAAGTTTGTATGGAAATTACGTCATTTTTAAAGCTAGAAGCTTCAAAATTGTTTTATAGGCTTTTGATTAGATAAATAAATACGACATTCAAAGTATGTAAAAAAACTAGGTACCCTAAAGAGGGTGAAAACAGGGGATGAATTTTTTCGTGTGATGACGTCGGCAAAAAAGTTTACGGAACGGATTTTGGTGAAAGTTTTTTTGTTATACAGCTATTGGTCCTTGCCAACATATAGCTATAATTTATTTTGAAGATCGCAATTTCTGATGTGGAACCATAGCAGTCCAGCCAAACTATGAGAGATATAAAAATACCGTTTTAAGGAAAATTGTTAAACGTGATGAGCACTTTCTATTGACGTACAAAGTTTGAAGGTCAGCCGGCCTAGCATGAGCGGCTTATAACGCGCGATATGATATGGTACGGCATGCCGTCTTGCTTACACCTTAGTGGGGTAAGCAAGACAACTTGCCGTACCATATCATATCGCGCGTTATAAGCCGCTCATGCTAGGCCGGCTGGTACACCTGATGTGGAACCCTAGCAGCCAGATTAAACTATATGAGATACAAACATAGCGTCTTAAGAAAAGTTGTTTAACGTTATGGACATTTTCTATTGACTGAAAAATATCAAAGGTCTGGTACTCCTGATTTGGAACCCTTGCAGCCCAGCTTAACTATAAGAGATACAAATACATCATCTTAAGAGAAGTTGTTCAGCGTGATAAGTATTTTCTTTTGACATACAATATATACTAATATTATAAATGTGAAAGTGTGTTTGTTTGTATGTCCGTCTTTCACGTCAAAACAGAGCAACGGATCGACCTGTTTTTTTAGTATGTGGATAGTTTAGGAGCTAGAGAGTCCCATAGGCTAATTTTATCCCGGAAAAATATCACATTCCCTCGGAAAAACGTCGTGTAGTACACGCGGCAAAACCGCGGGCGGAAGGCTATGTGATATAAATTTTTAATGTGTTAATATGTAGGTAGGTACTGTTTATGTAATATACACGGTATTTTTTTATCACCCCGGATATTTTTAGGGATTATTTTACTCATGAAAACAAACAACTTTTATTATAGGACCAACACTAAAATCGCGAAAAAATATCAGCTGTTCCATACATTTTGATTAAATATTTTTGCACTTTTGTATGGAATAGCTGTTTTTTTGCGATTTTAGTGTTGGTCCCATAATAAAAATTGTTTGTTTTCATGAGCAGAATAATCCTTTTAGTTTTATCCGGAGTGATAAAAAAATTACCGTGTATAAATTAAGTACTTAAATAAATAAAATAATTCATAGGATTATTATAAAACTGTATGCGATTCTATTCAGAGGGCTACCGGCTAAAAATTATGGGTATGGACATGGGCTTCATTTGACATTTGAAGCCCATATTATGCCATTTTTGACATGAAGCCCATATGTCCATATTCATATTTTTTTGCCGGTACAGAGGCTGTATACATTGAAAAGAAATAGAAAAAAATACCTCCAGGGGTCTTCTTAACCGAAACAGATACCACAAATATAGTTTTTGAATTTTTTGTCTGTCTGTCTGTCTGTCTGTCGCCGTTATTCACGCAAAAACTACAGAACAGATTTTAATGAAACTTTTTTTGTTATATAGCTATTAGTTGTTGCCAACATATAGGGAGGCTATAATTTATTTAAAAAATCGAAAGGTCTGATGTGGAACCATAGCAGTCCAGCCAAACTATGAGAGATATAAAAATACCGTCTTATGGAAAATTGTTAAATGTGATGAGCATTTTCTATTGACGTACAAACTTTGAAGGTCTGGTACACCTGCCTGGCTAGCATGACCATCATTATATCACGCGATATGATATAGTACGTCATGCTAGGCCAGCTGATGTGGAACCCTATAGCAGCAAGGTTAAACTATATGAGATACAAATATTATAGCATCTTAGAGAAGTTGTTCAGCGTGATAAGTACTTTCTTTTGACATACTGTTTGTATAGTTTGTATGTCCGTCTTTCACGTCAAAACGGAGCAACGGATCGGCGTATTTTTTTAGTATGTGGGTAGCTTAGGAGCTAGAGAGTGACAAAGGCTAATTTATATCCCGGAAAAATATAACTTTCCCTCGAGATAACGCCGTGTAGTACAGGCGGGCAAAACCGCGGGCGGAAGGCTATGTGATATAATTTTTGTGTTAATATATATAAAAACTAATAAATATAAAATAAATACATAAAAAACGAAAAAGCTAATAAGCTTAAAAAATGAAAAATGCTGCCGAAAGTCACTATTCCACGCGAACGAAGTCGCGGGCGCAGCTAGTAGAAAATATGATTAATATTTGTCTAAGAACACGTTGTAAGGTGTATGACCTACGTCTGTGGGTGTTAAAAATATACAGTTTCACTCTCTACGCTTGACCCAGATAATTGGTGAATGACTTTTTTATTATGAAGTAGTAAAACTTAGTTTGACCGCCAAAAATTTTACTTTGCGGACAAAATTCGGAGATATTGTACCGCTACAATAGAGTATGTGACATTTTTCGATATATTAGCAATATATTTACACTTACATGTATTAATTTTCAAATTTCTAATTGTTATCAATCTTCCGTCAGCCATAGGTACTCTGACCATAGAAAATTTTGTTATGAGAAGGTAGAGAAGAGCTAGAGTCTATAGGAGATTCTCTTCGATCAACTGAACTAGGTGTTATGGTTGATCGAAGGAGATTCTCTTTATATTTGGTTATTCTTAAACGTTCTATTTTTTATGTAGGAAATTAAATTAAAAATGTCTTGAACATTGTGTCGATCAAAATTGTTTTGATCGCGCAAATATTCAAAATTCGAATTGTATTCAGCTCATTCAAATTTGACGATTGAACTCTTCTTCCAACTAAAATACGGCAGCAAAATTCAATCTCTTATAAAAAGGTTTATTCAATTTAAGGAATATAAGCATTTGGAAAGCAAACTTTCAATTTCACACTTCATAGAAAATTGCATGACTCACAAATTATTCATTGTTGCACCGAAATGTGAATTCAAATTAACAGTTAAGTATGCGCCAACAAAGGAACTAAGTGCTGTATAGCAAAATTTGCAGATTCACACGACAATTCGGAAAGAAAGCTTTGTAAAACTAGTCGTTGATATGTCGAAAAATGTTAATTGTCTTTCACTTCGGCCATTCGAAAGCATCCCAAAAATTATGGAGACGGAGAATCGATTTCATGTAACTACTTGACATTCGTCACCTCGCTCTGAGATAGATTGAATGAAATTCATCCTTTTCTGGTTTACAATAAAGCTCATATTGGCATAAAATAGTTACAAAATTTCGTATGCGACTCCGATCACGTCAATATCAAAGTCAATGTGACTCTTTGTGTTTTAATATTCCAAAGAGGCGCGAAAATGCGTTTCGATTTTAAAATTCTTGAACTTTCTTCTACCATGCTCTTGTTTTATAAACTAGGAAACGAGCGAGTCATTAAAGTTACCAACGGTATTTATTTCTTTACAACCTGCAATAGTTTGCAAACAATTCATTAGTAGTAATATAATTGACTACTGACCGTACAGTGGGTAATAGAAAGCATTTGCGCAAAATTGAGTAAGCGCATAACTTTGCTGAACAAATAATTCTGCAACAGAGTCTGTTAATAAAACCTTAATTCGTTGGCTTTAAGATGGTTTTACTTTGACAACATCCGTAGAGGATCTTAAAAATACAAGATGGCGCATTTCGAATGACAGCATCTGTGTAACAATCGCTTCTTCGCGGTAGTTACACCGTGAATACACAACCGAAATTAACACATTAAGCGTGTGAATATGATTTTGGCGGAATGTGAAATTCTTTAACAAACCTTCATAGACTTTCACTGATGTCGGTGTCGCTTTCTGTGAGGTCATCGTGTGACTGGCCTTACGCACGTCTGTTGAATTTGAATTGGCCATTTTCTTTTCTTTTTTATTGGACAATCGGCTTTTAAAGGGCCTTTAGCTATAGACATTCTTTGTTAATAGTTTGAATGCTTCATTCCCAACTTTCATTAAATAATAAATCTTTTTCTAATGTCTTATTGACTGCTTACTGCTTCAGATTCGAAGATGAAACACTAACTTCAGAGGTAGTAAACGATATGCAAACGTTTAATTTTAGTAGTTTTCTAGCTAGCCCTAAATATGTAAAGATTTTAGTTGATTTAAATTAAAAATAAAAAGGTGTAGGTAGTGTGTGCGCACTACCTTATGCACACACTCGTCTATGTGCAGTATATAAGCGCATACAGAGCGTTAATAGCCCTTATAACCACAGTCAGAGTTTGACTCAAGTTTTCTCGAACCGCCAACATCAAATGGCAGATGGTTTTGGAAAAAGTTAAAATGGAAAAAATTTGGACTCAAGACAAAGGTAAAATATAGTGTAAATAGCATAATTGAAAAAAATTAGACTCTTTTGTAATATATTCACAACGGGGTAGCTTTTAGCCTTCATCACACTTGATGATAAATGATGATAAGGCTAAAGATCAGAGAGCACTACTCTCGGAATCCTCAACCACCGAGGAGCTGGTTAATGATATCTTATTTCTAACTACCAGAATACAACAACGCTGAAACACTATAGTTATGGCGATGGACTTAGATAAGATAGTGGTAGCTATAGCTAGCCTAGCAATCTTAGAACAGAGCCTCATCATGTCAGCCGAACGACGCCCACTGCTGGGCATAGGCCTCCCCCAAGGATCTCCACAACGATCGGTCCTGCGCTGCCCGCATCCAGCGGCTTCCCGCGACCTTGACCAGATCGTCGGTCCACCTTGTAGGGGGCCTGCCCACGGAACGTCGTCCGGTACGCGGTCGCCATTCGAGAACCTTTCCGCCCCAACGGCCATCGGTTCTCCGCGCTATGTGTCCCGCCCACTGCCACTTCAATGATGCAATCCTTCGAGCTATGTCGGTTGTTTTAGTTCTCCTGCGGATCTCATCATTTCTGATTCGATCGAACAGGGAAATACCAAGCATCGCTCTCTCCATTGCTCGCTGGGTGACTTTGAGCCTTCTTATGAGACCCATAGTAAAAGACCACGTCTCACTTCCATAGGTCATTACTGGCAACACACACTGGTCAACAGTTTCAAACGATGAACAGAGCCTACCATCAACCAAAATACTAAGCTACCTTTTATACTACATATCCGTTAAACCCATGTGCATAAAAAACGGGCACTTACTTACAAACACTTCATGGTCAATATGGTCATTTAAACAAAACTGTCAATAGATTTCTAGAATAATTTCTGTGTTACATGTGTTGGATAAATGTTTGTTTTTTCAATAATCATTTCAAAAATCTTTGAAAATCTATTCCTACTCCTAAACTTCCAAAAATGTAAAACATTAGTTGAGTTTCATAGAACAATGTAAGGAATGTGAACAAACTTTCATTGTTTTTCCGCTGTGGCGAAATGGGGCAGTGTTTGTTTTTGTTTGAGGCTTTTATTCGAAAGACGAGTCATTTATTAATAGTAATAGATAGTGTAGAGAAATAACGAGTAGATGATCAGCAATGAGACTGAAGTGAGCATGTTTGTAAGAAAATGAAGCAGTGTCCGTTTTTTCTGCAAGCGAGTGTTTATCGCTGTTAAAGTGTTAAAAAGTCCTTCATTTAAGAATACTATTGTCATAAGGATCCCAAACGAATGATCTCTTATAAATAAGCGTCATTATATGCTAAAGAGAATACAGCGTACCTGTTTCCCATGCCATTGTCTGAAGTACTGAGCTGACCTAGTATCATTGTGAGCTGGTGTGACCTTGTGTGGATCAATGGAGATGGTTTATAAGTGTAGTGCAGATGCAAGGACGTGGGTTCGATTCTATTGGTATTGAATTTTCTAAAATTTGAAACCGTATCAAATTTTCAAAGGTAAAAGCGAAAGTTTTTGCTACTTTGCCTGTTTCTATTAGGTTTTAAGAAAAATGGTAATTTTTACTTTGGAAATATTGCTAAACTAGAACGTCTTAGTATTATTTCGTCTCTAGTTGTTTGTTTTGTCGAAATTTTGCATTTTCTGGGTTTCTTACGATGTAATAGCAACAAGAAAGCATCGTTACTGTTCCCCCGTGTAGTATCATGTTTAATAGATTTGCAAGATAAGCAATAAACAGACATAAATTAAAAAACTAAAATTTCAGTCCCAATATAAATCGCAGCAATAGTTGTTTTTTTCATTAAAAGACTCGCTTTAACTGAAATTTGCTTTGTAACGACTGTTACAGAAGCAACACAGTTATGTTAATCGAACTGAGTTTTTTAAAAGCAAAACTTGCAGAAAATAGCAATCAGGCGTAGTACATCAATCTCTCACTTCATTAGACTTTACATCACATTGTAGCTGTAATCACAGTATCCATAACTCTACATATATAAAACAAAGTTGCTTCCGGCGTCTGTACACTTCATCAACATCACCATTATTCAGTTCCCACTGTGGGGAACAAGCCATCCTTATGGATGGATATTATGGCCAAATTACACGTAAACTCTTTAGAAATAGCCTTTGTGTCATTCTGATTATAATAATCTATTTTCCTGTCAGGTTTCATCTAACTAAATCCGTCCAATAGTTTTTGCGTGACAGAGTAACAATTAATATGCTCACACACATACATCCGCACAAACTTTCGCATTTATAATGTCAGTAGGGTAGGATAAGCAAGATAATATTTCGTCTACCTATCAATAAATCCCACTTTCCTTGTGAACAATACTAGTTGACGCGCGCAGCTGCGCTTACGCAAGTGATACGGTGAGTTAGCGTTAGTCATCACAAGTCCTGGTTGCAGAAAATCTATTGTTTCAGCAATGCATTTGACTGACGCTTTGAGAAATGGTCTAGTGCTTATTTGCGGGTATGATGTTTGAATTTAACAAAACTATATTTTAGTTAGGTAAAGTATTTGATTGAATTAGGCTTCACTTGGCGGAAGTCCCCTCTACCCATTCGATGCTGGATTTTGCACGCCCTAACAATTCCTGGGGATGCCCCGAGTTGGGGAGAAACACGTGTAGAGTAGTCTAATCGGTGAAGTTGCAAGGTGTCAGTGTCTTGCAACCGGCAACTGCAGGTATTACGCCTGGTGTGGATGTGCACTTTTTTGCGGATGTAAGCTACATATATCTCTTTTTTTACATTTAATTGATGCTTTACTAACGCCACAAAAAAATCACTGAAAACCAGCAAAAAGTAACGATATAATCTATATATGTAAAATTCAAAGTCCTGACCGACTGACTGACTGACTGACTGAGATATCAACGCACAGCCCAAGCCGCTGAACCTAGAGACTTCAAATTTTGCACATAGATACGTTATACAGTGTAGGCATCCACTAAGAAAGGATTTTTGGAAATTCCACCCCTAAGTGGGTGAAATAGGGGATGAATGTTTGTATGAAAGTCCGTCAGTTTTGAAGTTAGGATCTTCAAATTTTGTATTTAGGCTGGCAATTGAAAATTAATATTTACCTGTCTCAGCGTTTTTGACAATTCCACCCCGAAGGGGTAAAAAGGGGGATGAAATGTTGTATCTGGAAAGTCCTTCATTTAATTTATTATTTAGGCTTATGGTCGGAAAGTAAAAGAAATAAGCAAACACATATTTCGTATTTTTTCGAAAATCAACCCCTTAGAGGTTAAATGGGATAAATAAACCTAAAAATCGATATGGATGTCGTTATTGAGGTTTTATGGGATGACGATTGCAAAAATGACATTTATTTTGATGTTTAAAACGCTAGACATGATTCAACCCCTAAAAGGTTGAAATAGGGGTGAAATTTTGAATGAAAAATCTGGTGGTAAAATAGACATTTCAACTTGAAACTTTGTAGGCTTACTTCTTAAAACAAATAGGCAACCCATTTCGTCGTTTTCCGAAAATCAAACCCAGGGGGTAAATAGGGTATAGAAACCTAAATCATCTTAAGTACCCTAAAAGTTCTTGGTACCTAACAAGTTCTTGGTACCTAAGCTACTCAGAACTAACTTTTTGTTTGCGAAACAGACACTTATTATTTACTAGCTTCCGCCCGCGACTTCGTCCGCGTGGGGCGAGCAGCCTCGCGCAAGGCAGAACGTTTGCTACGTGTGGCGGGCCTCGCACGAGGCTGCTCACTTGGTGAGGGAGGATCCGCCTAATCACGTAAAAACGGCTGATCGGATTTTTATGAAATTAAAACATAGAATACTTTTATCCTGGTTATTGGTCCCCTAAGTATTTTCTTGAATGTACACGCGGACGAAGTCGCGGGTGGAAGCTAGTAATATAATAAGTGCGAAAGTTTCTGAGTATGGATGTTTATTTGTAACTCTTTCACGCAAAAACTACAGAACGGATCTGGATGAAATTTGCAACAGAGATAGATTATAGGCTGGACTAACACATCGGTTAATTACTTTATATCCAGATATTCCTTTGGGAACGGGAACCACGCGTGTGAAACCGCGGGCGGTCGCTAGTATCTCATACGTTAAAATTCTTCATGCCTTTCAGGCTGTAGAGGGGAACATCTAAAAACTACATACATATAAATATAAGTACAGTCAGCGTCAAATTGATATAAGCGTCTAGAGTAGTCAAAATTATTTGAAAAACATAAAACCAATTTGATCTACGCAGTTCGAATCATCATATTGTTGTAACCACGCAAGGTGTTCAAAATATCTTGGCACTCATTGTTTCATATTTATATGAGCAGTCAGAGTGTTCAAAATTATCTAAGCAAACAAAGCTGTCAAAGTTATCTGTGCATTATGGTGGTACACTATGCATAGATATTTTGAGAGCTTTGTTTGCCTCGAAAACATAACCCTCCTTCTGTCGCAGTCGGTTAAAAAAGGTATAGTGCGATTCGAATGGAATGAAGTAACTGAAAGATTTTAAGTTTCTTTGGTTCTACTCGTTACCGTATATCATGAAATGTTTTTAATTATGCTTTTACCGATTGGAATGAAGTAGGTACTTACACTTGGTCGAAGTCACTTTATGTGGTATCTAAAGCGAATGACGTAATTTCCATAATGATGAACCAAGAACTAAAATATTTATGATACTAACCTTTTTTGCTATAATAGCCAAGGTGCACAGGTCATCTTTTTTATGCAAATCTGCTTTTAACACCAATGTTTTGATAGGTATAAACGTTATTGATGCTATATTTTTTGTTTTTTGTCGGTAACAATTCTTGTAGGACGTATCAAAGTATTATCCTCACAGACATTTAAAAAAAAGGAAATATACCATAAATATACTAAAGATAAATCAGCATCAGAAAAAACATCGTTATTTTTATTTCAAACTATAATACCTAGCTCATATGCGGCGATTACACTTCCCCAAGTTAGGGCCCTAATTCAGATCAGAATACATTGCTTGTTTTGATTGCATCACTTGCTAAAAAAGAGCGCAAAGAAAGCAATGTATTTTGAATTAGGGCCCTAACTAGGGTAAGTGTAATCGCCGCTTTTTACCCGTGACTTAAAACATGAAATAATCATTTTGGATGTTGCATAGATAGTCCAAGAAAAACTACGGTTATTTTTTTAAGTTAAGTAGTACTTTTTGTTATATTGTTTTCAATTTTGATGTTCTCAACTGTAAAAAGTACTTAATGATTACGAAACTATATTTTATAACCATTTCATGCTTAGGAATTTACAACACATTTCCTAAGAGTTTGATTATAAACAAGTGTACATAAGTAATAAAATAAATACTATATTCTTTCAAGATACTATCACGACTTTGATACATATCAATACTGCTTATTCCACATCGCAGCAAATGCTTTCACAAGTGCGAGTATAAAATCACAGTGATTTTTATCGAATGACAGTTGCAATGCAAATGACAAGGCCAGTAACGAAGCTAGATTTTAAAAATAGTAAATGTATATCACTTGTACCGGTATATTTACACAATGTTATTGTCAATTTTGTAATACCTAACACTAACCGTTTGGCAATTGGGTCAAAATTTGCTAAATGCAAAACTGGTTTGGTTACGAGTAACAAGTCAGTGTTGTTTCTTTTTTTGAGTAAGGGGGTTATTTAAAATGTCGAATTTTAAGCCGTCGGTTATGAGGTATTTGAGTTTTGTTGAAATGCAGATACTTATTTAAATAAGACATTAAAATAAAGTTACTTACTTATTAACAATCATAAACATAAAAAAACGAACTGACAGACTAAAAAACAAGCTGTCATTGCAGGCGAGGTAGGTACCATGCTGTGGAACACTTAAAATTTAAAAAGTCCCCAGACTGCAATAAGAGCTTGTTTTCACTTTTTATTTCAATTTTGGCAGTCGTGTTTTTCTAATAATACCTCAACATTAAAATTCGCTAAGGTAGGTAGGTATTCAAAAGATATGGTGGAATAAAGAAACTCACATACGTTAACCCTAAACACAATACACTCCTCCTTTTTGGCAGTCATGTAAAAAAGGAAATGAATCATTAATAAATGTATGAAAGTGGTCTGATACGAATCCAAAAATACTAAAGTGTTTTTAGATAAGTTGCTACAAATTACTTTGTAATTTCTGCATCGCCAAGTCTTTTTCTTGTGTTTTTGTATTGATCTTTATTTCATACTAGCGGCCGCCCGCGGTTTTACCCGCGTGGTACCCGTTCCCGTGGGAATATCGGGATAAAATATAGCCTATGTAACTCGGGAAGACTGTAGCTTTCTAACGGTGAAAGAATTTTCTAAATCGGTCTAGTACTTTTTGAGTTTATTCGTTACATTTGTATGTAACGAATAAACTCAAAAAGTACTGATACTCAAAAAATACAAATCTTTCCTCTTTATAATATTAGTATAGATTAAATAGTTTATTGTAAAAACCAAATGCACAGTCGTCGATACGTTCATCTTTACACACACCTTAAAATATGTGACGTATTCTATTCGTCATAGTATTTTTTACCTATATGTATTTATTTATTGCCTAAACCCATATCTTTATATTAGTTTTTTTTTGTTTTGTACCGCTCTTCGCATCCGCTTGTCTCTTTTTTCTGTCAAAGCTTGGCTAGTGGAGAATGCTTTTCGTGTTTAGTACAACTTTCGTACCCTGCTTTATGTAACTGTACAATTTTAATAAAAATTTTATAATTTAATTTTTTTATTGATTACGTTATTGAATCAATTTTCGATAAAATAGGAGCGAGATATACGACGCACGTGCAGTAAATTCTACAATTAAATTGACCTTGCTACAACGCAACGTAGAATTAGCAGATATTTAGGTTAACGCCATAGTAATTGGTGTGGTGACGATAATTCAATGCCATTAAATAATATGTAGTACGACTATTAAAACTATTAAAGTGAACGGCTTCGGTATAAAGTAAATAAAATATAACTTTAATGGAACTTGAAGTATCTTTACTGTTATTTGTGGTGTGTATTGACGAAAGAAATTTAATAGGTTGATGGGAGGCCCCCCGTTACTTTGTGAATACATAATAGGTAATAAATTTTTAAAATAGAAATGACGCAGATTTATTTTTACAGTTCTATTACTTACTTATATAGCGTCGGTCGTCGAGCAAGTAAAGTCTTATTTCACGCCAATGCAATTGGTTGGCGTTTCGTTCTACACATTGGAGGCCGCCCGCAGCTTTGCCCGCGTGAACAAAATGATGTTTACCCATAGGAATGAGACATTTGCCCGGGCAAAAAGTAGCCTATATGCTTTTTTAGACCACAATCTATCTATGTGCCAAATTTTATCCAGATCCTTTTAATAGTTTGGTCGTGATTAATCGTGATTAATGGCAGGATCTTCCAAAAACTCTGTCTTTGTCTTTTTTCTTACGTGTGAAGAGTAATGAAAATAACCTCACTTTTTCATTTTTTTAATGTTTTTGTTGTTATTTCGAGCATGAATTCACTTTTTGAAAAAGTAGCCTGAGAATAGTCTACAATATGTCATTACCTATTTTTCTATATATTATTCGTGAATTAGAGATTAATAATCTAAGTATAAAACCAAAAAAATATAAAAATAATGAAAATTTTCTTTGTTTTTGAATTTTTTATTGCCGAGTTACGATACGAATATCGTGTTTCTAGCCACAAAATAATCAAGATCGTTTATCAAACTTCAACATTACATTTTTATCTGCTCATAATAAACAATATTTGATTGTTTACTTTTGAATGAAAAATAGGTTGATTTCGATAATTTGGAGGTACGTGCCCTTAAGTGACAAACATACATCCAAACATTCGTAATTAATAATATAGTAAGATGTTCTACTAAACAAGTATCATTAAGAAGTGTGCAATCTAGACAAAATATTTTCGGAATTTTCTCGTCTTGTTTGCACCATAAACCCATTCGCAAGTGCGTTGACTCAGGGCTTGGCTCACCCACTGACATAGTTCCGTCTTCCCTCCCTCTCACGCTCATCGGCAAAACATACACCTGTCCCGCTCAAACATGATCGTTTTTACCCCACACTTTTCCCGCCATAAAAGCTGAAGACTTGTTTCGAAACAAGCTTCGCACTATATCAAGTGATTTACTTTATACGTATCAAAATCACAGTTCCTTAGTGGTACTTCAATAAGATTGTGATGTTATTTAACCAGGTGCTTACGTGGGACAATTTGCTCTGATTATTTACACATAAATTTATTCTATACAGAAACCGTGGGTTTCTTTCAAAGTATGTTCCCTAGCTTATAGGAAGCAATACCGGATAGAAAATATATTTTATACGCTGTTTGAGTCAAGAAGAAAAAGTTAATAGTTTTTAATAAATAAAGATATCAAACATTATCCTTATCTGTAACTAATTTTAGACTGCAATAAGCATTTTCTACAAAACGAAGAAGGCATCTTACTTTCGTTGGTGTCTGACAATGGCGAGTAAAAGTGAAATTCACTAAAAGGAAATAAACGCAGATCCATTAGAATCAGCCGACGAAAATTGCATTCGATATCATCTGATATTTTTACCTACGTACGAAATAACTGTTCCGACCGTATTAGTTCCCAAGAGTCTATGATAAAACACTCATCATCCGTTTTTTTTTTGGAACAGTACTTATTTCAAACACTCCGTGGAGTTTACGTCTACTTACTATTGTAACATGGTGGAATTTTGATTGGCTTGTTTTTTGTTAATGTTTGAAAGGAGACCGTGCGAAATAATTAGTATTTTGACAGTTTCATGCGTGTAAACTCCTTTGTTTACAACTGTTTTAAAGTGTGTAACTTTGAGATAAACGAATTTGATATTTACTGCACTTAGAATAAGGAGCTTTTTTCATATTTTGAAGCTGCCATTTTTAATGTAATTTAACAGATTCTTGTTACTTAATGTACAGTAAAGTTGGTACGGAAGTTAAAACTGGAAGTTGTCCCTAATTTTAAACAAGGTTTAATGGTTAGTGGGTGAATATTTTAAATCATGAGAATTCTGTGTAAATTATGAGCTAGTCATGAGAATCAAAAGATGATTAAACTATGTAGGTACTCAACGTGTTATTATAGTGGTAGTGTTAGCGCTAAACATTCTATCAGGTCTGAATTTATTAAGTAGGTAGGTATTGTATGTGTGCAAAGCTTTTGGCTTCAAACATTTTAAAACTAAAAAAAATATCTATTTTCTTTTTAACAATTGTGGCGGGTATTTAATCTTTCTGGTTTAATGCATAACTATATATTACGGTTGCCTGCCAACCATCCTGTTTTATTAAAATACAATCATGATTATAGGTTTTTTGTTTTATAACCACAAATTAAAATTTTAAGTGAGAGAAAAGCTTTTCTCACATATTATATGACATTTAAAAGGCTTTTCCTTGGTGTGGACTCTTAAGTGTAAAATTAAATGAGAATTAAATGAAAACCGCTTCATACAGTATTGACATTCATACCGACTTGTATTGTCCCTAAATTTATATTTACGCCGCACGTTCTCTTTCCGATTACTTAATGGCCATTTTGCTTTTTCCAGACATTTCAGACTCTTTGCAGGGATCGTGGTGGACGAGTTGATATCCTAACTCGTTAAAAAACTGGTCACTTTAAGTACTCAAGACCTATTGACACATTACTAGCGAAATCATTATTCATTAGTCGTCCCCAGTTTCCGTGTCCGTCTGTCTGTCGCATAGTGTGTCAGTGGTAACGGTCACATTCCGGCACGAGTATGGGCTTGCTGTGTTACTTTGTACGAATAATGAGTATACTTAGATTACTTAGGCATAGGATTAAGTTTTACTTTGGTTTTACTAACTAGAGGTTTATTTAATGTCTTTTAAATGTTATGTGGCGTAAATGCTAAGTACAGTGCCACAACCTTTTCTGTGCCGGTGACAGCGGCGCTACGTACGTTTTTCTTTTTTTTGTAGTAATTTAAGCGGCCCTGACTTCTAAGAACTTCAGCCGCCAGCAGCGCTATGGTTGGACATCAACTTGACGACAAAATGACATTAAAAAATCACGTTGGTTTCACATTTTGGCCACCGGCACAGCAAAGTTTGTGGCACTGTAACAGTTTCTTCCACGTAAACTTGATTTGTTATAATAATAATACGCCGAGGACAAATTATTTTATACTTAATTCAATACAACAAATACCTGCGAGATGCAACGGCCGGGGCCGTTACCACCGCGAGGAACCACGACACGAAAAGAAGAAGAAGAATACAACAAAAGTACTATAAATAATTGGTTGTCTGTAAAGTCGGTTTACGGACGACAATTTTACATGATAACGTCTTAATGACAACATTATAACGTCAAGTCGGTCAAGTAATATAGACAATGTTAACTGAAATAAGTATTTTTATATGTCAAGTAAATAACTTAGCGTATAAAATCACAGTGACTCGGTCACAGGATACGCGCAGTGAATACTTTAGTGGTCACTGCTTTCTTCGCCTTTGAAAGTGATTCAATTTTTGAAATTGAAACGAAATTCTGATTTCATTTTTATTTTTAATATGTAAATGTGTTTTGAGTACAATAGACTCTATACAATAGGAAAGTTGATATTATAATAAGTAGTCAAGTAACCTGTAATTTTACAAAATGGCAGAATCAAGATTAAAAATCCCGTTTTTCATAATAGTTATTAAGTAAGATAGTATTATTTATAGATAACTAGCGGCCGCCCGCGGTTTCACCCGCGTGGTTCCCGTTCCCGTGGGAATATCGGGATAAAAAGTACATATAAACCTTCCTCTTGAATCACTCTATCTATTAAAAAAAAACGCATCAAAATCCGTTGCGTAGTTTCAAAGATTTAAGCATACAAAGGGACATAGGGACAGAGAAAGCTACTTTGTTTTATACTATGTAGTGAAGTGATGATGTATAGTATTCAGAAAACGCATAGTTTCCCGTTTTCAATTTATGGCAATATCTAAGTAAGAAGGTAGTCATTGTTCCGAATTTGTAATTTTAATGCCCTTTTTACTCAAAACATTTCATTTTCTATTCTCTTGCTTTACGATTATAGTCTATTGTTTTGTTCTTGTCCGTTACATTGTATCTCAGTTTAATGTTCATACTTTTTAAGCTTTTACCATTCTTAATTTGCTCATTTATTTATCATCATCATTATCATGTAAGCCGAACGACGCCCACTGCTGGGCATAGGCCTCCCCCAAGGATCTCCACAACGATCGGTCGTGCGCTGCCCGCATTCATTTATTTATTACACATAGGTAATTATTAGGAAAATATGAAACGAAACCTTGGGAAGGGAAAAAGGCTTGGTATCGACATGTTATGAGAAGAGATGATAGGCATGTTACTAGGAAGGTGATGGACATGAATGTGGATGGATGGAGAGGGAGAGATTTTGTCTTCTGCCCACTTTGAAATTTTTTAGCGCCCCCCATTTTTTACTTACTTAAAAATCACTATAACTTCAAATGATTTTTTTTCTGGGTCTCTTGCGGCCCCCCTTTAGGCATGCAGTGCCCGTAAGGGGGCGTTATCGCCCACTTTGGGAAAGACTGACTTAATAGATGGATAGACTGTGTGCGTAATGATATGAATGTGAAAGGAGTGAATGAGAGGTGACGGGTAACCGAGTGGAATGGAGGAGGAGGACTTAGCTACTATCCGACTCCCGACCACAAATAGAAAAATAGAATTGGGATCAGAGGACATAGAACAAAATGTATGGGATTGACATTAGCGATTGAAATGTCACGTGACCGCTAATGTTAATCCCATACATTTTCTTTCTATTCTACTGGCGATATCGATAATAGAAATTCACTTCTCTAGGCCCTCAGTACCCCTAGTATGAGTTTGGCAAAATGTATTCTTAATCGAAAACTATCGCTATACTTATCTCTTTCATGCCTTTTGAATGCTTTACTGATATAAGAAGTTCATCCGATAGTTTTCGTAAACGTTGGCAGTTAAAATCAACTCATAGGTACTAGGCTGGCGTTTAGTTTGTTACATACAACTTTTAGTTGAACACTATTTTGTTGTGTATCATATGTTTATAGAAAAAAACTGTCCTTAAGGTAATCGTATAATTAACTTTGAGGAGCCCGAAGCGCAGTGGTTAAAGCACCTGCCATGGTTGAGGTTAAGCAACCTTCGCAATGGTCCGTCACTGGATGGGTGACCAAAAACTTTCATCTCGAGCTCTTCCGTGCTTCGGAAGGCATGATAAGCCGTTGGTCCCTGCTGCATTTGCAGTTGTTAAAACTCACCATTCCGCACAGGGCCCGCGTGGTGGGTCATGGCCCGTTAACACTATCCATCCATAAGGAAGGCTAGTGCCCCAGCAGTGGGGACATTAAATGGCTAATGATGATACTTAACTCAACTATCCGTCAGAATCAAAAGTGGTGCTGTCAAATAAATATTGCATATAAGTTTCTTAAGGTGGTTCGAAGAGCTCAGTAGCGCCGCGCCACCAATGGAAATAAATAAATTACATTTTATTAAAGGCTTAGATTAAAAGTTTCGGTTATTTTGCGCAAATAAAAGAGTAAAATGCATTTTATAAATATACTTTAAAGAACTCAAACTTAAGCAATAAGTCGTGAATCTCAATAGTGCCAAAAGTGGCCACATTTAGCAATATCGAGATCCATAACTTAATGCTCATATTTGAGGCCATGAAAAAACACTTAAAAATTGCACTTTACTCTTCTATTTGCGCAAAATAACCAAAACTTTTATTCTAAGCCCTTGATAAATCGCAAATGATTTATTTCCATTGGTGACGCTACTGGGCTCATCGAACAACCTTAAGCGACTGAAGGAGGCGCTGTTCTGGTTTTCATACAAAATAATACCTACGATAACGATAACCATTACCTTAGCGATAATTTTTCGTGCTTGGGGTACTGATTCCATTCAACAACGTCTTGTGAGCAGCAATAAACAAATTAAAAACGTAATGTACTTCATAAAATACGTCATCATCATCATCATCATCAGCCATTATAAGTCCCCACTGCTGGTGCACTTCCTTATGGATGGATAAGGAGAATAGGCCATGACACACTACGCGGGCCCAATGCAGATTAGTGGGTATTAACGACTGTAAACGCAGCCGGGACCAACGGCTTAACGAGCTGGAAGGCTCGTTAAGCCGTTTGGTCCGGAGGAGTTCAAAATTAAAGTTTTTGGTCACCCATCCCGTGACCGACCATTGCGAAAGTTGCTTAACTTCAACGATCGCAAGCCACTGGCGCCACTGGTTCCTTCATAAATTTACTTACCTAATCTTAGGATTCCCAAGAAGCATCTAAAGCTAGCTACTTCATTTCGTAAGAGTAAGTAAGCTCTTAAGCTGTCAGATAATAAGTGAACAGAACTAAATATTTAACAACAGTCTAGTACAGTTATACAACATTTTGCACAACACTAATTTCTACTTACGAAAGTACATTAATTTGTAACTACATAGGTACAAGGTTTACATGTTGTCAAAATTCACCCTTATTTTTATGCAATAAGAGCGTTTTTTCCTAGCAACTTTTAAGCTTAATTCGTTGTTAGTTGTACAAAATAGTGAGTGGACCATTCCCTTTGGGAAAACATCATGAAGAACAACGGAACAATAGGTTTTTTCTCACCATTATGTTTTGTAGAGACGCTTCCTTGTGATTTTTCGGATTTGTAACATGGTTACATATTTCTGTCACAGTTCTTTACGTCAGGTGCGATATTATCGTAATGTGATTTTGTAACAGTGTTTAAGTAGCAGTTTGGTTTGGCTTAAAAAAATGATTTGTGGAACCCAGAAGTATGCTTGCAGGAAATGCAAGAAGCTTCTTCATTTGAAAGTATTTTATTCAAGTTATTTAAATTTTTACTTTTTTGCATTTACAATGCAATTTTTATAATAAAAAAATTGATAATGAAGTAATTTATACAGTTTTTTAAAATAAAATTAAAAAAATTCTTTCATGATAGGTACTAATAAGTTGTACCTACGTTTACGTTTCCAGATTGCGATACAAAAAAATTATCATGTCTTTCAAATCTTTTATCATTATATTTTTGAGCCCGTACTCGTCCACTGCTGGACATTGGCCTCTCCTAATTCACGCCACTGAGCCTGGTCTTCAGCTCTTCGCGTCCAGCTCCCGCCTGCCATCTATTTTAATAATTACGAAATTTTATACATAAAGCTCTTGCGTGACTGACTGACTGACAGACAACGCACAGCCGAAACTACTAGGCGCAAGAAGCTGAAATTTGGCATTTATGTTTCTTGGGGAGTGTATGGGAGCACTAAGAGAGGATTTTTGGTAATTCCCCCTCTAAGGGGGTAAAAAAGTGGGTCCACGCAGACGAAGTCGCGAGCAGAGCGCTAGTTAAGATGTAATTTTGACCGTAATCAAAAGTCTTTCCCTTACACTTATTCGGTTTTAATATTATTTAAAGCGTTATTATCAAACTCAAATTAACTTAATTTAAATAAACTTATTATTATCGTTCTCTACCATATTTTCATCACAGTTTTACTTAATATAAAAGAATAAGCTTATGAAACCTAACAGTCGTAATAGAAGTACAAAACCCTATTTAATTACTCTTCGACCCCGACCTTGCGTAGACTTTCTAGAAGACATCTGGGTTGCCGTAATGATTTAGTTACGAAATCAAATCGATCGATTACGATTAAATCAGAACATTATTTCTAGGTCACCTTTACTTGCTGGTTCAGAGAACGAGCATCGGCTAAATATATACAAAATTACTAATTATAATAGGGTATTTTACTGTTGTTGAAATATAGACATTTAATGATGACGTTAAAAAATATTGCAATTAAGAATACCAAATGTGAAAAAATAATTTGATTCTGTTTTATAATATAAGAAGATTTTGACTATAGCTGTCTCTTTCTAAAACGAAATCTTCTATGGCGTGACTATGACGCTACCAACCCACTGACGTCACTAAGATAGCGTCCTGTCCTTGTCTAATTATAAAGTTTGAAATCCTATATCTTTGAAAATATTCAAGATAATTCAAAATGAAAACTTGTTTTGTGTAGCTAATATTTCGAAAAACATTTTAAAGAAATAAAAAAAATCAGTAAAATACCGTATTATTTAAAAATATATTGTACATATCAGTATCAGTCCCGATCGTTGTGGAGATCCTTGGGGGAGGCCTATGCCCAGCAGTGGGCGTCGTTCGGCTGACATGATGATGACGATGATGAAGTTCCAGCCATATCATTTATTTAATGTTGATTTTTTACAAGTTCTGCAATGACTAAAAGATTTGAAAGGCTTGAGACATTTGAACTGACGAGTAACAACTAAAATGTTATGTCTGTTCGGTTAAAGTTACTGTAGGCTCACGAGCTAATATTTTTTTTAAGTAAAATGGTTTTACAATATTAAGTTTGAGAAAATATAAATGATAGCGGCTTCCCGCGGTTTTACCCGCGTGGTACCCGGCCGTGTGAATATCGGGAAAAAATATAGCCTATGTCACTCTGGTAGAATGTAGCTTTCTAATGGTGAAAGAATTTTTGATCGGTCCATTAGTTTTTAAGTTTATTCACTAAAAACAAACAAATAAAATCAAATCTTGAATGAATCATCAAATTTATATTACAATTTATATGCGAGAACATGTAAATAGTGCATAGTGTTCGTTTACCTTTAATTTTTTTTTAATTGTCACTGTATGTTTTCCAAATAAAGCAAAATAAAATAAAATAAAATAAAATTTCAAATTAAGATTAAACTGAAGAAGACTTTATATTTGTTACAGATGTCAATGAAAATGAATCAATTGATGCAACGAGGATCAAAAGGGAAGGAGTTCCGGAAAACAGGGGTGAGTAATCTGAATCAAATAAAAAACTTACTTAAATTACATTTCTGTACATTACAATGATACTTTGCTTGATATAAGTAATCTCAATTTCAGTAAGGGATAAAAATAACCTATTGAATGTAAAGACAATGTAAAATTTCATTTTTAGTCTTATTTACTAGTGAAACCCAGTTTTCAAATTATTGTTTTAAAATTTTCAAATAAGTTATTTTTAATCCAATACCGATTGTTCTTGTTATCACTTACTTTTCAAAATTTTGCTGTCTTATTATGTAGATACCTTCCTAATCTTTACTATTTAATCTTACCTTATTTAAATCTTCTTATTGATTCTTAACACTTCTTCTCGTCTCTACTTCTTTAGTATGTCGTGAAATTTAAAGTATTCGATGTTGATGATATTATTCTAAATTATCCAAAAAGTTCACTTAAAAGAGTAAGAAAATGTGGTCTATAAAAATATCATCAATATCGTTAACACTAAATGCATCCTTGCGAATGAAATGTACAAAGTTAGTGCTAACACAAATGCAACAAAATTCTTCTCCTATTAGCGTCTTATTTATTTTATTCTATATTTTATATTCCATTATTAATTGTATGTTTTTTCTTTCTCTTTCAAATCTAATCCCCGGGTCGTGGTGGACGCCAACAAACGGACTTTTGTAAAATAAAACGCACCCACTATCCTATCCACCGACACGACTACGATCCGACTACGAAACGACTCCGATGTGACTACGACACAACTCAGACTTGACAGTTCTACTCGTTAACGACCAGAAGAGAAACGACTACTCGAGGGCAGGGAGGTACCACAGCGTCAAACCTCTGATCGGGCTGCTCACGTCCACGGCTCGGACGTTTATCCAAGACGGTGTGACTACGGAGTTCGCCACTCAAATACTTGGTACCACTCTCGATAATGGCAGAATATATGCCCAACTTCTAACTAAATCATCTCTTGTACTATATAATAAGCCCTCAAATGTAGAGGACGCTGTTATTCTTAAACCAACACGTATTCACTCAGATTTCGATGGAGAATGGAACGTCAAGCAAGATTTAGGCTTCATAGATCCTGAAAAATTTGTCCTTAAAAACACTGATTACTTAGCACCGAGTAGCAAAATGGATATAGTGTACGCTAGCAAACCCTCAAGTGATAATGTTAAGTATTGGAGCCCACCAACTTCTCCTGACCACTTTGAGAATCAACTATTTGAAGAACCTACTGCTCGTAGAGTCCAGCCGGTCAAAGAAATACCGCGTTATGTTCATAATGAAGCACTTAACTTTCTTGACGGTCCAATCATTGATAGTGATAAGAAATATGACTTTGTAGTTAAACCATCCATTCTGGAAAATGTCAATACCTTGCACAGACAAAGTAAGGCCTATGAGCCAGTTACTGAACCTATCAAAACAGAGCCTAACCCTGTTAACGAAGATAAAATAGACGAATCGAACATTGTCAAAGTCAAACCTGATTACGATTTACCGACTTTTACTATTAAGAACGAGTTTTCACCTATATTTTACTATATCGATAATGTTGAGTCGAGAAACCCACAACAACAAAGTTCTCAACAAACGAAACTACCTAAAAAACTGTTCGGTCAAAAAAGTGAACCAAGACCTAAGAAAACTTTTACTTATTCCGGTTTCGCTGATTTCACAACTGTTGTTGGTGACACGGTTATCATATTTTCGCCTAACACAGAAGTTAGTAAGCCACAAGATCCAAATGAAGTAAACGTCTTTCCATCAGCTAGGCCTGTGGACAAAATGAACTCTAAAATTACTTTCCTTGCTGCTGACATTCCTGTTGCATCTTCCACTTTCAAAGCTCATGAAATAAATTTTGCTACTCAAATCACTACACCCAGCTTACAGGAACATTCTGAGTCACCTATTTTTAGTGATAATGACAACTTGCAAAAGGTAAAGTATGATGTCTATGATGCCCCAGACTCGATTAACATCAACAGTGGTAACGGTTTTAATCTAAATATTGATGTTATCCAGCCATCAGAAGCTATAGTTCCCATTACAGAAAGTACACGACTAACTGAAGATTTAGGTGTGATTCCTCTTCGGGATTCTAGTTCTCAGCCTACCGAGCCACTTACTCTATTGAATCCATCTTCAACAGCAATAGAAACTTTTACTGAATCAGCTGTGACAGAAGATATGAACTTATTTACGAATTCTGAAGAAGAATATGAAAATACAGCAGCTGAAGTCACCGAAAAGTCAGAAGAAGATGAAGAAGACGAAGAAGAAAATGATACTGAAACTGACCAAGAAGTTATTACTACTACTGAAAGTGGCCATAGTGAAGAATCGTCAGAAGAGCTAGAAACGACCACTGAAACCAGACACGATACGTATGAGGATGTTATTTGTACAGACGGATTGGAGACAATGTCAACTATGACTACAGAATATAAAACTTTGACTTACTTAACAACTTACTTTATTCCTCTGGAAAGTACTGAGACGACTACCTCGGTAAAGTCAGACGTTGTTGTCGAAAGTAACGTAGGATATCTCACGAACGTAGTTTGTAGAACTAATCTAAATATTGAGCCTACATCCGTTGTTACATTTAACGGTGAGTCATCGGTTGTGACGAACATTGAATTACCTGAAATTGTAACACAAGAACCCGTAACTGAGCAGACCACAGAAGAAGAAAAAACTGAAAACGTGACTGAAGATAATCCAAAATCTACATATTATGAAGAGGAATTAGTATTTACAACTAGCTCACAAAATGAAATTAAATTAACTACAGTTCAAGAAAGCAACATCGATTTATCTGATGATTCATCCAAGGAAGAGAATGAATCTACAACTGCTAAACCAGTTACTACAACAACAGAACAGGTTGCTACCAGTCAAAGTCATGTAGAGATTTCGGTTAGTACAGAGCATTCGACAACGCCCACAGAAAAGCCTGTTTCCGAGGAAGAAGAGGAAATCCCTGTAAGCGAGAATGAAATTGATCTTATCTACAAAACTCTTTATACGACGTATACCTACTTTACCACCTTTTTCGGAGATCAAACATCTAGTGTAGCCAGCCATAAATCAGTAATCACAAACATCATTACATCTACCATTGATCTTTCAAAGTTAGACCCAACTCTTCTTGGCGCCTTTAATGAGGATGAAATAGCACCAACCAGTGTCGGTATTGGACGTCCTACAGAATCATTTGCGATCAACAGTATCATTGACTTAGTTAAAAACAAAGATGTTATCGAGTCAGTAGAAAATGCTGAATTTTACTCTTCGCAAACGCCAACTCCTGCTCTAGGGGATGACGTTATTGCTAGCATTAAACCAGATGCTGTCAAAACATACTTTACAACATACACATTTTTCACAACTATTTACGTTGGTACTGATGCTAATGTTTGTAGCAGAAGTGAGGTTTACACTAACTACGTTGGGCCAGAAGAGCTAATACCTACAAAGACCAATCCTTTGGCTGCCGAAAGTACAAAGGCACAGTTTGACTTTAGGAATTGTAAACAAGTAAAAATGGAGATTCCAGCTAACACAGAAGACAACTCTTCTGTAGAAAGTAGCGTTAGCATGGAACAATATAATGATGAATCTACAGAATACAAAAAAGAATCAACTCCGCAGCCCAGCAGTCCTCTTGAAGTTGACATGTTGTTTAGTATAGAGTCAAATCCTTTAGAATCTGAAAACTCCTATGTAACTGATGTTAAATCATCTTCTTCAAGAGGAGAAAGGAAACTTCTAGAAAACAATAACATTCTAGAAGATCAAATAAGTTCAGAGAGCAATATTGAAGAGATAATGCCCTCTCCAACGCTACTATTACAAACAAGTTACACCACTTTTACCTATTTCACCACTATGTATATTGGCAAAGATTCCAGTAAAATTAAAAGTCGCTTAGAAACCATCACTAATGTAGTCACGGAAACAATAATGCCAAAGAAGGAACCAGAAGAAGAAAGTAACTTACCAATAACTTACTACACGACTTTCACTTATTGGACCACTCTATATAAGGACAAATCAACTACTATAACCAGTAGAGAAGAAATTGTTTCTAATGTAGTTTACCCTACTGTCCAGGTATTGCCAACAGTAAGTCCGATTGACACAACGCCAATTGATATTGATGGTGTACTTCCGCCTAAAGAGTTGGAAGTTGAACTTAAACCATCTCTAGTTGACGATGGGTTAGAGCAAGATGACGGTAAAGCCACATTCTATACTACTTACACATATTTCACAACATTCTATGCTGGTAACACATCTGAAATTAGAAGTAGCTTAGAGACTGTTACTAACATAGTAGACAATACTAAACTCGTTGAAGACAATCAGCTTGGGCGCAAAGTACCTTCAGGATCAGGAGGAAAAAATCTTATTCAAGACCAGGGCGACAAACCTAAAATAGTGCCAACAGTGGTCAAGGAAGAAATAAAACCTACTGCTATGCCTGACCTTGGATCTGCTCCACCAACAGTTCTACTAGGTACTTATATAGATAATCTTTTTGCTGAAGTCAAACCTGCTGACAGTACTCCGTCCCCGGATTCCAAGCCAAAGGTGATATATTCACAAGTGGCAGTTATTTCGGGCAATTCAACGTTTGTTACTAGTGATAACAAGACATTAAATACTGAAACAACCACGTCTGGTCCAACCACAACTAGTTTGACAAGCACGGAAGGTGCAATAATTAGTGCTAGCCCAGATATAATAGAAAGCTCTGTAGCCGATTCCGAAACAACTACCGAAGCCAAATCAGAAACCGAGGAAGATGATAGCACAAATTCCAGGAAAAAGGGACGACTTTCTTTCACACCCAAAAAACCCACTTTTACACCAGTAATAATTCCATTTGCTTCAAGAAACAGACCTACCTTTAACCCCAAAAGACAACCTTTACCAAGTAGTGCAACAACCATAACACGATTAGATGCTCCACCGACAATAACAGCCACACCAACTCTGAAATCTGCTAGACCATCCGGGTTTGGTTCTAATAGGAAGCAGTCGGCATTACCAGGGCCATCAAGTCAAGGCCGAAGATTTTCAGGTCGCGGTTCTTCATCAGGCTTATCATCTAATATACCGTCTCCGTCTAGAGCCGGTGGTTTTCCTAGAGGGAGTATTCAACCCACCTCTCGAAGAACAGGTTTCAGATCAAGTTCATTGAGAAGTAACAGCTTAGATTACGCTAGTAGATCAGCGGTACCTAAAATACGGCCAAGCGCGTCGTCTAGGTTAGGCAATAACAGGGCATCATCTTCACTATTTGCACCGGGTTTCAGGTCAAATCAAAATGAAGCTGAAACTTTAGCAACTCAACAAGAGGAGAGTGCAACTGAACCCTTGGAAGAAGCTTCTGAAGCTCCAGTAAGAACTACTAATAACCCCTTACTGCGATTCCGTAGACCTCCATTGGGAAGGCAACCGGGTACTGCGATCGTGCCACGTTCCACTACACCTCCTGCTAGAAAAGCAGTAAGTGTTCGTTCACGTGTAACAACAACTACCAGAAGACCAGCAACTCGTGCAACTTCGAATCCGCTTTTGGCATTAAGAAGACAAAGACCAAATGCCTTGTTCCCCAGAAGAAACCTGTTTAGGCAACCTGAACCTGAACCCGAAGAAGAAATTAAAGAAAATGAGCAAAAAGTAGAGGATAGTGAAGAATTGTTAGAAGAAGAGGAAGACTTCGAGGAAGATAATGATTATGACTCTTCTGATAGGAAAGAACAACAAGTTGCTACACCATCTACTGAAGCACCGAAGAGGAACACAGTTTCGATTAGACCATTTGCCTTCAGGAGACGTGTTAAGCGTCAAGTTGATTACGGAAACAGAAAATACAACAACTTCCGGAGAGCAGGCTCAAAAGCCGTCACACGTCGGCCTGAACCTGAACCAGAAACGGAACCTCCAGCTCCATCTACACAGAAAAGCAGACCGAACCGGTATAACGGACGTGTTTTGAGTAATACAAGAGCAACTACGGCTGCAGCCCCAAAAGCTTCTTCTAGGCAACCGTTTATAATACGAGGAGAAAGTAGGACCACCACTACTAGCCCCGCTTACAGACGAAACAAAGCTTCACGCCCTTCTTCTAGAACTACCACTTTAGCTTCAAGACCTAAACCACCAAGGCTCAGCAGTAGAAGTGGTTCCGACAGAACACGAACTAGTGGTTCCCGAACCACTAGTAGATCTCGTCCCCGCACTACAACGGGTAGAGCTTCAAGCAGGCAGAGAAATTCCTTCGAAAATACTAGTGGAGAAAGATACAACCTTCATCATCTTTCTAACGATGGAAAGATCACTGTTACTCACCAAATACCGACTGAGGTGACAATACCTTTTTTTAACGGAAAGATAACAGAGTACAAGAATGTTCTATCAGCTACTCCTAGTTTGGAAACTTTATTGAGAAATCAAGTGTCAACTACAATAGGACCCTTGGGAAACCAACAGTTAGTATTGGCTCATGAAGCTACGGACTTGGCTGAGAATGGTGCAACTAAAATTATAAGATATGTCTTACACGAAACACCTACCACGACTGTAATATTTACCCCGACTACAATTAGAGGGCGAAAGACGTCATACTCTCATATAATACCAAGCACTGTGTATAATGTTGAAGCTATAACGCAGACTCTTACTCCAGATATCGGTGCAAATGTACCTTTAGCTAATTTACTTCTATCACAGCTTCTTCTTGGGAATCAGCAGCCTGCTATAAATCCCCTTCTTGCTCTTCAAGGACAAGGTCTTTTACCTCAGCAACCAGTAGCACAAACCCCTGTCACGGAATACAAAACCAGAACAACCAGTTACGTTACTACAATCACTGATGCCAGGGAAACAGTATTACCGATTACATTTAAAGGTAAGGCTATTTTAACTACAATTATAGATCCCACAACCAGTGTAGTTACAGCTACAGAGTTTATTACTGATACAGTAGTAACAACACCTACGGCTTTGGCACCAGCTCCTCAAATCAACTCTTTGCTGTTGCCGTTTCTTCTTCAACAGCAGCAACAACAGCAACAAGCTCTGTCATTGCAAACTGCTAATCCATTGCTAGGTTTAGGTCAACCAGATTTAGGTCTTCTTCCAAATAACAATTTGAACGTTCTTAGCAACAATGACATTTACAGTAACAGTCCAAAACAAAACATTTTGCCTGATTTTAGTAGCAATGAGGAGTTCTCGGACGAAGTTCAGGACAGTGGAGAAGATCTTCCACCTCCTCCTCCTCCACCGCCGTCTCGATCTAGAAATAAGCCCAGACCCCTAAAACAAGCAGCCCCACCGAAAATGACTAGCGTGGTAACTCTATACGTCTCGGGTAGACATCCTGGTGAATTTAGTACAGTCCTATCTACTGTTGTGACCGATGACACCCAGGTTGTAAGGAAACGGGAAGCTATTTACTTTGAAGATATCAAAGTGTTGCCTTCCATGCTTCCAAGCATCGAAGAATTGCTAGGCTCAGAATCAAACGTCATTGACTCGGTTATATCTGGTACAGAGAAATATTTAGATGCAACAAACGACAGTCAGGCGGGAACTCAGAGCCTGGAAAGTATAGTAGGAGAAATCAGTAAACATATAAGATACGACGCCTCACCAACATACGCTGTGAAGTTAGCTAGTACCTCCTCCGTAAGTGACAATAAACGACAAAGCTCGCTAGACGGTATCTCGTGAAACCCTGATAAAATGGTTAGGTGTATAAAGTAATGAATTAGTTATTTATTTACTTTTGTAACATAGTAAGTTAACTATGAATAGTGCCTTATAGTTTTAAACAAAATATTAGTTTTAAGAACGAAATACTCCTTTGTACTTGACTAGTTGTATTAACATTTCTGTAAGATCGCCAAAAATGTCGTCTTATGTTACCAGATTTGATGTGATGAGTACAAAATTGTGTATAAAAAGAGTTAACTCATTGCCTAAGAGTAAATCTTGTAGTTTACGTATTTCTGTAGTTTTAATCTTTTGTAATACTTGTATTTCTTCGCTTTCGACTGTAAATTGCAAATACGACTTATAATGTTGAACAAATAAATAATTTGTGTAAAATGAGTTTGTTTATTTCTAGGTGTAATGAAGGCTAAGTGCTACCCCGTTGTGAATAAAAAAAAAAAAAAAAAAAAAAAGCATTCCTTTCGTACAAAAATCTTTCCTAACAAGTCAACAAGTTGAAATTGAACTTATCAGTTTCAAAATACTTAGTTGAAGTAGCGCTCGCTCAAAATTTATTTTAACACGAATATTGCTCAAATTTCTACCTACCTAACTCATTGTAATTGAAACTATCTAAAATTTACGAAGTCATCATAATTGAACTACATAACAAACTCTAGTGATCGTCTGAATTGATACATATAAATGCAAGAAAGTAGTTGAAAATAACGTTACATACACGTACCTTAATGAAAATCACAATATTTCTCAATTGAAGAACTGAATGACTTGATACAGAACTTGACTTGACTGGTGATGATGATGATGATGATTATGACATGCACCCGGATACCTCAAGATTCCTGAAGATCCCTGGATGGTTCCAAACCTATCTCCGCTCTTCCAAACACCCTGAAGGTGAGTTGTTGTGTTTTAAATAGAAGTAGATAACAGCATTCTTGTAGTAGTAACAATAACATTATGCTAATGATCTAGATGTTCTCAAAATAGTTTTCGTTTAAAGTTGTTATCATGTTAAAGTTTATGTAATAAGGTAGACGCCAATGATTCCATATTTTGAAATATTTGAGATAAGGCATCACTTTTAAACACTTTGCTACTAATAGATGTTTGGCTTATCATAAAATCAAAACCAAAATTACAATGCAAAATCTAAAAGGATTTTTATATTTAGAAGATAGACTAGATTAGAATTAAGATAGATGAAAACTTCTATATTTATATTGGTGATGATAAGTTTTTATAAAATAAGTTTTGGTATTGACTAAGTTCTAGGCTTTTTTTGGCGAGAGCATCTTAATTATTAGACTAGTAATTTATATGTAGATAGTTTAATAAAAAAAATTAAAGTTTAATAATTGTAATGAATACGGAACTTGTAAATAAGACAAAGTTTATTTAAAAAGGAATTTTATTTTAGTATAGTATTTACATTTTTGTTCAGCACTTTAATTTTGTTCCAGATAAATCATTATAATTAATGAAATAAATTACTTTTTACATTAACTTTGAAGTAGACCTAACCCACACATAGCACAGAAGGTTTGTAGGAGCAAGTTACCCATTTTGTACTGAAAGAGGTGCTACATCACAAAAATGCACGTTTCTATGACAACATGAAGAATTTATAAAATCGCATATAAAAATGAGGAGCCCGTGGTCCAGAGGTTACTGCGCTCAGCCTGCGATTGAGGTTAAGCAACTTTCGCAATTGTCGGTCACGGGATGGGTGAGCAAAAACTTTTCATCTCGAGCTCCTCCATGTTTCATAAGGCACATTAAGCCTTTGGTCCCGGCTGCATTTGCAGTCATTAAAACATCGCACACCAATCCGAACTGGGCCCACGTGGTGGGTCATGGCCCATTCTCCTTATCCACCCACATTAAATGGCTGATGAAGATATAAAAATGAGCATTTTCTCAGCTCACTTGCTCCTTCAAACCTCATTCTTATTTTCTGTAGATGTTATGCATCGCACCTTTTGTAGATTTGCCGGTGATTGTAAATAAGCCTTCATGTACATGTTAACAAGCTTCGCATATGACTTCTCACAAACTGGTAAGTACAATTTAAAAAAATTAACACTGAGTAACTTTCGCCTGAATACTCGAAAGCTATTCAAGTTTGGGAGCGTCTCAAACATCATATTGTCTCTTTCATACCTTTTACGTTTAATGCAACAGGGCGATGTTTGACACGGTCCTATCGCAGACAGTGTCTTCCTAAGTATATGCTTTTAAGAGAAAATGATTTTCAAGTTTCAAACTGCAGTCAATAGCTTCAAAAATTTGGTAAAAAATAGATTAACTGAAATTTAAAAAAAATACAAAGAACTAACATAATTAAGTTAGAAAAATATTATTGTTAAAATTATACTATTTATTACTTCGATCAACAATAACACCTAGTTCATTAATTATTAAAATTTTAGCTATAAACTTTTTGAAACACATTTTAATGTTGATCTATTTGTTGTTAGGTTAATTATAGAATAAAGCCTTCCAAATCAATTTTAAATACATATCTTCTGAAAATAGCTAACGTATTAAAATGTAATATTTCAGCTTTCAACACAAACGGGATAGTATATGATAACTCCCCATGGAGGCCTGGACGAGATATGGTTGTTGAGCGTCCAAATGCCGAAGAAGACGAGAGAAGACTAAAGAATCTGGCAACGAAGATAATGTCGAACGGTGTTGAGGTCTTGGTAAAAGACAAAAATTCCGATGGCAAGCAAGAGCAGGTAATATTTTTATGTTTATAAGTTTTATGAATCAGAGGTGCAATTCTGTAAGGGTTCCTTCACATTCACGTCGCATTTGCGCACGAAGCTTAATGTCAAATGCATAACAAAGAAGTCAAAGTAAACAGCGAAGTCGTATGCGAGTTTGTGATCAAAGTTCAGAGAATCAACCTTCAGGTTATGCCAAATATAATATGTTAAGAATGATGAATAAACCTAAAATAAAGGAATTAAATGGGAAAATGATGGTAAGGCATAACTTTTCTTAAAGCTATATTACTTGTTTTACTTCTTTATAATACTTACATATAAAGCGCTATTATATTGCGAAATTCTGTATTTCAGTCTTATAACAGCAGCTTTTTAAGTCGATAACAATATCAATTTTATTTTCTCAGCGCAAACTTAAGCTCATGCATCTAACGCCAACGCACTATCACGCCAGCACATCTCTGCCACCTAAACAATCTCTACTTTCTTCGGCCGTGGCGACAGTAGTTAACCACCAGCAGATAAGCGCTATGTTCCCAATGCACCAGCTCATGAGACACAACTACATCATCAAGACTTGTATGACAACATACACTTACTTAACCACAGTGGTTCAGAACAAAAGAAGCGCCATATCCACCTTTGAAACAATCGTTTCAGTGGTCACAACCGAATCTTTAACGAATCTTTACGCATCAGACGTTCTAGCAGATTTAAAGCCAACAAAAGTAAGATTTTGAACCCCGGTAGTGTTAAAAAGGACCTGGTTATACCCACTCCGAAATGGGCATTGGACGCTGATCATAATGACATTGTAATCACTAAAGATATATGTTGCTTTTAGATATCCCACTAATACAAACATGCCAAAAACATCTCATTACCCTATTTGCAAAGTATCCGACAATTAATTTGCTTCAACATATCACCATCTCCCATGGCACATTCTAATGAAAAAGTAAACCGATGTTGTTATTAGACATAAATTATAGTTTTATTTTTTCAGACCAAATACATGGAAGTTAAGACTATTCAACCGACTGCACCAATTAGCATGTATGCAAGTAACATTGCTAAAATAGATAAAAGAATCGACAATCAAGATGGAAGCAATTTTGATGTAATACAACCATCTGAAGTTGGTCATGCTCCATGCACAACATCATGCTCTTGTAGTCACACAAAGACAGAAGGGTTGAAGACAAAGTACACCATTGTAGAGAGCTCACTTCCTCTAAAGTACGCGTATAAAACATCAAAATACGGGGCAACAAAATTAGAATTAAGACCTACAAATAAAGAAACACTAGATAAGAAAACACAATATGGTCCTTATGAATATGAATCCAGTTCACAAACAGCTCCTACTGATAAAATCGTTGAAAAGTATACAGAAGTAATGAATGACTACTCGGACGAAAAAGATACCAGTTCCGTAGAAGAGACCGAATTGTTAACGAACGAACAAGCACCATCACCTCCGAAAAGTAAATATACTACCAATAAAGTACCTGAAAAAAGCAAATTAGAGAAACCCCAAAAACCTAACAAAAACAAATTTGTTGTTGCCGATTTGCTAAAATTAGGCAGCTTAGGTATAAAAGGCCTTTCACAGCTAGCACCTGTCTTTGAAAAGATGACAGGAGGTTTCATAAAACGCCATGACGTAGTAAACCAAACCACGACAACTACTACGACTTCAAAACCCGTATTAAATCTAACAGCCTACAACGTGAATAAAAGAGTTGACTCTGATCTAGAAATCAAACCGAATAATTTTCCTATTTACATACCAGTTGATGAACTAGAAACGTCTGAATCGCAAATAGCGTTCATTAACGCCACATTGCATCAGAATCTAGCGTGGGCAGCAGAACACAAGCAACCTAAATCTCATATCATCCCACCTAAAATGGTTCATGAAAGTCCACTTGTCAATGGCGGAATACCGATTAGCCCTGGTGAGATAATCACAGCTAATTCAGATGTAATAGTTGGAAAGCCAGCCGTAGGCGGGCCTTTAACCTTGGCCGCTAGCGGCTTCAAGTTACAAAATCCGGTCAACCCACCCATTATTGACAGCTTTGCTGAAGGCAATGAAGATTATTTGATTCAAGAAAAACCACCTGTCAGTGAACAGGCTTTATTAGCTACTAAAATAGATGACTCTTTTGATTTAAGACCTCCAGAAATGCCTCGTGTGAAACCTAAACCAAATCGGGTACAAGGACAGCGGCCAAACATGAGTCCTCATAGACATCAAAATTATCCACCTCCAAATACCCCACATCGACCTACTCCTAACTTAAAAGCGCAAATTGATAGTTTAATGAAAACAGAACATATGAAAAATACACACACTATGTTAGGAAATCACGGGCGACCTGCATTTTTAGATTATATTCCTTCATTAGGAAAACCAACACCTCCAGCTGTAAAACATCATGTCGATTTTCGGCCACTAAATGATGGAAATAAAGAAGAAGATATTCTAGACAACAACCCAAGTTCATCAGAAATTATAAATACAAGAGTAAAAACTGATAGTGATTTTGCGGTTACTGGCAACATCGATTCCAACAAACCATTTTTAGTCGACATTCAGCCGTCAAGAGTTGCCAATGTTTTGATACCGCATGGAAGTTCGACTGCTTTAGTATTCGCCGGGTCATCTGAACCACACAAAACTGGTGATTATGTGGATGATCCTTTACCTTATCCCGAGCCAGGATATTTTGGTAGTTTCAGTATTGATGCTCCTCAAATGACAAATGTGCATAACGTAGCTCCGCAAATGACCAATGTACATAATGTAACTCCTAACAATAATAAGCAATATACTTCAAAACCTAGCAACACACCAACACCTGAAAACTATAAGCATTCGCCATCAGCGTATAAGGATCAACCATTTAGGAACGACTTGAAGGTGAAATGGAAGGACACAAAACGCCCATACGATTTTAAATTACCACCGCCAACTAGCAACCAAGAAACACACGTCCAAGTGGGGCCTCAAATTACTGCGTACAACCCTGAAATCTATCACCCGAATAATAATGGGGAGTTTGTAAAGTACAGTCATGTGAGAGGAGATAAATACAAGAATGGCAAAGAAGTTATTGATAAAGAATATGAAAATTATTTGGCAGTACCACCACCTCCACCTCCGAAAATGCATTTTAATTCTGATGCTATGTACGACAATAATAAAAAGGAACATCATATTCAGAGACCAGTTATTCATACCAAACCAATACAAGATATGAAAGTATTTTTGAATATTCAACATCCTATACCAAATGAACAACAACCTCCAAAAGTTACGTCTGAAATATATTTTGCTGCACAGTCACCAAACAGTAATCCAACTCCCACTTATACAATTCATATTCCACCAGCACATTTACCACAAGGACATGTTCATTATTCTCAAAACCATATTCCAAACAAAGTGCAAAACGTCAACTTCAACCAAGGTCACAATTCATTCCCAGACTTATCTTTAACGACAGCTAACAAATCAGTGCAAGCTAATGAAATCAATGGCAAAGATCACACTTATTCAGTTACTCTTAATACAGCAACAAACGTCGCCAGTAATGTAGGAGAAGCTGGTCAGGTTGTCGGGTCAAGTATATCTGTACCTGTTGGACAATTACAAAACGGTGGGCAACTAAATACAGATATTCCAATTGGCACAAATTTTGCAATCAAGGTAGAAGACGACTCGATACCGTTTGAAACGTTTCAATCTCACAACCATGAAATTCAAGGGAGCTCTGGAAAACCTAACCACCCTAGTGTTGATATCAAGGTAGGAGATAATCGATGGAATAAGAGTACAAACGTTAAAACAGATGTAAAATATCCCGATTATATTATAGGTAGCAGCCATAAGCAGATAGTCGACAAAAACAGTAATGATAAAAATAATAATAACAATAATGTAAAATCTACTTTGCCACCATTTCAGAATAGTCACGCTAATTTCCCCATGACCAACGATTATAAACCATCAGGAACTGTAAATAACGATATCAAACCTGTGACAGAGTATTCACAGGACACTACAGTAACTAGTCAGCAAAGACCCGCTAAAGTAATTCCAAACATACCTACTAATTCACATGGATGGTATTCGAGTGTTCTAATTAATGATGATTCTTTAAGTAACATTAATAATATTAGAATAGAAGCAACTACAAGAAAGGTGATTCCGCTTTCTCAAGATTATAACAAAGACATTCTCCCAGAATTTGGACAGAAAATACCCAATGTTGGAATACCTCCTTCAGATTTCTGGCCTCGGAATCCAGTTATCCAGAAACCTAACCTGGTAAGCTTTAGCATAGGAAAGCCATTCAGTAAACCACAAACGGATAGACCAAATTCCAGTACTTCAACCTACACAAGACAACCGTTTTACAGTGATAACTATGCTCCGTCTAACTTTAACTTTGGTTCCATGAAACAACCAGCTTATGATATTCCTGTAAGGGATAACAGTGAAGAAACTACTACAATCAAGATTTTATCATCTACATCAGAAAAGATAAAACCAGTTTATGAAAACTCTGAAGAAATCTATGATGGAGAAGATGAGCCTGAGAACAACGGCGAATTGGATGGGGAAGTTAGTCAAGAGTCAATGAAAGTTCCTGTTGTAAGCACATCAAGTGAAATAGACAGTGTTTCTAAGTCATCAACAGAAATAACATTATTACAGGATGAAGTATTTGAACCACCGAAACAAACAACAAAACAAAACAACGTTCAATTAGTAGATTTCAACCCAGACACGCAAACTGAGAAACCGTTCAAGCCATCAAATACCACTAATATGTTCCAATCTAATACAATCAAACCAATATATGGAGAAAATCAGTATAAACCAAGACCGTTTACTATCAATACAGCTACAACACTAGATCATCAGTTACAACAACCTCATTGGCAAATTAATCAATTAATGGAGAATTCGACAAACATGTCGTATGAAGAGAATTTAGAGTTAAATATCGGTGAAGAAATGAATACGGCGGCTGCAACGACTAAACGTCCTCAACTATCAAGACGACCGACATCAACAAAGAGACCTTCAACCAAACGACCTTCATCAACGCCAAGGGTTCCTCCATTCCGGCATCAGCAGCCAGATAAGTATAAACGCCCACTGAGACCAATTTTCTCTCGTCCTAAAAACATTTCAATACCCAATGATTCAAATATAATAACATCTACAGTTCATATTCAAGATAAAACTCCCTTGATAGTTGAAAAAGTATCTGATAATACCACTCCGTCGCCTTATACCATGACTGGTCATATAGATTTCAACAGATCATCTAGTGAAATAATAGACTTATCTCCACCACCACCTACGATGGACTATAATTTCAAACCGTCTACAAATGATGAAATGATAATGGGTATGAGTCCGCCTCCACCAAGAACACCACCAGTTATCAGACCAGTGACTAGAGCTCCAACTACCCCAAGACCACTTCATCCAATGAGAACTCCGCCACCGTATAGGACGAAGCCCCCAAGAACTCTACCTCCCAGACTGCCATCATCACAAAGACCGGTTAGAAAACCAACAACATTCAAGCCAACTTATGATAACTCATATAATTTCCTGTCTTCTCATTTGTTGCCACCTCCAAGAGAAATACCGACTAAAGTTATAGTCAATGAAATGCCTAGTGCCACGATAAGCGCACCCTCGCCTTCCAATGTCGTATTCCCGTCTCCGATATCATCAGGTTGGCTTACATCATCAGGCGTAGATTTCCCGTCGAGTTTTAATTTCGGCCCTACATCTATACAATTCCCAGAAGCTACAGATTCAACTAAATTGCCAGAAACAATTCATATTACTTCTTCAGAAAATTCTTACTCATACGAAACAGAAACTTCCTCCGAACACGTTGATGTAACGAGTTCAGAGAAACCAGTAACTGAAGATAGAGTCTTTACATCTTCCAAAGAGATAACCTCAAAACCTGCAACTACAACAAAGAAACCAGCAACATCAAGTGAAATTGATAACGTCAGTGATTCTATAAGTAATGAATCTAGTCAAGAAGATGTAACCACCGATAAAATGAAAATTATCCCCATCAGTAATAAAAACAGAACACGTAAACCTTACCCTATACGCCATGAATTACCAAATCCTACAAGATACGTTCCTCCAAGAAAAAGACCAATACCTACACGTGCTCCAATTGATTCTGTTTTGCAAATCTTGCCAACAAATGTTTTACAAAGCTCTGAAACGTTCATTGACGATAACATTGTCAAACCAACAGAAATACTTCAAAATTCTGAGGCTCCATCCATATCGATGTTGGGCTCCAGTTTTGTGGAAAAACCAAGTTCAAGCATAATCACACCCAGCTTAGATGAAGTATTATCTAGTGTCAAGCCAACTCATCATGCTGGCAATGAAATCAGGATTTCGGACGATGTAGTCCCAACAAAGACTGAATTTAAAACAACTGTGGTAACTTTAACAAAAACTCTTTCCGAACCACCAAAAACAATTTCAAGTATAAATTACGTGAACCTTACACATACTTTGACCGTAACTCATACTAAGACAAGTCTTGTTAGCCAATCAGAAGGTGCCGTGACGCAAACATTAGTTTTGACGAATACTCACACATCTACAATAGTTGATGTTGTAACAGAAGTACACACACAAGTACAACCAACCACTATAATAGAGACGGTGACAAAACATATCCCTGTACCTCAGATTGAACCTACGCCAGTTAAAGAAGTGCCACAAAAAACGAAGGATCCTCTTGATGATATTTCAATGTCTTATGAAGACAATGATAACTTAATATTCAAAAATAAGGAAACGACAGAAAACGTACAAAAGATTGATACGGAAGGAGAAGGTGATAACGATACCTTCTTTGTTGTTATGAATAAGTCACAAAATGGTGAACAGGCTCCTCCAATTACCACTGATATTGAGACTGGAGATTATGATGGGGTCACTAGAAATGAACAGGTTAACAACAATGGAGTTTCGCAAGTATTATTTGGAGAAATATTGTTAGCTGGAACACCTTTCTTAGAGACTACCAACGTTGTTAACAATCCAGGTAAATTATTTAAAGTTCCAAACAAAGAATATTTGGAGGAAAAATGAATTTTAATTCACATTTATTTTTCAAATATTTCAGGTGTGTCTTACAGTAAAGAATGTCAGCCGGATTGTAAGGCATCTCGTAATGAACGCTGCCAGAGGATAGACGGTATCATGAAGTGTGTGTGTAGACCAGGTTTTGCCAGAATGTTCCCGGATAGGCCTTGCAAACGTGAGTGGTTTATAGGACCAATTTTTTTATATGACGACCGATTTGGCGCAGAGGTAGGATACCTGGCCTCTACGCCAGAGGTCTTGGGTTTGATTCCCGAACAAGACAAATATTTCTGTGCATGATCATTTATTATTTGTTTATTTATTTATTTGTCTTGGTCTGGGTGTTTTCTAGGTATATTAGGTATATATTTACAAAAAAAAGTATATAAGTAGTAGGTATATATTTATCCGTTACTTATCTAGTTTCTGTAACACAGTTTTTAAGAGCGAGATAAATTAATTTACAATTTGGAAACCTACTTAACACAATGAATGTGAACTAAAAACAGAGTAAATAAAATATATTATTTTGCAATATCATATTTCAAGAAACATAATATATGTTAGCTTTTAATTATGATATGTCAAACAAATGAGCCCTGGCTCAGTCATTAATCCGAAAAGTAGATTACTTTGATACTATACTATGCAAACACATCACCACTAACATCATTATGATTCCAGCCACATACACCTACTCCGTGAAACTAGCCCTCGGTTCTCAAGGCAATGAACGTCTTCAGTTCCACCGAGAACTTGCTGACAACTCCAGCAAGCAGTACCATGCTTTAGCTCTCGCCACTCATGAGGGCATCAACAGGATGGTGATGCAGTCAGATTTGAGGGATGTGTACCATGGAGTCCATATCACAGGCTTCCAGCCGGTGCAGATAAAGAAGGAAGATGGAGAGATTTATCAGGGAGTGATGAACGACTTCTATGTACAGGTAATTTCTTAAATGCAATTATGTGTCCTATTTAATTAATTTAATTTTGAAAAATCAATAGTAGTTTTCTTCCCCAAATAATCACAAAGCCTGAACAAAAGAACAATTATCCGAAACAAATATCTGTAAATGCTTTTGAAATCGGATGATGGAAATATTTGTGGGCTGTTTCGTAATAACAATAAAGGACACAGCACAGTTGATTACATCAACTCGGAAAGGGATCGACACCGTATCGCCTTGGCCTCGCCGTCAACCAGGCGTCAACCTAACGCAAGCACGTAACCAAACCGGATCAGCGTCGGTACGTCGGCTCGGCTACGGCTAGGCGACGCCGCGCTTACGGCTAGGCGACGCCGCGCTTACGGCTCGCCGCACAGTGGTTCCATATAAAAAAAAAGAAAAAAAAAGAATGAGAAAAAAAAATGATATAAGTAAAAAAAATAAAAAAAAATTTCAAAAAATGAGAAAAAAACATTATAATAAAAAAAATTGATGTTCATTTTCATTTTCAGACCACTGTGCGTAGAGCCGTAAGCTTGGGTACGGAGAGACGTGAGCGCGTGGACGACTAGCGGTAAGCGCGGGGATAGCAAGTTGAGCGACCCGCAAAGCGGTTCGTGAGCTGGTCCCGAGGCGAGGCGATTACGTTACGAATCCGATTAGTGTGCTTTGCAGTAGGGGGTTTCATACAAAGAATACTGAACCGCTCGAGTTGATACGTTTACGATCCCTTTCCGAGTTGATGTATGTGCTGTGACCTTAATACATCTAAAAACTGTGAAATACCTATTGGGTTATCTAGTTGCGCATGTCAAAGATATGTCAGACAAAACAATAAGCACTTTTGTAAGAGATTATCAAATACCTGTGGTTAATATTCAATGACATTGACATTTTCAGCTCTCCGATAACGCCCACGAGAGCCGTCTCAAGGAAGTCATCGAGAAGTACTTGAGAACGAACAACTACAGCCTAGGTGGTACAGACGTCCACGCTGCTGCTGATCTTGTGGATAAGCTGGATGTCAGTGGTGAGTTACCTAAATGAAAAAAAAAATAGTTTTGTTTAACCTTTCTAGATCTTCACCACTTATTTAGTTTCTAAATAATCCCCGTTTATACGAAACACTGTGGTGATTGAACGTCAAAGTCTTATCAAGTTCAAACTGAAGTTCATATTTTTGCATTATCCTCTTTTAATTAAAGCTTCCAAGACGACCGGAGTTAAGCATCTTAAATCTTTAACAGAAATACCAGCATATAAAAATATATATGTCGAATGGCGTACATTAGACAGTCATGCAACATGCATGCAGGTAACGTCTCGCGCCATCTAGTAACGTCCGCGGTAAACTATTCGGCTAGTACGTCTTTTATTTTTCGCAAGAAAGAAACCACATTTAGCTTATTTTTGGCCGCATCGCCAACATAGATGATGACATGACTGATGGTTGCGTTAACGTCTAATTTACGCCTATGAGTCAAAATAGTATTGTGTATTATTAACACTCATTAATTCTTATAATTTCTTATAATCACACATTATCTAAGACCATGTAAACTTTATTAAAAGACTGTGTCACGGAAAGACGATGACGGATAAATACTTACATAGGTAGGTAGAGTGCGTGTCAGATAACTCTGCACATCACTGGCGCGTTTTTGGCGCAAGTTACAGTGCATTTTTTTGTTCTAATGTTATAGAAAAGATTAGTATTCGATTTTTACCGCGCGCAGACTTATCTGACGAGCACTCTATATACATTTAAATGCTTTTTGTTTGTAAAGTCATAGTTAATATAAGTACATAGAAAACACCCAGACCAAGACAAACAGACATGTTCATGCACACAAATATGTGTCTTATCCGGGAAATCGAACTGGGGACCCCTGGTGCAGTAAGCAGTTGCCTCTGCGCCAAATCAGTCGTCAAACATAAACGAACAAACTAAACGAAAGAAGAAGTAGATAAGAAAACCTAATATTGAAAATATGCTCTCATTGACTCCATTGAACCTTAAAACAAACACGAAGTCTTCGAGGTCCAAAGTCCAATTATGACTAGTTTTTATACTCGATAGCTACAAGTTTGTCAAATAACGCCATTTCACCTTCACCCTCACACTTTCAGATTTCGACGAGTGCATCAGCGGCCAGTTCCACGACTGTTCAGAGCACTCACAGTGCTTCAACCTGAGGGGCACTTACACATGCAGTTGTCTGGAAGGCTATGCAGACCTCAGCGTCAACACGCTTTACCCTGGAAGAATATGCTCAGGTGAGACTTGAAATAGTAGATTGTATTACAAGGGAGCAAAACAATATATTTACGGCGAGGGCGCTATTTTGAATCCAGAGCGCAGTGAAGGATTCTAGAGTAGAATCTCGAGCGCAGCGAGGGATTCTAAAGTAGAATCCTGAACGCAGCGAAGGATTCAATATACGCCGCCCGAGGTGAAAATAATTTTGCGGCCGAGTAATAATACACTCTGCTTTTCATCCCCCTCTATAAGAAAAGCAGTAAAGACAACTCAAACTACCTACCTTTCTTTGTCGTTCGGATACATAATAGCGCTAGTCGAGCAAGAAAAAAAATTTGAGTTTGGAAATAAAAAAAAAAAATTAAATAAATAAATATATATTCATCAGATTCCTTGTAAATATCTTCGGAGGTGCCGTAGGGGGGTTGAAAATTTTGTTAGATTTTAGCTTCGACTCACCGTTTACGAGATATTCTCAATTTTATAAAATTCCGTTTTTGAAAATTTCTCGGTCCCGAAAAAAGTCCCGGCCCTATACATGAAGTTGCTTATGTATTTACTGTGCCTATACACAATCAGTTGAATTTTTTTTTAAGTACTGCACACCCTTTGCTACACTCCAACCAATGCTTCTTTAATTATGTTCTAAATTCAAATCTCATAGTTTTGGACCCTGTTATGAAGCTGTTCAAAATTCAAATCTCATTTATACCCTCTTGTCAAAACAGGTAAACAATGAATCGTTTTGGACCCTGTTATTAGATAAACAATCATCGCTTTTCGAATCGATGGGATGAAAATGTAATTTATTATTATCCGCAACCCCTTGTCTTTCCGAAATGGTTTTCATTTACGCTTTGCAGTAGTGTATATAAAAAAGTTCAACTATTTGTTAAAAAAATGTAAATTTAATACCAAATATATTTACTTACCTCTTTCTAAATACACAAAATATTTGAAATTATTTGATCGAAGTTTGTGACCAAGCTTTCTGCAATACATAAGTAGGTATTGTAAAGAGAGAGAGAGAGAAATATGATTTATTTTTCATCATAATATTCCATCAAAGTCGACTACGTACGACCAATACCTACCTCTTTTATAATCCTAAATTTATTGCATTTTAGCTTTCTGTAAAAGTTCCTTTGACAACCTGTTGTCCACATACCTATACCCTTATGTGTATTTTGGCTTACTTAACATTTCCTAACCTTAGAATGTCTTCCAACGTCATTAAAGTCTTGACCCCTATTTATCTTTCAGCGGAGCCTGTGGGCTGCGAGAGGTGCAACTACCACGGTGCTTGCTACTCGCGCGACGACCGCCGTGTGCTCTGTGAATGCTTCCAATGGTACTCTGGTAGCTCCTGCCAAATAAACCTGAAGGGTACGTAGTACCTTCCCATCTTTTAAATAAAAGGTAACCGTTATTGACTGATGTATCAAAAGACAGCTCAAACTAAACGGATCGAGCTGTTTGGCACGCAGATAATCTATAACGTAAGCATCCACCAAGAAAGGATTTTCAAAAACTCACAGGATAAAATGGTGGTCATAAATAAAGAACATTGTTTATAACGAAGTTTTCGAGCAGGGATTTTTAAACTATTAGCAGTCACAATCAAAAGTATTCTGTGAACCTCCACTCAAAGAATTTTGGAAAAAGAAACTGAGCCTTATATGACAAGGCATGGAGTGTCAACTGAGACGTTCAAAGATGCCAATGACGCTGCAGTCGCGTGGTTGTTTGCCAAAGTTTGCAGTTTGACCGAGAATTGTTTAGTTTACTGCACATGCTAAATTTCCTAATAAACATGTTCCCCCTTATTCCAAAACGTGGAATAAAATAGTCCTGGGTGCTTACCATTAACTCTTATTGCGGTTTTGTTTAGGACCTAAACTGATCTGCTTCGCTTATTCGTACCACGACAGCTTAATATCAATGACAGCGATTCAGTGATCGATCAATGACATTTCACAGCCGCTAAGCTGTCAGGAACTCTTATTTGACTTATAACCCGGTCGATTTAACATGACTACTGCATGTTATACCCGTCCCTCTCACTCTCCGGGCATGACAGAATCGAGTGAAAGAGACGGGTAAAAGAAAAAGGACACAAATCGTTCGGTCATTAACATTTAGCAATTCATTTGCGATCCAGTTTTTATAAGGTCGTAGTACGAAAGAAAGCAATTCATTTTAGGAACCTATTCTGCATCGCGCTATTTTTGAATCGCTGTCTTAAAGTTGATAGTAGGCACCCTGGTTTAAAACTGGTACTAAACTGGTGCTGTCACTTTCATTTTCCAAATGAAAGACAGAACTAGTATTACTTTTAAACCCTTTAGTCCATGTTTTGGAATAAGGGGGGTTGGGTTTACTTTGTTAGCGTAGCATGTGTGTAAGGGGTCCACAGTGCTAAGGGGACCCCACTTTAAGAAACCCTGCTATAAACTACGCTACCCAGAATTTAAAACGAGTCAAGCCGCGGGCAAAGACTAGTGTATCGGCCAAACGGAACTAACTACGGCTAAATTAGCTGTAATTAGTTCTTGGTGCGTATCACCGTTACGGGTTCGATTCCAGGCTAGCTGCTTGTTAGGGATAACGTATAGGAGTATTAGGAGTCGACATTATCCCTACACTAGTTGAATAACACGTGCTATAATAAAACCGTTATGTTTTCAGTGGTCCTTATCTCGCTGGTGGTAGCCGGCGCTCTGCTGTCCGTTGCTCTAGCGGCGTGCGCAGCGCTGGCCTGCCGGCGCCCGCGCCGCCAGCCGCGCTCCATCGTCGCCTGCATCCAGAGCATGCCCAGCTTGCACCAGGCAAGAGGCTTTACTTATTCTTCCTAATCCTTACTTATATTATAAATGCGTCTCTGTCTGTCTGTGTGTTACACAATCACACCTAAACTACTGAACCGATTTGAATGAATTTTGGTACAGAGATAGTCTAGAGCCTAAGAAAGGACATAGGCTACTTTTTATTCCTGAAAAATATCACCTTCCCGCGGGATAACTTCGTGTAGTACACGCGGGCGAAGCCGCGGGCGGAAGGCTAGTTTATTATATTTAATTTATTCTTCTTACCTATTCGTTTCTTATGCGATTCGCTAAGGAATGGAATGCGATGCCTGCCTATGTGTTCCCAGATAACTACAACATTGGTCTCTTTTTTTTATCTACTACGGGGTAGCACTTAGCCTTCATCAAACCTGATGTTAAATGGTGATAAGGTTGAAGGTGGAAGTGCACTACTCCCGGAATCCTCAATCACTGAGGAACTGGCTTTATTATCTTTAACTGCCGGAACACAATAATGATGTAAACATCATTGTTATGGCGTCAGACTTAGATCAGATGATGGCAGCTAGCCAGGCGGACTAAGAACAAGTCCTACCACCAACCAAACCGAATACAATATGTACCCCCGCTGGGAATCGAAACCTGGACCTCTGGGTCTGAAGTTGGTGGTGAGAACCACTAGACCACAGAGGCGGTCTCTTTAAGGCCAGAGTGAAGAGTCATTTCCTGGGCAAGCATGCAACATCATAGACCACATCATGTTAATAAACAAGATGGTGGTCAAATGCTTGGTCAGTTGGTCGTAAAGTCAAAGACAAAAACAAAATCAATGATCTTCGATCCCTTTTCAATTAAAAATGATAGAAAGTGACAGGACTAATTTTAGTTTAGTTTAGTTAGGCGTATGCCGAATCGACACCATTGTCTAAGTAAGTTCTGATTAGCTGTTACTTGACAGATAGGCCATACCAACCACCTGCCAACCTGCGTGTCAAGTAAACTGGAAAGTATCTCCTAATCAAACATTGTGAAACAGGCATATCTTTCCTACTTTATTTCATACTGGACATAAAAAAGGTACAGAAAGAGACTTAACTGTCAATTAAAGTTAATTGGCGTCTCTGAGTGCGGCAGTAAGAGTCATATCACACTATAAACTAAGGACTCTGAGCTCTAGCTACTGTATGTGTTCTCTGACGCGAAGTATTAGAGGTCCCATCAGAGCTAGTTGTGAGATCGGTCGTCTTTTTTCTAAAACTTCATTTGCAATAATAGGTTTTAGATATAAATTTTCTTTTGTATTGTAACAGGGTGCGATTCCGAAGCAAAGGGCTGATCGTCGAGCGTTGATCACCGAGCGAGGAGAGTCGGGTGACACGTCTAGCGTGCAGAATGCCTCTTTACCTTACATGCCTACAAAGGTAATTTTGGTTAATCAATTGTCATGATTCATGTATCTACATACACTTCTACTACTTTTGACGACCGATTTGGCGCAGGGGTAGGCTACCCACCTTCTGCGCCAGTGGTCTCGGGTTCGATTCCCGAACAAGACAAATATTTGTGTGCATGAACATGTCTATTTGTCTTGGTCTGGGTGTTTTCTATGTATATTAAGTATGTATTTACATACAAACAAAAAGTATTTAAGTATATATTTATCCGTTATCAAGTTTTCCATGATACAGTTTCTTAATGAAATTAAAATGGGCTTAGATAATTGGTGTGAATGTAAGAAGTTATTTATTATTATTATTATTATTACTACTGTTTGTTACTTTATTGTTGCAAAAAAATAAAAATTGCGTGTGTCGGTACGATAGTGATATCCATATTGAAATTTTAGATGGAAATGTAACTGAATGTTATCAAAAGATAGGCACTAAAAACTGCTTGAAAAGCAAAAGAAATTCTATAGATGCTTTAATAGGCCTTAGGTATGCTGCTTCTCCCTGCGTTGTAGCCATGAAATGTAATTTTGCAAAACGGTGTGTTTCTCGCAATAAAAATATTAATGTCCCTTCAGCGCATGTCGAGCGGCAAGAAGTGCGTGATCTCTGAGCCACCACAGCACGAGGCGCCGCCGCCCCCGCCCGCCGTGCTCATACCGCGCGCTCGGCTCCATCCGTTGCACGGGGACAGGTAAGTAACATACAGGGCTTCCCAGAATGGACACGCACCCTTAGTATGAGTTTGGCAAACTGTATTTCTAATCAAAAACTATCGCTCTATCTCTTGCATATCCTTTGACTGCTTTACCTTGCTTGCTTTTACCGATATGAGCAGTTCATCCGATAGTTTTCGTAAACGTTGACAGTTAAAATCAACTCATACTAAGGGTACTGAAGAAAAAGTACTTTAAATAGAAAATTCCATTGCAAGGAAACATTCTACTTCACTTCAATTCACTACGTTCCTAGTTGATTCAATAAGGACTGTTAGACTGCGAAGCATGGCCAATATTACAAATATCTTTTGGGAAGACTTATTATGCAACTGACTTGAAGATTAAGATATCGTCCAGTTAGCGTCAGTGATATTTAAGTTTATTCTGTTGAAACTTAAATACGATCAGTTCAGTTTCATAAACTAAATCATCATATTTTTTTCAGTCGAGAGAATATTTCAAAGAAACTAAGCCTGGAACTGAGTAGTGAAGCCAAACTAATCAGCTACTTGGAATCTGGAGCTTCCAATAACAATGATGAGGTACCTGTGTTAAATAGTAATCAAGGATTTAGTTTAAAACTTATTATACACTTTTATTGCACTTTAACATAACATAGAAAATAAATTGAACAAATGTGAGCAACGGTAACTGAATTTATAGCAAGACAAATGATGAAATAATTTTTGATTATTGTATTAAACACAAAATTATTATTTTTCAGATGAGGAGAAAACATAGCATGGAGTCTTCATACAGTGCAAATAAAGACAGACACAACAAACAAGGTAATAATTTTCTTAAGTTTCTTCTTACTTTTGAGAGAATAGTAAATAACATTGTGTACGCTATTCCCCACAAATTCCTTAACTTTGTCATAAAATTGATTTACCTCTAAGAACTTTCACTAGGGCCGGTGCTGCGATAGACTTAAAGGTTTTCGTAATTTCTAGGAGCCCTAGTATCAGCGGGCTTCAAAGTGTCAACTACTATACGACCGGATGAGGTCGGTAAAGATGAAAGAGATGACTTATCTTCAGTCCGTAAAGGAGATTTAGAAGCCGATCTCGCGAGATTCAACTCGCTTAGAAAATCATACAGGTAAGTCATCGAAGTTTTGATAAGGAAGGACCGAACTGCATTTTTTATTCAATGAATATTATATTATTATCTTTATTTACCAGTCAAGAAGAATTGTCCGAATGGACTGATGCTGAACGAAGAATTGGGGAGCTGTAAGTAAAGTGAACGTTGTTAATAACTAAAGTTCTTTTCCTAATATTTTCGTTAAATATTACTTTTGAATCCTTAGCATCAGCAACCATTTCGGAAACTAAAGTTGTGCGATTCCGGAATTATGAAACTTATTTCATTGATATTGTTTATTTCACAGGACTTTATCCGAAGCACGTTCAGTTGGTGGGACACTGCCAGCCAGCACTGGTAGAGCTGCGTCGTCAACTCGTCTCACACATCAGGTTTTTTACGTTAAACATTAAAAACACAACTTTTATATTTATGCTTTACAAAGATTAAAATGACTTATTAATATAATCGCATTTATTCAACTATTTTCACCTATTGTATTTAGATTTTTCACATATTGCAAATAATTACTTTGGTTAACTTGATATTTTGATCAACCAACATTTTTAAATTGCACATTTTATTTTTTTATTTTATTTATTCACAACATCTACAAAAGAACAGCGGCCCTATAACGCTTCCTTGTGGAACCCCTGCAAATTGTAAATAACTTGACTCTTGCATGCAGGAGGCCAACACGATGGCTGAACGAGACCTCGGCTCCACTTTCCTTCTGCCGCACGTGCACCTCTATAAGCCAGACCTTGTATGTATCACATCACCTGGGCCCCAAGTCTGCTAATTTTAATTTAAATAAGATTCTATTGATATTCAATTGAGACTCAATTACGATTCCATTACGATTAAAACAAATTGGGTATTCTGTGAAAACTTGTACGTCAGCTCAATAGAATCGCAATTGAATCGTAATTGAATCGTAATGGAGTCTCAGTTGGATAGTTAATGGTGTTGCCTTCGGGTATGTATCATAATAACTACGGTCGTTTCGACTATGGTCGAAATAACTACGGTCAAAAGACCTACTGTTCAAAATAACTATTGGTCGTTACACCTATTTTTAAAATAACTAATGTACGAAATCACTACTGGTCATCTCACCTACGAACGAACAACTCACCTACGGTTATTTCACCTATGGTTGATTGAACTACTGGTCATTTCACCTACGGTCATTTCACCTACGGTCAACTCACCTACACGGTTTACCACGCGAGCCGAGCGTGCCGCGGTAGCGGCCGGCGAAGCGCCAGAAACGACTATATACATATTCCCATTTCCTATTAAACTGAAGTAGGGGGTAGGGGGGGTGTATAAAGTCGATTCTGGCGGTTCGCCGGCCGCTGCCGCGGCACGCTCGCTTCGCTCGCTCGGCTCGCGCGGCGTTTTGGTCACTGTTCTAACCTAACCTAACCTAAAACGTCTGTTACATTTTCTTGGGTGGCAGGGGGCTTCGCCCCCCGAGCCCCCTTGGCGGGAGGCTTCGCCCCCTGTCCCCCCTTTTGTTTTTCCAAATTTTGAAATAACAAAAATTTTTTTGAGCAAAAAAATAAAAAAATATTTTTTTATATGTCCATCGGTGGCCTCCTAGGTATCTCCGGGAAACCATAGGGGATCGAAAATTTTGTTAGATTTCAGCTATGACGCACCGTTTTCGAGATATTTGCATTTTTATAAAATTCATTCTTGAAAATTTTGCAAGTCCCCGCTTCATACTAAAACCGTCAAAAATTTTATGTTTGCGACACCCTAACCAAAAAAACAATCCAACGCGCCCAAATCCAAACTTTCCAATTCATAAGCTTGTTGTAGGCGAGTCGTTCATAGTCGAAACAACCAGTAGATGAAATGAACATTAGGCCAATCGTCCGTTAGTTGAATCAACTGTAGTTCAATCAACCGTAGGTGAAATAAACAGTTAGTTGAGTCGTTCAATAGCCATTATGAAAATATGGGAATCGATCGTAGTTATTTCGACCATAGTCGTAATGACTTTAGTTATTATTTTACATACCCCATTGAGAGTACTGTCAAACAAATGTCAATGAGAGTAGAATACCGATTAACTACGATTGTAATACGATTGAAGAGCAGACTAGCAAATATTCCGATGGCAGTTCAATGGCAGTTCAGTCGTATACCATTGGTCTTAAGTTAGTAGCAGAATACCAAAAATGTCAAAAACCGCTATTGAGATCCAATTAAGATTCAATTGAACCATTTGTAAATTAGCAGACTTGGGGCCCTGTTAACTTTGTCAAACGCTTTACCCAAATCCATTAAAAAGTAAGCCTAAATTGCAAAATATTCCATTATTATTACATAGAATATACATGATTTCCTTATAAAAACTATATAAGCCATTGCAAAAATTAGCTCGCTGCAATATTTCCAATGCTTGAGGTTTTCTTAAAATCGTTAGTTTTTTTTATATTTATGTTATTGGCGTTAATATTCTTGCACTTTACAGTATAGGTATATTGTGCAGTGAACAAAATAAAATTAAAACTTTTGCCCTGACGAATCGCATTGATTTGATTCGAATGTAATACATACTAATAATATAATAAAGAGGAAAGATTTGATTTTTTGATTGTTTATTTGTTTGTTTGTTTGTAACGGATAAACTCAAAAACTACTAAACTAATTTAAAAAATTCTTTTACAAGTAGAATACTACATTATTCCCGAGTGACTTATGCTTTATTTTATCCCGATAATCCCTTAGGAAGGGGAACTGCGCGGGTAAAACCACAGGGAGCCACTAGTCATAGACAAATTTTACAAATATTTTTGTATGTGCTTAAAATTAATTCTCTTTTTTTACAGACGAGTGATGTATCTGAATTCGACTCGCTATAAAAGAAACTGATGCAGACTTAGAACTACACTCTATTAGTATTTTTATATTTTGTGGAAAATTAGAATCATTCACTCTTACCACCAAAGGAAGACTTAATTTATTTACTATTTATTCTTATTGTTGCTAACTTATTCAATTGTTGATTTAATTGTTTTATAATCTGTACACAGAATCAGTTATGAAATTTTATATTAAAATGCCATAGTAAATGTAAGCATAATTAGGTGTAAGACTTTTTAAGTACCTATGCTAATGAAAATAATTTGAATGAGAAATCATATAAATAAAATGTATATTTTAAGTTATTTTATATAAATATAACAGAAAGATTTCTCGTTTGAAGCGTTTTTCGTTCAGGCAAAGTTAAATTGATTTTGTTTCCCTACAACATTTGAGTGCCAATTCATGACAATGTAAAATAGGTACTTTTTGTATAAAGTATCAGTATTTTCTAAGTATTTTCGTACCAATTCAAAAAGTCTATGTTATTTAGAGGCAAATGATAATTTTTAATTGTATTATATGAATTCTTACGTCGTAGTACAGTACACCGTAAATGAAATGAACGCTAAATATGTTTCATACTTTTGTAAGTTTTGTTAATAAATTTTTATTTTTAAATATTCTGTGTCTAATCTTGATCCTTTCTTGTTTGATGAGTTATTAAATAAAACAAAAAAATTAAATATGAGACATAGCATTTTATTAATAATATTCAATAATATTTTAGTTTAATCGATAGAATATTCAGCAATATTACAAATACAACGTGGAACAATAGAACAGTGCAACTTAATGGTTTTAGAAACTTAATACATACGACAGTATAGCAACATTACGTTAGCAGTTAATCCTTAACATCGAATCTTAAAGCACACGGACTTAATCAAATTATACTATATATATAAATATTTAGTTACAAGCAGACCATCAATATGTGGATGACTTATTTCCACATAAAATTAAAAGGCTGCAACCTTGCACAAAACAGTTTTAGCTAAGCTTCCTAAACCTTACTTGAACCTTCAGTCTAATCCCAAAAAACTTAGTAATACAATAAAATCATCATTAGCTTCAGAAGCAGCAAAGTACAAAACAGCTTAGAAATAAAGCAAGAGTAAAAAAATGCTACTTAGATGACTTCATTGTATTCTCAAGTTGTATATTTTTTGTACCTACTGACACCATTATTTTCAACCCCGACTTTACATCTTACAAAGATTACAAAACGTTCGGAAGTGAGCAAGCATTACCTGATTAATGGTTATAACCTACGACCAAGTGGTAAACTAATAGTTCTAAATAAAACAATAACAAAATACTCTAATCAGATGAAAATTTCAACAAAACAGTATCTACAGTCGATAGTGAAACATACAAAAGTGTCAATTTAGTTACACGTGGTAGTTTAAGTGGCCGTAGATGCTTACCCTACATTTTGTAACTCTACCTATCTACTTAAGTACGAAATTGTGCAAGAATCGAAAATGAGATCATTTTCACCTTGAGAGACTGTCTTTTTGCTTCCCCAAAACACAATGTTATAGGCTTTATCACGATCTAAATCTCTAAGAGGTTCAATATCAAAAACGACATAATCAGAAATGGTTACTACTTAACTTGTATTCTTATAAAATGTTTAAGTAATAGCCCTACCGTGCTAAGTTTGTTCTGAGTAAGCAGTAATTTTATTACTAAAGCTAAGCGCTATCTAAAAGGATAGGTCGAAGTAATATGGACCAATGTCATACAAAAACCGACTGTTCAGTACAAAAACGTGTACCAAAATACTATCCCATACTAAACGAACATGTGTCCTTAACATTTGATCAATTTCTGGAACATGATCTCGCAAACCTAACATCATCCTTTTAAATATTCCTAATTTAGCTATTCCATCCGAGTTTATCCGTTTCCTTTCAGTAATTTTTCTGGTTCAATAGATATATCACATCAATGAATTAGAAGTTCAATTATAGTGAAAACACCGTATCCAGTATAACATTAAGTTTAAATGTCTTACAAATAGAAGTTGATATTTCATCTACATTAACATTTGACTAAGTATTATCATAGTATTGTACCGTACCTAAAATAGGAGGTCTTAAATTGTTTCATTAATAGCAGTGCATCATTTGCATTAAGCTGTTATAGCTTTAGCTGCGAGACAATGTTGTGAAACACTAAAGTAAACAAAATTCAAGAAAAATACTATCGTCAAAGAGTATTTTACTTCTTCGGTGAATCATCTAGGCTTGATGGTGGAGATTTTGCTAACATTGTTAGAGATCTGAAAGGAGAAACGAAACAACAGTTACATACCAATTTTGTCCATTAAAAAATATTATATTCTCAAACATTTCAGAAAAACTTAAACACTTAAATATTGAAATAATAAGGAATATAATTTCTTAATGCAAAAGAAAATGAAGGTGTTATTGTCATGAATGCTGTTGTTTTTTCAATCTAATACTATTGTTATAAAGCTTTTAATATTACAATATAAAGATAAACACATATTGTCACTCGTCATGCTAACGCTTTTAAATTGGCATAAAGAGAAAAACATATAAAATTAAAAACTAACTTAAAGTTTGATGATGATGATGATAAAGCAAATTATATAAAAAAAGCTGTACAATATAAATTAGTGTACCTATTTGTCGAGATTTTCTTGTGAGTGACTTAAACAATAGCAGCTGCAATAACAATAATTAAATTTAGTAGGTACAATGTTTTAATAAAATAAATATTCCATGACGTATTTTTGAAAAAAGCAAGCCAAATTAACGATGGGTATATACTAATAGTCAATGATAAGATTATGGTGATGATTTTAAGTATAGAATTTTGCAAATAATTTTACAACAAAATAGAACGATATAAAATAAAAAATTCAAATAAATTGCTAATGAAAATGTGAAGAAGTTGATTGAGTTTGATGATATATTTGATAACAATCGACATTAATATTTTTATGTTTGTGGTTGTAATACCTTCGTTGAGCGGGTACGGGCGGTGAGGGTTGCGATACCGGAGGCAGTGATGCTGGACAGCTTCCAGATAAGGTTGGCTGAGGCTCGTCTTCTTCGCCGTGTCTGTCGCCTATAGAAGACACAAAAAAAATAACACCTTCAAATATCCGTAGAATGTTAGCTCTGGTTACCTATATGGTATATCCTATATCCTTACTCATTTTAGTTTTATACAGTTGTCGACTAAAAATAAAGTTGTCAAAAGCTTTTTGCTATCCACCTTTATTTTCATTCTACTTGCGAACACGAATTATTAATTGAAATTAATCGTTTTTTTTATGAAATTAATGTTAGTAAAATAATTTTAATATGGTAGGTATTATTAGCAAGGGTTACCTACCTATTGCAATATCTTATTATGTTATTAAACACCGTCCTCTTATAGGGCTCTTGTTTATGACCTACATACCTTTGTATAGAACAAGATGCAAATAAACGAATGTGAATATTTTACAAACAAGTAATAGTAAAAAAATCTTTCGAATTCATATTATGCGAGTTGGTTATCGGGTTATAGAGAATCAAATTACATAAATATATTTATGTAATTTGATTCTCTATAACCGTTAGTTAGTTATACATAACTATAGTGTGGCTAGGTTATATGGCTTTAGCTTTAAAAAAATAGTTTAAGGTTGCACTTCAAAGTTAAGGTTAAAAATAAACAGGTTCAAGTCTAGAAAAAAACAGAGTTGGTGTTAAATTCTGTTATTACAGAGACTCGTTAAGGATGACGTTTGCTACACTACACTTCATGTATTTATCATTATCATCATCTTTTGATAATATGAGTGACTCTATCAGCCCTTAATAAACACTTAATTTCGGAACAAATAATTTTAACAGTAAAATGTAATCTAGTTATAATTTCCAAACACAAACCTCTCATAATAGGTGTGTCGCCGATGTAGAAAGTAGCTGCTGGTGCTTCCACAGTAGCCTCCTTCACTGAGCTGTCGCCACTGACGGCACTCAGGGTGTCCGTGCTGTCGAACATTATGGTGCGTTCCTTGGCTCGAGGGGCTCGGCCGTCCAGCTCCTTTAATAGGCAAGTGTTTTTGATAATATGATCGATAACACTTACAGTGCTGGGAGCCAAACTTACAATTTGAGCTAAGGTAAGGTATAACTCAGAGTCAATCGATAAAAAGATTCGAAATGTGTCTTTTCATACTTGCATCACATCGGAAAGTCTACTTAACCTTTTATGAGGAGTGAAAAGAATAAAATTCACTTTAGTAGATAAACTTCTATGTCTAAGGGTCATCATCATCATCATCATGTCAGCCGAACGACGCCCACTGCTGGGCATAGGCCCTCCCCCAACGATCTCCACAACGATCGGTCCTGGTCTAATGGATGGGAAACAGAAAACTAGCGCACCATGTATTATGAAAACACCCTTACCATTTGCAATTATTTTGTCGTCATGGACATAATGCGATATAATTTGGAAAAAAGCATAGGTATCCACACAATTACCATTTTGTATTTCCATAAAAATAGTGGAATACACAGACTTTTTTTCGCTACGGTTTCTTTTCGACTTGCACTTATCTCAGATTTCTAGATATTACAGTAAACCTAAACATTACACAATACATTCCTTTTTGGGGCAGTCGTGTAAAAACGTTTCCTTCGTGTCTTCCGAAGCTGTTATAAAATTAAATGGATTAAACTATGTACAAATACAAAACGGTTTAATCAAATTCAGAATTTACTATTATTATGAATCGCTGTTACTAAATTTTGAATAAAAAATTAAATAAAGTAACTACTCGAAAAAATCTATATATATAAAAATGAATCCCTATTTCCCTTGGTCACGCCATCACGCTTGAACAGCTGGACCGATTTGGCTAATCTGGTCTTGAAATGTTCGTGGAAGTCCAAGGAAGATTTTAACGGTGAGAAAATAGGAGAAGGAGGGGCAAGTAGGGGTAGGGTAGGGTAGGGTAGGGTAGAGTACGGGTAGGGTAGGGTGGAGTGGGGGGTAGGGCCACGGGAACGAATTCGCGCTGGGCCAGCTAGTTGTGGATAAATTAGAATAAATGGTAAATTTCCATTTACTAAACTAACTAAAACTGATTGAAAATTAAGTATCAGAAAAAAACGACCCTTCTCGCAACTAGCTCCGATGGGATTAGAACCCACAACCTTTCTCTGTCCGTGCGAATGTTCTTTTCTAATACCTCATTTTCAATGATATTTTTTTTATTAAAATTACAAAAATGTAAAATAATTTAACTTAAACTACTCACTAGTCGCTCAGTATCCGAATCCGGTTCCTGTACTTCATAATCATGAGAGAAATGTTCACTGGTACACTGATGTTCAAGACTGTCTGGATACTGGACAGCTGTTACGGCATCCAAGGTGTCCAGAGATGAGACCATGGTGTTTGATCCTGGAGGGCGTACCGCTGTTATCTTTCTGATTAGTATCAAGCTTGGTGGGGTAGCAACATTTATTAGTAATATATATTGTAAACACAGACGCAATAAAGGGTTAGGTTAGGTATGTTGACTATCACGTGCCCCCCACCTAAGCACCGTCGCGTCGACTTGATTACGATTACGACGCATCGTGCCATCCTTGTCATGTCTTAACACATTTGGTATGGCATGAAAAGGATGGCACGATGCGTCGTAATCGGCTTCAAGCCGACGACGGTGCTTAGGCGATAGGGCCCCAGTTCGGCACCCTTTTGTACGAAAGCAAAGTCCGTGTTCATTGTCATGGCAACGTGTCTGTTTTCGAGGCGACACTTCTTTCACATAATGCGTAAAATGCTCATGCTAAATTCTTTATTGACTTCTGTGTTTAAAACCGTCTGTTCATTTCTAACAGTTTCGTAAAAGGAAGTATCCTTTGAGAGGGAAATTGACGTTTTTTCATAAAATTTTGAAGGGATTTAGAATTGAACAGGTTTCAAAGCAGGGATGAGAGTAGGCATGGTTAAATGTGATAATTGAAATGTTTATAGTCATGCTTGAATATGGGTAGTTTGTAACTAATTAATAAAAAATCAAGCTGCTGATTAGTAATAAAATATTGCAAGTTTATTAGTATTATTTTTTAAAGCGTTATTAGCATAAATAACGTATTTTTATGCTTGTAAGCGCAAACTCCAGACAAATCCCGAATAAGTTATATCTTTTGAGATATTTGCTAAATTGCTTTCATTCGAGCTTTATAATGAAGTATTTATACAAATTAATATGGTCATCAAAGAGACGGAGAAAAGCCCTTGGTTCGATGCGGAAATGCTATTTACCACACCTACTAAGATTATGATGTAATTAACAACAAACTGTCATATAGAAATAAGTTTCAGTAACAATAATTTATTGAGCAATATCAAAAAGATAGATAGATAGATCCCATGTGACTCCCAGTCACTTTACTTTTGTTAACAGAATTTAGTTTAGAACTTTCTAAGACAGCCGTACACGATCCAGTCTGCCGTAGAGTTTGCATGACGCTTGAAGTGGAATTCGGTAAACTTGATGTCAGCGTGCATGACGCAGATGTGAGGTTTACTTAAAGCATACTTTGAATTTTTGCTCCAAGTAGACTTGACGGTAGACTGGATCATGGTATAGCAACCTCTACGTTAAAGATACAGATTAGATTGCCACACCACGTGACGTTGAAAAAAGTAATGCTCAATAATGAAATAATGACAAATAAAAGTAGTCAAAATGTCCATCAATATTATAGAAACATCCAAAGTATTCAATAATATATTTAATACCTAGCTACTGTAATGATGTTTAAACTATTCCAGTAGGTGTAGTAAGACAAGCTTGAGAAAACGAAATAACGACATCTGAGTCCTCCAAGAAGGTTAAGAAACGTTGTTGAAATAGTAATCTTATTATTATCTCTTCTAACAAAAGTTTTCTCAAGCTTGAAATAAAAAATATTGATTCCTAAGAAAGAAGAAAAACATGCTTAAATTTAAATGCTTTGTTTTAGTAATGTAAGTGAGAAATTCAATAATACATAATGAAACAGATGAAGTAATCATACAAAGAGACTTGAAGTACTACTTACCTCCCGATGTAAGACTTCCAGTCATGGGCGTATCAACTTCATAATTGTAAGTGGCTCGGGTGGCATTCGAGCTGGTCGCTTCTAAGCTGTCAGTACTGCCTAGCATGAGATCAGCTCGAGCACCCCTGTTGAAGAAATATAAATAAAATTTCAACTATAAATTGTACTGATTCAGTTTCATTAGGATTTCCACTTAGTGTTTAAATTTACTTGACTCTACTGCGGTAGATTTCGTAATAAAACTTATAGAAGAAACTCTTCAAAGGCTGTTTTTGTTTTATTTAATGTGTAGCTTGTATGTTTTAATTAGGTACTTTGAACATTGTAATTACCTGCTAAAGCTGCCAGATGAGCTCAATTCTTCATCTTGCCCGCTCCATGAACCGCTAGCTGGATCTGTAAAATGTTTACCAGAGAAAGATACTACACTGTGAGCTATTGACCTCCCGGAGGAGGGCGACAGCTCACGGACAGCGCTGCTTTCTCTAGAAAACTCCAAGTCTTCCGGCTTTTCAGACGACATAATTATTGTGTGCTTTGTAACCGTCATCATTTCTCCCTCTGACATCTGACGATCTAGCACAGTCATTATACTATCCAATTCTGAAGACTGCGAAACTATTGATGACGACATCTCAGAGCCTATAGACATTTGGGCAAGTTCATCAAAACGTTGAGGTTTTGATGGAATGTCCACAGCCCCATCTCCATCAGTACTCGTTACTGTTTCTGATACTTTCTTTCCATCAACAAATTTTTGTTGGATTACGGTGGTGGTCCTAACAACTTCAATCGTACCACTATCCGTAAATGTTCTAGTAATTGGCTGTGATTGTTTAGATTTTTCTTCTTGGTCTAATAGTTTCATCATTTCTTCACAATCTCCGGGAATTGATTCTGCAGAACCGTCACTTGGAGCTGCTGCACATACAAAAGTCGTAGATTTAATACATTCTTCAGTAATTTCACTCTGCTTAGTTTTAGTTTCTTTTTGGGACTCTGGTTCTGGCACGAAAAATGCTCCTCGATCATCAAATTTTTTAACTGTTACTACTTTAGGTGTGATTTGTTCTTGTAGTTTTTGTTCTAAAGCCATTTGTTGATCTATCAGCTTACGTATAGCCGCAGAGTCAGTTAAGAGTTTTTGAGAGGGACTGCCATAACTTCCAACTTTCTGAGAAGGACTGCCTCCTTTTTGGGATGGACTTCCACTTTTTTGACCTGGACTTCCACTTTTCTGTGGAGGACTGCTCTCTGAACTCCCACTGTAAGATCGTTTTTCTCGCTCCAAAAAGCTGCCACTTACTTCTTTGGGATCAGCTAATAAAAGAGCTTCCTTTTGTTTAGCTAGTATTTCTGCTTTCAAAGCTTCTAAACAAGCAGATTCAAGGCCTTCAAACTCCTTTAAACTTGAAATAGATATATCATCACCCTGACTTCTACTTAGGATGTACCTTCTTGGCAGAGATCCGTTAAGAGAATCCTGTGATGATGAAGAATGCTGTTGGTATTGCTCCATAAGTGCTTTTTCTAGGTTTTCAAATTCTTGCAAGGAACTAATAGAAATGTCATCATTTTCTCCTTTTACTCGGAATCTTATACGTGACGCCATTTCAGATTCGGATAAACTGCCATAAGAATTTCTAAAACTACCATAACTCCCAATAGACTCTTTTTGTGAACTCAAACTACCTATTCTACTAGCATCAAAATCAGTCATTTCTTCTTCCTTTATATCTTCAAGGGGCACCCTCTCATAGTCATATCTAGGGTCACCTTCAAACTGCATTTGTATCCATCGTTTTCCTGCTTCAATTTCAGCCAATTCCTGTGCTTGTAATCGCTTTTGCTCTATTTCATACTGAAGAAGTTCCTCATCGGATAACGATCCTGATGTACCACTACTAGTACTTTCTTGCTTTTTTGAAGTTTTTGATAAGTATTCTTCTACTTCAGTGTCGTGTTTTTTTATATATTTTTGGCTCTTAATTTGTACACTTTGCCCCTCAGTGTCGGTTTCTTGAGCTTCCTTGGCCACTTCTTCAATGACAACAAAATCATCCATTTCACTAGGTTTGTCAACCATTTCAAACTCATCACTAGTAGGTGATTCTTGTTCTTTCTCGTAAGTATGCAAAGCTCTTTCTTCTGTTGTGACCACCAACTCAGATTTGCTACTTTCTGTAACTAAATCAGATCTTAATTCTGGTGTTTCAGAGATATCGTACATGTCATCCAGCACATATTCTCTCCCGTTGTCAGTAGAAATTGAGCTTTGGCTTGGAGCGGACAAGGGAGTGTGAGGTGTAGATAGATGTTCATGAGTTCTCAAACTTGAAGTGGAACTCTGTTTACTTTCAAGTTGCGAATCAGGTGTCTTTACTATTGCTTTCTCAGTTTTTGTTTTTGGCACTGAAGAATCACTTTTAGATTTCAGGATTTCTTCGTATTGTAGAGAGCCTTCGGGTATTATTTCACTTTCAATGTCAACTAATTCTCTTTGTCGTGAGGGTATTTCAGTTATCGGAAATGGAACTACACTGACCTCTTTCACAACTTTTTTTACACACTTTTCCTCCACTTCACATTGATCTTCTCCTGATAAATTAGATCTTGGAACAGTTTCAGCAGTATAAATAGAAGTTTTTATAATTGTTTGGCTTTCTACTGGTGACTTTTTAGGCACGGGAGAAGTACTACCACGTTTTAAAATTTCATCGTATTCTTTAGAACCAACTGAAATAATTTCACTTTCCACATCAACAAACTGTCTTTCAGACTTTTCTACTTTTGTAACTGAAAATGGAATTGCTTGTACTTCATGTATAGAAGTTTTAACTACATCTTCTGTTACCATTTTCTTTACAGCTTCTGAAGTCGAATGAGAGGATGGCAGGTCAATTTTTGAAATGGACGAAGATAATAACTCGTCAGTTTTTAACTGACTTGAAATAGTAGTATCCGAGCCTTCACGACCTTTAGAAGATTCTTCATCTACTTCAACATTTTCTGAGGTAGCTTCGGCAGGAAAATGCTCCGGTATCATTTCTTTTGGTTGAAATCTCATCTCATGAGATCTCTTCATTTTTCCAACAGGTTCACCTATATCCCCTTTTGTTTCAGCTTCATCGCCAGATGCTTCCTCATCGCTCACGTCTTTAACTTTTGATGAGTGTTCTTTTTCTCCTTCGTGCAAGAACTGTTCAACATACGTACTACTCTCCATTAATTCTTCTTTTAATTCATTTGCCGATGGAACAAGGGTTTCTGATGCATCAGAAATATCAATGCTAGCCACGTGACTAGAACCATCTGAGTCTAAACTCTTCATACTGTCTCTTGAAGCAAGCGAGCTAGCAGCAGTAAAGTAATCTTTTGAAGTCCTTAGAGACTGAGAAGACACATCCTGGCTAGTGAGTGCCGTTTCAAACTCAGTTCCACTTTGTGCCGTCATCATTACTTCGACATCAGAAGAAAGAGGCCTACTTTCTGTATGATCAAAGCTATGATAATGGCTTGAACCCGAACTTGACCAGCCTTCAACTTCTGACGCAGAACGTCTTTCTCCAACTCCTAATTTAGACTTCATATGTTTTTGCACTCGAAGTTTTACTTCAGGACTTCCTATAGATGAACCATCTCTGTCAGATAAAATGATTTCGCTTTCAGTTTCTAAAATTGAATGTGGACCACTATCAGACTTTATTGATAAATCTGCTCCGTCTAAAGGAGGACTAGATTCTTTTATGTGAACTGTATCTTTATCTTCATCCGAAAACGTCGTTTCTTCATGAGAACTAGCTTTTTGAGATATGCTGTCCGATTTTTGACTATCTAGGTGTTTTTCCTCTAGTGCAATATTGGATACAATCTTGTCTGTTGGATCATCCGCATGTACTGGTTCTTCTGTTATAACTTCAGGCCTATCCGGACTAATCAAAAGTTTAAATTGGAACTCTGATGGTGATTGCTTGTATTTACTGCTACCATCGCTTTTCTCGCTAATGATTTCTACTTGTGCTGCTTCAAGAGACTGCTTAACTTCATCAATAGTTTTTTCCAAAACCGATAAGTCAGCGAGTGGCTGAGCAGACATTAGGGTATCAAAATCCACTCGTTCCGACTCAAGTTTCGTGGCATGAAACTCAGCGGAGGAGAGATCCGTGTCATAACCGCTGCTACAAATATCTTCGAGACTTTTTTCTTTAACCAGTTTTACTTCCTCTTTTCTATCTGTTGCTGTGCCTGTCAAAAACGCGGAATCAGCTTCTGTGGAAAATTCAGATGCATGCAAAGTTTCTGCACTCATTGTGGAGTCCATAGATTTTTGTAATGCTTCTCCTTCGTGGGATTCCAAAGATTTAATCATATATTCAGTGTCAATACTTTCACCTGACTTTATCATAACATCTCTTGATGTAGTACTAATATCTTCCGATATTTCCAATGTACTAGGTGACATAATATCACTCTTAATTGGTTTTGTTATTATTTCCGTTTTTGTTTCCATCACAGTTTGTATTTCACCACCATCACTGTCGGAGCTTTTCGTAGTGCTTGATGCAGTTTCACTTGTAGACGCTCTAAGTTTTAATGACCTTGGGATCTCATCAGCCATTTCAAATGAATCCACTTTCTGAATTGAGACTTCCCAAACTTGGTCTTGAATTTGTTGTAATGGAAGTTTTACTGGGGACTTAGTAAGTTTTTCTTTTTTTGGTGTATCACCAGTTTTATCGTCATGTGGTAAATCTGGTGCTACCTCAGATTCGGAATGAGTGTCCTGACTGCCCGTTCTGCTAAAAGTACTTTTAACTGGGGACGTTGAAACTTTTATTTCTTTTATAAAACCAACTTCATATACTTCATCATCTTTTTTAAAAGACTTTGATTTACTTTTAGGACTGGTCTCTGAGGAGCCACGTCTTTCAACGGTTTCGCTTTTGAAACTTGGCGCATGTGAGGCATCGGAACTCAGGTCATCATGCTCCTTACTCTCAATAATAGATTCTTCTTTGTGATGTTCAACTTTTGAACTTATTAATTTACCTTTCGCTGACACTTCTACACTTGAAACTACTTCATCTTTTTCTACTATTTTCAGAGAAGAGTCCACAAATGCTATTCTGGATTTCGAATCCTCATCTTCTTTTATGTCTTCTAATTCACCTGGTTCTGTAAAATATTCCTTACCCCACTGCTCATGTGACATATCTCTTTCTGATATTTTGACTTCATGCTTTTTCTTTATTGTTTCATCCTTAAGTGCAGTCATTCTTTCTTCAGATTTAGTTTGACGTCCTGTATACAATCCTTGTTCTAGGAATTCACGTTCAACTTTTACAATATCCGTGTCATCAGTGCTTTTAAAAACAGTTTTGGTTTCTACATCGGACCTCTTAGCAGAAGCTTCTTGAGCTTTCTCCAATTTTTTTTGTAATGTTTCAGTTTGATCGCCGTCTCTTCGAACTGTTGTTCTTTCTTTTATTTCGTGTTCTTGGCCACATAGCTCATGCGTGATCTCAGTTTTAATTATAAGTGAATCATCATCGGACGAAGACACTTGTTTAGTCTCAGAGAAGAATTCCTGGCCAGAAATCTTTCTAGTTTCCGTTTCTTTATGAGATACAATCGTACTGTACTCATCAGTGGTACCAAATTTGGCAACCATATCTGACATAACAGCATGCGGATCTATTGATTGAAATTTTAATTCAGGACCTCCGTATGTTCTATGAATAGCGGAAGATGATGTAGAAGATTCAATTCTTGATTCAGAAAAGAAAGTGTCGGAAGAGGATTTTTGCATTTCTTCCATCTTTACCGCTAGTTGTTCCTTTTTAATTTGATCAATTACGTCAATACTTTTTTCAATAGTACGATCTACAAGTTCAATAGCTCCACTTGTGAGAGTTGGTTGATCGACGTTAATAAATGATAGATTGTCAGCTACATGTTTTGTGGGAGATTTCGGTCTGGCGGCTTCAGTCAGTACCATAGACGCTTCCGTTAGTACATCTGAAAAAAAAAAATATATATGAGATATCTACAAGAAAATCTTTAACACATCAGTAATAGTAAGTATACAAACCGTCATGAAGTTCTTTTTAAGGCTTAAAATAACTTGATAACTTTTTATATAATGGCCTAATCTCAAACATTGGTGGAGTTTCAACCTTGTGAAAGCGCCAATAGCGTGATAAGTATAGATCTAAGCGAATGGTGATGATAGAAACTGAACAGACCACAGCGATGAAAGCTCTTATGTCGGTGATGTTAGAAACAAAATAATAAAGAAGAATTTAGAATCAAAGCGAAACGTTACTCTAAAGGTGATTAATAAACAGATGAAAAACTGCGAATCAAAGACAATTAAATCAACCTGCCTCATTAAAAAAGCGATAACAATAAAAATGATTTTCGATTCTGCTTGTGGGGTCCACTTACCTTTTGCAACGTAAGGGCTCCGCAAGAAAGAAAGTAAAATTTACTGTGCTAACAATTACATTGGCGTAGTGTGTGTCAATCGCAAAAAAAATTGGTAACTTTTACCGAAATATTGACAAAATACATATATTTTATGACCATTGGGACTTTTAAGGTAAAACTGAAGTGCAGTCATTTAAATCATACTATTTAAATCCTTTATATTATTTTTCTAAAAAAACAAGAACATTGCCTTATTTTAGTGTCGAACTGAATTACATGCGATAACGGGCGTCAAACTAAAGAGTGTGGCAAAAAAGGCTCTCAACAATGGTATACTACAAAAACTTAAGAGTAAAGTTTCGCTATGACTCTACTTTGCCACTACTTTGAACTAAGCTTGCGTTACTTGGATTGCAAGGTTCATATAATTTACATAGACTGGTTACAGGGATTTTAAGGATGTAATTTTTGAGAACATCCATGCTCTTCTTACGGTGTTGTTGAGAAGTAAACATAATAGTGGACTACTAACCACTTTGATGGGCTTCAGTTTCACTAGTAAGGCTATCTCCAGCTGAAGATGCCCTCGGTGACTGTCGGCTTGCGTCCAGGAATGACGAATCGGAACCTAGATGCAGTGAATAATTAGCACCTACTTCTAGACCTACTTTTAAAATGACAGTATTCTAATTTATGCCAGTGATGTTTTTTAGATGTGATGTTAGATGACAGTGTTTTGGTAATCTAAATGAGTTGAAGTGCTTTTTGTAAAGTACAATTTATTGAACACACTTTTCTAAAATAAAAACACTGACACGAAGTGATTACAACCAAATATTTGTTTTTCCTGTAATGTTTTAATGTGTGTGTTTATTACCTCTTAGTTGTAGCCCGGTTGGCTTTTCACCAGAACCTTCCTCCAATTTAGATTTGTCCCTTAAGTTAAGATCTACTGGCGATGGAGGTGGAGTTTTAGAGAACTTCGATGCAAGATCTGCAGGTGCATAAAAATCTTATTTAATAGTATCTCAACTACTGCTAATTACTCAAACATCATAGGTGCATAGTGAATTCCACATTGATACCTTTTCTTCTACCAGTTATGTGATGACGTCGAATAAATACTAACCGTATGTTACGTGTGAAGAATCGATTCTTATTAATGCTCCCTGGGAAATGTCTTCCAATAAATTTGAACATCTTCTATTGAGTTCACACATATCGGGTACTTGATCTTGAGCTTCATTTTCATCTTCATCTTTATGTCCATTTACATCAGTTCGGGACATATCTTTTTTTGATGACGCTTGGATACTGTCTTCTTTTTTGATTTCCGACTTAAGTTCAGCTATTCTTTCATCCATTTCTCCCATGAAATCTCTCTCGGATTGCAGTTCTAATGTTTTTGTTTTATCCGATAATTCTTGTTCACTTAATAACTTACTCTCTGTCAAAATAGAAGTTTCTTGTGAAGAGCTCGATGAAACCTTCATGACTCTAGAAACAGACCGTTCTTCTTCAATGAACTCCCTGCTCATTGTTATACCATCGGACACATCCGAGGCAAGGGTTTTAGATACATCGAGTGAGGAATGGTCTTCCGAAAAGGTCTTTTCGTCAATAGATTTAGAAGTTTCTTTAACACTCTCTACAGATGCTTTCGAAAAGTCTTTTGTTAAATCTACCGTCGAGTCTTTTGATAACTCATTAGTAGCAAAATCACGAGACGTGTCTTTACTATCGATTGAAGATTTAGAGTAATCTTTGGTTAAGTCTATTGATTTCTTTGATAAATCTGGAGTACCTCGATCTTCAACAGGTTCATCTACTTTTGAATCCTCTTTTGTTTCCATTGATGTTTTGGACGGATCCTTTACTAATTCCGCTCCGCTTATCTTGGATAGCTCAGTGGACGTACCTTCTTCTAAAATAGATTTTTGATCTTCGTCGGACGATTTCGTTAACGTCGACACTACTGTCGTCACCGAAGACTCAGTAGTTGATTTTGAAACTAAATCTGTATGTAATATTCTGTCAACAAAATGTGTTTTCTTAATGAGATGGTCTGAAGATTTGTCATCTTCAGTGTCAAATTGCGATCTACTACTGCTAGGTGCCGCAGTGTCGGGCATTTTTACATTATCTATTAACTTGCTCCTCGATGGTTCATCGGGATATCTCTCATCTTCACCGAAATACTCAGCCTGAAAACAGAATTATTTTATGTACACACTTACTGGGACTACAAAAAATGAGTTAAATAGCAAATAGGTAAGTAACCTCTTTTTCAGGAAAATCATCAGCATCGTCTAACGAGTCAGTTCTTATCTTTCTCGTGTCGAAACTAGATGCAGTAACTTTACCATCGAGATCTGAACTGGGTTCAATTATTTCCAAAACCTTTGCTTTGTCCATATCTAAAAAAATCAATATTAGTCAGAAATATTTATTTACTTGGTTTAAAATACGATTAATGTGTCAAGTCATACCAGATTCTGAATCGGTGTAAATCTGTTCCTCAACTTCATCTGGTGAACTTTGTACTGAAAATGTCCGTGGATGTTTCTTTTTAGGCATTATAACTATTTCTCCACTATCCCTTGACAAGGACTTTATTAGGCCGGGTCGTTGTTTTGCAAACTTTTTTGTCTCTTCATAAACGATTTCCTTTTTAGCCTCTATATTTTTTTCTTTTGCTTCTTTTGATGACTCTAAGTAACCTTCTACTGTCGTTACAGCTTCTTCTATGATAGAGTCTACAGATACTTGACCTGCAATGTCTTGAGCTTCAGGAGGTTCAATGATTTGTTCTTCCGATGAACCATCAATGTCTTCTGAAGCTTGTTTTATGATAATTTCTATATTATCAGCCATTTGTTTCATTGCAGAGTCAGATTTTTTCAATTCTGTTGCAGTTTGCGTAATTGTACGGGTTTCAGTAACAATTTTTAACTTGGGTTGTTCTTTTTCTTCCTCACTTTCTATCTCCGATTCTGCTATTCTTTCTAATGAGATAGCAGGGCTAATACATGAATGTCTTCGTTCTTCTTTCAGTGGCACCTTTGCATCATAAGACCTTTTTTCTGATTCAAAAATATCTTTAGAAACAATTTTAATATCTTTTTCTAACACCGGACTTCTAGCTGCAGCAGCAATTGTGCCCTTATGTAAAATATCGTCAATAACTGGCTTTACTTGTTCCTTAGTGATTTCAGGAACCTCTTTCAGATCGAAGTCTTTCGGCACAAATCGTTTTGTTTCTTCAGGTTCATCCTCTAAGTTAAATTTACCTAGCGTATCAGTTCTAATTTTAGAAACGTCGAATTTTCCAGTTGAAGCTACAACTTCTTTCTTAACAGTACTCATTGTTTCAGTCTTGGACGTAACAGGGCTTTTAGTAGCAGAGCTTACATCCTTTGTCATTGTCTCAGTCTTTGACGAAATAACTAAAGTTTCTCGTTTTAATTGAGCCTCCCTTTCTCGGCTTAAAAATTCGTGCACAATTTCTTTATCTTGAATTGAACTGTAAGCATTTTAAGTAGTTACTCAAAAATAAGTTCTAGAAAGTATTTTTTTATCAAGATAAGTTTGAATATAAAAACAACTCATCATTTCAGCCGAACGACGTCTACTTAAGGCATAGGCGTCGTCAACTAAAAACAACTAAGAAATACAAATACATACCCTACTTCCGTGATTTGTGGCAATTTGTGAACGTAATCTGTTACATGATCTTCAGGGAAACCTTCAACGTCGTCCAATGAATCTCCATGCGTTAATTTAGCCAACTTCGATTCTGTTGTCTTTGCTTAAAGTAATAATTAAAGTTTAGTACTTCTATGACTTTTTTCCAATGATAATGTAACACAATTAACAAGCACCGTACCTGTTTTAGTTTTGTCGGTTTCTAATTTAGTTTCTAACTTTTCTTTTGAAATATCTACATGGGTCCCTTGGGTTCCAATGTCATCTTCTGATTCTTCAAATGTGTAGTCTCTGGACTCAGTTAAACTATATGCATCTGATAAACGTTTCTCTTCTAAACGAAGTTCACTTACTGAACCTGACCCAGCTGAAGTAACTGACTGGCGTTTGATCACTTCAACTGCAATGTTTTATTTAAAATATTTTTGTATGAATATATCAGACACAGTACTTTATTTATAGCGTTTATTTGAATGGTTTATTTTTAGTACTTTTAAACAATGATGAAACATATTAAAATGTATTGAAACAACACAAAACATTTACCATACTCTAGAATTACCTTTTTCAATTATATCTTCTTTATGAAATTGAGTTCCGCCTTTTTCTGTTTCCTTGACAACGTCTTTCATAGCAATAACTTTTTCTTTATCATCACTTGGTATTTCATTTTTTTCTTTAACTGCATCTTCCTCAGATGAGGTTTTCTTTTCAGTTACTGCATTTTCTGAGCTTATTTTATCAGAAATTCCTTCTGATGATTTCCTGTCCGAAATTTCTATTTCTCTACTACTTTCGGAAGATATTTTGTCCGAAATTTCATCCTTCTCGGATGATTTATCGATTTCTTCAGCTTCAGTTACAATAATCTGGAATTCCTGTTTACTTTTAGCGATTTCCGCGTCTACTTGTAGATCACTAAGTTTAGTAATGGATACAGACTCAGTGCGAGAATGTCTTTTAGGAGTCATTTTCTTAAATATTAATTCAGGTTCTTTATCTGATTCAGAGTCTTGCATTTCCAAATCATTTGGTTTCGATTCAATTATCATTGAAGTAAACCCAATGCTTTCTTCAAATTTTTCGTCACCAAATCCACTTCCGGAATCTATTGTTTCCTCGTATTCTGCTCTCTCATCGAAATCACTTGAAGAAACTTTGACTTTAACGTCTGATTGATCAGATTTTAACGATTCCGCTTCTGAGTGTCTCCGCGAATCAGATTGTTCTGAATCTTCCAATGAGTCTGAATATATGCGCTTTGAAAAGAAGCATTCTTGAACTGAATCATCTTCTGGAACAGTCTCAATGAACTGGCGAGCTTTTGCACTAATTACTGGTGATTCTTTCAGTGATACCTAAACAAAATTATAATGTAGTATTTGGAAACCATTACTTAAAACAAAGATCTTTAACTTCAGGAATATCCAACTAATATTATAATCACATTTATAAATACACATTGTATGTATATTTATAAAACTTAATATTATAAAATATGTGAAAGTTAAGATGTTTGGATGTTTGTTGCTCAATCACCCTAAAACGGCAGAACAGATTTGGCTGAAATTTGGGACACAGATATTTTGTAGCCTGGAAAGGAACATAGGCTACTTTTTACGGAATAATATCACATTTCCGCGGGATAACATCATGTAGTCCACACGAGCGGAGCCGCGGGTAGAAAACTAGTACAAAATATAAACGTGCTTTTAAAAAATATGCAGACTATGAAAGAAATATGCAGTTACTCTTGTACCTTTTCAGCATCTGATGAACCAACCATTGGTGCGTGTATTTGTGCGCTAAATTCACTTTCATATTTGAGAAATTCTAATGTTCTATCTTTAGTCTCTGCCTTATCTGATACTTTTGCAGTTACTGTTTTGTATTCAGTTCTTGAAATCACCACCTGGTCGATCTGTGATGGTTTATGTGCAGGACTGGTACCAACTTGATCTTCCAAGTCAGAAAATTGGGAAGCTTCATCAAGGGAGTCACTCCGGTGTTTTGAGTCTTTGGAATATACCTTTAAGATTGGAAACATAAATAGTATTAACGTAACTAATTTGTGCCAATATACTGAATTTATATTAACTATAAATAAGGCCAAACAAATTGAAAGACAGAATTAATTTTGTGATTAAGGAGAAAAAGTATAACATGACATCACCATGAAAAACTTTGTTGTTTATGGACTTCAGATTTCTATTTGTCAAAATATCATTACCTTAGATTCAGTTTGTGAAATGAAACTGAAGTCTTTTTCTGTACTTTGCTGTAAATCAGCTAAAGAATCAGCCTTGTCTATACCAGGTGGTATAGGAGATTCTTGAGATATTTTACATGCAATTAAATCTTGAACATCAGAACTCAAAGAGTCAGTCTTGGTATGTTTGCTGCTATCTGACTTAGTGGTTGCTATTGATGGTTGAGACTCAACCTACAATAAAATAATTTCAGACTTTGATGAGAACCTACTGATTCTAGTGATAGAAGTTAAATACGGAAACAAGCACCTACTGAAATAAATTGATATTAAATGAATAATTTCAAAAAGTCAGAAAGTACTGATCAGATTTTATAACTTACTTTATCTTTTGTCCTTTCACTAGAAGAGACGTCTTTTTCTTCTAGTGCTTCAGTAATTTCTTCTTCGCTTACTTTAGTTCTTAATTCTTCGGTCATTTGTTTTTCTAGCTTGACTATTATCCGCTGGTCATCTTTTTTATCGACATCTTCTGATTTTTTGTCTTGTTCACCACTTCTTTTTGTCTCTTTTGCTTTGAATTCAAAATCTTCTTTAATGCTAGGTTTAATATCAAATTTTAATTTGCTTTTTTGTTCTAATTTATCTACTTTTACAGTAGTTTGAGACTCAGTCTCGGTTTCTGAATCTGTAGATTTTTTCAAAAACTCACTGTCTTCTTCTGATGATACTTGGACTAGTGTTGAATCTGTCCTTACAGTTTTAGAAAATATTTTACTTTTATCATCATGTTTTATTTTAGAATCAAATTGTTGTATTGTTTCTTTTACAGATTTTACTGTTTCACTATGGGTTTCAGTTTCAGTTTTTACTTCATGCGTCGTAAATTCCTGCGTTTCAATGCCTGATATTTGTTTAGATTGCTCCCTAACAAATTCTTGCGTATATTCAATTTGTTGGTCCTGTTCCATAGTGTGCTTTTTAAGTGCTTCCTTTGTTAATTTCACAGTAGTTTTAGGCGGTTCTATCAACGGATCTTTTGATATTTTTGATTCAAAAGAGCTTATTTTTTGTTTCAAAGGCGCTTCTGCTATATCTTTATCATCTTCTGTAACTAAATCAGGAGAACGTTCACCATCGTCTAGTTTTTCTTCCACTCTAGAACTAACTATTTCCTTTTGCGATATTGCTTCTTTTGTACATGTATCTATCTTTTCGGAAATATGTTTTATTTCATTAGTTTCAGTGACTGATTTTCTTGGGGTGATGGTTACGCTTGAGAAATCACCTGAAGGAAATCTCATAGATTCATTCCTCATATGTCTTTGTAGATGTTTGGGAGTGGGTTTTGCAGGTGAAGACGGATCAAATTTTCTGAACTGCTCTTGCGGCCTTTCAACAGGTTTGGGCTCCTCTTTTTTGACCTCTGTCTCCTCCTGTCTATGAACCTCAACTTCGTTTTCTTCTTTGACGGTGTCTGGAGAGGTCTTGGAGCGTGTTCGCTCTAGTTTTGGTTCTTTTTCTTTAACCTGAAAATGATAATTAAGTTAAAAAAAATCAGTGATTTACATAGGTGAGATGATTATACTCGTTCAAACCTGTTGTTCAATATCATGGAATTTCTTTATATCTGGCTTAATTTGAGTTTTGATTTCAATTATTTCTTCACGAATCTCTTTCTTCTGCTTTGACGCCGGAATTTTACTTGAACTTAATTTTCTTGTTATTTGTTCTTTCCTTTCAGCAACGCTACGTTTTACACCTGCAAATAAGAACAAAATCAAAAACTTTCCAATATAACGTTAGCTGCTTTGCAAAAAAATATTTCCAATCAGACCTTCATCTTCTTCACTATCATCACTTGGAGTAGGAGTTCGCTCTATCTCACTCTTATCCACCACTGATTTCTCTTCCGGTGAATACTTGGCCTCGTCATGATCTTGATCTGATTCCCTTGTTAAACTTTCTTCAAGTTGATTTTCATTATAGCTTCTATCTTTGAGCTTGTTATCTTCTTCGGCTGTAAAATTGTATAGTGTTTTGGAGAATTACTCTAAGCATCAGTGTTAGGAATATCAATGTTAGGATTTTGTGAATGTTACCTTTATAAGCCTCTATTTCTTCAGATGCCTGCCTCTCTTGATAAATATTTCGTTGTATACGTCTTTCATTCGTTACGTCAGACTGTGATGCTATTATGTCATCTCGACCGATGCGGCACAAAGCTAATTCAAGACACGTATCTGCAATTCCAAGGAAATTACAATTTTATTATTATGCAGAAACAGCAAAAACTGCAATGGAATTTATGTAGGTACTAGTGGCTCCCAGGGCTTAACCAGCAGATTCCAGTTCCCCTGGGAATTACGGGATAAAATATAGCCTATGTTACTCAGGAATTAGTAAAGCTTTCTATTGATGAAAGAATTTTTAAAATCGGTTCAGTAGTTTTTGAGTTTGTCCCATACAAACAAACAAATAAAATCTTTCCTCTTTTTAATATTAGTTTACAAGTAAACATAAATAACAGTTTCGTTTACCTTGAGCCTTCGTTCCTGACTGTGTCTTCCAAAGCTTTAGCATCAGTTGAGCTTGCTCTGCTGCTGTTATCCTCTTAGCCTGTATTTGATTGACTGTCGCTACGCTAACACCCAGTTCGTATGCAAGTGCCACCCAATCTTTACCAAGCAAATTACAGATGTCTTCCAGTCTAAAACCAGAAGAAGAACAGAAGTTTGTATCCCATTTTGATATTGAAGTTTTTTTATTTCCTGCTGTTAAAGATTGTTCATAAAAATGTATCTATCATAATATAGACTTCAAAGTCACAATTCTTACCTTGGGTCGCTTAGCCGTTGTCTCCATATAAGCTCTTGTTCCTCGGTACGTCGTGGCACCTCTGTGTCAGCTGGTTGAGGACTGATTCTTTCGACTGGTGTGTCATCAGGTACCATAATATTGAGTACAGCAATCTATAAATAAATTACACGTACTGTATGCTGTAAGCCCAAAGGTTCATGGCTATGTTATTGGTTTGTAAGTAAACATATAAAAAACAAAGGAAATCCTAAAATGTGCAACGATATCTTTAGACTGCTCGTGAGGCTGCTCGCAAGTCAAATAAGCCTGATTAGCTTGAGAGGTGATCACGTCTCCAGATCGCGTCACTCGCAGTGCCGATACCCACATATAGCATTTTTATGTCCAATCTACGATTCTACATCTAATATGTAAAATATTTTATTATTGAGTCAACCCAATTATTAAAAATGTTACTTACCGGTGTAGGTGAAGGTTCTCCTTTAGGTACTTTCGGGTCCCTCATGAACTGGCATCTGCAGATAGGCTCCAGATCCTGAGTCTTTATCATTACCGGGAATGCAACCCTGTTCTCCCTAAAGGCTCTGAACGGTATGGCCAATTGCTCTCCAGATTTTGCCACAGGAACTAGGTTTCCACCAAATTCAAGGTAAATCGGTTTACCTTCATGGACCTTGTAAAAATAGTTTTTCAAGTAAGTAAGTTAATGTACACGGAAATAGTACGCCTGGCGAAAAAAAGAAGTATTACCTCTACATCTCTGCTCTTAGCAACTTGAATAAACCTTTCGATGCGTTCCAGAGCCTTATCTTCTTTGTCATCCGTAACACAGAACATTCGGAGCTGCGCTTGGCACTCGTCAGTTCGTTTAGCGTATACTACAAATCTAGCCATGAATGGAACATGGATCGCTTCCCTGTAGAGAAAAAGAAATTATATAATAGATATTTCTGACGTGAAGAGATTCATATTTATGCTCTTAGTAATGAAGGCTTCGCAGGAGAAAATGTATTACAAAGACCGTCCTACATCTTCATATCTAAAAAGGGTATGAATATAAAAAAAAAACTATAAGTAACCAGTATTTGACCTAGGGGTCTTTGGGTTAATAGGGAAACATTAACGTTAAACCACACGGCCGCCGCCGATAAAAGTACACACAGCACAAATAACAGTTACAACCAACCTATAAAGCTCAGTCGCCATTTTAGTGGCATCCTCGATGTGTCGACAGTCAATGAGCCAATATCTGGCAGACACAGTTGTAGTGAACGATACGCAGTCGTTGACGAAAGTAAGTGGTGTATTCTCCGTGACGTCTTCCCAATGAGCACGGTTGGTCCCACCTGGAGTACCACAACAACTTGTTGATACATAACCCAAACCATATAAATTATTAGAACGCATGCTTGCACAGACAGTATTGCTAAACTCAGCTTTTTCTTATTTGACCGATTTGTCAAACAATGTTGACTATATATAACAGTAGTTAAAAAGATTTTGGAATTACGGCTTTATAAAAACAGATAGGGATTGCAATATATCTAAATAGATCAAATAAGAAAAACAGTTAACGTTTCACGTCTTGTATGACCTGTTTAGTTAGGTATCATAAAGCTTTCAGCATATTCCAGCAGTACAATGCCTCAAATAACATGATTCTACCTACATATAGTTCTTGAAAAGCATTCCAAAGCAGGCTTACTACTTTGTTTCTCTTATTATCTATATATCTAGTTATAAACTAAACTAGCTTTACTACAGATACTCTAATATTTTATACACCACTTTTAACGCTACTTGTAGTAGTTTTCGTTTTCACAATAAACTAAAGATTTATGTATAGTAACCGATGTAGAAGAAAGATTGGAGATTCGGAAAGAGGTTCACAAGAAATCAAAATAATAACGAACTCAAAATGTTTCCAAAACGGCCTATAGCAAACACACAACAAGCAAGTCAACGCATCACACAAAAAACAATAAATAACGTACCATTTAGTATTATTTACAAATGAAAAAGTGACTGGTAATGTGGCACACTGTGTACTGTCACCTGTTTCTTAAGAATGTAGTGCTTTAGCCTCCAAAATGAAAACAATGAGTCTAAATCATCAAAGAAATCGTAAAAACGTTGGTCTGGTTCGTTTCGGAAAACAGATCTCTCGAAGGACATTCACTGAAATTAAACCCAAAATCCAATCGAAGGAAATAAATTGATGAAACTAAAAAGTGTTTAGTGGAAAATGATAAGAACAGAAATGAGACAAACGAAGAGAAGATGAAATGGAACAAAACTGATAGGCCGTTTTGGAAAAGAACTTTGATAAGTACAAGCAAATAAAGGAAATTTTGGGTATATTGACGCAGAGGAATGAAATGAAGATGGCGTAAATGGCACCGAGTCGATTGGCTTGATTGAGACCGCGCTTATACTAAAAAAAACTAACAGGTATTTTGTGTAAACAACCCTTACAATGTGCCCTCAAAGTTGCAGTTGGAATAAGACTAGGTATCATATATTTATTTATTAATCTAAACCGATAACGTTCAGTGACCAAATTGCAGTGCATTTCTTGACGTTCCAAGATTTTATTTTAGTCATGTTATGATACAGAGTGTATTATGTGAGATAACAAAGCGTAAAGTTTCAGCCCGTGCAAAAAGGAAGAATGAATGAGAAGCATAGTATGGAAAAGCATTAAAAAGTGACAGAGGGAAGAAAACAATGTATCTGATAGTTATACTCTTAAAAATGACCAAGCTAAAGAGTACAAATATCAATTCGAAACAATGACTTGTGATAAATCAACAACGCAAATTTTTTATAGAAAAATAAATTTGGAAATGAAAATAATGATACTGAAACCGATATTTCGCTTTTGTTTTATTTGTATAATATTTCTAATTTTTTACCTTCGAGAGATCGTTTGCGAAATACCCCTGTTGGTGCGCGCCGATAGGTGGCAGCACATTATTTAGCGCCACACACGGTGAGCGTGCAACACACACAAACACACGAGAACAAAGACAATGTAGACACGCACAAAACGCACACACAGGGATGCGTCCCTTTAGCTGCTTGGTGTATTTGCTATAAGCGGACTTTGATATAGGTAGGTCGGTATTTCGTGAAATTTGAGCGTAATTAGTTTTTACCGAGTTATTTAATTCAAGTTCTTCAATTATGTTTTTGGTCAAATAAGAAAATGAATCTACACTATTGTTTCAAAGTAACATGCTCATCCTCTTGTCTATAAAACAGGGAGTTTGAAGTCTAAGTCAGTAATAATTCCTTAACTACTCTATTATATATAAAATTTACCAAGAAAAAAATCTAAATTTATTTACTGTTTCACTGTAATCTATAAACGAATCTCTAATATCCAAACTATATAAATCTTTATTTATAAGAATGATGATTTCTATATTAACTACAAGATCTCAAAATAAGTGATAGAAATTTAATAATTAAATCTATTTCTTCCTAAATATCTTGGTTGTATTGTATACTTTTGTTTTTAGCAATAGCAAATATATTTTTCGTCTAATAGACTAATGTGTTGTAATGGAATATTGGTATAACGTTGACAAAATTCACCTAATTTATAAAGGAAAGCAAAGTAGAATTAAAGCCTAAATAAGGCAAACTTACCTTCCAGATTTGCAAGCATATATTATTATATCATCAAGATAGCGAGTACAAGCCATACTCCATTGCAACACTTTACAGATAGCTGTTGGTTAGTACAGGATTAGGAGTTTTATCAATTGTATATCAACATTTGTTAAGTCAGTTGAAGAACTTGAAAGTATAATAAGGTTTAATCCATTTCGAAAAAGTTATGAATGTGATAAAAACCCTTTGCCAAATTTATAACCGAACAGATCTGTGAAGAAATGAAGTGAACTATTATTTTAATCGTACCTGATATGGAACAAAGGAGTCTAAGGGTTGGCGCTGACGAAGTGCTGTACTGGTTCGTCATACCCTGAGTATGGGGTCTAGGTGCAGGCATACTCAGAGTTATAGCTTTGTGGAACTTCCTCCTTCTTGGTTCTACAGTAACTACAGGAGATACCGCGACACCTCGGCCCAAGAGTTTCGCAGTAAGCTCCGAGTCTATTATTTGAGCCTGTAAATTAATATTTTCTTGATATACTTGTATTTAATTAAATATTTATTTATTTATTTCAATTATATTTTCTAAAGACCAAACGCGATATTTTCATAGCTAAGCTTTTGTGATTGGCGGAAAATAAAATGTTAGTGCGATCATTTGAAATATTTAAAATATTACTTACCTTATATTATCAGGCGTGTTACTTAATATATTTGATGATTTTTTTAGACAAGACTAAACACAGTAGTTTATTATAGTTTTATTATTAAGAAATCAAAGGGTGAATGGCTGCGAGCTCGGTGCAGAAATAAGCAAATATGAACATATGAAATCACAGGGAAAGCATGTATTAATAAATTATATTATACTTGTTCGTGTATAGCAGTTGTATCTATTTCTCACACATGCGCTTTAAAATCAAGATGCCACACACTTTTGTACTATTAAATAAGCTTAAAACATCAAAATAATAGCAAACAAACAAAATATACATCATGCAATCTCACGTTTGGTCTTTAGGAAACAATTTACATATTTGCATAAAAGTCATAATACAGTTTAGTTTAAAAGCTCAAACATTACCCAATAAATTTAGCTATTACCTTAAAATACTTATCAACACTACTTAATTAACTAAATAATAGGTAAAAATCAAATCGTCACTCCAAAAGTTTGTCAATTATAAATCTTAAAATCACACATAGCAGATAACAATAAATCTATTTATATCGCATATAGTTATATAATAAAAGTTGCATACTGTATATTACTCAAAATACACTTGAGTCATGCTAATATTTTTTACTTCTCACCTAAAGACCAACTAGAGAAAAAAAATGCGTCGAAACGCAGTGTGAGAAACTTGACTTTTTAAAAGTGATTTCATATTTCGTCATTGCTTATTATTTAAATCAAACAAATCTTTTAGTATATTTTTTATTTAAATACGCGCTACAGTTTTATAAATTATGTACTTTGAGGTTACTTCTAAATTTATTGGGTATGAAATGATCTTTTAGGAGTAACGGACTAAACTTATTCTAAGTGATCTAACAAATATTTGTCTTAAATTAGAAATCACATTGCTTGTAAGTTATGGTTTCTGTAATTTCATATTGGTTACATTAACGATATGTGACATTGTTGAATAAATAATTGAAATAAATTTGATAATGGGACTTATCTAAAATGAAAAAACTAATAATTAATTTATAAAATTCACATATTTTTATCAAAATTTGTTGAATAGCAACGCTTTATTAAAAATAGTAAAAAATTTGGCAATTGTTTTTGTACTTTGGTTCAATTTCGTAATCATCTACAACTTAGAACACATTTTTTGGCAATCAAAACCGTAAAAGCCATTCTAAATAATAAAAGTAAAATGCATGTTAATTATATCAAACGATTTAAAAAAAAACTATAATAGAGTGGATACATAATAAATTACACCGTGTTTATAAAATTCGATACATTAAAAATCGAGTGTAATATTTAGTAAAATTACATTAATCTGACTTTGTCAGTATATTTCTATGACTAGAGATATATTATTGTTACGTTACCGTGAATCAGATATTGAACCTTTAATGCTATCCGTTAGATTCAATTCAAAGTTTTTTAGCCATTAAAATCTTTTCATATTCCTAATAGTATCGTTGAAACAGTTATATCGATTAAAGTTGATACTATTACTAGCTCAATACCAGATACAAATGTCTTTAACATTATAATGTATTACACTTTAAAAACCTTTCAGTGTCAATAGGCCTCCTTGCTAAAGCAAAGCCCAGAATATACGATTGACAAACTTTTTATTCAATATCCGACTCATTTATTTCATAGATTGTCATACTGCGCTTTCGTGATCGCGATATCGCGATAATACGTAATGGTAAAAGTTCCATTATAATTCTGATACATACCATCAAAATGTTTACAAAATGTCATCTAATTCTAACACTTGACCAGTGATTCGATGAAACTCTAGCTAGACTATGAAGATGTTAATTAAAAATACACTTTTCGGGACCTAAGTGAGTCATAGGAAACACTTCAAACCATCGCTTAAGAATTGAGAAAAATCCATACTAAATTTCCTCATAAACATTTTCCCAATTAAAACTTTGATTTCTGTTTTAATTCCTAATTAAAGTCCTTTATTAAACTATTCCTAATAATTGTCATTTGTTTTTGAAGTTAGAGGTTACCTTTTTTTTAAATATACTGAGATTCTGAGTTAATTCTGATTTTATAAGTGTTCCCAAATAATCTTCACATTTCATCGTTACATGAATTTCATGAGTCACATTAAATACAACCTAGATTTTAGTATACAATGTTAAAGCTATAATAAATAAATAAAATGTTGTATTAAACTTACAAGTTATTTTTTAATATCGTTATTAATTAAATAAATATGAAGTAAGTTCTTTATAACTTAACTAATCATCAAGATTAGAAAAGAAGATTATGTTTGTAATAAATCATGACAGCATGACAGATATTTATTAATACGGTCAAACTGTTTCTTTCAGATGAAAGCACAATAATGGTCCTTCTAATTCGATTTCATAGCACTACTTTTAGTGACAACTTAAAAGCTAAAGTTAGAGAAGAAAAAGTCCCTGAACTACCAAATAAGAGAGAAACGTTTCTTCTTAGAAACGTTGTTGACAGTGATCTTTTTAAGATTTTTGTCTTTGACGCCTGTGCGGGGTTTGAAGAGGTTTACCTGGAGGCCAACTTTGATCTTCTTAGTGAGTGCGCCTTGGGGAAAGACGGCTTGCACCTGGGGAACTACGGAGCTGGAAACCATGCCACCTGGAAAAATGGAATTGGAAGTAACTTTGATTTCCTATAACTTTGTAGAGTTTTAAAGTTACCACTTTCATGAGGATAGTTAAAAACTCACATACATACATTTACCCTAAACACAATACAGTCCTTGGGCATTCGTGTAAAAAGCGATCTAAGATTTAACAGTATTTTATCCTATCAAATCTCATAAATCACTAAATCAGCATAGACGCTGTAAGTGGTAAAAATTTATGTTGGACACCAAGATGAACCTTTTGGGTTGAATATCCAAGTTAATTCGACGGGTAAATAGAGAGCTTAAAAGACACATTTTTCAGAAGAACAAATCTTGAAGGATTTTAAATAGTAGATGCATAAAGTTCACGTAATGAATATCTAATAACTTTTATTTGATGTATGTAACTTATTTGCAACAATATGTCGGTAACTCACAAATCTTAAGAATAGTAAAATTACCTTCTGGGCCGATAGCATGCACCTCCTGTCGGATGCGGGAGATGACGGCGAAGTACTGCGGGAAGTCGTGGGTCAGGATTCGAGTCACGCGAGGGGCGTCCCAGCCTTTCTCGTCTTCGTTAGTTTCTACGGTAAAAAAGTAACTATGGAATGAAAAAATATGACAGCGGAAAATGCAAAGCCGTCTATTGACAAAGCAAGGTTTTTATGGAAAAGTTAAAAAATACTTGCTTTTCAAGCTATGTTTCTCGGACTTTTTGATTTATTTTTGATTATTGAATAAACATTATTGGTCTTACCTTCAATCTCCAGGGTTTCATGTAGTATATCTTGGACCACGTCATCAGTAGCGTCAGCATTGTGCTCTCTCCAACTGGTGCCGTTGTCTGAGCGAAGGATGACTATCTCTCTTTCTTTTCCACGAAGGGAGGCGTAGTGGGGCACCTCCAGGATAACGGGCCTAGAATTTAAACATTAGTTTAGTTATAAACATCTCAACATTTAACGTTCAAGTTAGGTTTTTAAAAATAATCTATTCGAGAGTACCTAGTTTGCAAGATAAATAGGAGTTACTTTACCCGTTTACATGTAACAACTTCGAGATTAAAGACTTCTTTAGTTACATTAATAATTTTCGTTACGGATCCATTTGGCCAAATAAGTATTGATAGATAGCTAATCATAAAATCCGCCAAAGTTTTGAAAGTCTGATAAAGCCTGATAAGTAACATGTTATGTATTAAAAAAAAACTATGTTTTAAACACTAGGTATCCTACAAAACTATAAAGAGCAGTTTGACTAATATTATTTTAACAGGAACTACAAACTACCTCTCGATGTAACAAAAAGGAGCCTCTATGGTCTAGTGCTTCATACTACCGATTTCAGACCCAGAGGTCCCGGGTTCGATTCCCAGTGGGGGTACATATTGTATTCGAATTGGTTGGTGGTAGGACTTGTTCTTAGTCCGCCTGGCTAGCTACCACCATCTTTTCAAAGTCTGACGCCATAACAATGATGTTTTCAGCATTATTGCGTTCCGGCAGTTAGAGATAAGATAGCCAGTTCCTCGGTGCTTGAGGATTCCAGGAGTAGTGCGCTTCCACCTTCAGCTTTATCACCACTTAACATCAGGTGTGATGAAGGCTAAGTCGTGGGCCACACTGGAGCGGCGCGTCTTGCGTCCGCGTTGAGCGGGAAAAACAAATATATTGAGACGGACGGGAGGGGCCACACTGGCGCGTCCGGGCGGTTGCCGCGACCGGGTACGTGTTCGCGCGTCCTGCGGATCCGCAGGTCGCTCCAGTGTGGCCCACGACTTCGTGCTACCCCGTTGTGGATAAAAAAAAGATAATTTTTGTTTTTTGCTTAAATGTAAATTGAGTAAAGAGTATTTACCCCAAGAACTTGGCAGCGACTGGTCCCATCTCCAAGACCCTGGAGGCGAGAGCCTCTCCCTCCATAAGGGGTGGCATGTGGTTAATGCGAGACGGCTTCAAGTATCTGGCAAAGACATTTTTTATTGAAATAATTTTCTAAGAGATAAGCATCCAATGCCGTTGCATAAGTAATTAGACAATTCTAACCACACCAACCGGTACAAACTGTGTGCAGTCCATAATATTATATTTGAAAAGACCACTAATTAATTTAATTTGTGTAAAAAAAGACATACAAATATATCACCTCCTATCATCATTAGTAGTAAGTATAGGTACGTTACGTCTATTACAGACGATTACTCAGTGCCTTGGAGGCAACTTTTTTGATGGCTAAATAGGTACGAGAGCGACAAATTTTTCCGCAGGCCTGGCAGGGGAAGTTTGCGGCTGATGTATTGGCGCCACCCTGGTTACGTTTCCCCCTCTAGCCAGCTAGTGTACTGAACCACTGTACAGATGTACGATAATTGCATAAATGTTGTTTTATTTATTGTTTACCTGCAAGTGATCCTGGTAGGCTGTTGCGCAGAGAGAGGAGGTACGATGACCCTCACCCCTCCCCCGCGGCATCCTCTCAGAGCACCTCCTCTGGCGTCCACCAGGAATGAGACCAGGAAGCTGTAGAACGAGGATTGAAATATATTTATTTTCATGGTCTATAGTTACAGCTGTGTTTTAAAAAAAAAGTACGTTGGTAAGGCGTTGATTTTACGTGAAGTCTTCAAGTCAAAAGTTATGTTATACGAAACTAAATACGACACATATACTTAAAACATTTTAATTTCGATCTTATGATACGGCTCTATGGTGATGATGTTTCCATGGTAATAAGAAGTACTTAATATTAATAACCATCCAAGAATGATATTGTCTAAAATATGGTTGTTTAATTAAATCATTATAAAAAATTAACTTACTTTTTCCATTGAAGCTTTTTCCTGTAGATCCAAATTCAGAAAGCGTGCGTTAGAATTATGCATTAGAAACACTTGTCTGCAAAAAAGTTAAATTTTGATTACCTACTAGGTACCTACCTAAATAAACATTAGAAATGTGATATACAGGGTAAATTTTTTAACACCATCCAGATTTTTAAGATCGTTTCAGAATCGGTTTGTGAACAACTTTCTTCTAGAAACATGGGTCGAAAGACGACAATTTTTTTTGGACTTTCCATACTAAATCGATCGCGTGATCAGTCTGATTTGTATGAATAGTCAAAAAAAATATTTTTTTTTCTAGGAAAAAGTTGATTACTTACAGATTCTGAGACGAGCTTAAGCATTTGGATGGTGTTCAAAAATTAACATAGAAAAAGATCACCGTTAATTTCGAAGAAACGTAAGTTCATCATTCGACCTATATCGTTGAGTAACATTAATTTCTCTTCAATTCATAAACTTTCATCATGATTCTGTGACATAGCAAAATTATATTTCTTCCATTGGTAATACTTTTCGAGTTCATTATTCTTTATTCTCTCCAAACGTCAACTCATTTATTTACCTACATAAAGTAATTAGTCTGTGTACAAATATTATAACTTTTAATTGCCACTGACTTGGGCTGAGTAGGGTCGACGTTGTAGCAGTACCCCTCTGGTGCATGCGCGGTGCTGTACCGGCTGATGCTCTTTACCACCACCTCCTGGGCGGGCTGGTACGGCATGCCGTTGACAGATCCTGAAAGGAACATCAAGAGTTCAATTATAGCAGATTTATTTATTATTTATATTGATCTAGTAGCTGGCGCCAACATAGCTGACAATCCAACGCTGGCTTTGAGTAAACATTTTGTTGTGCCAATCCACCGCAGACGCCAGCCCTATCAATCCTGTCATTGAGATAAAATGGCTGTCAACTTACTGGCGCCCAAAATCGGCGCCAGCTTGTCTTTACAACACTCTATCGTGTTATGGCTTTCGTAAGACAGGTACCTAAAACAAGGCAGTGGAAAGAAAACTGACAGAATTTAGACAGTTTCCGTGTAGGGGGTATTCATACAATTCGAATGTAATTTAAGTCTTTTTTTAAAGTCTCTAGTATTAACCAGTAAGATTAAAATATGAGAAACTACTACTTGTTTTGATTACGATGAACCATCTCATTTGAACCGTATTTCCAGCATATAACAATTTAAAACTAGAAATGAAGACTTCCAAACTAAAAAAGAAGATGTCGATTACTTTATTGAAAAAAATCATAGTATAAATTGTTTACCTTGTGAAATCTCCATAATGTTCTTGTGACTCATGGCAGACTCTGTCCTTTCATCCTTGGTGACGTCTATGGGAAGGGAGTCGTCACCCAAGGACTTCATGTCGTCGGCCGTCAAGTACCGGTACGGCTGGTCGTTGAGAATTGTGTCTTCACCTAAGAATGGGAAATAGTTGCTGTAAATACAAGATTATAAAAGCTTCTTTTTAATAGAGTCGCAAGTGTAAGAGAGAGAGAAGCTCTATTTGTTGACCTTCAAAGAAACCGTAAAAGTTGATTCAAAAAAAGATTTCGTCAGTAACGGAGAGTCGCTAACGGCTCCTACACAAAGCTGCAAAAATATGCGGCGCGACATACTAATTAATACATAGAAATCTTATTGCCTGTCAAATACTTGACACTCATCGCATCGCATCGCACAAACCTGCGATTCAATGCGATCTCGCAGTTATGTGTGGGAGCCCTAACTACTGCAATAACTGGCCAATTGTGTATTTCTTAGACGTCACCACCACTTGATAGAAATAACCGCTGGCATCTTGGCGTCTTACGAATTCGAAGTACCTACTTTGTATGTGTGTTTTTTTTACCTCCAACAATTATCACAGGGCCAGATAAGTTTGCACTCTACTCTACCCGTGTACAGCAGGCCTAAATGCTATATCGCGTACTAAAAACTCTTTATAAAATAAAATAAACATTTCGTTTCATCATACAAAAAATCAAAGACATTCATCTGAACTCTGAATCATCTGAAATCCTGTGTCAATCTCACCTCCTTCCTCCTCAGAGTCAGACATGAAAGTTTCTAACATCGTCTCCGGTGCGACGACCTTGTACTTCTCCTGTGAAGCTGGTGCCTCGGAAGGTTCTGACACCTCCTTCAGTGTCTCCATGACGGTCACGTAGCCGAGTTTGGATGCGATGTCTAGAGGTGTTTGACCGTTCTGAAACGATATATGTCTTAGATTTTGCATCAAAGTCTTGACTACGGATATTCCAATGAAGTGACTTTCAAGAATAGCACAACATTTTGCCTAAATACCTTATTAAAAGAAATATTTTAAAAAGAAATAATAATAAAAAAATCTCCAGCAGTTAGAATTTCAATAAGAAATATGCATCTGAAATACTTACTGTTGTGGTAGCATTGGCATCAGCCTTATGTTCAAGAAGAATGTTCACAATATTGATGTGCCCTTGCTGAGCAGCATGATGTAATGCAGTATATCTGTTGAAATCATTATTTCATATATCATCTACACCAAGTTAAAATATATTGACCAAATCTTTCACTACCTAATCCATTTCGGAGTTTAGTTAAATACATTGACTTACCCATGAGCTGTTTGGGCCTTGACGGAAGCTCCATTCTCAAGCAGGAAGCGAACCATATTCGCTTGACCGTAGTGACTGGCGATGTGAAGCGGAGTGTATCCGCCTTTAGTACAAATATCCACCTAAAAACAAATTCCCAGTTATCACGAGGAAGATTCTATAGAAGAACAATGAATGCTAGTCGTCTGCTGGTCTATCAAAGAGATAAATCGATAATTACTGGAGTCTTCTTATACTGGACACACATTTGATGCTAAAATGTATCAAGAAACAAAGTGTAAATAGCTAATAAGCTCACTTCTGCTCCGTTCTTCACAAGGAGTTGGGCAACAGGCACTCTGTCCTCCTGGGCAGCTAAATGCAATGCAGCAAGACCATTCTTCGCCTGCTGGTCCACTTCTGCAGAGTGCTCCAGGAGTAAGGAACACATTTCTGTGTGTCCCTGTTGAAAATAAATAAGAGCATTACTCAGTGATATTATTGAATTAACAAATGATGGCTCCACATCCCAACAGCTAACTGTATTGTTCGCTCAAATTTTGGCCATGTGATAGAACAATCAAGAGGTTTTAAGGTTGCGCGTAGAAGAGACGATACTCTATTTCACGTTCATGTATGTACGAATTATCGTCCGCGGTGTTCGCAGACCTACTGCAGTAAAGATTACAACAAAAAATTTACTAGAAAGCAGCTGGGACTACCAGTGTCCAACATTTGCGTTTCCACTGAGGGACAACATTGGAATGTTGAGCTTTTGAATGAGCCTTTAGTAAACTTAGTAAACACTTGTAGGTAAGGTAAGGACAATAGTTAATCGAGAAATGCCTGTATTTTATTCCCTAGATATTTATCAAAAGAACAAACCTGCTGTGCAGCCAAGTGTAGCGGCGTGAAGCCAGCCTTGGACTCTGCGTTGGTAACCGCTCCATACTCGAGGAGCGTGGCTGCCGTCTCCATCTGGTTCTTACGGGCAGCTATGTGTAAGGGGGTGTGCCCATTCTTGGCCACCGCCTGAAAATATTTACTAATTAGCTATCGTTGAGAAATAAAGTAGAGTACTTTTGATTATCTCAAACTTTAGATCTTACGAGTATATTATTTTGATCGTATAATTGTTGTCAGTAAATATGTAAATCTTAATTAGTGGTAAGTATATTAATAAATATTGAATAAATAGCAAAAATTTGTATTTAGATTTGTATTTTCTTGTTAAAATGTCAAACTTATGTAATTTGACAAAGTTTTGCCAGTTCTTAAGTGTTTAATATTTAATAATAATATAAATATTCTTAATATTCGTTAAGATCGGCTTCCGGTGTTTTAGTGTAGTCAATAAAGCTAGTTGACCCCGACAGTAATTCATCAGTCACAAAAAACTTTACAGCATGATAAAGTATCAATAAATTAAAAGTATGGTATAAATTTCCAAAAAATAATAATAATAGAAGGTTAGGTATTTTTTAATGAAAGTCTTATTTCATTGATATCTTTTTTAGGAAAAATGCTCCGTCTAAACTTTCTTCACCGTACATATTCATGTAACGTATAAAAACAATAGTATGAAATATCCAGCAGAAATACCAAATTTTAATAAAACAATTGGGGCGACTTGAACTGAAAAATGTCTCTGTCGAACTTTTTAACGGAATTATACCATTTTGCCAAGCATACTCATGCTTGAAAAAAGTTTTGGATTTTTATCAAGTATCACATACTATTGTTACATATATAAGTTTATATAAATAACTCATTTGGTAAAATAAATTTGGACTGAGAAATTACTCGGTTCAATATATAAACAGATTTGTTTATTTAGGTATAAATACCTAACTTCCGTGTGAGTTTTTTTTTGGATAATCATTTAAAAGTTTATGGCTCATGCTATTTTATAATCCAGCAAACTTTCATCGACTGAGGAATTAGTGTATGGGTCTCCATACAAAGAATCTGTTCATTGCCTACACTATTTCTTGTGCTTATCAATCCTTTGATCATAATAATCATCATGTCTTATCTACGAGTATATTCAACGAAAAACGTAAAATTATCTTTTCGTGTCAGTAAACGAAACATAACTATTAAGATTATTGGTTTAATCGGTAACCTCAATGCGATTGGGTTGAAACTGAAAAATTAGAGGAAAAAATTAAATTATTATTAATTGAGCCTCCGTATTAAATATTAGTAGTGGGGACATTAAATGGCTGATGATGATGATGATGATGATGAGCCTCCGTCAAGGCCCAAACAGCTCATGGGTAAGTCAATATATTTAATTCAATTAAACTTATTACCTTAGCATCTGCCCCTTTTTCCAGCAGTGTAGTAGCAACAGCTTGCTGATCATACTGAGCTGCTACATGCAGAGGTGTCATGCCGTTTTTACCAGCCTGATCTGGTGACGCTCCATGAGCTAATAGTAGGTTAGCCACCTGAACAATATACATAAGGTTTAAGCACATACATATCAAAATGACATAAAAATGTTCAATGTCGTATGGTCAATAATTTGTCAGATTTCACAAATTGATTCCAAACGTAACATTAAAGATCATAATGGTTCAATAGCAGTTGGGGAATGTTTTATAATGTTGCCTGTACCTCTTAATCAAATCAATCGTAGTTGGCAACACTGAAGGCAAAAGATCACGTGGCCGATCGCCAACCCGATGGACAGACAAGCTCAAGGACTCACCAGCCACCAAGTTTCAGAACGCATTCAGAGATGCGATGGATAGGGGCCGCTGGAGACAAATAATCCGCGCCAGCTGCGGACCAACTAAAGATGGCCACGATCCTCAGTCATGAGGGGCCGAATTTAGAGAGAGTACCTCATAATAAAATGGTTCCTTAAATATGGGCTTATTTAGAACTTACCTTAAGGTTCCCATATTTAGCAGCAAGATGCAATGCTGTGAACCCTTTCTTGGTCGTGGCCGTCAGAGGAGCGTTATGTTCTATCAACGCTGCTGCAACCTGTATAACAATTTAGGAGTCTGTAGGTTTCAGAGTTTTAAAGGTAGCCAAGAGCATTGGTTTATTTAAAATATTAGGTATGATAGTTGAAATACTGACTACAGAGTTTTTTAATTTAACTTTTGATGGCAAACGTGAAACTTACTAAACAAGCAGTAATCATTTTTGTCATGCCAGTTTGAAACCAATTTCGGGAGTTAAATCTCCTCTACTCTCCAAGTTTTTAATAAACTCGCTATTGATAGAGTGAAACAATGACGTAGCAACATTTGAATTTTAGATTTACTCTCATGACAAGAAATCGCCACTCGTCACTCGAAATTTTTCACTTTATGCCACTTACATCGTGATTGTGCTGCTTCGCCGCGATATGCAGCGCGTTATAATGGTCAGCTGTCATGGCACGCACGTCGGCGCCGTGTTGCAGCAATAAGACTGCGATGTCGACGTTGCCGAGACGTGATGCGATGTGAAGAGGCGTTTGGCGTTCGCGCGCCTTTGCTTCTACTGCTGCACCATTGCGGAGCAAAATGCGGATAATGTCCGTCTGTACGAATGAGAAAATTATTATGAATATGTGGGAAAGTGTGATGAATCGTAGATAGTAAAATTGTTAGTAAATAATGTTGAAATGGTTGTCTCAATACTGTCCTCATTATATATTTTTGCTTGATAGTAGTATATATTTTGCTAAATAGACAGAAATAAAATTATAAATGGCCTTTGGTATGCCCTGTTTTAAACTATTATCACACATTCACCTAATTCACCAATGGTATTATCATTATCAACGATTGCTGGCTAAAAAGGTATGTTCATGATACATCATGATACCCAATGGGTATAAATTAAAATCATGGCTGCAAAAATCTTAAATAGACAAAAAGTCCATTAGACGTCCCAGCCACACGAAAAGGCGTACAAAGTGATAGGGCGTGAGAGCCCCCGACAAACCTGGTTAGCCCTAGCAGCCAGATGTAGTGGAGTCTCCCCCCTGACTGTTGGTACATCAGGGTTGGCCTCATGCTGGAGCAAGTAGATGACTATGTTCATGCAACCCATGAACGCTGCCACATGGAGCGGTGTCAGACCTGATTCTGTTGTTGCTTGGATACCTGAGAAAAGACAGAGATTATATAAAGGCACTGATTCCTCTTACAACTATTTAATTATAATCCACATTACTCGAGTTATCACCATATTGGTCACCTAATAGTAAAAAAGTATACTGATACTCCTAAACAAAGATAAATCGGCAGAAATTTCATAAGAACCAAATAAGTTATGAGTTTTTTAACAATTTTTAATAATGTATTTTTTTATTAAAATAGTAATAAAGTATCTATGATTATTTCTTAGAACAACATCATAACCAAGAAAAAAATAGAGCAATACGTTAAAATATACTTACTAGCACCATATTTTAGAAGTAGCTCGACTACTTTGATCCTATTCTTCTTGCAAGCGATGTGTAATGGGGTAAACCCATTCAAAGCGCGTGCATTGGCGTCTGCGTTCCTGTTCAACAAAGACTTTGTTTACTTTACTGTAATTTTTTAAACTTTGACTCTCTCAAATCCCATGTGATGCCCATGTGATGTGAAAGAATTAATTCCTACATTTTGGGAAAGGTCGTTATTTAGTTAGATTGAGAGATTTTTTTCATATTGGAATTTTCCCTATAATCTTTTCTCTCTAACTACTTACTATGATTAAAAGAAAATAACAATTTGTGCCACACGCAACTCTTACGAACGTCGACTTACGTCGTCTGACGAGAATAATTTGTTTTAGTCAATCAAGCATACTATCGTAATTATACAAACTTTATAAGATCAATAGTATGCTTGTTTTGATGCGTTTTCAGGTCCGAGTGGCCGAATTTTGAGCGGAGAAGATTAATATTTAACATCGACACTAAAGAATACGTACAAGTTTCATGAGGATTTTCTTCATACTTACCGGTCTAGAAGCAACTTGGCTACTTTAGCATGGCCGCAGTGAGCAGCCACGTGTAAAGCCGTGAGGTAATCCACGGTGACGTCATCTACTGGAGCACGTCTGGACAGGAGCACTCTGGCAGCTTCGGCGTGGTCGCCTTGCGCCGCCATGTGCAGTGGTGCAAGACCATTCTAGATAAAGAATTACTGTATTGTAATCTGTACTGTAATGTGTATTGTGAATCATTATTATATGTCGAAAGTTGTAAAGAGCCGAGCCAATTTAAAAATCTTCTGCTCAAGAAAATGTTTCAACGAAATGCTTCATCAAAGGTTTATTTAATTTAATTTTATAAAAAATAATATTTAATTTAAAAAGCTGTAGTTACGGCTGAATGCTTTTCTTCAATTAACAAGTTCAACAGGTTTTTTTTAATATAATGTGTTCGGTCTCTACTCGATACTAAATCAAGCTTTTTTGGGACCATATAGAACTAAATCAATGTGTATGTAACGTTGGCGATTGTCAATTTCTTCACCTTGCTCTTGCTGGTGATAGGTGCTCCTCTATCCAGCAACGCTTCCACGACCCTCTCGTGCCCCGACCTTGCGGCGCAATGAAGAGGAGTCAGCCCATCTCTAGTGCGGGCCTCGACGTTAGCACCATTGTCACAGAGCAGCGACACCATGTTGTCCTTGCCTGTTCATTAGAAGTAATATAATCTAAGGAATATGAATTATTGTAAAAAGAAGAAGATAGTAAAATTAAAATATTCATATGATTAGTTTATAAAAACGACTAATAAATGACAGTGACTTTTGGGCATGATATAGGTATAAAAATAAGAGAAGTAGCTAGTTTAGTTTTTGTAGTATTGTTAGTCTATTCTTTTTAATCCAAACAGTTCACACCAGCTTTAATGAAATTCTTATCTCCATGGGAAATTGCGGTCCTACGTCCATGCAGACAGAGACGAGGGTGGCCGCTTATGTTTCGATTTAATACTTGATGCTACAAAAACATCATCTACGTATACAAACAAAAGTAGTATCACGCTAGCTTTGGATACTACACTTACCCCACTTGGCTGCAACGTGAAGGGGGCATATATTATGCTTAGCGGCACAGTTGACATCTGCTCCCTTAGCGAGAAGCAGTCTGGCAACGGACTCGTTGCCATAATGAGCGGCAATGTGAAGTGGCGTGAAGCCAGACTTCGAAGTCACATCCGGGTTATGTTCATTCTGCGTGAAAAAATAGTTCTGTAGAAATTATTAGGTGTGTTTGGATAGTTAACTGGGGGACATTGTTTCTCTTGTACTTAACTCTCTCTTCCTTGCTTTTTAGCTTTTTATATTCAAGATTCAAGATTCAAAGATTCAAATATGTTTATTCAATTTAGATTGTTATTTACAATACTTGTGAACGTCATAGAAGCTACGCCATCGGTTCGCAAACCCTACAGCGGGAGGCCTTGGAGAAGAACCGGCAAGAAACTCCAAGGGTTGTTTTTTTCTCCCTGTTTTATTTCATACAGAGTCGTCAAATTGAAAAATGACCTTAACATGGTATGACTAAGGTCAGTTTCCATCACAATTACACAATGGGTTATGAAAAATACAGTTAAGTATAGGCGAACTAATGATCATAGCGGTGAACAATTTTCAATTAAGTACTTAGGAACTCTACTTAAAGCTTTAATATTAGTTAAAAACAAAAGACAATTCTACTATATACTGCAAGTTGCGCCATACATGTTTCAAATGTAATTCTTAATAAAATGAATAAAAACAAAAGAAAACACATTTTAAAGCAAGCAGATAAGAGCAGACCCATTCCCACTGGCAGCACCCGTTCACGAGCATGACGCATGAACCAGCCATCGCTTCGCTCAACCATATTTTAGGGAACGTAACGACCCGCCTCACACGCCACCACCGTAGAAATGTTTTAGTGAGCATTATTATTTTATTAACCTGTTGAGCTACGCCAATAGCTGGCATTATTACTACTGCTTACTAATGTATTAAGTTTAGATTCCTGCAGTGTATTACTAACCTCAAGAAGTAAATTAGCTGCTTTCACATCGTCTTTCTTGGCAGCTATATGCAGAGCTGGTAGCCGTACTCTACCTCGAGTGTCGGCTTCTAGGAGTACAGCGACGACTTTTTCATGTCCTTGCTGCATAGCCACTGCCAATGGTGTGAATCCATCCTGATGAATAAAAGACAATCAATTCTCAATTTTCACGTTGAACTTTAAACTATAGTCTTAAATGAATTGACAGAGTTTTGTGTGCACCAAATGTGTGCATGTCCAGAGCTTACTAGTACTATTGTACGAGCTATGTATTGTTCACTTTAAGTTTTTAATAGAAGCGTTAAAACGTAGCCTACGTTTACGTACGCAAGTCATTACTATCACCATAGAAAATATAATGTTTAGACAAACATTAATTCCAATTTGGGATTTTGTTTTATAAATAAAACAAAATCCCAAATTGGAATGGACGTAGGATCCTTATTTTACCTTATCTTGTTATCTCAAAATAATAAAAAACTATAAGTTCTTATAAATGAAGAACTTACTTCTGTGGCAAGGCTCTGGTTGGCTCCATTGGACAGCAGGAACTTAACAACTCCGTCGTGATTCTCCTGAGCCGCCATGTACAGCGGGGTGAAGCCATTTTGTGATTGAATGTTGACCTGTTAGAAGAAGGGTTTCATTTATACAGTAAAATGTTAGAGAGCATAGAGGGGTGATGGCCTATAGCGTTAACATTAGTGATCTTCGATCAACAGTGCTATTGTTGATCGAAACTAGTTTAGTGATAGTAAAATTCGACGAGTCGTAGTCGTAGCCTTTAAGATAGCTTAGTTGGTCAGAGCATCGGGCCGGATTCCCGGAGGCGCGGGTTTTTCACGTTCGAATCCCACCTGAAAGCTACTTCTAAGGCTCGTGGTTTTTTACTATCACATTTTTCCTGTATGTTAGATTATTATGATATTATTATGTTAGAGAGTAGTCATAAATAAGCATAATATAAAGTAGTTTGAAATAAATCACAGTCAATATTTACACGAGATTGTTTGTAATCTCGTCGTAAAAATGTATAAGGTGTAGTGAGTCATTAAGTTGTGCATTAAAAGTGAGACAACAAGATGTGACCCGGGAGGTACCGGTACTAGTGTGATTATCGGGATAAATAGTTATCCTATGAGATATTCTAGTCCAAACTTTTTTTTTTATTTAACGTTTTTCAAATTCATTCTGGGGTGCTTGAATATTACTTTCACATTTATGAACGATTTTCAGTCATTACACTTTTTAATAATAAGTAACGTTAACAAAGTTTTTTCCTAATAAATGCTATTATAATAAAACCCAATAAAAATAGATCTGTAAAGTAAGTGATCAGAAGTCTCTCAGCTTTCCAAATTTATTATTCAGAATTTATAAACAGACAGGCGATCAGAGTGCTTCGGAAGTCAGACGATTTGTTATGATCAGTGTCAATCAGTGCAGGGGTCAGCAACATGAAAGCTATTTTTGTTAATCAACTATTTAGATTAGTATTGGGAATTGAAGAACGATCGTATCCGCTAACAATCACATTTCAACGTTCCAGTCGACTAATTTACATAAAAAAGCGACTGGAAAAGCTATCCAGGCAGCTTTTAAATCTTAGTTTCGTTAATTAATTTATAACAGCATCTTATTTTGGACACAATTTCCGTCTCCATGTTTTTCAAGAAAATCATTAAATTCAGACACTGTCTTTATTCTATTTTGATGTGAAATATTATCAGCGTATTTTCAATTTCCTTTAATCTGTGGCGCTTTAAATTTTCTTTTATCCAATGCTTAGCTGATAAGAAATAAATTCCTAAAATGCTAACATGATTTCATACTTGAAAATCGGAGTTTAAGAATGAAACTTGTTTATAATTATCATAACTGACTAAAATACTAAATTATTTACGAATTATTACATGCCTGTTGCTTCTAGCGTAGTTCATATATGTAAAGTCTATTTATTCTTTTGATTAATTGCAATCATTTCTTTAATAGAGGTTGATGGACCATTAGTTCTTCTGACGCTAGTTGAAATACGTGCGTCAGTAAAATATGAATAGGGAAGGGAAAATTGCTAAAACCATTTTCCTTTAAGTTACGATCAAAACATGAACATTATTATGTGGGCGCAAAACGATAATCGAAAACTGATTACTGTCATGTGAAAGTAAAAAGTAAATGTAATATAATTTAGATTAATAGGAGAAATAAAGACCGGAAAACCAAGTTGTTCCACTAGGAAATTTAACTCAAGGCGGAATCGTTTTCGCCACAATTTTCCGTGATCAAGTCAAATTCAAAAACTGTTTATTCAAATAGATAGATAGGTAGATAGATACGTTTGATCATGTATCATGATGTATGATTTATCAATGTCATATATTTCCTCGTTCATACGTGGATGGAAATAAAATATAGCCAAGATTATACAACGTCTTTTCAACTGGGATATTATAGCTATTTTGTTATTCCGAAAACTGAAGATTGATGGTTCGTAAACTTCATCTATTATTTTGCTAAAAGAAACGTCATCTATTATGTACCTTTGATATATTTTCATATACCTAGGTTTGGTATTGTATTGAGGTTTTTGGTGGAAAAATAGTAACTATAGTGCGATGGCAGTCCTATAAAATAAGCTCCTAATTATTTAGGTTTAACATAAAATTATAGTTTAACAAAATCGCTTTGTAGTCTTCCAAATTCTAAAGCTCTAGACTCTTCGATCAACAATAACCTACCTAGTTGATCGAAGTCTAGAGACTCTAGACTCATACACCGCGTAGCAGAGGCGCGCACTGAATTTCTCGATTTCTCGATTTCTCGACCACTTTTTTCTCGTCTCGAGTAAGGCAAAATTTCCCGGGAATTCTCGACTCGATAAATCTCGAAAAGGAGCAGCAATAAAAATGAAGAAACGTTTTAATTTATGAATTCTGCAGCAACTGTCAATAACACCAATATCTTTCTTCATTCCTGCCCGTCCCGTTGAGCCGTAAGATTCCCCAAATGGAAGATTTGCCATAAAAACCACACATGGCGCGTTAGCGAGCACAGAAACCAACATTTCTTTTAATTTGTTTAAGCTTTTAGGGTATTATCTTTTACAGTCTACGATAACGTCTTGTCAAGCCAGTACATTAGCAAATATCAAGAGTTTGACTTTATCATCAAGCTCATCGAGCTCACTGTATCCGGTTTGGTTGGTGGTAAGACTTGTTACAAGTCTGGCCAGCTACCACCATCTTATCTAAGTCTGACGCCATATTAAGGATGTTTCAGCATTGTTGTGGTAGTTAGAGATAAGATAGCCAGTACCTCAGTATTGAGGATTCCGGAAGTAGGGCGCTTCCATCTGCAGCCTTATCTTCACTTAACACCAGATGAGATGAAGGCTAAGTGCTACTCGTTTGTGGATAAAAAAATATGACAACTGAGCACCGACTGTTCTGAACTGGTTGTTTGACTACCTCTTGACCTTCCTTGCTCAGTGTTCCCTTTCCTGGTGGCCACGTGGATAGCATTTAGTTATCTCTCATGATTACCGATGATGTCTTGCATATTTTTCATTCCATCGCGCTTTTGTTACTAGTTTGATATCTTCCACAAGGTGATCTATGAATTATCTACTAGTTGACAATATTTGAAGAGCTCGTGGCGTAGTGGTTAGCGCGCTCGGCCTGCGATCGTTGAGGTTAAGCAACTTTCGCAATGGTCGGTCACGGAATGGATGACCAAAAATGTTTCATCTCGAGCTCCTCCGTTCTTCGGAAGGCACGTTAATCCGTTGGTTCTGGCTGCATTTGTAGTCGTTAGTACCCACTGGGCCCGCGTGGTGGGTCATGGCCCATTCTCCTTATCCATCCCCAAGGAAGGGCAGTACCCCAGCAGTGGGGCATTAAATGGCTGATGATGATGAAGGTTTCTCTTAATAAATCGCTCTGTCTATTGGTGACAAGACAACCGCATTAAGATCCTTAGCGTAGTTTGAAAGATTATACCTATTTAACCACTCAATGGTTCCTTGCCTCCCAGAGGCAAGTATTTTTACCCGCTCCAATGGTTTCTTGCCTGCTGGAGGCAAGCTGACAGCTAATTAAAATACTTTAATTAATTGTGTCAAATCACTCTCTTTTCCTATCCAACTTATACCAATCTTAATCTAGACACCTTATTTTAATCGTAGAACAAGAAATTGGTCCAATTTAATAAAAATTTGGCAGATTATATTCGATTGAAGTTCGCCGACTTGCTTGCCTCCAGGAGGCAAGGAACCATTGCGTGATTTAGGTAATGTTAGCTAAGTATGGAAAAATAAAATATAAAAAAATAATTAAATATATTGTACTAAATATGTTGTAATACATTAATATATAATTGTTATGCCCTCAATACCCATAAAAAGTATATATTTAAAATTTATCAACTTACAAAAAAGAAGTCGATACGAAATCGATCCATACTTTTGTAGCCCGTAAGGTGATTCTTTACTTACATTTTTATATCTTTAATTAAACAATATTTTTCTAGAGGAGAGTTATCTTTTTTTTACTCTTATCTAATAACAACATTGTAAACTATTATTTAAACACAAATTGGTCTGTAACAATTGTTTATTTATTAGTATTTATTGCATGTTTTAAAAAGAAATCGGTAAAATATTTCCTTTTCTGCAACTTCAACTCGCTGTTTCTAATTAAATCGTAATAAAAATCCATCTACAAGTTATACAATCTTATTGCAAATTTAACTAGCATTATAAATCAATAATTTGTTTTTATTAAATCCTTCTAGTTTTTGAGTAAAACTTAATTTAAAGCCGAGCGAGCGAATCGGAGCGGAGCGGAGCTGTGCTGAGGAACCATTGCCCCGTAAGCATATTTAAGCTTACGTAACCATTGAGTGGTTAAGATTTAACTGACTTTATGGTCTAGTGGCACACACCACCGGTATCAGATTCAGAGGTCCCGGGTTCGATTCCCAGTGCGGGTACATATTGTATTCGGTTTGGTTGGGGGCTGTCATGTTTTTTAGCAACTTTTTAGATCCCCCCTCCCCCTGGTGAAACATTTTGAGGCTTTTTACTATGTGATTGTGATACTTGGTGATTTTTTCCCGGACCCCTCCTTCCCCCTTTCGGCCTCACGTGAATGGACAGCCCCTTGGTGGTAGGATTTGTTCTTAGTCCGCTTGGCTAGCTACCAGACCACCATCTTATCTAAGTCTTACGTCATAACAATGATGCTTTTATTTATTTATTTATTAATTAATTCTTTATTGCACATACAGCAAATGGCGGACTTAATGGCCTTAGGCATTCTCTACCAGTGAACCGGAAAGAATGTAAAGGAGAAGTCATGGCGGCAACAAAAGAAAATTAAATTATGGGATACTTATTGAATAACATTCTTATACAGTTAAAATAAAAACTCTTAGATATTTACATAATACTAATATATATGATAATTATATGGATACATATTAAAATATATATAACATAATATACTATCATACATATAAATGATATAATTATACTTAGTACTGATAAAATAATAAAAACAACACATAATAAAAAGGTCGAATACGATGGACCTAAAGTAACGAATTCAAGTAATGCTCTCGAACCAATCTCTTGAAAACGCACTTACTGGGGGCACTACGGATGTTCAAGGGCAAGGAGTTCCAGAGTCGTACTGCTGTAAGGGAACTGCTACTGCTGTGATGTTGTTTTCTTCCAACTACGTAGTTTCTTACCTGAGCACTATTCTGGACGAGTAGTTTGACTACAGTCTCTTGGCCGGCCAACGAAGCGATGTGGAGTGCGGTGTTGCCTTTCTTGGTGGCAGCGTCGATGGCCGCACCCCTGTCCAGCAGCTCCCGGACCACCTCCACGTGGCCATCTTTGGAGGCCAAGTGGATGGCGTTTAGGCCGTTCTGGAAATAAAGGGATTGGTGAGAAAAACGACATAAAAAGTAGGGGCGAGACTGGTAAGGTCAAGCCCGAAATTCTAAGTCTTTTTTTCTTGCACAGAACTCGAGAATGGGGTCAGAACGAGTATGACGCACAATTAGTAATAGTAAGTAATTAGTTTAAGTTTTTATTTATCTTTGTATGTAAGTAGGTACGTAAATTCTTTTAATTGTCTGTTCTTTTTTATTTTATTTTTTTATGTGTGTGTGTCCCATAAACGTTTTTCTTTCTTTCTTTCTTTCATTTAATAGTGAATGAAGCGTGGAATCGAAAACAAGCCTTTGCTGTTTTAAGGCTTTCTACTAGCATCACTCGCTACTCCACTTCTTTCTGGTGTTGTGTGTTTTTCAGTATGGCGAGCTCAAGTGTAACGATAGCTTTAGGTATCTAAATCTGATTTAAAATGGATTTGAAAGCCGATCTTAAATATTGATTTATGTAAGTATTACTCGTTTGTAAATGCCAAGTTTAGTTTTATTCAACGTTAGCTATACCTCTATATTCATATTCATATTCATTTACTCACAACATAATCCACTATCCACAATATATCCACTTTGATAAGATTTTTTAAGATGAACTTTGAATTAAATAAAATTGGGCTAATTATTTTTTCCTTTTATACTTTTACATCTTTCTTTTTAAAGGAAAATACTACAATATTTTTATACTTCTCAGTAAAAATTACCAATTTACTTTAATTTATCTTTAAAACCCTACAAATAATATCTTAATAGTGAGCTAAAAGATATTAGTTAGGTATTCATCCCGTCTCTCCACAAATAATATTTCAATCAGTACTAATGCGAAATAAATCCTCAAGGGCAACAATTTATTTTCCTTTGTATCGATAATAACAACTAAAGCTTGTACTACGTTCCTGAATGGCTATTATTTTTCATTGTTGGGACTAGCTTTGTTCCATTTCAATAGAAACATCCTCGAAACTTCTATTATATCCTTATTTATAAAAGTAAGGTTACTTTGATTGGAGGATTAGAACAGGAAACTGTCTAAAAAAATCACTATTTAAGTGTAAATTCACGATAATATTATAGGCATGTCAACATCCATAATATTATGTCTGTTCTTCAAAAATTGCATCTACATTTTCTATATATTTAACCGCCTCTGTGGTCTTGTGTTGGTGGTGGTCACTGGTGGTCACTGGTGGAGTGTACTCCATCAGTAACAAACCCAGTTGTCCTGGGTTTAATTCCCAGTCGGGGTACATATTGTATTCTGTTTGGTTGGTGTATTTCTTAGTCCGCCAGGCTAAGGAAACGTTCATTTACTTTTAAAAAGAAACAAAACTGTTTATGTTTAAAGTAAAAGAAGAAAAGAAGAAATTGAGCCTTCGGTAGCTATACCTAAGTCCGTTCTTAAATTACAAAACTTACAATAGAGGACCAGACTGACTTTTCTCGTTTGATTTTTGTTCACTTTAGTTATTCTTTAATGTTATATTTTATTTTAAATGTTACTATTAAATATTTACACATCAATAACAGTCCGATATCCCATAGTCAATATTTGAGTTAAAAGGTAGACAATTCCAAAGAGTGTAGAATTTCACATCACCATTAAGAAAAACAAAGTTATTTTTTGCTGGCGAAAAATTATACTGGTATTTTGGCTAGGTGTATGTAATCGGTACGTTTACCCTACATGGGCGAGTCCGACTCGCATTTCTAGGCTATTCTTTTGGGTCAAGTTGCAGGTCACGAATAACCCATAACTCACCTACGTCATGTTGCGTGAGTTCAGGAAATACTTCAGTGACCGGCCCTTTCAGGTGGTTCTGGCCTGACCTTGGGCCGATGGGGTGTTAAAAGGCGTAGGTACAGTCAACAGAAATTATTTGTTGGAACGAACAATGTTAGCTCGTTGTTATTTCATTATTCATCACCAGATATCGGAATGAGTAGAGCTATATTGTGTACTTGCGATAATTTTAATGATATCTATGTCGGAGATATTTCATTGGAAGGACTAGTCGCGCCATCTATCGATGCAATTATGAGTTATCGGAGCTATTCCGTGGGTAATAAAAGCAACGCCACCTTTCGGTGGTTTGGCAAGGTGTTGAAGTTGCCAGTTTGAATAATCGAATAAGATTAGTAACGCCATCTGTTGTGGCTGTTAGCAAACTTTCCCTGAGTCAGTAGTTCGAGTGAGTAGTCTGTGGTAGCGTGTCTATGCGACCTGTCAATATCGGTTGACGTCTGTCAGTGAGACAGTGAGTGTTAATCTGCTGGTGAAAAGCTATCATTCTATTCTTGGAGCTCGACCGCGCCGGACGTGCGCACTGATTCATTTAACCACGTACAAAATGGCGGACGGAGATGAGATTTTACAACGAAATCCATTTCTATCTGCGACATCTTCATTCACAGATCCAAGATCCACTTCGGGTTGCTGAGCCAGCGAAGTGAGTGAGTACATTTACAGATTTATATTTAACTAGCGCTACCCTCGCGACTTCGTCTGCGTGGACCACCCTTTTCCCCCTTAGAGCGGGAATTTACATAAAAACCTCTTTAGTGCTCCCCTACAATCCCCAAGGAACAATGCCAAGTTTCAGGTTCTTGCGTTCAATAGTTTTGGCTGAGAATGTCTGTCAGTCAGTCAGTAACGCAAGAGTTTTATTTAATATAGATTAAAAATAAGTTTTTAGTAAAAATTTCATTTTCATGACAAGCTTTTTTTGCTGAGTCTTTAGTCGTTTCGCCCCACAAGCGATTCGCCCCGCGGGGCGAATCGCCCAAGAGCCCTTTTTGAATGGGTTGTTTCGCCCCGCGGGGCGAATAGCCCGAGAGTCATTTTTGAATGGGTTCTTTCGCCCCGCGGGGCGAAATAATATTAATAGGTATTAAAAAGTTTACTAATCGTTGATATTTATATAAGTCTTTTCATAAATATGTATCAACGATTAGTAAACTTCTTAAAGTTATAAACAAAAAATGTAAATATACATAAAATATAAAAAAAACTTATATAAGTACATGAGCATTTTAGAAAAAAACAAAGTTACTTTTTCTACATAAAATAGGTTAAGTACATACTACATTTTGAAAGTATAAATTAAACTTAATAAAACACAGTCCTTAAATATTGTACATAAGCAAATATTTGTTACTGAAATTAATAAATAGCAAATATGTGTTGGTATTTTCTCTGAACAAAAATCAAACATTAAAAGCTGATCTATGTCAACATAAATACCATAAATTTATATCTTAAAAAACTCTTTTATTTCAAATGCTTTACACTCTAAAACAGTAGATCTTTTGTGCACGCCATAAGTTGACAAAAAAATATTAAAAAATCCAAGGTGGCGGCCAACTTTATTGTTTGTAGGTCGACTTCGATGAAACTCGGTTTTTAGTACTATTTTGACATGAAAACAGCGACGCAATGTTAAAAATATTAAAAATCCAAGATTAAAAAAACCAAGTTTCATCGAAATCAGCCCACAAACAAAAGAATTGACCGCCATCTTTTATCTAAGACTTTTTAATATTTTTAACATTGCGTTCTTGTTTTCTTGCCAAAATAGTACCAAAACCCGAGTTTCATCGAATACAGCCCGGCCGACAAACAAAAAAGTTTGCCGCTATCTTGGATTTTTTTACATTTTTAACATTGCGTTGCTGTTTTCTTGTCAAAAAAATACCAAAAACAGAATTTTATCGAAATCGGCCCACAAACAAAAAAGTTGATCGCCATCTTGGATTTTTTTATATATTTAACATTGCGTTGCTGTTTTCTTGTCAAAAAAGTACGAAAAACCGAGTTTCATCGAAATCGACCCACAAACAAAAAAGTTGGCCGCCATCTTGGATTTTTTTTATTTTTAACATTGCGTTGCTGTTTTCTTGTCAAAATAGTGCTAGAATTCGAGTTTCATCGAAATCGGAAAACAAACAAAAAGTTGGCCGCCAGCTTGGATTTTTTACATTTTTGACATTGCGTTACTATTTTCTTGTCAAAATAGTAAAAAAACCGAGTTTCATCGAAATCAACCCACAAACAAAAACGTTTGCCGCCATTTTGGATTTTTTTACATTTTTAACATTGCGTTGCTGTTTCCTTGTCAAAATAGTACCAAAAAATAAATTATTAAAAAATAAAAATTAATTGAAGTAACTTACTAGAGTATGTAAGTAATTTGTAAATAAATATTTCATAATAGTTTTACTTACCTAATAAAAAGCTAACAATTTTAACTTCTCGTTACAACCCTACCAAAATTTTGCACGCTCTATGAAGTTAACTCTCTGATAGTACTCATGTGCTAGATATCTCCCCGCCCCTCCAAAGCCATAACAAAATTTCAGTATTTTAATATAAATAACAGTTAAAAAATATTTGTACAAAAATGTTTATACTACAACAATTTTAGAGTACCAAAAAAAAATTTCTGTACTGGAACTTAATAGTATCAAAATATATTTATATGACGTCATACAGAAAACCGTTATACCGTTATTCATACCGGTAAACAGTCCTTGGGCCGAACCGACCCATTCCAAAAGAACCTTGGGCGTTTCGCCCCACCGAAACCACTGCGGGTCGAATCGCCCCATTCAGAAACAGTGCTTGGGTTATTCGCCCCGCGGGGCGAACCGCTTGTGGGGCGAAACGACTAAAGACTCTTTTTGCTGACTGTACTTAAATATTGTATTGTCATCTAAACCAAACCTGGATACAAAATTTCAGCTCCATCGGACACTAGGAAGTGGGACAAATCAAGCTTGCAAGATTTGTCCCCCACTAACTAACAAACCTAACTAACATGGCAAGTTAAATAAAATCTTGTAAAAAGTTTGTAATAAAAAGAGCTAGGTATATTGTGTAATTGCGATAATTTTTATTAATATGGACTTTCACAGATATGTACTTTAAATAAAAATATGGATTTCTGCGATTTGTTATAGAGAGACATACGCTTGGACAGTGAAGCTTCGAGTCCCATCGGAGCTAGTTATGAGACGGCTCGATTTTTTCTAATACCCACTCCATTTTCAATATTTTCTTTAGAACATACCTACTTACTTACATACTTTACAATACAACATACCAAGACCATCTCTGTGACTATAATGTACTTATTACAAACTCCAAGTGACACTTATTGCCGCATTAACCCACAAAATAAATCAATAGCAAGCATTTCATAAGCCATTCTTGTCAACAACTGCTGAAATACAGCCAAACAAAGCACAACTTGCTCACAAAGGCAATTGCCTGAATCTGACGCCAAGACTTGGCAGATGCCCAGTTTCAGCCAAGCTTTAGAAATTCAGAATAAATAATGTGTGCAGTTTCCTTTTTTATGCAAAGAAAAAGCAACCTACTTATGCTACTTTGTTACCCTTCTTGTAGAATTTCAAGATGTTTCTTTTTCAGAAAATGTTTACCCTAATTAAATATCAAATATGCATACAACGCTTTTCTTACTGCTCAGTTTGAAAAACTAGATTTTTACGATTTCTATATTGTATTCTCATACAAAAAAATGTTATATTCGTTGTATGTATCTTAAGTAATATCAATGTCTAAATTATTTTCATAAATTACTGAACCACATAAGCACAGTACTTATATATGTCACCGGAAAATATTAAAAACGGTAAATTTAAAAATTACCAAAAAATAAAATAACCACCATAATTTCTAACCTATCACGTGTTCTACAGGACTTCCGGTTTATAAACTTCCTAGGAAATTTTTAAAATTTGCGGTTCTTGTTATTTTCCGGTGAGATATATACAGGGTGTTTTTATATAAGTGCAATACTGTTGGGGCAGTATGCAGTGCTCCAACGTGTGTTGAATAAAAATAGATTTAGCAAAAAGTCGTTTATTTTATTTGTATTGTTTACATCACGAAAGCATGGATGAAAGTCAATTTTGAAACAATGACAAACGCGTTCTCAAATATTATTGTGCCAGTCTTGTTTTATATACATATTATAAACCTATTTCGACACGCCCTCTTAATATGTATATCCATAAAGCTATATAACTAAACAACAAGACACAAAAATACTACAAAAGAACAGCAATAACTTCTACAAAATCAATATTTAACAAGTAATGCCTAAACCAAGCATACACTTAAAGTGCTTGGCCTTAGGTAAAGCCTTTGTTAAAATATCTGCAAGCATAGAATCAGTAGGAAGATACATCAATTCTATATCCTTGTTGTCCTTTAGAACGCTTCTTATAAAGTGATATCTTATATCAATGTGTTTACTCCGAGAATGGAACATTGGATCATTCGCGAGACATATCGCCCCCTGATTATCTACATGTAAGGTTAATGGTGCAAACTTACGTAACCCAATTTCAGTTAAAAGGCTATTGAGATAAACAGCTTCTTTCATTGATGACGATAAGCTCACATACTCAGCCTCGCACGTGGATGTCGCAACACACTTCTGTTTTTGAGACTTCCATGATATGCATCCGCCACCTAACATAAAAACATAACCAGAATAAGAACGTCTATCCAATAAACATCCTCCCCAATCAGAGTCCGAATACCCTTGTAATGACTTACCTGTTTTCTTAAATACAAGTCCATATTCTTTCGTTCTCTTCAAATAGCGTAATACCCGTTTCGCGGCATTCCAGCATTGCTTATTGGGACAATCGAGGAATTGTGCCAATTTCGAAACAGTATTTGTGATATCGGGCCTAGTCCCCGTAGACAAGTACATCAAACTACCGATCAATTCACGATATGGGTATTTTTCATTCTCTTTGTTTTTCTCCATTGTTTCAAGCAATTTATTATTTACCTCCATTGGAGTGGAAACACTATATTTACATTTTTCCATTCCAAATTTGTTCAATAAATCTGATATATACTTTTGTTGTGACAGCTTAATGCCATTGTCACTTATGTCAAACTCTATTCCCAGCATATGTTTTACTATTCCATAGTCTTTTAATTCAAACTCGGTGGCCAGTTTTCTTTTAAACTCTAGAATAAATTCTCTTTTATGACATGCTATCAGAATATCGTCGACATAGATCAGTACAAAGAGTTTTATATCAGAATTTATGTCTTTAAAATAAAGACACGGCTCATTTAACGATGGCTTCAAACCCATACGTTTTAATTGCTCATCGAGCCTTATATTCCACTGACGACCAGCTTGCTTGAGCCCATACAACGACCTTTTCAGTTCACACACGTCGCCTCCAGCCTTCAAATCGTCTAACATTTTCTTGGCTCGTTCATGAATATTAGAACCTCGTGTTTCTGTGTTTATAATCTCCAATAAACATTCTTCTAAAAGTTCTGGTACCTTCATATAAATATGTTCATCTAGGAAACCATTTAAGTACGCTGTATTAATGTCCAACTGATGAACCTCCAGGTTAAGCTCAACTGCAAGTGCAGCTAACAGTCTTACTGTATCAAGCCTGACGACAGGAGCAAAAGTATCGTGATAATCAACGCCATAACGCTGACTAAAACCTCTCGCAACAAGTCTCGCTTTTTTCTTTTGGGTTTTATCAACATTCAGTTTAGTTGTTAATACATAGCGACAGCCTACAATATCACGATTCATGGGTTTATTTACTATCTCCCATGTGTCATTTTTGACTAGGCTCCGTACTTCTGATAAAATAGCTTCTCTCCATTCTTTACTTTCACTGCTGGATAAGGCTTGCTTTAAAGTCACTTCTGCAACACCAGCAAAGTCTTGACAAATTGTAAATTCTTCCATGGCTTCAGTGCTTGTTTCTTCAGTTGTAACTGTCTCTGGTTCTACATCCACCATCTGATAATTTTTTCTTGGACGTCCAACATGACCTCTTATTATTCTCGGTCGGCCAGGACCTCTCTTCATTACCATTCCCCCATTTTGATCATCATGTACATCCATTTCTTGATTGTCATGATGCAGTTGTTCCTCTATGATCTCGGAATCTACGATAGGCTGTTGAGGTTTTTCATCTATTTTCTTAGACTGGAAATATATTTCAACCGTATTTGGCCGTCTCACGTTGGAATCCAACTTTACCATTTTAACTTCAAAAGGATCTATCTTCAAATTGTTATTTTCTTTTCTTCCACTCTTAGTTTCGTGAAATTTGACATCTCGGGATATAATTATTTTTCGTTGCTGTGGCAACCATATTCTGTAGCCTTTTCTATCTCTTGGATATCCGACAAATATTCCTTCCGTACTTCGTGGAGCAAACTTATCCTTTCCCAACTCCTTGTCCAATGCGTATACTTTTGATCCAAACCGTTTTAAATAATTTAACTTGACAGGTCGTTCGAACCATTTTTCAAAAGGTATTTGGCCTCCAAGGCTACGCGTTGGGCATCGATTTCGGACATGGCATGCTGTTACAACAGCATCTGCCCAAAAACTCGACGGAAGTCCTGATGAAATTAACATACATCTTGCCATCTCCACTAACGTACGATTTTTCCTCTCCGCGATCCCGTTCTGCTGCGGTGTACGAGGACATGTCAATCTTCGCGATATTCCTTCGCTCTTCAAGAACTCGTCGAAATCTCGGTTACAATATTCACCACCACCATCTGTCTGAAAATATTTAATTTTCTTCCCGGTTAGATTTTCGACATGATTTTTGTATAAGTATTTTAAAAACAGTAAAAACTTCACTTTTCTTACTAAGTAAATATACTTCACACCATCTTGTATGATCGTCGATGAATGTAACGAAATACTTCGCACCGCCTATGGCTTCATGTTGCATGGGTCCAACAACATCAGAGTAAACAATATGTAACTTTTCATCGCAAGGACCATCTGATTTTAAAAATGGCTGCGAACTCATTTTTCCACTGCTACAAACATCACAATCGTACAACTTACCAACATCAGACATCTTGACATTCATACCAGATTTATTTAAAAGTTTAACAAGATCTTTAGCATTCAAATGTCCTAACCGTTCATGCCACATCAATACATCGACATCCTTTTCAGAAATCGTCGACGCTGCCTCCTTATATTCCTCAACGTAATATAAATTATTTTTACGATTTGCAACTAATTTAGTATCACCATAGCTATCTTTAACACAAGCTATACTACCTTTAAACGTAACACTATAACCCTGATCCGTAATCTTTGAAACTGAAATCAGGTTACATCGCAAATCCGGTACAAACAATGTATTAGGCAACTGAACTGTAGTTTTAGAACCATTATTACATGTAAATAATCTTACGGTACCTTTTCCTCGAACGTTTGTATTCGAGTTTGTAGCTAAATTTAGCTTTCCCGACAAAGGTAACAACGTATCACCAAATTTTCTTGCATCGTTGCATAAATGTGACGTACATCCGCTATCAATAATCCAATTTCCATTCTCGTTGTATGCAGTTTTATCATCTGAAAAACAATGAAATTTTACAAAATTGGTATCAACTATAGATTCATCACAATTTATCGACACGAACTGAGAAGTTTCCAGGTTACGTTCCTTATTTTTCTTCATAGTACATTCAGAAGCCTTATGACCGTACTCATGACATTTAAAACATTTGTATTTGAATTTCAAATCCGACTGAACTGTACCACTCTTTGGTTTAAAAGTTTTCTTCCCTTTTACAAGTAGTGCTCTATCTTCACTTCCTTTCTGGTAACGGGAACTTCCTTCCTCCAATATCTTTACCTTAAGCTTCTCAGGATCTGGCAATGTATCTCTAGATTCTATAGCACATCTAAAGTTCTCGAAGCTAGATGGTAAACTGTACAGTAGCATTATTGAGATCAAATCATTATTCATTTAAATTCCCATGTCGGTCAATTTACACTTGACATCGAAGAATCTCATGACATGTTCTCGAATGTCACCACCTTCCTCCATTTTATGAAGTAACAATTCCTTTAAAAGCGTTGCCTTTTTTGCAGGTCCCTTTGAGGCATGTATGCCCTCAAGTTTTAACCAAACGTCACGCGACGTTATACATCCTCGCAAATGCCTTAGTTCACTGGGACAGATTGATAGGACTAAATCTGACTTAGCTTTTGCGTCTCCTTTGGTCCATTCGATCTCTTCAGACGGTTCTGCCGGCTTCACGAGGCTTCCATTCACATAACCCCAGGCATCGTTCTTTACAAGAATCGCTTCGACTTGGATTTTCCACGTCTCATAATTATCTTGAGTGAGTTGCTCAATTTTCACGACAGACATTTTAATATTGTTTTCAATACTCACAATATCCTCAATATCCACTAATCTTTAGTTATTCATCCTGGGCCCATAACCCTTGTTGGGGCAGTATGCAGTGCTCCAACGTGTGTTGAATAAAAATAGATAAAGCAAAAAGTCGTTTATTTTATTTGTATTGTTTACATCACGAAAGCATGGATGAAAGTCAATTTTGAAACAATGACAAACGCGTTCTATAATATTATTGTGCCAGTCTTATTTTATATACATATTATAAACCTATTTCGACAAATACCTCTTCGGTGGTGATCGTGCTCATGAATATGAACAACTTTTACTATGGGGCCAACTCTGCAACTCAACAAAAAAAATCAGCTGTTTCATACAATTCGTATTACCTACTACCTAACTGACCAGACTGTGTGGAACAGCTGATTTTTTTTGTGAAGTTGCAGAGTTGGCCTCATAGTAAAAGTTGTTCATATTCATGAGTACAATCACCACCTAAGAGATATTGCACTTATAGAAAAACACCCTGTATATGATAATAAAGTAGGGACCAAAATTACAATGTCACACATTCTGATACAATATCTTTCAACATACATAATTTACAAATTCCATGTCTCTTGACTTTTTACGTCATATATATATAATTATTAACTTGCTAACATAACATAATCCAACATTTATTCGCGAAAATTCTTTGCTAACTACCATACTAAAGCCTGCAAGCTAAAACCGAACCCATTTGCTTTGTAATAGAAGTCAAATTTGTGTGAACTTTATCAGTTATATTTTCCGGTTATGATATTAAAACACGCGATAGGAGTCACGAATAGAGGATAAAAGAAAAATGTACTGTTGAAATGTTCTAAAATATTAAGTAGAAGGTTTTAGTAACTTTGTTTTCTTAGCTAATTCGTATGCATATTAGAGTATGATAACATAAAAAAGTGAATGATTAATGAATTTTTAATTAATGATTAATGAAAACTACTTGCAGGGCTCGTGGTTTTTTACTATCACATTTTTTTTATTATGTTCTATTCCAAATCACGTTAACCATACATACCGTATGCTTAACCAAAAATAAAATCTTTATAAAACAATTAATTATATAATTATAATATAATATAATATATAAGTAATTTAAATTTATACGTTTCATATGATCAGAATGATTTTACTCGTACTCACGAGTACAGTAGATACTCAAGTAGTTGAGTACCGCAAGTACGAGAATAGGGTGTGGTAATCTCAAAGGCTTTGCAAGTTCAAAGAGGCAGCTTTAAAGTTGAATTCAAGTTATTTACACTTAACCACCTCCGCTTAGAAACCTTGAGTGTGATAAGCCGACTTAGCGCATTGTATTCTGTAAAGTGTTGAGAAAATAAGTTAGAACTTAATATTTCAAATTAGTTATACTTTTATGCATTTAACAATGCAATTTTTTTATTGAAAATGAAATATTAGAAATAAAGGAACTATCTATTTGTTATTTATTAAGAAATAACAAACAGCCGACTTAAACTTCTTAAGCAATAGCACAGAATATATATTAGTACCTTAGTAAAGCTAAAATTAATTTGGCCAAAAGAGTTATTATTATATTTTCATTTTCAAAAGGTTAAGATTTGACTGAAAATTGTGACTCACAACTCTCAAAACTTAAGAGACGGGTCGATTTTTCTAATATTTCATTTCAATAATAAAAATTGCATTGTGAATGCAAAATGTAATTCTCTAATTTAATCAATCTCTAATTTAATACAATTTGGAGTTTTTTTGTTCATAATCTGCAAACCCAAATAGGAGCAACGAATCATCATTTATGAATAAATGAAAAATTAAAAAGTTACCTGCCAGTAAAAAATATGTTATCTTAGACAAAATTAAGTGTTTGTTTTCCATAATTAAATCTAGAATTACAGGGTGTTATACACCGGTATCGAGTATCGTATTACAGGTAAGCTTCTAATTATAAACGCAAAACAATGTTTAGACTGAAATCGAAAACTTCCGAGGTTCATTAAGACATTGTTTAATCTATTTTAAGTTGTTTTCGTTTAACAGAAAGTAAGCGTTAAACTAGAAGAGGTTGTATAAAAGCGACAAACGGACTGATCGATTTATCTAAATTTAGATGTGGCGACTGTGGAATTAGAAAGTATTTAGGTAGTTATTTACCTTAGAAAAACAACAAAGATAAATAATACATTTATATATATGTGCGATAAATATTGTTTAAGGGCTTAATTCATATTTATGACTTTCTGTGAGTTTTATAAACAAAATGGCAGTTTTCCACTATCAAAAGTTTAACAATTGCTGTTTTTCGACAAAGTAGGAATGGCCAGTCAATATCGACATCGAACATCGCAAACGCGCATGTATCTACGATTTTTTTATATGTTGTTAGGTCCCTTGAAAGAAGTTTACACCAAAGTTTGCAACCCTGAAAACCCTGTGCTACCCCAGTAGCTACTGGGGTAGCACAGGGTTTTAGTACTGTGTACAGTGGCTGCTTATCCAGTTTTCCATTTTGACCTTAAGCACACAGTTCGAGCTGTTATCATAAATAAATGATAAATAAAAAAATTTCGTACAAATCACACCAATTATCTAGCTCTTATGTAGTTTTTCATTTTAAAAAATGTGCTATGGAAACTAGATAACGAATAATATAAACTTGTATACTTTTTTGTAAATAAATCTATACAAATAAATGAAATTGGAGTGTCTGTTTGTAATATTAAAATAACCGCTTTTTACTACATGCATATGATTATATATACGGTACATATACCAAAACAATTTTTTTTTCAATTTTTGTCTGTCTGTCTATCTGTTTGTCTGTCTGTTTGTTCCGGTTAATCTCTGAAACGGCTGGACCGATTTTGACGGGACTTTCACTGGCAGGTAAAACTGATGTAGTAAGGAGTAACTTAGTCTACTTTTTATCCCGGAAAAATATCACATTCCCGCGGGATAACGTCGTGTAGTCCACGCGGACGAAGTTGCGGGCGGCCGCTAGTACTTAATATATACTAGTCAAAACAAAATAAGGGCCACCATGTTTTTTTAGTATTCTTATTAAGTTATTAAGTTTGGGGGTGGGAAAATTATTGAATTTAATTAATTGATTAATTTTTAATGTAATTAACTTAAAATTAATGTTTGGAATAAAAAACAAACGTCAATGTTAATTTTTTTAATAAAATAATCATTTTTTCTTAAAATTATGCATGACAAAAAAGGGTTTTCTTAAAAAAGTAAGTTTTTTTTTAGTTTTTTTTTTACTTTTATCAATACCGTGTATGGCCTCCCCTCTTCTGAACACATTCTTGAAGTCTGGATGGCATACTCTCAACCAGGGATCGCACCGTTTCTTCTGGAATTTGTTCCCAGCTGGTTTTGAGCACATTAATGAGTTGTGCTTCGTTGTGCACAGGCTGATTTGTGTTCCGAACGCTTCTTTTCAACAAGTCCCACATGTGCTCAATTGGGTTAAGGTCCGGACTGTTGGCGGGCCACGGTAACACCTGTATACCAGCTTCGTCTAGAGCTTCCCTGGTGGCTCTAGCTGTATGAGCGCGGGCATTATCGTGCATTAATTTGAATTCCGCACCAATTCTTTGTGCGAATGGCACCACATAGGGTCTTATGACCTGCTCAATGTATCGCTGAGCCGTTACTGTGCCTTCATTGAGAATTACAAGCTCTGTTCTACCAGAAAGTGAAATTCCCCCCCACACCATTACATTAGGACCCCCAAATCTGTCACTTTCATGGATGCAAGCATCTGAAAATCGCTCACCTTCTCGTCTCCAAACCCTAATACGACGATCATCACTGAAAAATTTCACTTTGGACTCGTCTGTGAATAATACCGTGCTCCAATCACTCATGTCCCATTGCTGGTACTGCCTTGCGAATGATAATCGGTTTGCACGATGCGCACTTGTCAATGGAATGCGTACTACGCGCCTCCTAGAGAATTGTTGATCTTCATGCAACCGATTTCTGATCGTTTGGTCACTAACGCGGGTACCCGTCGCCTGCCGCAAGCGGTTTTGTAAGGAGCGAGCGGTAACGAATCGCTCTCTGCGGGCAGTCAGGCGTATATAACGATCTTCCTGTGATGTGGTTGCTCGAATCCTGCCTGATCCTCGTCTCCTGGTGACACTCCCAGTCTCTTGAAATCGATTCCAAGCATTCTGGATCGCACGTCGTGAAAAACCTAGCTGCAGAGCTACAGAACGCTGAGAATGGCCCTCCTGAATCAATGTGATGGCTCTAGTTGTGGTCTGCAGGTCCATATGTCTTCGAATCCTCGGCATTGTTCTCTCAAAATGTTAATTCACGCTTAAACTTAGCAAAGTTTGTCTAATCACGAAGCAATCCAAAGTTGAACTGACTCAAAAGTTAAAAAATAAAGTCTTAAAATAGGGTAAATTCAAGTGGTTAAACAAAACTAACACATTCTACCCACTTAAAAAAAAGATGCAAGTGGTATTGTCGCATTAGTGTTTGTTAACACTTTAGTGAACACCACAAAAAAGAATTAGCCACTTAGGATCGCTTTAAAATTATAAAATTGAGTGAGACTTCAAAATAATCAAGTGGCCCTTATTTTGTTTTGACTAGTATATATATAGATAGCATATCATTCAAGACAAATAGACATGTTCCTGTACACAAAAATTTGTCTTGTTCGGGAATCGAACCCGAGACATCTGGCGCAGAAAACAGGTATCCTACCCCAGCGCCAAATCGGTCGTCAAACATAGTAAAGTCTATTACATACTAGCGGCCGCCCGCAGCTTCGCCCGCGTGGACTACACGACGTTATCCCGCGGGAATATGATATTTTTCCGGGATAAAAAGTAGCCTAAGTTACTCCTTATTACATCAGCTACCTGCCAGTGAAAGTCCCGTCAAAATCGGTCCAGCCGTTTCAGAGATTAGCCGGAACAAACAGACAGACAGACAAAAATTGCAAAAAAAATTATTTTGGTATATGTACCGTATATATAATCAAATGCATGTAGTAAAAAGCGGTTATTTTAATATTACAAACAGACACTCGAATTTTATTTATTTCTATAGATTATGTTGATAAAGTCAGGGTTTCTTTACTCATTACAAATAGCGGCCCGCTAATTATATAAAAAAATGGTTGTCTGTAAAGGCGGTTTACGGACGCTAATTTTACATGATAACGATATGCCGCTGTCTCTCTTCGCGTCACAAGCCGAACGCTTAGGCCGATCGTACCTCTCTATCGCTTGTTTCGCGCTCTCGCTTGCACGCGGAACGTGACACTTTATCGTGCGTGCAGCCGCCGTTCATCGATTTATAAGACGTTATCACGTCAAAGGAGAAAAACGGCCAAATGGGCGCCCGCGTCCGCTGTTGTTGACAACTGCGTGCCTCTTACCACGTAAAACGGTAAAAGCGAAAGATAATCGACGGGCGCCATACAGTTTGCGATAACTAAGCGACAGTAACGCTGTTCGGAGATGCAACATAATATTTTACAAGCTTTTTATTAACTTGCCATGTTAGTTAGTTGGGCAGTTATTGGGGTACAAATCTTGCAAGCTTAATTTGACCCACTTCCCAGTGTCCAATAAAGCTGAAATTTTGTATACAGGTTTGGTTTAGATGACAATAAAATATTGAAGTACAGTCAGCAAAAAAGCTCGTCATGAAAATGAAATTTTTACTAAAAACTTATTTAACTCTCGGGGACCAGACTACTCGTACGCTACTTATCTTTGGGAGCGTCTCACACATCGCCCTGTCACTATAAATGTCAAACGTATGAAAGAGATGCCATGATGTTTGAGACGCTCCTAAAGATGATTTGCGTTTGAGAATTCGGGCGTGAGAAATTGAAATTCTTCAAGATTTGTTTTGCTTTTAATTAAGGTATATAGCACACACACTTATGCCCGAATACTCGTACGCTACTTATCTTTGGGAGCGTCTCACACATCGCCCTGTCACTATAAATGTCAAACGTATGAAAGAGATGCCATGATGTTTGAGACGCTTCGAAAGATGATTTGCGTTTGAGAATTCGGGCGTGAGAAATTGAAATTCTTCAAGATTTGTTTTGCTTTTAATTAAGGTATATAGCACACACACTTAGGCCCGAATACTCGTACGCTACTTATCTTTGGGAGCGTCTCACACATCGCCCTGTCACTATAAATGTCAAACGTATGAAAGAGATGCCATGATGTTTGAGACGCTCCCAAAGATGATTTGCGTTTGAGAATTCGGGCGTGAGAAATTGAAATTCTTCAAGATTTGTTTTGCTTTTAATTAAGGTATATAGCACACACACTTATGCCCGAATACTCGTACGCTACTTATCTTTGGGAGTGTCTTACACATCGCCCTGTCACTATAAATATCAAACGAATGAAAGAGATGCCATGATGTTTGAGACGCTCCCAAAGATGATTTGCGTTTGAGAATTCGGGCGTGAGAAATTGAAATTTTTCAAGATTTGTTTTGCTTTTAATTAAGGTATATAGCACACACACTTATGCCCGAATACTCGTACGCTACTTATCTTTGGGAGCGTCTCACACATCGCCCTGTCACTATAAATGTCAAACGTATGAAAGAGATGCCATGATGTTTGAGACGCTCCCAAAGATGATTTGCGTTTGAGAATTCGGGCGTGAGAAATTGAAATTCTTCAAGATTTGTTTTGCTTTTAATTAAGGTATATAGCACACACACTTATGCCCGAATACTCGTACGCTACTTATCTTTGGGAGCGTCTCACACATCGCCCTGTCACTATAAATGTCAAACGTATGAAAGAGATGCCATGATGTTTGAGACGCTCCCAAAGATGATTTGCGTTTGAGAATTCGGGCGTGAGAAATTGAAATTCTTCAAGATTTGTTTTGCTTTTAATTAAGGTATATAGCACACACACTTATGCCCGAATACTCGTACGCTACTTATCTTTGGGAGTGTCTTACACATCGCCCTGTCACTATAAATATCAAACGTATGAAAGAGATGCCATGATGTTTGAGACGCTCCCAAAGATGATTTGCGTTTGAGAATTCGGGCGTGAGAAATTGAAATTTTTCAAGATTTGTTTTGCTTTTAATTAAGGTATATAGCACACACACTTATGCCCGAATACTCGTACGCTACTTATCTTTGGGAGCGTCTCACACATCGCCCTGTCACTATAAATGTCAAACGTATGAAAGAGATGCCATGATGTTTGAGACGCTCCCAAAGATGATTTGCGTTTGAGAATTCGGGCGTGAGAAATTGATATTCTTCAAGATTTGTTTTGCTTTTAATTAAGGTATATAGCACACACACTTATGCCCGAATACTCGTACGCTACTTATCTTTGGGAGCGTCTCACACATCGCCCTGTCACTATAAATGTCAAACGTATGAAAGAGATGCCATGATGTTTGAGACGCTCCCAAAGATGATTTGTGTTTGAGAATTCGGGCGTGAGAAATTGAAATTCTTCAAGATTTGTTTTGCTTTTAATTAAGGTATATAGCACACACACTTAGTATACTTACAGCATTGCTAACGTTGATGTCGACGCCCTGCTCGAGAAGGCTGATGATCTTCTCGATGTGGCCGGCGCGCGCGGCCCGCAAGAACGCGGTGCTGGCGTCCGCCTGAAATAGACAGTGTATCGTTACGGATAAGGTTTAAATTTCAAAAACATAAAACTTAATTAATACACATTTAAAGTCTGAAGTGCCCCGGTAACGATCAATCGTCATTCGTCAATTGTTACGTGATTGACCGTTTCAATTGAAGGTGCGAATGATGGAGCTTCAATCGATGCGTCAATTGCTCGCGCCATGTTTCTCATCGAAAAACCTGTCAATCGCACAGCAAGACGATCAATTGGTAGCGTCAATCGCGATTGTCAATGGGCTTTCCATCATTCGCATCAATCACGTAGTTTCGAATGACAATCGCTTCAATTGCCGTAAACATGATGTAAACATTGTCAATTGCGATTGATCGTTACCGGGGCACTTTACAGTGGCACCAACTTTTCTGCAGAACCAAAGAATATATACACTTACGGCAGAACGGCCAAAAGCGGACCTACTGCGGAAGCGGCCAGAACGTAATTTTGTTGTTGTCAGTCGATAGTCTGTACTGTTCAGTCGAGGGTACTGTTCAGTTCAGTTTAATAGGATGTATATAATAATTTATACATCCTTTTAAAACTCAGAACCATACAATTTAAAATATAAACAGTAAAGACTAACTAATTAACTTATTTTCACTAAAAAATGCATACAAGAACAACTCTATTCAGATTTATCTAAAGCCCTAACTAACGTCCTATTCAGAGTTTGAGAATCATTAGTGCACCAAGAGAGCCGATTCAACATTGCCAGGGTTGTCAAACAAAACAACCAATTAGAACTAGGGCTGGCAGAAGGTAATGAACTAAATATTTTTAATGAACGTGCGTGTATTTGGAGCTTGGGGTACCTACACTGCGTGAATATAGGTACCGCTTAAATAGATAAGCACTCATAGCGACCCACCCCGGTTTCGCGCGGGTGTAATGCAAATAAAACATAAAAAACCTTCCTTCAATGATTCACATTTGGTCTATTGACGAAATCTCATTAAAATCCGTTGTGTAATTTCAAAAATCTAGTTAACAGACGGCGCGAAGCCATTTTGTTGTATACTAAGTACCTCTATGTAGAGCTGGATTACTACGACAAATGTACGGTTGCGAACCACGAAGAACCTCGTACAATAACTGATTGATGACACTGATGATTTTATGTGACTTTTGAGACAACTTTTAGAACTTCGAAATGAAGATGTAGGTATACGAGTTAACAGCTTATCTCTCATTCCGAGGTGACCCCTAATTTGACTGGACTATTAGCATGAAAAACTATTGTTATGATAATCTAATAGTATACCGTAAAACTATACCATCCTTCAAAAGCTGCCAAAGTGTGGCTTTCAAACATGTACCTAATGAATCTCAGTTCCTTAAACGACCGAAAGAGGCGCTGCTCTGGGGCCCGATTCTGCTCACGTTAAGTCATACCTAATCGTGTCTCAATCGTGTTTCAATGGTAGTGCTTTTTTACACACTAGTTACAAGAAATGAGAACTTTTTTCAAAATACTACTGATGGTCACACCACACACTACATTCACATCACATCATACAGTCATAATTCTTGTAACTAGTGTGTAAAAAAGCACAACAATTGAAACACGATTGAGACACAATTACGACTTAACGTTAGCAGAATCGGGCCCCTGGTTTTCATTTAAAATAATACTATCACGAACGGTTATCGTAACGATAGTTTTTCGTGCTAGGGCTGCAGGAAAAAACTTTAACTGACGGAACAAGAAATAAAAGTTAATGGCTGTTTTCACCAAAACTACTACCCAACAAGTTAGCTCAGCACCCGAGTGTAAGGGTGGTATGGCACTTATCAAAGATCTTTGTCCAATATACATTTGATCAAAGAGTTTATCAATGAAACCATTCATGAATTCGTCCTCGTCTTTGATAAAATATTTTATAAGTGGAATACCACCATAAGCGACCGACCTTTGGACCCTCCAATTTACTACTCCAAGCGACTGCGGTGAGAGCAAGTAGTGAGGGGTTTAGTGGGTATTCCCCCTTCCTGACCCCCCATCGAGTCCTTGCGACTGGATGGAGGGTCAGGAAGCGGCTAGGCGAGTCCAACATAACCACCGTCCGCACACCAACGTGGACGGGGTATGCGTAAAGGCATTCCCCTCACTATAAAAAAAAAAAAAAAAAAAGGTGCCAAGTTAACTTGTTCGGGTAGTAGTTACGCATCGACTTAGGCGATTCATAAGAATTGACATAGTAACTATTTAGTAATCTGTGGTATTGGTGAAAACGGCCATAAGACTCGGGTTTTCATTTTACATAATTTTCGGAAAACTCCTACTGGACAACATATTTTGGCATAAGTTACTGTTAATTTTTCCCATGGGTACATTAAATGCCCAAACTTAATAAAGCAGTAATTATCCCTAAACCAACTCTGTTCCTCCCATTGTCAAATCGTATAAAGTTGCCTTCTCACCCAATTTAAAGGCACGTGCACACAATACGTAACTGGGGTAGTGACGACAAATTTAGGGCTCAAATTAGGGAAGGTCCTGACATAATGAAGTCAGACTTGTTTTTTTTGGTTGGGTTTCTCGTTTACTTTTTCGCTTTGTAATAAACGTACGGAACATTATTTGTAAAGTTGTTGGGCTCTTCGTTTATAATTTCAATATAAAATGCAATAATATACTTACAGAAAAGAGATATTGCAAACAAAGTTTTACAAAGAGACTTTATACCTAATTAAATACTAGAAAAAATCACGCAGTTAGAACGTTCGGTCGATTTTTTTTGAATACAAAATGATTGTGAAATAGAAAAACTTCCAAACCGACTACTGTAAAATTTTCATGGGACCAAATTGAAACTTTGGTCTATCAGATAAAAAAAGAATTATCAGAATAAGTTCATAATTGGCGGAGATATCGTGCAACATACATTAAAAAAACATTTAGACGAATTGAGAACCTCCTCCTTTTTTGAAGTCGGTTAAAAAGCATTTTAAAATTATATGCAAATGCAATAAATAAAATTTTATACCTACTTATTATTTAAATAAAAACGTATTATGGAATGAAGTAAATTTAGTTTGTAAATGGAAAAATAACGGAACTTTTATTTAAATTAAGTACCTTGGGGCTGGGGTCTACTTTTGTAGCAAAAAGTAATACTTATTAAGATATTTATAGGGATATGTTATAAAGGACAGACAGTAATGGAATAAAAGCAACGCAAAAAAACTCTTTTCCTTTTCTCCTTATTCTTATGAGCAATTACATTTAAAGCTGTGTTGTATTCGTCACAAAACCCTAAATTAGTTTGATAACATCACTGCACTTGCACAGTAGGGCATTCCAGACAGGGTTCCTTAGCACAATTATTTTGCACCCTGGGGGTTCCACCCTTCGGCTCTTATCCGAGGGGCCGAGATTGGAAGTGCAGTAGGTTATTAAAAAAAGTTCTGGAATTGCGTCCTTGGTTATTGAGACGAGAAAAAAATACAAAAGTTGTTATTGAAGGTATCTACTTGTTTCTATTTTGTATGTGCTTATGGCAATCTGTTCTGTGGGTAAATGTAATGTTAGCTCTGAAAGGGTAATATGTTACCTCTATTGTGATTTCAAAGTGAATGGGAACGAAAACATATTTTCTCTAGAAAGTGTTTGTTTACAAAATCATTTCACTATCTCGTTTTGAAGCATGTATACTTGTAAGTAAATTAAAACACAATACAAATAAAGTCGTTGGTATAAGAAAAAAAATAATCTTAAAAGCTAACCCTTTCACAAAATGGGTGAAATAAAATTCTTAAATAACAAATATAACTTAGACTTTCAAAATTAATACTGTCGAAATGCGGTTGAACCATACCATTTCTAACAGTCGGGTAAATAAACGTTATACCCATACGCTTGTCTCTTTACGATACACGTAGCACACAAAATTCTGTGAACGTTGCATATTTAATGCTGTGCGTTATGTCGATACTTATCTACTCGATTGCAAGTAGGGTCTGCAATCGATATCGAACGGCTCACCATAGACTAAAATACAGGGATAGACAATTTCATTTAAGTGAGTGAACCCCTACTCTAATTCAACTAAAAACATAACTTCGTTAGCCCCGCCGCTTTCACTCGATTCTGTTATGCACGGAGAGTGTGAGATAAAAATTAAGGAATGCTGTTAAAAAAAAAATTGCTTGCAGTCCTCCCTGTAAAAAGTATCAAAAGTATCACAACTTCAGTTCTTAAAAAGTAGCTAGTGCAGAACTCCTTTACCACAAAGAACCTTTCGCAAACATCTGTATGCTCACACACAAGAGTACAGTCAGCAAGACAAATAGGCGCAAACAAAACGGCCGGCCCCTAACTGTCTGGGCGCCGCTTTTGTGCACCATGCCTACAAATGAGACACCAAGGCGGCAAAAAAGGTTTGTCCTTCACGTTTAAAAATAGTGTGAAATTAAAAGCGGTTCCTACTCATTAATTTAAATTGTAGAGGCAGTTATAATTTATAACACTTGATCAACGTTATCCATACTATCCATACTAATATTATAAATGTGAAAGTGTGTTTGTTTGTTTGTTTGTTTGTTTGTTTGTTTGTTTGTTTGTCCGTCTTTCACGTCAAAACGGAGCCACGGATCGACTCGATTTTTGATATGGGGATAGTTTGGGAGCTGGAGATTAACATAGGCTACTTTTTATTCCGGAAAATTATAAAATAAAAATGATTATTTTGTATACAAAATCGATAAACTGTCGTACTATACAAAACTGTCATTTCTACCATAGCCGCTTGCAAAGAGGTATGTCAAAGAGTATTGTTAGTCACTGACGTTTAAGCCGCTTTGGATTACCTACTTTTTAATAAGTTAATACGGCAAAACAACGTTTGCCGGGTCAGCTAGTTTTTTATATAAAAGTAAGTGCATACCTACCTACATAGAAATTAATTCAATATTATTTTTCGAATTATCATTAATTAAACTTTTCTCCTTTTCCCCACAGAATTCATACCAGTAGCCGTTGCACGAAAACTCGAAACGAAAACGAAATCTTTATGGTAATCGTAAAAGTCTGTAAAAGTATATAAAATACACCGTCATCTGTCAAAAGCTGTCAAAGTGCTGCTGTCAAACCTAGAGACGCTGCTCTAGTTTTTGATTGAATCAGGCGTCACTTGGCGGAAGTCCCTAACCATTGTGAAAAAACGAAATCCATACTAATATTATAAATGTGAAAGTGTGTTTGTTTGTTTGTTTGTTTGTTTGTTTGTTTGTTTGTTTGTCCGTCTTTCACGTCAAAACGGAGCCACGGATCGACTCGATTTTTGATATGGGGATAGTTTGGGAGCTGGAGATTAACATAGGCTACTTTTTATTCCGGAAAATTATAAAATAAAAATGATTATTTTGTATACAAAATCGATAAACTGTCGTACTATACAAAACTGTCATTTCTACCATAGCCGCTTGCAAAGAGGTATGTCAAAGAGTATTGTTAGTCACTGACGTTTAAGCCGCTTTGGATTACCTACTTTTTAATAAGTTAATACGGCAAAACAACGTTTGCCGGGTCAGCTAGTATATAATATAGCCTTCCGCCCGCAGCTTCGCCCTCGTGTTCTACATGACGTTATCCCGCGGGAAGGTGATATTTTTCAGGAATAAAAAGTAGCCTATGTCCTTTCTCAGGCTCTAGACTATCTCTGTACCAAAATTCATTCAAATCGGTTCAGTAGTTTAGGTGTGATTGTGTAACACACAGACAGACAGAGACGCATTTATAATATAATAATAAAATAATAATAATAAGTTCGGAAGTAAGGATGTAGCTTACTTTCGTTACTTTCGCAAAAAGCACAACATGCAAGATGCAAAGCCCGCTCGCCCGGTCATGGTGTGCATGTGCAATTTTTTGCTCGGTACATCTAATCGGTCTCAAGTAAGCTACATAATAATATATCGTTTTCCAAAATGCTGCTCCAGCTTTCATTTCAAGTAATTCATCTAGTTTTCAAAATAATACGATCATGATAGTATCGTGTCGTTATGGTAACCGTATTATTTTGTATTTAAACTAGAGCAGCCCCCTATCGGTCGTATAAGCAACTGAAATTCAACACAAGCTTGACAGCAGCACTTTGCCAGCCTCCATCTTACAAGTAGCCGTAGCATAAATAACTTTTTAGTAAAAAAAATATTTATGACAAGCTTTTTTGCTGACTGTACTTTAATATTGTATTGTCATAACCTAACCTGTACACAAAATTTCAGCTCCATCGGACACTGGGAAGTGGGTCAAATTAAGCTTGCAAGATTTGTCTCCCACTAACTAACATACTAACTAACTAACTAACATGGCAAGTTAATAAAAAGCTTGTAAAAACTATCAATATTGTAATCGAATCGTCCTTCAAAAGCTGTCAAAGTGCTGCTGTCAATTATGTATTGAATTTCAGTTCCTTACACAAAAAGGGGTGTATACTTAAGGTGGTTCGATGAGCTCAGTAGCGCCACCAATGGAAATAAATCATTTACGATTTATCAAGGGCTTAGAATAAAAGTTTCGGTTATTTCGCGCAAATAGAAGAGCAAAATGCAATTTATTATTGTTTTTTCATGGCCTCAAATATGAGCACCAAGTTATGGATCTCGATATTGCCAAATGTGGCCACTTTTGTCACTATTGAGATTCACGACTTATTGCGTAAGTTTGAGTTCTCAAAAGTATATTTATAAAATACATTCCACTCTTTCACCTGCGCAAAATAACCGAAACTTGTAATCCAAGCCTTTAATAAAATGCAATTGATTTATTTCCATTGGCGGCGCCACTGAGCTCATCGATACACCTTAACATGGTGTATTTACCCTATGCACAATTTGTTTTGAAAGTTGATACCGTTTGCGGCGTGCAAACAAGCTCACTTATATGTGTAGAAGCTTATGGGGTGTAAGGTTTTCACGGGTCATTGGAGGTTTAATTGCAGCTTTACAAGGGACGAGACTGTTTTGTAAAAAATTATCAAAATTGTGGTTTGAGCGTTACTCGTGCCAAAAAACCCTTTCTATGAGAATTGTATTGAGATTAAAAAACATTATCATTATCAGCCTTTTAGGGGCCATACAAAGCCATAGAAGAAATAAGGATGAGGAGAGGAGATAGACATACGGTAAAATACCGCATGCGACAGAGATGCAAACACTGGTGTCTGTTTAAAAAATATCAACTTAAGCTTAAGCGACATTATCGTTTTAAATTTCAAATTTTGTAATAATTTATGAACTATTTCAAAATTTGAAAAACTCTATCAATCACACAACTAGAAAGCTGGCTAAGTTTTTTTTATTATAGTTACAAGACTATAGGTTTATAATCTGTTGCCACAGCATTGAAAAATTACAAAATTGGAAGTCACTTTACGATTTTTTTCTATCGAGAAAAGTTTTATCTAAGTATCATGTTTCTGTCAATCATATAACTGAGTACCTCCTATAGTCTACTTTCTACATTATTTTTTTGGGGTCGATAAATCTAGAATACCTACTATGTGAAATCCTTGCTTAAAAATGTGTATTGGGCTTTATACGGCCCCTTAATGACCCCACTGCTGGGGCACAGCACAGGCCATCATCAAGAATGGATAAGGACCCACCAATATCCCACCACGCGGATGGGTGGGTTATAAACTATGACTGCAAACGTAGTCGGGACTAACGGCTTTATTAGGTAAGTACAGAGAAGCTCGAGGTAATAAAAATTTGGTCATACCCATCCCGTGACCGACCATTGCGAAAGTAGCTTTACCTCCACGAGCGCAGGAAAATTCCAAGGTATAGCTTTCCCAGATATATATGTCGCAGGGATATGAGGAAATCAGGGATTTCACGAAATCCCTAGGGATATCACGAAATCACGGAAGATGTGGAATAGACTTATTTACGACGTCTTCTTCGTAAACAAGTTCAGTGATATGTCATTTCACTAGACTAAATCTAGTGAAATGTCAGAAAAGTGGATTTCAGAGGCGAGAGTTTGTCTCAGAAGTCCTGTAGAGCACGTGATAGGTTAGAAATTTTCCTGTAGAGCACGTGATAGGCGATCGCTTCGCTGCGCTTCGCGATCGCCTAAAATGTAATTTAATTTTTACTGTAATGTAATTTTTTTTTGAGATTCAACTTATGGATTGTTTGCACAAAAAAAAAATAACCACGAAATTTAAGGCGATCGCGAAGCGCAGCGAAGCGAATTTTCTAACTATTTTCTAACTAATTTCTAAAATTTCTAACCTATCACGTGTTCTACAGGACTTCCGATACAAACTCGCTCATACCTGCAGCCGTGAGCTTACTGTTATTACTTCAGTCATTCTTCATTTCACTAGATTTAGTTTAGTGAAATGACATATCACTGAACTTGTTTAGGAAGAAGACGTCGTAAATAAGTCTATTCCACATCTTCCGTGATTTCGTGATATCCCTAGGGATTTCGTGAAATCCCTGATTTCCTCATATCCCTGCGACATATACATGCAAAAACAAATTACTATTGAGTAGAGCGTAGGGCGTAAATAGGTCACGGCCGGGTCCCGCTGAAGGATTCCCGGTTCCAGGAATATTACCAAGGACGCAGCTGACAGATGATTTATTATTGTTTACCCTCATAATCATTTTTTATAATGTAAGTAAGTAAACATAATAATGTTCCAATAAAAAGTGTCGGATTATTTCACAGAAAATCAGTAAAAAAAAAATTCTTGACATCCAACGTAAATAACATGAATATTGTCATATCATCATCGTACACAAGATCAAATTATTTTTATAAAAAAATAAAACCGCCTTCAAAAAATAACATCAAAAAAGTAAGAAATAATTCCTCACTAAATAAATAACGTAAGTACTTTAAAGTCGGGCGTGAAACATGTACGATTTTTTGTTGTTTTTGTTAAAACCCACCCGACTTCAAAGTACTTACGTTATTTATTTGGTGAGGAATTATTTCTCACTTTTTTGATGTGATTTTTTTGAAGGCGGTTTTATTTTTTTATAAAAATAATTTTTATTCCACTCTTTTTAGTGCATCGTGCAGGCAATTTACTTGTATTCTGGTAAATAGGTATGTGATCAAATTTAAAACCTCCTTTTTTGAAGTCGGTTAAAATACCTTGAGGTATCCCCTTTTTAACAAAACAAGAACCATCTAAATCGGTTTATAAACAAAGGAGTTATGTCTAAAGATACGTATTAAATTCACATAAAGTGGTAACGAAAACGACAGTATTTTCAAGATTTCCTGAAAACTCCTGAACCGATTTCAAAATTATTTCAAAAAATGGGACCAACTTGGAAACCAACCTGATGTAATAACGTTTCAATCATTTCAATCGGTCCATCCGTCTTCAAGTAATCGGTGGACATACACAAAAAAAAAGAAAAACATACATACAGACGAATATAGAACCTCCTTTTTGATTTAGAAGTCGGTTAAAAAACACGACAAGCTTTAATTTATTTACCTTTAAAATCACAAGGACGATCCATAATAGGTCACGGCCTAAGCTCCCGCCCGGGGCTTCAAGCTTCGGAGATCGAAAGACAAATTAAGCAGATATTAATTTAAACATCCCTTTGTGATGCTGGGATGTAATAAAATCCTCCTTTTACCGTCACGGAGGCTTAATACACCAGTTAATGTTGGGAACATTGCACTCGAAGTTGTTGACCACTATGTTTACCTAGGATAGACGGTCCAGTTAGGTAAGTCCAACTTTGAGAAAGAGATCTCTCGTCGAATCCAGCTCGGATGGGCAGCGTTTGGGAAGCTCCGGCATATATTCGCGTCCGAAATATCTCAATGTCTCAAGACGAAAGTCTTTGACTAGTAATGACTTATGGAAGTGAGACATGGTTTTTTACTATGGGTCTCATAAAAAGGCTCAAAGTCACCCAGCGAGCAATGGAGAGAGCGATGCTTGGTATCAGAAATGATGAGATCAGAACTAAAACAACCGACATCGCTTTGGACCGAAGGATTGCATCATTGAACTGGCATTGGGCGGGACACATAGCGCAGAGAACCGATGGCCGTTGGGGTGGAAAGGTTCTCGAATAGCGACCGCGTACCGGACGACGTTCCGTGGGCAGGCCCCCTACTAGGTGGACCGACGATCTGGTCAAGGTCGCGGGAAGCCGCTGGATGCGGGCAGCGCAGGACCGATCGTTGTAGAGATTCTTGGGCATGCCCAGCAGTGGGCGTCGTTCGGCTAACATAATGAGGCTCAATACACAGATTTTTACGGTTTTCAGCTTCAAGCTCACCACTAGACAACCTGTTGGAGTGTCAAAAACGCTCTTATTTCATATCGATTCCTGTCTTTTTGGCGTAAGATCGTAACGATTGTTGATCGAAGGTTTTCAGCTAAAGTTTTACGTTTACCTTGTTTTGGTAGCTCAAAGCGAAGCATACGCCTCTACATCGAATGGTTGCAGGTTCGATTAGCAACTGAGCAATTGGAAGCAATTGGGTTTTATTGTTGTGGTACTTACATTCTAAAATCTAAGAATAACAGCGAAAAAAACGTATGTTATAATTATATTCTGTCATCAAAAAGAAATTAAAAGGTCTAGGGAACATGGAACGAGGATATCTAAAGGAACACCTTGTATAGGTCAAGCTATGCCAACCAACATGCCAATGAGATTCAACAACGACTTTTATTTATAACCGACTTCAAAAAAAGGAGGAGGTTCTCAAGTCGACTGTTTTTTTTATGTATGTTTTACCATAACTTCGCCAGTTATTAACCGAATTTAATAATTATTTTTTTATCTGAAAGAAAATAGTTTATGTGTGGTCATAAAAAAGTTAAAGTAGTCACTTCAGTAGTTTTTTCACAATCCTGAAAAAACACATAGTTTCCGTTCCTGCTTTGCACGTCAATATCTTCGCGAACTATTGACCAATTTCAATGATTCTTTTTTTATTCGATTGAGTAAACTCCTGAGGTGGTCACAATGTTACCAAGTTAGGATCTAATGGTGGAATCCAGGGGAAATCGAGGAAAACCCGCAAATTTTACACGTATTCTTTACGTGTTTTATAGATTTTCTAAAGTTTTTAAAGTATTGCATCTGGTGGTCATCATCTCATGCTGATGAGCTGGTGATGGAAGGTACAACTCCTCAGAGGTTAGAAGTTAGAGGATAATTCTTTAAATATCGTTGATACGTAAAGATTTTTAGTTGTATTCTTTCAGGTTATTTAGGTGAGCTGATGATGGAAGGTAAAACTCGTTAAAGGTAAAAGTCTCGCTCCCGCGCGCGTCGTTTTCTCATTGCTATCTCGCTTCAGCATAATTTTTCCGAGTATCGCCTTAAGCCGTTGGTCGTTGGGGCGGAAAGGTTCTCGAATGGCGACCGCGAACCGGACGACGTTCCGTGGGCAGACCCTCTACAAGGTGGACCGACGATCTGGTGCGCGGTCGCGGTGCGCCGCTGGATGCGGGCAGCGCAGGACCAAACGTTGTGGAGATCCTTGGGGGAGGCCTATGCCCAGCAGTGGGCGTCGTATCTTTATGAGTTTACTCAGTTCACGCGACTAATTTAATAAACATTGTTTAACTGTTTAGAATTTTCCGAATATCAGTCAATCACTTTACAATGCAATGGATGCACCCATTATTGACTTTTTTTCTGTCGCCTTTGGTTGTCACACATACCACAAAATTGTCTTGAGATTCATGTTAATGAATATGACAAAATTTTAACATATAGTTGTGTTGCTGTCGCTTCGGTATTAATTTTTAATTAGTACAAATATTTCAGCATTATCGCATAATATTTAAACAGAAAAAAGAACCTGACGTTAGGCAAGTTTCTACGTCTTTTACCCATTTTTAGAGCACAAGGGATATGATGCGTACATGGCGAAAAATAGTGACAGTGAAAAATAAAGATATTTTAGAATGAGTAATGAAAAAAGTTTTTTAAGAGGCTGATTTATAACCTTACGTGGCAAGTTTACATTAGTAAACAAAGTATCAATTATTTCAGTTGCGCTACATTTTTAACCGACTTCAAAAAAAGGAGGAGGTTATCAATTCGACTGTATATTTTTTTTTTATTTTTTTTTTATTTTTTATGTGTGTTACCTCAGAACTTTTTAGTTAATGAACCGATTTGGATAATTCTTTTTTTATTTAAAAGGTGATGCTTCTCGTGTGGTCCCATTCAAATTTTATCAAGAACTGACAAGAAGTTCAGGAGTTATTCTGAATAATGTGTATTCAGACTTTATTTGGGTATATGGACGATTTCATAGTTTCATCAAATTGGGGATCATTTTCAAAATATATTTTTTTTCGAAAGTTGGTACTTCTGACCTGGTCTTACTTTCACCAAGTCAGGACCAGGGGATCAAATCCCAGGAAAATCGAGAGAAATTCTCAAATATAGGCAAGCCTTATGCGTTCCATTTATTTTTGAAGTTAGTCAAGTATTTTCTGGTAGTCATCATCTCATAGTGATGAGCTGGTGATGGAAGCTACAACTCCTTAACGGTTAGGAGCTGGAGAATATTTATTTAAGTATTAATCGTACGTATGGGCCAATAGTTATATTCTTTCAGGTTATTAGGGTGAGCTGCTGATGAGAGGTGAAACTCCTCAACAGTTAGGAGTTATATTATGATGTTTTATAAATACCTTATGCACGAATGGACCTTCAATTGTATTCCTTCAAGTTATCTAAGTAGCTAAAGATGGAAAGCTGAATTCCGTAACGGATAGGATATTTACAACAATTTATCATAATCACCATGTAGTTTCGCTACGATTAGGTATATACACTAAAAATCGAAAAATAAAACGTTTTTGAAAAAAAAATGTAACCGCCTTCAAAACGGATCTTCAAACAAATTTAACAAACACTAAAAAACGAAAAAAATAATAAGATTTTTTAATTCAAAGGACGATGATACGTGACTTTTTCTAATTTATCTTGGTACTTACTGAACTGTTTGAAGTCGGTGCCAAGCCAAAAAGAATAAGAACGAAATATACTATGTGAAATAACTAACATATAAAAAAAAAACTCGGTCCCAAGCGTGAGGTGTAGGACGTAATTACCTCAATACGTATAAGACGGCACCGACTTCAAACAGTTCAGTAAGTACCAAGATAAATTAGAAAAAGTCACGTATCATCGTCCTTTGAATTAAAAAATCTTATTATTTTTTTCGTTTTTTAGTGTTTGTTAAATTTGTTTGAAGATCCGTTTTGAAGGCGGTTACATTTTTTTTTCAAAAACGTTTTGTTTAAACAAATTCGACGATCTCCGTGGCCGATTGGTGTACGCACCGGTTTCCTAGGTGCCACTATCTCTGAGGTCCCGGGTTCGATTCTCGGACGGGTAAATGTCGAAAACTAACTTTTAGATATTTTCTTGTATCTGGGTGTATGTGATCTTTGCTTCCAATTTTCAATGACACAAGTTATTGTATTATTTGATATTATCATTTTTGGTATTGGAATAATATGTATGTATGTAAGTACTTAAACAATATTTTTATTTAAGTGTTTTTTTATATATTATAGATTGATAGCGTGACTTCATATAAACGGTATACCTAGGTACTTATTTAAATATTGATTAACTAAGTAGATTTATTTTGTAAAAAGTATTAGATGATGGGCTAGTATGAGTTATTTATATTTTTCCTATTAAATTATAAGTTTTATAAATTTTATTGGAATAAATCTGAAAATGTACCTACTGGTTGGAGCAGTATACATTTTTTTTTGTGTAATTTGTAGCAAATGTTGTAGTTTCGCCTGCGAAGATCATTTCGATAATGGAGATATTATCGAAATGATCTAGAGATAGAAAATAAATATAAATAGCTGCTGCTGTGTTCTGCATTTTGAAGAATCGTTTGAAGTGACTATTTTTGTTAAAAAAAGCTTTTTTTACTACATACGATTAATATCTAAGATCTACTCTTCCTACAAACCGACGTTTCCAATAAATATTCATAATAATTCTTCTTGTATTCTACATAATATTATGTCCTTTAAAAAGCGCACATAGGTGATATTTTTGATGGAAATAGAATGCCGCGTCTACACGTATTTCTCAGTCTACGAGAGTGCCGCGGCCGGAGTCTTACCGCTCCCAGCACCCCCTCGCTTGTGTAAGCAACGACCATCGACGATATTTTTTTTACCTATGCTATATCCTTAATACCCACCAACCCGCATTGGATCTGCGTGGTGCCCATTCTCCTTATCCATCCATAAGGAAGGCCTATACCCCAGCAGTGGGGACATTACAAAAATGACTGATGATGATGATGATAATGACAGCTTTTTGAAGCTTTAGCATTAGTGCATTTTCTAGTATAACAAAGAAGCAATTCGTTTTCTATTTACGGAATATCCTAAACCAAGGCACTAAAGACACTTAACACCCAACTTTCCCATTTCGCCCCCACAATATCGGCACGAACGAACCCCAAAGATCGACCGATAACGCCCCCAGTGGCTCAAACATGATTGCATAAAATTACAGACGTATATTATTATTTTTTCCAAAACACATTATTACGTAGTAATAAAGTACATTATGCAAAGGTGGCGCTTAGAATATCGTGTCGATTGTACACAATCCCGGTTTGGCTCCAAGTAAATTCTAGGACGCTAAAAAAATGTTATGAAATTGGCTTAATGATAGCAATCAAAAGGCGTAGATAAATGAGCTTTTTCGAAAACTAAGCAGCTTTCAGTCACAGGGTAAAAAAAACTAGTTCGTTTAGAAAGCTACATTCTTCCCGAATGACATAGGCTGTATTTTATCCCGATGTTCCCACGGGAACCGGTATAACGCGGGTTAAGGCACTAGTTATATCTAAAGATATTGGTTTATTGAGTGGCAATGAAACTATAATATTTGCGGCCGGACCTTTATGGATGCGCCAGCAATAAACCTTATTCCACAGACGTAATATCAGGCTCTAGAGAGTTCGTATATTTTCGTATCTTTCAAATGGGGACAGTTCGCTATAAAATATGTTCATGACCGTCGATCATAGGTATAGAGTAGATTAGAACATTGACCCGCAGGGTAGAGTTGAACCAAATAATACTATTGTAACTAAGATTTTTAACTATAGGATTGATGCGAAATAAAAGAAATTCAAAATACAATGAAATATGAAGTTTTATTTATATTATATGTAAAATTAGGTCCTTACAAGAAATACAGGGCGTGGGGATAATTATTCTACTTTGCAGCTCACTTGTTGCACTGTCAGAGGGACTTGAATTACAATATTCTCACTGAGTTGAAAATTACATAGACAGGTAATGAAGTTTAAGATAGACAAATAAGGTTTCAAAAGAAATTTATATGAATAAGAGTCCTAGGCTATCGCTATCCTTAAAATAGGTTTACAACGTGTCAGACTGGATATACAAATACAAACACAAATTAAAATATGGGTTGTTATTCAATATTAAACACTTTACAAGTTCACAAGTGTAGTTTAGATCAAGTTGGGAGTGTTACAAAATTGAAAGGAAGGTAGGTAATACTTATATGTATGTAGTAAAGTTAAACTTATGAGAGATGAGAAGATTAGATACGATTAATGGGCGCCACGCTTATGAACAACTCATAAACGGAGAGATGTAGTAAAAGATAAAGATATAAGAACGATTACACCTGAGATTTATATTCCGAGGAGGGGTTGCGAACGCCGGTCTCTCAAGGCCTAAGGTCAGCGAACGAGGGCTCGCCGGGATGGTATCAGCTTCGCAGGTGCTCGCTCCGGACAGGTAGTCCAGTCAAGAATAAGAACTGTCGAGGAAGAAGAAAACACAGCGTTATGCCAAAGCGGTGACATAAAGAGATGTTGGTAATTTGTTTGCCATTTAGCAGATCGACTTACCCGGACGCTGAAGATCGAGGACCAATCAAGAAAATTGCAGTGTACACAATGATGCAGCTTAGGACGCAATTAGCGAGGTTTATCAGGGATAAACTACGTAGGTAAAAAATGTCTATGCAATAACAGTTCACAGTGACTTTGCTTCACAGTCTTTTAAGTAGAGGTTATCGAGAGAAAAAAAACACTGAGGCGAGATGGGCCCTATTTATATGTTCTGCCACGATTTTTCTAGAATCTTGTTTTTAATTCATATTGCTTTACCATCAATCTCGAATTTTCCAAGGTCAGTAGCATAGACAATGCTCACTTGTACATTTCTAGAATGATCCGAATATAGTCTATGGTTATGAAAATTAGCTAAAGATAAATGAAGAATTATATAAAATCAAATAAAGGAAGATTTGTAGATTATAAATACCTAATTACTTTCATTGTAGATTAGATATTCATAAAGTTATTGATAAAAGTTTATAGGTACCATAGATAATCTGGACTCAATATGTAGAAGTTCAATTATTAAAGCAAGAGAGCTACTCTACGCCAGATGTCAGTTTTGGTGCTGTTGCATGAACGAGATGACAGGATGGCTATGCATTTAGGTGTGAGAGAGATGACAATATATGTGCGATATACTTTGCCACTATTTGACACCAGATGGCGCTAAAGTTTGATGAAGTGTGGACTCTCAACGCAAGGTGTCTTTATAAGGAAAAGAGATGGAAATAGCTGGACATCCATGCAAGAATGAGAAGACTTATATCTCTGGATAATTGCTCGTGGAAATAGTTCTTCTATTCCTCACAAGATTGAGCCAATGGTTCAAAAATTATGATGTTTACTCTGATAAAATTAAATGTCAAACGTCAGACGTGATAGATGTTTGTTGACAAATATAAGTGTACCTAAGATGTAAAAATTAGCAATTATTGCTTGGAATTGAGTTAATGAGAATGTATGTACTTTGCAATAAGGGATGTATAAAAACTGTGTTGTGTAAAGGTACAAAATATAGGATAAAAAACAGAAATGAAGGTTGGTACTATCATAGTTTATTGTGAATGTAACATATTAAAAAAAATGATATGTTACAATACCTCATTAGTTGAGAAAAAAAAAATAAAGAAAGGAACTGGGATGAGGTGAGTGAAGGACAGGTCACTATCCCCACACAGTAAAGAAAAGAAAGCGAAAGCGTGAGGAAACATGAAGGGAATAGACAAAACAAGAATAGAGCAAGAGGAGAAAAAATTGTAGAGAAAGGAAAGTTGTGTAGAAAAAGAAAAGGTTGTGTAGAGAAAGAAGGAATGGATAGCACGGTATAGTAGAGTGGGAAAGTAAAGAGAGTTGTAGGTTGGGAATCAAGTAAGGAAAGGAAAGGGCAAAAGGAAACAAAACAAAAACAAAAAAATAATCTATATACGTAGTTATATTGTAAGAACTACTGACGAAGCACTTCACAGTCAACACAATGTAACTACATTGTAACAGTATTCTGTGAAATGCCTCGGACAGGAAGGATGACAGACGCACTGTAAGCAATCTGTCGATCCTTAGAATTAAGATGATGCAACATTTTATTTCTTTATTATTTAATACCGTAGATCGGGCAGTTCGACATCCAACTCTGTTGGACTCACTCGTGTTTAAGTTAGTTTTTAAAAAGATATTTCCACGCTCCGGAAAGTTAACTGGCGCAGCCGGTAGGATAGCTGACTGTTTGTCATACGCGGAAAACTCTCGGAAAAGTACGCTAACATCGTGGAAAAACCGGGAAAACAGTTTCGAAGCTTCGTAAAATCCGAAATCGTCGCTGAAGTTCGCGTGTGTGCAGCAGTTCGTGTGTTTCAACACCGGGATAGGCTATCCTCGAACCAAATAAATTTGTTAACGGGAGTAATTTACCTAAAATCGGTAATGTGCGAAAATAAGGTGCAGACTGGCATGTAAGTTGTAAAATTCTTCTACATCCTTTCCTATCCTTTATCCTAGTGTTAGATTTAAGAAAGTGTTATTGTGAAAATTAATTTTGAAAAGTGAATATAAAGTAAACGAATTTAAGTTAAACATTTAAGGTTTCTACGCGATAAAATCTCGCGATTTACTTTGAATATTATTTTAATTAGATAATAGGCGATAAAATCTCGCAAATTAATTTTAAAAGTTATATTTTAATTAGATTACGATAAAGTATTACGCGATAGAATCTCGCGGTTACTTTATATTAACTACCTTATTTTGAGCTTGTGTTATACTAACTATATTTTTACATTTTATTTACAATGGAAGACGAACTTGTTTATCCGGCACCACACATCCCTCGCGAAATGCTAAACCTTATACCTGAATATAACGGGAACACAAAAACTTTAAGTTTGTTCTTAAGGAAATGTGAATTCGTTATAGCCAAATACCAAGGTGCAGCAAACGTTAACGATTTTCTTATTCAGTCAGTAACTAGCAAATTAACCGGGAAAGCCGCTGCTCTGATCAGCGAGCGAGGCGAATTTGAGACTTACGATGAAATAAAGGAAATTTTAATTCAACATTTCGGAGACCCGCGAAGTGAGGAATGTGTAGCGATCGAATTAGAAACATTAAAAATTAGAAACAGTGAATCATATCTAGAATTTTGTGGTAGAATCCAGGACGTGAGAGCAATTCTTATTTCAAAAGTTAATCAGAATCCGTCAGCTACTTTAAAAGAAGCAAAACGAATTATTTATGATCATACTTCCCTAAACGTTTTCTTGTACAATTTACCCGAACACATGGTGCGAATAGTTAGAATTAAAAATCCGACCACCCTAGAAGAGGCATTAAGTTTCGTTTTAGAAGAGGTTAATTTCCAGGAACAGTATAACCTTCGATCAAAGATGCTCCAAAATAGACCATCAAGCACTCAACAAAATATATTTAAACCGCCAATTCCGCAGAATGCTCAATTTAAATTTGGTATGCCGACACTTCCGCCAAATCAATTTAAATTCGGCATTCCGGGAAATTCCAATAATATTTTCCGACCAAATCAGTATTTTGGTAATCGACCTTTAAATACAAATGCATTTAACCAACAGCGACCAACAGCACCACAATTTAATAATTTTGCAAAACCACAGTTTGGTGCGAGACCCCAATTTAATGCAAACACACAATTTCAACCAACTGGCTTCCGTCCGCAAACAGGTCAATTCGGCTATAGACCTCAAACACAAGGTTTTAGACCACAGCCAGGTCAATTCGGATATAGGCCTCAGCAACAATATCAAGGTTACCGTCCTCCTAATTTCTCTAATGACGTTTCAATGAGAACCGCACCCGTAAAACCGCAACAGTTTCCAGTAAATGAAATATCTACTGATGAGACTGATTATTATAATAACCCCTATTATTGCGAAACCGAATTTGATGAAAACATGTATGCTTATTATAATGAAAATATGCATGCATATGCAGAACAATATCCCGATTCTTGTGAAAATGAATGTAATGATAATCCACAATTAGAAAATAATCAGGAAAAAGTAGATTCTATGGAAAATTTTCAAGTAAATTGCCTCCAAACCAGCCCGAGGTAATCGAAATAAATTCAGACAATACTCTTAAATTACCTTATATATATGTACCTGATATAGATGCTAAGTTTATGTTAGACTCTGGAAGCACACGTTCTTTTGTTAGTACATCTAAGGCTAATGAATACTTCAATAACTATAGATGCTACGAACCGTTTATGGTAACTAGTACGCATGCATCCAGTGTTCACAATGACGTAGTTAATATTCCACTTTTTTCAATTTTTAAGGAACCATTTACACATAAATTTTATATATACGATGTAGATAAAAGATACGATGGAGTAATCGGTTGTGATCTTTTGTCCCGTCTTAAAGCAAATATTTCCTATAACCATATGATGTTACAAACAGACAAAACAAATATTCCAATAGTATATAAAAGTGATTACAAAATTATATTAGAACCACGATCTGAACATCGCGTTAAATTACCCGTCAATCAGGAAAACGGCGATGCAATTATCGAATTTAAAGAGTTTTGTAAAGACGTTCGTATGCCTACTGCCTTAGTTTCTTGTAAAAATTATTTTGCTGAAACCATCATACAAAATGCAACAAACAATTTGCTAGAATTAGTTATTACAGCACCCTTCAAGGTATCACAATTTTATGACGAAATTCAGACTAACTATAACGATGACTATACAAACGTAGAGACAGACACCTTATTGACCGACAACTTAAATAAGCTTCGTTTAGACCATCTCAACATAGAAGAGCGAAGAGAAATCACTCGTCTATGTGAGGAATATAAAGGTATATTTTATTGCGAAAACATACCACTTACCTTTACCAATCAGGTTAAACACCAAATCAGAACCGTAAATGAAGATCCAATTTATATAAAACCTTATAGACAGGCACCAGCTCAAGCACAGGAAATATTAGATCAAGTAGAAAAATTATTGCAAGATAACGTAATACAAGAGTCGCATTCTCCATGGAGTGCCCCTGTCCACTTAGTTCCCAAGAAATTAGATGCTTCAGGTGAAATAAAATATAGAATGGTCATAGACTACCGACGTTTAAACGAGATTACTATTGACGACAGATTTCCACTTCCGAACATATGTGACTTATTTGACAAATTAGGTAAAAGCAATTACTTTACAACATTAGATTTAGCTTCTGGATACCATCAAATTGAAATTACAGAATCAGATAGAGAAAAAACCGCGTTTTCTACACAAAATGGTCATTATGAGTTCCTTAGAATGCCATTTGGTCTGAAGACAGCTCCGGCAACGTTTCAACGAACGATGAATAACGTGCTGAGAGGATTACAAGGAATACATTGCCTTGTTTACCTAGATGACATTTTAATTTACTCGAATGGACTAAAAGAACACCTTCAGAAATTACGTACAGTATTTGACCGACTAAGACAGACTAACTTGAAAGTGCAATTAGACAAATCCGAATTCCTTAGAAAGGAAGTACAATATTTGGGACATACATTGACAAAAGACGGACTGAAACCTAACGACGACAAAATTAAAGTAGTTATGGATTATCCGATTCCGCAGACACAGACTGAAATAAAACGATTTTTAGGATTCATAGGATATTACAGACGTTTTGTAAAAGACTTTTCAAAAATATGTCAACCTTTAACTGCATGTCTCAAAAAGGGCAAAAAGGTAATTATAGACGACAAATATACAGAAGCATTTCAGAAATGTAAAGAACTTTTGATAAATGCTCCAATTTTACAATATCCAGATATGAGCAAGCCATTCATTCTAACAACAGATGCATCTGAAGTAGCGCTCGGCGCAGTATTGTCACAAGGCTGTATAGGTAGCGATAAGCCTGTGGCATACGCTAGTCGTACGTTAACAGATACAGAAAAGAAATATAGTGCGATCGAACGTGAGTTGCTGGCTATTGTTTGGGCCACAAAACACTTTCGACCATATCTATACGGTAACAAGTTCACAGTATATACAGACCATAGACCTTTGATATGGCTTAGCAATTTAAAAGAATTAAATAGCAAATTAACACGTTGGCGTTTACGTTTACAGGAATATGATTTTAATATTATCCATAAAAGTGGAAAACAGAACGCAAATGCGGATGCGTTATCACGCCTCCAATTCAATGCATTAGGTAATGAGGATAACGATTCCATGATTGTTAACGTGGACGATAATGAAGAAAAATCGTCTAATTTAACAAAACAGGAGATCGATAACTCAGACACCATAACTATTTCCGATTCTGAGGAAACAGCTTCAATTAGTTCCGATATAGATATCGATCCAACTAACTATCCAGTTCGTTCCGATAATTCAAGTAGTATTCAAACTATACATTCTGCACAAGAAACAGAATCTTTAGGTATACCAATATTACATGAAGCAATCGATACCAAGCCAAACCAGATATTAGTATTTTACAAATTTAGTCAAGATATGCAAGTAACAGATGTATCCCGCGATAAGCAAAAAGTGATAGAAGTTTTCTTACCGTTAGGAAACGATCAAATAATAAAAGATTTTCTGAAACAATACATTAAGCCTAAAATCAAGCATTTTATTTACTTTGAACACCCAGAACATAGGAAACGATTTAGTAAAATCATTATCGAATTATTTAAAAAGGGCACTGTTAATTTTATTGAATGTACTGAACGCGTAGTTTACGTAGAAGATGAGCAGGAACAAAGAGCAATAATTAATAAAATACATGATGGAAAAACATGCCATCGCGGAATTACTGAAACAGTTAAAAGAATTAAAAGAAATTACTTTTGGCAAAACATGCATGAAATGGTGACAGCAGTCATCAACTCTTGCGAGCAATGTAAAGTTTCTAAATATGATAGAAAGCCCATCAAACCAGTTTTACAATTAACACAAACGCAAAATGCACCATTCCAGGAAATATTCATAGATACATTTTCAATTGAATCAAAAACATATCTAACAATTATCGATGCTTTTAGTAAATTAGGTCAGGCAATAGAAATCCCATCCAGATCAACACCAGAAATTGTTAGAGCACTAGTTAAATATTTCTCTTTTTATGGAACACCACAAAAAATTAGTTCAGATCCTGGAACCGAATTTAATAATGCTTTAATTAAAGAACTAACAGATTTACACAAAATAACATTGCATATTGGAACGCCAAATAACCCGAATTCCATGGGATTGGTTGAGCGTTTCCATTCCACTTTAATAGAAATATATCGAATAGCTAAGTACGAAAGAAAATATACCGATGCCGCCACAGTTATGACATACGCAGTTATGGCATATAACAACACCATCCATAGTACTACTGACTTAACACCATTTGAGGTAGTTTTCGGTCATACCGAACTAAATACAACATTTGATACAGATTTCCAGAAAAATTATCAACAACAACTTATTAAAGATCATAGAAAAAGAACTCACGAATTATATAAACATTTATCGGAAAATGCAGTAAAATTAAAGAAAAAGGTAATCGATAAACGAGGTGGAGAGATAGGCCCTGAATTAAAAGTAGGACAAACCGTATTCGCCAAAGCAGTTAATAAGCGACAATCTAAAGACAAACCTAAATATCAAAAGGCTATAGTCACGGGCAAAGCAGAACGTAATATTTTACCTATTAAAGTAAACGACCGCGATACGAAGGTACCAATTAAAAATGTGAAACGTCCTTCGCAGGTGGTGGACGAGGTGGTTGAACCTACTGATATGGACGTCGATAACGCAACGGCTCCTAGGTCAAACTCTCCCCAGCCAGGGACTTCAACTGGTGGAAATTAAACAAAATCCGGGAATCTTACCTTTTCAACAAGGTCAAGCATTTTTACAACGCGATCAGTGGTCCATTATAAAAACAATAGATTTAGAAGGTTTCGAACGCGATATTTTATTTAACATTGAAAAATATTCGGAATTAAATGATATTACTAATCGTTATGGTAATAATAGTTTTTATCAGTTTGAAATTAAGGAATTAGAACAATTAGTACAGTACTTACGCGATGAAACAATTGAGAAATTCCAACAATTAAGCCCCTCAAGAAAAGTAAAACGAGGACTCATTAACCCAATCGGTTCAATTATCAAGTTAATTACAGGAAATTTAGATTACGACGATGCCGTTAAATATGACAAACTTATTGCAAGTATACAAACCCACGAACAGGAAGTCTCCAATAAAATCACCATAGTATCTGAAATGTTAGACCATTTTCTCAATTCCACAAAAATTATTGATGAAAATACGCAACTTATGAATGAGCGTCTTTTACGAATTGAAACAAAACTTAGTGACCTCTCTGTTAAAGAAAATCAACTCGGTTATGTTACATATCTTATTGGTATTCTAAACATGTTCGTTGCTAACTTTCGAACCATGTATATTCAACTTAGTGAAATAGAAACTGCTCTAGCGCTCAGTAAAGTATCAGTTCTCCATAAGAGTATTTTAAACCCAAATCAATTACTAGAATTACTATTAGAAATAGCTCAACATGATAATTTAATGTTTACCGTAAATGAACAAAATCTGATTAACCTGGAAGAAACTTTCTCTGTAAAAACTTACATTACTAATAATGTTATAAGATTTATTATAGATATACCTTTAGTTGACAATGTTACATATAATTATTTTAAATTGTATTCCCTTCCCATATTCTATAACTCCATAAACCTAACCTATATTATAATCCCTGACTTTCCTTACCTACTCGTAGAAGGATTAAAATACTTACCGATAGCCAAACCGTGTAAAGAAGTTACAGACAAAGATTACCTGTGTACTGAAGATGACCTCGCACTTTACGCCGATAAAACCTGCATAGAACAACTGATGACGTATTGTCCAAATCCATCTTCGTGTTTACCTAGATCAGTCGACGTGGAAGACCTGAAACTTCAAAAGATTACAGCAAATAGTTGGATTTTATTCTCCAAGTTTAACAAAATTATCTCACAAAACTGTGATAGTAACATCATCCATGGGCAGATACGAGGAACATACATACTAACCATACCAGATAGATGTATAGTATCCATAGAAGGAATAGAAATCCGAGGACAACGTTATTACTCCATGTTCAAGAAAAACAAACCTTTACCTGTAATAGCATTACCCCATTTACCTGAAAATCAGCAACAAAATTCTACGAACTATGAACCTGTGAATTTGAAGAAAGTAAATCTGGACGACATTCAGCATTTAAATTATGTACTGCAAAAAGGAATGAAAAGTGTGAAAAGTGACAGTGTACAACCAAGTGAAAGTGTTGCTACCATTGTATTATATGTAATACTTTCCGTATTAATTCTAATTTTCATTGTGTTAAAACGTAAGATAATTGTAAGAAAATTATGTAAGAAAACTCCTTCTGAAGTTAACAATGAAACGGAAAACCCTGAAACTTCGCCTAATCAAGTAAATGAGATACCCTTGATACATTTAAAAAAGTAATTATTTTAGTTAAAAACAAAGTTTAAATTGTTAAAATTAGGTAAAGTTTCCAATGAGTTTCCTGAAAAATTATGTTTTTCAGATAAACTTCATTCTAAGGGCGGAGGAGTTATATTGTAAGAACTACTGACGAAGCACTTCACAGTCAACACAATGTAACTACATTGTAACAGTATTCTGTGAAATGCCTCGGACAGGAAGGATGACAGACGCACTGTAAGCAATCTGTCGATCCTTAGAATTAAGATGATGCAACATTTTATTTCTTTATTATTTAATACCGTAGATCGGGCAGTTCGACATCCAACTCTGTTGGACTCACTCGTGTTTAAGTTAGTTTTTAAAAAGATATTTCCACGCTCCGGAAAGTTAACTACGTATACTACATGCCAGCTGTAAACAAATAAGTTGTATAAGTAAACGGAATACATAAACGATACAGATAATTGGTATCGACGGTGGGTCTTACTTCTGGCCTATGTACCATGCGCCCTTGCCGAAAATTTAAGGTGTGCGTATACTAGATAAATATGGATATACATAAATAAATGGAGTGCCGATGGCCTATTTTAAGAGTCGCAGCCGCTCTGATATATAGATGAGTATAATATACTAGTGTGATAAGAATAATCTGTTGTCGTTAAGGCATATTTATACAGAGTTACAATCCGCTCTGAGTAGTAAGGCTTTTGATTTTTCATTTATGGGATTACCAGCCGTCCCATAGAATAAACTAGATACTATAAAATTAATATATATATAATAAAAACCATACAAAAAAATAGAGTACATAAAAGAATATATAATAGGGTTTGGGAATGGGTATGAAGATGAGGAAAATGTGGGATGGGAAACTGGGACTTTTGGTCGGCTCTTACGACGCGCAAGGGGAGAGCGATGGTACTATTCTTTCTCCGGCAACCATACGGATAAGGTAAGGGAATGGGTGTCAGGATGAAGGAAAATATGGGATGGGAAAATGGGACTTTTGGTCGGCTCTTACGACGCGCAAAGGGAGAGCGATGGTACTATTCTTTCTCCGGCAACCATACGGATAAGGTAAGGAGGAGATAGTACCTAGATGCAGAGCAAGAGAGAGAAAAGAGAAAAATACTTATAGATAATCACATACATAAATAAAATGAAATAAGCAAAATATAGGTGTAGTTATATAGGTACAGATTTTAAAATGTCCTTAATGTGCCAAGTGCCTAAATCCTTGGATGTGTGAAAGTCCTTCAGAATGTATGTAAGAGGAGAGATCTTCTTTTTCACAATACATTTAGTGAATTTAGGAGCAAGTTTTGCAGTGAAAAATTTACTAGCATCAGAAAGTGGATATTCTTTCTTCCATACAGTCTGTCCCTCCTGATATTCAATATCACGCCTATTTTTGTTGTAATGAATTTTATATTTGGAGTAGGCTTTGGACATGTTCAAGTTTACTTTAATAAAAATGTCTTTAAGATGAGGTAGAGTAGATGAGTATGAAGTCCTGTCGGTAAACAAAATATCTTCTTCTTTAAGTGGAGAGTTAGGGTACCAGTCACCGGAGAGTACAGCTTCGCGGCCATGATTTAGAAAATATGGGCTAAAACCAGTGGATTCACTAACGGCTGTGCTGATTGCAAACTCATTTTTTGGTAATTCTTCAGCCCAGTTTCTGTGGTCTGTACCTACATAGGAAGATATGGCAGTGACAATGACACGATTAGTCCTTTCAGAAGGGTTGTTTTGTGGCAGGAACCTACAGTTATAAAAAGAATTAGGAACTTTATACTTCGCAACTAAATCCTTCATGGCATTAGAGATATACTGGGGACCGTTGTCCATGACAATTGTTTGAGGAATCCCATATTTCATAAATATATTGTTTTCAATAATGGAAACAACTGTCTTGGCAAGTGAGTTCCTCATAGGAAATATGCATGTATACTTAGTGAAAACGTCAGTAACTACTAGAATGAATTTGTAGCCCTGATAAGATCGAGGTAAAGGACCCATTATGTCTGTAGATATCATTTGGAAGGGACGTTGGACCTGTTTGGGATTTTTCATGATGCCTGGGAGACCTTCATTCGTGCTCTTATACGCCAAGCAAACTTGTCAATTTTTGATGTATTTCTTGACATCTCTGTGTAGAGATGGCCAATAATAAGATTGAGTGATAAGATAAGATAAAGATAAAAATATTCTTTATTCACTTAGACATAATAAATATGTACTTATGAATCGTCAATATTTTCCTACCACCCATTCAAGACTTTTTTAACTGACAAGAAGAATGGGCGCAAGAAACTTGCCAGCGTTTCTTAGTTAGGTAACGACATTTACAAAAAAAACATATCGTTACTAATACAACAATTGCTTAGTATAAAAATACATCATATTAAACAGTGATTATGTTATGTGTTACATCATGACCATGCATTGCGGTCATTCAAATAATCGTCTACTTTATAGTATCCTTTGCTCATCAGCGACTCTTTAATGTAACATTTAAATTTATGCAATGGTAGTTCAATTATACGCTGTGGAACTTTATTAAAAAAGGCTATGCTTTTCCCCAGAAATGAGGCTCTGGATTTTTCTAGCCTAAACTTGGGAACGACAAGTTTATCTTTATTTCTTGTGTTAAAGCGATGAATATCGCTCTGCTTTACAAATGTATTATAATACTTTTTCACATAGATTATATTTTCATAGATGTATTGTCCTGCAACAGTTAAAATGTTTATTTCTTTAAATAGATCTCTTAAAGAATCTCTCGATCGGAGGTTGTAAATGGCGCGAATAGCCCTTTTTTGGAGCACGAATATACTGTGGATGTTAGCGGCTGAGCCCCACAACAAAAGGCCGTAGGACATAACACTATGAAAATAACTAAAATAGACTATTCTAGCCGTTTCAATATCGGTTAAGAGCCTTATTTTCTTAACTGCGAATGCGGCCGAACTGAGTCTACTCGCCAAGGCTTCGATATGAGGATCCCATTGTAGTCGCGAGTCTAATATAATACCTAGAAACTTTGTATTGTTAATGAATTCGACCATATCGCCGTCTAGTCTTATATGAAAATCAACTTGTCTTACATTAGGTAACGAAAATTTTAAACACTTAGTTTTCTTTGAGTTTAATGATAAATTATTACTATTAAACCAATGTGACACTTTTGAAAGAGCACTATTCACTTCGTCAGAACAGTCATCACCTCTATCTACTTTAAAGACTAGAGATGTATCATCGGCAAATAGCACTGTTTCACATAAATTCTTCGCGTAGTAAGGAAGGTCATTTATGTATATTAAAAACAACAGCGGGCCCAATATTGATCCTTGGGGTACGCCCATAGTAATGGGAGCTCCGGTAGACTCAGTTTTATTAATAACTACCTTCTGAGTTCTTTCATACAGATATGAATGCATAAGGCTTACTGACATTTCAGAAACACCATAATGTTTTAACTTCCTTAATAGTGTTTGGTGATCAACACAATCGAATGCCTTGGAAAGGTCACAAAAAATAGCGATTACATCCTGCTTGTCCTCCCAGGCATCAAGTACATGTTTTAGAAATGCAACCCCAGCATCAGTTGTACTTTTACCTTTTGAAAAACCAAACTGTTTCTCATGCAGTATACTATTTAATTTAAAATATTCTAAAAGTTGAGCATAAATTAATTTCTCAAATATTTTACTTATTGCTGGTAGTATGGATATAGGTCTAAAATTTGCTGGGTCACTTTTGTCACCAGCTTTAAACAGAGGAATAATTTATTATTCTTCATTAAATTAGGAAAGACCCCTTCACTTATACATTGGTTAAAAATTATTGCTAATGATGGAGCTATCACATCAATTATTGATTTGATGATACTTGTAGATATGCCCCAGAGATCTTCTGTTTTTTTAATATTTATTGCTTTGAATGCTTTAATAATATCTTCGGTAGTGACATAGCTAAAACTAAATGTTTCCTGGCACTTGTTCACACTAGATTCCATAAGAGAGACAGCGGTGTTGGGGCAAGAGTTAAGTCTGCTAGTAGTTTCTAACGGAATTCGAGCAAAGAAACCTTCAAAAGCACTAGCCACCTCAATATCCGATTCAAAAGTCTGATCACTAATTTTTAAGTTAAATGAATTAATTTTGCTTTTTGTTTTGCCAGTCTCTTGGTTTAAAATACTCCAGGTAGCTTTTATTTTATTTTCAGATGATTTAATTTTATTTGAAGTATACCTAGATTTTGCCAAAGCACATACTTTCCTAAATGTTTTTGAATATTTCTTGACATATTCAATGAAGCTAGGGTCACAGGAAGTCGTTTTTTGTGCATAGAGTTTAAATAACTTTCTTCTACTATTATAGATACCAGGTGTGGCCCAGTCACTGAACTTCTTACGATCATTACACTTTATAACTTTTTGTTTAAAATTGTTACTAAATTCTTTTTCAACAATATCAAATAATGATTGATAAGAGTTATTAGCGTCAGCAGAAGCTGGCAAACATTGAATTTTATCTTGTACATTATTTCTAAATTTATTAATACCACGTTTCGGTATTGGCCTGCAAATTACTTCGCGTTTAGGAGTAACATTATAGTGCTCAAAAGAAGCTAGTTGTCCACTGTGGTCGGATTTAATAATATTAATTACCGATTTCTCAATTAAGTTACAGTTGGAAAAGATGTTATCTAAGCAAGTAGCCGATGTTGGCGTAATTCGCGTCGGTTCATTAAAAGTGTGTAGCAAATTAAATGATTTAAAAAGGTTAAGGAATTTACTGGAGAGTTGTGCTAATTTAATATCTAAGATGTCTATATTAAAATCTCCACAAACTACAATTTTTTTATTCTTACGACAGCATATTTTCAAAACATCCTCCATAGTGGACTCAAAGACTGTGTAATTTGCTCCAGGGGGGCTATATACACAGATTATAATCATTTGTTCAAGTTCCACGCATGATATCTCACAAATTCGTTCAACAGAGAGGGATACTATATCCTTTCGCTCTTTATATTGTGTGTTATTAGGTAAAATTATTAGAGAACCCCCCCTTACTGCAGTTTTTCTATTGAATGAACTTACAACACTATAATTATCCAAATTTAACAATAATTCATATTCTTTTAACCAATGTTCAGTAACACATAACACATCAATATTTTCACAATTTAAAAATAAACTTATTTCTAGGTCTTTGCCAGCAGAAAAGCCTTGGATATTCTGGTGTACTATTTTTAAACATTTAGGCCTTCCTCTTGTCAATACTGGGCTAGAGTATGCCTCCGTTGTCTCTAATGGTAATTTAAATTAACCATGTCAGTATTTGGATTCAAAAGAATCGAATTATTTGGAACAGATTCCAAAGTTGAATTAGAAATGTCACATTTTAGCTGCTCAAAAGAAGCAGAAGTTAGAGTAGCCAGATTGTTGGCTAGTTGATTAAAATAAAAAGATAGCGATAATGCTATTTGTCGCTTATGATAATTATGCAGATAATATTTATCTTTCGTCAAGTTAAGATTATATAACAAGGTATTTATGTCAATTATTTGTATCTGACTATTATGAGATGCTATTGTGCTTAATGTTAAATTAAGATTATATCTCAATTTATTCTCTAATTGTGAAAACCCTTGACTATAGGGAAATGTAAACATAACAACTTTTCTAACATTTAGAGAGCATAATGAGTTACAGTATGATATTAAATGGTTTTTGTTTATACTATCTCTATTCCCGATTAAAACAATCAAGTTTGTGTTTTCACTATAAGATTTCTTTACAATTACTTTCATTATCTCATTTATGCTTGATCCAGGCATACAATAATTAGTAACACTTTCCTTAGAATGTTTCTGGATTAATTGGCCCAAGCCCTTCCCAATCTCATCGCAGAGAGACGTTTCAAAGTCTTAAAGATGCCTAAATGGGCTGCACTCGGGTGATCATGACATTTAGCTATGACGTCATGCCGCGATTCGAAAGGAACCACGAGTTTCCACTCACAGTCAGCAGAGAGAGGGTTGGAATTTTTCATCCTTTTATAGAGACGATCAGAAATTAGTTTCCAATCAGAGAACTTGTGGGGAGAAGATTTGACGTCTTGTACTTTCTTGAGGTACCAAGAGTCTTTGGTAGTAGAAGAAGAAGAAGGGGAGTTTTGAGATGGATCGTCATCAGAAGTGACATTTACGGGAAATGAACGAGAAAGAGCGTCGGCCAAGGCATTATCAGAGCCCCTACGATACTCAATTTTAAGATTAAATTGAGAAAGCCGGACTGCCCATCTCGCCAATCTTCCTGTAGGAGATTTAAGACTGACAAGCCATTTCAGACTACTATGATCTGTATAAACCGTAGTGGGGAAGGGAGAGCCTTCAATATAACCCCTAAATTTTTCTAGATCAAAGATTAAAGCATTTAGTTCCTTTTCAGTAGTGGCATGGTTTCTTTCTGGTTTAGTAAGAGAACGGCTAGCGAAGGCGACAGGATGTTCTTTACCCTCGTCGTCCTTTTGAGAGAGGACACAACCGAGACCTAAATCAGAGGCATCGGTAGAGATGATAAAAGGCTGGGGAAAAAAGAAAGAATGGGTGCAGATACCAAACGTTGCTTAATCTCGTTAAAGGCAAGGAGAGCTTCCTGCGGAAAACTAAAAGCTTTGCCCTTGGGCTGTTTTTTAATTAGGTTGTTTATAGGAGCAGTTACTAAAGAAAAGTTTTGGATAAAACGCCTATACCATGACGCCATGCCTAGAAAACGTCTGACTTCTTTTTGGTTAGTAGGGACAGGGTATTCCAAAATGGCCTTAACCTTGTCACTGTCAGTGCGTAGTCCGTGTCGGTCGACGATGAACCCTAGAAACTTAAGGGAAGATCTGCAGAAAACTGATTTGTCAAAATTGATGGTGAGACCTACTTCTTTTAAACGTTGATAGACACGCTTCAGTAACTCGACGTGTTCTTCATATGAATTACTGACCAGTATTACGTCATCAACGTAGGTAAACAGACGGCCAGCAAACTCTGGTCCAAAGACTTTATCCATAAGTCTCATCATTCTAGCAGATGCATTGACAAGTCCGAAAGGCATGCGGCAAAATTGGAAAGCCCCAACCCCAGGAATGGAGAAACTAGTCTTCTCCCGCGAGTCTGGGTGTAAATTAATTTGAAAAAATGAGCTTTTCAGGTCAATAGAGCTTAGAAATTTAGCATTATTAAGAGAATCAAGTATGTCTTGGATACGTGGCATAGGATATGAATCTATTTTGGTGACACTATTCAGTTTTCTACTGTCTAGGCAGATCCTTAAGTCTCCGTTAGGTTTGGGAACTACTAAGAGAGGGGAATTCCAAGGTGAATTACTTTTTTCAATAATACCCATTCTTAACATATCATTAATTTCAGCCTCGACCCGCTGTTTATAGTGAACTGGTATAGGGTAGTATTTTTGTTTCACTGGGGGATGATCACCAGTGTCAATGACATGTTCTTCAAGATCAGTGAGACCTAAGTTGTTAGAATCAGCAGAAATATTTTTAAAATCAGTGATAATGTTATCAATCTGAGATTTTTGTACAACCGACAGATCCTCATAAGCATGTAAGTGTGTGTTTGTGTCAATTAAAGAGTTGAAAGCAGAAGTACACTGAGAGTCGGTCGTATATTCCAGAATATCCTGACATAGGTTAAATGCCCTAAGAAAATTTACACCTAAAATAAGAGGACTGTTGATATCTGTGCATACATTGAGAGTAATTAGTCTTAGATTGGACTTGTAAGTAATAGGTATCGTAATGGATCCCAAAATATTAAGTTTAGCGTTATTGCCAACTTTAAGAGTTTTAGAAGATGGCTGAAGATGAGTCTGTAGACCTAATTCCCTAAGCGTCCCGAGCGCATCATTGCTGAGTATAGAAGTTGATGCACCAGAATCGGCCAAGGCCAAGCACTCTGTTCCCAAAATGTTGACTTTGATAAACGCACGGTTGTCAGGCAAGTTTGACTCAAAAAGTGGAGCATCTTCTGAGAGGAGAAAAAGTTTTTTAAGAAAATTAGATATTCCTGCCATTCCTGGTCAGTAGTATGTTTAGTTAGTTCAGAAAGTTTAGTTTTAAGAGAGAGAGAACATGCTACTGACCGCTCATTCAGTTTTTTGAACAAGTACAGTCGCGAGTAAGCACATTAGGTTTTTTACATTTAAAACATATAGGTGTATTGTATACATTACACTTTGAATAGTGATGTTTGCCACTACACTTTAAACAAGTGACACTATCTTTTTGTAGCATGGCGGAATTATAAGCATTATGGGAGATGGTAGCAACATTTCCCGATAAAGGTTTTTGTTTAATAAACGGTTGATTTACCGATTTAGTAAGATTAGATTTCACTGTGAAACCGGGAACAATAGCAGTATTGCCAGAATTTAAGGCACCTCTATTCTCACATTTGTACTTTGCTATGTCTAGCTTGGAGCACACTGATTTGAGTTCCGCAGTCGAAGAGAAATCATGGAGAGCTAATTTTGCAATATAAAAAGTGTTCATATTTGATAATATTATATCCAACTTCTCAGTTTCAGAGAGTGGTTTAGATAGTTTAGACATCTCATAAAGCATGAGATTGATATAAATTTTTATGTCTTCAGATTTATCTTGCAATCTGCCTTTTATTTGCAGTAGAAGTCGTCTGTCATAATCAACAGGTATAAATTCCTCTTTTAGATAATCAAAAAGTTGAGACATAGAAGTTATATTGTCCCTGTAACCGCGGAACCACACCAATGCATCACCAGTAAGCAGATGTGAGAAGTTTGAGAGCAGTTCATGGTCTTGGGCAGAGCAGGAGGCAGCTAATTCTTTAATTTTAGTAATAAATTCTAAGACACAGGTGTGTCCGTCAAAAGTTACACCCCACTTTAATATAGGAGAATTTCTGAGAAAAGGAGAGGAGTGAGAGGGATGAGGAGGAGGGACAGGGATAGATGTTTGTTGACAAATATAAGTGTACCTAAGATGTAAAAATTAGCAATTATTGCTTGGAATTGAGTTAATGAGAATGTATGTACTTTGCAATAAGGGATGTATAAAAACTGTGTTGTGTAAAGGTACAAAATATAGGATAAAAAACAGAAATGAAGGTTGGTACTATCATAGTTTATTGTGAATGTAACATATTAAAAAAAATGATATGTTACACTATAATATTACGTAGAACATTGACCCGCTGGCTTATCACGTAACTTGCGAAAGCCAAGCGATAGCAAAACTATATATACGCAAATTCGTACTATGGAGGTTCGTATTTCTATGTAGTTTTTTTTTTATATAAAACTGGGCAGGCATTTGACCACCATCTTGTTTGTTAACAGGATGTGGCCTAAGATGTTGCATGCTTGTCCAGGAGATGCCAGTTCACTCTGGCCTTGAAGATACCAAGGTTGTAGTTATTGGGGAACACATAGGCAGGCAACGCATTCCATTCCTTAGCGGTTCGCATAAGAAACTAATCTGCGAAGCGTTTAGTGCGGACAGGTGGAGTGTCAATAACGTAAGGGTGATAAGCTAGTCTGCGTCTGGTTCCCCGATGGTGGAAAGGGGCTGCGGGAACAAGGTCGTGCAGTTCTCTCGCACACTCCCCAAAGTGTATTCTATAAAAAAAGATTCAACTCGATTAGCGATTTTAGAGCACCTGCAGGCAACGGCCTGGTTAATTAACTATTGGCATTGGGAAAGCCAAATTGAAACATAAATTTTTCTTTCTTGTACTTTCATCTCTTTGGATCAAATAAGTTTTATAATGATTTGTGACATGAGTAATATCTAACCTTATTGGTTGGTTGAGTGCGATGAACTATAATATTTGCGGACGCTCCTCATAAACCTTATTCCACAGACAATACCACTCAACTGGTCACAGAGTTCGTATATTTTCGTATCTTTTGAATGGGGGTAGTTCGCTACTATGTTGTGTATATCGGTTAATTCGGTTATTATAGCTACTTATTCAAACTTACATTGACCCGGGCAGGTAAAGATTGTGGGTTCGAGCCGTTCGAGTCTTGTGACAAAACTAGTCTCCAACTTGTTAAGACAGCACAATTAATTTTGTTTTAGATTAAAATTTTATTCATAAAATGAGTATTGTAATCTCATACTCATTTAAATAGTAACTTTATCTTGATGTAGCCCAAACTAAATACGAATAAGGTATGATAACATAACACCTCATTGGTTTATGGTGGCAATAATGAAACTGTTATTGGACGGTCCTCATAAACCTTCTTTCTCAGATAATATCACGCTATAAAGAGTTCGTATATTTTCGTACCATTCGTACAAAATGGGGACAGAACCATGACAGAACTAACTAACTAACTAAGTAACAGGCCGTTGCTTGCCTGAAAGTTTAGCTGTTTGGATGTTTGTTACTCAATCACGTCAAAACGGCTGAACGGATTTGGCTGAAATTTGGGACACAGACACTTTGTAGCCTGGAGAGGAACATAGGTTACTTTTTTTATCCCATAATAACGTCGTTTAGTCCACGCAAGCGGGCGGGTAGCTAGAAGACATTATAGTTTTTTCATTTTTATTTTTTCTTTTTCCGTTTGCTATAACATATTGTCATGTCTGTCGGCTGTAAACTTAGGGCCTTGAGCTTGACACACCACGCCTAATGACGACACTGGTTACGAGTTCATGTTACTAATAGCGATATTTGGTATTTTGTGCGAATTTTTCAACCTAATTAGTGATGTAGACTGTTAAGTTCGATGTAGAGTGTACTTTGTGACATACCTAGTTTTTGTTACTGTGCTAAATTGGCTAGATATTTGCCAAATTACAAATACAATACTTAGAGGTAAGGAGTTTGTTTTTATGAGTGACGGCATTAGAAATATTGGGTTAAAGCTGCAAGGAATAATGCAGCTTTCTAAAGGTGACAGAAATTTAAAAAATCGGTTTATTTCATCAGTTCCAGATTACCTCTTACATCCAAACTAACAAAGCTTGCCTCTTTATAATACAAGTTCAAATATGTATGTTAACTTTGGCTAATTGGTGCGTTAATTTGAGGAAAAGGAAAAATCTACTAAAAAGAAATATTTTGTCCCGTTTTTGCAACATTTTTAATTAATGCTCCGCTTCTATTGGTTGTAGCGTGATGTTATGGTAGCCTTCCTCGATAAATGGACTACCCAACACAAAAATACTTTTTTCTATTCGGTCCAGTAATTTCTGAGATTAGCGCGTTCAAAGAAACAAACAAACTCTTCAGCAATATTAGTATATATGGCTCAGAGTGCTTAGAGGACGTCTCCTAGTCCTCTACCTCTACCTTTCTGCCAATTTTCATCTAAACTGGTCATGTTTAAGAACTTACCCGTTTTTCCGCAACATTGTAAATGTAAAACTCTATAAGTAAAATAAAATAGAAATTAAATCATAGAGGCTAAGGTTACATAACGCCGACATTGCTCGGCGGAATCCGTTGGCTTTGGAAGCCATATGAGGAGTCAAGGTCGCCCGTCCAGGGTCGCGAGGTGAGAACTGAATAGTTGACCTTTATGTGTATTAGCATAGAGGTGTAAATAAACGAGCATTTATGTGCTTTATGTACAATAAAGTTTATAATTGACCTGACCCCGCATTCAACATAAAAAGAAGTTTTAGGAAAGAAATTAGATCGGTTCTAGAATAAATCAACTGTGCTGTGTAGATACTATGTGTGTATGATTGGTATTTTTAGTGTACTCTGTTTATAACACAAAAAATGTAAGTGAAAGTTTGCTCGAAATTTGAAATATAAATTCTTAAAGCTTCAATCAAAAATAACAAGTCTTAAAGAGTGTCATCATCATCATCATCATCATGTCAGCCGAACGACGCCCACTGCTGGGCATAGGCCTCCCCCAAGGATCTCCACAACGATCGGTCCTGCGCTGCCCGCATCCAGCGGCTTCCCGCGATCTTGACCAGATCGTCGGTCCACCTTGTAGGGGGCCTGCCCACGGAACGTCGTCCGGTACGCGGTCGCCATTCGAGAACCTTTCCGCCCCAATGGCCATCGGTTCTCCGCGCTATGTGTCCCGCCCACTGCCACTTCAATGATGCAATCCTTCGAGCTATGTCGGTTGTTTTAGTTCTCCTGCGGATCTCATCATTTCTGATTCGATCGAGCAGGGAAATACCAAGCATCGCTCTCTCCATTGCTCGCTGGGTGACTTTGAGCCTTCTTATGAGACCCATAGTAAAAGGCCTCGTCTCACTTCCATAGGTCATTACTGGCAACACACACTGGTCAAAGACTTTCGTCTTGAGACATTGAAGTATTTCGGACGCAAATATATGTCGGAGCTTCCCAAACGCTGCCCATCCGAGCTGGATTCGACGAGAGATCTCTTTCTCAAAGTTGGACTTACCTAACTGGACCGTCTGTCCTAGGTAAACATAGTGGTCAACAACTTCGAGTGTAATGTTCCCAACATTAACTGGAGCGGGTGCAACATGGGCATTGAACATGATTTTCGTCTTGTCCATGTTCATCTTAAGACCCACTCTTTGCGAAGCATTACCGAGATCTTCGAGCATTGTGTTCAGGTCTTCCAAGGTCTCAGCCATAAGAACTACATCATCGGCAAACCGTAGGTGTGTTAGGTACTCGCCATTGATGTTGATGCCGTATCCTTTCCAGTCCAGCAGCTTAAAAATATCCTCCAACGTAGCTGTGAACAGTTTGGGAGAGATGACATCTCCCTGTCTCACACCTCGCTGTAGTTGGATAGGATTAGAGCTCTGGTTCTGTAATCGGACTGACATGGTGGCGTTTTGGTATAAGTACCTCAGCACCTCGATGTACCTGTAGTCTATTTGGCACCTCTGGAGAGACTGCAGCACCGCCCAAGTCTCAATCGAATCAAAGGCTTTCTCATAGTCCACGAACGCCAAGCAAAGTGGCAAGTTATACTCTTCGGTCTTCTGTATAACTTACCGCAGCGTATGAATGTGGTCTATGGTACTGTAGCCTTTCCGGACTCTCGAAAACAACTTATAGATATGACTCAGAAGCGAGATGGGTCTATAGTTCTTCAAGAGAGTTTTATCACCCTTCTTGAAAAACAGCATCACATCGCTTCTGCCCCATGCCTTTGGCGTTTTGCCCTCAAGGATGACTGAATTGAAAAGCTTCTGGAGGACTTTAAGTATCGGCTTACCGCCCGCTCTCAGAAGCTCTGTTGTGATTCCGTCATCGCCCGCCGCCTTGTTGTTTTTAAGCTGCTTGAGAGCCATTCTAATCTCGTACAGGCTGACGTCCAGGATATCTTCGGTATGGTGTCGGGTAAGCTTGGCTCTAGGGTCTGTAGCCTTGCTTTTAACAAGTGTTTGTGTGGAATATAGCTGTCCATAGAAACTCTCAATCTCCCTCAGGATTTCAGGTGTTGACGAAATGATGCTACCTTCCTCAGTTTTCAGCCTCGTCAATTGACTTTGCCCGATAGACAGATCTCTCGCGAACACTTTGGAGCCTTTGTTCCGCTCAATGGCTTCTTTAATACGCTCGGTATTAAATTGGCGAAGGTCGCGCGTCAAAGACTTAGATATCTGTCTATTAAGCTGTCGATAACGATGGGCATCCGCTGAGTTCTGCAGCTTCATTTCGTTTCTCTGATCCATGAGTAGGAGAGTCTGACTGGAGAGTTTCTTCAATTTGGGACGGCGGGTTTTATAGTACTTAGACCCTACCGTGCAGACAGTATCCACCACCATGTTGTATAGATCGTCCACGTCTATGCTGTTCTCAAGGGCTTCGAAGCGGTTTTGAAGCTCGAGCTGAAAGCACTCGGGGTTTTGAATTTGAGCTGGTATTGGTCGGAGCGTGGATTTTATCAGTCGCGATCTTTCGAGCTTGAGATCGATATTCAATGTGCCTCTCACCATACGGTGATCGCTTCCTGTCTTAACAGCGTTGATCACACTGACATCATTGAATATGTGCTTCTTCGTCGACATGATAAAATCGATCTCGTTTTTGACTTTACCGTCCGGACTGATCCAGGTCCATTTGCGGCTTACGGGCTTCCTAAAGAAGGAGTTCATCATATAGAGGTTCTCCCTCTCCATGAAGTCTGCCAGCATCTGGCCTCTATCGTTCCGTTGCCCAAATCCAAATTGCCCCACTCTCAGCTCATCACCGCAACGTTGCCCAAGAGTGTATGTTTCAAATATAAACAAATAACTAACTATCAATATTCGACACTATCACCACAGATACGTAGCATTTTTTTGTCCTCTGTGCCATCACATTATGTATTGTCTAATTTGTCCAACCCGAAATTAAGTGTAGTTTTACCATTATATCTGTACCGCTAATTGGGCGCGCGACTGTGTAGTGCGCAGTTCACACAGATAACCGCCGATCTGTGGCAGTACATCGCCAAAGAATACTATAATATTTTGACATCGCTATCCGCTCGTTCCTAGTCCGGCTGGCTTGCTACACCATTACCTGATCTAAGTCAGTATCAGTTAGCCTAAAAACATTATTGAAAATAAAGTACCTATTAAAAAAAAGCCACCCGTCTCACAACTAGCTTCGATGGGATTCGGACCCACGACCTTTCACTGTCCGGGCGAATACTCTAACCACTGAGCTACGGAGTCGTTAGTCGTTATAAAAATTGCATTGTAAATACAAAAGAGAAAAATAACTAAAAACATTGTTATTAGTAAAATAACAATGTTTTCAGCATTTGCATTGTTGTGTTGCGGCAGTTATATTTTTTTTGTGCCTTGGAGAAATGCTTTTATGATAGCTAGCTAGTTTCTTAGTGGTTGAGGATTTCTGATTCCGGGAGAAGCTTCCACCTTCAGCCTTATTTTCACATAACATCAGGTATAATGAAGGTTATGTGAAGTAACACTTCAGTCTGTGTGTAAATATGTTATTCCTTCATCTCTCATTGCATACCTACAAATTTCCACATAGCCTTCGCCAAAAACTTTCTACACCGACATCGATCCGATTCAATCTATCTGGCTAAAGGAAAACGATTGCCTGTAGGGTAGAGATGTTCACCCAATTTTTCGTTCCATTACCACAAGAAATTCAAGACGAAAACTTCTTACGCAATCCTCCTTACGAAGAAAAAGTTTGTGAAAAGGAGAATTTTAGGTAGGTAGGTACTAGAATTCATTTGTTTCAAGTTGAAAATGGAATTGAAACTGCTTTTTATTACAAGCTTTTTATTAACTGTTAGTTAGTTAGTATGTTAGTTAGTGGGGGACAAATCTTGCAAGCTTAATTTGACCCACTTCCCGATGGAGCTGAAATTTTGTATACAGGTTTGGTTTAGATGACAATACATTATAAAAGTACAGTCAGCAAAAAAGCTTGTCATAAAAATGAAATTTTTAATTCTTATTATTAACTTGCCATGTTAGTTAGTTACTTAGTTAGTAACTATGTTAGTTAGTGGGGGACAAATCTTGCAAGCTTAATTTTAACCCACTTCCCAGTGTCCGATGGAGCTGAAATTTTGTATACAGGTTTGGTTTAGATGACAATACAATATAAAAGCACAGTCAGCAAAAAAGCTTGTCATAAAAATGAAATTTTTACTTCTTATTATTAACTTGCCATGTTAGTTAGTTACTTAGTTAGTAACTACAATATTAGTTAGTGGGGACAAATCTTGCAAGCTTAATTTGACCCACTTCCCAGTGTCCGATGTAGCTGAAATTTTGTATACAGGTTTGGTTTAGATGACAATACAATATAAAAGTACAGTCAGCAAAAAAGCTAGTCATAAAAATTACATTTTTACTAAAAAATTATTATAAAAATACCTGTGTGAAAAAATACCTAACGCTTTCTCAGGGGAAGTGTGTGAAGGAAGCGTCGTGTAGTACACGCGGGTGAAGCCACGGGCGGAAGGCTAGTTATTTATAGCTTTAAATTGCTAAAATATTTACCTAAGATGGAGTATACTCGTTAAAATATTAATGCATTTTTGGGCTACATTTTTTCATCCAGATATCAAAATTCTTCCCCAAAGCCGAATACAAATCGTATACTTACCCAATAAAGGTTGAACACATAACATATGATGTATAATTTATACTGTGGTTAAACCCTTTCCAAGGATTCAGGGTAATTTATTCAATTATCGGGAAAGGATTCTAAGGAAAATACCGCCCTTGTACCATGGAACTCTATGTGTGACCGCGGTTTCTGATTAGGTATAAGTACATAACATCCATACTAATATTATAAATGTGAAAGTGTGTTTGTTTGTCGGTCTTTAAGGCGATACTCGGAAAAAATGTGCTGAAGCGAGATAGCAATGAGAAAACGCGGGAGCGAGACCGATTTTGCAGATTAGGCAAAAAAAAAACACAAAATCACTTCGTATTAAAAAACTACAGCGATTAAAAAAAATGCTTCTATACGATCCTCAATATTATTGATGTCCATTAATTAAACCAATTTCCAATAGTGTAAGTAACCCCATTTAAGAATAATCTTCACTTTTCGTATTTTAGAGGTCTTTTCGAAAAGAAAAAGTGTCGAGGCAAAATCATAAAATCGTGTTTTTGAAACTATACGAATCTAGATAAAGGTATGAAGAAATATATATCTTATTACCAGATTTGTAACAACTGTAACCGTCCTATAGTTTTAAATCAAAAAGTAGCGCCTTAACTGAGCAACGGATCCACGTGTTTTTGGTATGGAGTTAGTTTGGGAGCTGGAGAGTGACATAATATGCTACTTTCTATCCCGGAAAAAAATCACATTTCCGCGGGATAGCCTCGTGTAGTCGGAATGCTTGTCTGTTATAACTACAGAATACAAGAAAGAGGTAGAAGTAGCATAACACTTTTGTATTTAGTGAAGCGTGGAATCTAAAAACAAGCAACGAGTATTTTCCATGATAAAATCGTACAATGGTAAAATTACTTATACTTAACTGCCTCTGTGGTCTAGTGGTTGCACCGGTTGCAGACCCGGAGGTCCCACGTTCGATTCCCAGTGGGGTTACATATTGTACGCGGTTTGGTTTGTGGTAGGACTTGTTCTCAGTCCGCCTACCGCCTGGCTACCTGCCACCACCTTATCAAGTCTGACTAAAATTCGCAATAAAAGTTACCTACTGAGGCGATACATTTTTGCATAAGCTTTAGTTACTTTAGTTGAGTCTTTTAAACGATAATTTAGGACACCAAAACTATAATTAAAAAGCGAACCGGCAAAAACTTTCGGTGTCCATTTAACCCAGCAATGTATCTTTCTCTACACATGTTGTTATAATTTTATAGAGTTTTTACCTAAAATGCAAAGAGTAAGAAACTACAATATAGTTACGTTGCAATCATTGTCAAATTTTTTTGAAGTGAAAACTTCTTTAGCGGCGCTCTGCGCTTTGTGATGGATAAAAAATGTTAAACTCGCGTCAGTGACCGTCAGCTCGTCAGATCGAAAATTCGTAAGACGGACACGTGACCCAGATCGAAAAAGTGTTTGTCAATAGAATACGAATAATTTCGCCACTGTTTCCAAAGTTGTTATAGCCCAGTTAGAAAACGAGCGGCATTGCAGCCTAGAAGACCTCGGTTAAAATCTAGTCCGTACTTTTTTCTTTTTTTGTGTCAAATTCCTTTTTATTTATGAAAACGTCTACTTTATTTACTTCTGCCGGCACTCCCGGAGTGCAATTTTTTTTTCTACTCTATTATCATATCTTACACTACATGTGCCTACGTTCCAGAAATACATCCAATCCAACCACCACTCTTTACTTTACCACCCCTAATTACTTTTAACATTCACCTCAAATAATTCCCACATAGCCTCGATACAGCTAAGCTATATCAACAGTGGCAAATGTCACCCCGAAATAGGCCCAATAAATATTGAATGTACAGAACAGACCCTGTTTGCAACTGCTTTATTACAGACATTGTGTTGATACCAAAAAATAATCTATTTCAAACCTCACGTTATTGCTTTTAGCAATGACTTCAAATACATCTAACATGGCTTCAATATAAATTAATACACCGAAATAAAAAAAAACGAAATCAAAGTGTTATTCATTTTAGGCTGATACAGCACTTGTGAACGTCAATGAAGCTACTCTATCGGTTCGGAAATCCTACGGCGGGAGGCCTTATAACGAGAAGAACCTTGTGATGATGAGTCCTATATTGCTCGTGTGACTGTACACAGTATCCAAATAATCAATATTTATTTTATGTTACACGTGTAAAGACTCCAAAATTATATCCAGTCATACTACCACTCTTTATACTTTACCAAACTTAATTGGTTTTAGAATTTGCCTCAAACAATTCCAACATAGCTTTGATAAAGCTTTATATAACAGTGGCAAATATCACCCCGAAATAGGCCCGAAGCCCGCCGCCACCGCCCGCCCGGTTCGATCAAATACGAATATAGACCATTAAAGTGGTATAGAATAACCACATACAGAAACCCAGGCATGTTATTATTGGTCATGGATTTACGTGTAAGAAGATGTTCTATTTTAATTTAGGCTTTTTTAAGAAATGTAGGTATATGTAGGTTTGTGTGTTACAGTTTTCTTGTTTTAACTAAGTACTTAAATAAATAAAAGGGCGCAATAGGTAGACAGAAAATAAATACAGAAAACTCGGTTTTATGTTTGAATCAAAGGCAGATGTTCTAAGTATTTTAGGTCTAAACGAAACTTATTGCTTACGTGATAGATTTGTTTAGATTTTAATATTTCTTGAAGTTCACCAGTTAGATTTGTTTTGCCTAAGAGATGGATGATGTATTAATAAAGTTGTATTTTAACTTTATTGTAATTTGATTTTTTTATATTTATTGTGAGTAAACTTCGTATAACCTACAGCAAATAATAAATTATGTTCTGGAATTAAGTACTAAAACCAGTCTGTTACAAATAACAATTGACTCAAAAGTCTTAATTGATAACAAAATACCGCCTGATATTAGTTTAATTTGGTTATAGTAAAGCATTATTTCTTAAACGTTTGATATCTCTTTCAAAACACTTTTAGTAAAATTAAGAGATTTGTACAATTGAAATAGATTGCGCCAAGACAAGCCAAGCGAAGCGAAAGGAAAGGGCACTATCTACCTTTTCTCGAAGTGCTTTGTCGTATTTTTGAAAACTCTTGGGTTTTGATGATACCAGATAAACAAAATTCTCGGGATATAATGTCTTATGTCAATAGCAGATAACACTTAAGTTTCAATGGCATAGCTCTTGTAGGTACTAAAGATTTAATTGATGTCTCAAAAACACCGATTTAGTAACACACGTTGATGATCATCAAAATTCTTAGGTACTTCCTGAAGTCTTAGAAATCTGAAATTTGGCATGTAAGCTAGTATGAGGCTTGGCCGTTTCGCTATCGTCACATATACTATATGGCGTAAACTGAAAATTTTATTTACTGTTAATTACTTTTATTTTTCACTGTTAATTGAATAAACAATAGTTAAGTATTTTAATTTTTAGTTTTTTGCATTCACAATGCAATGTTTATTACTGAAAAATGGAAAATGAAGTATTTAGATTAATTTTGAGACGGGTCGATTTTTTCTAAATACTTCATTTTCCATTTTTCAGTAAACAATAGTTCTTGTAGTAACACTGTTATACAATAAGTAGGTAGGTAGTTCTTGTTAACGGACTTGTTGTTCTTAACGGACGAGCCATATAAAAAAATCAAAAAATACAATATGAAAAGTCCAATTTTCTTTTCATTTCCGACAAAAATTCTTGCTGTACGTTGTTCAGCATGATGGTCTGAAGCCATAGTTAAAGTTTTAACAAGGGTGCCCCTAACACCCTGTATTTTGACTAAGACGTAGAGTTTGTGAAGTTGGGACTTGTAGAGTTAGGTCGTGCAGGGTGACAAGCTTGGCTCTACATGAGATCTGATAACTTTTTAAAGTGCGAGCCACATGGTCTCGTCTTGGCACCATTTTACATGAAAATATTTTTGTGGGTCATAATGTATAACTTAATACAAAATATAAAGCTATATGAAGTCAATGTTAACATTAAAATTGATTTCAAGGAACCTTGTTCCTCTTTCTGGAGTGAATGGATTTGTTGGAAAATCCGCTGGAAAAACCGGAAGCTTACTGTTCCAATGTTCCTAGTAGCAGCAGCAGTACTATACTGAACTTTACTACCAAGCCATTTCATTTTAGGCTAATACAGCACTTGTGAACGTCAATGAAGCTACGCCATCGGTTCGCAAATCCTACGGCGGGAGGCCTTGTAGAGAAGAACCGGCAAGAAACTCGCCAAGGGCTATTTTTATCTCCCGTAATATTTCATACAGAGTCGTCAAATTGAAAAGTGACTTGTAGGCTTGGACTAGGATTTGACCATGGAGCCACACATTCTAGAGGTGAACATTTATTACAAGCTTTTTATTAATTTGCCATGTTAGTTAGTTAGTTAGTGGGGGACAAATCTTGCAAGCTTAATTTGTCCCACTTCCCAGTGTCCAATGTAGCTGAAATTTTGTTTACAGGTTTGGTTTAGATGACAATACAAAATTAAAGTAAAGTCAGCAAAAAAGCTTGTCATAAAAATGAAATTTTTACTAAAAACTTATGTTGGTTCTAACTCTAAGTCTAAATGTTATATTTTATTAGAACGTTATTTTTAAATGTCTATCTCAATCAAATGAAGACTAAAGCAGAGCAAAGTTCTACTTTTAGTAGTTGTGGGCCAGATTAGAGTGCTTATTTCATAGTGAACTGAGCACCTCATTTCAGACTTGGATGAACCTACAAATTGCCCTAGATAGACTAATGTACTTATTTCTAATTTTTTGACCTAAGGTGTGGCTTTTAACTGATGTGTCGTAAGTTTATGTCTCATGAAAAAATTGAAAAAATGTTTGAGAATGTGCAAGCAGCGTTCTTTCATATGATACCCCATATGCCCTATTAGCCCCACTTCGAACTTTTATACCTTGATTTTTATTTTTTTACCCTTTCGGTGTCTGATTGCAAAAAAGATATAAACATTTTTATTTCTCTCTTATTTGCAAAATAGTTGGGCAAACGTCATCTAAAACTATTCCAAATTTCAAGTTGATAGCATTAGTAAGTAGTTCTTGAGATGTCCATTTGTGACAGACAGACAAAGTCTCACCATAAGGGATGCTTTTTACCATTTTGATTCGGAACCCTAAAAGACAAACAATTTCCCCTTCCTGGAAATTGGATACGCAATCATAAATTTTGCAATCACAGCAGGTCGATAGCCGTTAAAAAACTGTTATTAAACAGCAATTTAATACAAAATGTTCAAATTCCAACACTCAAAAATGGATCACGTTATTTCGTCTAGTTCTTTCTTTAGCCTTTGGTTACCCCGGCGAAGCGAGACAGTTATATAACGCTGAGACCAGAGGGCACTGTCCTTGACACGCTCACCACCCAAGCAATGCGACAAAATGAAATGGATCTTACCTGATTAGGCGAAGCCGTCTCCGTCGTCATGTCTTCAGAAGACGCTCTCCTAATCTTCTTCCGTTTCTGACATGAACAACAGCAACTCAACTTGGTCAGCGTAAAAACTGCTCGCGACTAACCCGAGTCCAACAAAATCGATTTGACAAAGTCCACTCGTTTACGCGATCATACCACCAAAGTCCTTACCACCATTATCAGCGAAACAACTGAGAATCCCTCTCCCAAGACCGAGTCAAACCGCCATTTTGAAGCACGTTCCAAAACCGAATTTTAAAACAACGATACTTTTAAAAGACGGCAAAGCTGAAGCTAAATAGTAGCATTTGCGTATGAAATATTAATGTTTAGTCAAGAAATAATTCTGTAGTTTCGAACGAACGTCACTGAGGGTGTAATGTGCCGGCTTTCGCGACAAGTGAACTTGGGTGGGGTGGTGCGAATAGCACTGCGGCTGCGCGGGGGTGCGTTTGTGTGTGCGTGATTCCGAGTACCTTGACAAACATAACTTGGACTTAACCCTCCCGCTTTTGCTGCTAGCTTCAATGTCCGTCGAGGGGGAATTGGGGGAACCTTTAGAGGTCAGGATACACTGGCTAGTTTATATGTGGTAGGAAGTAGAATCGATAATGCAAAAGGTTGATGCTAGGAAATGTCAGACTCTGTGTCGGACCGACAAAGAGAAGCAGATACACAAAAAGCCGGATCTAACAAAAGGAGGGTTATCGCCATAACTCCCCAAATGTACGAATAAATTGAAACTTTGTTGATGATAATGTGTTTCGATTTTCGCAATTGTATTCGCCATTATTTTTAGTGGTTCTACATTTGTCACAAAATTTACCCTCTGAATTGGGTTCTGCGAATTTTGCTGTTAATTAATGAGATTATTCTGGAAGTCCTTGAGTTTACCGGAATATAATTTTAAATTGAATTATACACCTCTAAATTTTAATTAGTACAAATATTTTAGGATGATAGTATAGATAGTACTATGGGGCCAACCACGAAATTGCGAAAAAATTATCGCTATTCCATACATTTCAATCGAGTCGATGTTGTACTTTTTAACCGACTTCTAAATCAAAAAGGAGGAGGTTCTCTATTCGTCTGTATGTATGTTTTTTTTTTGTGTATGTCTACCGATTACTCGAAGACGGATGGACCGATTGAAATGATTGAAACGTTATTACATCAGGTTGGTTTCCAAGTTGGTCCCATTTTTGAAATTTTGAAATCGGTTCAGTAGTTTTCAGGAAATCTTGAAAATACTGTCGTTTTCGATACCACTTTATGTGAATTTAATACGTATCTTTAGGCATAACTCCTTTGTTTATAAACCGATTAAGATGATTCTTGTTTTGTTAAAAAGGGGATACCTCAAGGTATTTTAACCGATTTTCAAAAAAGGAGGTTTTCAGTTTGATCACATACCTATTTACCAGAATACAAGTAAATTGCCTGCACGATGCACTAAAAAAAGATGAAATAAAAATTATTTTTATAAAAAAATAAAACCGCCTTCAAAAAAATCTCATCAAAAAAGTAAGAAATAATTCCTCACCAAATAAATAACGTAAGTACTTTGAAGTCGGGCGGGTTTTAACAAAATCGTACATGTTTCACGCCCGACTTCAAAGTACTTACGTTATTTATTTGGTGAGGAATTATTTCTTACTTTTTTGATGAGATTTTTTTGAAGGCGGTTTTATTTTTTTATGTATGGAACAGTTGATTTTTTTTCGTGATTCCGTGGTTGGCTCCATAATAAAAATTGTTCGTATTGATGGACACTATCATTCCCTAAAATCATTGTACTAATTAAAATTTAGAGGTGTATGTTAAAGTACGAATGAACTGAGTACATCGCATTCATGTTAGCTTTTTTTATTACTGTATCAAATTGTCATATTAACGTAATATCTTTACGAGCCATAAACGTCTGACCCGTAACCGTAAACATAAATTAAACCTAAAAATTTTTCATGGCTCCTAAATTGCCTTTATCACATTTTAGTTGTTTTTTCAAGTAGAAAAAGCAGAAGTTATTTCAGATTTTTTTGCATACACTCTACTTTAATTTAACTGAGACAAAATAAATATTACTAATATCTTAAATATATAAATTTGGATGTTTGTAACTCGATCACGGATGGATAAAATTTGGCACAGTTGGTAAAGTGACGTGGAGTCCCTAGTTATTTATAGGTAAGAGGATTCAGGATTCGACCGGATTCTGAAGGATATTTCTTCATTTCCCACCTGCTTGATAAAAATCAGGTTGCTTTTCATAATTGGTAAATATATTAGACGTTTATGGTGGGATATCCATACAAAACCAATTTTAATGTTTTTTTATTTATTTATTTAGTACAGGCTCAAGTTTAAAAAATGTGTGTCACTACTATGTGTGGTAATGGATATGAGACATTTGTCAAACTGATAGCGATTGCCATACATATTGAGTAAGACATGTTGACCTAAGTCCCTGATTTAAATGGATCCCTTAAATATTCGTTCACTGCTTTAATAATATACACGGCGGCACATCAGACTATACCGGTTGACCCTGAGACCGCCTTTATGCCCTACCTACGTATAAAAGCTATTATCGCAGTTCAACTGTTTAACTTGATGTGCTGACGAGTGTACAAACATTTCCGATTCAAGAAACCGTGAGCTTAGCAGTATTTGGAACATAATCTCATGTTATTTTTTATCCTCCCACCTTGCCGCAATTTGATTGAAACCTCGCGGTTTTATACCAAGATCTATTATCAGTTAACCGCCAATCTCTGTCGTTATCCGAGCTTTCTTCTTAATAGCATCTTCCCACTCAAGGCCTCAATAACCGCAGCCTTCCGTTATTACTGACAGGATATCGACAATATCAACGCGGTTTTCTACTGTTTGATGTTCACACCACTTTGAGCTAAGCTTATAGAGTTATCTTGAAGTATACTAGAAGGGTTAGGATATTTTGGTACGTAACTAATAATATAGGTTCAAATAGCATTATCCATACCTAAGTACTAATATTATAAATGTTAAAGTATGTTTGTGTTCTTGTCCATCTTTCATGTCAAACCGGACCAACGGATCAACGTGATTTTGTATGGGTTTAGTTAGAGAGCTGGAGAGTGACCTTGGCTACTTTTATCCTGGAAAAATATCACATTAAATAAATAAATAAATAACTTAAATAAGTTTTTACAATCACACCAATTATCTAAGCCCATGTAAATTTCATTAACAAACTGAGTCACGGAAAACTTGATAACGGATAAATATATACTTAAGGCGATACTCGGAAAAAATATGCTAAAGCGAGATAGCAATGAGAAAAAGACGCGCGCGGGAGCGAGACCGATTTTGCCGATTACGCAAAAAAAAACACAAAATCACTTCGGATTCAAAAACTATAGCGATTTTAAAAAAATGCTTCTATACGATCCTAAATATTATTGGTGTCCATTAATTAAACCAATTTTCAATAGTATATGTATCCCCATTTAAGAATAATCTTGATATTTCTTATTTTTTAGAGGTATTTTCGAAAATAAAAAGTGTCGAGCCAAAATCACAAAATCGTGTTTCTGAAACTATACGATTCTAGATAAAGGTATGAAGAAATATATATCTTATTACGATTTATAACAGCTCTAACCGTCCTATAGTTTTATATCAAAGAGTCCATACTTTTTCCGAGTAGCGCCTTAAATACTTTTTGTTTGCAAATACATACTTAATATACATTCCCGCAGGATAGCGTTGTGTAGTCCACGCGCGGGCTAAGCCGCGGATGGAATGCTTATAAATATAAATATAATAGGTATAATTATACATGTTTGTATTACAACAGTAGGATTTCTATAACTTTGTAAGTAGGTAACTTATTTTAATTTTTAGTTTCGACGCTTCTCGTTACGACTCCGTAGCTCAGTGGTTAGAGCAGCCGCCAGGAAAGCGAAAGGTCGTGGGTTCGAGTCCCATCGGAGCTAGTTGTGAGACGGGTCGATTTTTTCTTAATACTTCATTTTCCATTTTTCAGTAATAAAAATTTCATTGTGAATGCAAAAAACTAAAAATTAAAATAAGTTGCAATAGTAATTTCATCTTTAGCGATTGCCAAATACCTGGAAAGGTATTTCTTTCGCGTGTGCGGGTAGTAATATCTCCACATTGATGAAATTAACACTGACTATACAGTGCGTAAGAAGTATTGGATAAATTCGACGCTTCTCGTAACGACTCCGTAGCTCAGTGGTTAGAGCAGTCGCCCGGAAAGCGAAAGGTCGTGGGTTCGAGTCCCATCGGAGCTAGTTGTGAGACGGGTCGATTTTTTCTAAATACTTCATTTCCATTTTTCAGTAATAAAAATTGCATTGTGAATGCAAAAAACTAAAAATTAAAATAAGTTGCAATAGTAATTTCATATTATTTAGCGATTGCCAAATACCTCGCGTGTGCGGGTAGTAATATCTCCACATTGATGAAATTAACACTGACTATACAGTGCGTAAGAAGTATTGGATAAATTCGACGCTTCTCGTAACGACTCCGTAGCTCAGTGGTTAGAGCAGTCGCCCGGAAAGCGAAAGGTCGTGGGTTCGAGTCCCATCGGAGCTAGTTGTGAGACGGGTCGATTTTTTCTAAATATTTCATTTTCCATTTTTCAACTTTGTAAGTAATTTTATTTAGGTACCTAAGTAAGTATCTCATTCCCTCCTACGTTTACCGTATTTTGATTAAAACCTAGTGGTTTTATTTAATCATAGATCTCTAATATCGTTATCCAAACTTTCTTTCTCTATAATAGCATCTTCCCACTCAAGGCCTCAATAACCACAGCCTTTCCGTTATTACTGACAGGATATTGTCCTCGTCAATAGGTATAAGGAGGTTTTCTACTGTTTGATATTGAGTCTGAGTTAGAGACCCGAGTTGAAACGTAGCATGTTTACGCTAGAAGGAGGTAAGTAGAATGTATTACACAGTGTACGTGTAAAACTTTAGATACCTAGGGAGTTAGTCGATTACCTAGTGTTAGATGATTATGAGTTTTTTATTTTTTTATTTTATTCATTGGCTTTTATTTGGATGAATAATTGCTGTCCGTTAGTCTCGCTAGAACTTTAAAGCGGCTTGACCGATTTCAATCGTTTCTATATTATTTTATTCGCTATTGTTCAGGGGTGAAGTATATGTCGTGGAGATTCTTATGCCCGAATACTCGTACGCTACTTATCTTTGGGAGCGTCTCACACATCGCCCTGTCACTTTAAAAGTCAAACGTATGAAAGAAATGACCGTTATAGCAAATGAGATTTATATACAATATTTTTATATAAAATGAGCGTTATGTTAAATGATAGTATATAAAATGATGATTATATGAAATAAACATCATGTAAAATGAAATTAGTTGAAGTGTTGTTATGACAAACGTTTATTATGTCATATGAATGTTATTGAAATGAAATTATACCAAATGAAATTATATCATTCATTACGCACCCGTTTTTATCTGTGAATGAAATATTGTAAATTTTTAAAAATAAAAGAATCTTTCCTATCAGTAAAATGAGCTAACTAAAAGGAAAGCTACTTTCCCATCCGGGTCCATAAAATTTTTCCACCCTGTATACTTATGCCATAATATTATCGTTGTAAGATTTAAGGTACTTTCTCTCCCGGGCCCATAAAAATGTTCCATCCTGTATAGGCCATATTATCGTTGTAACGCGGCTTTAAAATATCTTATAAAACGCACTACAAATATATACTACAAATATATCCATACTAATCCATACTAATATTATAAATGTGAAAGTGTGTTTGTTTGTTTATTTGTTTGTTTATTTGTTTGTTTGTCCGTCTTTCACGTCAAAACGGAGCAGCGGATCGACGTGATTTTCGGTATGGGAATAATTTGAGAGCTGGAGAGTAACATAGGCTACTTTTTATTCAGGAAAATTTTAATATAAATATTGTAATTTTGTAAATAAAATCGTTAAACTGTCGTACTTTACACAACTGTCATTTCCTACATAGCCGCTTCCAAAGAGTAGGTATGTCAAAGAGTATGTAATCAGTGACGTTTTTGTCTCTTTGGATTACCTATTTTTAATAAGTGACATTTATGGTAGGCAGATTTTGGTGATACGAAGTTCATGTCCAATAAAATTTATATGGCAAAACAACGTTTGCCGGGTCCGCTAGTAATACTCTAAAGTATGACCATACATCTGAAGCTTTTCCTGTCAGGAAAGACAAAAAAAACTTACAAAACATGGTTGTCTGATACTGATATGGATCTATGTGGGATTATGTCAAGATGTCTACCGTTGAGAGCCGGGGGGAGAGGGGTGCATTAGTAGACGGTGTCACGTAACCGGTGTTGCCAGATCTAGTAAATAAATAGGGATTCTGTAAAATAAACAAATAAGTATAGTCAGGGACAAATTCGGTGAACCACTTCTTGCTTCTTTTTGTGTGGCTACCGTTTCACCGTTCGCTTGCAGTACCTATCTCCAATCGTTTATGCATTGTACTAACCGAGTTTAACACATAAATAAATTATAAAAGGAAGCACCAGCCACACGAAAAGAAGTATTAAGTGGTTCACCAAATTTGTCCCTGATTGTACCTACTACAAAAAATTGCACAAGTTTTGGTGATATGTGTAATTGTGTATTTTAGAATAATAGCAATGTGAATGCAAAATTAAAAATACTTAATGAAATAAAATAGCAATTTATATTCGTTACTATAACAATTATTATTATATTATTAAGCAATTATAGTATTATCGGATTTATTTTCTCTAAGTTTCAGCACCTTATTGTCGTATTATATTCTACTTTGCCATTTTTAATGTTGTTTGCGAAAATTCGACAAGATGGTAAAGATTATTTAGCATTAAACCTACCTAATAAAAATAAAGATTTAATAAGATTACAAATAAAACCGGTGTTCCCCATTTTGAAAATTGTTTGGAAAATAATGCACAGAAATAATTAATAAATAGAACATTCTGAACAAGCTGAATTAACGATTCGGCGGTATGCTATTCTTCACTGGTTCTTCTTCATTGGTTTTTAGGAATCTATACTAATATTATAAAAAGGTAAGATTTGATTTTTTTTGTAGTTAATGGAAAAAATCGAAAAATACAAACCTTTTTTTAAATTCATTATTATTCATTATTCATACATTCTTCCCGAGTATCACAGTCTATATTTTATCTGATATTCCTACGGGAACGGGTAGCACGCGGTTAAAACTGCCGGAAGAAACTATTATAAAATAAATAAGTTTTTAGTAAAAATTTCATTTTTATGACAAGCTTTTTTGCTGACTGTACTTTAATATTGTATTGTCATCTGAACAAAACCAATATACTTACAAAATTTCAGCTCCATCGGACACTGGAAAGTGAGTCAAATTGGGTATTTGACTGTTGTTGAAATGTAGATAATATATTTAATTATGACAATCAGAAATAATAGGTCTTTACATATGAAATTGCTGTTTTTTTCTTTTGTACATATAACTTAACAACTTTTATAATATTAGAAATACATAGAAAAAACTTATTCCGAAAGTTACGACTATTTTTGTTTCCAGAATTTCGTACTTTATTAGTTGTAACTTAGTGAAAAAAAAACTTTTTTCTCTTAACGAATGTGTCATTTACTAGTTAAAATGTCCATAAATACTTGTGTAAAATTTTGTAAATTTACATAATATTAGTCGTTAAATAATAACAAAAACGTTAGTATGGAAAAAAAATAATTACAGAAATCTCCATACAAAACGGCAATTTCATAGGTAAAGACCTATTATAACATTAATGAATAACAAATGTGAAAAAAGAAATTCAAATTGTATTATAACAAGCTAATATAAGCTACTTGAATTGTGACTCTAGCTATCTCTTTCTAAAACGAAATTTTCTATGGCGAGGGTATGGCGCTATAGAAATGTGACGTCATATTTCTATAGCGCTCTCCTTGTCTAATTAAAAAGTTTGATGCTCTATATCGCTGAAAATATGAAAGATATTTTGTGTTGTGTTCCTATGTTGTGTTCCTACTACTGCAATATACATTTTAAGTCAATAAAAAAAAATCAGTCAAGTACCCAATTAAGCTTGCAAGATTTGTCCCCCACTAACTGACAACTTACTAACTAACTAACTAACATGGCAAGTTAATAAAAAGCTTCTAAAAAGGTACAAACATATTAGAATAGAATAGATAGATCGTCATAATTATGTAAATAAATAATTACAATTGTAAAGTAAAAGTAAAGTAGGGCAGGCGTACCGGTTTTGGCCACTTTAAGGATTTTTTCACTTTTAACCGCTTAGTGCTTAATGATCTTAAGTATTTTAGAGAAAATTTATAATGTAGAGTTATAGATAATTTATCGACCTTTAAGGGTACAATCTACAAAGTAAAAAAAAATCAATAGTTTTTTTTATTTAGAACAAATTCTGCAGAGGGGGCCAAATACACCGTTTGCATTGGTTTTGGCCACTTTCATAAAATTACTATATTTATAAGTTGAGTTTATGCTTAATTGATGTTTTATTAGAGTTCTGGACTAAAACACTACATGAAATAGTATTTCAATCACGGCGAGCTCCTTACTACAATTTTATAAGTATACCTTTATCACTTGATTAAAAGAAAATTAGCGGATTGAGGCTAGTGTAGGCCAGTGCCTACACTAGCCTCAATCCGCTAATTTTCTAGTACGTTAGCTAACAAAAGTGAGTTGTGAGTCTTTTAAAATAAATGAACTTTATGATAGGTTGGAAACTTTCTACTAATGCCAAAGTGGCCAAACGTGGCACAATGCTAAAATTTCTAGCCCCACTTTTGGCCACTTTTTGTTTCCCAACTTTTTGTAAGAACATTGAAAAACCAACACTTAATCCATCTAGAAGAAACATATTCCAATATGATATAAAATATTAAATAACCATAAAATAATTTTATTGTAGAAAAAAAATGATTTTACAAAACTTTTACCCTTAACATTTTGCTTAAGAATTTTACAAAATGTTAACTTTGAAACATAACACGTGTTTATTTCTAAAATATCGTACTACATAAAAAAGCTAAGTGCTGTAATTATTAACTAAAAGTCCAATCTTTTATTCGCCATTAATAAATATAAGCAATAATTATTTAATTCCTATTTATCTAACTTTAAAGTGAAAAGTGACCAAAACCGGTACAGTGGCCAAAACCGGTACGCCTGCCCTAAGTATTTATTCAGTGTTTCATACATAATAAAAAATTACAAATGGTTCTTTAAATCTAGATATTAGAAACTACTGAAAGGGCTGACCAGCTCAGCTAATGTTGCAGCTTGTAGCCACAACGCTGATTTTCAGCTGGACCCATAAAACATAAAAACTAAATTAAGCTAGGCTAAAATAACTCACAAACAAACAACACAAAACAATAATCTGTTGTGACAAACTAATGATAAATTATAAATATTACATAAAATACTTATATGGTTCATAATATATGTTAAAGTTTTATAATACTTAAGTAGGTATATAATAAAATAAAATATAATACTTACAATACAATGTTTAAATAGGTATGTTTTCAAATTTACTTTTTTAGATCATCAAATTAGATATGCCCTCAGTTTGGCAATTAAGAATTGGACACCATCACATTCATATTGTTCCAATACCAAACTATAGTAACTTGAGCACTAGTTATGAAAATTGGAAACAACGACGGGTATTACCACATGTATATGTCGCAGGGATATGAGGAAATCAGAGATTTCACGAAATCCCTAGGGATACCACGAAATCACGGAAGATGTGGAATATTCTTATTTACGACGTCTTCTTCCTGAACCAGTTCAGTGATATGTCATTTCACTAAACTAAATCTAGTGAAATGTCAGAAAAGTGGATTTCAGAGGTGAGAGATTGCCTCCTGTAAGTCCTGTAGAACACGTGATAGGTTAGAAATTTAACCGCTTCGCTGCGCTTCGCGATCGCCTTAAATTTCGTGGTTATTTTTTTTTTGATACAACTTATGGATTGTTTTCACAAAAAAAAATAACCACGAAATTTCTAACCTATCACGTTCTACATGACTTCCGATACAAACTCGCTCATGTCACCTGCAGCCGTGAGCTTACTGTTATTACTTCAGTCATTCTTCATTTCACTAGATTTAGTTTAGTGAAAAGACATATCACTGAACTTGTTTAGGAAGAAGACGTCGTAAATAAGACTATTCCACATCTTCCGTGATTTCGTGATATCCCTAGGGATATCGTGAATTCTCTGATTTCCTCATATCCCTGCCACATATACACTTAGACCCGAGGAAATATTGAAAAGTTTGTTTTCAATATTTATCCGACCGGGAATCGGACCAGGGACCTCCAGAGATAGTGGCACCTTGGCAACCGGTGCATACACCACTCGTCCATGGAGGTAGTCACCAATTCACCATGTACACACGGCGGCACATCAGACTATACATGTTGACATTGAGACCGCCTTTATGCCCTACGTAATAAAATCTGTTATCGCAGTTCAACTGTTTAACCTGATGTGCTGTCGAGTGTACCTATAAGTAATAAAATGTTAGAATACGTATTAAAACAAAAAGTAACACCATGAAACTGAGAGGCCCTACTCTAAATTCAACGAAAAACTAAACTTCGTTAGCCCTGTCGCTTGCCCTCGACTCTGTCATGCCCGGAGAGTGAGAGGGATAGGTATAAGAAAGTTTCGTTTGTCGTTGAATTAGGGTAGGACCTCAGGAACTACCCCATTCCAGGAAACAACAGAACTCACAATGGGACATCAAATGAGGGCAGTAACGCCAGCCACACAGGAATTCTCCATTAAGAGAACTTTCCAGCTGTGCTTATATTGTTACAGATATATTATATATGTATGCTATACTACTCGAAGCTACCCCTGACAATAGGGTATTTTTTTCACTGTTGTTGAAATGTTGATATTTAATGAAGAAGTTTAAAATATAACATTTAAGTATACCAAATGACGTGCTTTCATTGTGTTCTGTCTGTTTCCATTTTTTTTACTATAGATAGTTTTTTTAAATCTCCTATCAAAGTAAGGAATGAGATTAATTTACTTATAAAACAACAATCAATAGGTATTGTATTAAAAAAAGAAATTACTGAGAAAAGCCTACCCATAGAAAATATATTTATAATTTTTTAAAGCCGTTCCATCCTATTGAAAAAATATAACTCCAAAACTACGAAAAATCGCAGAACATACGAGTACATGGGGTTAAATCGATAGGTATGCCGTATGGCACTCGGCTATCACCTCGCACCGGCTTGACACCTTAAAAGAAACAGCCTGTACATATTTCTTCTGTGCGTCGGACACGACAGTTATAGGTGTACAATTTTGTACAGTATGCAAATTTGCGAGAACGTTTTAGACGACGACATAATTATGTAAGCATTATCAAAATAAGAATTATTAAATATTCGGCTCTAAAACAATCATTTTTTCAGTATGAAAATTAATGTTTCGATAACGTTTCTAGTATAAGTGACAAATTAATATGCGTTTGCATACAATTCACACACGTACTTTTTTGTTACATTTTAAAACTAAATTTCCAGTGTGATGCACAGGGATAAAAAAATCTACTATCTACTGCTTACAAATGTCGTCGTCGTCTGAGAAGTTCTCGCAAATTTGCATACTGAAAAAAATTTTACACCTCCAACTATCGTGTCCCCGACTATATATAACTGAACTCCTCCTAAACGGCTGGACCGATTTGAATAAAGTTTTTGGTATGTCTTCAGGTGGGTTCCATCGAGAATGCTTTAGATTTACAATCGAACCCGGTAGGTGGCGTGCTGTTGATAAGGTGGTACAAAGTTTGCCGGATCAGCTAGTATGTACCCTATAAATGTGGTGGGTGATTAAGAACTGCATTTTCCCATGGGAACAGCAAGTTTTACCTTTCAAAAGTTAAAACTTGCCGTCCTTTAAGTTAAGGCGCTACTCGGAAAAATATGGACTTTTTGATTTAAAACTATAGGACGGTTACAGTTGTTATAAATCTGGTAGTAAGATATATATTTATACCTTATCTAGAATCATATAGTTTCAAAAACACGATTTTATGATTTTGCCTCGACACTTTTTCTTTTCGAAAAGACCTCTAATAAATACGAAAAGTGAAGATTATTCTCAAATGGGGTTACTTACACTATTGGAAATTAGTTTAATTAGTGGACACCAATAATATTGAGGATCGTATAGAAGCATTTTTTTAAAAATCGCTGTAGTTTTTTAATACGAAGTGATTTTGTGTTTTTTTTGCCTAATCTGCAAAATCGGTCTCGCTCCCGCGCGCGTCGTTTTCTCATTGCTATCTCGCTTCAGCACATTTTTCCGAGTATCGCCTTAAAAGTAGCCTAGATGTTGAGTCCGGTTATTAAGGGATAGCGTAAAAAGATAACAATAATATAGAAGATGAGAACTATTTTTATTTTCCTTTTTTTGCATTCACAGTGCAATTTTTACTATTGATAGGTAATGAATTGATGAAGGAAACGCTGGCTCATAGCGCGAGAAGTATTAACGAGTCTTCTAACCACTCCGTAGTTCAGTGTTTGTAGTGTTCTTCCGGACAGTAGAAGGTCGTGGGTTCGAGTCCCATAGAAGATAGTTGTGTGACGGGTGAGGATATGACTGTATGATACACCAATTCATTGATATTATGTATCAAAATACTATGGATTTTGTAGATTAAATAAGTAAAGACAGCAATATTTAAATGTTAAAATTCAACTTTTAATTTTAGTCATCCATCCTTCACCAACCATAACGCGCGTAGCTTCACATGCATGATACACATCGCAATACAAAGCCAGAACAGTACTGTTTCATTCATTAGGCTCATAAGTTCGGAATCTGCCGACCAAGTTGTTTATAAAAATACATCTGCACAGCGTTATCGATGACGACTCGTTTCGGTGTATCGGACGTAGCGATTGCCGACGTAATCGAGTCAATCGTTAGGGTTGCCACTTTTGAGAAAAGTGTAAAAAAACACACTATAGATTTTATACTTAATCTAAATAGACTGTGATATTACTATGTAGAACAGAATAGAATAAAAGTTTCTTGGTTACTAACATACCGACAACTTTAGTACTGTAGTTAAAATTAACATTCCTTCTTTCTTTTTGGAAGTGATAAATAACTTTAGAAAATACTTTCAAATACGGAATCAATCAAATAAGTACTTAATGAAAAGTAATAATGCATCCCTTTGGTTTCCTGTTTAGTTTTCTAGTAAAGTACGTGTTACTAGTATTACTGATACATTACACATTATTATAATTTCATTAGTTTCTCTCCACCGCAGCGTAACGTATCATTGTTCAATAGGAAGCCCTTTGAAAGAATCCTCGTTCCAAATACGTACGTTATAAAAACGTGTACATCAAACGTTATCGGATAATGACTCGGCGTGGCCAATCAAAGCGCATCGATTTCAATACCGATTCCATTGTTGTAGGGCTGCCACAGCTGTGATTAAATATTTACCCGAGTTATTTATTGTTTTTAATATCGCTTGAATAGTTTATGCACACCGAAACTGGTAAGTATAAGTAAAGTTTCTAAATTGATAAAACACATTAATGCTGAGTAACATAAATAAATGAATAAATATTGCAGTGTGGTGCGACTCTCACTATCTCTGTCGTGTCCGTAAGTGCATGAAACAACACCACAGAAGTGTGTTTCCGACTTTACTTATAAAAAAAATACCTTTTTGGTACACACATAAAGAAATAAATATTAGACACCATCACATACTTCCATTTGCATTGTTACAATCTCAAATTAAGTTGCCACTGGCGTTAATTGGAAACAACGACGGCGACGCCGATGGTTATTACCTCATATACCAAGACACGAGAAAGTTTTGAAAAGTTAGTTTTCTACATTTACCGGAGCGGGAATTGAACACTCAGAGGTAATCGAAACAAAACACATTTGTAATTGAAAATGAAATATTAGAAAAATCCTCCCCCAAGTAGCTCTGCCAGGAATCGAACCCGAGATCTCTCACTGTCTGGGAAAATGTTCTGACCGCTGAGCTACGGAGTCATTGCGGAAGCTTCGAATTTCTCTAAAACTTCTTGCGCGCCTTGAGCCCGCGTTTGTCAATGAGAACATATAAGTGAATATATTTCTATCCTCGACACGCGAATTAAATATATTTCCAGATATTTGACAATCTATTTTAATTTTTAGTTTTTTGCATTCACAATGCAATTTTTATTACTGAAAAATGGGATTGTGAGACGGGTCGATTTTTTCTAAATACTTCATTTTCTATTTGACAATCGTTTAAGATGAAATAAAATAATTGCTATTTCAAATTATTTTTAGGTAAGTATGTACATATTTTGTTTTGAAAATACAAGTAAACATCATCCTAAAAGTGGCAACCCTAACACAGCCGCTGCAGCATCAGCAGGCCAGGCATCGTACAAAATTAGCCAGTTGAAATCGCGGTGTCTTAGGCACCTGTGCTCGCCACACGCAGTTTGTTTACAATAATATACGGAAAAAGCGATGTTTTTCACAAACACGAAGTTATTTTTATGAAACTTATATTCGCGCCTCTTCTGCTGCAAAGAGTGGAACAAAACGCAAAAACGTTGAAAGCGCGGGAAGTGTACCTAGTTTTCTTTTTTAAAAGTGATTACGTTCCTTTTTACGAATTTTGAGTTTTGACAGTGTGGTGGTGTGGTTCTTGTGGATACGTTTGTTGGATACGTGCTTAGCAAATTTTCAGGATTTCTGGTGAGTTAACTAAACTTTTATTTGTAATTTGTTATTTTATATTAAATTGACAAAATTGAAAAACAACTTCCAGAACGGAAAGATCAACAAATGAGAATTTCACTGATGTTTAAGTTTATTTTTATATGCATTAACAAAATGTATCTACCTAGGTATTCTAGTATTCATAAGTAATATAGCTTCACAAAATTCCATAATTTTCAGAACAAATAAAACTCGAATAGGTAATCAACTCTTTCCGAATTCATATGTTGAGTCCATTTCAGTTCGTGTCATATTTTTTTATTAAAAGTGATATGAATGAAACGGAACGTGAATCAAAATTAACGATGGCGGATGTCCATAACAAAGTTTCCGCGTAAAGGAAGTCTTAAACGTCTTTAAGTCTTTGTTCTTTAAAGACTAGTCTATAAAGGTAGTTTAACTACTCTGGTGCCACCCACAACATAACTATGAATATGGGAAATAGGTTACACTATTCATAACAGTACCCCTAGCATGAAAAACTATCGTTATGTTATTCAAATAGTAAACTATGCCTAGTCCTAACTGGTACGCCAAAAAATGCTGCAAATGGTGTTAAAGACATAAATACCGAAACGATTGATCTTTAGGACATAAGAATCAATTTGACCCGTAGCACGAAAAAAAAACGAAAAAGGAGAGGAGTTATGACTTCATCTTTTAATTGTATGGGAAATAAAATATTTTTGTTCTAAAACCTATCGCGTAAGGTATCTAATGAAAGGGCTTACCAAGCCGATTCTAAAAATGTATCACATCATTATATTTCAGTCACTTGTTTAAAATTTAAATTAAAATAATTTCCAGAACATACCAAGTTTGGGTTCCTCCAGATATGATACGGTTGAATCATTATTTGTAAAATATACCTTTAATGATAGGTATAGATAGATCCTCATATCCAACCCCAAGAAAGCAATTTTGAAAACATTTACATTTAGTATTTTTTTATAATTTTTAACAATACTTAACAAAATGTGATAAGATCACAACTAGTTGAAACATGTTTAAAAAGTTCAATTTTAAACACTGAGGATGATAAAAACTGGGAGGGCCCAGAAAAAAATCCTGGATCCGCCCTTGGTGTTGCTGTTAAACATGTATTGGATTTCAGTTCCTTATGCGACCGAAAGAGGCGCTGCTCAGGTTTTCATATAAAATAATACGATGACGATAATAACGAGTTTTTCGTGCTAGTGCTAAAGCAGTTGTTTGTGACATCGTAACTCAAACTAGACGTAACTAAACGTTTTTCCATGATGAGAGCGTAAAAACTTATGACGACCTTCGTGGTAGACTGGTGTACGCAACGGTGCCACTATCTCAGAGGTCCCGGGTTTGATTCCCGGTCGGTTAAATATTGAAAACGATCAATTCAATATTTTCTCGTGTCTAGGTGTACTATGCGATTATTATAAGAATAGGACGGGTTGTTGACAAACTTCACTCTGAAAAGGTACAGTTCGCAAGAAAGTACAAAACAATATGAAAATAGTTTATTTTTTATTTTGGCAGAACGTGGTTTGAGTATTGCCACTTTCAAAACGAAGTTTTTTTTTTATTTTTTTAATCCACCTACTCGTTATGCCAGCGCCAGACATAGCACAAACATTTGAATAAATGTTTGGACACATGTGTAGCACGGGTATTTGAGTATTTGTTCAAAGCTTTGATAAAATACTAGAGCATATTTCTACAGTACTTTGCAATGTCAGAAGGAAAAGTCTTCAATGTCTTTGTAGCAGTAGCAGCTGCAGTAGCAGTTCAGACCAGCGGGACGATGATTCTCAAATGAATGGAATAGAAGAGGTGGAATAGCATTAGCAAGCATAATGTGTTTTGATTTACAATTGGCGGATTCACGAAAGGCGCCTCCCCGAGTGGCTTGATTGAATCGCTCCCCGTGATACCAATACCTGGCGCACCCTGGTAACAGCTAGATTCTGCCGAATCTAACTTCAATCAACGTGCATAATCTAGCTGGCCAATCCTTTTACCATGATAGACCAATACAATTTTTCACTAGACCCCCAATTTACCAATTTTATTGTAAAGTTGATTATTAAATTATTTTCATAACTTGAATTCTTGTTTAATTTAAATATTAAACCAGTAAATAGAATCAACATTCAATTTATTCTGTGTTATTGAAGCATAGTATTAAAGTACCCCGCAGAACAATAAGTATGAAAAAATGGGTTCAGCAGTTAAATATCACAAAATTTTAATTTGATTGAGATTCAAATTACCTGATCATTTTCGTAAAAGCATACTTTCATGAGTCCTATACTTTTCGAAAAAATCAAGTTAATGATTTGTATTTATCTGCAAATTATTCATATGTTTTGGTTTGCACGAACATCATTATTAATTTATCGTAAGCTATGGCATGATCAGCCCCCTGATTCACGATTTAAATTTCTTTTTTGCACACCATACTGAAGTGAAGTGAAGTTAGTTTGACAGCACTTTGACAGCTTGACGTCACAACATGGCGGCGTCCCTATCCTATTCTTATAATAATCGCATAGTATGTGGTAGTTACACATCGTTGTTACCAATTTAGTTACACGGGAACTTTAAGCTACTTAGCTTGGGATTGGGGCAATTCATATAATTGTGATCATCATCATCATTAGACCGTATTTATCCACTGCTGGACTTAGGCTTCTCCTAGTTCGCGTCACTGATCACGGTTTCCAGCTCCTCGCATCCAGCCCCCACCTGCCATCTTTCGCAGGTCGTCGCTCTACCTGGCAGCCGGGCGCCCTACGCTACGTTTGCCTAAGCGCGGTCTCGAAACTACACAAATCAATCAATTCCGATTTTCATAGATAGCCCGGCAGCTCTTAAGGCGATACTCGGAAAAATTAAGCTAAAGCGAGATAGCAATGAGAAAACGACGCGCGCGGGAGCGAGACCGGTTTTGCCGATTACGCAAAAAAAAACACAAAATCACTTCGTATTCAAAAACTATAGCGATTTTAAAAAAATGCTTCTATACGATCCTAAATATTATTGGTGTCCACTAATTAAACCAATTTTCAGTAGTAAATGTATCCCCATTTAAGAATAATTTTGATTTTTCTTATTTTTTAGAGGTATTTTCGAAAATAAAAAGTGTCGAGCCAAAATCATAAAATCGTGTTTCTGAAACTATACGATTCTAGATAAAGGTATGAAGAAATATATATCTTTTTACCAGATTTATAACAACTCTAACCGTCCTATAGTTTTATATCAAAGAGTCCATACTTTTTCCGAGTAGCGCCTTAACGCCTTAAACTCGAATATCATAAATTCGAAATTGCCAAAAGACTGCGTAAACAAACTGAATAACCTGAGCCAAAAGAATAAAGTTATTCTGAAATGGGTACCAGATCATTCGGGAATCATTGGCAACGAAAAAGCCTATAAACTTGCAAGGACTGGAGCTCAAAGCCATCAGATAGGACCAGAACCTTTCTATGAAAGGTTCTGGTCCTATCAAAGTCCTCAAAGAACCAGGCCATGCAACTTCTCAAGGGCAACCTATTTGGCGAATTAAAAAAGCACTGGCTGACACAACCAGGACTGCTACACGCCAAATCCCTTATAGAAGGCTACTCGCAAAACCGAACTGTCGAAGTCCTGGAGCTTAGCAGGACGAAAATCTGTGCGATAATAAGCGCCTTTAACCAGCCACTGCAAACTAAATAGGCACCAATTTCACATGAAATTAAGTGACGCTGATGTTTGCCGCTACTGCAAGTGCAAACAGGAGAGGGAAACACCCAGGCACCTTCTGTGTGACTGCGAGCCAAAGGGCCCGAACATTAGCCACTCGTGAAACATAAACTTAAGTTTAGCCGGCTAATCTTAAGTTTATGTTCACACCCATCTTTAGCAGTGACATAAACACAGTTAGAAAGTTATCACTAGGTAAGTAGTAGAAACAAGTCAGTTAAAACAAACCAGCAAACAGTCAAAAAACCTGTTTTGTTTTCATGATTCATGATTCTGTCGACTTAATTAGGTACAGTATCTTTCAGGTAAAGCTGATTACTTTTATTAATTTAGGTAGGTAGGTACTTAATTTTATACTTTTAGCTCATTAATTTAGGAAGACAAATATAATTCCAAGAGATTTTTAACAACCCAAGTCAGTACCTACTTTTAAAAATACTAAAGATTTTTCTACAGCGATATAGATACGAAAGTCGATAACGATATGTGTTCGTCGATTGAATTTGCGCATTGCGCTTTTAATATTATCAGTCAATGAAATCGCAATGAACCGTTGACATCATGACACTGACCTAATGAACGTAGTGAAGGTACTACGTAGTAGTAGCGACATAAATATTAGAAACTCGTAGATAGGTACAGTCAGCGTCAAATTGATATAAGCGTCTAGAGTAGTCAAAAAGATCTGAAAAACCGGATAATAATTCTATAAAGACCTTTTTTTCTCGTCTGAGTGTTTCAAGTGTTGTCGATTCCTTGAAATCAATGTACAGTCAGCGTCAAATTGATATAATCGCGTAGAGTAGTCAAAAAAATCTGAAAAACATAAACGCAATTTGATCTAAGCAATTCGAATCATCATATTGTTGTAAGCGCGCAAGGTGTTCAAAATATCTAGGCACTCATTGTTTCATATTTATATGAGCAGTCAGAGTGTTCAAATTTATCTAAGCAAACAAAGCTATCAAAACATCTATGCATAATGTACAACACCATATTGCACAGATATTTTGAGAGCTTTGTTTGCTTAGATAAATTTGAACACTCTGACTAGTGCCTAGATATTTTGAACACCTTGCGCGCTTACAACAATATGATGATTCGAATTGCTTAGATCAAATTGCATTTATGTTTTTCAGATTTTTTTGACTACTCTACGCGATTATATCAATTTGACGCTGACTGTACATTGATTTCAAGGAATAACTAGCTGAAGCACCTGGTTTAAGGAAAAAGACACATCGACAACACTTGAAACACTCAGACGAGAAAAAAAGGTCTTTATAGAATTATTATCCGGCCGTTGTACGGATTTAGCCCCTTTGTTCCAGCCAACAACTAATCTTCTATATGTATAAGAATAAATTCCAAATATCCTTAAGAAAAGCCTTATAATATAAAAAAATTAAAATGGTATTTTTGTATGGAAAATCGTCTAACGGACTTGCTATACAAGGGACTAGTGGGACAGACAGGACATTTTGTCCATGGTCGCTTCCAAAGAGTCACTAGAAGTGCTCGTCAGATAAGTCTGCGCGCGGTAAAAATCGAATACTAATCTTTTCTATAACATTAGAACAAAAAAATGCACTGTAACTAGCGCCAAAAACGCGCCAGGCACGTGCAGAGTTATCTGACACACACGGTACATACCTACCGTTTTAGCCGCTTCGGATTACTTTAAATAAGTGACATTTGTAGCAGGCAGTGTATAAAACTCCTTAGGTGAATTTAGATGCACGACGCGATTATTTGTTACCTACTAGCCTTCTGCCTACCCGCATGGACTACACGACGGACGGGAATGTGATTTTTGTACGGGATGAAAAGTAGCATAATGTCATTCTCCAGCTCCCAAACTATCCCTATACCACGTCAAACCGTTGCTCTGTTTTGACGTGAAAAACGGACAAACAAACAATGCTTCATTTGTTAGGTTGTACTGTTTACTTGTCCTCATTTGCGCTTTTCGTAGAATGATACTTTCTTGGGTGGCTTGCGTTTGCAGTAAGTATTTTATTATAAGATTGTGTCACGATGCTTGATATTTCAATTCCTTTAGGTATTTCGTTGTTCTTCGGTATCTCTGCTTCTCACAGTGCACATTCTCGTTCGTTGGGAACGTTAACGTGCTTTGCGCTCTTCAACTGCTTCGTTTTTTTCCCTGGGTGCCTACCATCAACTCTTATTGCGGTTTTGTTTAGGACCTAAACTGATCTGCTTCGCTTATTCGTACCACGACAGCTTCTTATCAATGACAGCGATTCAGTGATCATTCAATGACATTTCACAGCCACTGAGCTGTCATCAACTCTTATTTGACTTATAACTCGGCCAAGCTAACATGACACCTGCAGGTTATACCCGTCCCTTTCACTCTCCGGGCATGACAGAATCGAGTGAAAGAGACGGGTAGAAGAAATAAGGACACAAATCGTTCGGTCATTCACATTTAGCAATTCATTTGCGATCCAGTTTTATGAAGCTATTTTTGAATCGCTGTCTTAAAGTTGAATGATGGTAGGCACCCTGTTCTTTACGTTCAAACCCACAACGCATCATGCTTTTTCCAAATACCCCTACCAATGGGTACCGCCACCCATACAAAAAAGACTTCGAATGTTCCACAATGATCTGGATTGTTCGGGGATGTTCCCGAACGTTCGAACCCACGACGGGTTTTGCTCTAAATACCAATAGGTTGTTTCACCCATAGAAAAAAGGCTTCGAATGGTCCATAATGTTTCAGAATATTCCACAACATTCGAGAGTGTTCTGGAATGTTCCAAAATGATCTGGGACTTTCCCGAACATTCCAGACTATTCCGAAACATTCCACAACATTCCAGAATGTTCTGGAACGTTCGAACCCACGACAAATCTTGCTTTATATAAGGTCCTTCTTAAATAGTGCACATAATTTTAAGGGGTCAATGTAATCATGCATACAAACAACTTTTACTATGGTACCAACATTGAAATCGTGAGAAAATAATCAGCTGTTCCATAAATTTTTTTTGACGACCGATTTGGCGCAGGGGTAAACTACTTGCCTTCTGCGCCAGAGGTCTCGGGTTCGATTCCCGAACAAGACAAATATTTGGGTGCATGAACATGTCTATTTGTCTTGGTCTGGGTGTTTTCTATGTATATTAAGTATGTATTTACAAACAAAAAGTATTTAAGTATATATTTATCCGTTATCAAGTTCACGTAGACACAGTTTCTTGAGAAATTAACTACGGGCTTAGGTAATTGGTGTGATTGTAAGAAAATATTTATTTATATGTATTTATTTTGATCTGTTCGATTTAAAATTTTCTATGGAACAGCTGCTGAACGTTTCACAATGATCTGGGATGTTCCCAAACATTCCACAACATTCCAGAATGCGCTCAAATGTTCTGGAGTGTTCTATAAATTTCTAGACCACAAAAGTTCGCCCTTCAGGTAAAAACGGGAACCTTCTTCATGGACGGGAGATAAAGGGCTACCACACTTTATGACTCCCTTGATCGTACCTGGACTCTTTTCTGAGTTTAAGCGGCACGCACATTGTACACTTTCCTTTATAATATATATTGAATATCTGTCAATCTTTATATTATTGGATGTAGGTGATACGAAGTTCACTGGGTCCAAAAGTACCTACTAAATATTTTGCAATATGTGTTGTTCATATTCAACACAGACACAGAGCCTGCATCATCATACAAGTTCCTTGCATTGCATTGCAACATACGTCTTGGCACTATTGACATTAATTTGCCTTCCGTGCATGTAGCAGGCGATTCTTGCACATTTTGCGGAAGCAGGCTAGATATTTTAGTTTTATTGTTTCATTTGCCAGGCTAATTTCATATTTTGGTCACATCGCCCGCAGATATTTCGACAATTTCACAATAAGAGCGATGGAATGAGACCTCTATTTACCTCTCGCGTAGGTTCATCGTCATCATCAACATCTCAGCCATGAGACGCCCACTGCTGGGCATATGCCTCCCCCAAGGATCTCCACAACACACCACCCCCAAGGTCTTTGTCTATTCTACAGTGAGTGACAGAGACAGTGCATACACTCCACTGTTGGGAGCGTTTCCGACGGTTCGTGAATCAGGGGGCTGATCGTAGGTCCACTTTGTAAGGGGCCTGCCCACGGAACGTCTCGTCTCGCCCACTGCCACTTCAATTGAGCAATCTTTCGAGCAATGTCGATTGTTTTAGTTCTTCTGTGGATCTCATCATTTCGGATTCGATCACGCAGGGAAATACCAAGCATTGCTCTCTCCATTGCTCGCTGGGTGACCTTGAACCTTCCTGTGAAACCCATAGAAAAAGACCGCCGGCCGTCGTCGAACGTCTAGGTAAACTGGAGACAAACAAAAGACAGTAGACGGAGGCAACCATCTTGTCTAGGTAAACAAGATGAGAAAGTTCATCTCCTCAGTCTGCCTACTTCCCGTCGTTCTTTTACTTTGCATCTATTTACCTCTCGTCTAGGTAAACTGAGAGACGAGAAGGTTCGTCCAAAAGTCTACAGCTTAACTTTTAGTGGTCAACTCTTCACCTTAAATTACAATTACTAACGCCCGAATTCTCAAACGCAAATCATCTTTGGGAGCGTCTCAAACATCATGGCATCTCTTTCATACGTTTGACATTTAAAGTGACAGGGCGATGTTTCAGACGCTTCCAAAGAAAAGTAGCGTACGAGTATTCGGGCATAAGTCTCTTTTTAAATTACAAGGAAAAGTTTAAAAACACTTCAGTTAGTGGTAGGTCTTGTTCTAAGTCCACCTGGCTAGCTACCACCATCTTATCTAAGTCTGACCCCATAGTAACGATGTTTTTACCATTGTTGTGTTCCGGTACTTGAAATAAGATAACCAGTTCCTCATCGGTTGAGGATCTTGAGAGTAGTGCGCTTTCGTTCCTTCAGCCTTATCTTCACTTCACAGCAGGTGTGAAAAAGGCTAAATATTTTAACAGTGCCGCACTTGTCCGTAATAGCGCTTACCGATAATAAATTTCTTGAAATCTCCGGAACAAATAGTACATTGTTGAGTTGTCCGAAGTCAGTTTCAATTATTCCAGCTCCTTTTGCTATCAAATTCGCTGCATTGGCACACCTAATTGGAACTTCTATTTTTTCTGTAATTTGAATAATGTTACTATTGCTGAAAAAATGTGATGAGGCACCTGAGTCAATGACTGCTCTGACTTGAATCTGAAATTGTTCACTTGCTATGCCATTAAAATCCTTACCTACATCCTTACTTCCTTTTACTTTATATTATAAATGCGTCTCTGTCTGTGTGTTACACAATCACACCTAAACTACTGAACCGATTTGAATGATTTTTGGTACAGAGATAGTCTAGAGCCTGAGAAAGGACATAGGCTACTTTTTATTCCTGAAAAATATCAGCTTCCCGCGGGATAACGTCGTGTAGTACACGCGGGCGAAGCCGCGGGCTGAAGGAAAGTGAATTAAAAAGCTTCACACGACACTAGGACTATACACACTTTATGCAAAGAAGTATCTTTGCATAAAGTGTGTGATATTTTTACAGTCACAGTCCTAAGCTATGAAGAAACTACTGATGGGATGGGTCTATTTAAATGCTAACCTCTTTTCTGAGTAGTAAAAATATCAGAAGCTCGTCAACTCCAGAAAAGATACGATCTCAGTCTGAGCATTCTACAATTTAAATTCCAGTATCTTTATTATTATAAAAATACGTTTAGAGGTGAATGCACTAATTCACTTAAATAACTTTAACAGCTGACTGTGACCCAGAAATCTGAAAGATTTTTATTTATACAGATTTCATGATAGCTTTGGAGAGCGGCTCGAAAAGAGACTAATATCTTTTCGTTTATGAGTAGATCATCAAATTCAGAAACCTGCTCTTAGTGCTCTATTAGTTCGTTACCGTTGTATATTTTAGCTTTACGATTTGAACATAAGGTATGAAAAAACACAATAACGACACGCAAAGCTAATAATAATATTCAAGCTTTTTAATTTTTTTGACGACCGATTTGGCGAATGGGTAGGAGGCTACCCACCTTCTGCGCCAGTGGTCTCGGGTTCGATGCCCGAACTAGACAAATAGGTATTTGTGTGCATGAACATGTCTATTTGTCTTGGTCTGGGTGTTTACTATGTATATTAAGTATGTATTTGCAAACAAAAAGTAATTTAAGTATATATTTATCCGTTATCAAGTTTTCCATGATACAGTTTCTTAATGAAATTAAAATGGGCTTAGATAATTGGTGTGAATGTAATGTGTAATGTAATGAATATTTATTATTATTATTTAATTACGTTACTGAAAACATTTCTCAACCCTAATTTCTTTAGCACAAATACCTACAAAGTATGTTTGTCCACCATTAAAATTATAACGACACATTAAACGAGCCATATAACCCATATCACTTTAATGCCTATTGGGCAATATCTAATTTAAGCCGCGAATGTCAGCACCAAAGATACATGATCATGATACTTCGCTCATCGCGAGCGAAGTCAAGGGCGCAGCAAATATAGTCCACGTCCGAAGCATATTTTGACAGTGCTAGACTGAGCTGTGCACTTCTATATATGGACTGACTTTGACCTATCTATGTCTATATCTATCTTTGCCTACCTATCAGTCTATCTGTTTTTTCAACGGTCTTAATTACTAAGTTAATGCACTTTTTAACCGACTTCAAAAATTGAAAAGGAGGAGGTTATCTATTCGTCGCATTTATTATCAACAACTGGGTAGTTTTTCACACCTGATGAAAAGTGCACTACTTACGGAAACCTCAACGAATGAGGAACTGGCTATCTTATCTCTAACTGCCGGAACACCACAATGCTGAAAACATTGATGTCATGGCGTCAGACTTAGATTAGATGGTGGTAAGTAGCTAGCCAAGCGGACTTAGAACAAGTCCTCCAACCAAACCGAATACAATAAGTACCCCCACTGGGAATCGAACCCGGGATATCTAGCTCTGATACCGGTGGTTTACACCACTAGACCACAGAAATAGTTAAAATTGAGTGATTGTGGATACTTGCGACTTTGTGACATTGATAATATTTGTTTTTGTCCCAGCTCCTTTGTGTGACGTTTGAAACGATACCATAACCAGAATTCTACGTAGATTAAAGAAAGAAAAGAAAAAAAGAAAACTCATTTATTTGGGACATCACAGAGATACCTACATAAAAAAAAACAAAAAGCATAGTATGTCCCAAAACGGTCCCGATTCATCATAATGCTTGATTTGCAGCGCTGATCTTCCGTCGGAACCGTCTTGGTGGGGCAGGGAGCTAATTAACACAAGCGGGTTAACAATAAAAAAACATAAATATTAACTATGAACTAGGAACATAGGCTACTTTTTATCCCGAAAAAAAATTCACATTCCCGCGGGATAACGTCGTATAGTCCACGCGGGCGAAGCCGCGGGCGGAAAGCTAGTTATAAATAATTGTAACAAGGACATTTGCATGCTATATAAATGGCTAAATAGGATAAGAACAAATTGAAACAAAGTTACATCAAAACTGTACCACCCTATTTTTTGGCAAATAAAGAATTTGTATTTGTATTTGTAACTAATTTAAAAAAAACAATAAAGAAAATACAAAATGTTTTGCATATCCCGTGCCGCAAACCAGTATTGAAATTCTCCCACAAATAATATCTAGAGATAAAAACGTCATCTTTCTGTATAAGAAAAGCTGAACATTTACAATCAACGTAAACAGCTTATTTTACGGCCTAAGAAAAAAACATCTGCGAAAACAATGAAATTGATAATCCAGCCAGCGGCGTGTGTCTGGCTGGCAATCCAACCAGCCGCAGTTTACTGCACGGTACACTATATGATTCACCAAATAATATTGTCTTAAAATAAGGTTTTAAACTTACATGGTCATTATCACTATAACTATTATGCAGTTGCACACGCCATGATCACGGAGTAACTGAGTTACTCCGTGATCATGGCGTGTGCAACTGCGCCGAAATATCGGGAACTCGAAAAACGAAATAAACATGGTAAAAATCCCGTTTTTCATAATAGTTATAGTAATATTGTCGTAAGTTATTCTCACGTAAAATTCTGAGACCACAACCGAAATAAACGTTACGTATTATACTCAATATTCAATATCTTTATTGCATTCCATCATAGTGCTAAAGGTGTTACATAAATTTATTGTAGGTACAATTATTATAGGCCCTGTCAGACACAGTTAATAAAAAGCTTGTAATTATTACACTACCTATGCATTATTGAAACGCTTTATCATAATCTAAGATATTCCAAACCAAAAATTGGGGTATAAAGTTTTAAGGACAAACGATAGGACACCATTGCTGACTCATAATATCGTTGGTTAGTCACGCATCATGTGATGAACAGGCTGATTGAAAAGATTAAGAAAAATAAATTTTATTGGTGTTTTAATAAAGTTCCAAGACTACGGAAAATTAAACAAAATAACGTAACTGTTAGATAATGTTTTTGATTGTTTTTTGAAGGGAAAACTTCATTAGCGGCGTTATGTTCTTTTTGTGATGGGTAAAAAAATGTTAAAGTCGCGTCAGGACACTTGACCGTCCGATCGAAAATTCGTAAGACGGACACGTGACCGATCGAAAAACTGTTACAATGTCAGGTTCAAATCCAGTCCGTATTTTTTTCTTTTTTTTGTCAAATACCTTTTTTTGTGAAAATTTTTTACTTCTGCCGGCAATCCCGGAGTGCAACCCGTTGTTTTTTTTGTATATATTGGAGTAGGATGTGGCATTGTCATACATATATAAAGAGTCCCTCTTCCTCTGTTTAAAGACTCCTCTTGTATTGGGAATTTCGTATTATTAGCACATAAGCACTAAACCATAGAACAGACATAGAAAATAACATTCTGCTAATACGACTCTCACGAAACGAAATGGGTAGTTTATAGTGCTACCTAGTCTAATATTGCACTAGTTACATGTTTGTTTTGTGTTTAGGGCAACATATACATAATAACAAACACACACACACACACACACATACAAATATCGAACCTATCGTCATCATCACCGACCAAATCAGCACAGACCTTTCTTAAGGATGGATAAGGAGGGAGAGCCATTCATGAATCGCGCGGGCCCTATGCGGTCCGACTGCAAATTCAGACAGGACCAAACAGCTCAGCATGCCGAAGCACGAATCATAGAGAAAGATAAAAATAATATGCATTATGCACGAATGAGTTGTTTTGCGATTCTCTATTCAATCAACAAGCTCGACGTTCTTACAAGCTTTTTCTTAACTTGCCATGTTAGTTAGTTAGTTTGTTAGTTAGTGGGGACAAATCTTGCAAGCTTAATTTGACCCACTTCCCAGTGTCTAATGGAGCTGAATTTTCGTATACAGGTTTGGTTTAGATGACAATACAATATTAAAGTACAGTCGGCAGAAAAGCTTGTCATAAAAATGAAACTTTTACTAAAAACTTATTTTACAAGCTTTTTATTAAATTGCCATGTTAGTTAGTGGGGGACAAATCTTGCAAGCTTAATTTGACCTTTTTCCCAGTGTCCGATGGAGATGAAATTTTGTATACAGGGTGCCTACCATCGACTTTTAAACAGCGATTCAAAAATAGCGCGATGCAGAATAGGTTCCTAAAATGAATTGCTTTCTTTCGTACTACGACCTTCTGAAAACTGGATCGCAAATGAATTGCTAAATGTGAATGACCGAACGATTTGTGTCTTTATTTCTTCTACCCGTCTCTTTCACTCGATTCTGTCATGCCCGGAGAGTGAGAGGGACGGGTATAACCTGCAGGTGTCATGTCAGCTTGGCCGAGTTATAAGTCAAATAAGAGATCTGTTAGCTTAGCGGCTGTGAAATGTCATAGAATGATCACTGAATCGCTGTCATTGATATTAAGCTCAAGGACGTACCCAGGGGGGGGGTCCAGGGGGTCTGGAATCCATTAATCCGCGGGATGGGCGGATGGGCGTGAACTTCACGACGTTATCCCGCGGGAATATGATATTTTTCCGGAATAAAAAGAAGCCTATGTTCCACTCCAGGCTAAAAAGTATCTGTGTCCCAAATTTCAGCCGTTTTGGCATGATTCAGCAACAAACATCTAAATTCCCCCCCCCCCCCCCCCCTCCTCCCAACGGACCCCCCCCGACAAAAAATCCTGGGTACGTGCTTGATTAAGCTGTCGTGGTATGAATAAGCGAAGCAGATCAGTTTAGGTCCTAAACAAAACCGCAATAAGAGTTGATGGTAGGCACCCAGGTTTGGTTTAGATGACAATACAATATTAAAGTACACTCGGCAAAAAAGCTTGTCAAGAAAACGAAATTTTTACCAAAAACTTATTTCGCTTGACTTTCACTTGTTTATTATGAATTTTGACATAAAGAATCGAAGTGAACGGCGATGTGACGGTGAATCTACGCTAGAGAATCGCACTCCTAGAGATATACAGTTTTGGTCACCCATCCCGTGTCTGACCATTGCGAAAGTTGCTTGGCCGCCAGAAAAGTGCTATCCCTCTGGCCTCATACACTGCAACAACATTTGATGACTAATCCATAGTATCCATACAAGCCATTCATAAAATTCAATGTCAAATACTAAAACCAATGCAAAGAAAAACAAATAGCATATTTTTATACTCCAAAGTGGCTTTTAAATTACGATCAATGAGCATTATTAAATTTTACGATTGATATTATTCTCACACACACATTTTTTATAGTTTTTCAACATGTGTTTCTATTTCTATTAATATACATACTTACATACAAAAATTCAGGTCAAGTTTGTTTGTAAATAATTTCTTATTCTTGGAATTAGCTGAAAAACCTTTGATCTGTTTGGTAGTTTCTGGAAGTAAAACTGAAACTCAGGAAATGGGTAATAAAGGTGAAGCGGATGAAACGGCAATAATTCGTATATACAGGGTGTTCCGTGGTTATGAATCAAAGAGAGGGATAGAGCATTTTATAGAAGGTGTTGAAATAGCGCAAAATGTAGATTTATTTCAAAAAATTACCCCATATTATATAAATTATATACTTATTTGAAAACTGTAACGTTTTGATAAATAAATTAAAAAAATTGTTGAGTGGAATCGCGATTCTACTCTTCGATTCGATTCTGAACAGTTTTTAAAGTCAGGTTTTCGCAATTTAATTAACACGTTGTATAAATGTTTTTCCGGCACCCGGTACCCCGCTTTATAATAAAAATACCTTGTCCATAAAAGCACGTATATTTTTTTTATATTTAATTTTTAATTGAATTTTAAGTGATTTTCGATTCGCGGGGCGCTCGCTAGTTCACAGTTCACTGCTGGCTGCCGCTGCGTCCGCGTGAAGTGTTTCGCGCGCGGCCGAGCAAGCGTTAGCGTACCTATTTCGGTCGGGAATCATCGCCTTAAGTCCCAACTTTAAAACGCACGTAGATTTCTTTAGAGCTTAAGAGGCCGTTCCTGATTTTGAGTAATTTAGACAGTTTTTTTTTATGATGTCGGAGCTGATTAGGGTCAAACTAAATTAGTTTAATGTGTTATGTTATAATATATTAAGTTGAAGTTTATTTCAATATTAAAAAAGCGGCCGTGACAATTATATTGATTTTCATTGTAATAGTTTAATTCCATAAACCTGAGATGTGATTAAATTTTTTCCTTTTTCCTGTTCCTGTGATTTTAATAAATGAAGTTGTGTATAAAATATACTTACAGCAATTACCTAAGACATTGAAAAATCCTAAAAAAGGTCGAGAATTTCTTTGCATTTTTATTCAGAAATTCAAATATAAACTTAGTTATGTAAAAAGGCTTTATTTAAACAATTTTTTATCGAATACTCTTTGGATTTCTAGCGCATACAACAGAATTTAAAGTAAAAAAATACACTTATGTATTGTGGGTATTGATGATTCATGCTTAAACATTAACATTAAACAAATAGTAAAAAAAATCTTATAAGAAAATAATTAGATAATTTTCATTGCTCCGAACACTAGCATGGCAGCACGCATAACGGACCAAATATGAGTCTAAATGCGGAAAAGTGTCAATACCAAATACCAATACTAGTATGGCAGAGCGCAATTTTAGATACGGCCTCTTAACTTTTTCATGTTCTCCTTCCGTATATAACTCATGAACATTGGTTCAGATGGGAAAATGTAACTCATAGACAGAGTAATTTGTTCCTGGTACAACTTAATCTAAGTCCACCTGCCTAGCTATCACCATCTTGTCTAATGTTGTCGCCAACAACAATTTTAACAGCATTGTTGTGGTCCGGCAGTTAGAGATAAGATAGCCAGTTCCTCGGTGGATGAGAATTCTGGGAGTTAAGTATGAGCTTCCACCTTCTGCCTTATCATCTCTTAACATCAGATGTGACGAAGGACGAATGCTAGGTAAGTACCCCGTCGTCAATAAAAAATAGAATATTAGCATTTATACTATTCCAAGTTTGCTGAAAATAGTACGAGAATGAATATATGAGGTTTTTTTACGGATACTAATGTTTGTTTAAGATTATAAACCCAAGGTCGATTGCCAGATATTTTAATATGACGTATGTTTATTTCGTTAACTGCTCAATTTCTGCGCACGAGATGGAAAATTCCTGTTTTTTTTCAGTGACTGTTGATTCGTTAGATTCGCCTGAAAATTATTTATAACGTTGCGCCCTTGGATTCTTTCAGTCTTATTGATCCCTTCAGCGATAAACGCTTATTTTTAGGATAAGATCGCTATTCAATGGTGAGTGGTAGAATGCGTACAATTCGCAGAACATAAAACTTTTATTTGGACCTTGAATGTGCCCTTAATGGAGTCTACACAGCAAACCTGCCGAACCGCCGACGTGAGTCGGCGACAATGCGTTCAATTTAAGGCCCGTGGTATCGCCAACGACCTTGGGCATAGAAAAGTGGCCTAATTTTCCCGCCCGCTACCCGCACCAAAACAGCTTAAACACACGTTTCGTCATAACTATATATTATTTTAAAACGAAAAATGGTCAGTTTTAAGTTAAACAAGTTAGCAATCTTTTCCTGAAAGAAACGTGAAAATATCACTTGTAGTTTAATAGTATCTTAAAGACTAGGTTTTTTAAAATGCTCAGATTGAAGTTTATATATCAATATTTAATATATATTAATTCTGGATTCATCAGTAGGCTAATTTATGAGTTTTAGGGCCCCAAAAATGATCGTTTCACGACTACATGCACCTCCGAAAACTTTGCGGTGGCATGAAATCAGCAAATTCAGCGTGTTGGTAGGTAGGTACAATACAAGCCGCCGACATTATTCTTGAAATATAGCCGCCGACACCGAGCCGCCGGACTTGGTGTGTAGACTGCATCGCACGTATTTATTACACTATCACTGTGTAAAGATAATCAACAGTTTAAGTTTAGTGCTTTCGTATTATTGTATGTACAGGCACATACCTACTTAATCACTATCTCGCACATAGTATTAAGTTATACCTACATAATTAACGTTTATAGATAATAGTTAATAGATAAGTATATAAGCTTTGTACATAGACTGATAAGATGTATATTGGTACCTATATAAGTAGTACTAAGACATTAGTAGAAACAGTTAGAACTTAGTCGTAAGACAGTTACAATAAAACGTAATTAGTACCGCGACACAGTATTAAGTATCATTTGATTCTTCAGTATGCCCTATATGTACCAAATTCAATTCCTATTTCTTGGAACTTCTCAAACATTTATGCAGAACTACAGTACACCTGAAGACAAGACCTGCTGAAAGTTTAACGAACACAGACGGGTCAACGACCTCATACATATGTATGGGATGTGTTCCACCCCTTACAACCTGCGCTCAGGGTGAATTAATTCATGATCACGTGTTGGGTATAGTATCAAAATAATGGATTTTGGAGAAGATAAAATATTGATTGAACCGAGATTTTAACTTGCTTTTGTCCGCAGCTTTGCTCGTGTTAACTTCGGGGTAACATTGTTCACTCTTAAGAACTTATTTTTAAACAATATTGTTTATTATAACCATACAAACTTTGGACATTCCTCTCATAAGAAATTCATTTATAAGTAAGTATGCCTGTTTACGTATGAGCGTTTCTATGAAATTTTCTCAAAAATGTGTCCATAAGGAAATTCAATAATCTTTCTCACTATTTTCTCGTACTAAGCAAAGTGTTCTTTGTTTTTCTAAAAAAGAGAGCCATTATTTAAACACTATAAATGTTTTATAGGTCTTAAACAAACAGCAGACCTATTAATCAGAGTACATTCGTACGTGAAGCGTCTGAAACGAAAACTTTTATTGTCTGCGTTTACGTTCCGTTTTATAGTAATCAGACTTTTCTGAAGGAGTAAAAGTTCAAGGACTAGAACAAATATCTGTGTGTGGTCGTGGTGTAATGACTGTCGTCATCATCATCAGCCCTTTAATAGCCCCACTGCTGGGGCACAGGCCTTACAACCTGTTGCAGTTTTTTTTTTGTTTAAAATTTTTGATTATTATCAAATTATTAAAATTAATAGTTAATTTCAAAAATAGAGTATGTGGTAATGTTAAACATCTAGAAAAGGAATAATTAAACACGCGTCTAAAATTTGTATAAATGTTTCAAAGTACCCTGAGAAAAATCTTTCTGTTCTGTAGTAAGTAAGTACCCCTCTTTGGTTGTCGTCAATTTGACTGCTTCGAACAGATTTTTTTTTAATCTAAGGCATTTTGCTAAATGAGATTAAGTATAGGCAATAGTTAGATTAATGTTGTCTGATCCTATCTCTAAAGTTTCGTTGAATTCGGAGTTCACATGTCCAAGAAATCTCCAAATATCTTGTATGATAGGTACGTGTAATTCTAACTTCCTACAATGTCCCCAGAGAAAACGGCAGTTTCATAGGTAAAGACCTAATATAATAGACAGATTTATATATTTGGATCGATATATAATGACTTTCTATACAGTGTTGGGAGTCTGGTTAGTTCACAAATACCTACAGCTACGCAATTAGGTTAAAACAACATGGTTTTAAATCAGCTACTTTTTAAGGGCTAGACCACATGACCGACGATACCATTTTAGCACATCTTAGGTTTTATGTGTCATTATTTTTAATAATGTTCTGGCCTTTAACTTGCTCCTAAAATACTGTTCCCTTCTTTTCAACTTCGTAACTTGACTGTTATTCTAAACGACAATTAATTTGCATGACTTTTTAATCGGTCGGTATATTGGTATAATTATATACATAGATTTTGGAGAAGGTAACAGGTTACTTTAATGTCAAAAAAACAGTTTTGTTTTAAATTTTGCTCACAACGGGGTAAATAAAGCTTCGCCTTTATCTGCAGGTGGAAGAAGTTACGGGTGGGACGCTAATCTTCTATCTTCTTCTATATAAATAAAAATGAATGCGCAAAACTCGAGAACGGCTTGACCATTTCGGCTAATATTTTTTTTCATATGTTCCTTCACACGGAAGGTTTTTATGGAGAGAAAAAACATAAAAATTGCTTGGAAAATAGTAAAAACAAAACTTTTATTTTCCCATACAAACCAGCTGTCAAACATTTGACGCAAATCGTCGCCGTCAAAATAAACCGTAGGTTTATACAAATGTGTACTATTTAACTGCTCACCAATCTAACATAACATAACCTACAAAAATACTGAGTAGCACACCTAAAATACTGGAATGCACACCTAAAATACTGCAACTACGCGCAACTAAATAATACCGTAAACAAAACAAAAGCGAACCTTTGTAAAAAAATTTGTAATATCACATTCCCGAGGAATTACGTCGTGTAGTCGTCCTGGAATAACACGCGGGCGAAGCCACGAGCGAAAGGCTAGTGTTTAATAAATATAAATGCAATAATAAATGTAAATATTTTCAATGTCGCATTGTCGTGTGTTCTAGCCCTTCGCTATTACAAGGATTTAACAACTCCATAAAACAATGAGTTCCCTCCAAATTCAGCAATAAAACCGAAGAGTTGTCGGAAATGAACATAAGATTTCAACCTTATGTACTTCGTGTTAGTTTCTTGTCTTGAAAACAATATTCAGAATCACTGGTTGTTTAACTAATAGGTAGAAAAAGCAGACAACAATAATTTATTTATATGTTGTGTTACTTTGTCGTAAACTGTACTTTGCAACGATAATCATCATCATCATCATGTCAGCCGAACGACGCCCACTGCTGGGCATAGGCCTCCCCCAAGGATCTCCACAACGATCGGTCCTGCGCTGCCCGCATCCAGCGGCTTCCCGCGACCTTGACCAGATCGTCGGTCCACCTTGTAGGGGGCTTGCCCACGGAACGTCGTCCGGCACGCGGTCGCCATTCAAGAACCTTTCCGCCCCAACGGCCATCGGTTCTCCGCGCTATGTGTCCCGCCCACTGCCACTTCAATGATGCAATCCTTCGAGCGATGTCGGTTGTTTTAGTTCTCCTGCGGATTTCATCATTTCTGATTCGATCGAGCAGGGAAATACCAAGCATCGCTCTCTCCATTGCTCGCTGGGTGACTTTGAGCCTTCTTATGAGACCCATAGTAAAAGACCACGTCTCACTTCCATAGGTCATTACTGGCAACACACACTGGTCAAAGACTTTCGTCTTGAGACATTGAGGTATTTCGGACGCGAATATATGTCGGAGCTTCCCAAACGCTGCCCATCCGAGCTGGATTCGACGAGAGATCTCTTTCTCAAAGTTGGACTTACCTAACTGGACCGTCTGTCCTAGGTAAACATAGTGGTCAACAACTTCGAGTGTAATGTTCCCAACATTAACTGGAGCGGGTGCAACATGGGCATTGGACATGATTTTCGTCTTGTCCATGTTCATCTTAAGACCCACTCTTTGCGAAGCATTACCGAGATCTTCGAGCATTGTGTTCAGGTCTTCCAAGGTCTCAGCCATAAGAACTACATCATCGGCAAACCGTAGATGTGTTAGGTACTCGCCATTGACGTTGATGCCGCATCCTTTCCAGTCCAGCAGCTTAAAAATATCCTCCAACGCAGCTGTGAACAGTTTGGGAGAGATGACATCTCCCTGTCTCACACCTCGCTGTAGTTGGATAGGATTAGAGCTCTGGTTCTGTAATCGGACCGACATGGTGGCGTTTTGGTATAGGTACCTCAGCACCTCGATATACCTGTAGTCTATTTGGCACCTCTGGAGAGACTGCACCACGGCCCAGGTCTCGATCGAATCAAAGGCTTTCTCATAGTCCACGAACGCCAAGCAAAGTGGCAGGTTATACTCTTCGGTCTTCTGTATAACTTGCCGCAGCGTATGAATGTGGTCTATGGTACTGTAGCCTTTCCGGAACCCGGCTTGTTCGGGAGGTTGGAAGTCGTCGAACCTGCGAGCGAGACGATTCGTAATGACTCTCGAAAACAACTTATAGATATGGCTCAGAAGCGAGATGGGTCTATAATTCTTCAAGAGAGTTTTATCACCCTTCTTGAAAAACAGCATCACATCGCTTCTGCCCCATGCCTTTGGCGTTTTGCCCTCGAGGATGACAGAGTTGAAGAGCTTCTGGAGGACCTTAAGTATCGGCTTACCGCCCGCTCTTAGAAGTTCTGTTGTGATTCCGTCATCACCCGCCGCCTTGTTGTTTTTGAGCTGCTTGAGAGCCATTCTAATCTCGTACAGGCTGACGTCCGGGATATCTTCGGTATAGTGTCGGGTAAGCTTGGCTCTAGGGTCTTTAGCCTTGCTTTCAACAGGTGTTTGCGTGGAATATAGCTGTCCATAGAAACTCTCAATCTCCCTCAGGATTTCAGGTGTTGACGAAACGATAATACTATGTTAAAATTATAATATAAAATCTAAATAATAAAAAACATTTTAGAATCCAATAGCGACCTATATACCAAGATTCGTACGGGTGCAATGTATTATACATACTTAAATACTAATATTATAAATTATATATATGAAAGTGTGTTTGTGTGTGTTGTCCGTCTTTCAAGTAAAAACGGAGCAACGAATCGACGCGATTTTTGGTATGGGGATAGTTTGGGAGCTGGAGAGTGATATAGGCTACTTTATATTCCGGAAAAATATCAAATTCCCGCGGGATAGCGGTGGAAGGTACACATGAACCTTTCAGTTAATGAAAACCGCATTAAAATCTGTTGCGTAAAGCTCAGAAGAAGAAAGAAAGAATAAGAGGACAGGATGAGACTATGTTTTATAATGTTTTTATATTGTGTAGAGAAACGTAAACATGTATTAGTTTACAAAATACTCGACACAAATGATTATAAATAAGAAAGATGTCCAAAAAACTTCAATAAGGCAAGGCAAGTAAATAATTGACTTATGGGTAAATAGAAACTTAATAGCAACAATAATTTCATCTTGCGGTAGAAAGCGCAGGCGCAGGTTCAAATCGTTGTACTACTGGTGTAAATTGAAGTCGACCGCATTTGTTGAGAAAATTATACTGTTCACGAAAACTTATTTATCGCCGTGAAATTATTGTGATGATACTGTGTCAGAATTGACAAATAAAAAAAAAATATATATATATATTTGTTTGGCTCCTTAGAAGATCAATAGCGTTGCAAATATAGCAAATTGCAACATAATAGAAGATAAAAAACATTTGACTTGAAAATATACTTTTTAATATACTTTTTAATACAGTTGCTCAAAAAGTGGCGTATTGCAGGGACGTATAGCGTTCGGGATGCGGGCTATTACACACTCGAACTTTTTCTTTACCTTTCCCGAACTCGTGCGTTTTCTTTCCCAACTGTCAAAATATTGTCTATTAAAAAGAAAAAACCAACCACGAAGTTTTTACTAAAAAAAAAATCATAGAAGTTTTTATGATTCATGCAAATATTTCTAAAAAGAAGCTACTAATTTGTTTCAATATCAGATTTAAAAGTAATTTTAATTATACATTAAATTAATATTAGTATCGGCCAAATTAAATTTATGAATATAAAAAATACATAAAATTGGCTGTATGACCACAGATTACTAAATATGGTATGGCGTGCACTATTTACCATAGTATCTGCTTATAGGAGTTTGCGCAAGTAAGTGAAAAGAAAATGAGGGACCTTATTTCTTAATTATCTAAATTAGTTTTTTCTGGTTTTTACTGTGGTAGGTAAGGTATGGTAGGTTTTTATGGTGGAATTAGTGCTTTAATGGAAAACGATGTGGTGAAAGAGAGAAATAAGGAAAGGCGCTCCTGTAGGATTCGGATTGCTTTTGTTAGGTTTCATTTCATTTCATCTCATTTAATTTAATTTTCATTTCATATCAATAAAAAAATTCTACTGAAGCCTTGGCTGTATGATCATAGTTTCCTTTGCCAACCCAGAATGGGTGAAGAAAACAAAAAAAAAGTCTCTGCATATTATATTCTTTTACGATTAGTTAGTTGAGTTTATTGTGTTTTATTATTTTATTAAATTGCTTAATTTTTTCGCAACTGTATTAAAAATAGTTGTTCAGTACACGTGCGGAACCGTCATTGCAACTTGTTCCGACTGTCAACCCTCACCTTCGGCTGCGCCTCGGCTCGGGTAGACATTTGTCGGAACTCTTTGCAATGACAGACTTTCCGCACTTGTAATGAAATCTACTATTGCGTTTGGGTTGAATTCCATTAACTCTACGGATATATTATTCTGTCATCAAAAAGTTCTAGAAACATAATTGTAGAACCACATTTAGCTACATAAGAATTTATATGTTATATTAGTTCCCCTTGCTACCAATAGATAGCGTTTTACGTTTGGGAATCGCGGTAGCGAGATTGTTTTGTAGTTTTATATATGCCTTTGTAAATTATGTATATGTGTGACTATCCCAATAAACCGTTGTGTGCAGAGGTGTCTTCTTATTTCCTGCACACCCTCGAACAGACCTCCTGGGTTTTCATGGTCCTTCGAGCCGGATTAGGTACCGCTCAGTCCTAGTTCGGAAGACGTCCTGACGGTGACGCATTTTTTGGAGCTTTTCAATGGTAAAAGCTGGTGTCAAGTTCCACACCAGGAAGTAGCAGTTCCACGGTGTGAGCTGCTGCAGCAGGAGTTCGAGTTTGGTGGAGAATCCGGCTTTGAACTTCGGGAAGGTGCTGATGATAGGAGGTGCCTTCAGGATCCTGGAGTAAGGGCGAGACAAGGACAACGAGAGGTACCAAAGAACAACAGAGACAACAACATTGTGAGTGTTTTCGATTTCAAGTAGTGTGTGCCAAGTGAATTTGAACTTTATTTACTTATGAAGATTAACTTTGAAAATTTAATGAACTTTTATTTAGATTTTAGTTAGAAATTGTAACTTAGAATAATTTTAGCATAAAGTTGTACCGACGGGGAACCTATGCCCGATTTCGGTCCGACTTCATTTGTTTAAAAAGACAGAACATTATTCGAAAACTTTTGACTTAGAAGTTTTGTGTTCTTTTTCTAATTTTTGTTTGTTTTCCTTAACAATGGAAAAACTAGTTGGTCGACAAATTAGTATCTATCAAGAAATTGTAATAGATAATCAAACATTTTCGACTAGTCATAAGCAATGTTTAACTTTTGAGCAATGTGTAATAAAGCTTAAATATTTAGAAAAATTGTGGCACGAATTTTTTGCGAATGAGAATACACTCTTCAGTAACCACTATATAGAATTGAAAAATCATGAATATGTAAATAATGACACGTTTCAATTAGCAGAGGAAGAATATTGTATATATAAATCGGAACTTATAACATTACTAAACAATTTTCAATCAGATGCAAGTTCTTCCAATGCTGAGTTTAGTGGTGCTGACAGGTCTGATTCGGGCAGAGTGGATCGTTCACCATTTGAAATAAGCCCTTGCAAAGAGGCAGGGCTAGTGGAAACAAAAGTGACTTCATGCAGTGTATCGGCTGGGAATTTCAAGCGGGCATTGCTAGCGACGGCGCTAGTACATGTCGAGTCGAACATTGGTTCTGTCGTTGTCATGAGAACCTTAGCAAATCAAGGTTCTCCGGGTAATAATGAAACACTACCAACAGCAACTTCATTCCTTCCCAGCAAGAACTTGGCGAGGCTGGAGGACCCGGATTTTGAGGGAATGAAGTTAGCTGGTCCGGATTACTACCGACCCCCTAAAGTCTTTGACAGCTTGATGGGTACGGAGGAGAATAGTCTAGTAATCCAGGAGGTTTTTGAAAAGTTGGGTAGTGATTCTCTGGATGAGCTATCCACTAGTCCGGGTTGGATTGCTTCAGCAACTATAGCACCAATCGCCCAAACTGGAAGAATAATATTGTCGCATGGCCAATGGCAACTAGGAGATCTTCATGAGTACGAATATAAAAACGAAGATGTAAAATTGATGACTTGGTTTATAATATGTGAAACTATTTATTTAAAATTTATAAATTTTACAAACGTCTTTTGTTTTGACCCGGGAGGACAGCTGTCGTTAAGACGAGGTTAATATAAATCAGAAAGTTGTCAGTTATTCTGTAAATATTATAGGTTTGTTTGTTGTGTATAAAAGTTTATGTTGCATTTACTTAAAAAACTTTTAATGTCAACTGTTTTTGTTTGTTGGTTGGAAATATTATCTTTAATTAATGTCATAATTGTTTACATTTGTTTTAAATGTCTTACCTAACGTTGTTGAATGTTCTATAATGAATGTTTGTGTTTTCTCGTTATTGTTTATTAACTTCAATCTTTGTTTTTACCCTATGTTCTAAATGTCCGTCAGTCTCATTAATGACGTAATATCAATTAGTCCTTGGTGGGCGGTTATGTAGAACCACATTTAGCTACATAAGAATTTATATGTTATATTAGTTCCCCTTGCTACCAATAGATAGCGTTTTACGTTTGGGAATCGCGGTAGCGAGATTGTTTTGTAGTTTTATATATGCCTTTGTAAATTATGTATATGTGTGACTATCCACAACCCAATAAACCGTTGTGTGCAGAGGTGTCTTCTTATTTCCTGCACACCCTCGAACAGACCTCCTGGGTTTTCAATAATCATAGATCGAAAAACATTTTTTTTCCTTTCTCATACAATCATTGCTTAAGGTCCTGACCAGGATGGGCATCCATCCATAAGAAAGGTTTTTTTTGCACTACCAGTAGAGACATTAATAAAATGACTGGCAATAATGAAAAACAGTGGGGTAACAAAAAAATTGAAAATTATCATCATCATCAGCCATTATAATATGTCCTTACTGCTGGGGCACTGGCCTTCCTTATGAATATGGATAAGGAGAATGGGCCATACATACATGACCCACCACGCGGGCCCAATGCGGGTTGGTGGATTTAACTACTGCAAATGCAGCCAGGACCAACGGCTTAACGTGCCTTCCGAAGCACGGAGAAGCTCGAGATAATAAACTTTTGGTCACCCATCCCATGACCGACCATTGCAAAGGTTGCTTAACTTTAGCGATCGAAGAGCGAGCGCGCTAACCACTGCGCCACGGGCTCCACTAGTGAAAGTACAATTAGGTAATTAGCCTATGTGTAAGAGTATCTTGCACAACTTTTGCAGAAGTAACTATAATACAGAGTGTTTTTCTATAAGCGCAAAACCTCATAGATGCTGATTGTGCTCATGAATATGAACAACTTTTACCATGGGGCCAACTCTGCCACTCAACAAAAAAAAACAGCTGTTCCATACATTCTGGTCGAGTAGGTATTGACAATTTGTATGAATCGTCTAATTTTTTTTGTTGACTTGCAGAGTTGGTTCCATGGTAAAAGTTGTTCATATTCATGAGCACAATCACCATCTAAGAGGTATTGACAACAAAAACACCCTGTATATCTTAGTCATAGCGTATCTCGGTAATAGTACTAATGGTAATACTAAATACAATGGTACTCGTCTTACTTTCAACCGCTCGAATGCACCAAACTATAATAGAAGCATGCCAGTGACCGGACACAAACGCACAAATAGATTTGTTATATATAGATTGCACTGGATGAAGAATTACCAATATTTTAATGTACTATTAACTTCGATCATATAATCATATTGTAAGTCATAAGTTCGATCATATATCAAAGGCCATTAAAAGTTGTGGCTTGGTTGTGATGATAAATGTGTTAGGTAAGTATATATAAAAATTAATAACAATAAAATATAATTAGTTTTTAGTAAAAACTTCGTTTTCATGACAAGCTTTTTTGTTTACTGTACTCAAATATTGTATTGTCTTCCAAACCAAACTTGTATGCAAAGTTTCAGCACAATCGGACACTGGGAAGTTGGTCAAATTAAGCTTGCAAGATTTGACCCGAACGGACATACATGCATACATACACTGCTAGTTAAATATAAGTTTTTGTAAATATTTCATTTTTATGACAACCTTTTTTGCTGGCTGTACTTTAATATTGTATTGTCATCTAAACCAAAACTGTAGGTAAGTATACAAAATTTCAGCTCCTTCGGACACTGGGAAGTAGGTCAAATTAAGCTTGCAAGATTTGTCCCCCACTAACTAACTAACATGGCAAGTTAATAAAAAGCTTGTAAAAAGAAAGTTGAAGATGGGTTAACTATTATGCTCATTTAAGAAATGTATAAAAATGGGTATTTTCTGTCTTTACTTGACATTTGGTGTTTGCAAGTATCATGATGGTTTTTTTTCAGTAGTTATCATGTTTTGTCCTAGAAAATGGAAAGGAAATGTCACGAAAACTCTAGCAAAAAAACTTTTTTGAATCATTTGTAAGTGATTATATTTTGTCGCTAAATATAAAACTACTTATCTTTCAGGAATAATGTAGTTTCTACGGGTAAAATATTTTTTTTAAATCGTTTCCATACTTTCAGAGTTCACTTTCACCATACTAACCTTTTTTATATACACAAAGGTGTTTAGCCTCATCACACCTGATGTTAAGTGGAGAAGGCTGAAGGTGGAAGCGCACTCCTCCCGGAAACCTCAATCACTGAGAAACTGGCTATCTTATCTCTACAACCGGAACACAATAATGCTGAAAACATCATTGTTATGGCGTCAGATTTAGATTAGATGGTGATAGCTAGTCAGGCGGACTAAGAACAAGTCCTACCACCAACCAAACCCAATACAATATGTAACCGTATTGGGAATCGAACCCGGGACCTCTGGCACAGAATAACTAATAGTATCTGTAGCCGGTAGTGTGAACCACTAGATCACAAAGGCGGCGACCTATTTATAATATTATTGTAAATATATACCTAATAAAGCGTGTACAAAAGTACGTATAGGATTTGAATTTCGCGCTTTTTCCGAAATATGCAAGATGGCGGGTAGAAATTTGACATATGTCATCTTGACACATGTAAAATTAATCGTGGAGCGTTTCACATTAAAACAGCGCATAGAAGTTATACAAATATTTAACGAAAATTCATGATCAATTACAAACACTCGTCGAAAGGTCGAAAAATCTTGTGGGTAATTTCAAGAAGAGGTGATGTCAAATGGCCACCGAGATCTTGCCATCTGATGCCACTGGATTTCTTTCTTTGGGGCGTCAAAGATAAAGTCTACACTAACGATCCACAAAACATAGACAATATAGACAAAATATTCGCCGAGTTATTGGTGAAATAAGTAGCGAAATGTGTGAAAGTGTCATGAAAAACAACAAAACTGCCCGTGGCGGCCAATTAGCAGATATTCTATTCAGATAAAATTGTACAAGTCTCTTCTTTAAAATAAAATAAAACTACGAAGAAATTCCAATCCATTCGCGTTTTATTGAGACAAATCATCCTATACCTACTTTTGGGACACCCGTTATTAGTGAAGATTGGTTCATAGGGATTATCAAATGCAATAGTGGGTGCATTTAATGTGAACGCATCGGCATTCCTGTGAGCTCCGACTGACTAGCTGCTGTGAATAGACGCACGCGTGTGACCCGACCGCGGACGGATTATCTTAGTTAGAATAACGCTAGCTTTCCGCCCGCGGCTTTGCCCACGTGACAAGGATCATTTGGCACTTGGATGACATTGAGAGGAGCGCTAGTTGACTTGTAAACTTAATTATTTTTTTAGAAATAATTTTTATTTCACTCTTTTTAGTGCATCGTGCAGGCAATTTACGTGTATTCTGGTAAATAGGTATGTGATCAAACTGAAAACCTCCTTTTTTGAGTCGGTTTAAATACCTTGAGGTATCCCCTTTTTAACAAAACAAGAATCATCTAAATCGGTTTATAAACAAAGGAGTTATGCCTAAAGATACGTATCAAATTCATATAAAGTGGTAACGAAAACGACAGTATTTTCAAGCTTTCCTGAATACTACTGAACCGATTTCAAAATTTCAAAAAATGGGACCAACTTGGAAACTAACCTGATATTAAAACGTTTGAATCATTTCAATCGGCCCATCCGTCTTTGAGTATTCGGTGGACAAACACAAAAAAAAAACATACATACAGACGAATAGAGAACCTCCTCCTTTTTGATTTAGAAGTCGGTTAAAAATATAACGGGTTGCACTCCGGGAGAGCTGGCAGAAGTGAAAAGGGCTCCCTAGACTTAAAAAAAGGAAATTGTCAAAAAAAAAAAGAAAAAAATACGGACTGGATGTGAACCGAGGTCTTCTCATTCAATGCCGCCCGTTTTCTAACCTGAGCTATTACGCCAGTGGCGAAATTTGCCTTCGTATTCTAATGACATTGTAACAGTTGTACGATGTCAGTCTTACGAATTTTCGATCTGACGGTCACGTGTCCTGACGCGAGTTTAACATTTTTTTCATCCCATCGATTCGAAAAGCGATGATTGTTTATCTAATAACAGGGTCCAAAACGATTCATTTTTTACCTGTTATGACAAGAGGGTATAAATGAGATTTGAATTTTGAACAGCTTCATAACAGGGTCCAAAACGATGAGATTTGAATTTAGAACATAATTAAAGAAGCATTGGTTGGAGTGTAGCAAAGGGTGTGCAGTACTTAAAAAAAAATTCAACTGATTTTGTATGATCGAGAAATTTTCTTTATTAAATTGAGATTATCTCGTAAATGGTGAGTCGTAGCTAAAATCTAACAAAATTTTCAACCCCCTACGGCATCCCCGGAGATACTTATAAGGAATCTGATGGATTTTTTTTTTTTTAATTATTTTTTTTTTTTCAAAACTCAATTTTTTTTTCTTGCGAACGAACGTAACGACTCCGTAGCTCAGTGGTTAGAGCAGTCGCCCGGAAAGCGAAAGGTCGTGGGTTCGAGTCCCATCGGAGCTGGTTGTGAGACGGGTCGATTTTTTCTAAATACTTCATTTTCCATTTTTCAGTAATAAAAATTGCATTGTGAATGCAAAGAACTAAAAATTAAAAAATAATTTGCAATAGTAATTTCATCTTTAGCGATTGCCAAATACCTGGAAAGGTATTTCTTTCGCGTGTGAGGGTAGTAATATCTCCACATTGATGAAATTAACGCTGACTATACAGCGTGTAAGAAGTATTGGATAAATTCGACGCTTCTCGTAACGACTCCGTAGCTCAGTGGTTAGAGCAGTCGCCCGGAAAGCGAAAGGTCGTGGGTTCGAGTCCCATCGGAGCTGGTTGTGAGACGGGTCGATTTTTTCTAAATACTTCATTTTCCATTTTTCAGTAATAAAAATTGCATTGTGAATGCAAAGAACTAAAAATTAAAAAATAACTTGCAATAGTAATTTCATCTTTAGCGATTGCCAAATACCTGGAAAGGTATTTCTTTCGCGTGTGAGGGTAGTAATATCTCCACATTGATGAAATTAACGCTGACTATACAGCGTGTAAGAAGTATTGGATAAATTCGACGCTTCTCGTAACGACTCCGTAGCTCAGTGGTTAGAGCAGTCGCCCGGAAAGCGAAAGGTCGTGGGTTCGAGTCCCATCGGAGCTGGTTGTGAGACGGGTCGATTTTTTCTAAATACTTCATTTTCCATTTTTCAGTAATAAAAATTGCATTGTGAATGCAAAGAACTAAAAATTAAAAAATAACTTGCAATAGTAATTTCATCTTTAGCGATTGCCAAATACCTGGAAAGGTATTTCTTTCGCGTGTGAGGGTAGTAATATCTCCACATTGATGAAATTAACGCTGACTATACAGCGTGTAAGAAGTATTGGAAAAATTCGACGCTTCTCGTAACGACTCCGTAGCTCAGTGGTTAGAGCAGTCGCCCGGAAAGCGAAAGGTCGTGGGTTCGAGTCCCATCGGAGCTGGTTGTGAGACGGGTCGATTTTTTCTAAATACTTCATTTTCCATTTTTCAGTAATAAAAATTGCATTGTGAATGCAAAGAACTAAAAATTAAAAAAAAAATATATCTTGTAAATTAGTTCATGCTGATGACTGAAAAAGCTGAAAAAACATAATAGAAAAATATTTACTCTCCATACGACAGTTAATGTTTTAGTGAGATACCTTTATTTTAATACGAGATACAGAGATCGAATTAGAGCTGGCGAATGATTTACGAGGGGACATCGGTGCCAAAAGATCGGCCTATTCCTCTCAGCACTAGTGACGGCCTGTGACTTCTGTCATTATTGTACACCTACAAGTACCTACATCTGTCAATATATGGGATACACTACTAGTAACTAGGAGTAAAGTTGTGCCTGTGGATCCCTACTAACCATGGGTAATGATTTTGCTTCCATTCAACATTTAGGACAAAGTATGAATTTATTCAATTATTTTTTACACATTTTTATGATTTTTATAAACTACTGGCGAAATTTATAAGTTCGACTCAGAATTGGTAAGTGAACAACTTGCTCCTAGAAACATGGGTCGAAATATGACAAATTTTATTTTCGACTTTTCCTACATATCATACTAATCACGTGATCGATTTAGGATGCGGGCAGCGCAGGACCGATCATTGTGGAGATCCTTGGGCTCCCCCAAGGATCTCCACAATGCTGGGCATAGGCCTCCGCCTATGCCCAGCAGTGGCGTCGTACGGCTGACATGATGATCGATTTAGTATGGGAAGTCCAAATTTTTTTAGCGTTTTTCGACCCATGTTTCTAGGAGAAAGTTGTTCACTTACCAATTCTGAGTTTAACTTAAAAATTTGGTCAGTGGTTTAAAAATGACCCTGTATAAGCATGATATCATGTTGGTCCAGTTTGGAGCAAGTTATAACGTAGGGCTTAAATGACTTGCTTCGCCTTGAAATAATCATCATCATCATCAGCTATTATAAGTCCCCACCACTAGGACACAGGCCTTTCTTATGAATGGATAAGGAGAATGGGCCATGACCCACCACGCGGGCCCAATGCGGATTGGTGGGTATTAACGACTGCAAATGCAGCTGGGACCAACGGCTTGCCTTCCGAAGCACGGAGGAGCTCTAAATGAAAAGCTTTTGGTCACCCATCCCGTGACCGACCATTGCGAAAGTTGCTTAACTTCAACGATTGCAGGTCGAGCGCGTTTACCACTAAGCCTCGGACTCCTCCTGTTATGAATTAGTAACAAAAAATATGAACTGAAAATGTTGTTTGGTGTGAGATGAAAGTCTGTACCCGAAACTGGAACAATTAGAGTACATGCTGACTAATGGCTCGTTCACACGACCACGTTTGACGTATCGTCTTTTTTCACGATACGTCTACGCTGACCGCGGCGGTTATGTTTTTTAAATGACACGTATTCACACGGTCATGAATCGTGAAAAACAAATCTTTCCTTTACTTAAGAGACAACCGTCTCGCAACGAATTCACTAAAAGTAGAGCAACTGATTGTGAATGAAATAAGAAAAGAAAAAAAACTTAAGAGTTTCGTGTTTTACGACGAATCGTCAATGACGTGACGGATACCGTGTTTGCTGTTATTCGCTGATTGTTGGTTTTTTTATTTATTTATTTATTATATCGACTCTTTATCAAAAAATAATTAAAATGGGCCTATGATATCTATCATTCATAAAATTAGAAACATTGATAAAAATAAAAAAACGCATTTATGTTGCACTTCAAAGTTGTTACCGAAAATTGAAACACGTTTGTAACATTTCCAAAGAAAACATAAGAAGTAGATACTAAATTAAAACATCAACGAATACGCGATATTCGGTGACAAATAGATAACACACAGACCGCGGCCCACTTGGATATTTTAAGACGTCCGAAAATACGCGCGGCTATTTAGATTTCGTACAACTTTCGGAAAGGGAATTCGAAAGAAAGAAAAATTATAACTACACGCGAATGCCCCAGGGATGGCGAACCAATGGCACGCGTGCCATTAATTGCACAATATTTTGGGCACCTCACCGAGCAGGAACTTATTATGCACTAAGAAACAAAAATTATGGCACCTTTATGACCTCATTTAATATTTCTTTAGAAAAAATGGCACGTTGATGCTTATGCCACCTTTATGTTCGCCTCTGGCCTAACCCATCATCGACAATGTTTTAACTTTCCTACTAATGGCTCACCGGGACAAAACGAACGAACGACCGGTAAGCTTCGCTCGCGTGGACTACACGACGTTATCCCGCGGGAATGTGATATTTTTCAGGGATTAAAAGTAGACTTATATATTCCTCTCCAATGTCATTCCTCAAATCTCTGTTGCAAATTTCATCCAGATCCGTTCAGTAGTTTTTGCGAGAAAGAGTAACAAACATAAGTACATTCAAACATCCATCCATATTCACAAACTTTCTCATTAATAATAGTAGTAGGAAGTAAGGATCTATGTAATGTTAGAGATAATTTTAATTAATAAGTCAATTTCTTTGTCCATCTCGCATATTTGGGAACCCGGGTCACTTCTGCTGCATGTTTTCCAACTTTGCAGAACTGACGCTATATTTGGGAGCTATGTTGTTTGATTCCTGTCCATTTCATTTATATACGACGAACTGAAAACATCAGAAGTGTAATAAACTTTTTATTGCTTAAATTCAAAAGCAACGATTAAACACAAACAATAATAAAATTTATATAAATCATACTTCACAGAAACACGACTTTAATGTAAGTAATAGTAGATTGTACAACAAGTGCATAAAACGTACTATATTACCCGAGATGTATATATCCATCCGAGCCGTAGGCGAGGGTGGATAGTCAATTCGAGGGTAAAATGGGTTTTATGTACAAGTTATACACTCTGCTTTTCACTTAGAGTGTGAGGAAAATAAATAACAAAATTGCAAAAAAGAAAAAATAAAGACTTCGCCATATTGGCGGGAAAACTTTCTTTTTTTTATACGTGGCATTGGTAGCACAGTGACTTTAGCATTAGATCGTAGTCCATAAATAATAAATAATAATAATAATTAATAACTTCTTACATTCACACCAATTATCTAATCCCATGTTAATTTGGAAAACTTGATAACGGATAAATATAAGTTATACTTATATACTTTTTGTTTGTAAATACATACTTAATATACATAGTTAACATAACGCTCTTGAAATACTTATTTCTTAGAAAACTCATTAATTTTGCCTAGTTTTATTAATTTAGTAATTTAACATGGATGTATGTATGTACAAAATTGAAGAAACAGAATGAAATAATAAGTTTATTTAACGAAGTTTAATTGCGTGTGTGGCTGTTTACCTGACGATCTTTGTCTTAAAGTCTGAGACTTAGACGAAGATTTTACTTTATGCACTAGAGCATAAAAAGCGATTTTATGCAGCCTATAGGTACCCAACATAAACACGAACTTTACGAGCATGAGAAGTGAAAATAATATTTTATTTATTTGTTGTTTTAATATGCAACTCATATGTTGAGAGACATGATGTTTGGTAAACATAAAAACTCATATTATTAGCGATCACTTGCAAATTCGTCCGTTTCATCCAGACGTTCGATGGTCAAGCAGTGGCATTGCATAAGAGCCTGCATTATGAATGAAAGCATAATGTATGTGATACGGTCTGATATTTATTATGTACTAGCTTTTCACCTGCGGCTTCGCCCGCGTGGACTACACGACGTTATCCCAAGGGAATGTGACATTTTTCCGGGATAAAAAGTAGCCTATGTCACTCTTCAGCCCTCAAACTATCCCCATACCACAAAATCACGTCGATCTGTTGCTCCGTTTGTACGTGAAAGGAGCACAAACATACCAATAAACAAACAAACACACTTTTACATTTATAACTAATTTAACGAATCTATGACAGAACTTGCTCAATGAGTCCATGCTAAATTCCTGCAATGTGAATCAAAGCTTTATTTTTATCTAACGTTATATCACAATGTGTTATGTTCTCTCACTATCAAATCTAAAGCGTCGCGTCGTTCGTAAACAAAATTTAATGAGCAGGAGAACTTAATAATAGTATTAGTTTTATGAACCAACTAGTAAGATAGATAGTGCATATACCTAAGTAGAGTCACAGTGGTAGAGTTAAGCGCCGTAGTTCTGTTATTGTCGCGTTTAAGAAAATTTTAGTTAAGTTCCCTTTTATTTATTCAGTTCACTTCATCCCTATATACTCTATCACCTATACGTAATACCTTTATGATTATAATGCAAAAGGAGAAGTAGAATCGTGAGTGTTCCCTATGTAGATAGTAGGGTAGGTATAACTTATGCATTTTTTATCAACAACGGGGTAGCACTTAGCCTTCATCACACGATGTTAAGAGATGGTAAGGCTGCAGGTAGAAGGGCACTACTCCCCAAATCCTCAACCACTGAGGAATTTTCTGTCTTATCTCTAACTGCCGGAACACAACAAATGCTGAAAACATCGTTTTTATGGCGTCAGACTTAGATAAGATGGTGTTTGCTAGCTAGGCGGACTTTGAACAAGTCATACCACCAACCAAACTTCAAGCAAAAGTTCCCAGTAGGAGAAAGGTGTGACCATTTGTGAGGTAGAGATCATTTTATTATCTTGTTGCGATTTTTATAACCAAACAGTAGGATACTTCTGATTCTGACTAGCTAGGATGACCCAATGACAAAGTTATATAAGCTTAGGAATCCGGAAAAAGTTTCAACTGCCTGCATCCCTGAACTGTTCAAGAAATCATAAAAACAATTTCACTACCCATTAGTCTAATTTAATAAAATGTTGAGCGAAATATTTACTTATATCATCATAAACATAAAAAAACAACCATTCTACAAGACGGGAACATCTTGAAAAACGCACAATAACTCATCACTCAGTTGAATCCGAGCCAAGGGGCGTAAAACAATCAAACTAGCCAATACCACGTGATTTAATAGAATCACTAATAAATAACAACAAACAGACAGATTTGGCGATAGTCTGCATTTCGATAGCGATTAAACTTTGGAGCTAAAAGCAAAGAATATTCGCTAGGCTATTGGTTAATGCCTAAATAGGGAGAGATTCTGAGAATGTATGGATTTCGGCATTTTAAACGGGTCTTACAAATTACTTCTGCCAAGTAGGTATAAACTTTAAAAACAACAAGATTCTGTAAAATATTAGTCCGTTTAAGGACAGTACATACAGCGTTTATATTTAAACCTCGACTGCAAAAAAAAGAGGTTATATAAGTTTAACGTGTCTGTGTGTCTGTCTGTGGAATGGACCGATTTTGATGCGGTTTGTTTTTTGTGACACAAATATATTATTAAACGAATCACGTATCTAAATTGATCTGAGTCCGAGATATAAAGGGTAGCTTTAGCACTTGTTTCAGAGATATCAAAACCAACGATGAAATTACTAATATACCGAACACTACAGATACCGAACACTCATAAGTGTTCATCAATATAATGACAAGGATTGGGTGTTTGATTCTTGAAACGAACTCAAAGTTTCTACACGATAAAAGAGGGAGAGAGGCGTCTGTCACTCGATGTACTTGCGCGCAAATCTCGCCCTCACCGGAGCGGTTTTCTGACAGGTAGAGATTTTAGTACGTTTTTTCATCAATAGATGTCGCATTTTAAACTCAGCTGTCAAAAATTCTATACAAGGCAAGGAATTTATAATACAACAGGAAGGTGCACTGCTGCAAAAAAACGGTCCTAATGAGATAGTAAGAACGAGGTCAGTTTATCTCACTCCATCCCATTACGGCGGCCACGAACATGCGCGACGGGCGGCGGGCGGCGACGAGCGAATTGCGAACTTGACACAACGAAGACGGAAAACGTCAGAAAACGTCATTCGGCTTGTAATGTTGCTACTTTAACATTCTGAAATCTATCATTCAAATTCTTTTCTAGGATAAGCCATAAAAAACTTAAACGACCTGATACATTTTTATGCTTAATACGGTAATACCTAAATTAATATGCGATGTTTTCTATTGACTAAAAGTAATACGAAGCGAAAATTTTACGAAATTTAATTTTTATAACGAAAGTTGTGAACCATAAATCTACTAAACCTGTTATTTAAGAGTGCTGGCAATTTCAGAGAAAGGGACACCCTCACCTCGTTCTTGCGGTCTCAGCTGGACCGTTGACATTTTGTATTGAAATATAAACCTTATCTCTTAACATCAAAGTGTATTTTTAAATACACAAAATAACGGAGTGCACCTTCCTGTTGTACGTAGTACCACAAAATAAAGGGCGACCGCCCGCGTAGTTACTTTGTGCCAGCAGACAACGGCCTGTCAGTTGGTCGCAATCGGCCACACACTCACAGTTTGACATACAAAATCCTGACAAAAAAAACAACGGGTTGCGCTCCGGGAGTGCAGGCAGAAGTGAATAGGGCTCCATCCCTACCCTAGACATTTTCACAAAAAAAAGGAAGTTGACAAAAAAAAAGAAAAAATACGGACAGGATTTGAACCTAGGTCTTCTGGCTTCAATGCTGCCCGTTTTCTAATCTGAGCTATTACAACTTTGGAAACGGTGGCGAAATTTGCCTTCGTTTTCTAATGACATTGTACAGTTTTTTGATCAGGTCACGTGCCCGTCTTACGAATTTTCGATCTGACGGTCACGTGTCCTGACGCGAGTTTTAACATTACTTAATTACCCATCACAAAAAATGCACAACGCCGCCGCTAAAGAAGTTTTCACTTCAAAAATCCGAATTATTTTTTCAGCATTATTGTGTTCCGGCAGTTAGAGATAAGATAGCCAGTTCCTCAGCTATTTAGGATTCCGGGAGTAGTGCGCTTCCACCTTCAGTCTTATCACCACTTAACATCAAGTGTGATGAAGGCTAAGTGCTACCACGTTGTGGATAAAAAAACGAATATCATGGCTGATTTCGACCAACTGACAGGCCCTTTCAGGCCCTTCGATGTTGCTCGGGCCATTCATATCGACTTATATCTCATTGCAAAAGACACGTTCGGTCGAAAAGCGAAATCTAAAATAGTTCTAAGAGTAGAACAATGTTCTTCAGACGTGTAGCATCTGTGTCATCTGTTGCATTTTAACAATTCTAAGGTGAATGCCCCTGCAGTAAGTGCAGCATTCATCGACCGCTCGTAACTGCATGCATGCACGAAATGCATTTATTGCTTGCATACGCTTCAGCGATGGTGTCAGAATTGTAGAGGTGATATGAGCTGCTGAAAATTTAAGGAGTCTAAATTGTTAAGTAAAATTATGTTTCTGGCAATGTGTGTTACATTGCATGATATACGTTTATAAATAAACTAGTAGCCGCCTGCGGTTTCACCCGCGTGGTTACCTTTCCCGTGGGAATATCGGGATAAAGAAAAGTATCATGTTTTAATCCATCACTCCTACCTATCTGTGTGCCATATTTCTTTCAGAAGGGATTCGAAATTTCGAACCCATCCCAACAAGCAAAGTAATCCTATAAGGATTGATTATAAGTCTGCCTCTACTAATAACGTTCTTGTAAAGGATTTGTTGTAGACCCTTTTACTTATAATATCATTTGACAAGTCGTAATATACTCAAGGGCATTAGTTTTTATATATCTATCTTATAGCTTGCTACAAGACTAAAGTTTAAAACATTTATAGGACACTTTTACTAGTAATAGCATTCCACAAGCATAGATATTCTTAAGAGCTTTTGCTTTTATATTTCAGTCTTGTAGTTAGCTACAAGAGTATCTTATAGGACACTTTAAAGAATAAGTCTCGTATAATTGTTTTTGGTAAGACTATATAGTCCTGAATAATATTTTGATCTAATAGTAGCATGTTGTAAGTAGAACAAGATTTATAACACACTTCTCTGAGATTACTATAAGTTTGAACTGCTATAGTTCTGTTTGAGACTTTTTTAAATCTTATTATACTCAATAAGAACGTTATGAGATCAAAAAAGCTAATGGACCACTAGATCAAGCACTTAACTAGTAAACATCTGCCATTTTGTAGATTTCTCCATCCTCTTGAAGAAATAAGTTTAAATATAAGTTATTGGAAACGATTCAAAAGGAGCAGTGGTTACAAAAGAAAAGTGACAAAAACGTATGATGAGTTAGTGAATAGGTGACCATTCGGAGAATAAATCCGACAAGATCAGAAAGCAAACAAAGCTCTTCCAGTGCGAATTCAGGTGAACTGACAGAGGGTTCTGCATATTATTCTATTAGCAATATTTTTTCTTCTTCATCTCACCACTCAGAAGATGAAGAAGTTCAACATTGGAAAGAAGAACACCATTTCAAATGAATGAATGAATTCTCTAATAAATGAGTCCTAAAAAAGTGAATAAAAACATTAGTGTAAATAGATTTCAGGGAACCCTAATTTGTTTCAAAATGGAGAAGAGTTATCTGGACCAAAACTACTACAAGTACTAATTTACCTATAATGGTTCTACAAAGTACTTAATGCAGTGCAATTTTAAAACATGGCGGATATATATAAGAATTTGATTAAATAAATTTTTTACAACATTGTACTATGTGCTTATTTTCGAGGGGCATTGGTGAAACTAACCAATTACTGTACATATTTACAGTAAAAAATAATTCCCCATCCTCCCATTCACATAGGTACTTAATTACAAATACTTACTACAATGTATTGTTATTTCTATAATAAAAGCAAGTGTGTTTACGTATACAATTTAACTTTAATCACAAAATAACAAGGAACAATATTAACTTATAAAATTTACTTCTAAATACATTAGCTAATTACACTATAAACTAGATTGCATTAGTAAGATACTTGTGTAATATAATAATAAGAGCGTTTGTGCTTGTAATTGTTTAGTCTTAGATTATTATAGAAGCAATTGCTTTTCGCGAACGCTTTCTCAAGTATGCTATAGGGCTTAGTGACATTCTTTAAGCTGGTTATAAGATAATTACAGAAATAATAGCTCCTGTAACTGCGCCCAAATCCAGGTTTGTAGCACACTACAAGTTTCTTATAAGAGAGGTTAGAAGTAGTCTTGAAGATAGCTATAAGAACTGATTTTGCTAGTTGGGATGTCACTGGGATTCTGGCCCAATGCTCTGACCAACTATTACTAAACAAATAAGTATTGGACACTATCACATACATTGTTCCTATACCAAAGTATAGTAGCTTAAGCACTAGTACCTATTATGGAAATTGGAAACAGATACACCCAGACCCGATGAAATATTAAAAGTTCGTTTACAATATTTACCCGGCCGGGGATCGAACCAGGAACCTTTAGTGATAGCGGAACTTTGAAAACCGGCGCAAACACCTCTCGGCCACGGAGGTCTAACTTAAGCTACCTAAGCTACGTGGTCTAACTAAGCTACCGAGAGGCTTAAGAGTCGCCGAATTTATCTATCACTGAGCAGGGCTGGTGATTTTTTCTATCACATTTTTTACAGAATTGCATTTTGAATTCACAAAAATAATTTAAAATATTTACTACATTATGTTCATAAAATATTTAATTTTAGTGACTGTCAACATTCATACTAATATTATAAATGTAAAAGTGTTTGTTTGTTAGTCCGTCTTTAAAGTAAAAACGGAGCAACGGATCGACGTGATCTTGTCTAGAATGCTTTTTTTTCCGTGAAACCTCTTTGGAAAATTTACAAACCAATTCTTTGTAGACAAAGTCGCGGATACCTGCAAGTCATTGAAAAACACTAGAACAGAATCTGTTAACCAGTAAGTTTACAATACAGCACACGTAAGCCAGCCCGATCGGGACTTATTGAAAGTTCTATAAGTGAAGCTTCCTGTGTGAGGCGTGGTGTTTCTCCGCCTACGCACGTTACGAATGCGCTGTAAACGTTGTACGGCGGTATGCCGCGTTCGTTCATTGAACAAATAAATAACGCGTTTCGTTGGATTAACATATCAACAATTTTAAATCAGTATTGTTTTCAATCAAACGGTGTTGAGCTTGATTGAGATGCAAATGATACCGACATGTTTATGTGCGAAAAGGAACTGGGTGAAACTAAAAGTCGCGGTCAGATATTATATTATGGATATTATTATTGAAATTTAATGTTACTCGTAAATATTTGAGGATCTCGATATACCTATCTGATGTTAATATCCTCTTGTGTTGTAGTATGGTAGGTATGCAAAATTCATTAACGATTAACAATTAGTGGATATTAGTCTAGATTTAGTTCCTGTTGTAGTAAAACCACTAATAAAATGACAGTTAGAAGTACTCTCTACATACAAAAATTTTTCTTCTCAATCTTGTATACATGTAGGTATAGGTATAATATTACCAATAAAACATTCGTGATTTTATAAGAAACGCACAAGTACGTAAACAAAGAGTAAGCTACAGTGTGTTGTGAGCGCTCTTTTGCGATAAAATTTGGCCTGTTTATACCTCCAAAATTTTATCCTCAAGGCGAAACACCTGAACTGATTCAGATAAAATTTGGCGCAGGGATCAGGGTCTAGAATAGCGTATAGTTTTTACCATGGGAAAATGACCCATTACCACGGGAAAATATCGTGTTGTTCAAGATGACGAAAAGCTGGTGACTCATAATCATAATCCAAGAAGTCAACAAAAGAATTTTCAAAGTCAACAAAAAATAATTAAATCTAAACACCATTCACGTGTAATCAAAGCTACCTACGGGACGTTAATATAATGATGTTTGCGTTAGGAAAATTTTGTTTAATATTCCGGGAATGAAGTTGTGATTCCGTCTTGTGACTGGGCGGTAATGTATTACGTCTATCAATATCTTCGACATTGATATTTCTACGGCGCCACGTAATAAACAAATGTCTCGGTGAGCGTTAATATTCACAGATGTTCGTATTTATATATATCCTTGCGAACATCCAGGATGTTACACAAAAAGGAAGAGGAGTCAGCCAAAAGTCAATCAAAAGTCATAACCATGAACAATTTTTGGTTCAAACTCATCAGTTTGAGTTCACATTTTGAGATTAAGCTGGCATTTGAAATACCGTTCTCAAATGCCAGAAAATCGTGCTATAACTCGAATAGATCAATTTCAACAATTTTAGTGTGTAAAATAGTAGATTGTATTACAAGGGAGCAAAATAACATATTTACGGCGAGGGCGCTATTTGAATCCAGAGCGCAGTGAAGGATTCTAGATTAGAATCCCGAGCACAGCGAGGGATTCTAAAGTAGAATCCTGAACGCAGCGAGGGATTCAATATACGTCGCCCGAGATGAAAATAATTTTGCGGCCGAGTAATACACTCTACTTTTCATTTCGAATATAAGGAAAGTAAATACACTCCCGGGAGGAGCCCGTGGCGCAATGGATAGCGCGCTGGGCCTGCGATCGTTGAGGTTAAGCTACGTTCGCAATGGTCGGTCACGGGATGGGTGACCAAAAACTTTTCATCTCGAGCTCCTCCGTGCTTCGGAAGGCACGTTAAGCCGTTGGTCCCGGCTGCACTTACAGTCGTTAATACCCACCAATCCGCACTGAGCCCGCGTGGTGGGTCATGGCTCATTCTCCTTATTCATCCATAAGGAAGGCCAGTGCCCCAGCAGTGGGGACATTAAATGGCTGATGATGATGATGATGAAATACACTCTGCTTTTCATCCCCCTCTATAAGAAAAGCAATAAAGAAAACTAAAACTATCTAGAAAAATAAAAGAAAGGTAGCGGGGGGCTTCGCTTTCTCTGTTTTTTCTATAATAGGTATATAAAAAAATTTAAGTTTTGAAATAACAAAAAAAAAATTAAACCAAAAAAAAAATTTTTTGAATAAAAAATAAATTTTTGAACAATACATTTTTTTTATATATGTCTATCAATGCCTCCTAACTATCTCCAGCCGGCCTAGCATGAGCGGCTTATAACGCGCGATATGATATGGTACGGCAAGTTGTCTTGCTTACCCCACTAAGGTGTAAGCAAGACGGCATGTCGTACCATATCATATCGCGCGTTATAAGCCGCTCATGCTAGGCCGGCAGAGTACCATAGGGGGTTGAAAATTTTGTTAGATTTTAGCTACGCTACGAGACGCACCGTTTTTGAGATATTCTCGTTTTTATAAAATTCTTTTTTTTTTTATTTTGCAAGTCCCGTCCCCATACAAAATTAGTTGAAAACTTTTTCATTGCCGATGAGGTAACTCTATGGTTGACTGTAACCAAATTCAGTTCTATTCTTAAAATTCATTTCCACCCTAGGGTGAAACGGATAGTTTTGGACCCGCTGCTCAGTTTAAATAGACATCACTTTCCGAATCTGAGAGATGAAAAAGTATTTTTAATAAAAAAACAGTTACTTCTGTTTCTGTATTTTGGTAGAGATTTGGATTATAGACTCTCTATGCTTCAAAGGCTCAAAGCCATAGTTTATCAAACATCATCCCTAACTATGTAGTTGTATAATAAATTACAAAATTCCTACGGATATTTATTTTTATATTTTGTCGAAATTTAATTGGTACTTAAATATTTTAAAGTAAGCATACGACACGATACAGTAATCTGTCCTGAACCATCTGTCATGAAAAGCTACATGATGATAACTTCACGTGGAATTTTTGAATACCGTGTTATATTTATTTTGAGGATAGGATTAACATTTATAGATGTTCGATTCTTGCTTAAAAAGATACACCCTTTTTGTAAACTTCACTCAGGATTACACCTAAATTCCTCTCGCCTGGAAACGGTCGAGATCTGTTAGAAGATCGATTAAAACCCGCTGTAAAATGGATCGTAAACGCCGGTCGGACCCAAGTGCGCATCTGCGGTGGTTTACAATAGATCTGTTTAGAATATCCGAACAAACCACCGAACATTGTTTTTGTATATCTAGATGACCTTATTGTGTTCTACTTTTAGGAGTTATTATAGAGTTCCTCACCAGAAGTGGTGAATTTGCAAATTGATAGCCGATTTTCGTTTCTATGTTCTCGATATTTCACTGCTTATGCCGGTAGTACACCGCGCCGCAGCGAAACTGTTGAAATGCGTAACTCACTCGGACTTGCCTGCTGTAAACACGTACATTTATATTTAAAAGCCCATACACCACAACAAATTTATTTTATATTTAATTGAATTCCAATGAATTTTTTTTTAAGAAACTTCCAAGATTTTCATGCTTATAGGTCTCCGTGTCTTTCTGACAGATTTAAAGCTCTACTATGACGTAAGAGAGCACGTGACGGGTCGCGAGCGTATTGAATTAATAGGCAGTAGACACAAACATTTTTAGAAGCGGCAAAAAATGAAAATACTTTTTTTTATTTAATCCCTATCAAAAATGTGAAGGATTGATTCTACTCTCGTTCCTGAACAAACTATTTTCTCAGTTTCGCTAAAAGTATTTAACACGTTGTTTATTATACTATGGCGTTTTGTACGTCTCTGTCACGCCCGATCCTCCGATTTGTGGAGTTCCACGCGGCGCCCCAGCCGGGGCGGTGTACCACAGGTATAATACAGGGTGTTAGGGGCACCCTTGCAAAAACTTTAACCATGGCTTTAGACCATCATGCTGAACAACGTACAGCAAGGATTTTTTGTCGGAAATGAAGAAAAAAAAATGGACTTTTACTACTAGCAACTTATCGGGACATTTTGTATGGAGAGTCGAAATATTTTTTTCATTTCCGACAAAAAATCTTGCTGTGCGCTGTTCAGCATGAAGGCCTGAAGCCATGGTTAAAGTTTTTGCAACGGTGCCCCTAACACCCTGTAGACACAGTAGCAGCCCCCCGCGGCTTCGCCCGGGTGGACTACACGACGTCATCCCGGGTTATTAAATAAATTTGTAAGATAAAAACAGTTCTTTCGATCTTCAAAATAAATTATAGCCTATGTTATTAAATTATTTTATGCATTCACAATGCAATTCTGTAAGTATAAGGAAAATGTGTATTATAGCCTATGTGTTGGCGAGGACCAATAGCTGTATAACAAAAAAGCTGGTAGAAATTTCAATTTTTAATAAGCCGTGCCTCTTTACAATATTTTTTCTATTTCTTTCTTTTCTATTTTAATTTTATGCATGTGTGTCCAAATATGTAAACAAATAAATAAAAAAAGTTTCATCAAAATCCTGGACAACAGACAGACAGTCAAAAAATTCAAAAACCATATTTTTGGTACATCTGTTTCGTTAAAGAAGACCCCTGGAGGTAGGTATTTATTTCTATTTCTTTACAATGTACTGTTTTATTATAAGTAAGTTTAGGTTTCTTCGTAGCGAACCATGGCTTACGATTTAAGAGTAGGTATCTTGAGCATTGTTCTTAACTGGGTCTGAGTCATATCAGTAATTATTTGAAAAGAATTCTCTGAACAGTAACTTTTCTTTCTGAAATAAACTTTTAAGTTCAACAGCAAACATTTCAGACAGTCGTAATGTTTCGAACTTATCAAGAATCTCTTGTTTTTGACAAGAGCTCTGAGAAGTTTTTAAGATTAAATGTTAATTGTAGTAACAATGTTAGAACTCGTTAAAATATGAAGAACAATATTTTTTTGATAATATCTGTTAAAATTAGTAGCACAGCCGGCCTAGCATGAGCGGCTTATAGCGCGCGATATGATATGGTACGGCAAGTTGTCTTGCTTACCCCACTAAGGTGTAAGCAAGACGGCATGCCGTACCATATCATATCGCGCGCTATAAGCCGCTCATGCTAGGCCGACAGGGCTAAAAGACTTAAACACCCTGGTAAATAGCGACGCTTTTTACATGTTAGACAAGGGGAGTTTTGATATATTTAATGTTTTATTGATATTATCAATTTCGATGTCTACGTGTGTTTGAGCCTGATTTGAGCACATAATATCATAGATTTATTAAGCTTTATATATTTAAATCATAAGTATTATTTTAACTATGGTACTTTCGAATCGTATTCGCATTGCAGTTTTACAATACGACGAAGTAACTAGTTGTATCGCCTTTCCAAACCAAAACACTCTTCCAAATTTGAATATGAATATGATGTAAGTATGAAAATTGAATATGATGTATTTTTATAGTAACGATATGTATTTTTTTTTTGTAAATGTCGTTACCTAACTAAGAAATGCTGGCAAGTTTCTTGCGCACATCCCATTCTTCTTGTCAGTTAAAAAAGTCTTGAATGGGCGGTAGGAAAATATTGACGATTCATAAGTCATTCATAAATTTATATTTATTATGTCCAAGTGAATAAATATTTTTTTCGTTTCATTTTCATTTTCAGTTTTATTTTCATCTTCATTTTCATTTCATTTCAATAAAAAAAAATTCATCAACATCATCTAAATTGTATTTAAGCCTACTGTGTATGATCTGTAACTATCATGCTTCACTTTACGTAGCATTTGCTCCTGTAATTGGTTAGGTATTCTTGAACTAATTATGAACCAGTTGATCCGTATATTTTGAGAGCAGAGTAAACAATAACAGTGCGCACGGGTCAAGTCAAAACATGGTGTAATGATGTAATAAACCAAAAATCTCTGTATTCAGGTCGCCTGTAATTAGACGTACGACTCATTTAGCTGCTGAATATCGAATGCTTATATCCAGCGGTACCTAATCTGGTTTAACAAGACCACCCAAAATCGAAATTCGACCACCCAAATTCGCGCTAAGAAGCTCATTGGAGGAGACACAACTTTAGCAAAAGCTGAACTTCAAAGTCTCAGTCATTGCCGTAAAGTTGCTGGTCTCTCGGTGTTTTACCGGATACACTTTGGAGAGTGCGCACAGGAACTGCACGATGTTATTCCTCTAGTCCCTTTCCACCATCGGGGCACCAGACGCAGGTTAGCTTACTTACCATCCATACATCGTTGGCATACCACCTGTCCGTACTAAGCGCTTTGCTAGTTCATTTTTAATGCGAACTGCTAATGATTGGAATGCGCTACCTGCGAATGTATTCCCCGATCACTATAACCTTGACCTTTTCAAAGCAAGAGTGAATGGGCACCTCCTTGGTAAGCATGCAACACCCTAGACTGCAGTCTGGATGATGGTCAAATCACAGCCATCTCTATGTAGAAGACGATAGAGACGGCTGTGGTCAAATGCATACTCAGTAAAAACATTTATTAAAAATCACGTTTGTTCAGAAGAGGTTCAATTGAACAATAATTGAACCTTTTTATAGGTAACGACGCCATTTTTGTTGATATTGCTGAAAGCGGCATCGGCAGTACAAACACAAACCAACATTTAATAATATTAGGATTCTTTCTCGCAAAAGGCAGTTAGAATATAAAAAAAAATCCATATCGTTATGAATGTAACCGAGACCATAGTCTTGAATATGCAAAACGTATAAAAGACATAAATACAAAATAAAAACATCACGTTAGATCAATTTGTTTTAATTAGAAGTAAATAGTAAATATTTTCATCAATTTGGAATGTTTACAATTGTGAAAAAAAATTAGTAAGGTCAAGGGGTGAAAATCATTTAAAATGACCATTTTGACATCAAAATTTGTCCACGCGCGATATTTCACAAAATATTCTTTGAAATAAAGCAATGAGTACTCACGTTAGTAGAATGAAACATTACTTAAATAAATATATATAAATTTCAATGTACCTTATCAGTATTTAACAAATATACTCATATATTCGCTCCGAGCCCGGATTTTCTCCATACAAAATAGTTTGTCCTCTGCGTGACTAGCGTTACAAAGTACACCAAAATAAATATAATAAAAAACAATATTCAAACAAATGATTATTTTTTCTTTAAGACATATGATTTGTCGCTGATATCGGGTTAAACTATTTTATTTTCTTATTTCTATAAATAAATTTTAGTCCTCAAATAAATGTCCAATAATGTGTTCATTTTCGTTATTCATTTTTGTAACGAGATAATTTTGTATTATTTGTTGTTTACCAGAGGGCAACACTTGCTCTCCAAGGAGCCAATCAGATGCCAGAAGCGGTTATGTGTCGGTCATTTTGTCATCGCATGAAAAAGTGAGTGAACGCGTGGTTTTCTGTCTCCGAGCGAAAATTACAATTTTGATTCATCATTTTTGTTGTCTACCAAACTATGCAGGTAAGAAAATACTTATATATTTAATCAATTCATATAGACGGTTTGTCTTCGATCTTGATTGAAATGCAAACAGCTTTTACTCATGACGTTCTCGTTTGGCTTAAAATATTCTCGATTCTATTCCAAGTAGTAAGTTTGTTCATTTTTGTTATGTTTTTTTCTCACTTAACAAAAATGATATAACAAAAACGAACAAAAGCCGTATTCACAAGACTGATTTTTTCCACCCAACCACGGTGATGTCCAAAATGAGGGTTATGTGTTTAATTTGTGTTTTTATGTATTCCAGACTTTAATTACGTAGTATCCATGCTGTTATTGTGCTGTTTGGTTATTTGTCCATTTTGTTTGTTACTAACAATATTTTTCGTATTTAATTTTTTTACTTTTTTGCATTCACAATGCAATTTTTCAATATTTTTCTTTTTAGAATGCCGATGTCAGCAGCCGAACGACAGCGTCCTTATAGACAGAGGCTGAAAGACCAGAATGCCCATAAATGTTTTTTTTACATGTTATTGATCGTGACTGTACAGAGTTTAAGTGTCATTGACATTGATTTTACCAACCAGCTACCAATGAATGAAGCCTTTGTGTTCATGAAAGTTTAAACATTTTATTTGTTATTATAAGTGCTTTTTTAATAAAAGAATCATAAAAATAATGCTTTTTATTGTTCCTGGAAAAAATAAATCAGTTTTATGTGACTTGTGAAAAGACCCTAATAATTCAGCTTTGTTATTTTTTGTTACGGGTTTCATTTTTGTTACGGTATCATTTTTGTTTCATTTTTGTCACAATGGTCATTTTAAATGATTTTCACCCCAAGATAAGAAAATCCAGACACCGGACTTAGAAAACTTTCAAGAACAGTTTTATTAAACAATCAATGAGGCACTTGGTTGAAATCACAACACTATTGAGCGTTTCTATTTAATTCAACAGATTTAAAAACTTCAAAACTTAAACCCCCTTATTACAAAACGTGGACTAAAGTTAGACCTGGTTTAAAATTCAAGCTAATTCTGTCTTTCATTTGGAAAATAAAAGTGACAGCACCAGTTTAGTACCAGTTTTAAGCCAGGACTATTTTAGTCCACGGTTTATAATAAGGGGGAAATAGTTCAAAACTTTCCACTTTACCAATGAAAGATTTATTTAAAATCTCTATTGCTTTATAATGAACACCACCTTTTCCCTGAAGTTTCTACAAGCATTGTTAACAATTATAGGATTGAAAAGTATTTTGTCTCTTTCAAACAGTCCAATGTATGCAGAAAGAGAATATACAATACAAATTAGTAGTAAGGTCATTTAAAACGATTATGCTAGTGGCTAGCCACATTGAAAGTTGAACAAAATGAACCGAGAGACGTTTAATTAAATTTATCACCGAGAAATATAAAGTGCGCGATAATAGGCAGAGTAAAACGAACCCCTATTCGCTTTACTTTGCTCTTAGGACTTGCGATTTAAAAATTAAAAAAATAAAAGTTACGTATTATTCTATAAATCTATGTTTCAGTGCAGTATCTACAATTATTTCTATGATTAAATTTTGACTGTGTTTATTTTTATACAAAAATTTCGTAGGTACTCTAATGATCTTTTAAGAAGATCGTTTAAGCATACGCCACATAGCGTTTTTCAAAATCGTTGTGCGGGGTACCTATGCCTAAACGGCGATGAAGAACGTCCATATAGAACCCACCGATAAAGAAAGAAAATTTAGCTAATGAAGCTAATTTTCGGCTTGACTTTTTCCTCCTTATAGAATTACGCTTTTGCAACAGAAATAAAGTTAACGGAGCCTACAGGCAGTGTCTATTTGATGCATTATGTTTCGCCGGGTAAAACAAAGTTATTAAAATTTTAAAGGACTTAAGTATAATTTTTTATAAAAGGAATTGACGGTTAATGTTTCATTTGTAAATGCAGGTTTTGCTACATTAGTAACCTACAATATTTGCTGTACTTACCTACCTATTTAAATTTTCATGGCTAAGTTCTAAGTGCACAACGGGGTGTTGTGAATAAAAAAAAATCAAACTAATATCTCTCTAAAGAACAAATTTCCGTAAATCAAGCATCGCAACTACTCATTTTATCTTACAGTTTTTATAAAAGTCTTATTTGGTATGCAACTATTTAATGTACTATTTCTTTAGTTGACACAGTTTTGGGTCGGTAAACATAGCAAGAAAGAAACATAATGCCTTCCTATTGGAAACAAATTAGGTGATAATATAATCATTTGTGTATAAAAAAACTATTTTGTTATGATAATAAATATTCTCCCAACACTAACTGATTAATTCTCTCAGTGCCGTTTTTAGTTATTCATAATGCTAACATAACTTAACTAAATCTCAAAAATCTTAAACATATTGCAGGATATACACATAGTATTTAATCAAATCAAAATAAACATATAAATGAGAGCCGGACTAGGCAATGGGACGGTGTGAACTTGTTCTAACAAAATAATGTATTCGCCATCATTGTCACTTGTCTTGATTTTGTTATATAAAAGTTCACCAGCTTAGTTAGCCTGAGCGACAAATCTAATAATCTAAACTTGTACTAACAACACAAATATATCTGTCATCAATCATGATTGTTTTTTGTAATCAAAAACTCAAGCTTAGTAAGCCTGGGCTACAAATTCAATAATCAACTTTTTTCCCACGTAGGTATATTCCAATCAGACATTCCTCACACGTCACTATAAACTGTATTATAAACTAACTCCTGTATCTTCATTCTCAACATCAATTTCTTAGCCGGTCCCAGTTTCTTGACATGGGGTAACAAACTGCTGAAGAACCCAACATCCTCATCTTTGCCTTCACAAGCCTCGCTAGTAGCTTCAGCGCTCTTTTGGGCTTCATCGTCATCATCGTAGAAATCAGTCTCTAAAATAATAGGTTTGGTGTCAAATTCGTCAAAGTCGTCGTCTTTGACGCTGACGCTTACATTAACCTCCTGTGGTGGAGGTTCGAGATAGTAACTGGTTCCTTGATCAGGTCCTGTGTCATAATCTTGGTAGTCATCTTGGCTGACATCATTGGTTTCGTAATCGTTGAACTGGTTGGTCAAGAACTGCATCTTGGGGAGGTATTCCCATTCGGAGTCCTGTTTTCTGACCTCTTTACGCGCTTGGTCACGGAGGTATTTCCACTTTAGGCGGGCTTCGTCACCTGGAATGAAAATTGTTATGGTTGTTAAATCTTTGTCATACAAACATAAAGATTTAAAGTATCGATAGATATTGTGCTGTTTGATTCAGCATATTTTTAACAGGCAAATAACAATAGACAAATCTAAGGTCTATCTATACAGTCGACTTTTTACAAATTCGATTTCTGGGAGCACTTATTGTTGCTTACATAACGTTAACTGGCATCAAACATCGCAATAAAATAAGATTTATATACTTACGCGTAACATCCAACTCCTGAGCGATTTCCTTCCAACTCTCATCCAATTTGTACCAATTATGGTGTCCCTTCAGTTGCCTGTTCCATATTATTTCCCTGACCCTTACCAAATCTATCAGTTTATTCATGTCCACATCAATAGTCCTCCTTTTATTCATCAGCAGTTTCTTCCTCATCGTATACCCCAGCTTCGGAGTCTTTATAGATTCATCTAAAGAGTTGAAGACCTCGTCAGTCGTATCTTCGTCACCTTCTTCATCTTCAGCTAGGAACTGGTTGTGAATGAATTTCAACTTTTGAAAATGTGGCCATTCCGACTCGTTTGGGTTTTTCTTCATCTCTTTTCGGCATTGGTCCTTTAAGTTCTTCCATCTCTTTCGGCAGTTTAAACCTGGAATTTAAAGTTTTAAAGGATTTAGTATGTTTGGAGAGTGGGACTCTTTTAAATTTGTAATTTAGCGACTATACAAGAACGTCTATAAAGATTGAGCTTAAGCAAAAGATCTATATTTTCTTAATTCTCCAAAAGTTTGACTTTTATAATTTGGAATTAATTAACAATTTTACAAAAACTTTTACAATTTATGCTCATTGGTAATTTCCTGATTAAAATACTGTATTATATGAATTAGATATAGGAATTTTCCAGTCTTTATTGAGAGAACCTACTACAATGCACAAAATATAATTTACTCCCTCATCAATATTTTATTATAAGTTCCTAATTTATATTAAAATTTGTAATAGGAATGGCGGCATATATAACAAACTCAATAACGTTGTCATCGTATAGGTACCTAATAATAAACCTTATGAAACGAATTTGTAATAAAATTTAAGTACTAGATATGATGCATCGAAAGAACTTTCCGTTCAATTTGCTTCCCCAAGTTATGAAAACATAACCTTAACAGCAACATAAATAAACATTGCAAGCTGCTTCAATAATGTACGATTGCACTCTGTAATGTAACCTAGCAGTATTCTACGACGACAAACGAGTGCAACCGAGCACTGCCGAGCAGTGTAGCCGCTTGTATCTGTAAACATGGCGGGTGCCAAGCGAAAACAAAACGCTACTCACTCGTTGTCCCAACCTCAGCAGCCACTTCATTCCAATACCTCTCCAGCTTAAACCTATTCCTGTGTCCTCTGTAGCTTTTGTCCCATAAACACTCACGGGCCTGGACGGCCGCTATGAGTTTATCCATATTTTTGGTCCTCATCCCTTTCACTTTGGAGTCTTTAGACTTCATCACAGAGCGGACGCGCGAGCGGAAGGCGGGCGGCGGGAGCGACGCGCGGCGCTAAACTGGGCATCGACTGACGCACTCTCCCACTGTCGCCCGCTGTCAACTCGCTCCCGCTCTCGCTGTATAGAGGAATATCGCCGTCCTCTTCGCTCGTCGCCCCGCTCCCCGCGACACGCGCCGATAGGTAATCCGCCGGTTGGATTTACTCGCGCTTCGATCGCATGAGTTACACTGCTCGCTTGATACGAATCTTTTGGAGCTACGTTTAAGTAAAAGCGACGTTGTAATGAACTTGATGTGATATAAATATTTCGAGGTGCGGTCGTATCGATGGCGGTTTGGGTAGCAACGATAGGTGTGGTCGCAGCGATTTAATACGGCATAGTGAGTAGGTATGTGGCTCCTTAGTATTCAACGCTTATAATCTTGTGTTGCGCTAATTCAAAGAAAGATGCTAGGAAAAATGGATAAAAAACACTTGAAATTTATGTAGATACCTACATTTTGATTAAGGATAGGTCTTTTTAACCGACTTCAAAAAAGAGGTTCTCGAGTCGTCTGGGTTTTTTAAGAGCAACTCGTTTTTTTAACCGACTTTAAAAAGGAGGAGGTTTTCTGTTCGCCTGTATGTTTTTTTTTCTGTAAGTCCACCGATTACTCGAAGACAGATGGACCGATTGAAATGATTCAAACGTTATTACATCAGGTTGGTTCCCAAGTTGGTCCCATGTTGAAATTTTGAAATCGGTTCAGTAGTTTTCAAGTAATCCTGGAAATACTGTCGTTTATTAGGTAACCATTGCACGAGTTTTAACATATCTTTAGGATAACTCCTTTGTTTATAAACCAATTTAGATGGTTCTTATTTTGTTGGACAGGGGATACTTTAAGGGTAGTTTCATTGGCATTGGACCTTGGACTTCGGAGATACATAAGGGAACTCTTCAAATTAATCAAATAGGTCTTGAAAGATTTGATGTGATTCTGATGCGGATTTCAGAAAAGTATTTGTTACATTTAGGGGAAGGTTTTGGTATTTAACCGACCACAAAAAAGAAGGTTCTCAGTTTGACCCGTATAGGTATGTGTGTATGTTTTGTTCGCGAGATGCGGTTTTCAGTAAAGTATTTGTTACTTAAAAACTTACAAAAGACTTAAAAAAAGAGGTTTTCAGTTTGATTCGTATGCAGGATGTTTGTCCGCGATTAGTTCACGTTTGGCTGAACCGATTTTGATGCGGTTTTCATCAGACAAGTATTTTTGATTGATGCGGTTTATGTTGTACATCCTAACACAAGTACATATTTACCAGGATACACGAAAATTGCCTGCATGATGCACTAACAAGAGTGTAATAAAAAAATATTTATAAAAAAATAAAAAAACTTCTTTTATATTTTTTCTTTTAAAAAATAAACTAACTTACCTTTTGAAATCTTAAGCTGGATTTAGTCAGTAAACTGCCGATGGTCACTAACATTGTCTTCAATCAATTCAATCAATTCAATGTAAATAAATCAATTATTATTAACACGCACAAAACACTATTTTATGGCGATAAAGTTAGTTGTTTTTTTAATAAAAAATGTTTTAAGGCTTAGGTAAAATAATTTTGGAGATATTTTTATCATTACTGTGTAGCGATATAATTTTTATTACTCCATGGTTATTTATTTAATTGAAAGAAGTTAACTGTTATATTTTTATGTTAACTATCTATCAGCTTAAAAAACATTTTTATAAAGAATCAATAGTTATTTAATTTAATAACGGTCAATTCAATGATTAATGGAATATAATTTAAAATTGTCTTTCTGCTCATAATTAATGTTTTTTAATTTAACTAACAACAACTTAGCTTTTTTCCATATTAAGCGACACTTCACTTAACCATATTGTCACTTAACCAAGTCGTTGCAACTAACTCAAGCTTATGGCAATACTACCTTGCACTTTGACATCTTGATGCACTAAGAGTACGGTGACCATGCAATAAGAAGATAGATAGATAAAAACGTTTATTTTTTGCCACACACATACACACATTAAATTAAAAAGAAAATATACAAAGATGAACACAGATTATAATAAACTAACAAGGCAGAATTAAATTAAAGGACGACGCATACATAACATATAATATTTGAACTTTCCACGCGAGAAACTTAAAACTTTAGTACTTACTCAAGATTAGGTACTCAAGTTAAAAGAAACGATACATACTAATATCACAGTGTTAAGATCTTAATACTGTGCTGATATTATAAATGTGAATGAGTGTTTGTCCGCCTTTCACGTCAAATCAAAACGTATCAACGGATCGGCGTGATGTTTGGTAGGTACGAGAGCTGGCGAGATACATAGGCTACTTTATATGCCGGGAAAATATCACATTCCCGTGGAATAACGTCGTGTATTCTACGCGGGCGAAGCCGCATGCGAAAGGCAGGAATTTGTGACTGCGATGCGATATACACGGTAATTTTTCTATCACCCCGGATAGTTTCATGGATTATTCTACTCATGGCAACAAACAACTATTATTATGGGACCAATACTGAAATCGTGAAAAAAATTAGGCGTTCCATACAAAAGAGCAAAAATATTTAATCAAAATGTATGGAACAGCTGATTTTTTTATCGCGATTTCAGTGTTGGTCCCATAATAAAAGTTGTTTGTTTTCATAAGTAGAATAATCTTTAAAATATCTATATAAGTGTATAAGGTGTATCCTAAATAAGCGACAATATTTAAGGGAGTAATAATTTCTACCCATGAAACTGCAAAACTTTCCCGTAGCAACATAGGTCGAAATATAAAAAAAATGTCGTCCCATACTATACTGCCCATTAACCTGATCCAATTACATAATAATATGTATGGGATGCCTTTTTTTATATTTATTTTGCCCTATGTTTCTACGGGAATGTTTTGCAGTTTCATTAGTAGAATTACTCCCTAAAATATTGTTACTTATTTTGGATACACCTTATATAAATATGTTTCAACTCACGTTGTCACACTACACGCCTTAATTGCATTATAGGATAATGCTTGTCCTCTCCTGACGCAAAATTATACGAACACTACACAAATAGCGCACTACGCGTTTTTTTTTACGTCAATGCTTGTAACACGTCACATGTCAAAATAACCCGAGAAAGGTATTGGTAACAATAACAAACTTTTATTTAGAAACTTTATTGTCATCCTACTAATACTAATATTATAAATGCAAAAGTTTGAGAGTATGGATGTATGTTGTGTAGCCACTTGCCAAAAACAATAATAAAGATACCAGTAGCAATATCAAACAAAATAAACTTTAAAAAACAACATAATTTACAAACAAACTTTTTTACAAAGTTACTCTTTTACGCAAAAACTACTGAACGGAACTGGATGAAATTTGCAACAGAGATAGATTACAGGCTGAAATAACATATAGGATACTTTTTACCTCGCTATAACAACGGGAGCGGTAACCACGCGGGTGGCCGCTAGTTTCGATATAAAAAGAGTAAATACACTCCCAGGCTATTTTTTGCTAAGAAAAGAAAACAAATAGAGGTCGAAACTTTCTGGGCGCACTTCTAAGGCTTGGTCCACACTTATTACACAGTGTTGATCTTAGTTTAAAGTCAAGTTTAAAGATGTTACAATGTACGTAGGCTTTATCCTTCCCCTATGCTTTCTCCAACAAACATCGAGATTGGTATTATTGGTTTAGGCGTAAACTGTTTTTTAGACAAAATAATACAGACACGGGGGCTATCGGCTAAAAAATATGGATATGATTTATGGAAAGACCATATTATGCCCATGGTCATATATTATGGTCTTCAAAAATGTCAAATGAAGGCATGCAAATATCCATATTTTTTAGCCTGAAGCTTTAGTAGTAAAATAACGTTGCCAGTTTAAGCACATCACAGTAAAAGTACCTGACCGCATAATTTTATATTTTCCCCAAAGAAATATTTGTATCATTATAATACTTCCGTATTTTTAATGTATACCTGAAGGCTCTATTGCGCATGGTTCAACTGAAGAGGGCTGAAGTATCTGGCCACAGAATAAACGTATATAATACTTTCATTACGTGAAATAAATAGTAATCTATTAGCGTTAATGAATGAAACCAATACGTGTATGAAAATCAGTTTAATTTTGAACTACAAATAACTTGTTCAAAAAAGCTCAGACTTTAACTTATAAAGCTTTTGAACTAGGAAGGTACTAGTTTGACAGATAACTTACAATATGCCAGTCATATCGTACAACTTAAAAGGCTGAAATGAAAATAATTGCGGTAAACTTGCTCTTTTGGTATGCTGTTTGGGTCCACCTGGATAGTATTAATCTAGATTTGCAGCAGTCTGAAATTCTCGCGCGCTGAGTAGTTGCTGAAAAACCACCACTTTTTTTTAGTTTTGTGCCAAAAAACGACATTTGAAGGCTCTGACGACAAAGATCACTATTACTTATTTAAAGTGTACAAAATTCCTGACAGTTTGAGCCCTAATTCAATTGTGTAGGTTTAATAGGTCACACGATACAGGGTTCCCAATGTTCACTATTTTCCCCAAAATGTTGGAATTTCCCCCAATCCATGGCTACCATGTCAAGTCAAAGCCTTCAGAACTGAGACGAGCCTCAACCTCTTTCCCCCAGTTATATCCTCGAAGTCTGGCTTGCTTTAAAATTGCATCTTTCATTTGTACCTTCTCAACTTTAAAAACAGTGTTGTGGAGGACAATTTGTTTTTTAGACTAAGCATTCATGAACGCTTGGGTTATATCCTTTCCACAAAGGAAGCAGGTTTGTCGGATATCCACCGCTGTCAATCTCGCGGAAGTCCTGCGCTCTTCAGAAGGGCCAGAGTTGGGTCTACTCCACGATGCACAAAAAATTATTTAATTTTTACTGTTTTGCATTCACAATGCAATTTTTATTATTGAAAATGGAAAATGAAGTATTTTAGAAAAAATCGTCGTTTCCGTAGCTCAGAGGTTAGAGCAGTCGCCCGGATAGCGAAAGGTCGTGGGTTCGAGTCCCATCGGAGCTAGCTATGAGACGGATAGGTATATTTTTTCTAAAATACTTCATTTTCCATTTTCCAACATAGTGAACATTGGGAACCCTGTATCGTGTGACCTATTAGACCTACACAATTGAATTAGGGCTCAAACTGTCAGGAATTATATACACTTTAAATAAGTACCTAGTAGTGACGTTTGTCATCAGAGCCTTCCAATGTCGTTTTTTTGCCACAAAGCTAAAAAAGAGGTAGTTTTTCAGCAACCACTCAGCGCGCGAGAATTTCAGACTGCTGCAAATCTGGATAGAAACTCGTTATTTCGTTATCGTGAATATCGTGATCGTATTATTTTTTATGAAAACCAGAGCAGCGCCTTTTTAACCTCGACTTCAAAAAGAAGGGTGTTATAAGTTTGACGTGTAGATCATTGTATCTGTCTGTCTGTGGCAACGTAGCTCCTAAATGAATGGACCGATTTTGATGCGGTTTGGTTTGTTGTGTTCAAAAGCTGATGTGATCGCCGCATTGGTTCTTAGCTATAATTTGTGAAGAGATGTTCAGACGTTTCAAGGTCATCAGCTCTTTTAGTTAACTATAGTAGAGATCTGACACGCATAATTAGTATTTACTTACAAACGTTTGTATGTAATTTAAAAATAATAAAATAAAAATAAAGATCCTGTCTCAGTTAGGGTAGGTATCACAAAAAAGAAGTGCTAAAAAGGTAAATAATACATAATATGTGGGACGTCCCCCGACAGAGAGAGGAATTTTATTTTTTCACTTTTAAGTATTTTTTCGTCGGGGGTTGTTTAAAATTTTCAATTTTATTTTTCGGGCGTATAAAGAGCAAAATTTTGATAGATACTAGATAGACGGCAGAACTTCGACATCTTTTGACGGATGGTATAGCTTAATATTAGAAAAAACAAATTTATTCGATTAAAAAAACACAGTAAAAATGTAACAAACATTTAGCCGAAATGGCCCCAACCTTAGCTTTTGCCACAGCTAGTGTGACGCTGATTTTCAAGTGAGGTAAAAAACGTGGAGATAGCAATCTCCAGACGATATTACGATTACCTTAACGACAATTTTCGTATTTGATTGAATCAGGCGTAACTTGGCGGAAGTTCTTAGCCATTGTAAAAAACAAAATATATGTAGCTTACATCCGCAAAAAAAAAACACAATATGCAAGTTGCATCGCCCGCCCGCCCGCAAAAAAATTGCACATGCACATGCACTCCACGAAAATACCAGCGCACAATACCTGCATTTAGCAAGACAGTAATACACCTTGCACCTTCACCGATTAGACTACTCTACACGTGTTTCGCCCCAACCCGGGGCATCCTCAAGAGATAGTTCGTGCGAAAACCAACACCAAATGAGCTCCGACACAAAATATTTGAGGATGCCCCGGGTTGGGGCAAAACACGTGTAGAGTAGTGTAATCAGCGGAAGTAAGCTACATATATTTCGTTTTTCAAAATGACAATTTTCGTGTTTGGTCTACTGTATATCACTAGTCTACGTGCCCCCGTGTAACAAGTACCTCGTTGCCGTGTCAGCTCATAATCTAATTACATCGGCGAGAGATAGGCCGTCTTACCAGGATTATCTCTGACAGTCGGTGAGTGTCTAGTTTCCTGATAGCTTTTTTTAATGTTAAACAAATAAAGAACCTTAGGCCCGATTTCACCAATGATATTTAAACGCGATTAACGCTAAACGTGTTTAAAACGTATTTCTGTCCCTGTCACATTCAAACAGATGGCAGAGGCAGAACTAAGTATTAAACACGTTTAGCCTTAATCACGTTTAAATATCAGTGATGAAAGTCGCCCTTAGTGTTTTTGGTGTTGACGCAAGAAACATCAAAAGTCTTAAACAGTTTTTAATAATAGGTCTTTACATATGAAATTGCCGTTTTTTTCTTTTGTACATATAACTTAACAACTTTTATAATATTAGAAATATATAATTTCTTTAATATTGCGTTACATTAAGACCGTATCGAGCAACTTTTGATAATTTAATAACCACGATATTTGATTATTTACATAGAAAAAACTTATTCCGAAAGTTACGACTATTTTTGTTTCCAGAATTTCGTACTTTATTAGTTGTAACTTAGTGAAAAAAAAAAAAATCTCTTAACGAATGTGTCATTTAGTAGTTAAAATGTCCATAAATACGTGTGTAAAATTTTGTAAATTTACATAATATTAGTCGTTAAATAATAACAAAAACGTTAGTATGGAAAAAAAAATAATTACAGAAATCTCCATACAAAACGGCAATTTCATAGGTAAAGACCTATTATTAGGTAGGTACAATTACAGCATGTCTCTACATTGGGAAAAAATTTAGGTGAAAGTAGAAAAAAACGGCCAAGTGCGAGTCGAGTTCACCCATGAAGGGTTCCGTAGGTACTCACTTAGCGTACCGATTAGGTACATACAGCTAGGCAAAATGCCACTACCATTTTTCGCCAGTAAAATATAACTAATTAATTTGTGGTTTTTGAAAATGTGTTATATCTCAAAAACTGCAGACTATACCTTGTTCAAACCAATTTCGTATTTTATTTTAGATATTTCACTCTCTTATTTTAGAAGTTAGAGGGGGGAGGGGACACTCATTTTTTTACCACTTTTTTTGTAAGTGTCTTTGAAAGTATCTATCTCTCAAAATATTTACTTACTACAAGTACTATAGATCCGAAAAAAATATTAAAGAAACCTTTATTTTTATCTATAGATACCCCACACGAAAAGGTTGGATGAAAAAAAAATTGTTTCAGTTCCATGTAGGTATGGGGAGTGGGAGTGGGAGCGTCCGGTAATTTTTCTTACGTACTTATAAAACCTGTTTTATACCTACCAAGAGTACTTAAGTATGTAGTTTTAATAGTTTTGTAACAAAGTGGCTGTGACTGTGACATACGGACGGACGGACAGACATGACGAAACTATAAGGCTACGGAACCCTAAAAACCACTAGCCCCATTAATAGATTTTCGGACTCGATTCGCTCGAACCCACACCCTTAGAAACCCTGTCCAATACTCAGGGTTGGATAGATAGATATGGCTTTTTCATATTATTACATATTAATAGCATTGTGAATGCATAAATTTAATCTTCTAGTATTTTACGTAAAACTTACTCGTACATATTGAGAGCGGTTCGTATAAATTAAATCTTTGTGAATTGTGACGCGGGCGCGTTTGTGTAGGTACAAAATAAATTATTTTTCTTAACTTTCAGTGTAATCCATGTATCTTAGGTAAGTATAACAGGTTTGAACAGCATTTTCTGTTAATCAAATGTCTTAGCAACAAGTGATAAATTTTTCTTTTTTTTTTCATCTAAAATCAAATTTTGTTAATGTAAGAGTCAAACACAACACTGTCTGACCGAATTTCCGTAGCAGTAGAGTGTCCCCTCGTAGCAGTCTCGTAGTAGTTACGTCGTAGCAGGCCTGTCTTTATTACACTCTTTATTGCACATTAAAAATACATTGAACACAAATATAATTGTAACATGTGAGCAAAGGTGGACTTATCTCTAAAAGAGATCTCTTCCAGTCAACCCAGAACGAGTAAGAGATAGATAAATAAGCAGGGGAAGTAAAGTGCAGAACAATCTATAAAAATAAATACAAGACATACTTACACTTAAAATATAAATAAATACCTAACGCAAATATATTATACATATATTTTGAAATAAATATAAAATACATATTTAAATACATACAATACATAAATTATAATATATTATATAATATGAGGGGTGCGTAATTACAATTTAAGATGATTCAGTGATTAATTTATGATGATTAAGCCGTTGGTCCCGGCTGCACCTGCAGTCGTTAAAACCCACCAATCCGCACTGAGCCCGCGTGGTGGGTCATGGCTCATTCTCCTTATTCATCCATAAGGAAGGCCAGTGCCCCAGCAGTGGGGACATTAAATGGCCGATGATGACAGTGGGACAATGAGTCACACCAACACATCAAAATATGATTATAAAAAATACTGCATTTAATGCGCGTACTCGTACAAGTAATAACAGTTTTTGTTTCATCGAAATCTGTCCAGGATTTCCAAAGTTACAGCGTTGTAAAGTTTCACCAGCTTTTGTAAATTTGCTTTCCTTGCGCGCTACTGCGATGACGTCATGTCGCAATGACATCTCCGATTGCGGCTGCTGCACTGATTTCCGTCCAACTGTACCTACATAGAGTCCGTCCGTGCGCAATCTTCGCGCAACTGGTGCGTTTTTTGGCGCTAGTTACAGGACATTTTCTTTGTTCTAAGGTTAAGGTAAATGATTAGTATTCGATTTCGACCGCGCGCAGCCGCACTCGTAAAACTGTCACCTACTGTCCGTGTTATTGTTGATCGAAGTTTGACGGTTGCTATTTATATTGACAGAATACCGCCCGCCATTACGAAAGTTGATTTAATTTATTAATCACGGAAATACAACTTATGTATTTGAAGGTGTTTTTTCACATGGGCTCAATACAAAATTGATCATTGATCGACTATAAGAAAAATAAATAAATTTATTGCGAAACCGTGAGAGCGCAACTCTTAGCCAAAGGAGAAATACGGAAGCGCCAACTCTCAATCGCGACGTGACGTCACACGTTAATTCTATTGGCTCACCCGAATTTTTCACGGAGGCCGTACTTTAACGTTCAATATCTCAGTCATTTTTGAAGATAGGAAAAAAATAAAAACATATTCTTTTTTCTCGAGTAACATATTTTTTAGATATGCTGATAACAAAAATCATTGGTGTGACTCATTGTGCAAGAAAGTGCGCTTTGAGTTTCTTTTTAAAAGACAGGACATTCCGACTATCCTGGATGTCCAGAGGAAGTCTGTTCCAGAGCTGAGCAGCTCTTACAGTAAAAGAATTGAGAAGGAAGTTGGTGTTGCTTTTAGGCAGCTCAAGCATCTTAGTGACACATGGCCGCCTAGAGCGAGAAGGAGGAGGAAGCAACTGGAAACGGGAAACAAGGTATTCGGGAGAGTTCGGGTTTTTGAGGATTTTGAATAGAGTGGAAAGGATGTGCATATCACGGCGAAGTCGAATGGGGAGCCATTCTAGTTGAGAACGGTAAGCGGATATGTGGTCATACTTGCGTAGGCCAAATATAAACCTAATTGCAAGATTTTGTAGGCGTTCCAACTTGTTCAGCTGTTCTTCAGTCACATCCAGTAGTAATCTATACTTATAATAAATCTGTAGAGAGGTCAATTCTGTACATGAAATATATTTCCAAAATAACTATCAGGATGTGATAAGGGATCGATATTGATGCCAAAAATGCAATCAGTAAAATTTTTGTCTGTCTGTCTGTCTTTCTGTCTGTCTGTCTGTCTGTCTGTGTGTATAACCGTTATAGAAACAAAAACTACTCGACGGATTTTAACGAAACTTGGTACAGTTATTTTTCACACTCCTGAGCTGGTTATAGTGTACTTTTCATCACGCTACAATCAATAGGAGCAGAGCAGTGAAGGGAAATGTTGGGAAAGCGGGAGCGGGTTACTCCATTTTTTAAGCTTCCGTCGCGTGTGCAACCTTCATGGTTAAAGCTACACAGAAATTATGTATGACGGAAATGTTCTCCTTAAAATTATATAAAAATTATCCCACGACAGCATATGTCTATCTTTTATGGTAGACTCACAACAACACGTGTAACTCCCGATAGCTTAGCAGTTCGAAGCTTCGCTCGACGCGTCTCGCGGCCGAAGGTATAAAAAGGCGGGGCGTCCGAGCGCGAGCTTCATACAATTATAATAAAAAGGAACCTTCAATTTTATTGTTACCACTTGCAAGTGAGAAGGAATAGATTTGTATACTTTCAACGTTTTCGTTGCTTATTCAATCAGTTTATTGTTGACATGTACGCAAAAATTTAAACCGAAAGATTAGTTTAAAATACGATCTAATCAAAGGCAGCTGCGCGCTGAAGAATACGTGCACCTTCGCGACGCTATAATCAATGATAGATCTACTCACCAAAGATAACATTTTTGGAGAAGTATTGTGTTATATGTATAGTGTTGAGTGGCAAAAACGCGGCTTGCCTCACGCACATATCCTGCTTTGGTTAAAAGATAAGGTTCGACCTAAGTTTGTTATAATTTTAGACGACGTTTGCACAACTATTTTGCTGATAAGAGAGAAATAAAAATATTTATATTTTTGCATTCACAATGCAATTTTTATGGTTGAAAAATGGAAAGTGAAGTATTTAGAAAAAATCGACCCTCTCACAACCAGGTCCGATGGGACTCGAACCCACGACGATTGTGAATGCAAAAAAGTAAAAAATTAAATAATTTTTATTTTTTTTGCAATAGGGGCGGAAAGGGGGTTTAAAAAATTTGAAGTGGGGCTACTAGGGCAAATGGGGTATCATATAAAAGAGCGCTCCTTGCACACTCTCAAACAATTTTTCTTTTTGTTTTAGGCCGCATAGTTTTTGACTTATGATGAAAAATGTAAAATTAATACCGTCCCCCCTTATCTCCGAAGTTTGCAAAGATAAATTGTTTTAGGTGATAGAAGTTTATGTAAAGATTACGGGAAAAATAAAACGATGTCTCTAAATAGTAAACTTTTTCAGAAATCATGAACAAAAATTACATTAGTTCCATTATCGGTCAAGAGATGGCGCTGACCAAAAACTGCAAAATTCTACATCGCAAATTCTTGGAAGAATATAATATGCCTCGCCGATGAAAACATTTTTACGTTTTATTTACAACCAAAATATCCTCCTTCCTACTACCTACTCGCAGGTTGCTTTGTTTGGGTGAAGCATAGTTGTAGTTTTTTCTATTTATTTATGATGGTACGGTACGGAACCCTCGGTGCGCGAGTCCGACTTGCTCTTGACCGGTTTTTTACTGTCCTACGTTTGATATATAGTACAAAAATTTCTAAATTGGCCGTAGTGAATTTGGATGCAGTATGAAAAATTCGTTTTGGCTACATAAACAATTGACTTTTGTTACTTTTTTACGTAATACTTATGATAATCCTTTGTATGACTGAAAGGAATCCTACTAATATTATAAATGTGAAAGCTTAGATGTTTGCTACTCAATCACGCCAAAACATCGGAACGGATTTGGCTGTTTGGGATACAGATACTTTTGTAGCTTGGAGAGGAACATAGGCTTTTTAGCCCTGAAAAATATCACATTCCCGCGGAATAACGTCGTGTAGTCCACGCAGGCGAAGCCGCGGGCGGAAAGCTAGTATTATAATATTATAAAAAGGAAAGATTTATGTTTGTGTGTTTGTATGTTTGTAATGGATAAACACAAAAAACTACCTACATAATGAACCGATTTTAGAAAATTTTCACGTGTAGAAAGCTACAATATTCCCGAGTGACATCCTACTATACTAATATTATTATTTGTATAAATGTGAAGTTTAGATGTTTGGATGTTTGTATGTTTGTTACTCAATCACGCCAAAACGGCTGAACAGATTTGGCTGATATTTTGGACACAGATACTTTGTAGCCTGGAGAGAAACATAGGCTACTGTTTATCCCGGAAAAATATCACATTCCCGCGGGATAACGTCGTGTATTCTACGCGGGCGATGCCGCGAGTAGAAAGCTAGTTGACTATATTTTATCCCGATATTTCCGGAACGGTAAACCGCGGGAAGCCACAAGAAAATGTTTTATAATTGAAAAATGGAAAATGAAGTAGGTATTTAGAAAAAATTGACCCGTCTCACAACCAGCTTCGATGGGACTCGAACCCACGACCTTTCGCTATCTCGAATGATTTAAGCCCTCATCTGCGGCTCGGGCTTCAAAACCATCCTCGACAATACAAATTGCTAGCTTCCCGTTCTCGACTGTAATGTACTATTTTACAACCTTTTTATTAACTTGCCATGTTATTTAGTTTAGACTATTTTATAATAACTGAGTAATGATTTCTAAAACAAAATTTCTTAAGTTAGGACTATACAACGCTGGGTCATTGAATACGGGACATGATGATTTTCTTGTTGCGATGAATCGTTTTGACGCTGACATCGTGGCAATCAATGAGACGTGGCTCCCGGCCGGTCAGGAGGACCGCGCGCCTGTGGCACCTGGCTACCGGCTCCGCAATACTCCTCGCCCGCGGCATATGCGTCATGGAAGAGGTGGCGGTGTTGCTTTTTACGTAAAGAAGGATTTGCGCGTGCGTTACCTAAAGCATCCCGATGCCGACATTGAGCAGTTGTGGCTTTCAACGCAAGTCAACGGCTATCGTGTACTTGTTGGCACTGCTTACAGGCCGCAATGGTTAAGTGTAGACTTATTTCTAGACGCGTTGACCGAATCTTTAACCAGTATGTCAAGTCACGATTTCGTAGTCCTTATGGGAGATTTTAATGTCAACATGCTCAATATAGGTGGCAATAATGTGTTAAAAGTTACTGAGTTTTTGGAGAGCTTAGATCTTAAGCAGGTTGTGAACGAGCCTACACATTTATCAGTAGATTCAGAAACATTGATTAACCTTGTTTGCACTAATTGTAATATTCGTAATATATCGGTCTCAAATATAACCGGAAAGTTAGGCCACAAAATGATCAATATTTGTGTTTCTTTAAAAAAAAATAAAGTTCCACCTCGAAAGATTACATATAGACCCATAAAGAATATAGATATTGACAGGTTTAATGAAGATCTACTTTCAATAGATTGGGAGTCTGTTTCTGGATTGCAGAGTATAGACTGTATGGTTAAGCGTTTTAATGATTTACTGCTATCATTATTTAATAAGCACGCTCCTCTCAAAACAGTTAACTTTAAAAATAAAGGTTTTCTACCATGGGTAACGGATACTATTAAGCTCATGATAGACTTACGAAATAGGGCACATGAAACGTATAGGGCCTCTAAAACCGAGGCACACAAACAGTATTACAAGGATCTCAAGTCCACGGTATCGACTGCGATGAATAATGAAAAAAGGGCATACTTTAACCATTACATTAATTCTAATGCTAGTAATAGTAAAGTGTTTTGGAAACAGGTAAAGGATAAGATTTTGCCCAATACTGGAAAAAGTGACAACCTTCCAGACTGTTTTAGTAATCCTGATGTTTTAAATAATATTTTTTTAACATTACCTGGGTCCGACACTGTGCCTATATCGCAGCTGTCTTTTTTTGAGCATCACCGTTTCAACACGTCAGCCCCCACCCCACCTTTTGTATTGCATACTGTCACTGAGGCTGACGTCTCCAGCTACATTCTGTCCGTCAAATCCAATGCCGTTGGCAGTGATGGAATAAGCAGAGATATGGTATTGCTTACTCTTCCGCGAACGTTGTCAGTTATTACTGCCATGGTTAATAAATCTATCCTCACGGGCGTGGTCCCTAACCAATGGAAATCCGCTTTGATAACACCAATACCTAAAATCAAGCCTCCTACTGAGTTAAAGCACCTGAGACCTATAAGTATTTTAACATTCCTGTCAAAAATTTTGGAAAAGGCTGTTTATAGTCAGTTAGCAAAATATGTAGAAAGCATTAAATTGTTACCAACACGTCAATCGGGTTTCCGTAAGGGCCGTGGTACGGTGACGTCACTGCTTGATGTAACTGACAACATACTTGCCGACCAAGACGAGGGCAGAATTACTGCACTGGCACTTCTTGACTTTTCTCGGGCGTTTGACTGTTTAAATATTCCATTGCTTCTTTCGAAGTTGTCATATTATGAATTTGATCATAGCACTGTCGGATGGTTCAACAGTTACCTTAGTGACCGCTATCAATCAGTCAGACTTCATCGGGAGGATGGATCAACATTGGAATCGGAACCACGGCTGGTCGAACATGGTGTCCCGCAAGGCTCAATACTTGGTCCCCTCCTATTTATTATTTACAGCGCGGATCTTCCCCTGACAATTAAACACTGTAAATATCACTGCTATGCAGATGATGTTCAGTTATATATTTCTGAAAAACCTGCTAGAATGTCTGCAGCTGTGAGTAAACTGAACGAGGACTTGAACGCTATAGCTACTTGGTCGGCTCGTAATGGTCTGGTGCTCAATCCATCCAAGTCTAAGTTTATGGTACTGGGCACAAAAAAGCAAACAGAAAAAGTTTTGCCTGATTTTCCTGATGTTGAAGTGCTGGGCAGGAAAATAGATCGGGTTGAAGAGGCTAGAAATCTGGGTGTGATGTTTGACTGTTCGTTGCGCTTTGAAGGGCATGTATTAAATCTCGCTAGAACTTGCTTCTACCGCCTAAAAGTTCTGTATAAGGTACGCAATTTTCTCTCTGAAAAGTCACGCATCACACTCTGCTAGTCACTGATACTGTCAAGACTCAACTATGGTGATCTAGTGTATGGGCCGCGTTTGACATATAGGACTCGAAAGATGATACAGCGTGTGCAGAATGCATGTGACCTTTTTTAAACGACGCCAATATGTTGAATATGGAGTCACGCAGACGCCTGCATCTAGCTATGCTGATGTTCGACATAATGAAATTTAAAACACCTGAATATTTATATGAAAAAATAAAGCCCTCTTCTTTTCATCACCGTTATGGTTCTTGTGTTCCAAGATCGACACGGACACCCTTATCAACCTACAGTCACAGAACTGTGAATTTCACAGGCAGTTTCCGCTACCAGGCTACCAAATGTTGGAACAATATACCCCCTCCTTTAAGGCTGATGAGGTGCAGGCAAACATTCAGAAATCAGTTAAAGTCTGGTTTGCTGAAATCGCAAAAATTAGGTTTAATAGATATTATTTGCAGCCGATAGTGGTCATGGTGGTGGATATTCTTAGAAGTGATTATATGTAAACCTGATATAATAATTTGAATTGGTATTTAATTGTGAATTTGTTGTAATTTATATTTTCTCAATTTCAGATGCATTATTGTATTATTCTATTTTATTATTACTATTCTTTTTGTATTTTTTATTACTATCTTACTTGATTATTTAATTACTATCTTATTTAATTATTCCTTATCAATACATATCCAAATTTTTGACATTGATTTTAATTTAAAATACAATTTCATTTCATTATTTTTATTATTATCTACATTTTATTGACATTTAAAGTATCACACGATTAATTATTTAATGTTTTTTTTTAATAACAACTACTTTTGCGCGACCACATAGTTTTGGGTGGAAACTGAAAATCAGTGATTTACTCTATGAGTAATGTACCACTGAGTTTTCGCCTTTTTGCATCGCTACGGCACACAAAATGATATTTATAAGATTAGTATACTTTGTTTTTTTTCTAGTATTTAATTTGATTTTTCTTTTATTAATTTTCTGTTTTTTTTATTTTTGTTATGTGTGCTTGTTTGGTGCAAATAAATCATCTATCTATCTATCTATCTATCTAGTTGGTGGGGGACAAATCTTGCAAGCTTAATTTAATCCACTTCCCAGTATTCGATGGAGCTGAAATTTTGTATACAGGTTAGGTTTAGATGACAATATAATATTAAAGTACAGTCAGCAAAAAAGGTTGCCATGAAAATGAAATTTTTACAAAAAACTTAGTTACAAGCTTTTTATTAACTTGCCATGTTGTTTAGTTAGTTTGTTAGTTAGTGGGGGACAAATCTTGAAAGCTTAATTTGACCCACTTTCCAGTGTTCGATGGAGCTGAAATTTTGTATACAGGTTTGGTTTAGATGATAATGCAATATTTAAGTACAGTCGGCAAAAAAGCTTGTCTTAAAAATGAAATTTTTACTAAAAACTTATTATTGTTTCAGGTGTTCAGCGGCGGATGGCCGGCGGGCGGGCGCGCCATGTCCGGGATGACGGGAGCGAGTATGTTGCGCACGCGGCGCAAAGACGTCAACGTCAAGCCCAACCGCAAGTACGGGCGATAGGCGCGGGAAACATGATCAACACCAACTTTTACATTTCATACAAAACTCAACCAATAACAATCCATCTTGCATTAATTAATTATCGATACAGTACCAGAGGACCCTGTAGACAAGTGGCTTTCTGTTATCGATATCGCCAGTAGAATAGAAATAAATGTATGGGATTGACACTAGCGGTCACGTGTCATTTCGATCGCTAATGTCAATCCCATACATTTGTCTTTCTATCTACTAGCGATATCGATAATAGAAAGCCACTTGTCTACAGGGGCAGGGCAAAGTTAGCAGCCCTGTTCTACTGAACTATCAATAGATGACGGCAATATCAAACCTAACCGGCAAAGGGCCAAAGGGACAGTATATAAAGGATGTTTGTTTAAAGATTGGATACACTTCAGGTGGTAAAAGCACCCATCAATAAAAACAACTTTTACTATGGGGCGAAGTGCCGCATTGCGAAAAAACGGGCGCGCCATGTCCGGGATGACGGGAGCGAGTATGTTGCGCACGCGGCGCAAAGACGTCAACGTCAAGCCCAACCGCAAGTACGGGCAATAGGCGCGGAAAACATGATCAACACCGACTTTTACATTTCATACAAAACTCAACCAATAACAATCCATCTTGCATTAATTATCGATAGAGGACCAGAGGGCCTAGATAAGTGGCTTACTGTTATCGATATCGCCAGTAGAATAAAAAGAAAAATGTATGGGATTGACATTAGCGGTCACGTGTCATTTCTATCGCTAATGTCAATCCCATACATTTGTCTTACGATATATTATACTCTTTATTCCACTTAAAAAAATATACATAGAATTAAATTGAAAGAAATATGTTCGCAACGGTGGACTTATCTCTAAAGAGATCTCTTCCAGCCAACCCAAGACATGTGTGAGATTGAGAAAATAGAAATAGAAGTTGCAAAGTGCAAGAGACATAATACTCTGAATCTAAATATATTTATATAGCTATATAATACATAATATTTATACGTATATAATATAAATAATATATAAACAAATTGCAATAAATACACATTAAATATATAATATATATATGTCATAAATATAATAATAAGATGATTCAGGTGTGATACAACTGCATAAGTAAGTGCTTTTTATTAAGTTTCCACTTAAATGAGTCCGGACTGTCCTGAATGCTTGACGGGAGTTTGTTCCAAAGCTGTGCAGCTCTGAAGGAAAAGGAGTATTCACTCTACTGGCGATATCGATAATAGAAAGCCACTTGTCTACAGGGGCAGACAAGTGGCTCAGTAGCCCTGTTCTACTGAACTGGGTACTACTGAACTATAGTAGATGGCGGCAATATCAAACCTAACCGGCAAAGGGACAAAGGCACTGTATAGACAAGGTGTTTGTTTAACGATAGGATATACTTCAGGTGGTGAAAGTACCCATCAGTACAAACAACTTTTACTATGGGACGAAGTGCTACATTGCGAAAAAAATTAAGCTGTCCCATACATTTTGCCCCTTCGGTATTGCACTTTTGTATGAAACAGCCGATTTTTTTCGCAATATCGCATTTGTTCCCGTAGTAAAAGTTGTTTGTATTGATGGGTACTTTCACCCCCTGAAGTATATCCCATCTTTAAACGAACACCCTGTATATGTGCCAAAGGCAAATAATATCATACCAGTATAAATAATCGCTTCGCTGCTTAATCAAACATCTTGGATTATTGATACAGTAACAACAATAACAGCAATCGCGTTCTACTGCTGACCAAGTAGATTATAGGCGCGGGTAAACACACATACGAAAATTCTAGCGGTCTTACATACACTAATAACACAATATCGTTTTACAACAAAAAAAACATCTAGCAGTATCGATACAATACCTAATACCTACCTCAAACCGCAAGTATGGGCATAGCATTTTTATCTTTATTACATTACCATATGCCACTAACGAATTACCCAGGAGACCATGAACACTGCACTGACAGTTCATCACTGCAGAATCAACGTCAATCCATCTCGCATTTCCTAGATATTCCATAGATATCTAAGTACAATAACTGCAATCTTATTGTCAGTCGATAATGATATATGCCTTTTCCGTTTTGTAAACGAATTATCGATGTACAAATGTACCTATGTACAACAATTCACCTTCTATAGTACACACAGCAACTGCAATCCTTGAAACGACTGGAAGATGAAATTCTATATGTTGTTGGAAGTCCCCATCATTTCGATTCCCGTAATATTACAAAAAAGTCCAAATTACATTTTGTAGGCTAAAATATGCTGTTCGGCTTAAGGTCTTAGAAGCCAGGGCCAGTAAAATCCTACAAAAAAATGTTCTGTCGCTTGTTCGGTGGGTGCTCCAAGGGTGTCTGCTTGCAGGTTGGACCGGAAGTCGTCCCGGGGCATGCTCTACGAGAACGAGGAGCTGCGCCTCAGGACTATCAATATTAACGCTGAAGTTGAACGAGGTAACATGGCAGCATAATAGTTATTTAAATAAATATTGGACACCATCACATACATTGTTCTACCTAATACCAAAGTATAGTAGCTTAAGCACTAGTATTATGGAAATTGGAAACAACGACGGGTACCTATTAACCACAAACACAGACCCGAGGAAATGTTGAAAAGTTCGTTTTCAACATTTTTCCGACCGGGGATCGAACTCGGGACCTCTAGAGATAGCGGCACCTTGAAAACCGGTGCGTAGGTACACCACTCGGGCACGGGTCGTCGAATTTAATTAATTAGGTAATCCATTGCGCAGTCAGCGATAAATTCGGCGGACCACTTCTAACTTCTTTTTGTATGGCTGGCGTATCAACGTTCACTTGCACTCCTTATCCCAAATTGCTTATTCATTGTACTACCCTAGTATAATACACTAGCGTGTCCTCGCGGTTTTACCCGCGTGGCACCCGTTCCCGTAGGAATGTCAGGATAAAATATAGCCTAATGTTACTCGGAAAGAATGTAGCTTTCTAATGGTCAAAGAATTTTCTAAATCGGTCCAGTAGTTTTGGAGCCTATTCGATGCAAACAAACAATCAAATCTTTCTTCTTTATAATATTAGTATCACGCGCAGACCCTTTTACTATTAATTGGTTACCTATAGATAACCAATTAATAGTAAAAGGGTCTGCGCGTGAGCGGCGCCGCACCAGCCACACGAAAAGAAGCAAGAGTGGTTCACTGAATTTGTCCCCGATTGTACCTAACTTTTCATGAAACCTCTTCTCTACATCGATAGGCAGCGGGGCTTCATTTGACATTTGGAGACCATATTATGGACTTTTTTTGATTGAATCCGGCGTCACTTGGCGGAAGTCCCTAACCATTGTGAAAAACGAAAATGTAGCTTTCTTCCGCAAAAAAACACAACACGCAAGATGCACGAACGAATGATACGAAATACCAGTGAACAATATCTACCTGTATTTAGCAAGACAGCTAAGTTGCTGTATAGTCACAGAAGTATTATTGGATTTCAAATGTGTAAGGAAGCCCTTGCTCATGTCCATATTTTTAGCCGGTAGCCTCCAGATTCAGAACTCTAAAGTTAGATTTCCAATGTGGATGCAAATCGTGTTCAATTGGTTATTGGTTGGTGGTTGGTGGTAGGTGGTTAAGTCAGACTAGACCAAAGCCGTAAGTAGAGACGGACAAACAATATGAAATTAAGACCAGCATAAACCAAGGTAAATACAAAAATTTCACTTTTTCATACAGGAGTACTTATACGTGTATGTGAGGGGAGTGGAACGGAGCAGTGTTGTTACCGGCAAAACCAAATTTTAGGACAAACTAGTTTTTCCTATGGCAAATCAGTTAATCATCCTTTATAGGATAAAACGGGATAGTTTCACAAAGAAAAAGTAACTTTTTTACGAAATTTAAAGGTTTAAATTTCTAACCTATTACGTCTACAGGACATCCGAGGCAAACTCGCTCTCTGAGGAGATGCCAACTCGATGAACTGATTTGGCCTAGTTTTTCCTAATATCGGGTTTGGCCGGTAAAATATATTGGTAGTAGTGTATTTTATATACATCTATAAGACGGACAGAACTGCTCAACTTCTTGGAAGGACAGCTCTGCTCCGCTTCACTCGACATCTCCCTAGTGGTACAGACTGACTATAATCATGAACTAACTTTATATACTTATACTGTGTAACGCAAAATTCCCTACCCCAGGTCAATCGGATATAAAGAAGCTGAAGCGAGAGAACGATCAGCTCAAGCGAGAGATCTCCGCGCTGCGCTACGAGTACGACCGGCTGGACAGCATGCTGCGAGAGCGGCGCTCCTCGCCGGAGCACTCCGACGTGCGTGAGCTAAACTGCCCCGTATTCTATTACTGATAAGTGCCATTCTCGCGTGGCTGGAGGAGAGCACATGGGTATGCAATGCCTGTCTAAAGCAAGCAGCTCAAACGAGAGATCTCCGCGCTGAGCTACGAGTAGGTACGACTGGCTGGACAGCATGCTGCGAGAGCGGCACTCCTCGCCGGAACACTCCGACGTGCGTGAGCTAAACTGCCCCGTATTCTATTACTGATAAGTGCCATTCTCGCGTGGCTGGAGGAGAGCACATGGGTATGCAATGCCTGTGTTAAGCAAGCAGCTCAAACGAGAGATCTCCGCGCTGCGCTACGAGTAGGTACGACTGGCTGGACAGCATGCTGCGAGAGCGGCGCTCCTCGCCGGAGCACTCCAACGTGCGTGAGCTAAACTGCCCCGCATTCTGTTATTGATAAGTGCCATTCTCACGTGATGCAATGTCTGTCTAAAGCAAGCAGCTCGGACGAGAAATCTCCGCGCTGCGGTACGACAGAAGTGTGATCGGCTGGACAGCATGCTGCATGAGCGGCGATACACGTGCGTGAGCTAAACCTAAACTGCCCATATTTTGTAGAAGATAAGTGCTATTCTGGCGTGGCAGGACAGCTATTACTCCTGTAACAGCGTCAGATAGAACACAACTGTATTTTTAATAACTGCTGCTTTTGGATGATAGGACAGTGCTTCGATAGCTACCCCATATTTTCTTGTAAGTACATAAGTCATGTTCTCGTCGCATCGATATGCAGCGCCTGCCCCCCCACGACAACGGACGTGCCAACCGACGCGGACGACTTCCATAACATACTGTGACATCAGCGTAGTGCCGCGCGAGCTAAACTGGCCCTTATTAAAGTACAAATAAGTGCTGTTCTCGTGTGGCAGGACAGCGCGTCGATATGCAGCGCGTGCCCCGAGTGCGCGAGCGCCGACGACCGCGAGCCACGAGTTGCCTTCCATAACCTAACCGTGGTGCCGCGCGAGCTAAACTGTCCCTTATAAACGTATAAATAAGTGCTGTTCTCGTGTGGCAGGACAGCGCGTGCCCCAAATGCGCGAGCGCCGACGGCGAGCCACGAGTTGCCTTCCATAACATAAGCGTGGTGCCGCGCGAGCTAAACTGTCCCTTATTAAAGTACAAATAAGTGCTGTTCTCGGGTGGTAGGACAGCGCGTAGATATGCAGCGCGTGCCCCGAGTGCGCAAGCGCCGACGGCGAGCCACGAGTTGCCTTTCATAACATAAGCGTGGTGCCGCGCGAGCTAAACTGTCCCTTATTAACGTATAAATAAGTGCTATTCTCGTGTGGCAGGACAGCGCGTCGATATGCAGCGCGTGCCCCGAGTGCGCGAGCGCCGACGGCGAGCCACGAGTTGCCTTTCATAACATAAGCGTGGTGCCGCGCGAGCTAAACTGTCCCTTATTAAAGTACAAATAAGTGCTGTTCTCGGGTGGTAGGACAGCGCGTAGATATGCAGCGCGTGCCCCGAGTGCGCAAGCGCCGACGGCGAGCCACGAGTTGCCTTTCATAACATAAGCGTGGTGCCGCGCGAGCTAAACTGTCCCTTATTAACGTATAAATAAGTGCTGTTCTCGTGTGGCAGGACAGCGCGTCGATATGCAGCGCGTGCCCCGAGTGCGCGAGCGCCGACGGCGAGCCGCGGGTTGCCTTCCTAACATAAGCGTGGTGCCGCGCGAGCTAATCCGTCCCTTATAAACGTATAAATAAGTGCTGTTCTCGTGTGGCAGGACAGCGCGTCGATATGCAGCGCGTGCCCCGAGTGCGCGAGCGCCGACGGCGAGCCGCGGGTTGCCTTCCTAACATAAGCGTGGTGCCGCGCGAGCTAATCCGTCCCTTATAAACGTATAAATAAGTGCTGTTCTCGTGTGGCAGGACAGCGCGTCGATATGCAGCGCGTGCCCCGAGTGCGCGAGCGCCGACGACGGCGAGCCGCGGGTTGCCTTCCTAACATAAGCGTGGTGCCGCGCGAGCTAAACTGTCCCTTATAAACGTATAAATAAGTGCTGTTCTCGTGTGGCAGGACAGCGCGTCGATATGCAGCGCGTGCCCCGAGTGCGCGAGCGCCGACGGCGAGCCGCGGGTTGCCTTCCTAACATAAGCGGTGGTTCCGCGCGAGCTAAACTGTCCCTTATAAACGTATAAATAAGTGCTGTTCTCGTGTGGCAGGACAGCGCGTCGATATGCAGCGCGTGCCCCGAGTGCGCGAGCGCCAACGGCGAGCCGCGGGTTGCCTTCCTAACATAAGCGTGGTGCCGCGCGAGCTAATCTGTCCCTTCTAAACGTATAAATAAGTGCTGTTCTCGTGTGGCAGGACAGCGCGTCGATATGCAGCGCGTGCCCCGAGTGCGCGAGCGCCGACGGCGAGCCGCGGGTTGTTGCCTTCCATGATCTGAGCGTGGTGCCTGAAGAGGTGGAGGTGGAGGGGACAAAGGTAAATTAAAATAAAATATTTTATAAGACAAATAATAGAAGAAAGAAAACCACTAGTCCTCAAGTTCTTTTTCCTACTTCTTATTTAAGTATTTATTCGGGTAACACAGTCATATATACAGGATGTTTGTTTAAAGGGTGAAAGTACCCATCAATATAAACAACTTGTGTGCGATACCACGAAAAAAAATTGGCTGTTTCATACAAAAGTGCAATACCGAATGGGCCAAAATGTATGGATTTTTTTTTTCGCAATGTGGCACTTGGTCCCGTAGTAAAAGTTGTTTGTATTGATGGGTACTTTCATCCCCTGAAGTATGTCCCACCTTTAAACAAACACGCTGTATACATACAATTTTAGAAAAAAAATACAAAAAGCCCTAAAGTATCATACTTAAATAAAAACAAAAATACATTAACTACATAGTCTACAAATGACCAATTCTCGAAATGTACAATTCTATAAACGACTGATTCTACAAAAGACTGGATTTTTTAATTAGTATGAAAAAACCTATAAGTAGTTACTTTTGTTAGAAAATTTAGTTAGGATTAACCTTACTGCAACCTAAAAATTTTGTTAAAAACTAGTCTTATTATGTTTTGGAAAGTTAAAAAAGGGTGAATGAGTCTTATTTTGGTTTGCAAACTAAATCAGTCAAGGTTGGGCATGCCTTCGCGTTAGAAAATAATGTTACATCAAATGTATGTTTATAAATAAATTCAGTTGCGACCAGAGCGCCGTCCAGACCGTTTGGCCTTACGAGGTTTCCTCAAAATAGTGATATGACGTGACTTATTTTCTTCGACCAACAACCTAATGGATATTTCAATACTACAAATCGGACTCTTAAACTAAGGTACAGTGAATTTTCTTTTCCTTTTATTAAAGTTTAACTGTTAAAAAATGTTGCTAGGTATTTTAAACTCTCTCAGTTTGCTGTAGGAGTTCGTAATGAAGACAATGCCAAAATAAATGTTTTTGAAGTCTACTGAAAACTAAATTTAATGGTGATCAACTGTATTGTACGCATTTTACGATGCTTCTGCAATAACGTGAGTTAAAAGTCTACTTTTAATGCTAGAAAGCTTAAACTGTTTCGAAATTACATTGAATTTTAAGACATATTCGCCCGGACAGTGAAAGGTCGTGGTCGATTTTTAGGGCCAATGACAAAAAAGGGAACCCTTATAGATTCGTCATGTCTGTCTGTCTGTCCGTCCAACCGTCCGTACCTATGTCACAGCCTCTTTATTCCAAAACCATAAAAACTACACAGTTGAACCTTGGTAGATAGATGTATTCTGTAAACCGCTTAACGATTATAATAAAAAAAAATAAGTGGGGCTCCCAATACATGTACGGAGCCTACTTACCCATACTTATATTTTTTTATTTACTTAATCAAACATATTCATGTGAGGTGTCTATAAATACCTAGGTCTTTAAAAATAAAATACTTACTTACCTAAAGGTTTCTCAAACCATTTTCTTTTGCTTTACAAGAAGTTACTATTTAGAACAAGTTGCGTTTTAGTTAGAAAGTATTTTCTTATATGGACTTGAAAAAATTAAAATCATCAAAACTTCATTAATTTTTCGGTTCGTATTGTCGCACTATCTGAGAAGGCGACTTTTTGAAGATAAAAAAATAACGGAAAGTGAACTATTACTAATGTGCTCAAATCATTTTGCAGTTTGACGACTGTCTGAATGTAATAAAACAGAGCACAAACCCCTCTGATAAGTTTCTTGCCGGTTCTTCACGTTGCAAGGTCTCCCACCGTAAGGTTAGCGAACCGATATGATGGCGTATCTTCTTTGACGTTCACAAGTGTTTACAAGTGCTTGTAACAGTCTACCTACCCTAACTAATATTGATTTTGTTTTGTTTTTTAAGATAACTAAGGAAGACAGGCCCCAGCCAGTTAATGTTTAAATCTCTTTTACCAACCGCAGACGTCAGGGTTATCTATATGTCCAGTTAATAAAGTAAAGATAAAATAAAGTTTAATGCTGAGGCTTCACCTGCGTGACATCTAACGTTTAAATAATGGCATGATTAGCGTTCATTAAATTGTGCACTAATTAAACTATGCGATAAATGTGTGGCCACACTCAGTTTAATGTTTAATTCTAGCGTCTAGCGGCTTAGTAAGCGCGTGATCTTGGATAAAAAAATCAAAATGGAGGCGGCTGCTGCTTTGGTTTATTAATGAGTGTGAAGAATTAATCCTAACCCAATGACTATGCACTCTATCATTTATTGGTCGGAGAGTACCTATTAGGTACTTCACAAAGAATTTTTGAATGTTACCGTGTTTTGACAAGTTCGTATACCGAATGACTGTAGGTGTAGCCAAACAAAATAACGCACTAGCTAGAGACCCGCTAAATTCCTTTGATGTGTCGAAAGTTACCGCTATCGCCTAACGTCTAAGCTAAGATCCGGCCACCCCTGCGTACCTACTACCTATATAAAATAGCGCACTAATTAATGGCATTACACGCAAGTGAAGCCCCAGCATAATCGTAAATCTTTATCTTTTTTATTCGTTGAAGCTAGATTTTTGACCATCAGCAGCCTGTACCTACCTATAGCCGTAGGTAGGAGTAGAAATGTGGCTTACTGTTTTTTATTTAACTGTTTTCTCATAAGTCAATGGACCTAATTTTTCGTCACGAAAAGGGCGAACTTGGTTCAAACCACACGAGTAAAACCACGCGACGCAGCTAGTAAACTATATTATAGCTAATGAACTGTCGGTAAAGTCGTTCGTCTCCATAACAAATTATCGCGACAGAACTGTTGATGACGAGATGACGTGCCATGATATTTATGAAACGCCAGATGGACAGGCCACGCGGACCTTGCTAACATTCAGAGATTTATATTGTTCTGGAAAAAGAATGCTTTAACTCTAATAATGTTAGTCAAAAAGAATGAGAAAAGAAAATTACAGAGATTATGTTTTTAAAATAATTTTATGCATTCAAAATGCTAATGTAGATATATAAAAAAAATAAAAGAAAAAAAACACATAGCCCCATTAGTAGATAGAGAATCCCGTCAGAAAAACTACCATGAGGCTGTGTGGTTTCTTTCACTTTTTAAAATTTTCCTATATTTATCTCGTATGTATTCTAAACAAAGGTTATAATTGTCAATGTTATTAAGATACCTACTTGACTACATACCTATCGGTATTATTGTAAGCTGGAATAACAAAAAATATACCTAAAGCTAGCTATACACGCCATCAAAGTCGAGGGTTGGTCATATAGTGCAATTTAGTATTACGGTGAGAGTAAGATTTCTCACGCTATAAACAATGTAGTAACCCATAAAAACATATACACATAATTCAATCAGGATTTAGACCCAACCTCGTGCGTAGAAAGTGTCACCATCGTTGCACTGTTGCACCGTTGCACACCGAACTTAATATTCATGAAATATTATTTAACTACCTATACTAGAAACGAGAATTAAGTCATAAATAACTCTACTTACTTTATGAACCAGAAACGGATGAGATTCCTCAACACTAAATACCAAACATATTGTTAACGTGAATCATTCCATTATGAGCTGTAACACCAACATTCTATTAATATCTGCACACTTCAAATACACGTGTAAATCTGTTTCAGAGTGGCGTTGAGTCTCCTTGCACATGCGACGAGTGCCAGCAAGAGGACAATACGAGACCAATGAACGCGAACAATGGACAACCGAAACCGAATAAGGTGGACAAAACAAACGAAAGAACAGTAGACGTACTAGTCCACGATGCGCCTTCAAACGTGCCCAGGTTCTTCGAATCGGTGACGTCACAACCGTACCACGTCCCGCCACCACCAGGCTTCGTAATAGCCCCTTACCAACCGCCTCGCTTCCACACCGGAGGGAACGTCGAAGACCTACTAGGAGATGTACAATCACTACCAACAATACAAACCACCTTCATTCAACAGAATTCCGTCATCATGTGTAACACTAGACGAGTAGTCCACAAACCATGTTGTTGCCAGAAACAGGAACCACCTAAGCCGCCACCACAACCAAACGGAGAACCTCCTCAAGCTCCAAAGTCTTACGTCACAGAGAAGAACATAGAACTCACTTACGACTACCCTAAATCGACACCAGTGGTCAACCCCGACAGTCCAAGTCCAAGATCTGGGGAAGAATTGACGACGACAACAGAAGTAGCCAGCACTGTAGTCTTCGTCGAAAGGCGGATGCCTGTAAAGCCTAGAAAGTTTGACTTCTTCTTCAGATCTAGGTCAGCTCCAGTAGGAGACAATGAAGAGCCAATATACGCTACCGTCAATAAACTTCCAAAACGATTAAGAAGAATGGAGTTAGCAAATCTTGAGAGAGAAGTTGCTTACAAAAATGGTGAACCAGATTCTTCAACGCGCACCGAAATTACGCTCAAAACTGACTCCGAATCACAAATACCTCCCCCTGATGATGATACAAGTAGATCCGAAAGGGAAAAATCTACAGTACCTCAACGACCTGACACACCGAAAGCGAAGAAGAGAAAACGCTTTTCACTAACTTTTAAGAAGCGAGAGCGGAAAAGACGGGAGAAGAAGAAAGAAGTAAAGAACGGAGGTCCGAAGAACGGAGTTCCAATACACGACGAGACTGAGAACGAGAGGTTGATTGACGAAGTGCACGACACGGTGAAACATAAGCATTGTAGCCGGCATAGACCTAGGAACACGATGTCATCTTCAAGCTCTGGCCCGCGGTACAAGCGGGATAGTTATCAGGTGAGATTTCTTTATTCAGTAAAATCTAAACCTGAAACAACAACGAAAACAATTTTTTAGGGTTCGATGTTAAAAATTGCATTGCGCGTTTGTATCGATACAGACGCGCAGTTCATTCAGTAAGGCCCGTAAGCTAGAACAACTGATCTCTTCTCAAGTATAGTTAGAAAGGAAGGTGCGTTTGTAGCAGTGACTAGTTTGACAAGCAAAAGTTTCAAATGTCTACAAACTGCGTCTGATTTTCGTGCGTATCGCATTGTATCGAAACAAATGCGCATAGTGACTTAACTGACCACACTCCAACTAAACTAACCACCTTTCATTAGTAAAGAAAGTAGATACATAGGAAACCATTTCAAGGCATTTTCTTTTCAAAAAGATGGAACAAGTTAGTCCGGTGAGTCCGGACAAGTTAGACTTTTAATAAACTTATTTCGCATTGATTATTGGGCACCATTATAAATGAAATCTGAAAGGCCCCATTAAATCCTTAAACATAGGTTTTTTGCGTTTTTCAGCCAAAAGGCAAGTTTTATCGTATTATATTGTGTTTTAGCATAAAATACAGAGCTCTGAGCTCAGCAAAACTATGGAAGATATAGAAATACCGGTTACTCTCAGAAATGGTCTAGGGCTAATAACTACATTTACTACGTGTTATAAGCACCAGCATTTACCTTCTCCGTCTGAGCAAATTCTCGATATTTTACAACATTTTCTTTAACTTACCTCGTTCTATTCCAGGAGATGACGACCTCCCACTCCGAACACGAGCACACCAATAGCGTGTGTTCGTCTGTAAACTCCCTCGGTTCTGCGTGCACGCACAAATCGAGGAAACTCTCCATGTCGGTGCCAATCAACGACGGGTCAATACCGTGGTGCGGATGTTGGGGCGCCGGCTGTGTGTGACACTATGAGACATGACCTAGTATCAAACTTCTTTAGGCAATGCTTGAGACTTTTTTATCTAAGTGAATTTCGTCCTTATTACATTCGACTTCTTGTTGACAGTCCGGTGTATAGAAATCTTCTCTTTTATCGCATCAACAGCGCGTGTGGTTGTCGGTAAACTCCCTCGGTTCTGCGTGCACGCACAAATTGAGGAAGTTGTCGGCGCCAATCAACGACAGGTCCATACCGTGTTGCGGGTGTTGGGGGCCGGCTGTGTGTGACACTATCAGACTGTGGCTTAGTATCCAACCTCTTCTGACAATGTTTGCGACTTTTTTTTCTATAGTGAATTTGACCTTAATTCGACCTCTTGACAGTCCAGTGCATAGGAACCTTCTCTTAAATCGTACCAACAGCTAAGTTCGTTGGTGAATAGAGACCATCATCTTCTTGACCTGTTTGGGGTCGGCACAGTCCGTCCTTCTCCTATAGGTACTCCACTCTATTACCAAAGCAATACAAAATTACCAAAATGGGTGTAAGCTGTCAGATGAGTTTTAAGTTCCAAATTTAGCCACCAGATTAGATAAGTTTGTGGTAGGTCTGAGACTAGTAAAATATTTTGTAATTTTACTTCAAATTCTTATAGAAAAGATCAGTACCTATTACATCTCTTCAATATTACCTATTAGGTATCTAAAATGTATCTTGTATTTTATTACTACTTATCCATAAAACTGCCTGTGTAATAATGTGATACTTATAATAATTTTCCAACAAGACGAAATAATATATTTTATCAAATTAAACACTTAATTGAAAATATTAAAACGTTTACACGAAAACAGCGCTGGACTGTTATCGATTTCGGCGCCAGACTTTGGACCCATGTAAATCAGCCATAAAGAAAGATGTCAAATGCAAGTATTATTATAATAAACTAGCTGACCCAGCGCGACTTCGTTCCCGTGGCCCTACCCCCTACTCCACCCTACCCTACCCCACCCCTACCCTACCCTACCCTTACCCTACCCCTACCCTACCCCTACCCTACCCTACCCTTACCCTACCTACCCCTACCCTACCCCTACCTTACCCTACCCCTACCCTACCCTTACCCTACCTACCCCTACCCTACCCTACCCCTACCCTACCCTACCCCTACCCCTACCCCTACCCCTACCCCTACCCTACCCTACCTCTACCCTACCCCTACTCTACCCTACCCCTACCCTACCCTACCCCTATTCTACCCTACCCCTACTCTACCCCTACCCTACTTCTACTCTACCCCAACTTACCCCTCCTTCCCCTATTTTCTCACCGCTAAAACCTTCCTTGGACTTCCACGAACATTTCAAGACCAAAATTAGCCAAATCGGTCCAGCCGTTCACGCGTGATGCCGTGACCAAGGGAAATAGGGATTCATTTTTATATATATAGATAATTTTAAAATGTATATTATGTTTACGAATGTTACGGTAACAAAATGTGATTTCAGTGCGCGCCCGAAGCTGTTGCCTATCGCGTGCTAATAAATCTTTGTCCCTTTTTAATAGGTATTTCTTTTATTGACTGCTTTCTAAACCCTGCCTCTTGATTGTCTAAAGGAGCGCTGACACGGACAATTGCTTGGCAACTGTAATGGATCAATCTGGAGCACCGTAGGCGATTCACACTGCACCGCACACCACTCCGGTTTGTGGTAGTGCGCTTCTTAACTTAGGTTGTAGAATCTTGATTTGCATACAAAACCCGCAGTGTATATAACACACTCGCGGCGCGTCTCCATCCGGGGTGGTGCGGAAACCGGAGGCAGTGTGATGGAAGCCTAAGTAGAGCAATCTGGACTAGTAACAGTACATGCTTCGGGAATATTGCTTCTAATTGCTCCATAAATTCCACATTTCTCTATGTCGCGAATATGAGTTGCTTATGCAATCGGTTTGGAAATCTTTAGGTTTTTTTTTCTATATCGTTTATACATAAGACTCTCGTTTCCGCGAGAGGAATAGGCTGGCTGTGGGGGCGGCAGAAACTTGTATTGCCTAATTTTTAAAGTTGCTCTATATTGCATGGTATTGTGTGCCAGTAGTCGCAGATTCTTGCGATGCTATGCGAATTCAGTTTTGCGTGGGAGCCCTTAAGAGGATTGTGTAACAAACGGCAATGAATAAGCCTTAACATACAGCAATGGATTTTCGGTATGTTGTTGAAATGCAATAAGAAATAGGGACGAGACGCCTTGTGGGTTAATTTGTAATTGACAATCCTTGCGCTAGTTTAATTGTGAACCTTATGGCCTTGCAATAAAGTCCATATTGTTGATGTTTGACATTGGCCATTTATTGCAACTCGATAAGGTTTAGTATTATGATATATATGATACCTATATTATGATATTTTCAGTATCTCAGATTTAGTATTTAGATATAGATTTAGTAATTAAAGCAATAATTGTCCATTGCAATGTCGTTCAAGAGTAAACCACCTGGTTAAGGCCATATCAAACTGTTACACCAAGATGTCAAGCTTTCTTCGGCCAAAAATATCTCAAGACTTAATAGATAAAATGCTTTAAAATATAAAATAAGATTGAACCGTTATTCAATAACATTTCAGGGCTTCTAAAGTGTGTAAAAAATGAAACAACTCAGCTACATAGATGGTTATTTATTATAAAATATGACACATTCCTTTGAACTGGGTTTTACAGTTTAATTGAGACGCACATAGCAAAATTGAATTACCGACCGGCGCTCACCGCTCGCGTCCATCCAATAATATCACAACATTAATCACACTACTTTTACTTTACAATATAAAGAAGAATTAATTACGGCATTTTCGAGGTTACTGTCGAAAAGGTTTCATGACAATTTCGACATTCGAAAACCACCAAAACCTCACTCGAACGAAACGACGAGTGAGCGAGCCAGGAAGATTTTAGTGTCAAACTTTGACATTTCAATAAAAAAGACACAATCTCAACGTACATACATAGGAACAGCATTTTTTGCGTCTTTCTTCGATCACTCGTTTCGTTAGCAGTCTCTTCAAATTAACATTATACAATTACTATCGTAATAATAATAAATATTTTATACTTCCCTCCACAGACAAATACATTTACGCCAAAAGCCAATTTTAAGACAACCAATTTGATAGTTACATTAAAACATATTCAATTTTAGAATATCTGTCTGTGCCTTTCGCAATCCTTTCCTAACTTATCACGTAATTCTCTTATCTAACGACAAAGGCCAACTCCTCAAAGGTTCATTACAAACCTTTCCCAATCCTAAACCTACACAAGCAATTCTCACCTTTATCTAGCAACTTTTAAAACACAACTTCGCGCGACGCAAGCATTGAGCTACCGGCCGGCCAAGCGTACATTGATTTCTACTTTAGAACATTCGCGAATCTACAGGAAAACATTTTGGGATACAAACGCAACGCTTCAAAAACTCCAATACACCTTAGGAATCACCGAATCACCACAAGAATTTAAATAAATGGCACATAAAACAACAAAATACGTGCACAGGAAAAATATTTGTAATTACAAAGTAATGAAAACAAAAAGAACACAAACTATCGTAACAAACATATGGCTTTAAAACTCTTTCATTATATAAAAAAAAACTCAATAAATAAATTATGCAAAAAAATTAATGAATGTACAATATTTACATCGAATATTTATATAAATTGCATTTTTAAAATCATTAGGGGAAGTTTTGTTAAAAATTAATGAATGTTTATTTGCCGCGTGAGATCTAAGAAAGGCGAAAACTAAAAAAAAAACACGTGTATGCTCTATGTCTTTTTCGATTCTTAGTAAAATATAAAAAATTCCCTCACATCATTCCCCTAATGGACATGACATTTGCTGTCTCCCTCGCGCATAGGCTTCACCATCCCTTTACAACATAGAAAAGTATATGAGCAAGGGAGACAAATATATAATGACGTAACTATATCGATAAAAACTTACTTAAATACATCTTAGAACTAAGCTTAATGGAGACATCTAATATATATTAAATATACTTATAAATACATCGATTTCATTTTTTTTGGATTAAACTAACACAAATCCATTGAAATTGCATTATATTACGAAGCCACGCCATACATTCATACATGTTTTCTTTAAAATTGCACTATAATGAGTATAAGACCGCATATTGTCTATTAGAACGGTCAGTGGCAGCTAAATACTAAAATATATTTTATGTTAAAACTTATTTCCAGTCAAATAAAACTGTACTTTATGTGCATGAGATTAAAGTTCAATATATGACGTCAAAAAGCTTACGTGGGAACGTTACATAGATTAAAATTAAAACTAACAGCTAATGGCATTGTTGAAACGTAATAAAATTGTACCTACAGAATTAAGATATACTAATTCAAGAATTTGAAATGCCTTGTTTTGTTTTAATTGTCGTTCTTACTCATTGAAGGCTACGTAACAGATGTGAAGGTTTACATTAAAAGATGCCAAAATTCTTTGCATTAATTTTGCTATTTTAATAAGAATAGGACGGAGCCATGTGTCATGTTCTCAACGCTTTATACAGTGGAATTTTTAATGAAATGTTTTTTTTTATACCTAGTTACAAAAATTAAATTATTGTGTAGACTTATATTTTATAATTTCAGGAGTATTAATTTTAAATTTTAGCTTTTGCGATTGCAAAAAGTACTCAGTCAGTCCTATTCTCATTAGAATCTTCTAGTTTCAGAAGTATATGAAATAGTGCAGTAACGTCATTCTACCAAATTTGCTTAATTTAATAGGCCAATGTTGCAATAAATAAAAATTTCAACGTTCTTTTACATAAAATCAGTTATAAATATTAGTGGCTTATGATAAATAATAACAGAGTCTCGCGAGTAGATTTTCAAACGGAACTTGAACCCAGAACTGTGGTATTCCCGTCCAATGCAATCAAGCGAGTTTTCAACAGAGTTGATGGCATACAGTCTATTCAGTGGAGCAAAAGATTCTACCTTAACAATAAATAATATAAAATGAAATATTAAAAATATGAAACATGTATTTATTTAAAGTACCTACATGTTTTCATATTATAAAATACAATACAATCTATACAAATAAATAAAATTGGAGTGTCTGTTTGTAACATTAAAAGAACCGCTTTTTACAACATGCATAGGATTATATATACGGTACATATACCAAAATGACATGTTTTACAATTTTGTCTGTATGTCTGTCTGTCTGTTTGTTCCGGCTAATCTCTGAAACGGTTGGACCGATTTTGACGGGACTTTCACTGGCAGGTAGCTGATGTAACAAGGAGTAACTTAGGCTACTTTTTATCCCAGAAAAATATTACATTCCCTCGGGATAGTTTTTATAGTGAGTAATGATGTATAGATGTTTGTAACTCTTTTACGCAAAAACTACTGAACGGATCTGGATGAAATTTGTTACAGAGATAGATTATAGGCTGGAATAACACATAGGGTACTTTTATCCCGATATTCCCACGGGAACGGGCACCACGCGGGTGAAACCGCGGGCGGCCGCTAGTATTTCATATTTTAAATAGATATAAAGAGACTAAGATTGTTTACTAAACGACTTTTGCTTCGCTGAATGGAGTATAACTTTCTTGTCATTTTTAATATTTTTATATTATATTTGATGTCTTAAAATATCTTGTAAATCTTTGCAAATTAAAACACTTATGTACCATTATCTAGTTGCCTTCATAAGTCTATGAGTTGAAAAATACTTACACAATAAAAAAATCGAAAATTAATAATTTCACTCCATAAAAATATTTTTTAAGAAAACATCTAAAGACATTTGTATTTTAGTCAGTCTCAAATAAAAATAAGCTGCCCCATTCATTCTTTATATTGATTTCGGATAAATTAAGAGATTGTAAACAATTAATTCTATTGAAAAGAAATATTATTATCCGCATAAAAACATTGGCTAAAATCAGAATGTTTGAAGTTGTATAAATAAATGCAGTTTTGGAAACAAACATTACACTTGTGATAAAAATAGGTGATGTAAAAATAAGTTAGGACTTTTAGCAGATAAAACCATATAATATATTTTTTAAATATATTATAATTATTAGGTACTTACGTACAAGTCACCGAAAAATTACGTACTAAGTGACTAATTGCGCGAAAGAGATGAAAATACAATTCATTCTCAAGAGTAAGCCTGGCCACGTACGGCCGACCTCAGCCAAAAAACGCCGCCACCAACCTATTTCATGTAGTTTTCATACATTTTATATGAACTCGCCGCACACGGTTGACGCGCGTAGTCGTCACTTGTTTCTCCCGCAGTTTAGGTACGTTCGGCCGGCGCGCCTGCCGGGCAGGCGTATCGCAGAAGGATGCCGCTCGGTAAAACGATCGATCATTTCTGTGATTTTTGTGCACCGAACAATGACTACTTAACGTTCTTATAATCCGTATATAAGATACTGTTGTGTTTACGGGTGTATATATAAAAGAAAGAACAAAATAAACAACAAAACCGAACTCGCAAGTCGCTCGCAACCCTAACCAGCGAGCGAGCTGTTTGAGACTTTCCTAGAAATAAGAACTCTCGCGCGTAGCTGTTGGATACAGTTTTGCTTGCATGCACGAACTTTAGGTTAGTATAACAGTAGGCAAGCGATGACAAAGCGACCGGAATTGGACTTTATTTTCATGCAGAAAGATTTATTTTTATTTGAATGAGTTTGCAGAGTGCGCCTTCTGTACCTTAGTACTATTATATATTCTGTGCTTCAAGTGGCGGCGTTTGCGGCTGTCGCCTGTGGCTCGTCTCGTGTGCGGCGACGGATAGTTATCAAAAAGGTTTTATTGTTAAAATTAACCATCGAAAAAAGGTTTGTATTTATATCGCAAACTTTTTTGTGAGATTCAATAGTACAGTCATATCTTTCGCGACCATTTTATAAATAAAATTACACAAGCCTCTCAAAAATCGTTCGAAAACGATACAAAGTTAGTCGATTATCTCGCTAGATATATCCATAATTAACAATTTTATGCGTAATTACTTCTCGATTGAACGGAATGTGATATTACCATTGATCTTTTTAACTAATTACGTTGTAAAGATTTCATACCATCAGCTGGGTTGCAATATTGAAGCAATGTAGATTTAAAATTAATAATTTAGAAATAAAAGAAACATGACTGCCAAAACCGAACTAAAAAGTAAAAAACAAGCTCTCATTGCAATCGGAGTACTATACTGTGGAATACTTAAATTTAAAAGGTCCCCCATCTGCAATGAGAGCTTCATCATCATTATGACAAAACATCGAACATCAAAAACTGATCATCATCGACAAAAGTAAAAAACAATTTCTCATTGCTTGCAGTCGAGGAACCATGATGTGGCATACCTACTTCAATTTAAAATGTCCCCCGACTGCAATGAGAGCTTGTTTTTTATTTACTTTTAACTTAGTTTTTGACGTCGTATTTTAAATTTTTGTTTTGTTTACTGTACATTTTCGGTAAAAACTTATTACTGGTAATTTGCATTAAACACCTTTTCCATCACTTCTCCTTATCCATCCATAAAGAAGGACATTAAATGGCTGATGATGATGATAACTCTTTCCAACGTAATATTTTTAATAAGATCAAAGGATTAAAACGAGTTCTTGTGATCCATCATACAAAAACCGTTACGCATTACTCAATAATCCTTAATTTTAAAACCATTTATTTAAATATATCCGTTAAATACTTTTTTGTGCACGAATCGCTTACACCTATTCACGATGCGAATAACACCTAATCTTTATATTTTTAAATACTGTTTCTTTATTATTATTAAAATTATTAAACAAACGGCGACCGAAATACTTTCGCTATATAAAAGAAAAAATGCAAGCATATTCATTCTTCGCCGTAACACTAAGCATTTATGATATGAGAACGACTCTTATAAAAAAACGTATTTTGATTTTGACTATCGTCGAGACAATTTGTTTAAAAAATCTACTTACAACATTTTAGCTTGCAGGTTTAAAACTTTTAACACGACGTTTCAATATAATAAGATGTTTTTCACAAAAATCGTTAACGTTCCGTCCTTAGCGACTATAATAAACAACCGAAATTCCTTTTCGTGTGACGTCATAGTCATATTAGCGTGCACGCTCTTATTACCTAGCAATACAGACGAAATTCGCGCGACCAATTTACATGGAGTTTACACAATACCTCACTCGGTCGCGCTATCCGCCATTTTGTGTGACGTCACCGCTACATTGACGTCAGACGTCGTCCATCACGAATGCAACACGCATTGTGGGTTCCTGAAAAAAAAATACATTTGTTAGTATGTGTACAATCAACAGTAGGTCATTTAAAACATTGTAATAACTTACAACATTTCAAGTGATAGTGATGATTATATTATGTGTTACATCAGGACCATGCATTGCGGTCATCATGTAATCGACCATCTACTTTTAGTATCCTTTGCTCATGCTCTTTGTGATGAAGTGATGATGAGACAAGGTTAACTTTGACTAATAATGTTGGTAAACTAAATTCAATAAATTTTAATTAATTAATGTTAAATTTTGCGTGCTACTTTTGCTAGCTGAAGAGGAGAGGCAATACAATATTATAAGATCATCAAATGTAACCCTTTATCATGAGCAAAATAAATAATATTTCATTTCATTCCTTTAAAACCGAACATAAACTGTTCCATACTCACGCCCTGCCCTCACACCATGACGAACGCTTCTTTGCCCCTGAACAGGAAGGGGTGCTGGTCGATCATGGTCTGAACTATATCTTCCAAGTATGGACGGGTCATCTCGAACCGGCCCATGTCCGAGAACTGAACGGGGAGGAGCGTGGGCCACCAGCAGATGGCGAGGTTCTTGCTGTCCATGGAGTTGAGCTTCGAGTTATCTGCCACCCTGGGGAGTTCAATTATGATTAGATAAATATTCGGGACACGCATTCATTAACCCTAAGGCAGAGAATAAAGTGTATATATAAAAAAGGAGTTTTTATGGCATTATCTTCTTTTTAAAATAAAAATCATTTTTTTTAACCCTTTTTTTTTTTTTTTAACCCGGGGGAAATGCCGTTGCATTCCCCCCCGCCCGGGGAGACGAAGGGGATATGTGGGGCTCGGACCCACTAAAACCCCCGGGGTGTTCCCTACCCACGCGGACGGAGGTTGCGGGATCAATGTGTTAGTCGCCGCGTTCTCCGCCCCGTGACCGCGTCCGTGGTCGACGCTCCGTCTGAATAGTGACGCCATTGCGTCCCACCTCCGGTGTGGCGCGCCGGAAACACGCGACACGCTCCTCACCACAGGGACCCTAGGGGACGACGAAGTTCCCCGCTCCGCCGCCCGGCCCCCCTACCTACTGCGCCGCGTCCTGACGCTGCCTCTCTCTCGAGAGGCGTGCACAGCGGCGAACCTCTGGGCGCTGCCCCTTAGGGTGCTGCACCTCCGGGTGATGCAGGGACGCCACCACAATGGCCGACCCCCTTTCCTTGTCACTGTGCGCCGAGCGACTCCTGTCCCGGCGCACGGTGTGCCCTCCGTCGTCTTCCGTCCTACCCTCAGGCCGACTGTCCCCTCCTTCCACAGATTTAGCTTCTGGGCGCTTTCCTTTAGTCGGCGGTGGGTTGCACCACCGGCTTCCCGTCACATGCCTGGCTGGTTTACCGTCCTCAACGCAGACCAGGCATTTCGGCTCCACGACTTTGCACCCGACCGCCATATGGCCAGGCTCCCCGCAACGGAAACATAAGCATCCCCTGTCCTCCTCAAATGGACACATCGGCTTAGTGTGCCCCACACCCATGCACTTAAAGCAGCGCAGTGGGGGAGGGGCAAGAAGTTTTGTGTGGGCGACGCTCCACCCGACCTTTAGTTTGCCCTCCTGGCACAGCACGCTAGCCACTTCTATTGGGCACCTAGCCCGAAGGAAACGCGTGCCGTTTCTCGCAGCCATCAACTCGGTCGTTCTCACTCTTTGAGGCGCGCAGGACGTTTTCGCCACTATTGCCGCCACGACCTCTTCCTTGGTTATGGTCTCGTCAAGGCCAGAGATATGGACCCCAGCCGTCAATTCCGGGCGTTTGATATCTGCCACATCTTTTAAAACTCCGCGAAGCTTGTTTGCCAGGGCGTCCGCTTTAGTGCCGCTCGGGTCCTGCAGTTGTAGCACCCGTGCCCCTGTCTGTGACTCTTTCATCATCACTCCCTCCTCCAGACCCACGTCCTCGAGGGAGACTTCGGCTCTCGCTTTCGCCATAACATCGGCGTATGTGATGCCTCTGGCCTCTGCACCTGGCAAGAGTGTTAGCACTACCGCGGATGTGCCCGGATGGGTCAGGTTTGGTAGCTTCCGGGTGGACTTTTTGGTCGGCTTTGTCGGCGGCTTGATTGTAGGAGTCGGCTCAGGTGACAAAGAGTTAACCCTACAATAACACGGAAAAAAAAAATATTTTTCGTGATTTAGGCGTAAAAATATAAGCAAGTTGTATAAAGTACCAAGATGCGTCAATGGTAAGTGTATGAAAATGTATTGACTGACGTCTGTCGTAAGCCGCACGCGTCCGTCGCACACTTCAGATACATTTTCATACACTTACTATTGTCGCTCGCGATCGATATGGCGCGGCTGCGATCGGCCGCGATGCACAGGTCTACCTTATAGAATTAAAAAAACTAACGATGTGGAATAGTGGACAAGTCTAGGTTTCTTCCGCTTCTTATCAATACGGGCGGTTTCCGCAACTCGACGTATATTGCGCCTATTTTGCGTCCGGAGGGTGCGCGGCCAGATCACTCCAGCCAGCCCAGCTCAGCCAGGAACGCTCCAAGAGCTTTCACATTCGTGATCGCTTCCTGGACGCTGCCCGGCGAGCCGAGGTACCCGGTAGGGGCCACCCCCCTGCATTCCAGCAGTACGTGGGCAGCTGTTTCTTCTACATCCATGAACCCTCTGCATAGGGGACTGTCGGTGACATCTAAATTAAAGTCTAGGCTTACCTGGCGAAGTGATGCAGCAGATAGTCGAGCGTTGCGCGAGCGAGCGGCGTGAGCGCGTTGTTGAGCAAAGTGCGGAGAGCGAGCAGTCGCCAACTGCGGTCTTTCAGCTCCACGCCGCCGGCGATACAGCCGCGCATAGCTGTGAATAGGGACACTAAATAAAGCTATAAATAAATAAGTGGGAGCATTAGTAGAGACAAGCAAGCCTACTCTAATTCAACGACAAACGAAACTTCGTTATACCCGTCCCTCTCACTCTCTGGGCTTGACAGAATCGAGTGAAAGCGGAAGTTTAGTTTTCGTCGAATTAGAATAGGGCTTCGGTAGCTTAAGCACGAAAACTCTCATTTTCGATTGTTTTATATGAAAACCAGAGCAGCGCCTCTTTCAGTCATTAAATTAACTAAAATTCAATAGATAAATTGACAACACTTGGTAGTTTTGACGGATTGACGACGTTTTTACGGAACGGGAGTTTTTCGTGCTTGGTGTATGTACAGGATATTAGCTAGAGGTAAGCCCGCGTGGTGGGTCATGGCTCATTCTCCTTATTCATCCATAAGGAAGGCCAGTGCCCCAGCAGTGGGGACATTAAATGGCTGATGATGATGATGATGAACCTCGTTACGCAGATGTGTAAATAAGATCTCCGTTTGAACATAACTAAGTAATTGACTTTAGTCAGCGTCTTTATTATGAGGATTCAAGTTTAGCTATTATTTAAGCCTCACGATTCATTTGAATGTTTATAGATTGAAGAATAGTAGATTGTACAACAAGTGCATAAAACGTACCATTTTACCCGAGACGTATATATCCACCCGAGCCGTAGGCGAGGGCGGATAGTCAATTCGAGGGTAAAATGGGTTTTATGTACGAGTTATACACTCTGCTTTTCACTTCGAGTGTGAGGAAAATAAATAACAATATTGCAAAAAAGAAATAACAAAGACTTCGCCATATTGGCGGGAAGACTTTCTTTTTCTTTTTTTTATACGTGGCAGTGGCAGCGCGGTGACTTTAGCATAGATCGTAGTCCATAATGCTCTTGAAATACTTATTTCTTAGAAAACTCATTAATTTTGCCTAGTTTTATTAATTTAGTAATTTAACATCGATTATGTACAAAATGGAAGAAACAGAATGAAATTTATAACAAGTTTATTTAACGAAGTTTAATTGCGTGTGTGGCTGTTTACCTGACGATCCTTGTCTTAAAGTCTGAGACTTAGACGAAGATTTTACTTTATGCACTAGAGCATAAAAAGCGATTTTATGCAGCCTATACCCAACATAAACACGAACTTTACGAGCATGAGAAGTGAAAATAATTTTATGTGATTATTTTAAGCTCGATTTTTGGAAGGGTTGATATTGATACTATGCTGCCGACTTGAATTGTTCCGCACTGGCTCTGTGCTAAGAAGATTAAAATGTTCTTTTGACGCAACAGCAGCCTTATATCTCAAGACAAATCTAACTAGATATTTCCAAAAACATATATGGCCACGGTAATTGAAACATTTATATACCAAAAGTATTTATAAATATAAATTTTGACACATTACTCATGACATAATTTCAAGAGCACATCCTATATTATACATTTTCATTCTTTAAAACTCATGAGAAAAACTTATTAAATTATTATTTAACTTACCAGCAATATCTTCCAGTTGCACCATGCTCGCCTCGTCGAGTAGCGGAGGTAGTTTCTTGGAGAAGAAGTCTTTCAACGCCGTCGCGACCGCGTTCACAGGGATATCTAGCGAATCTAGGTCCACGTTGGGGTCTGAAAAGGACCGAAACTTTCGTTTAAATACGATACTGTATAAGTTTTTAGTAAAAATTTCATTTTTATGACAAGCTTTTTTGCTGACTGTACTTTAATATTGTATTGTCATCTAAACCAAACCTGTATACAAAATTTCAGCTCCATCAGACACTAGGAAGTCAAATTGAGCTTGCAAGATTTGTCCCCCACTACTTAACTAACTAACATGGCAAGTTAATAAAAAGCTTGTAATTAAAAACACGTTACTTTTCTCCTTTAGTTTTTGCCCTTCCCCCCTTGATAAATTTTTACATAAAAAAAATTCCATTCATTATTTAAAAAGCTAAGATGAAATAAGCTAAGATTGCCCCCACTTGGTTAATGTGGTCGTAACGTCATTTATTTGGCTGGCATTGGCAGGAATTGCGTAATCTTAGTTGCTCGTGTAAGCGCGCCTTCAAATTTGTAGCCGTTGTCGCTACGACTCACCTTCGTAGAACTTCGTGTAGAGCATATCCACATGCGCGCGGTTCCCGGGCACTCGATATAACCCTTCCGACGCTAAGCCTTCGCGCTCTATGAACTCCACGCACTTTTCTACGAACAGGGGTACGCCGTGCGGGCCCTGTAAAATACTTTGAATTAATTACATGAAATAAATAGGCGATATTACACGAATCAACCAAATTGTCACATTTCAAGCAATGGAATTGAAAGCAATATTAAACTGAAATTGATCCGTGTAAATATTACATGGCTTATTGGGGTATGTATCATAATAACTACGGTCGTTTCGCCTATGGTGGAAATAACTACGGTCAAAAGAACTACTGTTCAAAATAACTACTGAACGTTACACCTATGTTTGAAATAACTAATGGACGAAATCACTACTGGTCATCTCACCTACGATCAACTCACCTACGGTTGATTGAACTACTGATCATTTCACCTACGGTTTAATAAGTTTAAAATAGTGACTCACGTACTCCTGATAGGTGCGAGGAGCGAAGCGACGAGCATGTTAGGTTTACATGAACCGACTTTATACATATTCCCATTTCCTATTAAACTGAAGCAGGGGGTAGGGGGGGTGTATAAAGTCAATTCTGGCGCTTCGCCGGCCGCTGCCGCGGCACGCTCGCTTTGCTGGCTCGGCGTTTTGGTCAATGTTCTAACCTAACCTAACCTGAAACGTCTGTTACATTTTGTTGGGTGGCGGGGGGCTTCGCCCCCCGAGCCCCCTTGGCTCTGAAATGGTTTTGAGCAAAAAAACAGACATTTTTTTATATGTCCATCGGATGCCTCCTAGGTATCTCAGGGCTACCATAGGGGATCGAAAATTTTGTTAGATTTCAGCTATGACACACCTTTTTCAAGATATTTTCATTTTTCTAAAATTCATTCTTAAAAATTTTTACAAGTCCCCGCTCCATACTAAAACAGTCAAAAATTTTTTTAAGTCCTATCTCCATACAAAATCAGTTGAAATTTTTCGAAGTCCTGCATTCCCTTTGCGACACCCTAACCAAAAAAACAATCCAACGCGCCCAAATCCATTTTATAAACTTTACAATTAATAAGCTTATTGTAGGCGAGTCGTTCATAGTCGAAACAACCAGTAGATGAAATGAACATAAGGACAATCGTCCGTTAGTTGAATCAACTGTAGTTCAGTCAACCGTAGGTGAAGTGAACAGTAGTTGAGTCGTTCAATAGTCATTATGAAAATAATTATGTGAATCGATCGTAGTTATTTCGACCATAGTACGTAATGACCGTAGTTATTATGATACATACCCGCTTATTGGTATAAGTATAAGTCACTACATATTTTTATCTCACGCTTTTGAGTTTCAAGTTCAATAAAATAACTTTTGATAGATAATTAGTGACTTGGATCATGATAAAGAAATTTTCTTTTGCAAAGCTATTTAGTTTATGTTACAAAATTAATTACAATGACAAAAAAACCACTTACTTGTGGACCCCAATTTGCTGGAGAAGCAGTGGTAGATATTTGTGAAGAATTCTTCTTGTCTTTGCTCTTTGAAAATTCCTACAAGAGAAAACAAAAATTTCGTATGCGGAAAAAAAAGTGACAAATTATTTCATCTTCCATTTAATTTCGTTTTACTTTTTTTCTTGTTCTATATTTTCATTCCATTACTTATCCTACCTTATGTCTCCGATCGTGTTTGGAGAAAGGATGTGGTCTTCGTCTCGTGTCGGCAGCACTGGACGACGAATTTTCTTGTGCAGAGGATGGGTATTCCCCGCCCAGTATCTAAAGAAAATAGAACAAATACATTTGGGCTGAATATCACCATTGATTAAATCAGATTTTAAATTAACGATTAATTTACTTAGGTTTAGAAATTTTTTGAATCCTGTAATGTAACTATACCTATTAGGTCCGAATTTTTAACATAACTTATGACAGCAAAAGTTTGTCTATAAATCTGTCTATAATCTCCTACAACTTACCCCCAGATAGATTTTGTAATGTTAACAAGGTACCTACTGATACTGGAACTTCGTAGAAAATGAAATCTCGAAGTCAAGGACAAGAACTTTAACGAGGTGTTTTGTAAGTTTTTCGTTAATAGAACAAAGTAACGTGCGGATGCAAGTATGTCTTTGACTATATACCTTGTGCGCCGGCTCGTGGTGTGGCGGCAGGGGCAGAGGCCTAGGCCTTCTCGTTTCCCCGTCCGAGCTACCTTCACTTGATTCACTAGCTGCTATAAAAAAACGATAGTTCAATGTAGTTATTAGTTAGGTCATAAATAGTAGAACTCCGTGTCTTCAAATAAATGTTGAATCTTTAAAAGTTCACTTACGCTTGACGTTAAAATATTTACAATGGCACATCAAATGGTTTTAATTTTTTAAAGTTAAATTCGATAACACACGATGAAACGCAAAAGCGATGAAACTGTAACTTGAATATAGTACTAGAAATAGATTTGCAAAATCTTAACTTGTAGTTACTTTTGAGTTTCATTTGAGTTGACGCCATAGAATCTTTTGAAAGACTGCACACGACGCAACCACTTTGAAACACAATACAATTGTTGCATTGAAACCGGGGCGTGCGGTAACATGTGATTGCGTTTCATGGGTATTGGACTGTTTTAGCGATCATCACATTTAAGTTGCAAAAAGGTTTGAAACTCATTTCTTATTTATGATTTATATAAGATTTCATTGCAGTTGCGTTTCACCATGTGTTCTAGCACTAAACTATTCAAGAACCAAGTGTTACCAGCTTGCAATTTTCCCAAGAACAATAGCAAAACATAAAACGTATCAATATTTATATAAAGTTACCTTTATCTTCTTGTGTTCGCGCCCTGTAGCCAGTAGGCAGCTCGGGCGGGCCTACAAACATGCCCAGTTTCGGCACTCTAGGGCTTTGCACCGCTACCAAGTTGCCTAGTGATCTGTGTATCACAATAGTAACATATTATCAATTAAAATATACTCTTGATGTAGCTCTTTTCTCTAATCCAAAACAGATAGAAGAGAACTTGTTGATACTCGACAGAATATACTCCTATATCTCCGAAGAATAAAATTTTCCTTCCAGATAACTATTTTTTAACAGTTATCTGTAAAGAAAATTTATTCTTCGGAGATAACTAAAGTCTGTTCGAATCCAATTTGGAAAAAATGTAAACAAACCTGTTCCATTAAAAAATCTCACACTTTCGGCCACTAAATGGATTTAAAAACACATTCATTAGTAATTAGAAGGTTTCAACTTATATCTCACTAATTTGTTCCAAAGATCGTAGTATGTTTATTATTTTTAAAATTTATTTGAAAATTTTATTAAGAAAAGTGAGGTTATTCATCCAAGCAAAAATCTTGTATTATCTGTGATCGCCATGGTGATCGCATAGTGCTTGACGTAATGTCTATCAGATAATTCAATTATTAGTTCAACTATATCGATTATTAATCGATGTTATGTAATCGAAGATAAAATGTCTCTGTCTTGATAAAAATTATCACTAAAATCACAAATATTAAAAAAAATAACATTCTCGTGTCCGTTAGGGCTGGGACATAGCGGAATTCCGTGCGCATAATTTGCTGAAACGATGTCATTGCTACTTTATCGTAAGTAGAGTCTTATGAATATGATTCAGAAATTTATTGTACAACTTTTGACTTTAAATTTGAAAATATTTTTTTCGCTATTTATCAAGTAGAATAAATACAATTTCTAACGAGTGAGAATCGAGTCCGTGATCAGCAGCCGCGATCGAATCGCGATAACTATCACGCGTGTAACGTTTGCCAGCAAGTTAGCAACACTGTCGTCGATACGACACGACACGACGCATTACCATTTTTTTCGGTAATTATCGATTGTTCACATTGGACCGATTACCGGTAAAAAACCGATTACCGATTACCGTTTTGCATACCCTAGCATACGCCATACTGTTTATCTGTTGATCAACCACATAGTTTATGACTAGAGATGAAAATGACCAAAGTGACTGAATTTGACTGACTGTCAATTACGGTCAAATTGGTCAAAAACGGTCATTTACTGTCAAAAAGGGTCATATATGGTCATTATGATCTTAGGTGTCTTTTAATATTTATTTTGAATTAACATGTACAAAAAGCGTTAGCTAGTTTTAGGCGCCTCACCCCGCACCCCGCGGAGCTCCTTTGTCGGTTGACAAAATGAATGGCAAAGACGCAGCGCCCGCACCACGCTGCGTCACGAGCAGTTGATACTTGTCACGACTTGCACCACCGCAGTATGAGTAAAAAAAGAGTAAATTGAATTTTCTTTACCTAATAAATACTTAAATATACCTACTACTTTTTTGAAAACATGACTTAAACATTAGAGAAACTTACTCCTCCAAGAACACAGAATATCAATTTTGTTTTTTATTAATTATACAGAAATTGTGTCGCGATGTTGGCGGAATTGGCAGTCATGTAAGTAAATAGTTGTGACTAGGTTTATTAAGTGACTTCAGTTAGAATTAATTTATATGTTTACGTCAATTTCATTGAATTTGACAGTAAATGACCGGTCAAATAGGGTCAAATACGGTTTTTGACAATCGTGACTTGTCAGATTCAGTCATTTTATATCTCTATTTATGACACTTTAAATACAAAAAAATCCCGCCTGAAGTCTGAACGCTACTTATAGGGCTCGTGGTTTTTTACTAAGTATTACATTTTTCCTATACTTACAAAATTGCATTGTGAATGCATAAAAATAATTTAAAATCTTAATTTTTACTCGGTTCAATATAAGCCTTTTATTTCTCTATAATCGCGATGAACACCGTCATCTCTCGAGGCTTGAGAAGTAATAAACTTAAAAACTCTTCACTAACGCGAATTAATCGAATCGAAGCAATCAAATTATTTATCGATTTATAAATGGTATAATTTTTACCACATCACTAAATAGTCTATGGTCAGAATAATGGCGTCTTTGTTTACATTTTTTCCAAATTGGATTCGAACAGACTATAGTTATATCACAAGAAAATATCTTCACAGATAACCAGTTATCTGGCCATGGTTATCTCCAAGGAACAAGGGGATCTTAATGACGAATGAAAATGAGCCATAAACATTTCAAAACGCGCGTTAAACACTCGTCTGAGGGCGGTTGCGCACTACGTCCGATTCTTATTCCATTCTTATCAGCAAAATGACAAATACGAATAAATCGGATCTAGTGCGTAGAGATCATTAAGAAACTGTGTTAAGGAAACTAGATAACGGATAAACTTATATATATTTTTTTTGTAAATACATACTTAATATACATACATAACACCCAGACCAAGACAAATAGACATGTTCATGCACACAAATATTTGTCTTGTTCGGGAATCGAACCCGAGACCTCCGGCGCAGAAGGCAGGTATCCTACCCCTGCGCCAAATCGGTCGTCATAACTAGTTATATCAGAAGATAAATAATAAAATATATAAAATATCTTTTCAGATAACCAGTTATCTGGCAATGGTTATCTCCATGGAACAAGGGGCCATATCACAGCCGTCTCTATCGTCTTCTCAAATCAAATCAAATCATTTATTTGCATTAAATAGGGTTACATATCACAGTAATGTGAGTGTTATTTTCTACAAGCAATGCTATGATACGGAACGGCAACATTGCTGTGAACCGGTTTACAGTACTAAATCCTATGGAGGTGGCATACCTACGAAAAAGTGAGGTGTAACTAAGTCACAATGTAAGATAATCTTGGAATTCAATTTTAAACTACTTCTAATTGTCGTATTAATCGGTCCGTCAAAATCGGTCCAGCCGTTTCAGAGATTAACCGGAACAAACAGACAGACAGACAAAAATTGTAAAACATGTCATTTTGGTATATGTACCGTATATTTAATCATATGCACGTAGTAAAAAGCGGTTATTTAATGTTACAAATAGACACTGCAATTTAATTTATTTGTATAGATGTATAGAAGATATGCCATCTCCATAGGATTCAGTACTCGAGGTTTACTCGCTGTTTACCTGTCAAACGGTGCAAACGGTGTCAAATCGGTTCACTTAAAACTACGTTGCCAACTTTATGCGCATGGCTTGTAGAAGACGATAGAGATGGCTGTGGCCATATCCATTTCAAAACGCGCGTTAAACACTCGTCTTAAGAACTGGTTCTCACCGTTTTTTGTAATGTCTCGGTGCGTGGTGCGCATGATGCCTACGCCGCGCGTGCGCTCGCGCACCAGCGCCGGATGCTTCGCTCGAACCGGAACTGTCCGTCTCCGAGAAAGCTACAGGAGAAAGTAGTTCATTTTTACCCAGATTTATATTTATACATTACTAGCGGCCGCCCGCGGTTTCACCCGCGTGGTTCCCGTTCCCGTGGGAATATCGGAATAAAAAGTACATATAAACCTTCCTCTTGAATCACTCTCTCTATTTAAAAAAAACGCATCAAAATCCGTTGCGTAGTTTCAAAGATTTAAGCATACAAAGGGACATAGGGAAAGAGAAAGCGACTTTGTTTTATACTATGTAGTGATATATTGAGACAAGCATTAGAAAGGTTTTACCGCAGGTCGTTTCTAGTAAAATGTCACCACGAAATTTTGGTACAGTGCTACAAACTTTTTGTTCCGGTGGACAAAATGTGAAACTAACGTGTTTCTTTTAATGTCATTCTGCTGTCAAGTTGATGTCCAACCATAGCGCTGCTGGCGGCTGAAGCTCTAGAAGTCAGGGCCGGTTAAATTGGTACAAAATAAGAAAAACATTACATAGCGCCGCTGTCACCGGAACAGAAAAGATTGTGGCACTGTAACTATCAAATTCGAAGGCATATTTGCAATATTCCACCTTTGCCGATTGTTATTTAGCTGTTTGTCATAATGAGTTATGTTATGCTACAGCATAACTTATTTCACGATACACAGTTTAATGTAATAAACATTCTGCGAAACTAAATTAGAAATCCATAAGTTTAACGTAAATAATCAAAAACTAACTGTTGCCCGCTTGTTAGAACAAATGTCAAACTTGTTAGATCAAATGTCATAATTTTTTGCAGTGCTGGCCACGAGACTTTTAAAACGGTATCTGCTCCCTGATTCACGAACCATCGGAAGCGCTCCCGACAGCGGAATGTATACACAGTCTCTGTCACTCACTGTAGAAGATACAAAGACAAAGCATAGAATTCGAATCCGATTCCGTTTCCGACGGTTTGTGAATCGGGGGGCTGAACTAATTCTCTGTGTAAAACCATTCTCGAGGAGAACGATTGACAGAACCGAATCTAGTTACAATAATAATATATCAAAAATGAAAGTTAAACTTAACACTCAATACCATCAATACTAATTAACTTACAAGGTTGGTGTAATGGCGTCTTCTCATGCCTCCGATGTCTTCTAAGCCTCATCATCGACGGAGCTTCCATGTATTCGCTGGGTTCTTTTATCTGATGTGAACAAAGAAAGAATAAGTTAACTTTACAAGTTATTGTACTTTGTGTTCAGCCAGTTATACATATGATCCAGTTCCCCAATGGTTGAGGATTGCGGGAGTAGTGCCAAACCACCCTTTTTTAGAGTAGCAGATACAGTATTTTCGTACTTATACCGAAAACGGCATGTTAGACTTAGTCAGACGCAGGGACTGTCTCGCCGCGCCCAGCCCTCCCGCCTAGTCTAATAGGCTTCGCGTCAGGACTGAGCGGTTCTAATCGCTGTCCCGCCCCTTACGAGCTTGAAAGCCCGAGAGGGGGCTAGACAGAGGGAGCCTCTTCTCAATCTCCCCATAAGGTTAGTACTCGAGATGGGCGGTTGAGAGCTGCAGGCACCACTACCAACAATGCAATAATAAAAATATGCGTAACTCCATGTTTTCATAGTCTAAAATGGACAATGAATGTAAAAATACATCTGCTTATTTTTAAATGCATTTCTTAGATAAAGAGACATGTCAAGATTATTACTAAAAGCTTGCTTCACTGAATGTAGTTTAAGTGCGATGAAAGCTAAGTGCTACGCCGTTGAGGACATAAAAAGATGACCCTTACCTGTGCGTACTGCACGTCTAGCTCGGTTTCTGAACTGACCCCGGACGGGTGGTGGTGGCCGCTTTGCTGCCCGCCGGAATGTGACCACCCGGAACGTTGCGACTGAGGAATTTAAGATAGATTAATTGTAATATCGATGAAAAAATAACATTGAGGCAGGATACTTCGCTATATATTTCGCGTAAAGGCAAGGACTACCTCCGAGCTAGGTGTTTGCTTCTAACAGTAGGGCTGTGGTTTGGAGACCACAGCCCTACTGTTAGAAGTTGGAACTTGTAGCTATGCTAAGCTAACTTTGATAGTATGATTAATGTTTCCATACAATTTTTCAGTTAAGTATGTCTTGACTGTTTGTACTTTCATTCATTTCACAACGGTATTCATACTTTTGCTAATCCTACATTTCTTCGATACTCGAGGTCTTAAAGTAAAGTAAAAGTAAAAATCATTTATTCCTGGTCTTGATTAAGGCATTATTCCGATGTTGGCGATTTCCATTAAAATTATTTATTTGATTAACGGTTTTTGTTTTAATTTCCGTTTTATTTTCAATATTTTTTGGGGTTTTCCCACTTTCGGCACCTGGAAAAGTGTCAAAACTTTCAGAAGTTCTTTTCATTTCAATTATCTGTTTATGTAAACGTAATATTGAAATAAAATGCAATATTTGACCCTAAAAGGCGTCGAAACGTGATCATAAGACGCGCGTCAGTAATCCGTAACAGTTGTTTTATTTTAATAGGTAAACTATAGCTTGGTCGCACACGAGCCACCGACCACAACCACAAAACGCAGCGACCGACCTATTTCCTGTAATTTCTATACATTATATATAAACTCGTCGCACACGGTTGACGCCGCCGGTGCTCGCCACATGCTACAAATCGTCGCCACTTGCTTCTTGTGGTCGCCATCGGCCACTAACGCCGACAAAAAGTACAGCAAACATTGAGTTAAACTAAAGTAGAATCCCGACTATCCGAATCAATTAAAACCAGGGGTATTCCGTATAATCGAAAATCCGGATAATCAATTTCAAAGCCAAATCAAACGATATTTAAATTATAATAGCTTTTAATATAGAAAGGGTTTTACGTCATTTAGACAGTATGATATAAAAAAAACCGAGTTAAAAATAAAAAGAATAACATAATACCTCTTCGTGTCTCTTCTTCATCTTCTTTCACGTTACTGTTAAAATCAGTAATGATTTAGACAGTTAACATTTGGAATACAGGGGTTCAGCCACTCCCTGATATTCTCTTCATCACACCATTCCCCAATTTTCTTAATTTTCTCAATTTTCAAATGAGAGCAGTACCTACACGTCGGAGGCGGGAATAAGCTTCGTCGTAACAAGACATCGTTGCACCGTCAAATCATTTTTAAATCGGTAGTTCGGTAGAGCCGTAAAGAATGAGTCCGGATAATCGGATATTCGGATAAACGATTCTACTGTACTTCCGACCACAAGAAGTGTCTGCCTGCCAAACGTTACAGCTATCTTTGTAGCCGGTTCATAGCGGCGGCGTTTCTGGCTGTCACGTGTAGCTCGTGTGCGGTTACGTAAAGGCGCGGATACAAGGAGGGGCAATGGGGGGAATTGAGAGAGAGAGAAGACCCCCCCTCCCCCCCTGAGTAACATTTTTACCTACGTATTCATCATTTCAAAAGGCACTGATTTAAAGAGGCAGTTGTAAATAGCAGTTTTGGTAAGTTAAAAATTATAAATGGCACGTTTAATAACTAGTTCAGCAGTTAAAACTAAGCAGTAAAGTAAACAAAAATGAGTATTAAAAAATAATAAAATTGATCAGTGAATATATAATTGAGCAGGAAAAAATTAAATGAGCGGTAAATATTATTAAACGAGCGGTTACGTGTGGGCAGTAATAAATCGGAATTTGTCGGTAAGAAATCTCATCCTAAGCAATTCTATAAACAATAAATCTTGGTAGGTAGATGAATTCTGTAACCCGCACTAGGTTTATTATTTTGACCAAAAAAAATAACCACGAAATTTAAGGCGGTCGCCTTAAATTTCTAACCTATCACGTGTTCTACAGGACTACCGGCAAACTTGCTCACTTCTAACTTTTAAAATAAAAAAGTAAAAATCTAGAAATAATAAATGCTCACCGTGAACTGCCGAACTATGTATCTAACTGCCCATTCCATCATTTTACTGGCCATTCATTTATTACACTGCTCGAACAATTTTTGAGTCGTCATTGTAGGATGAATTAACCGCTAAATTTTCTTTTTATTACTATTCATGTTTTACTGCTGTAGTAAATTTACAACCACCCGAAAATTAAGTAACTGCTCAAATATTTTTTCAACTGATCATAATAACATACCAAATGTTTAAATAACAGTTGGAAAAAAGCTGAAAGCTCCCCCCCCCCACCCCCTCAACCAAATCCCCCCCCTCTCAACAAAATCCTGGATCCGTGCCTGGCCACGTATATTGTTAGTGTAATAAATAAATCCCCACCTTCCTTTCTCTGTGCGGAGGGCCGATAGTAATGTGTTGGAGTGCGTCGCTCACCATAGTGTAGTTGTTCATGTCTAGTTTGCCAGGTTGCTGGAATGAATAAACTTTCGTTACAAATTGTAACAAAAAATATTAAGCGGGACTGGCTTACGCTGAGGTTTCCAATCTGTTTACTTTATACTTATGTCGTAGAAATAAAAAATAAATATTTTCATTACGAGATAATTATTATTTTTGATTTAAAAAGAATATAGGTAGTCCACAAAATTCGTGTATTGAGACGTTAATTTCCACAAAACTTGAAATATTAATAGATACAACGGTTGGTTGGTTTATTTTAATGACATGCAAGCTTAATTTGACCCACTTCCCAGTGTCCGATGGAGCTGAAATTTTGTATACAGAGGGCCTACTCTGAAACGCAAAACCCGAAACTTCGGTATACCCGTCCCTCTCACTCTCTAGTCGGGACAGAATCGAGTGAAAGGGGCGGGGCTAACCGAAGTTTCGGATTAGCGTTTCAGAGTACGGTCCCAGGTTTGGTTTAGATGACAATAAAATATTTAAGTACAGTCAGCAAAAGAGCTTGTCATGAAAATTAAATTTTTAAATCTTTTTTTTAATATTTCATTTTCAATAACCTCATAATCGAAAGCTGCTACTTACCTTGAGAGTTTGCGAGTGTCTCGGCCTATGTGGTGGAGGATGAGGCCTCGTCCTTCCCGTAGTGAATGCTCGATGTCCGTAGCTAGGCGGCTGCCACAGCCCGCCGCCGTCTGCACACACTGCGGGTTACTACGACGGCTCGTAGCGCATGGCCAGCGATACAAGTGGCCGTAGCGGTTTGTAATGTCAGGCGTCCGTCACTCGCTCAAGGACGCGAGATAAGTGTCTACCGCTTCGCGTATATCTCAGGATACAATGGGGAACTTGCATTTAAATTATTTTGAGAAATTATATTAATAATCCAATGATGATAGCCATTAAAAGTGCATTCGTGGAAGATTTATTCCAAAATTATTATTATTTTGCAAAATATTTTAATGTAAAGTTACGTAAATTGAAACGTGATTTGAAACACCAATCAGCGCGCAGTGACGTCATTCCATTAGTCACTTAAGCCGAGTTCAAAACCATATAGGTAATCATACATTCAAATCATGTCATAAAACATTAAAAATATCTACAAAATGGAAAAAGGCTTGACTAAATTCGACTCGCGAGATTTGCTTAAGGTTTATATGGACATAGTGCGGTGGTTATTTATGGTAAATTCCAAGTTTTTAAGTGTAGAGATTGCTGTTTACTTTATACACTGTTGATGCAAGATCTAACGAGGTTATGATTTTTACGAATACAAGGTACTTACATCAAAATGATCTTCACAACATTGCAAGGCAGATTTTGAAGAGGGTGAATGTTGTCTTATATAGCTCCTTTCATCCACTTTTCTCTAAGTTTAGGCTCTTGAGGCACAGTTAAAACTGCACACTCTATTTTGTGAGATTTAGCTTTACTTGTAAAAGAATAATCCATTGTAGTAGTAATAAAGTATCGTTACCTGACTTTTTTGTATGTCAAATAAAACTGAAATAAATTAATTCTGTCTTACAAAAATAATATTTACGCGCCGTGAAAAGTTATGTGCATCTGAAAGGAGTGACCACTGACCACGAAAAAAGAAACAGGTTGAGAGCCTATCAGAGAATCTTTACGCGACATGAAAAGTTATGTGCATCTGAAAGGAGTGCCCACCAAAAGAGAAACAGCTTGAGACCCTGTCAGAGAATCTAGTAAAAAAATTGTTGATTCCTAAGCAAAACTCCAAATAATTCGTATTAATTCTGAGTTGGACACTCAGTACAGCGACTGTTAAAAATTTACTGTCACCTGTCAAAGTAATTAAGGCATTGTGTGTTAATTATTTTTAAATTCGAATCTAGTAAAGAATTTAGCTTGGTCACTGAGTTCATACAATGTGTGCATTATCGAATCTCTCAAATTTTGCAAGTAAACTAAAGAAATACATAAAATAACTTTAAATATCTAATTGTTTAGCACCTTATGAAGAAACAATGGTACAAACGTTAATAGTTTAATAATAAATGGAATTTATCTATTATGACAACTAACGACAAACGTTTGAACTGAGTGACCAACGTTTTCGGTTTTAATGACTAGGCTTCGCCACATAGATAAATGAAAGTAAGTTTAAGTTTTTTTACTCGACTGCGGCGGGCGAAGTCAAAAATTACCTGACTGCGGCGGGCGAAGCCCAAAAAGTGTTACGTTTTTGACCTGAATGTATGTGTTTCTGTTCCTATGTTCCCTCGTAAGTACTAAACGGATAAACTGATTTTGTTAATTGATACGTCATCAGATTCGTCTTAATAGCCCGAGTGAAAATAGAACATCAATATTAACAAAAAACAAATGGCGGCTTTTATGCGGCATATTATTCTGTGCATTGTAAAAGAAATATTTTTAAATCTCATCGAATGGGGTAGGTATTAAATGAAGAGTTTTAAATAGCGATTCCATAAACATCTATAACTTGCAGTTTTGTAAATCTCTCCGTATTAATTTATCTAAAAAAGAAAAGAATTTACGAATTTTTAAATTAGTAAGTTCTTAATTAAAAAGATGATTTATTGACAACTAGCGGCCGCCCGCGGTTTCACCCGCGTGGTTCCCGTTCCCGTGGGAATATCGGGATAAAAAGTACATATAAACCTTCCTCTTGAATCACTCTATCTATTAAAAAAAAACGCATCAAAATCCGTTGCATAGTTTCAAAGATTTAAGCATACAAAGGGACATAGGGACAGAGAAAGCGACTTTGTTTTATACTATGTAGTGATGAACTAAAAAGTCTAAAATAAAAACGTAGGTAATATTTAAAAAACTAAAAACACGACTGCAAAAATTTACCATTAAAAATGAAAAAAAACCAGCTCTTTACTTCTCGGGTTTTTTAGTTTTTTATTAATTATTACCTACGAAATCTTCACTAGAAGTTGGCATATCATCCGTTTCTCTGAGAGTGCCATACTTTTAGAGATTGAATTTTTATTTTTTGTTAAAACAAAATTGACAGATGGTTACCCTCATTTATTACTTTTTTTTAAGGATTTTAAATGCCGCTATAACGTTGTTGTCCATCCTGTCATGTGACAAATATTGGAATGTGAAGCAAAGCGGTAAACGTCGCGAGTACACACTATGAAAATATTTACGAGAAAGTTCAAGGCAATGCGAATGCGGTCGCAAGTATAAAGGATGCAATGCAATGCAACCGACTATCCACAGTCCATCAGTCCACCTGCAGGCAATGGCCTGTCATTGGCCACATTCGCCCACACACCCACAGTTTTACATTAAGAGCCCGCTATATGCCAACGAAAATTAGATTGCTTTACATGATCGTCTGTAATATCAATATTAATGAAAAACTGAATTTCAAATTAAGATGCAGCAAACTTCAGGACTAACACTAGTGACTATGTTACTCAAAATCACGATTACATAAAATTTTGTCAATAGAAAGAAATTTCGAAGTTGCCTCCAAATCGCTATAATTAACACGATAAACCGCTAGTATTAATAATACATTTAAATAAAGCTTGAAACTTTTTAGTATAATTACACTATATAGATAAGGCAAGGCTTATGTTATATAAGGTCTTTATAAATAGTGCGCATAATTTTAAGGGGTCAATGTACTCATGCATTCAAGCAACTTTTACTATGGTACCAACATTGAAATCGCAAAAAAAATATCAGCTGTTTCATACATTTTAATCTATTCGATTTAATATTTTCTTTGAAACAGCTGATTTCTTTTTCACGTTTTCAATGTTGGTACTATAGTAAAAGTTTTTTGTATGCGTGAGTACATTGACCCCTTAAAATTATGTGCACTATTTAAGAAGGACCTTATATATTTTTGTTAATAACCTTTAAATATCCTTCTAAAAAAAAGAATTTCCTTTTTTTCTTTATTCCGGACCGGCCGAATAGTGCCGGAGAATTATATAGAAATAAGGCAGCATTTACTTTGCAGTTGGCCGTTGCAGTTATTATTTTTGCAAGTGGCCTAGTGCGCGCACTTAAAAACCGAATATCAGGTGGCCTGTTCGACTAAGGACTGCAGGCGGCCTGCCTGCTGAGCTGACTGATACATATACATATGTAGTAAATATAACTCAGTACTTATATTTTCTACCAACATTAACATCTTCATTTAAACAATATATTTATAACAATGTAACAGTATATTTACTCCAGTGTGCAGCAGAAATAAATCAAGTATCAATATAATCAATCAAGCAACAACAAGTATTTTTGCCTTTGTCAATGTTAGAGTTCACAATATTTTAGACTAATGCAAAATAGGCATATTTTCAATACTTATATGTTATTGCGTTTTACGTAAAGTTTACTTAATTTTTAATTACCTTAAAAAACAGTAAAAAATGATGGTAGCCATATTCTGTCAATTTCTTTTTCACAAAAATTAAAAATTCAACCCCTAAAAGTATGGTAAGTACTTAGAGAAACGGATGATAAACCAAGTTCTAGTAAAGATTTCGCTAAAAAACATAAGTTTTCTTTCATTTACCTATCTGGCGAAGCCTAGTCAGTAAAACTGAAATCTTTGGTCACTCACTTTTAGCGTTTGTCGTCAAAATTTCTTGGTCACTCCTTTCAGATGCACATTGAAAAGTTTGACGTCCTAAGAAATGACGTCACGTCCGGCCATTGAGCGTTTACGCGCGGACTTTGAAATGTTAATTTTTGATTTGCATTAAATAAATAATTTAAGCATATTTCAAATTTTTCGCTTGTGATATCTTCATACAATCCTTAAATCTTTCAGATAGACTACATTTATGAAATAATGCAAGTTCCCTATTTACAGCGGGCTGCTCGCCGTACGCCCGAGCGCGATAGAAAGAGATGCAACGTCTAGCCGTTCGTAATTAGAGCCATACAAGCTGAATTCTAATTTATCGTGTTGAAGTTAGAATTGCTATTTGTTTTAATGGTTTCGCGGAGTGCAGCTTCTATACTTGTACTATTATTTATTCTGTGGTAATGTGGAGAAGAACCAAAAACTCAACCTTCGCAACTCGTAACTAGTTCGGAAATAACGAGTCTTATTGGCTCGTAAAACTAGAAATGTGATATTGAACCTGCTTTTGGGCTCGATACGAGACAAAGTAGGCACCTATCCTTCTTAAGGCAATGGAAGTTAATTTAGTAAGTTTCATTTTTTATGGAACATTTAAAGATTTACACAAACCAATAAAATATCATTCGGATAAAGTACATCAATCAAACACTCATGGGACCGGGGAAAAAGTACAAAGTAGAGTAAAGAAGAAACTTTAAGTTGGTATTCATTGAACAATACCAAAAAAAAGCCGTCTGTTCTAGCAAAATATTTAATAATAAATAATTAACAAATAAACACCAAAAGAAATAAACAAATAATCTTTGTTTAATCAAACCATGCACTATACCAAAAATGATAATAATTAAAACAATTACGAACAGCTGTAGTGCTGAAAACCCTCCTCTACCACAAATCAAATTATCACATATAAAAATTAATAACAACAAATGCAAAACAATACATTTGTAACAATACATGCAAGATTAAAGACACACACGTTGCATACGTCGAAATAAATAAATCTCAGACATAACAAATCTATCTACAAACAAAAATCAACCGTCCCCGTGTGGATTTAAAGTACGTTTTCGCTTCATGCAGTCACCTGATTCGTGTGTGCTCAGCGAATCCTCCGAACAGTTGAGATCCGCTGCGTTTACGTAAAATTACATTTGTTTTATAAAGAAAACCAATTGCACCAATTAATAAATTTTCAAGTTAAATTTTTTTTCAAGAAAGCGTTTGTATTGTAATTTACTGGTTTATAATTATAACTACATATTGTAAACGCTTTCAATGTATTATTTTATTAAAGGCTGTACTCATTAAATAATCGACTCAATGGGGGAGTTTCCTGCAGTAATTTTTCGATGCACTAGATGGCGCTGTAACTCTAATACAACCTACTTTTTTCAGCATTTATGGCAAAGGATTAGTTCATTGAGCCTTAAAAAGACTTGTGTGTCTGTCGGTTGTACTGTCAAATTAATCTGTATGGTTTTTGTGATTGAAGTTCACTTTCTACCTTATCTGTGGGATAATAATGTACTCTTTGGTCGATGATTGATTATTTTAAAAGCGGCCCATTCACGGCAGGCCGCCCCGCCATCCGTCTCGCCTCACGCAGGATAGTGAATGTTGTTGCAGAAGCCTCCTGCGACAACATTCACCATCCTGCGTAAAAGCCTAGTTTACATTGGTCGAGTAGGCGGCCGAGTTGAGTAGCGAGCGACAAAAAGCAGGCTAACTCGACCAATGTAAACGAAAGGGCGAGTAAACTGGGTAGGGCTAGCACAACTTGAGCGCGACTCGAGTGACAAAGAGTCGCGGGCACTTTCAACCAATCAGATCGCTCGTAGATAGCGCGCGCGACTTAAGGCGAAGTGCTGATTGGTTGAAAGGAGCGCGACTAAGAGTCGCGCTAAGTTGTGCTAGACCTACTGAGCGAGTCGAGTGGTCTCGCGCGGAGCATAGTTGCTCGGCCAAGTTGTTCCCCACCACTTGTAACTCGACTCGTCTGCCTACTCGCCCTGTGTAAACCGTTGACTCGCTCGGAAAACCAACTGGGCCCAGTACTTTTACCAGAGGTTCTGGGCCCAATTACTTTACCAATGTAAACGGTGCAAGGCGAGTCGAGTAGTACCTCAGTCGGCCTTCTGTCATTTGAATTCCTTATTTTAATAAATTTCAGCAAAAATCTATCAAGCTAAGGAATTCAAATGACAGTTGAAGCCCATACCCAGATCCATATTTCTTAGCCGGTAGCCCCCCATAGATTTTGCTGCTTTGTTCTATTGAACATTGCTAGCTAGTTATCGTCATACCCGACGTCTTAAAACAAGGAACTGATAGCGGCTATTTTCTTTATAAAATAGACTTATAGTTCCCAAAAACGTATGAAGTTCATACCCATAAAGTTACGCGGTAGCCCCCAGGTCGCTAGGCCGCCGAGCTGCTCTTTTAATGTAAACTAGGGCGGGACGGCCTGCCGTGAATGGGCCGCTTTAGTCTTCCTATTAGGCGCCCATTAGACTGAAGGTTTTGCTGTCAGTTTGCTATCATTCACGATTCTTTTAGCTAATCAAAATGAACCATTCATAAACGCTGCCCGAAGTTCCTCTATACCGATTGGTTAGATAGTCATGTCATGAGTGATGGAATTGACTGATTGTTGCATGACCGTCTAATGTACGCCTTACTACAGACATACTATTTTCTTTGCTATTTTCTATTAGGTACTTTTTCGTTTACTTCTTCAGAAAAAGTTAGGTCGCTATAGTGGGGTAGCGCCATCTAGTACAAATTTTTGAACTGCACGATGAAACGTCAAAAGAAACTCTCTCATTACAATGAAATCTGAATAATTAATTTCCTTCTTTGTAGCCAAACTTGAAAGTATAAAATAAATTCTCAGACTTTCAGCTTCTACCTTTAGCCACTTATATTTGGGAAGTTGTTTGTTTTATTGTTTAAACTTTAGCCCTCTTATTCCAAAACGTGAACTAAAATAGTCCTGGCTTAAAACTGGTACTAAACTGGTCCTGTCACTTTCATTTTCCAAATGAAAGACAGAATTAGCATCAGTTTTAAACCAGGTCTAACATTAGTCCTCGTTTTGGAATAAGGGGGTAGGAGTTCTAATGTTTGTCGACACTTTTATTTGAGATAATCTTGTATCATCATCATCATCAGCCATTTTGAGTTTTCTGCTGAAGATAGGCCTCCTCTTTTGAGCGTCACAAAGAGTGGCTGTGGGCTATTTGCAGCCGGAGGCTTCCCGCAACCTTCACCAGGTCATCGGTCCACGTCCTACGCTGCGTCGTAAAGTTCGTGGTCACCACTTCAGAATCTTTCTTCTCTTGTATCTTAATGTATACCGATATAATCTTGTATAGGTACCATAAATGTAAATGGTATTTTACGTGCCTATTAAATTAATTTGATAATAATTGCGAATATACAATCTACTCACGTGATAAGTCATGCATTCTATGATCAGGCGGAGCTGGCTCAGGGGGAGTGCTGGGCGGTGGGTATACGCTAAAACCTGAACGAAACTCATGAAAATTAGATGGTAGTTAGAGAAGCTCAAATTCCGTAGTTTCTATGACACATTTAAGGCTGGTTTCACGGCTGTCCGGGAAATATGTACAGGTCGCTTTTAAGCTGCGATTACACGGGCATTTTTTTGGTGATAATGGCATGGTGATTATAATGGAGCACTCTGGAGCAAGTAAGCGGAGCAATCTGGAGGCCAATTCCGTGGCCGTATCTCAGAAACAGGTTGCTTTATTTTGAAATCGCCATAAATTGACGTGGTCATGACATGACCTCATAGCTGATGGATATTGACAGGAATTGCGCAACTCTAGTAGCCCGTTTAAGCACAGCTTTACTAATATCGTAATATAGAATCAATCCGTGCGGAACAATCCACTGGGAATCGATGTTCTAGCGCCACACGTGTCTCCGTTCTGGGGGCGCCCCCGGACAGCAGTGAAACCAGTCTAACAGTAATATTTATTATTTTAAATTGCAAGTAACAGGTAGTGTTAACATACCTCGAATTAAGCTAAGGGTCCCACACACTAACAATTTGCCTGCAGTTCTCGATCGAACAGGCTGCCTGATGTAAATGGCCCCACAGACTATCGATCCGCATGTAGGCAACAGCCTGCCAGTTGGCTGCACACACACAGGTTTACATACAAAAACCTAATTTCAAGCAACCTGTTCGATCGAAGTCTGCAGGCGGCCTGCTGGCAGACTGATAGTCTGTGGGCTTAAGACTGTGAGTGTGTGATCTGTTGCGTTGCGGCTAAGTGACAGGCCGTTAACTGCCCGCAGACTATTAGCACAGAATAACTAATAGTACTACCGTCTATTAGTGTGTGTGGGGCCCTTAAAAGCACAATGCGTTCATTATATAAATATAAATCGTGTTAAAACACGAATACCATTTAAAATTAACGAGTTCAGTTGATTGCCTTGCAATGGCAATCATGTTTCAATTGGAATTCAAAAATGACAAAAAGGTCTTTCTTACAAATTGAGTTGCAATTTAATTAGGAGCGTTTTACCTACCATTAAAACGCATATTGTGTCCGGAGCCTTATTCGAAGCCTAGGTAAACATATTTTGAGAAAGCCCTTTCCGTTTCCGTTCGACATCAATTTTCCTATTGGTCAATTTTACCCACGTGACGTCACTTCCGTAACGTCATCATAAGTCACGTGATACGAGTTCACCTTTTAGCAACGGCGGAGGATTTGTGTCATTGTAGTCTCAAAATCTGAAACACTTGACAACCATTAAGGATAAAATCTACACCAGGCAGGTCTTAAAGCTAGGCTTCGAATAAGGCTCCGGACACAATATGCGTTTTAATGGTAGGTAAAACGCTCCTATTGTGTCCTTTCGCCGTTATTCGAAGCCTAGGTAAACATATTTTGAGACCTTGTTTGTTATCGCCTGGTGAACGAGGACGCCAATGTGACATGTATCAGCAATTATGACATTAATCTTATACCTTTTGACAAATTCGACAGGTACAAGGGGTACAAGAATTAATTGTTTAACTTTATAACTCAACATCACGAATTAATACTGATATCAGAAACATTATGCTATTACTATCAAACATTCCAGTATGTCATACAATAGTACGTAAGTACCTATATAATGAAAATATGAGCACGGACTGAACATGATTGAAAAGAAAATAAAATGTATACTTATGCTCAATCTATCAAACCTTATTCATAAATATGTAAACTATGTTACATAAATCATTTACATATTCTTGAAATATTCAAAAACTGAAAAGAAACAAACATTACATTAACACAACTTGTGCTATCCCTTATATATTTTTGAAGCAAAAACATCTGAAAATCTTTTGGCTAAGTCTCTTCTGATATAACATCAATACGATATGATCTGAAAACACATAATAAAGCAAAATATAAGTACAATATAATAATTGTAAAAACTTTCGGCACAAGAAACCATAAGCACAAGACTCTTATCTTCCCTAACTGTAAAATCATGTTGCTTTAAATTATTATGTTACACCTGCTAGTGACACGCTAAACTCCCGAGCACTAGCATTGTTACGAAGCTGACGACTGTTTCTCAGTATATCCTTTACCGCTATAGGGAAATTATTATTCATAGGAAATATACTAAAATAAATAATTTGGGGAATTTTAATATACCACTGTGTAGCCCAATCTAAGCAAAGCTTGTCCTATGCTCAAGATGCCCAAGTCGTAATTCTTATGGTTCTGTAGGGTGCGAAGCATTAAGTCCACCTATGTACTGTAATTAGTGCATGAAGAATTAAATAAATAAATAAACATGTATTTTGTAAATACATGGTTGTGTTACATACAAAACACTTCGATCAATTAAACATAATATTATACTTAAAATATCGAACCCACGACGTTATTTTTGGCAGTTAAACTGTTGACTCACTACCTACACCAAATTCAAGAGAAAAGACATTATTTAAAGCTCTGTGCTAGAGAAGAAGTCAACTATTGCTATGTTTGTGCAGTGCAAGATGCATTAAAGTTTGATTGCAAAAATTAACGTTAACATTATTCGAATAAATAGGATCGCAGATCGCAGGATGTTATATGTATAACATCCTAAACTACTTGTGCCGGCTTGTTTTACTGGTCTGACAAAAAGAGCGATCATGTATAAAGGTCAAGTAAATTTCTGAAAATAATGTAAGCACATGCCTTATTTTACAAGATCAAAACAAAAGTAGTTCGTATATTAACTTCTTTAAAGCATCTGCTATTTTGTAACAAATCTCATTTGCATACAAATCGAATTAATGTAACTCTAAAAGATAAATTGCAAAAGATTTGCAATATTTTGTCATAACTTTATCTACTACTTATATCTATCAATCAATCAAATATTGATTTATTCACATAGACATATAATAAGCATGTATGTACTTATGAATCGTCAATATTTTCCTACCACCCATTCAAGACTTTTTAACTGTAACTATACATATAAATATAATAATGACAACGAAAATGACTGGTGATGGCCGATAATGACAGTTTCACTTTATATATTTTACCGACACGGTCCCAAGTTGCATTGCAGGACACAATTTTTTATATAGACTGCCATTCTAAAGACGCGTTTCTCTTATTATTAATTACCATCGAACCAATGAAAAACTCCCGTTAATTACTGTCAATTTAGCTACACGGAACATCTTAAATAGTTATATCCAATCTAGCAAAGAAACATGAATATACAAAATTAAAAAATTTCATTGAGTTATGGCTCATTATACCCATCCATTTAGTAAAAATGGGTTAACCGGGCACATTATATAACTTCGTAATGAATACAAACAATTCTAACATAATGAACTAAATATATATATATATATATATATATATATACATACATATATATACCCATATTAAAACTCACCAAAGACATTGTTTATCAGAAACATAAGAGACTTCTTTTCCTCATCAACGAAACAACGAGCAACTTCTTTTAGTTGCCCTAATGCTTGCCCTAAGGGCATAATTTTGCTATTGTACAAGACAGTGTTCTTGTGGAGCGACTGTCAATCTGAAAACTCGTAAATTATTATCAATGATCTGATCTACTAATTTTACATTTGTATGGGTCCGTGTCCTTGCGAAATCAATCTCAGAAACCCATTTTTACTTATTCTTTCCAAAACATTCATAATTTATCCAATTTTTATGATAATGATTCATTAAAGGTTCATAAAAAGATGTCTTTGTAGACAATATCATTGTTGTAGACCCTGTCAATCTCCAAACTGCATTCATTCTAGCCTGGAAAGGCGTAATTTTTCTATTGTTTAAGACAGTCAAAATCATTTACGTACAAGTACTTTTGACTGAATACATGAATAGTTTATATCATGATAACAAAAGGTTTACATTTTCAACATCATTACATACACAATTACATGAGTTACATGAGCACAGGAAAAAATAATATCGGTAACGTTGACTGCTATTGCCCGTTGTAGGTTGATCTGTATTACAGGCAACAAAATATGGTATATATCCCTACCTAGTTTTGCCATTTTAAAAGACCGTGATCGTCAGAATTTGTCTCACAATATAAATCTACGGTGCCATGGAGCAGCCTGCCATGTTTATACATGACGATGAGTAAGCATAAACAATGCCTGTATCAGATGACTTCACTCTTCTAGACGGCTAAAATAACTATTGCCTATAAATTTTCTAAAACATTCTACTGATGAAATAAAGTAAAGTAATAATTTATTCGGTGTTTTACACTAACAATAGGTACACATTTACTTAATCTAAACTAAATTTAGGTATGAAACAGTCGAAAGGGCAGACCCGATCGGCTCGTGCTGTTGCTTACAGCTATGTCAGACTGTCAGGCTCTTTTAGATACGCAAAACGCCAGACACGCATTATCAGAAATCGCAGAATGTCAGATTACACTAAAAGTCAGAATCGCAATATCCCAACTGGCTTTATAGCATAATTACTTTGACTGCATAGCTTCTAGTCAGTAGGTACCTATTATTCGTTAAAATACTAATTATTGCTATCACTGGTGCCCATAGGGAGCCACCGCAGTATTTCAATAAATATATGAACTATTAGTGCCAAGCACAGCTTCCAGCGTGCCTAATACTAGCGGGGCTTGTTCGCATATAAACATGAAAGGTATGTGTAGTCGATATACCTATACCCCCCCCCCCCCCCTTTTTACTTATATTTATTTGAATATACAGTTTCTACTTTCAATCATAATTATGGCATTGACGGCACTAATAATATCACGTAATCCAAAAAAATAAAAAGATTATAATGCTTATTGTCAAAAACATTGCACCCTGATACTTGCGTAAGCAGGAAATGCCACCCGTTACTTGCGTAAGCGGGCTATGTTTTTTTTTTTTTTTTTTTTTTTCATATTAATTTAATTTTTTTTTTTTTTTTTTTTTTTATGTAACCACAGCTTAAAATCTGCATTGAATATCATATTAAAAATGTCAGGGATAATGAATCCAATTACGTATCCATTAATAAAACATTATCGAACCAATGGTAGGGGGGTTCGGGGGGGCTGAGCACCCCATTTTTCAATATCAAATCATTTGCTCCATGCTACATTACACGACCCACATAAACCCTCCCTAAAAGGGGCAAGGGTCAACTGTAGAAAGTATTTAGAATAAACTTTTGCAACAACAGTATGTACTTTTAAAATCATTAAATTAAATACACTATTCCCTTTAAAATATTATTTGCCTTGCACTTGTTGGTTAGTTAATACATACATAGCGACGCTTGTTCCCATTTTTAATGCAGGTAGCACTCACATACAGACATGGGAGTAATAAAAGTATAACAGTAATCACACACTATGTGCCGGTATAGATACATGATCAAAAACAAAACGTTGAAACAAAAGCAACTTAACAAAATTAGTGCTATACCACTCGACTATACTGACATTATTTTCGAACTGCAATGATACTTTTCCAATGGACATGATAACCATTAAAGAAAATGTAGGTACTTCAAAATGCTTTCGTAACAATAAATCGCCACAAGAAGTCGGTACAAATTGTAAAATAGGATTTATAAACTAAACAAGAGAAAAGTGTGTCAAGGTCAAGCACGGGCGACGACGGGAGCCGAGACCCACTGTATACTTCCCGATCCTTTCAAAATCCCTAAATCACATTGTATCACTATTAAAAGGAAATCTATTTGACATAAATGATTATGATTATGATATAATCTCTCAGCGCAGATCGCAAAATCTCTCTACTAACTATCACATGAACAGATTTTTCATGGTGAGAAAATATAAAATTTCTTACTTGCTTGTGGGTAAGAAAATAAAAATCAAAACTTTCACTGACCTGGCGAGGTGTTAAATTACCTCAATTCCTATGTGCCAATAAACCTGATACTCCATCTCGTCGTCCTAAATGCGTTGGATTTCCACGATAGGTACTTTGAAATTAACAGGTGGACCTCGAGCCCGACCCGCCATGTTTTCGCGCGCTCACTCACAGGCACGCTCTTTTAAAATTCGAACAATTTTCATAACTAATAATATTACTTTATCCGTGAAAGTAAAATAAAAGAACCACTCGTACAAATTTTTAAATTTTTAAATTTCGAACGCTAACAGCGTTTATGACTAGATGTGAACGGTTGCGAAAAATGGACGCCAATGACACAAATCCTCCGCCGTTGCTAAAAGGTGAACTCGTATCACGTGACTTATGATGACGTTACGGAAGTGACGTCACGTGGGTATAATTGACCAATAGGAAAATTGATGTCGAACGGAAACGGAAAGGGCTTTCTCAAAATATGTTTACCTAGGCTTCGAATAACGGCGAAAGGACACAATATTATTATCAGTTACCTTTCAGGAAGCCTCTATTAAACACGACAAAAGGTCTTTCTTATTATTCTGTTGCAATTAAAATTTCAATAGGAATCATACCTTTCAGGAAGCCTCTATTCTTATTGTTCATCGTATCACTGTATTCGGAGTCGATGTCTGCGCGTGAGTCCGGCCCAATGAGTAGGTCCAATGAGTTGGTCAATTTGTGCTCCATTCTAGAGGGAAACAATTAAAAAATTATAGGTTGACTTTGACTTTGCCTTTCGACTCTGGTAACTGACAAAACCTTATGTTTGTTTACTTGAATGGACTTTATTGTAGAAGTCTAGATGTAGTTAAAGTATAGAAATAGATTGATGTAGAGTAATCCATCCTAACTAATATTATAAATATGAAAGTTAGTTTGTTTGTGTGTTTGTCCGTCTTTCACGTCAAAACGGGGCAACGGATCGACGCCGTGTATTTATTTATTTGGAAACTCAACAGCCATTTTGCTACAATCATGCTTAAAATTAAACTTATATTACAAGTTTTTATTTAACTTGCCAATATTTTAGTTAGTTTGTTAATTAGTTAGTGGGGAACAAATCTTGCAAGCGAAAGGAGATTTTTCAGTTTTGTATGGAGCCTCGGCTAGGACCTTGTACACTATACCTTAAGCAAGCAAAAAATAAATATAATAACTGAAAACTAATTATATCGCAATAAGCTAACGCGTTTGATGGTACAAAAGCATTATCTAGCCTTAATAATTATGCAACCCCGAATCAATATGGCGGTAAAATGTCACACTAACATGAAAAAAAAGGTTCACATTGACAGATTATCATCAGTCGTCAATGTCATCGTTTTTTCGTACAAAAACATCAAAGTTTCCGAACGTGATTTAAATATGGTTGCCAGTGTGACCATGGATGGCAAAGAATTTTTTTTTTCAAAGTTTATTTTTGTACCATTTATCCAGAAAGACAATGAGAATTTTAATATTATATATGACTTTACTATATTTTTTACTATTAGTACGAATAGTGTACAATGTCCTAGCCGAAAATGAAAAATGTCCTTTGACCCACTTCCCAGTGTCCGATTGAGCTGAAACTTTGCATACAGGTTTGGTTTGGATGACAATACAATATTGAAGTGCAGTCAACAAAAAAGCTTGTCATAAAAACGAAGTTTTTACAAAAAAACTTATTTACATATAGCCAATAACAGAGTTTCAGTTCGGTTCAGTATGGGGATAGCTTTTGGAAAATATCACATTTCCGCGGGATAACGACGAGTAGTCCACGCGGGTGGAATTCAACGATACGCACTTATGGTTGTGATAGGAGTGATTCCTGGGCGGCGGCGCGGGGCGGGCGGCGGCCACGTCGGGCAGGTTGTGTGGCGGTTGCTCCATACGGAACGCGCGCTCGATCTCGCCTTTACGCTCCCATACTTCTTTGAAGAACGGCGTGTAGAAGGCAGCTGTAAATGACACTACGAGTTAAACAGGATACATTTTTTATCAGTGCACAAATTTTTAAGATCGACTCAGAATCGGTAACTTTCTCCTAGAAACATAGGTCGAAATATGACAAAAAAGTTTTGACTCTTCATACAAATCGGACTGATCACGTGATCGATTTAGTATGGGAAGTCCAAAAATTTTTGTCGTATTTCGACCTATGTTTCTAGGAGAAAGTTGTTCACTTCCCGTTTTGTGTCGATCTTAAAAATTTGTGCAGTGATAAAAAAAATATCCTGTACAATAATATATACTTATAACATGAGAGAAAAGGTATTGTGTGTCGACAAACATCGAACACATATTGTACAGTAAAAGCTCATTAAGTTTAGAAATCGCGCTATCATTGTCGCGCGCTGATCGCCCGATCTGCTCGATCGCCTGGGAAAGTACGGTCGCGAAACAAGAAATTCGTGTTCGATCTGTACGAGATTATTCGTGTCACGAATGGTGGGGAAGCAACCAATCACAACCCGCTAAAACCCGTTTTATGAGTTGTCATTTGGTCGCCGCCCCACTACTTTAAGTTCAAGTTGTTTGCCGCGATCTGTACAATGACGTTTTATTACCTGTCCCTGTCGCTCCTGCGTAAATATGGTTGCATCACGCTCTCACAGATACGATGACCGCCGTCTCAAGGGATCCGTGCAGGCGTGACGCACGACTCGACTAGCCATACCGACCGATGCTATGTTCACGCATAACGGACCAAATTTGAGTCTGAATGCGGAAAAAAGGTGTCAAATACTAATACTACTAAGCGTGACGCACTATATTTACGCGGGAGCGACACGGACAGGTAAGAACAGGTCATTGTACCGGATTCTTCGTGCTCCGCGACCGTACTATAGCAAATTTCAGCCGCGCAATTAACTAAGCGAAACCGAACATGGAGGTGTGCAACCGGTGTTTGAATAGATCGAGCGATCAGCGCGCAACAGAGACAGCGCCATAGTTGTTTTTTTTTATCCACAACGGGTTAGCCTTCATCACATCTAATGTTAAGTGGTGATAAGGCTGAAGGTGATAGCGCATTACTCCCGGAATTCTCAATCCGCTTTTCGCGGCGTAGGTGTGCTACAGGCATAATTTATCCTTGGCGAACGAGTATTCTACACAAAGTACACTATGTAAAATGTAAGCAGTAAGTTTTAAGTCAAAATAAAATTAAATTAAATTAAATTAAATTAAATTAAATTAAATATGCTTTTGGTTGTATAGTCTATGATGTTTACTATGCGATTATTATAAGAATAGGATAGGGACGCCGCCATGTTGTGACGTCAATCTGTCAAAGTGCTGTCAAACTAACTTCACTTCACTTCAGTATGGTGTGCAAAAAAGAAATTTAAATCGTGAATCAGGGGGCTGATCATGTCATAGCTTACGATAAATTAATAATTATGTTCGTGCAAACCAAAACATATGAATAATTTGCAGATAAATACAAATCATTAACTTGATTTTTTTGAAAAGTATAGGACTCATGAAAGTATGCTTTTACGAAAATGATCAGGTAATTTGAATCTCAATCAAATTAAAATTTTGTGTCAACTGCTGAACCCATTTTTTCATACTTATTGTTCTGCGGGGTACTTTAATACTATGCTTCAATAACACAGAATAAATTGAATGTTGATTCTATTTACTGGTTTAATATTTAAATTAAACAGGAATTCAAGTTATGAAAACAATTTAATAATCAACTTTACAATAAAATTGGCAAATTGGGGGTCTAGTGAAAAATTGTATTGGTCTATCATGGTAAAAGGATTGGCCAGCTAGATTATGCACGTTGATTGAAGTTAGATTCGGCAGAATCTAGCTGTTACCAGGGTGTGCCGGGTATTGGTATCACGGGGAGCGATTCAATCACGCCACTCGGGGAGGCGCCTTTCGTGAATCCGCCAATTGTAAATCAAAACACATTATGCTTGCGAATGCTATTCCACCTCTTCTATTCCACTCATTTGAGAATCATCGTCCCGCTGGTCTGAACTGCTACTGCAGCTGCTACTGCTACAAAGACATTGAAGACTTTTCCTTCTGACATTGCAAAGTACTGTAGAAATATGCTCTAGTATTTTATCAAAGCTTTGAACAAATACTCAAATACCCGTGCTACACATGTGTCCAAACATTTATTCAAATGTTTGTGCTATGTCTGGCGCCGGCATAACGAGTAGGTGGATTCAAAAAATAAAAAAAACTTCGTTTTGAAAGTGGCAATACTCAAACCACGTTCTGCCAAAATAAAAAAAAACAATTTTCATTTTGTTTTGCACTTTCATGCGAACTGTACCTTTTCAGAGTGAAGTTTGTCAACAACCCGTCCTATTCTTATAATAATCGCATAGTACTTACATTTGTTCTCAGCACTTGAAGTGTACGTAGTGAAGTGTGCCGCTAATCTATCAGCTGTGGCGTTTCCTTCAGTGATCAATGCGTGTCCAACGTCTGTACCGAAGAAAGCGCTCGCCGCGGAACCGCCGCCGTCGGTTACTGCCACCATTTGTATGGGGAGGTTTGGGATGTTCATTGAAAAGGCACTGTGGGAGAAAAAAGGTTTTTTTTTTGTAACCATTTTCAAAACAACTATTACGGAAACGGGATTTTACCATGTTTTAATTTGCTGTCAAGCCCCCGATACTTCGGCACAGGTGCATGTGAGAATGACATTATAGTGATAATGGCCATGAAACTTTAAAATGTCATTTTCAAAGATGTTCGGACGTACTATTCATGAATAAAACAATGTTGTATTTCAGTGATTTCCAATGTCGGCAATAAACCAAACTTCTTCTACCAAACCAAAATCTTAACAAGAGGTATGCAAAAGTCTTGTTTTCATCATCACCATCAGCCACCTAATGTCCCCACTACTGGGGCACTGACCTTCCTTATGGATGGATAAGGAGAATGAGTCATGAATGACCCTCCATGCGGGCCCAATGCGGGTTGGTGAGTATTAACCACTGCAATGCAGCCGGGACCAACGGCTTAGCGTGCCTTCCGAAGCACGGAGGAGCTCGAGATGAAAAGTTTTTAAACACCCATCCCGTGACCGACCATTGCGAAAGTTGCTTAACCCCATCGATCGCAGGCTGAGCATGAGCATGGTAACCACTCTCGTCTACTAGTTTGGGCTAGTCGGACTTTTTTCATATTAGGTCCAAAATTAAATTCACCCGGTTCTTTAGCGTCGTCTAAAGAGTCAAAACCGAGTTACCATTTTTAGGAAAAGCACAGAATAAATAATAGTGCTAAGGCAGTAAAAGTTGATAATCATAGCATAGAATCAACTAAGACAAAAAGTACAATTTTACTTATCGTTTATTAATGAAAAGACCCAAACAAGTTACTTACTTCAATGTTGCCAGACTGGCCTTCCTTTTTGCGGAGTATATTAGTATGAAACCGTGTATCAATTCTTCTCTAAACTGCGTCGCTCCGTGAAAACTCGATATGATTACCTGCACACAAAATATGAAACCTTTAGTTGTTTTTAATCCACATCGGGGTAGCACTTAGCCTTTATCACACCTGATGTTAAGCGGTGATAAGGCTGAAGGTGGAAGCGCACTACTCCCGGAATCCTCAATCACTGAGGAACTGGCTATCTTATCTATAACTGCCGGAACACAACAATGCTGAAAACACCGTTGTTATGGCGTCAGACTTAGATAAGATTGTGGTAGCTAGCCAGGCGGTCTAAGAACAAGTCCTACCACCAACCATACCAAATACAATATGTACCCCCACTGGCAATCGAACCCGGGACCTCTGGGTCTGAAATCGGTGGTGTGAACCAGTAGACCACAGAGGCGTTTAAACAGTGACTTACCTCTACTTTCCGCTTGGAGTCACCGAGGAAGGTTTCGATTACTATAGACCGGTCTCCGGTGAGGAAACACGCTTTGTGCAGTAGTAGAGGACTCAACACACGTTCGGGCGAATAAGGGTCGTCGCAGAACATGCACACCATTATTCTGAAAATAAAGTCAAATTTTATTATTTGATATTTTACCCCTTACTGCTTAGGTTCTGAGATATCGAATCAGAAATGAGGAAATCGTGTTTACCTTTCGTCAAATACTCTTTAATAAGCAAGACAGCAATACGCCCGAATGAGAGTCAACTATTGGTGAGCAACAGGGGTCTTTGGGCTTCCAAATGAATTATCTATCATACGTGAAAAACAAATTTATTCGAGGAATTACAATCAAATTTATGAGAGTAAAAATTCAATTCAAGTTCAAGAATTAAAACAACCGAAATCGCTCGAAAGATTGCATCGTTAAAGTGGCAGTGGGCGGGACACATAGCGCGGAGAACCGATATGGCCGTTGGGGCGGAAAGGTTCTTGAATGGCGACCGCGTATCCGCGGTTCTACCGTAAAAATGCAATAAGTTTTTAAATTGTCTCGTCTCCAGGAACGCAGCTAAAATCTCCCGGATATTTCAGTCACATCAGTCAGACATATATCAATCACGCGTGACGTGAGTAAAAATGTAAGGGTGAATATTAAAAATAAAAAAGCTTGTTACATTCACTCTATCGATGCCTATCGCAAACGCCGCCGCTGGACGTGTTCACCATAGTAAGCGAGCTGTAGTCGAAAAGTTTTAATCGGCTAATTGAAACTCATGTGAAATCTAAAATACAGGTGTGCACAAACAGTATGATTTTATAGTTTCTAATTTAAAGGCATTACAAGCTGCTCGCAGTGTAAAAAATACAACTTTAAATAAAAATGTCAACTTAAAAAAAATATTTTCTTTACCTAACGCTTGAGTTTAGACGGAAACATTGAGTGAGCGAGAGGCAAATAGGTGAGCCGCCATTTTCAATCCCTTTCTTTAACTGACCGAGTTATATGTATGTTCTCACCGTATATCCGAGTCGAAGCACACGATGAGGTCTTTGTACAGATGCGCATAGCTGGCCTTCTCTCTGTTCGCTCTGATCAGTTCCTGTATCGCGTCCGAAGTCAACGCTTCAGTGCCCAGTTCGCTTACAGACGCCTCCATGTATGAACAGTGTAAGCTGAAACAAGTTTATACCATTTCAATATTAACACTGTTTAAATTACTCTTGCAAAGATACTACAGGCCTTTTATCACAGAAAATAATATTGAAAAGGTTAAAATACATGAGAGTCCTAAGTGAAAAATTATAAAATGAGGTTCCCTGACTACTAGCAAACGCTTTAGAATTTATTACACACTTTCGAAGCAATTTAAAGAGTTGTATTTTTTTCGCAATTTGGACATAAGTAATCATAATTTATGTTAGCATAATCAAAACAATTTTAAACAATATCAACCTCAGCCTATTTTACTAAATTAAAATTCAACTTTAACTCAATGCACTAAAGTCTTAAAACTCCTTAACATTCCGGATTCAATGAAATCCTTAACATTCCACCTACTTGTCAGCAAGATTCTGCCCTTCCTCTTGCAGTCTCGCGAGCTCCTTCTTGTCCATTCCCTCGTCCTGAACGAACATCACCACGAGAGGCAAACCCTGGAACGGCAACTTGTCCTCTTGCTCGAGACTAGATAGCAGCGTCTTCTCGGCGCATTGCCTTATGTATTCGAAGGATTCTTGGTCTTGGAACACGCAGAAGTACCCTGAAAATAAAGAAGGTGCTTTAGAGACAGCCGGCAGCAGTCTTTGAAGGCTTTTAAGGCGATTGGTTTAAGAGCGATTTCCGTGGGCAATGGTCTTGCGTCGACGCACGCGACGCATACTGACGCGTTATGGGTGCCTGGTACTTCGCTACACTTTTGACCAAATTATTGTGAAATAATTCGGTCGAAATTGGGCTGTTCAGTACACCCCTGCCTAGACCGCGGAGTCAGCATTGGCGCAGTGGAAGGCTATCATGAGTATAGACTCCGGACAAATCTTGGTTTCAGCCGGGATGTAACTGAACAATAGGACTGCGATACACAGTGGAGAGAATGTTAAGTAAGGTGATTTCACATACGGTTCTGTGGTGTCGAAAATCTCCTCGGCTGCGGCGAGACGGGGCGCGCGCCCCAGGTATCTTCTTCTTCTGCAGACCTTACCAATTAGTGACCTCACTCACAACACAAATAACAGCGTTCACAAGACACTGGGCGTTTCAACAATAGATACACAAAGACACACACGGGGGAGCCTCTTTTATTATGATTTACAGTCCCAACAACAAGCGCGTGTGGTAGAAAAGGTTATCTTTCAAAGCATCCGCGACCGGCCACTCCAGAGATGGCATCAAAACCTTGGTCGTACAAAACGGGATCACATAGATAATTTTAGATGGATTCAAACTCGATATGCCAGGCACATTCAACGCGAGCGATCTTTAACAAATTCAGCAAAATTATTCCGACATTTTTCCAAGAAGAATTCCAATCAAGTGTCACTGTCAACTTCAAGTGACAGCTAATGTCAATTTGACGTGACATTAGAGTTGCGTTCAGAAACGTCGATCTTTTCCGAACATCCCCCCGCCCCGGACCGTTAAGAACGGTACGTCAATCTACGGGTAATCGGGAGAGCCCACTAACTGCTCTCTTCAAAACCGAATCTCGAACCAAAACCTCAGCAAAACGAGGAACTCCGTCAGTTCCGGGGTAGAGTTTAACAATGCGCCCCCTTCGCCAACATAGGGGCGGCAGGTTAGCATCCTTAATCAACACGAGGTCGCCAGTCTGGGGTGGGGTGGTTTTATCTGTCCACTTCACGCGCTGTTGTAGGATATGCAAATACTCCATCGACCAACGTGCCCAGAAGTTTTGGGACATCTGTCTCAAAAGTTGGTATCGCGACAAACGATGGGATCCTACATCCTGAATCGGATATTCAGGCAACGCCAAAAGGGGCTGTCCGATCAAGAAATGACCTGGGGTCAACGCTTCCAGGTCATTCGGGTCCGAAGACAACGGGCACAAGGGTCGCGAGTTGAGGACGGCCTCAATTTTACAAAATACCGTATCAAGTTCCTCAAACGTGAGAATAGTTTCTCCAATCACGCGACGCAAGTGTGTCTTGGCAGCCTTTACACAAGCTTCAAAAATTCCTCCCCAGGTCGGACAAGCTGGTGGGCTAAACTTCCAGATTATCCCACGCCGGGAGAGGGTGGTTCCAATGTCTATTTTATTATCAACAAAAAACTTAACTACTTCCTTAAGATAATTACACGTTCCCTTATAATTAGTACCACAATCGGAACGTATCAATGACGGCAGTCCTCTACGGGAAACAAATCTGCTCAAGGCGGCGACAAAGGCTTCGGTAGACAATTCCGAGACAATTTCCAAGTGGACAGCCTTGGTGGACAAACACACAAACACGCACAAGTACGCCTTATAGGTTTTAGCATTACGCAGTCTCGAAGCCTTTACAGTAAAAGGACCGGCGAAGTCGGTGGCGACTCCGGCAAAAGCTCTACATTCCGTGACGCGATCAGCAGGCAAATCACCCATCTGGGGCTGCATGGTCGCGGCCTTCAATCGATAACAAGGCAGGCAACGGAAAACCACAGTGCGAATGGCTCGACGAGCAGACAAAATCCAAAATTCACGCTGCAAAATGGCCAACAAAGCATTACAGCCAGCATGTTGTGCATTCACATGGCGATCTGTTATTATCAGTTGAGTCAAATGTCCGGCTTTAGGTAACAAAAGGGGGTGACGAGCTCCATACGGCAGGTTCGCATTTCGAAGTCTTCCGCCGACTCGCAAAAGCCCACTCTCGTCCAGGAAGGGATTTAATCGCGATACCGCGCCCTTCAACTTGCGACGGCCTAAACGCAAAATTTCAATCTCGGACTCAAAACTATCAGCTTGTACTCTCCGGACCCAAAACAAGAGCGCGTCCCTACGCTCGTCCGGAGTGAGAACCGACGAATCACGCCTCGCGCGTGGGTTCCTGCAATTGTACGCAAAACGTCTGATCCAAGCGGTAACACCAAGCAGCTTCTGTAAGGAGCTGTACCGATCCAACAACAAATCCTTTTCCCCGGCGGGGTTAGTCTCCAGGACGCATGCCCGCATATCAGGAACGGCTACGTTCGACAACGCTGGAGAGGGCGGCCACTCCGACTCAGGCCGCATCAACCACTGTGGGCCCCACCAGAGGGGGTGGTTAAGTAGGGTTGGGGCTACACAACCCCGAGACGCACAATCCGCGGGATTCATGGTTCCCGGCACGTGTCTCCAAATCAACTCGATGTCGGAATTACAAATCTGCGACACTCGATTGGCCACAAACACGTCCAAGGTGTGCGCCGGAGCCTTCAACCAACAAAGGACGACCTGACTGTCCGTCCAAGCATAAACCTCTTGTATCTTAATAGATCGACCTAATGTGAGCCATACGTGGTTCAACAAACGCATTAGGAGGGCAGCTCCACACAATTCCAACCTCGGGATCGTATGACGAGTCCGAAGGGGAGCGACTTTGCTTTTCGCTATCACCAGATGCACAGCAACAACTCCGTCAACAGTAACGGTGCGGAGGTACACGGCCGCAGCAAATCCACGTTCGGAGGCATCGGAAAAGCCGTGAAGAGTAACTTCACAATTTCCAGAAGGGAGGAATAGCCTCGGCAAATGCACTTCATTAATCTCGGGGAGGGATGAAACGAAGCTCGACCAATCTCGGAGTAACTCGTCCGAGAGGGGTTCATCCCACGACACACCCGAAGCCCATAACCGTTGCAAGAAACACTTGGCCATAAACAGCACGGGGCAAATCCACCCATTGGGGTCAAAGGTACGTGCGACAGTAGACAATACTAAACGCTTGGTCCAGACTTTCGGTGGTCGTAAATCCACACAATACGTGAAAGTGTCAGAGACCGGTTTGTACTGTACGCCAAGGACGGTCACCACATGGGGATTATCAACATTTTCGAATAGGTGGGGGTCCTGCTGGTGCTCTTCGGGCAAACCTACCAGTACATCAGGCGAGTTGGATATCCATTTCCTCAACTCGTAACCTCCCGACTTCAAAAGGGCGGTGAGTTCGTCTCTCAGGACAATCGCCTCTGAGACAGATGAGGCGCCCGTGCAAATGTCATCCACATAGACGTCACTGGCCAAAATGGCGGAGGCGCGAGGGTATCTCAAGCGCTCCTTCTCGGCCAACTCCAACAAAGAACGAATCGCAACAAACGGGCTCGAAGCCAAACCGTACGTATTCGTATTCAATTCATAAATCAACAAGGGGTCCCTAGGACTCTCTCTCCACAAAATCAATTGGTACCTCCTATCCTCTGGATGGATGACCGTTTGTCTGAACATCATCCGGATGTCAGTCATAAATACAATTTGGTGCCGCCGGAAGTTGGTCAAAATGTCTGAGATCTCCGTGTGCAGCTTGGGACCTACATGCAGACACTGGTTCAAGGACGCTCCAGTAGAGGTGGGAGCCGAACCGTCAAAGACCACCCGAATCTTTCCGGATTTCAAAACGGCGTGGTGCGGCAAAAAGAAGTGCTCAACGGAGCGCCAATCCAAATCGCTCACGGACATGTGCCCTAACTCCTCATACTCCCGCATGAATTCAACATACTTCTGGCGGAAGACCGGATCCTTGCTCATGCGACGCTCCATCGCCACTAGCCTACGTTCCGCTAGCGGTCGGGATTCGCCCAGAGGAGGTCGGCCGGCACGAAAGGGGAGACGGGTGATCAAACGACCAGAGCGGAGGCGACCAGTGTTATTCTGGTAATACAACTCGCATTCATCCGCTACTGGGTCAACCCGCGGGGCTGGTGGAGGTTCCTCAACCTCCCAAAACTTCTGCACCACTTCGGAGAGAGACACATTAAAAACAAGACCGCGATCCTCATCAAGGGAATCCAAAACGCGGCGAGCAGGGCCCATCACAACTGTACCGAGTGTCGTCTGCAGAGCTACCAAGCCATCTGGCTGCAAAACTCGCTTCCCCGTCAACAAAACTCGCCCCAGGACATCGGCTCCAAGGAGAGCATCAATCGGGCCTGGGCGGAAGAAATTTGGATCGGCGAGTGGGGAATCAGACACCAAAGACAACATACTCGGTCCCAAGTCAACTGAAGGTTGACGGCCAACAACTGTGTCCAACACAATCGCCGAGGTCTTAATGCCTGGCGTGGACTTATTACGTGAGGTAAATGTGAAGTCAACATGCCCTAACAACCCGGGGACTTTCACATCGCCAACACCTCTCACGCCTTCCGTGTGGGGGTGCACCTTGAGGCCCAACCGCCTAACTAACCAAGATGACACAACACACCCCTGAGCACCGGAATCCAACAAGGCGCGAACTTCCACAAGGTCGCCATTCAATCCCCTGACAAGTACAGAGGCCGTGGGCAACAAAACGGTCTCTGGAGGGGTGGCTACAATCGACCGTAAACACGTTGATTGCTAGTATGTGGGGTCCCCAGACGTCCCCCCATGGTAAGGGGGTCGCTCATAGCGATCCAGTGGGTCCCAATCTCCCACATACTGCCTACGTCCAATTCGCCCGGCATCAGGCGGGTTATATCTCCCGGCCCCTTGAAGACGGGGCGGGCGCCGCTCCAAACGCGGGTATTCGGCGAGCGGTGGCGAGAATCGGTGCCTATCATCCACCGTGTACGTCGCCCCATAGTCGCGGGGGCACGGTGACCGATTTTCAGAGGGGGGGTCCCGGGGACCCCCGGCTGTGCGAGGCTCAACACGTTGCGGGGGGCTTCTACGACCTCCCGCATCGCTCGCAAAATCGAACCCCCTAGTTGGGGACCGATTTCCCATGGGGGGGTCCGTGGGACCCCCGCCCGTGCGAGGCTCAAAACGTCGCGGGGGGCCTCTACGACCTCCGGCAACGCCCGCATAACTCATCCCCATCCTTGGGGATCGGTTTCCCATTGGGGGGTCCCTGGGACCCCCGCCCGTGCGAGGCTCAAAACGTCGCGGGGGGCCTCTACGACCTCCGGCAACGCTCGCATAACTCATATCCATCCTTGGGGATCGGTTTCCCATTGGGGGGTCCCTGGGACCCCCGCCCGTTTGAGGCTCCAAACGTGGCGGAGAGCGTCTGGGGCCACTCTGGTGGCCACTAGAACTGCTGCGGGATGCAAACACCGCGGGGGGTCCGAGACCCCCACCCATACGCGGTGATCCTGCAGCGACGCGCTGCGGCGCTCCGCCGCCCTCTGGGCTGTTCATGCAGAGGAGGGGATGGTGGTTGCCCTGACAAAAGCGGCATGGGTGCGCTTGGGTACATTCGCGCTGCATGTGCAGGCCCAAGCACGAGTAGCACCATGTCCGTTGTCGCGCGATCGCTCGACGGCCTTGGACGCGCTGGTCGAGGAACTTATCACAACGGATCGTGCTGTGACCCGGTTCCCGACAGTACAAGCAGCGGGCGGTCTCCTGGACGGCGGCATAGCGGCCGGGCGCGCGAGGGGCCATACGCCCCCTACGGGGGGGTCCGGTGGGGGATCTACTCTGTGGCACAGGTCGTTCGGGTCCCATAGGACCGGCCAGAGAGGAATTATCTGCCAGTCTACTTTCTCCTTCCAGGAACGTCAAGAGGTCCGAGAAGGGTGGCAGATAAGTCGCACTATCCCCACCATACTGCTGCTCAAAACGGACCTTAACAGAGTCCGGCAACTTTCCCAGGACAATGTGCAGTAACAAAAACGACCACTGCTCCACTGGGAGTTTTAAGTTTTTTAATGCGTTGTATGCCACCAACAGCGGATTTAACAAAGCCACTCTCAAGTGCATCACGCTGGCAACGCGGGGTAAATTCAAAATGGCGGCAACATGGTTGTCCGCCAGACGTCGTACGTTCTGGTACCGACGGGCAATCAAATCCCTAGCAATAGGGTAGTTTTCATCCGCGGGGGCCAAATGTTGAACCGATTCAAGGGCCTCCCCTTCCAACACGGATAACAAATAAGCTAACTTCTGGCCCTGGGTCAAATCGTCCCGGGCATGTACAAGACTATCAAAAATGTTAATAAAGCCCTCCCAGTCCTCTAGACGACCAGCAAAGCGCCTTAAGTCTAAGGGGGCCAATCTAGCAAAGAGAGGGGGCATACTCTTAGATGTGACCGGGGACGGGCTCGGTTCATTCTCTCTTGCCACTTGCAAAGGTCGAGCCACCTGTGTAATTCTGTCCGCAAAATCATAACACTGGTCCACATCCAAACCGACTTCTTGTCGCATTTCCACCTCGGCCTCAACAGTCCTTTCCAAAAATAAGGCATACTGCTCATCAACAACAGCCAAACGTATGGGCAGATCTACGTATCTGTTCAACAAGGCCTCCGTTCTATCCGGTCGATCCAACAACGCGACCGCACAAGCCAACCACCGTAACTCAGAACGTATTTTGGCTTTAGCAGAGGAGGCCGTCATTGTAACGTCACAAATTTATCAACAAAAACAACAAATTCAAAATATTCACTATAACACAAAATCTCCAATATTTGGAGGTTATTACTAACCACAAAATTCCAATATTACAACAACAAAGTATTTATAATGACACAAACTCTTAAATATCTGGAGGTTATCAGAAAACAACAAAACTCACTGACTATTGAAATTCACTTGGATATCAACACAACATACTGTTACACAACAACAAGTTAATTTCAATTATTTCAAAGCACAAGTTTCAATGAGTTTCAATGTGTAAACAATGTCCCAAATCATTTAAGTTTCACTAAGTATTGAGTGCAAACTTATTAGCTGACCTTTTATTAGCTATTATTTTAGCAACAAACTTGTCAATATTCACAACTCAAGTTTGCTGACAAAACTAAATAATAATTATTATGAACAAAGAAAGGTATCTGTTTACATTTTGGAACTTCAATACATGACAATTAATTACAAGACATGGAACCAATAACAAAGGAATGCCCTTTACTTTTCAAATGCAAGTTAATTACCATTTACAAGTACAAATTAATCTAGTCCGGACCAGACTGGGTCATCAAACGGCACTGATTAATACAAAGTTTTGGCGTGGGCCTCTCAGGCCTTCAAGCTACGCTCTTGCTACCAAGAAATGTTCAGTACACCCCTGCCTAGACCGCGGAGTCAGCATTGGCGCAGTGGAAGGCTATCATGAGTATAGACTCCGGACAAATCTTGGTTTCAGCCGGGATGTAACTGAACAATAGGACTGCGATACACAGTGGAGAGAATGTTAAGTAAGGTGATTTCACATACGGTTCTGTGGTGTCGAAAATCTCCTCGGCTGCGGCGAGACGGGGCGCGCGCCCCAGGTATCTTCTTCTTCTGCAGACCTTACCAATTAGTGACCTCACTCACAACACAAATAACAGCGTTCACAAGACACTGGGCGTTTCAACAATAGATACACAAAGACACACACGGGGGAGCCTCTTTTATTATGATTTACAGTCCCAACAACAAGCGCGTGTGGTAGAAAAGGTTATCTTTCAAAGCATCCGCGACCGGCCACTCCAGAGATGGCATCAAAACCTTGGTCGTACAAAACGGGATCACATAGATAATTTTAGATGGATTCAAACTCGATATGCCAGGCACATTCAACGCGAGCGATCTTTAACAAATTCAGCAAAATTATTCCGACATTTTTCCAAGAAGAATTCCAATCAAGTGTCACTGTCAACTTCAAGTGACAGCTAATGTCAATTTGACGTGACATTAGAGTTGCGTTCAGAAACGTCGATCTTTTCCGAACATGGGCCTTCCGTGGACTACACGACGTTATCCTGCGGGAATGTAATAGTTTTCCGGGATAGAAAGTAGCCTATGACACGCTCCAGCTCCCAAATTATCCCCATACCAAAAATCACGTCGATCCGTTGCTCCGTTTTGACGCGAAAGACGGACAAAGAAACAAACACACTTTCACTTTAATAATATTATAGTATGGATTAAAAGATCCTAAGATCGATCAGGATGGCGTGCATTTGAGGAGGCCTACACTCAACATTGGGTGACCATAGGCTGACAAAGAAGAAGATGGTTTCAAATTATTTCTTCAAAGACTTCATACCATTAGGAGTGAAATCATCAATGGCGGTGGTCACCGCGCTGAAGTCTGCACCCATTGCTCCACTCGTCACGTCTGATTCTGCACCGACACACGACGCTCGGATTCGCTACCGGCTAGGAGACGTTTGCCGAATTATTGTAAAATTAAAACTATTTCTTCCTACCGTTAGGAGCGAAATCATCAATGGCCGTGGTCTCGGCGCTGAAGTCATCCGTCCGCACGCGTTGCTCCACGCGCCACGTCAGACTCTGCACCGACACACGGCGCTCGGAGTCGCAACCGGCTAGAAGGCGTTTGCCAAATTCGCCGGCTACACCTTCCACCTAGATGGAGAAGGCGTTTATTTTAAGATCAGATAGCGTGTACGCTTTTTAATAATCAAGACAAAGAATTAACCGACATGATAAATTATAACGAAAATCATTCATAAATAATTTAGTACGATACGACGAATCATGACGCATTTTGCTAATAATTTGTTTGAAAGCGTCAGAAATATAATTGTCAGTGTCGACGTCAATAAATTTGAATTTCGAGTTTATGAAGAAAGAGAAATTAAACTTATGGTGGGTCACAATTCCATTAGTTTGACTGTACATCAAAAGTTAAAGCCCGAAGCCCTACTCTAATTCAACGAAAAACGAAACTTCGGTCGCTTTCACTCGACTCTGTCATGCCTGAAGAGAGAGAGGGACGGGTATAATGAAGTTTAGTTTTTTTTTAATTAGAGTAGGCCCGTAGAGGTCAATCATATGACAACTAACTGTTCGTAAATGATAATAGCCACGGAATTATTGAAGATATGCTTTGAAGTTTATTGTAATTTAACGCTTAAATTACAATAGTAGATTGTACAACAAGTGCATAAAACGTACCATTTTACCCGAGACGTATATATCCACCCGAGCCGTAGGCGAGGGTTGATAGTCAATTCGAGGGTAAAATGGGTTTTATGTACAAGAAGTTATACACTCTGCTTTTCACTTCGAGTGTGAGGAAAATAAATAACAATATTGCAAAAAAGAAAAAATAAAGACCGCCATATTGGCGGGAAGACTTTCTTTTTCTTTTTTTTTATACGTGGCATTGGCAGCACAGTGACTTTAGCATAGATCGTAGTCTATATTGTATTTCTTAGAAAACTCATTAATTTTGCCTAGTTTTATTAATTTAGTAATTTAAAATGAATTATGTACAAAATTGAAGAAACAGAATGAAATACCTAATAAGTTTATTTAACGAATTTAATTGCGTGTGTGGCTGTTTACCTGACGCCCTTTGTCTTAAAGTCTGAGACTTAGACGAAGATTTTACTTTATGCACTAGAGCATAAAAAGCGATTTTATGCAGCCTATACCCAACATAAACACGAACTTTACGAGCATGAGAAGTGAAAATAGTAGATTGTACAACAAGTGCATAAAACATACCATTTTACCCGAGACGTATATATCCACCCGAGCCGTAGGCGAGGATGGATAGTCAATTCGAGGGTAAAATGGGTTTTATGTACGAGTTATACACTCTGCTTTTCACTTCGAGTGTGAGGAAAATAAATTACAATATTGCAAAAAATAAAGACTTCGCCATATTGACGGGAAAACTTTCTTTTTCTTTTTTTTATATGTGGAAGTGGCAGCACAGTTACTTAGCTTAGATCGTAGTCCATAATGCTCTTGAAATACTTATTTCTTACACTCATTAATTTTGCCTAGTTTTATTTATTTAGTAATTTAACATGGATTATGTACAAAATTTAAGAAACAGAATGAAACAACAAGTTTATTTAACAAAGTTTAATTGCGTGTGTGACTGTTTACCTGACGACCTTTGTCTTAGAGTCTGTGACATAGACGAAGATTTTACTTTATGCACTAGAGCATAAAAAGCGATTTTATGCAGCCTGTACCCAACATAAACACGAACTTTATGAGCATGAGAAGTGAAAAACTATTTTTTGCTATATTTTCTTTCATATTTTTTTTTCAGACACTAAAACCTCATCAACAAAGTTGTGTACATTTACGAGCAATAATTATGAAAACAACATATGACTATGTCATATTACAGTACTGAATGACTTTTGTGGCATAGATAGTTTTGTTTCGGAACGCTTTAATGTGACAAAGTTCTATGTTGGTTACATATTATTGCTCGTGACTGTACATAAGGTACTTACCCCCAATATAATGACATTGATTTGGTTGGAATCGGCGGTGAGAGCCCACGGCGCGGCCGGCGGGCCCGCGTGACATTGGGACTCGCTGGATGATGTTAATGACCTAAGTGAGAGAGGAAACATTTTCATAGCACTAAAGGTCACAGCATATATATCAACTTGGAAACGGAACGTAAACGTATCAACTCAAGCGGTTCAGTATTCTTTGTATGAAACTCCCTACTGCAAAGCACACTAATCGGAATCGTAACGTAATCGCCTCGCCTCGGGACCAGCGAGCGGTAAGCGCGGCGTCGCCAAGCCGTAGCCGAGTCGACGTACCGACGATGCTGATCTGTCTGATTTTAACTGTCAACGTTTACGAAAACTATCGGATGAACTGCTCATGTCGGTAAAGCAGTCAAAGGACATAAAAGAGATAGAGCGATAATTTTCGATTACGAATACAGTTTGCCAAACTCATTTACTAGGGGTACCGGTTCGTTTACGTCATACGTGCTTTGTGCTTACGTTAGGTTGACGCCTGGTTGACCGCGAGGCGAAGACGATACGGTGTCGATCCCTTTCCGAGTTGATGTAATGTGCTGTGTCCTTAAGGTTTGTTTGCAGAAAAAACGGGCACTAGCTTTATTCTCATACAAACAGCTCACTTCATGGTCATTTAAATAAAGCTGTCATTATATTGCTACAATAATTTGTGTCAAATGTGTTGGGTATATTTGATAAGTTTTTTAAGGGTGGTAGGAAAATATTGACGATTCAAAATAACTAAAAGATTAAGTCAAGTTGATCAAAGTTATTCATTTCACACCATTATTATTACTGAAGCAAACAAGTTAGCCAAGCTCCTCTCCGTGAGCCACTTAAACTCCTAAAGAGGCGCGCGGAAGAAGCAAACCCTTTGCGCAAAACAGCAAACCCCCTAAAAAGGGATCACTCACCCGACTCTTAGTATTACTCACCCGACTTTAGTGTTACTCACCCGACTCTCGTGTTCAGAATAACAGGCAACGCGGCGTCCAGACAGTTGGCGCCACCGGGGCAATTGGGTATTAGACTGGATTTTTTTATTGACTTAAAATGTTCATATAACTAGTAGCAACACAACTTAAGTATTTATTTTCAAATATCTTGCATATTTTTAGCGATATAGAGCATCAAACTTACTAATTAGACAAGGAGAGCGCGATAGAAACGTGACGTCATATTTCTATGGCGCCATACTCTCGCCATAGAAAATTTCGTTTTAGAAAGAGATAGCTAGAGTCACAATTAAGTAGCTCATAATTCGCTTGTTATAATACATATTGAATTTCTTTTTTCATATTTGTTATTCAATAATGTTATATTTTCGCATGTCATAATTAAATATTTACATTCTACAACAGTCAAACACCCAATTCTCCCACATGGGGCAGTGCACGAAGCCCAACATTAGCTATATTGTCCGAAAACCACTTCTTTACACTTGCTACGATTCTTAAATATCTCTCTTGCTTCCCCTACTCTCAACACATTCCTAGTTCATTATCCATCATCTGACATACCATACCTATTTTACTTACCATTCCTCCTGTCCTTTAACCCCTTTGCTCAAAACAGCAAACCCTCGTCTAAGGGATCACTCACCCAACTCTAGTGTTGAGTATGACCGGCAACGCGGCGTCCAAACAGTAGGCGCCGGCAGGGCAGTGCTCCCGGAACTAAGCCCAGGTGCTGGAACAGCTTGCTTTATGCGCTCTAGCATCTTGTAGCGTAAAGGCTACGCTTGCTATACATCATCTGTCATACTATGTCTGTTTTACCTTGTATTGTTCGTCCACAACTAAACGAAGTCAAGCGATAGACGCAGACGCGCTCCTAGCATTCTCAAAATCCACATGTATGAAGTTTAAACTTGGGTGTCTACATGGGATAGAAGAAGAGTACAATTAAAACAAGTCTCCTAGACCTAACCTAACAAAAAAGAGATCCTTGTAAAAACTCCAACACCAAAAAAGCGGGGAAAATCCTTTGCTCACAACAGCAAAGCCCCTAAAAAGGGATCACTCACCCGACTCTAGTTTTGAGTATGACCGGCAAAGCGGCGTCCAGACAGTTGGCGCCGGCGGGGCAGTGCTCCCGCATGGGGCAGTGCACGAAGCCCAACATTAGCTATATTGTCCGCCCTGTATTAGCTATATTATTGAAGCCCAGTTACTTGAACAGCATGCTTCATGCGCTCTAGTATCTTGTAGCGTTAAGACTACGCTTGCTATACATCATGTCATACTATGTCTGTTTTACCTAGCTTTCTTCGTCCACAACTAAACGAAGTCAAGCGATAGACGCAGACGCGCTCCTAGCATTCTCAAAATCCACATGTATGAAGTTTAAACTTGGGTGTCTACATGGGATAGAAGAAGAGTACAATTAAAACAAGTCTCCTAGATACCTAACAAAAAAGAGAGCCTTGTGAAAAACTCCAACACAAAGAAAAACCTTTGCTCAAAACAGCAATCCCTTAAAGGGATCACTTACCCGACTCTAGTGTTACTCGCCCGACTCTAGTGTCGAGTATGACCGGCAACGCGGCGTCCAGACAGTTGGCGCCGGCGCGGGCGGGGCAGTGCACGAAGCCTAGGTGCTGGAAAAGCATCAGTTTCCTGTCCTGTTCCATGCGGTCTAACATCATGTACTGTGTAGCTTAAGCCTCGAATACATCATCTGACATACTTTATCATGGGGCAGTATAGATGTCACGTTTATATCCTGCTGAAAAAGGTTGAGATCACTTCTATCCACGCTACAATGGATACAAACATCTCTTGCTCTCTCTGCCATCTCTCAGCTCGTACAGGCCTAGCTATTGTCTGACATACCCTATTCATTTCACACCATTATCATTACTGTAACAATCAAGTTAGCCAATCTCCTATCCGTGAGCCACTTAAACTCCTAAAGACGCGCATGGGCGAGGCAAACCCTTTGCGCAAAACAGCAAACCACCTAAAAAGGGATCACTCTCCCGACTCTAGTGTTACTCACCCGACTCAAGTGTTGAGTATGACAGGCAATGCCATACAGTTGGCGCCGGCGGGGCAGTAATCCTGCATGGGGCAGTGCAAGAAGCTCAAGTGCTGAAACAGCATGCTTCATGCGCTCTAGCATCTTGTAGCGTAAAGGCTACGCTTGCTATCCATCATCGGACATACTACACTGTCCACAACTAAACGAAGTCAAGCGATAGACGCAGACGCGCTCCTAGCATTCTCAAAATCCACATGTATGAAATTTAAACTTGGGAGTCTACATGGGATAGAAGAAGAGTACAATTGAAACAAGTCTCCTAAATACCTAACGAAATAAGAGATCCTTGTGTAAACTCCAATACAAATAAAAAAACGGGGTAAAACCTTTGCTCTAAACAGCAAACCCACTAAAAAGGGATCACTCACCAGACTCTAGTGTTCAGTATGACCGGCAATGCAGCGTCCAGACAGTTGGCGCCGGCGGGGCAGTGCTCCCGCATGGGGCAGTGCACGAAGCCCAGGTGCTGGAACAGCATGCTCCATGCGCTCTAGCATCTTGTAGCGTAAAGGCTACGCTTGCTATACATCATCTGACATACTATGTCAGTTTTACCTTGCATTCTTCGTCCAAAATATAATTAAACATAGTCAAGTGGTAGACGCAGACGCGCTCCTTACATTCTTTCAATCCACATCTACGAAGTTTAAACTCGGGTGTCTACATGGGATAGAGGAAGGATACAATTAAAACGAATCTCCTAGCCTAGACCTAAACTAACCTAACAAAAAGATATCTTTGTGAAAATTTCAACACCAAAAAAGCGGGAAAATCATTTGCTCAAAACAGGAAACTCCCTAAAAAGGAATCACTCACCCGACTCCAGTGTCACTCACCCGACTCTAGTGTTGAGTATGACTGGCAACGCGGCGTCCAAACAGTTGGCGCCGGCGGGGCAGTGCTCCCGCATGGGGCAGTGGACGAAGCCCAGGTGCTGGAACAGCATCAGCTTCCTGTCCTGTTCCATGCGGTCCAGCATCTTGTATCTGGAAGAAAGATTATTGTTTAAGGCGGTAAGTTGACCGAAAGTCTCATTAGTATGGGTTAACTTTATGAAACCATCTAAACAGAAGACTTGATTTTCAAAATTCGTTAAATGATTTTTTAATTTGCTTATGTCCCATCGCTTGTATGGGATCGATCCACTGTGCGCCGCGGCAATGTCGTGGTCGAGGCTTTAAGGTACAGTCGAGTTCAATAATATCTGTGCATTTTTGAACTTTGTCGCATTAAGTTTTTTGACATCGCCTTTGACTTTCTGTACAAATTGTCACTACGACAAAATTCAAAAGTGCACAGATATTATTGAACTCAAACTTATTTGCTCCTTAATTCATACGTGCTTTGTCTCTGAAACGTATGTTGAAACCCTAGCTCCGCTTTTATGTCAATTTTATGCTGTTCCAATGTCAAATTTTATCAGTAGTCACTATAGCAGATATATCATCAGCAAATAATATCATTTGTGTCGTTTTACCTCCCCTGTGGTACCCCAACTTTAACCCGCTGTAATTCTGATCTATAACTTTTAACGGTATTTTTAGCATCTAATTGAGCTATTTCTACACTTTGTGTTCTATTTTCTTAATAAGATTTTAGCCATCATCATGTCGGGCCCCTTATGCCAACACGTTCTAGTTTTGTAGAAGAGTAGGGCATGGCAAACAAAGTCGAATGCTTTTGACAGGTCTAGGAGCAATACTATTGTATAGTTTTTTTATTTACATTATGTAAATTAGATTTTAAATTATTTTTATGCATTCACGATGCAATTTTTGTAAGTATAGGAAAAATGTGATAGTAAAAAATCACGAGCCCTATAAGTAGCTTTCAGGCGGGATTCGAACCCGCGCCTCCGGGAATCCGGCCCGATGCTCTGACCAACTAAGCTACCGAAAGGCTTACACGACTCGTCGAATTTTGCTATCACTTGTTACGCTGTAGGCCAGCGTTGTTTCATCAATGTGAGGAAACCCTCGCATCCGAAAGAAACATTTTTACAAATGTTTAACAGTACTTATTATGTAAATTACTTAATTTCTAAAATGTTAGTCAGCCACAAACCTGAAATCGTCTTGCAGTACATCTGTGATCTCCTTGATGTCCTCCTGGGTGATGGTGCCCGTGGGCGATATGCTCTTGAAGTGGTAGAATAAGTCTGCGTGTTCTAGCAACAGCTCCTGTAGACAATAAAGTCATCACGTCAGCCGACTCATACTCATACTAAGCTATGTATTATATTGTTTATATACAGTTAGTTACCTGCAAGTTGTGCTTAGCGCGTCGCTGTATCTGCCTCTGGTATTGGTCGTACTCTTTGTTGCTGCTCTTCAGATAATGCTTCGTAGCATTCTCTCCCCATTAGAAACACTCATACTAAGCTATGTATTATATTGTTTTCAACACACTTGCTCATAAAGTGAGCCTTATTACATCGATCTTAGGGCCATAAACCGAACTATAACCCACGCGTGCATAATCATATTACAGTACTAGTTGCGTAATAGAATTATCCCTACAAAGTTAAGTAAGTACCAAACTGCAAATTATATGCGAGTAAACAGAGACTTTTCAATTTAACCGGGTAATACAGTATCCCTACAAAGTTAAGTTAGTACCTAACTGCAAGTTATATGCGAGTCAACAGAGCATTTTCAATTTCAGCGGGTAATAGATACAGTTCTTTTTTTGTAACAACAAAGAGGTTTTAAACGGCTGCAAATCCATTTACGTTTTTAGAATAAATAAATGTGTCCCTAATTAAGACAAATACATAATTAAGTATATTATTATCAAATTATTTATAATTCACAATAATCCTACTTCCTACTAATATTATAAATGTGAAAGTTTAGATGTTTGGATGTTTGGATGTTTGGATGTTTGGATGTTTGTTACTCAATCACGCCAAAACGGCTGAACGGATGTAGCTGAAATTTGGGATACAGATACTTTGTAGCCTGGAGAGGAACATAGGCTACTTTTTATCCCGGAAAAACATCACATTCTCGCGGGATAACGTCGTGTAGACCACGCGGGCGAAGCCGCGGGCGGAAAGCTAGTTTGTTATAAAACACTAGTTTTCCGCCCGCGGCTTCGCCCGCGTGGACTACACGACGTTATCCCGCAGGAATGTGACATTTTTCCGGGATAAAAAGTAGCCTATGTTCCTCTCCAGGCTACAAAGTATCTGTGTTCCAAATTTCAGCCAAATCCGTTCAGCAGTTTTGGCGTGATTGAGTAACAAACATCCAAACATCCAAACATCCAAACATCCAAACATCCAAACTTTCACATTTATAATATTAGTAGGATTTGCATTTTATCACTATTATTATACTTAATTATTTTGAAGTAGGCTGTATGGCTGTATGTAATCAATCACCTCACATTTGGCGCGTGCAAAAAAAAAACTTGCACGCTTTTTCCCTTAATTAATATTAGGTTAATACAATATGTATGCAATAAATGTTTGTTTTTCCTCGCAAGTGTGTTGAAAAAGTGCGTATGAAACTCGTGAGCAACTTACTCACTAGACACTCGGCTGATTTACGCCCTCGCCTGCGGCTCGGGCTGCAACCCACAGCCTCGTGTATAATGAGCAACCTAAGCTCACTTGTATCATAATATACTATTATATACTAGTTAGTTACCTGCAAGTTATGCTTAGCGCGTCGCTGTATCTGCCTCTGGTGTTGGTCGTACACCCTTTGTTGCTGCTCTTCAGATAATGCTTCGTAGCATTCTCTCCCCATTAAAAGTACTCGCACTTCTGATAGTTGTTTCCCGGGGGTTACGTAACCAGTCTCTTCTAGTAATCGTTTGAATTGTTGACACCAACTGAGTAAAAAAATGTAAATGCTTAAGTTATTAAACTTGATTCTTAATTACATTTGAAACAAATATTAGTGTGAATGTGGCCACCAAATATACATTTTTTATGTGTCGAGACATTGTTATAGAAATACCACATGATACAAGAAAGCGGTTATAAGAAGTATGTCACGCATTTTGTACTGCATGAAGCGTAATTCTTTATCATGGCGCGCCCTTCTATTTTATTTCGTTAACTACTCGCGGATCCTCGCAGTTTTACCTGCGTAGTATCCGTTCCTGGGGGAATATCTGGATAAAATATAGCCTATGTCACTCGGAAATAATGTAGCTTTCTAATGGTGAAAGAATTTTCAAAATCGGTCTAGAAGTTTTGGAGCCTATTCGATGCAAACAAACAATCAAATCTTTCCTCTTTATAATATTAGTAAAGCCTAATTAGGCTTAATAATACTACTACTTGCAATGTCTTTTCTCTTGTTTTGTGGTAAATACATTACGTTATTTTGTTTTAAAACAAGATAAAAACACATTCATTATTTTAGCAAAATACATATATTTTTACAATGAACACTTTGAATTCGTTTGACACTATCAAAATATTACCATTTTCTGGCAACAAATTACAAGCTTGTGAAATAAAATGGCTATGTTATTGCAAACATCTTAGAAGATGGTATGAATTCATGGCTATTGATTAAATAAAAAAAATGTGACTTACTCGTAATTTCTCTGTTCTTCCTGCGCTTCGTGTAAATATGTTTTGAAGACTGCCGCCGCTTCGTTGGTCTCCAATATATCGTATGGGATCTTCTGCGATTGGCCCAAAGTCTAAAGAAACAGAATATTTATATTTACTAAGTACATTTTAAATATTAGATTAATAAGTTCTGTTTCACAATGTCTAAGTAAGTTCTGATTAGCTGTTACTTGACAGATAGGCCAAACAAAACTGTCGAGTAAACTGGAAAGTATTTCCTAATCGGACATTGTGAAACAAGCATTAAGTATCATATTACCAGCACGAAAACTTATTTGCGAGAAGTTATTTCCCAAATCATTTCTTCGAAAGTCAATAAAAAAATCATATATCACAAGTTAAAGGATTTCAGTACGGGACAGGTTAGATATTATGTTTTAAAAACACACACACATAATTTAGAGTACACAATTCAAAGACATGAGTGTGGGGGAGGTGAGGTTGAAACATTAAAACTAATTCCATGTAGAAATAAATTAAAAATTTATACTTCGTCAGATTTTAGTGTCTGGGCGTTAAGGTACCTGGTATCTCGCCCTCTCGCCGACCCTGAGCGTGGTGTCGGTGGCGAGCGGGCTCTCCAGCTCGGAGCCGCTGCCGGAGCCCGAGTCGGGGACTCTGCCCTCGCTGAAGTACACCGAGAAGTCCCGGTGGGAGCGCAGCTGACGGACTACCATTGGCCAGTCGCTGGGAAGGAAGAGACAAAGATTAGAAATCCGGAACAATATTAGCCCCTTATACTATCTCTTCTCAAGTATAGTTAGCAAGGGGTGAATGTCTTCATTGCATGTATTTGCATCCCTTTCTAATTATACTTGAGAAGAGATCTCCACTTGATTGTCGTTTTAGAATACAAAAGGGAAGGAAAAATGGGATTTCAATATTTTTTTAGAAAACCGCATTGATCCTAGTCACTCAAAGTTTACAATTTTTACTTCAATAATTTATAAATAAGAAGAGCAGCTTAATCGCTCTTGAATTAAGCCCGACTATTAAGTCGGGCATAAATATAAATGCTGTTGCTATTAAAATAAATAATATAATACTCCTACAAGTCAAGTAAATTTTAAGTTAAAATATTACAAATGATGAGCACCCCAACTCAGAAAAGCCGATATATGTTTTGCTTACAAGAACTTTGCAGAAACGTAATAAATTAATCCACTATTAAGAAAGGCTGATTTCTTTCTTTGGTGATTATAACGAGACCTTAAATCTTCAACAACTTTGTCATAAGTTAATCTAAGCTCAAAACAGTTTCTGTACAGTCAAGCAATAATATGTAAACAACTAAGAACTTTGTCAAATTGAAGCGTTCCTAAACAAAACTATCTGTGCCACAAAAGTCATTGAATATTGTGATATGACATAGTCCTTTGCGTGTTTTATACATCATGCTAAAGCAAAATTAGCAGTAATTCCTCAAATTCACAAAAACTAAAAAGTCTTTCTTTTACTTACCCCTCTTGCAAGTCTTCGGTAGGTAGCTGCATTCTTGAAAGTACTTGAGGCAATTTTGCTAGTTGCTTTCTTAATTTCTTCGCTGACCGTTCTTCCTTCAGTCTTCTTATATGCCGACGATATACCACCTAAGTAATAAAAATAAACTTGAACTGTCTTTGAATAAGTTTTTAACGATTACTTTGATAATTCTAAGGTCCCATTCATTTAGAGAAGTGGTGGGCAAGGCTCACCCGGCCCGCTAACGGTCCTCCGAAATGAATAAGTTGCCTCCGATAATCATGTTTTGACATTTTTGACGGTTCAGATGTAAAATAAGTATATAGAAAAAATCGACCCGTCTCACAAGATTCGGTTCAAATGTATACAGTAGATTAATAGATGCATAAATAAAGGAGCCAGCTAGACCAGCCGCGTATTTCATGTGCTGCGGTATCGGGGCGCGAACCCACGACATGCATTTTTCCTGTAATTCTGCCCTTCTCTTGAACTTTCTGGCGTCTGAGACATTATATTTTGATTAAAATAAGAAATAAAATGGGGAGAACATGCGAAAGGGACAACTTCCGAGAGACATTATGAGAAAGAGACATCTTGTGTAAGAGACATTCTGCGAAAGAGACCTTTTGCAACCAGTGTGGCATTATGAGAATGGGGACATTTTGCGTCTGAGCCGATTTAGGTTATTTTGCCCACCACTGATTTGGAGTCTTAATATAAATAAATAAATAAATAAATAAATATTTTCTTACAATCACACCAATTATCTAAGCCCGTAGTTAATTTCTTAAGAAACTGTGTCTACGTGAACTTGATAACGGATAAATATATACTGTTCGCGCCGCGCGCGAGCGGTCAGTTGTAGGATTCATTCGTTAGTTCGCCGCCAACCGCCGTCCGCGCAACATCGCGCTGAGTTCGCCGTAAGCCGCCGGGAGGCGAGGTTGTGTGTTCCTGTAGCGACGTGCCGCGCCAGGAAACCTACCTGTATGACCGAGATTTCGAGTTTTGCACCTACGAGTGCCCGGTCGGGGTACAGACTTGTGACCCGTGTGTGTTCGCCTTGAAAAGCGCCGGGAAAGTTTTAGCTGTCTATTAGGGCATTGTGTGGTTATAAGAGTGTTAGCTATAAGAGTTTCCCATCGGGGGTTGGGTGAAGATCGATTTGCCAGGCGCGCGCGCCAGCGAGACAGCGATCAGCCCCCCCGGATTACGGACAGTACCTTCTAGTTAAGGTAGGACTAGCTTTTAAATTACTTAATTTTGCATGAGAAACATCCGTTTCAATAAACTGTGGAACACAGTAGATGGTCATCACAATTGTGCCTGATCATATTTTGGTAGCAGAGCGTAGTTAGTTGATATAATTAATTTTCATATTAAAATTAACTACATAAAATTTCATAGTAAAAATAAAATTATTTTTTTTTTGTTAAAATCTCGAGGGTATTCCGAGACGATTTGAAGTACTAAGAAATTGTTCTAGTAAATTCTCGAAGCGAATGTTTCTCACTTGGTGGATCCGATAATAGATAGACACTTATATAATTGTGGTCACATACTAGTGATTTGATACGAGTTTACTCGAGTAGATGTGTATATTTTTTTTTGTGTGTCCGGATTTATTTGACGAATAGTTTCGTTCGAAAGTGTTGTTTATTAGTACCACATACTAGTGTTTGTTCAGAGTCCGCTTGCCTAGTTAAAAAAGTGGAACTAGTTTTAATTATTAGTAGTATTAAATTACGAGTATTATTATTAAAAATAGTTTTGTTTTTGTTTGTTGATAACGGTTTAGTAGTTGATTTGCGAGGTTGACCTGGCCGTGCCGTGTATGCCATACCGTTAATCCTATACCGTTTTGTTTATACCGTTATAAATTGGTAAGTTGTTAATAATTTATGAAAATAGTAGGGTCCGTGTATGTCGTCCGAATTTTAATTGTGTTTTATATTATCGTGACGCGACCTATTTCTATTGTTTTTTTTTGTTGATGTTTACCACTTTTATATTTCTTTGTTTGCTTTGTTTATTAAACGGATTATAAATGGCTCCTACGAATCCGCCCGCCGTATCCAGGGCTGGCATCCAAGGAGTTTTGCGTTGGCTTGCTTGTGCGGTCACATTAATAGACCGAGCCGACCGGGTAGGCGCGTTGCTAGCTCGGTATGGCGGGCTGGCAGCTCGGCTGCAAGACCTGGAGCGCCACGCCATGGAGTGTCGCGCGTATTATTTGGAGAACCCCCCAGCTGATGATGCCGTGTCGGAACAGCTGGAGCAGGATGTAGCCCAAGCCTATGAGCTGGCTGACCAGTTCACGGAGGCGGCTGAGAGGGCCCTGGCTGTTCGGAAGGGGGAGCCGGTTTTGAGCGGGGAGGTCAAACCTACCCCGACGGCGTTGCTAGGCCGATTGCCTACGTTGGAGATTCCCACTTTTAATGGGGATCTGTCAGCCTGGATGGGCTTCATTAACTTGTTTGACAGCTTAGTGGATTCACGACGGGACTTATCCCCTAGTGAGAGGTTGGCCTATTTGCGCTCCTCCCTGCGAGGAGAGGCCAGCGCGGTAATCCAGCACCTGCTCATCAGCGACGACAACTACCAGGTGGCTCGCCAGCTTCTGGTTAGCAGGTACCAGAATGTCCGGTTACTGGCGGACACCCACGTGGCCACGATTTTGGCCCTCCCGCGAATCACGCGGGTACACCTGAGGGCCTACTCTGAAACGCAAATCCGAAACTTCGGTTAGCCCCGCCCCTATCACTCGATTCCGTCATGACTCGAGAGTGAGCGGGACGGGGCTAACCGAAGTTTCGGATTTGCGTTTCAGAGTAGGCCCTCTGTTACGGAGGGAGTTGCTGAACCCGCTACTGTCAGCGGTCAACTCCCTAAGGCGATTGGACCTGCCGGTGGATCAGTGGTCCTTTATACTGCTGCACATAGTCCTCGCCAAATTGCCCGCTGAAATGAAGGGGCGTTTCGAGCAGAGGTACGGAGGCGACAGCGCCTCGTATCTCCCGCCCTTCGCGGACCTCCTTCGTTTTTTGGAGGACGAATGTAGGGTGACGGACCACCTGGAGCCCGCCCCGGTTCCAGGTGTTGGTCGTATGGTGGCGGCGAGGGAACAGCCCCGTCGCCCGACCAATCGGTATGCTGCCTTCCAGCAGTCCCCTCCCCCCGCACCGAGTGAGCGGTGCAGGTATTGCAGGGGAGATAGGCACGTGGTGCACGAATGTGCCAAATTTAGAGGCCTCCGCCCAGAGGGACGGAGGGCCGTTGCGAGACAGCGCCAATGGTGCTATAGGTGTTTGGGGGGACACATGCAGTCGGCGTGTCCCCAGACAGAGGATTGTCGTCTTTGCGGAGGGAGGCATCACCCCCTCCTTTGTTTGGACCGCAAGGACGCCGGGAGCGACCGGGGTTCGAATTCCTCGCGCACGGGCGGGGGCCCGGCAGCCCGGAACCGGTCCCCTAGAGATTCGGCGGGGCTTAGCCCCCCCCGTTCAGTCCCCCCCGGAGAGGGGGAACTATAGGAGAGACGCCCCCGCCACGGGCGGGGGTAGGGGGGTACCACAAGAGTACGCCACGGTGGCGATGGGCACGGGCCCTATTTGCTACTCCCCCCACCTAATGGAGAGGCCTCGATTGGGGTACTATGCACCGAGGCACTCCTAGTGGTAGCAGATCTTGTCGCCTTGTCCTCGTCGCTGGGTCATGTGGTGATGGGAAAGGTACCACAGACACCAGAGACCCCGTCGGTAGACCGCCAGACCATTGTCGGTTCTACTTTGTCCGACGTTCTCCAAAAGTTTTGGGAGGTGGAGGAACCTCCCACTGCCAAGCGGTTGGATCCGTTAGCCGAGGAGTGCGAATTGTTCTACCAGAACAACACTGGGCGCCTCCTCTCGGGTCGCTTGATTACCCGCTTGCCCTTCTTGGCGGTTCGCCCTCCTTTAGGGAGCTCCCGACCGATGGCCGAGAAGAGATTGTTGTCCATGGAGCGTAGGATGGCCAGGGATCCCGCATTCAAGGAGAAGTATATAGACTTCATGCGGGAGTATTTGGACCTTGGGCACATGTCCATCTCGCAGTTGGACTGGCGTAATGTGGAACATTACTTCCTGCCACACCACGCTGTTTTGAAGACTTCCAATGGGAAGATCCGCGTGGTCTTTGATGGTTCAGCGCCCACGTCAACCGGAGTGTCGTTGAATCAGTGTCTGCATGCGGGGCCGAAGTTGCATCACGATGTCTGTGATGTTTTGACCAACTTCCGCCGGCACGCTGTCGTCTTTGTGGCCGATATCCGCATGATGTACAGACCGTGATTCACCCGGAGGATAGACGATACCAGCTCATCCTTTGGCGTGAGGATCCCCAGGATCCGATGTTGGCTTACGAGCTGAACACCAACACTTATGGTTTGCGGTCGAGCCCCTTTGTGGCGATCCGTTCGCTTTTGGAGCTCGCAGAGCGCGAACGGCTACGCTATCCCCGGGCATCTGCTCTTATTGAGGGGGGGGCCTTATTTGTCGACGATATCTGCACGGGGGCCTCGAGCTTAGATGAGGCTCTCGTCTTACGTGATGAGCTGATTGCGCTCTTGAGGGCTGGTGGCTATGAGTTGCGGAAGTGGCTGTCTAACTCACCGGACCTATTGGCAGATTTGCCTAAGGACCACCAGCAAGAGCCGCTCCTCTTTGAAAATCCGGAGACTCCAGACATGCTGTCTGTTTTGGGAGTCCAGTATCGACCAGTCCCGGATTTGTTCACATATAGATTGGAACTGCCAGACCCAAAGGTCTGGACTAAACGCACGGTGCTGTCCACTGTAGCCCGTACCTTTGATCCGAACGGTTGGCTCAGCCCTGTAGTGTTTTCGATGAAGTGCTTCCTACAGGAGCTCTGGGCTGCGGAATTGTCCTGGGATGAGCCCCTCTCTGGTAGCCTCCTACGAGAGTGGGTGAGGTTCGTGTCATCCCTACCCGACGTCAATCGGGTTTGTATACCGAGGCAAATGCTGCCTTCGGGAAAGTTTAAAGCCTCCCTGCACGGCTTTTGTGACGCGTCCGAAAGCGGATACGCGGCAGCCGTTTACATCCGAACGGTGGATGCAGCAGGCGTTGTCGCCGTACACTTAGTTACGGCCAAGAGTAAGGTCGCCCCCCTTCGGACTAGGCTAACCATTCCGAAGTTGGAGTTGTCCGGCGCCACTCTCTTAGTACGGCTACTCAATCATGTTGCCGACACCTTGGGAAACGGTGTCGACTTGGAGTCGATATTTGCGTGGTCTGACAGCTAGGTCGTCCTTTGTTGGCTGAAGAGTTCAGTCCACACCCTTGAGGTTTTTGTGGCCAACCGGGTCTCACAAATTCACACTTCAAAGGCCCCGTTGATTTGGCGCCACGTACCGGGCGAATTGAACCCCGCAGATTGTGCCTCCCGCGGCTGCGAGGCGCCTGAGTTAGTGGACCACCACCTATGGTGGAGTCCATCATGGTTGTTACGGCCTGAGCGCTCATGGCCTGCCACCCCGGCTGTGGCCAGAGTCCCAGACCTAGGCATGCGTGTTCACGCCGTGGAGACGGTGGCGACTCCGCAGATGGAGTTTTTGTTAGACCGCTACAGTTCTCTTGATAAGTTGCTCGGCGTGACTGCTTGGATGAGGCGCTTTGTGCGAAATTGTCGCCAGCCTCAGGAGAAATCGTTGTCTCCGGTCCTCGCCCCACAAGAGAGGCAAGACGCTCTGTTGCATTGGTTGCGAGTGACGCAACAGCGAGAGTTTGAACCGGAGCTGAAAGCCCTGCGCTCAAGTAAGTCCAAGTTGAAGGGACCCTTGGTGCGGTTGAATCCCTTCTTGGACAGTACCGGATTGCTGCGTGTCGGAGGTAGGCTCAGACATGCCAACCTGCCGTACGGATCACGCCACCCTTTGTTGCTCCCCAAGGATGGACCGTTAGTTAGACTGTTGATTACAGACCGACATGTAAAGAATGCTCATGCCGGTTGTAATGCTTTGACCGCGCTCCTCCAACGAGAGTTCTGGATTTTGTCAGCGCGGAGAATAATCCGATCCGTTATTTTTCGTTGTCTCCCGTGTTATCGTTTGCGCGCCGATACGATGCAGCCCCAGATGGGTGATTTGCCTGCCGATCGAGTGAACGAATCGATGCCCTTCTCAGGAGTTGGAACGGATTTTGCGGGGCCATTTACCGTTAAGACATCGCGGCTTCGTAATGCTAGAACGGAAAAGGCTTACTTGTGTGTATTTGTTTGTTTGGCCACTAAAGCGGTCCACCTGGAGGTGGTTAGTGCCCTCACCACAGAAGCCTTTGTAGCCACGTTGAATCGTTTTGTGTCTCGCCGCGGAATGCCGTCGTTAATCAGGTCCGATTGTGGAACCAATTTCAAGGGCACCGATAGGTATTTAAAGGAAGTTTGTGAATTTTTGGATAGGAATAATTTTGAGATCGGATCCACACTCTCTCGCAGAGGGGTACGATGGCAGTACTCCCCGCCATCCTGCCCCCACTGGGGAGGGATTTTTGAAGCAACTGTAAAGGCCGCTAAAACTCACCTTCGTCGCGTTATTGGGGAGACGGTCCTCACGTTTGAGGAACTCGCGACCGTATTTTGTAAGGTTGAGGCGGTCCTCAACTCGCGTCCGTTGTGTCCGTTGTCTTCGGACGCGAATGATTTAGAGGCCCTTACGCCGGGCCATTTTTTGATTGGCAGACCGCTTAACGCCTTGCCGGAATATCCTTATTCCGAAGTGCCCTCCGGACGGCTCTCGCGATTTGAATTGCTCCAGCAGCTTACGCAGAGTTTTTGGCGCCGTTGGCATCTGGAGTATTTGCACATTTTGCAGCAACGCGTTAAGTGGTCGGATAGGACGACCCCACCCAAGACCGGAGACCTCGTGTTGGTAAAGGATCCAAACCTGCCGCCCCTCCGCTGGCGTTTAGGACGCATTGTTCAGCTTCATCCGGGGTCGGATGGTGTGCCCAGGTTTGCCGAGGTCCTGGTGGGGGACTCTGTTTTGAAGCGAGCGATCGCTACCCTCTCTCGCCTGCCCTTAGATTGAGTTGGCGGACAGTTTGCTACTGTCCGGGACGGGGGGATGTTCGCGCCGCGCGCGAGCGGTCAGTTGTAGGATTCATTCGTTAGTTCGCCGCCAACCGCCGTCCGCGCAACATCGCGCTGAGTTCGCCGTAAGCCGCCGGGAGGCGAGGTTGTGTGTTCCTGTAGCGACGTGCCGCGCCAGGAAACCTACCTGTATTGTGACCGAGATTTCGAGTTTTGCACCTACGAGTGCCCGGTCGGGGTACAGACTTGTGACCCGTGTGTGTTCGCCTTGAAAAGCGCCGGGAAAGTTTTAGCTGTCTATTAGGGCATTGTGTAGTTATAAGAGTGTTAGCTATAAGAGTTTCCCATCGGGGGTTGGGTGAAGATCGATTTGCCAGGCGCGCGCGCCGGCGAGACAGCGATCAGCCCCCCCGGATTACGGACAGTACCTTCTAGTTAAGGTAGGACTAGCTTTTAAATTACTTAATTTTGCATGAGAAACATCCGTTTCAATAAACTGTGGAACACAGTAGATGGTCATCACAATTGAGCCTGATCATATACTTAAATACTTTTTGTTTGTAAATACATACTTAATATACATAGAAAACACCCAGACCAAGACAAATAGACATGTTCATGCACACAAATATTTGTCTTGTTCGGGAATCGAACCCGAGACCTCTGGCGCAGAAGGCAGGTAGATTACCCCTGCGCCAAATCGGTCGTCTAAATATAGACAGCAAAGACTGGGCTGATAACGCAGTGAGTAAGTAGTGACCTTGCCAATTGTCAAACTCTTACGTTGAACACAAAATGAATATGTGTCTAACCTGGCATAGTAAACAGTATTAATAGCCACTTGACTAGACACACTAATACATAAGGATATTTTGATACGAACCTGCGTGCCGTCTTGACCAAACTGCTGAACAAACTTCACCCATTCTGGGTAGTGGCACAATCTCTTGCTAGCTGCCGACCACATCTCCCTGTAGCAATATAACACAAGAAGTATGAGAATCTTCCTATTTTAACAACATAACATTAAATGCCTGGCTAATGATAAAATTGACTGCTCTGAGTTATTGTCAAAAATTGGTCGTTGTTCTAACCCACTGACTCTGTGTCGGCGTCCTATGCTTCACGTACCTCTTGCACGCACGAATTACCGTCATAACACTTTTATGATACGAGGTTGTGATACCTACGTCAAGTATTGTACCGAGCACGACTACGATCTATTTTCTACCAGCACGGTAACTATACGGCGAACTATTGGTCAGAACTTTTTGAATAGGAAAATGTTATTATCTTTTGTATTGTTTGTACTGGGAATCATTCTAAGTGTGATATGGGTTTATGGGATATATTTAAGATTAAGATTGTTATAATGTAGTTTGTTACATAGTATTTATATGTGAGGGTTTGGCATTGGCTTTAAGGTGTTAGTTTGTAGCTTACTGTGCTTTTGATAGCTGTAAACCTGCTTAAAAAATAAAAATAAAAAAAAACTTTCCAATGAGTCACATATGACTCACGGGGAACTTGTAGAATAAGTTCAGAAGTCACATGTGCGCGCATTCGCGCGTCTTTTTAACAGACTTCATTTTATCAGAAGAAATATGTGCATTACGTTGTGGAGTATTTACACAGTGAATATGCTATGTAAAATTTTAGATTGACGCTTTGACTCTGCGCCAGTGTAAGTTGAGCCTAAGAATGCGTTTTGTTTTTGCTGGCGAACAATATTTTTTTAAACTTTGGATCCTTAATAATCATATTATTATCTCATAATTTAATTATGATACATTAGAAGTACTCACTTGTGATCTTGAATGTGTATTCGTATGAGCTGTGTGAACGCTTCTGTTACAAAGTCTAGGTTTTCTCTTCTTATCCTTAGGGCTTCGGCATAATTAGCAACCTAAAACAAAAAATAGTTTTTACTTACATTGCCCCCGTGCTTATTTTTGTCATCTTTAGGAGGAAACATAAAAGAAATCTGTCTTTACTAAACATTTAATTTTTATATTCTTTTGACACTTCTATACCTTCCTATACATACTTGAACTTGTAGAAATAAACTTGACTTGAAGTATGATACTTCAAGTTGATAAAGTATGATACTTCAACTTTATTTTTAACTGTTATTGTTGATGTTTTGCCCGACCGCCCTTGTGGCCATCCCAAAAAAAAACTTTGATCCGCCCTTGCATATTATATTCAGCTTGGTTGGTGGTAGGACTTGTTCTTAGTCCGCCTGGCTAGACCACCATCTATCTAAGTCTAAAGCCATAACAACGATGTTTTCAGCATTGTTGTGTTTCGGCAGTTAAAGATAAGATAACCTGTTCCTCAGTGATTGTGGATTCCGCTAGTAGTGTGCTTCCACCTTCAGCCTTATCACCACGTAACATCAGGTGTGATGAAGGCTAAGTGCTACCACGTTGTGGATAAAAAAAACACAACCCCACCTTAATCCTAGCCTTGGCCTTGTCGATCATCTGCGCTAGCAGTATGAACGCTTGGTCCACGTTGACACTGTCGCGGCTGGACGTCTCCACGATGGGTATCGAACCCTTGAACTCCTTCCGTTGGACCGCCGGTTAACACAAACATACCTTAATCCTAGCCTTGGCCTTGTCGATCATCTGCGCTAGCAGTATGAACGCTTGGTCCACGTTGACACTGTCGTGGCTGGACGTCTCCACGATGGGTATCGAACCCTTGAACTCCTTCCGTTGGACCGGCCGCTCGTTAACACCAACATACCTTAATCCTAGCCTTGGCCTTGTCGATCATCTGCGCTAGCAGTATGAACGCTTGGTCCACGTTGACACTGTCGTGGCTGGACGTCTCCACGATGGGTATCGAACCCTTGAACTCCTTCCGTTGGACCGGCCGCTCGTTAACACCAACATACCTTAATCCTAGCCTTGGCCTTGTCGATCATCTGCGCTAGCAGTATGAACGCTTGGTCCACGTTGACACTGTCGTGGCTGGACGTCTCCACGATGGGTATCGAACCCTTGAACTCCTTCCGTTGGACCGGCCGCTCGTTGACACCAACATACCTTAATCCTAGCCTTGGCCTTGTCGATCATCTGCGCTAGCAGTATGAACGCTTGGTCCACGTTGACACTGTCGTGGCTGGAAGTCTCCACGATGGGTATCGAACCCTTGAACTCCTTCCGTTGGACCGGCCGCTCGTTGACACCAACATACCTTAATCCTAGCCTTGGCCTTGTCGATCATCTACGCTAGCAGTATGAACGCTTGGTCCACGTTGACACTGTCGTGGCTGGACGTCTCCACGATGGGTATCGAACCCTTGAACTCCTTCCGTTGGACCGCCGGTTAACACAAACATACCTTAATCCTAGCCTTGGCCTTGTCGATCATCTGCGCTAGCAGTATGAACGCTTGGTCCACGTTGACACTGTCGTGGCTGGACGTCTCCACGATGGGTATCGAACCCTTGAACTCCTTCCGTTGGACCGCCGGTTAACACAAACATACCTTAATCCTAGCCTTGGCCTTGTCGATCATCTGCGCTAGCAGTATGAACGCTTGGTCCACGTTGACACTGTCGTGGCTGGACGTCTCCACGATGGGTATCGAACCCTTGAACTCCTTCCGTTGGACCGGCCGCTCGTTGACACCAACATACCTTAATCCTAGCCTTGGCCTTGTCGATCATCTGCGCTAGCAGTATGAACGCTTGGTCCACGTTGACACTGTCGTGGCTGGACGTCTCCACGATGGGTATCGAACCCTTGAACTCCTTCCGTTGGACCGGCCGCTCGTTGACACCAACATACCTTAATCCTAGCCTTGGCCTTGTCGATCATCTGCGCTAGCAGTATGAACGCTTGGTCCACGTTGACACTGTCGTGGCTGGACGTCTCCACGATGGGTATCGAACCCTTGAACTCCTTCCGTTGGACCGGCCGCTCGTTGACACCAACATACCTTAATCCTAGCCTTGGCCTTGTCGATCATCTGCGCTAGCAGTATGAACGCTTGGTCCACGTTGACACTGTCGTGGCTGGACGTCTCCACGATGGGTATCGAACCCTTGAACTCCTTCCGTTGGACCAGCCGCTCGGCTTCGCGCACCCCTTGCTCGCAAGCCTCGTCATTCTTCGAGGTGACTAGCACTACCGGCTTTTTGAGCTTTAGTATGTTTTGTAGGATAGCGGCGAGGATTTCGTTCTGAAAGAAAATTTTTACACTATTGAATGATATGTTGGGATAGTTAGTCCATTTTTTTTATAATTCAACGAATCTTCTTGAGTACGTGTGCACGTCACGTAAGTATTGACAAGCACGTGCACTTATAAATATGGTAACATAATTAATTTGGATAATATTAAATCGTGCTAACTTTTAACCATAATAAATAAGTACTCAGTAATATAAAATATTTCATCATTCATCATCATTTCAGCCGTACGAGACGCCCACTGCTAGGCATAGGCCTCCCCCAAGGATCTCCACAACAATCGGTCCGATAAAATATTTAATTCAGCCTAAATTATATTCATGTATTTCTTAGGTCCAAGTTTCAATAATACTTTTAACGTAAAAGTGAAGCAGGATATTTTCAAATCTGCGTCATTCATTCATTAAAATAAAACTTTTTCATATCTTTTCAATTTAATTGCACAAATCGCCTAATTTAAAGATTATGCGCGTACCAACACGCAACAAAACCTTATTTCAAACTTTATTTGATATCTTGTTTATTTCAGTCAAAGTCCAAGGACTTAAATATTTCAGAAAACACTTAAACGCGTGTCACACGCAATCAGTCGCTACGTCTGAGCTATAAAAAAGGTGTAGAGAGCCAAATTAAAAAGTTAAGACGGTATTCATTTATTTACGGATTACCGTAGTCAACTTTCGTATGAATTGGTGACCTTTTTAAATGATATATGTGACACAAACACTTTAGTTGAATTATCTACTCTATAAACCGATATACTCATAAATAGATAGTGTAATTAATTCTACAACCTATCAATTTAGATTTAAAGATTATGAAGGAAAAGAGAAGTAGCAGATTCGAATGAGCCATAAATTACCTATTATATTATTTTCTCATTATATTTTATTAGACACAATTAAGAGTTAAACTCATGCCCCCCTTCTTAATAAACGTGTAGTAAACTTACACCTTATGTAAATCTGTTGTTGTCCATCTTCTTTTTAGCGAATAAAAGTGACAACATCAAAGGACATGTCCCAATATGGGCCACGTCTTTGTACACCATCCCCAATGATGGAGAAAAAATTACTGATTCTGAGAAAAATATAAATAATTTTATAGAATGCACGGTTAAATGGTTATTAATAAAAACAAATCAATATTTTTTACTCCAAATAAGGCGTCAAATATGGCAACTCTTCGTAAAAAAACTGTCAGTGTCACTGTCATTAAGTTGAGTTCTATTCTACTCTGCTCTGTGCTGTGCTGTGGGTTGTTGTCATTAATCAATTGACTGACAGCTGACAGTGACAGCACAAGACAGACTAGACAAACAACATCAAAATGACATCTCCATTCTTCCGCCATGATGAATTTTTGATGTGTTTTTGCATATTATTTAATGTTCCTTCCAGAAAACAAAGTGATTTTAAAGAAATTGAATAATATAGTAGATTTCATTACAAGTGCGGAAAGCCTGTCATTGCAAAGAGTTCCGACAAATATCTACCCGAGCCGAGGCGCAGCCGAAGGTGAGGGTTGACAGTCGGAACAAGTTGCAATGACGGTTCCGCACGTGTACTGAACAACTATTTTTAATACAGTTGCGAAAAAATTAAGCAATTTAATAAAATAATAAAACACAATAAACTCAACTAACTAATCGTAAAAGAATATAAGCAGACTTTTTTTTTGTTTTCTTCACCCATTCTGGGTTGGCAAAGGAAACTATGATCATACAGCCAAGGCTTCAGTAGAATTTTTTTATTGATATGAAATGAAAATTAAATTAAATGAGATGAAATGAAATGAAACCTAACAAAAGCAATCCGAATCCTACAGGAGCGCCTTTCCTTATTTCTCTCTTTTACCACATCGTTTTCCATTAAAGCCACATTATTGCACTAATTCCACCATACTAAGTACCTACCACAATAAAAACCAGAAAAAACTAATTTAGAAAATTAAGAAATAAGGTCCCTCATTTTCTTTTCACTTACTTGCGCAAACTCCTATATGCAGATACTATGGTAAATAGTGCACGTCATACCATATTTAGTAATCTGTGGTCATACAGCCAATTTTATGTATTTTTTATATTCATAAATTTAATTTGGCCGATACTAATATTAATTTAATGTAAGTATAATTAAAATTACTTTTAAATCTGATATTGAAACAAATTAGTAGCTTCTTTTTAGAAATATTTGCATGAATCATAAAAACTTCTATGATTTTTTTTTGTAAAAACTTCGTGGTTGGTTTTTTCTTTTTAATAGACAATATTTTGACAGTTGGGAAAGAAAACGCACGAGTTCGGGAAAGGTAAAGAAAAAGTTCGAGTGTGTAATAGCCCACATCCCGAACGCTATACGTCCCTGCAATACGCCACTTTTTGAGCAACTGTATTAAAAAGAAACTTTTTATCGTATCTTTATCTATATTTTGGTACACTGTACAAAGACGTGGCCCAGACCTCATACATTTTTGGACATCACCTTTACATCAGGTGTAACTTTACTCGTTAATTAATAAGGGGGATCCGGGATAGTTATTCTTCCTGGCTTCTACGAAATTTTTCTAATGGACTCTATAGTATGGGAATGACAATTTTGTCAGAACATACTAACTTCTTGGTTAGATAGAACATACTTAAGGCGATACTCGGAAAAATTATGCTAAAGCGAGATAGCAATGAGAAAACGACGCGCGCGGGAGCGAGACCGATTTTGCAGATTACGCAAAAAAAACACAAAATCACTTCGTATTCAAAAACTATAGCGATTTTAAAAAAATGCTTCTATGAAAAATGATCCTAAATATTATTGGTGTCCACTACTTAAACCAATTTTCAATAGTATATGTATCCCCATTTAAGAACAATCTTGATATTTCTTATTTTTTAGAGGTATTTTCGAAAATAAAAAGTGTCGAGCCAAAATCATAAAATCGTGTTTCTGAAATTATAAGATTCTAGATAAAGGTATGAAGAAATATATATCATATATATCTTATTACCAGATTTATAACAACTCTAACCGTCATATAGTTTTATATCAAAGAGTCCATACTTTTTCCGAGTAGCGCCTTAATGTATTGGGTTAGGCCGTTTTCACCTGTACATGGTTTCGGCCCAGTTACCGTGCGAAATGTATGGCTGGGTGACAGTACGGGTGCCGTGCAATGCAATGTGCGGTGCCCGTGCACGTGGCACCTCAGACTATATAAAATTGACTTTCAAGTCAACACACTAAACTTCTTGGTCTGAACCACAGAACACGCTTTCAGCTGAGGCGCGGAATAAGGGGAGGGGGGTAGTGTAATTCATTTTTTTTTACTCATTATCCCCCGTCCCCCTCAACCAAATGCCGCGCCTGTCTCAGCTAGTAGTGTTTTGCTTTTATTCCGGTGTCCAGAATATTACATTTAAATATATTTTATTATTATTATTTATATAATTAAATAAATTTAAAAACAAACTGTTTGATGTGCTGTGTAGTCTGTGCCCTTATAGTGTCGATGAATTTTTTAATAATGGTAATAAAATAAATAATCATTAGTAATATGTATGTAAATTTAATTTTGACATAAAAAATGACATTTGTAATTTAATTTAATTTGATAAATTGTGATAACTTGACTTTTATTTTAATTATGTTGACATTGCTAAATTGCTTCTTTAATATTGCTTTTTATTATTACTTAAGTCCTGACATTGATTATTAATAATTTGAATTGATTTTTTTTTTATTTATTCTGATTATTGTTAAATATGAATGCATTTAAATTCAATTAATTTATGTTTGCGTGCCAGTACCTGGTGCAACACGAGATCTGCATGACATTTTGTAACAGCTTTTACTGTACCGTGTTTGCCTGCAAATAAAAGACTATTCTATTCTATTCTATTCTACACTTTGAAAGTAAATAAATAAAATAAATACACACACATCACATTGATGAAATTAACGCGGGCTATACAGCGTGTAAGAAGTATTTGATAAATTCGACGCTTCTCGTAACGACTCCGTAGCTCAGTGGTTAGAGCAGTCGCCCGGATAGCGAAAGGTCGTGGGTATACTTCATTTTCCATTTTTCAACCATAAAAATTGCATTGTGAATGCAAAAAGTAAAAATTTAAATAAAAAAAAATAAAAAAAATTCAGCAGTTCTGAGAAAATATTGAAACACACTACTGGTACTGACCCGCTACAAGGAGGACAACCGTTCTTTTTGGCGCTCAAAGAAAGAGACCTATGTCCAACAGTGGACTTTGAATAGCTGGTGATGATTAAAATTGAAACACTATCTACCTGTTTCTCCCAGCTGCGTCCCGGCACCAAACTGACGTCATAGACGCACAGGAACCCATCTACACTGAGCTTCCCATCAGGCAGCGTCTTCTGCTCATATTCCTTCTCTATGCCCAGCTGGTTCTTGCACACATACATCAGCTTCTCGGCGGATTGGAGCTTGGTGGCAACGCATCTTTTCACGTACGCTTCTGTTTTGCCGACTAAAGGAAAAAGATTTACAGTTTAGAACAGTTTCCTAAGAAACATCATTAAAAGAAAAATGGAAAGGATAGGAAGAAGAAGAAGACCTAGAAAAAGCTATGTCAAGCATACAAAGGAAAAGGTTAATGTTGCGTTGTATCAAAAGCTTATTGATAGAATCAAGATTTCTTAGTTATTGAAAATTGTTTACTGCTATGATTACCGGGTTTTTTATTTTGTTTTTAAATTTAAGATTAATTTGTGATGGAAAGTGACTTTACATATTATATTATGTTAAAGTCACTTTTCAATTTGACGACTCTGTATGAAATATGACAGGGAGAAAAAAATAGCCCTTGGCGAGTTTCTTGCCGGTTCTTCTCGTTACAAGGCCTCCCGCCGTAGGATTTGCGAACCGATAGCGTAGCTTCATTGATGTTCACAAGTGCTGTATCAGCCTAAAATGAATAAATGATTTTGAATTTTGAAGAGAAAAGTGGAAAATACTCCACCGACATCGACAGTGCGAAACTCTTAAATCAAACAAGAAGAAGGGAAGAGATTGTCTATTACTGTAAAAAAAATCCGATTCCGGGCATAGTGCGCTTTCACCTTCAGCCTCATCATCACTTTACATCAGGTGTGACGAAGGCTAAGGGCTACCCCGTTGTGGATAAAAAAAATAAAAAAACCTTAGATATAATCAAGGTTACCTTTAAACGGCTGGAAGCAGGCGTCGTCCACGAACTCCGTCTGCTCGACGACCTCGAACCTGAACTCCTGATCGTCATTCTCTTTGGACACGCTGCCCCAGTAGAGGAAATGGTCGTTGTTCACCACGCGACCGCTGAAGTCCGACTGAAAGGGGGGACGATTTATTAGTCTGGTACTTACTGATTTTTAAGGGTTTTTGTAGTTTGGACGGTATTGTGGAGAAAATTAAGTAATCGACCCGTCTCACAAACAGCTGCGACGACTCCGTAGCTCAGTGGTTAGAGCATTCGCCCGGACAGTGAAAGGGTGTGGGTTCGAGTCCCATCGGAGCTGGTTGTGAGAAGCGCCGATTTTTTCCAATTATTAGTTTTCAATAATAAAAATTGCATTCTGAATGCAAAAAAGTAAAAATTGTTAAACAATATTAGTTGTAAGTACCCTTTTTAAGGAAAGACGACCTCCGTAATCGATTGGTGTCCCGGATTCGATTCCCGGACTATTATAAATGTGAAAGTTTAGATGTGTGTATGTTTGTTACTCAATCACGCCAAAACGGCTGAACGGATTTGGCTGAAATTAGGGACAATGATACTCTTTGTAGCCTGGAGAACAAAGGCTACTTTTTATTCCGTAAAAATATCACATTCCCGAGGGATAACGTCGTGAAGTCCACGCGGGCGAAGCCGCGGGCGGAAAGCTAGTAAGCTATATTATTGTAAAGTTTCATTAAAATCCATGCAGCAGTTTTTGCGTGAAAGAGTAACAAACCATACATACAAACTTTAGCGTTAATAGTATAAGTAAGGAAGTAAGGATGAAGTAGTAGAAAAAATCGACCCGTCTCACAACTAGCTCCGATGGGACCCGAACCCACGGGCATTAGCCATTCGATCGGCAGAGCATTCGCCCGGACGGTCAAACGTCGTGGGTTCGAGTCCCATCGGAGCTAGTTGTGAGACGGGTAGATTTTTTGTTAATACTTCATTTTCAATGAGTGATGTACGTCCTTGCAGGGGGTGCATACCACGGCCACCCCCACGGTCGGTGTGCTTAAAACGGCTGACGGCTGACAGAGAGCAGGTAGTGAGGGGTTTAGTTGGTAGTGGTGCCTACTCTCAACCGCCCCATCTGGTCCGCCCACCCTGAGTGGGTAACCTTATGGGGAGATTGAGAAGAGGCTCTCTCCTTCTGTCCGGCCTCCTCTCGAGCTTTCGAGCTCGTCAGGGGGCGGGGCAGGGGTTAGAACCGCCCAGACCTGACGCGAAGCCTATTACTCTTGGTGGAAGGGTCGCGGCGAGAGACAGGTCTTCGTCTGACTGAGTCCAACATGCCATTAGCGGTATACGAAAAAACTGTATTTGCCCTCACTATAAAAGAAAGTGATATACGTCAATAGCCGACTAGTTTTAGAATTGCAGCCGTCTCGTTAACATTACGAGGATGTTACGATTCCATCTTCGTCATCATCATAAGCCATTTAATATCCATCGCGGGCTTAATTAGGATTGGTGGGTCTTAACGACTGCAAATGCAACTGGGACCAATGCTTAACGTGCCTTCCGAAGCACGGAAGAACTCGAGACAATAAGTTTTGGTCACCCACCCGTGAAAGCATTGCGAAAGTTGCTTAACGTCAAAGATCGCAGGCGAGCCTTAACCGCCTTTGTGGTCTAGTGGTACACTCCACCCAGAGGTTCCGGGTTCGATTCCGAGTGGGGGGTACATATTGTATTCGGTTTGGTTGGTGGAGGGACTTGTTAAAAGTCAGCCTGGCTAGCTAGCACCACCTTATCTACTATCTAAGGCCCGTATTCTAGAACGACACTTAAGTGGAGATATCTTCTCAAGTACAGTTAGAAAGGGATGCAAATACATGCAACGAATACATTCATCCCTTTCTAACTATATTTGAGAAGAGATCTATCGTTCTAGAATACGGGCCTAAGTCTGACGCCATAACAACGATGTTTACGGCATTGTTGTGTTCCGGCAGTTACAAATAAGATAGCCAGTTCCTCAGTGATTAAGGATTCCGGGAGTAGTGCGGTTCCACTTTCAGCCTTAGCACTTAATAACAGGTGTGGTGAAGGCTAAGTGCTAAGCGGTTGTGGATAAAAAAAGAGCGCAGCGCGCTGACCACTACGCCAGGGTTCCGCTACTTTACTAATACACTAACAGATCCTCGCGGTTTTACCCGGGTGGTACCCGTTCCCGTGGGAATATCGGGGTAAAATATAGCCTATGTCACTCGGGAAGAATGTAGCTTTCTATGGTGAAAGAATTTTCGAAATATTTATAATTGGGTATTTGACAGAAACAAATTTTATTGACTTAAAATGTTCATTGAATTAGTAGCAATACAACATAGGTATTTATTTTCAAATATCTTGCAGATTTTCAGCAATATCGAGCATCAAACTTTCTAATTAGACAAGGAGAGCTCTATAAAAACGTGACGTCACATTTCTATAGCGCCATACTCTCGCCATAGAAAATTTCGTTTTAGAAAGAGATAGCTAGAGTCACAATTAAGTAGCTCATCATTCGCTTGTTATGATACAGATTGAATTTCTTTTTTCACATTTATTATTCAATAATGTTATATTTCTGAATGTCATAATTAAATATCTACATTTCAAGAGCAGTCAAATACCCAATAATAATAGTATCATCACTACATAGTATAAAACAAAGTCGCTTTCTCTGTCCCTATGTCCCTTTGTATGCTTAAATCTTTGAAACTACGCAACGGATTTTGATGCGTTTTTTTTTTAATAAATAGAGTGATTCAAGAGGAAGGTTTATATGTACTTTTTATCCCGATATTCCCACGGGAACGGGAACCACGCGGGTGAAACCGCGGGCGGCCGCTAGTAGAGTATAAGGGCTTATTACACTTATCCAAGTTAGGATCCTAATTAAGCATACATTGTTTGTTTTGATTGCATCACTTGCTAAAAATGTGCTCGAAGAAAGCAATGTATGCTTAATTAGGATCCTAACTAGGATAAGTGTAATAAGCCCTATAGACGAAATACTAGACTTAATTTGCAGCTCAGTATAATAATTAGTTTAAAATTTACAAGTTCCACTGACACCGTAACACCCTCCGTTAATTCATGATGTAACGGATTATAAACTTACTGATTAAATAAGTGATACAGGTCAACACCCGACTAGTTGTAGAATTGCGCGCTTCGTTTACATTATGAGGATATTACGGTAACACCTTACTTGTCTGTTGAGTTCAGATTAAGTCTATTTTAGAAATAAGAAAGCTAAGCATCGCTGCACACGGACCACTGAAAAACGTCGCCACGAACCACTTTCTTGTAGTTTTCGTGCATTTTATACAGGGTTATTTTGAAACCACTGGTCAAATCTTTGAGTTCGACTCAGAATCTGTAAGTGAACAACTTTCTCCTAACAACATGGGTCGAAATTTGACTTTTTTTTAGAGTATAGGAAAAAATGTGATAGTTAATAACCACGAGCCCTATAAGTACCTTTCAGGCGGGATTCGAACCCGCGCCTCCGGGAATCCGGCCCGATGCTCTGACCGGGGCGCGGCGGGTTCGAATCCCGCCTGAAAGCTACTTATAGGGCTCGTGGTTTTTTTACTATCACATTTCTCCTATACTTACAGAATTGGATTGTGAATGGATAGAAATAATTTCATCATCATCATTTCAGCCGTACGACGCCCACTGCTGGGCATAGGCCTCCCCCAAGGATCTCCACAACGATCGGTCCTGCGCTGCCCGCATCCAGCGGTTTCCCGCGACCTTGACCAGATCGTCGGTCCACCTTGTAGTGGGCCTGCCCACGGAACGTCGTCCGGTTCACGGTCGCCATTCGAGAACCTTTCCGCCCCAAACGGCCATCGGAAATATTTTTTTTTTTTTACTTTTCATACAAATCATACTGATCACGTGATCGATTTAGTACGGGAAGTCTAAAAATTTTTGTCGTATTTCGACCCATGTTTCTAGGAGAAAGTTGTTCACTTACCGATTCTCAGTCGAACTTAAAAATTTGGCCAGTGGTTTCAAAATAATCCTGTATGAGCGCCGACGCCCGCCGGCAGTCATTACTTGTTTCTTCTTGGTGGCGCCGCTTGTGGCTCGTGTGCGGGGACGGTAGGTAAGCAGTTTGTTTTAACCTGTGAGATGAGATCTCCGACTACCAGTCGCGTTTCAGATTTCGTTAATATAGAGAGAGGGGGGCTACCGCGAACTTTATGGATATGAACTTCATACAAATATTGTCATTCGAATTCCTTATTTTGATCGATTTTTACTGCTTAGTTCGGTTGAACGTTGTTGGCTATTTATTGTTAACTAGACGTCAGTAAATAAGGAACTGAGAGCGGCTATTTTTTAACCGACTTATTTTTATTTTTTATTTTATTTTATTTATAATAGGGGTAGTACACAGCTCAAAATAATTTGCAATTACATATTGAATAAAAGATTCTGTAGGCCAATTACGACTATCCAACATATTACATTTACTTATATATGTATAAAGAATATTATAAAGTTACGCGGTGGGTACCGCGTAATTCCAGATTATGACTTTTTCTTTTTATGTAATGGCGGTAACGGTACCCTTTTGGATTTCGCAAATATTCCGTTTTTTTCTAGACTTATTGCAGAATGACACAACACTATGGGGAAGACATTAAAGTGTTATCAAAAGAAAAGATTTTTAAGGGGTGGGTGAAAGAAGTTGTGATTTAGCCACTTACCACGAAAAAAAAATGACACGAAATTGTCAGCGATTTAAAATATTTAAATACCCAGTTAGTAATTTTCATACAAAAAATCAAAGTAAAAATGGCAAACTGGATGTCCTGTCAATGAAAAAAACTGTACTATTACTATCATCTACTTTTAACACCAACAACAACAAACTTGAGGGGATAATAAACAAACTTAATAATTAGTTTTAATACCATAATCAACATAATGATGTCACCATGATCTCAACAAGTACACATTATCTAATCATTGATTGTAATCATCATTCCTCACCTGACTCAGGACAGAGATGTGGTCGACGTTGTAATCGTCAGCATGTGTGCGAACAAATCTATTGCATAAGCAAGACTTGCCTACACCTAGTTGTCCTTTATCCTTTTCTGTACCTGAAAGTTAAAAAAGAAGTTTAAAATTAACTCATCTTCATAAGTGAAGAGATTACTATTGTTATTATTGAGATTATTATTGTTGCATTTCAGAAATATTTAACTCAGCCTCTACGAATATACATGTTATGTAAAAAAAGTGAGAATAATGATCAGATCAGATAATAATAATAATCATTAATCACTTTTTGATAAAAGGTAAAGTAATAAATAAGTAACAATTTATATAAATAAATGACTATAGTAAATATAATAGTAATGTAATACCAAGACTATATCAGCTTGTATCTTGTCAATGACTCACATAATTAACATAGGTATTGTAACCAACACAACACTCATTCCATGTTACGGGCATTACCATTTGTACGCCTTTTATCACCAATTTTCTGTTAAATGTCTATTGCAAAATACCTAAATAACTCATAAACATCATCCATTTTTATTACACTTTTATATCGATATTAAATATTCCAGAATATTGTTAAATATAACGCAAAATAATGAAAAAAGGACCCGTTACGGGCATTACTTAATTTTGCCTAACTCTTTTGACAAGCAAGACAAAACATAATAATTCTGCGAATTTTGATAAGAAACTGTGCTTTTTATATTTTTTCCTAAAAGTGTGATAAATTTTCTACTAGAATTATATATTTACGTGGATCCTCTCATTATATATGCATATTTATTTAAATCAAGATGTCGTTACGGGCATTACAGAAGTTTGTTACGGGCGTTACGCGTACGAATTAAAATAAACTTGCTTTACTATTAATGAGTTTTATTTAAGCTACAAAACTATTAAAAAAAATCTTAAATATTTTAAAATAACTATGAAATAGTATTATATGAAATTAACACAAAAAATCTCAAATTACGTCATTTTTCAAAACACAATGGGTATCACGAAACTTTTTATCATTATTTTGTTTAGGTTTTTGCTTTTCTCGCTTTATTTTGTGTCTTTCCCTTTCTTTACGCAAATATTCTTCATATTTCTCTTTGTCTTCTTTTAACTTTTCCCTAAATTTATAAATTCTTTCCTTACCAGAAGCGGGCACCTTTAGACCTGAAAAAAAAATTCATGCTGCATGCCAACCCAACAAAACCAAGCAAGCATTATAATAATAAAGAAATAAATGTAGCAAAAAAACAATAAAATGAAAATGCATAGTAAAACAGTCACAATTCCATGAACATCAAAGTGTAATGCCCGTAACGTTACGGGCATTACAAAAGAACACCTAAGTAAAAAACACATTAAATACTTATTTTGAACAAAAACTGCTTGATGTTTAGGCGAGAAAGCATATTTCCCTTTTCCCATAGCAATAAGCTTACAACAAGTTGAATGGTATGCATATAAAGTTAACTTTTACCTGTTTTTTGTTACGGGCGTTACTATGAAATGACACGCAATAATTGCTTCACTTAACACTTTTAACAATAAAATTTTAGTGAAAACTCTGTGCTGAAATGAAGATTAGAATCTTAACTTCAAAATTGCGCCGTTTTGACAGTTGTCAGGAACCGCAATTTCTTCTTTTTAATAATGTTGCCAATTGAATAAAAAATAGTAGACATGAGGGTGATTGCCGATCATGTTAACATTTGAAAAAAAAAATGAAGAATAAAGTTTTTTGAATTAATTTTATCATTTTATGAAAATCTATAATGTTTAATAATAAATTAAGCTTATAACGATTCTCCAACTAATAATAAAAATAAAAGTGTTGAGTAGCGTTTGTCATGGAATGAGTGACAACCTGTTATCTGTCTATGGATGAATTAAATTAACAAGTGTCTATTAAGTTATTTATCTTAACATTCAGTTAGTGCATTCTAAAATAAATAACACTCATCATCATCACCCATTTAATGACCACACTGCTGGGTCCACATCCTTATGGTCCACTCCACCACATGGGCCCAAAATGTGAATAGGTGGGTACAAATAAACGACTGCAAATGGAGCCGGTACCAACTGCTTAATGTGCTTTCAGAAGCAACTTTTGGTCACCCAGCCTGTGACTGACCATTGCAAAAGTTGTTTCAAACCTCAACAATCGCAGGCCGAGCGCGGTAATCAAATGCAGCCGGCTAATGCCTAACATGCTTTCAGAAGCAAGGAGGAGCTTGATATAGTAAACTTTTGGTCACCCATCCTGAGACTGCCCATTGCGAAAGTTGTTTAACAAATACAATTGCAGGCCGAATGCGTTAATCAAATTAACAAGTGTCAGTTAAGATCTTAACATCCCCCAGTTAGAGGCATTCACAAAATAAATAACATTAACACCCACATACTAGATAACAGGAAATAGAACAGATAACAGTTACAATAGATCAGATCCATTGACAAATTGTGTAAGACTTAAATTGAAGCAATACTTCCTTTCATTCAATCAGAGAGCAAGCTATACAATCGCCTAGAAAGCTGTCAAAGTAGAAATGTAGAATAGAAATTGTGAAATGTTGACTGTACAGGAAAAATTGTAATTGAAAATTTCATAATAGGGATGTCTGTATTTTAATAATAATAGTATTTTGCTCAATTAGTATATTGTCAAAGAAAGTAAATTTATGTATTATAAAGAATATAAAAATAGAATGTTTAGTATTAATAAAATTTTGTAAATTAATAATTTGCATATAAACAGTACCAATAAATTGGCCAGTTTCTCAATTGAGAAATGGTCCATGTAACGGGTGTTACAGGTTGTACTGTACATCTTTACTTGATGATTAATTAATGATGCAATATGAATAGATATCCTTTTTATTAGCTTAACACCCTCCACCTAGGTCTAATGGCCAGTTTCTGAATTGAGAAATCGCAGTTGAGATGAGAACTACTCAATTGTTACTCAACCATACAAATTTTGTACTTAAGTAGTGCTCAACTTCAATTTCTCAATTCAGAAACTGGCCATAAGTTTCATCATTCATATTAAAATTAACAGTAATAGCTAGCAGTAAAGAAATTAGAAGCAATACTGTATGTGCGTAATGGGTGTTACACAATTTTGCCTATGCTTTCCGGATTACCAGCAACACAAACAAAAGTCTGCAAATTGTGTTACTTTATGAAGGGAAAAAAATTTAAAGACATTTCTAAATGTTACATTCGAAATATTATAGACTATTCATATTAAACCAAAAATATATTAAGGTTTTTTTCATTGAAATTTTAAACTGTAACAGTGTTACAGCTCAGTGTAACTGGTGTTATGAGTACAAAATCAAACCAATATTTGAAGAAAGTAATGTTTATTTAATAAAGTTTTTGGCATTAAATGTTGTAGGTACTTAGTAGAACTTAGTATGATGCCTACTGCTCTCCATCAATATTTTTGGAAAAACTGTAATAGGTACAGTCCCCTTTTACAAAACTGAAAAAAGAAATTTATTGTAAGACTAGCGGGACCTCGCGGTTTTACCCGCGTGGTACCCATTCCCGTGGGAATATCGCGATAAAATATAGCCTATGTCACTTGGGAAGAATGTACCTTTCTAATGGTCACAGAATTTTCTAAATTGGTCCAGTAGTTTTGGAGCCTCTTCGATGCAAACAAACAATCAAATCTTTCCTCTTTATAATATTAGTATAGATTGACATTGCGCATTCCGCTGTTAGAAAGGAAAAGTTTTAAGGTTACAGTGCATGAAATATTATTTGGTAAGTTTAAAGCTTGTATGTGTAACACCCGTTACAAAAAAAGTGCATTTGTTTATTTAACTACTTAGTCTATCCCGCCGGAAATAATTCAGGAAAAAATCCTGCTTTTCGTAATATTTACAGTGTTGATTACCATGAAAGTTTAAAGAGTTAATAAGCTGTGAAGATTTTAAAAAATTATCAGCTATGAAACACCTATAAAAGGAAAGTAGCAATTTCTCTACCCAGCAAAAATATACTACAAATTATATACAACAAACTTGGCCTTTTCCTTCAATCCACAATAATTCTAATTGGAAAATTACAAGACTAGTTTATTTTTAGTATGTAGTGAATGTCACTCACCAGAAAGACCCACAATGGAAACGGTGACCAGCTTTCCGCCAGTATTATCAGACTTCTTTGCCATTTCAGAAACTTAGCGCTCCAAAGGTGTGTAGAATAGAAAAACCGAAATATCACTTATCAAACTCATCACAATATCAAGTAGTATACACAGTTCACTATAAAACAATAGCTGATTATAATCACGAAACACGTAATTTCAGAGATTCTGTTAATATCCTGTAAAGCCTATGACGGTAAAACTGAAATTGGCACAGAAATTGAGCGAATTATCCGCAAATAATAATAAAAAACACATGTAACGTGTCTATAGAAAACGTTTGCAAGTCGATCAGTCAAGCAGCAATACTTCAGAACGCGATAACCAGATGTGCTGCCGATTATAAGAAGCCACACCTTCGTGAGCTCAATTTAGAAAAATTGTTGGCTTTTATACTTAATTGTACAATAAAATTGATAAGCAGACTGCAGAAACATTATCAATTAGGAATTGAAAAGCATTAATTTATTGTCATTTCCAGTGCCCCACAGTGGCACCTAATTTATGCTGTTTTCTAGATAGGATATTAACAAATTCTGCTAAAATGTGACGCCACTTTATTTACCTACGAATTGAACACTATCTTTAAGGTAAAAATTACAATAAATTACACTTTGATGGAAACAATTTACGAAGGAAAAGCAATAATTCTTGACACAACTCGCTTTTGCTTTGTACTAGACGATGTTGCCAGTAAAATTAAAATAATACTTTTTTATTAGGTTCCTCTCTTGACAAAATTTTAAGGTGCGTTTACATGTTGGGCGAGCCTATTCGAGCCATCACAAGCGGCTAGCTAAACGGCCAACCTAAATAATTGACGCGTGTTGAATCGAGTTAGAACTCAAGTTCGAAACCATTTCAACTCAAGTTACTCGACTAACGAAATACACAACTCGGCGCACCGCTAAACGGCTCTTTGTGTTAGCTCGCCTTGGCACGTCTGGCGTCCACCTAGGTAGGCCCAGCAGAATCAAATCGCAGGAAGTCGCCCTAAATGGACGCAGCTTCATATAAATTGTATACCTAGCAAAAAACTTATTGCGATTCGATTCTGAGGGGCTACCGGCTAAAAAAGTATGGGTAGGGATATGGGCTTCATCTGTCATTTGAATATATTATTTTGATAGATTTTTGCTGCTTTGTTCTATAAGAATACCAACGATCTATACCAGAAGTATTGATAGCGGCTATTAAAAAAAAAATGACTTAAAGATCGGAAAAACCATAAAGTTAATATACCCTCAGAACAAGAAACCGTGCTAAAATAACAACAAAATACATTAGTTCGTACTCTTTTATTTTATGCAGTAGTACAAGTGTAAGAAAGAGATAGTATACAGTCTAATGTTTCTTAATTTACAAGGTTGTCACAATTTTTTTTTACGCCAGTGATGCAACGTCATCGACATTAATATCGATAAATTAAAAATTGATTTTACATACATTACATTTTTAAAATCTCTATGTATGTCAATGACACTAGTAAGTACGGTATGGTAATGTGTCGACGCACACGTACCTACCACAAACAACCACACCACATCGCAGCGACAAAATGTGGTGTCGATGCAACTTTTAGCAGTTGCGTTGTGGCTGTGCGACAAAATGTCAATGTGATTGCTTTGTCGCCAGTAGTTGTGATGTGGATACGTCGTATGCGGTGTGGGCGGCTGCTAGTTCACAGCGTCGTCGCTGGTGGTGATCGGTATTACTTACGCACGCGGTCGATAATGACGGCAAAATGTGGTACCTACGTGTAAATTGTACTAGGTATTCATTTCCAATACAAAATACACCCCGCCCACATGTTGTGTGGTTGTGGTACGTGTGAGTAGACCCAATGAATAATTAAGTATAGCACCTGCAATATTATAAATGCAGTAAGTACTTAACACTTTCTTTTATAAAAATTTGCAGTCTTCAGTAGTCTATACTAATGTTATAATAAAGCTGAAGAGTTTGTTTGGTTGAACGTGCTAACCTCAGTAACTACTGCACTTAGAAAATTCTTTCTACTATTAGAAAGTTACATCCTTCCCGAGTGACACAGGCTATCTTTTATCCCGGGGACGGGTACCACGCGGGTAAAACCGCGAGGATCCGCTAGTTGGTAATATAATAAGTAGGTAAAAAAATTGCACATAGTAATGCTGGTTCCTTCGCCTACTTTTATTGCAAACATTAGAGTGAATTAAGCTGAAAAGGAAATTAATCAATTAATTAAAATAAAGAAACCATTTTTTCTATTAAACACATCTTTAATGTTCTCATTTGGCTCAAATGATTGTAGTCCAAAGTGTTACGCATAAAGTGACTGTTCACTTTTGCTGTCCAGTTGATTTTTGAAATACGGCGTATACAATCATTTATAATAGTTTCATCTTTGGGAAATCTGAAAGAAGTAAAAATTGTTAACATCGATAAAGAAAAATCACAGCACTATCATAACCTTAACAACTTTAACAAAATGCAAGAAAATATAAACAATAGACCAAAACTCACGTACATTTCTATTGATAATATTAATTTATTAAAATTTTCGGATAATACTGATGTTAAAATCTTAAAAATATTTGAATTTTGAAACAAAACTTACCGATGAAATGATTCAATCTCATCCGAATTTTCTTTCCGTGATATATTAGACTAACAGTCTAGAACAACAGAAACCATCCTAGACACGGAATGCAAGCTCTCTAGAGAGCCTGTATGCACACTTTCCTGTTGTTTTATCACCGAATTCCTTGTAAATTAATAAATTTTCACTTTAGCTGCCAGCGAAGCTGTTCGACCATTGTAATACGTTCGTATTAAATTGGTCATACCTCAGAAGCTATGTTCTCAACAAAGACGTATTTTTATTTTGGTAGTATTATATTACAATCAATTAGAACCATTTGACATTTGTACTTTACGAGCTTGTGACAATGACAGAAACAATAGAAACTCACAAAGATTGTCTATTTCACTCTTACTCATGTATGCTGAATTACTTAAAGTGAGTACGATAGCTGATACACAGTTTTTATTTTAGTACGGTTTCTATAGCTTTAGTTATTGTTCTGAGAATATACCTATCGGAATAGAGGAACAACCACGAGCTGTCAAACGAAACCGAAATGGGCGATTTTCTGAAAGCTCAGCCACTAGATGGCGCTGTCCCACCTGTGCAGTTAGAAGGAACGGAACGTTATAAATTTTACTTTGACGCGACTTTTTTACGTAAAACGGAACGTCAGACAGATGTTATTTATTAACCTAAATCTTTAAATTTACCTATTTCGTTTCCGTTCCTCACAGTAGTACTTATTTAATATATTATTAGTTTCCTTTGGGTTTTTAAAAAGTAATTAATTTAAATATGTTTCATACCAAAATATACCATAGACATGTACATACTTATTCAACGCCATCTAGTGAAGCAATTGGAAGCTTTTTTTTTTTTAAATGGCCTCAGAAAATCGCTCATAGAACCTTTTACTATTTTGTTATGTATTAAACTAGGGTAGTACAATGCATAAGCAATTACGGATAAGGACTGCAACTGAACGGTGAGACGCCAGCCACACGAAAAGAAGTAAGATGTGGTTCACCGAATTTGTCCCAGACTCTACCTATTCTAACAGTCAAAAACTGATACCTATGGATCAGTTAAGTATCTTAAATGGAATTACATTCCCAGGTAATTCATATCTAAACGTCTTACAGGTACTTTAATTACAGTATCTAATACATATTCATTTTTTACCGCATGATATACCGAATATCGATAACTTGATGCAGCCCTAGTGTAAAACGAAAATTATTTCTTTACACAAAATATTCGTAAATACTGCATTATGTGTAATCAATATTTGCTTGTTACATAAATAAATGTTTGTTGAAGAGCATTATCACACTTCTTGCTTTAAATTCGAAGCGCATTGGCAAAAATAAACCTTAGGAAGGGAGGTGTCGGTTTGGAATAATTTACCTGTGAACTGAACATTTTGAGGGATTATTTCATTGTGTTGTACAACAATCAATAACTGAGCAAGTCACCATGTCTCCATATCAATATTGGCTAAAAATATCTAAGATTGCACGTAAAATCAAAAAAAAAAAAAATACCTAAATTCTCAGCGTGCTGATAAGTGCTGACGAACTGTCAAACAGTAGCCAAAAACGGTTCTGTTACGTTGCATCACGCATCTCCTTTTATCTCACAGTGTTGTTGCTAGTGACATCCCGCTCGCTCAGCCCTTTGTTTCTCTGGGAAAAACGTATGAAATTCTACCCAAAAAGTTACGCGGTAGCCCCATGAAGCTCGACCTAATACTGAGGTAACTGGAAAGTGCAGTACTAATACTTTTTTTTTTCCCAAAAATTACACAGTGGCTGTCTTCCGTCTCACCTACACTTTAAAAAAATACCTATGGTCATATAAACTTTTTTGTTTGTGGGTCGATTTTGATTAAACTTGGTTTTTGGCACTATTTGGACTAGAAAACTGCAACGCAATGTTAAAAATATTAACAAATCCAAGATGGCGGCCAACTTTTTTGTTTAAGGGTCAATTTTGATGAAACTCTGTTTTTGGTACATTTGACAAGAAAACAGTAACGCAATTTATTTTAATTTTGAGTTTTTTGCATTCACAGTGCAATTTTTATTATTGAAAAATGGAAAATGAAGTATTTAGAAAAATCGACCCAAAATTTCAGTAACGCAATGTTAAAAATGAGATATGGTCAAGATGGTTGCAAACTTTATTTTTTTAGGGTTCCGTACCCATAGGGTTAAAACGGGACCCCATAACTAAAACTCCGCTGTCCGTCTGTCTGTCTGTCACCAGGCTGTATCTCATGCATGAACCGTGATAGATACAGTTCTAATTTTCACGGATGATGTATTTCTGTTGCCGCTATAACAACAAATATTAAAAACAAAATAAAATAAATATTTAAGGGGGGCTTTGTTTTGCCGTTTTGCCAAGATTCAAGATTCAAGATTCAAATCTGTTTATTCAATTTAGATTGTTATTTACAATACTTGTGAACGTCATAGAAGCTACGCCATCGGTTCGCAAACCCTACAGCGGGAGGCCTTGGAGAAGAACCGGCAAGAAACTCCAAGGGTTGTTTTTTTCTCCCTGTCTTATTTCATACAGAGTCGTCAAATTGAAAAATGACCTTAACATGGTATGACTAAGGTCAGTTTCCATCACAATTACACAATGGGTTATGATAAATACAGTTAAGTATAGGCGAACTAATGATCATAGCGGTGAACAATTTTCAGTTACTTAGGAACTCTACTTAAAGCTTTCATATTAGTTTAAAACAAAAGACAATTCTACTATATACTGCAAGTTGCGCCATACATGTTTCAAATGTAATTCTTAATAAAATGAATAAAAACAAAAGAAAACACATTTTAAGGCAAGCAGATAAGAGCAGACCCATTCCCACTGGCAGCACCCGTTCACGAGCATGACGCATGAACCAGCCATCGCTTCGCTCAACCATATTTTAGGGAACGTAACGACCCGCCTTACGCAAGTTGAGCGAAATCGACGCCTGTATAGGTATTTGCGTAAGTATGGAAAGTTTGTCACAAATTTAAAATGTGAAGGTGGATCTTTTACTACCCCGAAGGTATTGTAAAATTTTAGTTCAACAGGTAAAGTTAAATTATTATAACTAAAAAGCAAAAAAACGAAAAAAAAAATACACTAGTCTCATCGGAGCTAGATGTGATGTGAGTCGATTTTTTCAATATTCAATAATAAAAATTGCATTGTGAATGCAAAAAGTAAAATTTTTAATAACTATACAAGCTTTTATTAGTTGTTAATAAAAAAACACTCAAAAGTAAAAAGTAATTTCATTCAGATCGGAAATAAGCTACTTCATATTTCTAAGCCTTCGAAGCTTCTTCGTCTATATCAAAATCATCCCTTCACACATCATAACTATCATTTATTATAATTTTTTTGTGTACTTATCACTGTCTCAATCTTCCAAATAATAGCGTGTTACATACATTATAATAACAGCAAAATGAGAGAAAAATAAAATTTGCAACCATCTTGACTATTTGTCATGTTTAAACATTGCGTTGCTGTTTTCTTGTCAAAATAGTACCAAAAACCAAGTTTCATCGAAATCGGCCCACCAACAAAAAAGTTGGCCGCCATCTTGGATTTTTTAAATGTTTAACATTGCGTTGCCGTTTTCTTTTAAAAATAGTACCGAAATCCGACTTTCATCAAAATCGACCCACAAACAAAAAGTGCCTACATGGCACAACTAGGATTCGAACCCGGGAATCGATATCGGTAGCCCGGTATTCTAACCACTCCTTAAGCTGCCGAAAGAACTATACGTAAAATTTATATAAATAAATTATAATATTTTTGTTTCATTCATTCACTTTGCCGCGTCACTATTTATGTTTCGTCAAAACCTGACAACCCAGTAAACGTCAGACAACTTCGTCTAATTAAAAATCCGACTTTAGTAACAGCGCTAAAAATATCAAAATTCTAAGCTTAATCCATTTCAAAACATAGAATGTCAAAAACCATTTCTAAAACATAGGTATAGTAAGTGGAGACACTTACTAGGTTTTTGAAATGGTTCAATATACATACATACTAGGTTTTGAGATGGTCACATAGAAGAAAATAAGAATGATTATTAGGTTAAAAAGGCGTTGAAGTCGTGCGTTACTACAAGTCGTCACAAATTAAGATGTCCGTTTTGACACATGGTAATGACCCTAGAATGTAACTTGTTACGAAAACCAAAAAATCAATTAAATGCTGATTACTTATCAAAGGTGTATGAAAATAATATGTTACATTTTTTAACGCATCATAAATTAAGGCAAAGTGTATTCCGCGTATTATGTTTGAGTTTATTCTAAAGTAAACGCAGATTCGATTAACTACGAGACGTCTCGAAAAACAGTTACGTTCTCAGTCTTTGTTTTTTTAAATACTAGTGTTGTAACCGTTGTGTGCAGGATTTCTCCAGCATCATTCAATTTTATCGAAATAATCGTTATAACCACTTTAATAGATTAATTTGTAAAATTGATCTGTTTGGTGTGAAAACTAGATTGGTGCTTAAAGCATTAGTGAAATTATGAATTGGCAATAATGATTTCGATAAAACGGTTTCTAGGCAAACGCACACTTATCCAAGGAGAACGTTTCGAATGAACCGAATGAAAAAAAAATTCTTTAAATAAAACCTAGACAACCTTGCACACCTCACCATGTCGAATCGTCACGTTCACCTTTCCAGAGAATTCTTAAAACACGTTTCGTTCGGCTTTTTCGAAGCGTTCGCATCGGAAAAGCGTGCGTTCACCATAAGCGGCCTGTACACATTGGCCCAACCATTGGCCAATACGTCGGATATTACCACTTTTGAAAGAACGTTTTTAAACATCTTGTTCGTTCAAAAGTGTCAATGTACGATGTATTGGTATAATAAGTTTAGTAATGTAGCTACTCTATGACCATGTCTATGCTGTGAGCTGTAGTTAAAATACTTGCACTTTTAGAGCCAACGCGCACTTGTGATTTTTGGTCAACCGATAGTTTAGTCAGAATCGTAAGACGATCGTGATCAAACTGTCAGCTGGTAGTTTGGTTTTGAGAACCTGCGAGCACTTGTGATTTTTAGTCGACCGATAGTTGGTCGATAGTTTCGTTGAATCCGGGCGCGCGCTCACATAGTCCTTCATGCACAGGCCGATAGTTGTCCGATAGTTGTATACCTGTAACTATAACTATAGTTGTAGTAACTATTGGCCAGTCATTTTCGATAGTTCGATACTGAATGCGCAGTCTACCGATAGTTGGGTGAAAGTTGTTAGATGCAGTGCGCGCGCTCACATAGCCCTTCATGCACATTACCGCCCGGCCGATAGTTGTGCGATAGTTTGATTTTACAACTATCGGCCAGTCATTTTCGATAGTTTGATCGGTCGATAGTTTAAGCGCACTGACGATTGCCACTGCCATATAACTCTATACTGAATCCGAATGAGAACGACCAAACTATCGCCCGATTAAAAATCACAAGTGCGCGTTCGCTCTTATATAAATTATGCAATGGGCGATTTTCTGAAAGCTAAGTCACTAGATGGCGCTGTCCCACCTATGCAGTTAGAAGGAACGGAACGTTATAAATTTTACTTTGACGCGACTTTTTTACGTAAAACGGAACGTCAGACAGATGTTATTTATTTACCTAAATCTTTAAATTTACCTATTTCGTTTCTGTTCCTCACAGTAGTACTTATTTAATGTATTATTAGTTTCCTTTGGGTTGTTAAAAAGTAATTAATTTAAATATGTTTCATACCAAAATATACCATAGACATGTACATACTTATTCAACGCCATCTAGTGAAGCAATTGGAACCTTTTTTTTTCTTAAATGGCCTCTCAGAAAATCGCTCATTATAGTGGATTCGATTCAAGTTTATATAACATAAAAGGTCAATTTATACTTTAATAATGTTTATTAAAAGTATAAGTACCTATATTATAGTAAGTTTAACATTTTATAATAATAACTTTAGTCTTAATCCACATAAGTTGCAAACCTACTATAATCGATTAGTTACTCAGAACCTTAATCGATTAATCGCGAGAATCGATCACAGACTCGTATGGTTACATGCCTAATCACGTCACTTTAGCAGTGCTTTAGCATGTGTCAAAACGGGCATCTTATTTTGTGACGACTGTAGGTAGCACTTAGATAGTCCAGTATGTTTATTTAAACATTAATACTTTTTTTTTATTTACAACAAGGTAGCACTTAGCCTTTATCACACGTTAGGTAGGTATGTCCAAATTCGGGAAAGAGATCTCTTGTCGAATCCAGCTCGGATGGACAGCGTTCGGGAAGCTCCGGCATATATTAGCGTCCAAAATTATTATTCCTCTAAGGTGTTTGACCAGTGTGTGTTGTCAGTTAACTTAATGCCCCCAGTACACGATGGCCGATCATGGTCGGCGACCATGACCAATACATCGTACATTGACACTTTTGAACGAACAAGTTTAAAAAGGTTCTTTCAAAAGTGTCAATGTACGATGTATTGATCATGGTCGCCGACCATGATCGGCCATCGTGTACTGGGGGCATAAGGCTGCCACACACCAAAAACGCACGCAGACGTGCTGCATTGCGTGTGCGTGCGTCATGAGTTGTAATATATGAATTTGTACGCGTAGGTTCACACCAACAGTATCGCAGCTGCATTGCGTTGCGTTTGCGTGCGAGAGCCGCACGGCCGACCGCGAGATACAAACCGAAACGGACGCGGCGCGGTCGCGCAACAGCGGAACGGCAACGCCGCACACGAGCTCCGGCATTGTGACGTTGTATTCTACAGGATTTCTCAATTGAGGACACACCGTGGTGACGTATGCGTCTGCGTGCAGCTGCGACGCTGACTGCGGCACGTCAGTTGTCAGTATTTACAAATTGTCATCATGGATTTTGAAATACGTGAAAAATTAATTAATATAGTACGCAGGTACAAATGTATATAAGATCCACAAGATAAAAACTCTCTTTTGTGGGATAAAATAGGAAGGGAATTACGAATGGGCGATTTTCTGAAAGCTCAGTCACTAGATGGCGCTGTCCCACCTATGCAGTTAGAAGGAACGGAACGTTATAAATTTTACCTTGACGCGACTTTTTTACGTAAAACGGAACGTCAGACAGATGTTATTTATTTACCTAAATCTTTAAATTTACCTATTTCGTTTCTGTTCCTCGCAGTAGTACTTATTTAATATATTATTAGTTTCCTTTGGGTTTTTAAAAAGTAATTAATTTAAATTTGTTTCATACCAAAATATACCATAGACATGTACATACTTATTCAACGCCATCTAGTGAAGAAATTGGATTTTTTTTTTTTTAAATGGCTTCTCACAAAATCGCTCATTGAAAGAAAAATGTCAACCGCGATCCGAAAGCAACACACGGCGTCGCTGACGCACGGCGTCGCAGATGCACTGCGATGCGTGTGCGACGCCGATACCGGTGTGAATTGCTTTATGTCGCAGCGTGCTGCAGATGCAACGCATCGTGTTGCTCACGCATTTGGTGTGTGGAAGCCTTAATGAATTATGAAACGGAGATGTGGTCTTTTACTATGGGCCTCATAAAAAGGTCAATCTCAGTCAACGAGCAATGGAGAGAGCGATGATTGATATTTCCCTGCTAGATCGAATCAGAAGATAAGAGAGCTAGAACAACCGACATCGCTCGAAGAATTGCTCAGCAACTTATACTTATACTATACTTATACTTTTTATTAGAATCAACGATTCTAATAAAAAGAAGGGCGCCCCGCCCCTCGCTGCTTACCCGCGCCCACGCATGTACCGCATAAATACCCAAATAAGGGCAAATTAGGTTCGCGCACTTAATTTGCCCTTATTTGGGTAGAATTACTATGGTGCGAGTTGCTTGCGATCGGAGGGGTATGGTCGGGAGCGCGAGTATCTCCTCCCGCCACGTCTCTCTCTTCTCTTCTATCTTCTTCGATCGATAATGTCGATCGGTAATAAAATAATTATTTTCTGGAAAAAATTTTTTTATAAGAATGACAATAATCTCGAAAACGGAAAACTCGCAGATAAAATCTAACGAAAATTTCGTTCCCCATAAGAATCCCGGAGGTACACTCGACAGCACATCAGGTTAAACAGTTGAACTGCGATAATAGCTTTTATTACGTAGGGCATAAAATAAAGGCCGTCTCAAGGTCAACATGTATAGTCTGATGTGCCACCGTGTGTACATAGAAGGAATCAGATGGACTAAAAAAATTTTTTTTTGAGGTAAGTACTTGGAAGTCATCCGAAGGAATATTTTTTTTTAACTTTATGAGTTGAAAACATTGTATAAATATGGAAATAACAAGCGGAGGACAGGGGGCGCATAACCTCACCTCGAGTTCCACCCACCCTGCAAGGACCTCGAGAGGCGAAACCCTCTGCCATTCGTTACCCAATAAAATATAATAGTCATTTTAAGTTAGTCTATATTTATTTAAGTTTTTATTTTTTTGAAGTATTATAATAACATAACATACTTAACTGAAAAAACGAGTAAAACAGCAACCTCTGTTTAGTTCAAAATCGGATAATCTAACCGTTATTAACGGTTATCTATGTGAAATTAACCACGTTTTTCGGTTAATAACAGTTAATAACGGGTTTTTACATCTATAATTCAAACTACAGGCTGTCTCATAAAGACCCAACTATTTCGAGCGTGAAGCGGAACGCAAAAAAGTGCGGTAACAAAATGAAACTAGTATCATTTGTAAGTTCGGTCCTTACATTTTTTATTGCTATCATGCCGTACACTACACGGGAGAGCACCGCGCTTTTTGCGTGCGCGCGTTTTTTGAGAAATGTCGCTAGCTCATTCGCCTGCGTCGTCTATTTCGACTCCACTATCATTTGCAGAATATTGGTGAGGCGCCAAGCAATGCAACCATACTCTCGTGGATCCAGAGCTTTAATAGGTACTTCCGGGAATACAGTAGGAAGTCATCTGGATGTCCTAGAAGTGGTTGGTTGGTTGGTTTTAGCAAGATGGAGCCACGTCCCATACAACCAACAACTCAATAGAAACTCTACACGAATTGTTCACAGAAAAAGTCATTTCGAGATGGGGTGACATCGCATGGATGCCTAGGAACCCGGACCTTAGGTTACTCCATGCGAATTTTTTTTTGGGGTTACCTTAAAGCGAATATGTACGACAAACGACAATAAAAAATGGCGTTTATTTTCAGACCTCTTCTGCAGAAAGTTTTACGGAAAGCTACATCTGAGATAAAAGGAATGCTTAGAGCCCAGAGGACGCCATCTGCCCGACGTTATTTTTTTAAATAAAAATTTATTTCTTTTCGCTTTGATATTTACTAATAAACAATTTTGAAACAACTGTTTATGAGACACCCTGTACTTACGGGTAATTCGATTCGACTCGAATATATATTTTTTTATTCGAATCTCATCACTGTACAAAACAAAGGAGATTGTTCGTTTTACTTTTATATTTTATTTTTATAAACTATAGTAAGTATTCGTTCCTTTCACATTTATTTAAATTTCATTTAAGTGTTGTTTTTTAAAAGGTATTACGATAAAAAATATGCTATAGTATACTAAATGAAAAATTAATACTGAGAACCGCCTTTCTTGAAGTCAGTTAAAATACTGAAACCTTCTCCTAAATGTAACAAATACTTTCCAGAAAACCGCATCAAAATCGGTTTAGCCAAACGCGAGATAATCGCGGACAAACATATATACAAAAAAACACAGGTCAAACGGAGAAGCTTCTATTTTTGAAGTCGCTTAAGAATTATTACTATCGATCGATCATTGTCGATATAACGCACTAGAAATAGAAGCGAAGAGGTGAAGCGGGAGGAGATCCACCTCCTCTCTCCTCTTCACCGATCAACAAGCAGGCATCGTCGCGGAACTCACACTTAGCAAATCTAGCACTAGGGCTACCAAGCGGTGGTTTTTAGTGTAAAAACCCAAAACTGAAGTAATTAACAGTTAATAATAGAAATTCTGTTAATAAAGCTTGGTTACATTCGTTAATAACCGGCTTCGCATCTCCCGCACTTGTGTCGTTACATGATATCGGCACGACATTTTGTCGGTAACGATATCGTTGACTGTAACGATACAGTGTGAAAGCATTTTGTAGTGATTGTATCAAACTGCCATTCCGACGATATCGTGTCGGTACCGTTATCGTCCATTGTGAAAACGTCCATTGGCTCACACGCCTATGGTTGTAGGACTTTCTTTGGTGAACGACGTATAGTATAATGAATGCCTCGTTTACATGTTGGCCTTTACTTGTCGAGCCTACACGAGCCACGAGCTGAGGACAAAGGCAGAACAAACGCTGTTCGGCAAACCCTCGCAAACAGCCGTTTACATGCTGGCTGCTTGTGATGGCTCGCCTAGGGCGCCCAACCAACATGTAAACGCACCACCACCGCGACTAGAATAGAGATATAGTAAATATTGTCAAAATGTAAAAAAAAACATCTTGCTTGAATCTTGATTTTTTGTCATAGTAACACTGACTTTGACAGCACCATTACGAAAACACAAGCGCATAAATGTCTCCCCGCGATATTTTCTTGAGAAATGACTTCTACAAATGATGGAAAAGACGTGAAAAGTATTCAAGCAAGTGGCCAAAAAGGCAAATCATATTACGTAGAACTTTACAAGGTAAGTCTTCCGCTTACGAATCCCGAAAATTATGATTTATCTTACGACGCCGTTGTGGTCCGAAATATTCATTATGGCCGCCATATTTGTCTTCTTCATCTCTTGTTTTCATGTATTTCGGATTATCACACGATAATTTGAATAGAGTTATGCATAAGAACGTTCCCTGATTCATTTGATTTTAATTTGTTACTATATTTATGTTGGTAGAAAGGCTAGACAATCTTGATTCCATAGTTATTTGCATAGAAGAATTCTTCAGTTTTCTATAAATTTTGGAATAATTTGGAGCAAATTACTGTTTGATGAATCACTGTTATAGTGATGATAAAGTTAATATAGTTTGGGATACGATTTTAATTTATTTCTTTCGATGTTACATGTTCCATTGAATCATTTACCATGTGTGGTAGAACAGAGGTCGTATGACAGCCATACTTCAGTTTTTAGTCACGTAGGTGCTTTTTTATTTACCGACACAGCATAAGCTTTATAAACACATGGAAACCGGCGACGCAATAGTGATACCTATAGGTACTCAAATGAACTGTTCATTGAATTATTCTTTATAATTCCATTACTAACATACCTACACCTTTATAATTATTATTACCAAACTACAAAACCAAGTTTATACTTATTAAATAAAAAAATCATGTTTTTATATTGGGTTAGATGTTTGAATACTTGGCTTTCACCAGAAACACTGGTGAATGTACTTATCTGGTGAATATTATTTTGTAATTTATCTCACCACTATGTCTTGCATTCAGTGTGAGTTAGTCTATTGTTCTCGAGGAACTTAAGAAAGAATAGCAAGCTAAAAACAATAGCTACTACTGTTTTCAGTAATGACTAAATTCCAAAGTCAAGGTTGTGTAGCTTGCTGATAAGCAACTATATGTGCATACATTTATTATTTTATCATTTAGAGTAGTACAAATCTTTATCAATCCAATTAAGATTATATTGTATAAATAGTATATTTCATTTTAGTTATAAAGTAAAGTGTCTTGTATGTTTTATACATGCTTAAAATAGTTTTTTCATCAATGAAAAGGATGTAAAGAAAGTTTTATTGTCACACACACAACAATAACTAGACAGGACAATAATAAGTATACAAACAACAACAGCAAGAAAAAGGACAAAAGAATTTTGATGTAAGGTGTGTGCGGCTGCCGACATACTGAAAATTTGGATGTAATAAAAAATAATACATTTGATTGATGAACAGTTTGAAATATTTTTTATTTTAACGTCCAATAAAAAGGCAAAATTATTCACATGTCTTTCATTAAATTAACTTGTTCTGTTTTGCATGTTTAACAGTAGCCCATCCGAGGTTGATAATGTTCTCTAAATCTTGAGAATGGGCTTATAAACCTGTTGCTTCTGATTATTTAGAACAGTTTTAAAATAAGTTAAAATGTTTTATTTTTATTTTTTTGCATTCACAACACAATGCAATTTTTATTATTGAAAATGAAGTATTACAGAAAGTCAACCTGTCTCGCAACTAAAGTCCCATCAGAGCTAATTCTGAGACGGGTCGACTTTTTGTAATACTCATTTTCAACATTTAATTCAATAAAGAAAAATGCTATTTCATTCAAAAATACTAAATATACTTGAGAAGTACTGTGATCGTTGTGGAGATCCTTGGGGGGAGGCCTATGCCCAGCAGTGGGCGTCGTTCGGCTGACATGATGATGAAGTAACTACTTAGTTTTAAATTTTGAATTATTGTCATGATAGAATTAAAATAAAGTCTAATGAAACCTTTTTAGTTTTAAAACTAAAGGTAAGTATTTTCAAACATCACATGACCACAAAAACACTGATTATGCTTCATATGACTCATATGCCCAACTTAATAGAAGTCGCCTACTACTACATACTAGGATTGCATATTCTAATGGAAATCATACACTTTACTATGCATTGTTGTTCAGAATAAGAATAGGTTAGGATTTGCATGCACTTATTCAATGTTGTTGTTATAATTTGTTTTGTGACTTAAAAAAGATATGCCATTGCTTACAATTTGTGTTTTACAAAAACAAAAAGTATTGAGTTACAAACCTTTTACACTGTTTTTCAGATTACACCTTTTATTAATCAAAATAGTAAATTAATTAAACATTGAACAAAACTTAAACATACTAAAAAAAATGAATACTTGTACTTCAAAATCAGGTTGTAAAGTCGACCATTAAAGTGCTTTATCAGTATCGTTTTAAAATTTCGCAAAAGCTCAGATCTAAATGATATTTCAATAACTTCATGCACTATGTTATGTGACAACAACATCAATAGATACCTAGAAATTATCACTTCAAAATTTCAAAGGAAATAATCAGACCTTACAGTATACCCAATCTATTGGGGAACTGGGTGAAATGGTCCCGACCTAGGTGACTGATCACCCGTCCGGCTTCGCTGGCGTCCCCCCTATAAATAATAAATAATAATACCCAATCTACAGCCTACAAAGAATTTTTAAAACTAAAGGTGATAAAGCAATTCTACGGTCGGCAGGCTAAAGAACCTAGTCAAAAATGGCAATTAAAAAAACTTCATAAATAATAAAGAAGGTAAAAAGGTACAACCATTTTTTAAGCGATAACGCTGTTTGACTTATGTTATTAAATCAGGCTACGCATCGTTCCATGAATAAGAATAATAAAGGATTACTTATGAAAAATAAAAAAATTTGGGACTTATGTGCTTTAGTCTGCCGGCCGCGGCCCTAGAATTTCTTGATTGAGTTTACAAAACAATAGCTCAAATTGTTTTTAGAACACTGATTTGATATGTGTAGTTGGTTGTTTCTTTTGGTATCCCATAACTCTAGGGTTATATTCTATCATCAAAAAGAAATCTAAAAGTCCAAGTCGACAATTATTCAACATATGATTTTTTTTTTTGTTTCCCATACAGACCTTGTAAATGGAGGGATTTGTATGAGAAAGCGAAAAAAACGCGTGTTTTGACCTATATTCTTTGTCTTGGACCTTTTGATTTATTTTTGATGTCCGAAAATAACCCTACAGTTATGGAATAAAAAAATAATTTAAGCAACTATTGTTGTAATTTTTAATTATTAACAAGTTAAGTTTTTCCACAGTCTCTAGATGGGCGGTTGAGTGGCGAGTGCGAGCTTAGCGATCGCACACAGCACCTGTGCGAGGCGTGGCGCCGCGTGCACAGCCTATGCCAACACTCGGCCCCCACCACTCATCCACACTTGGTAGCCTGGCTGCAGCGGCACACTGCCCGGACTATACTACAGGTACGTATACACATCAACAGTATCTGTGCGAGGCGTGCCGCGTGCACAGCCTATGCCAACACTCGGCCCCCACCACCCATCCACACTTGGTAGCCTGGCTGCAGCGGCACACTGCCCGGACTATACTACAGGTACGTATACACATCAACAGTATCTGTGCGAGGCGTGCCGCGTGCACAGCCTATGCCAACACTCGGCCCCCACCACCCATCCACACTTGGTAGCCTGGCTGCAGCGGCACACTGCCCGGACTATACTACAGGTACGTATACACATCAACAGTATCTGTGCGAGGCGTGCCGCGTGCACAGCCTATGCCAACACTCGGCCCCCACCACCCATCCACACTTGGTAGCCTGGCTGCAGCGGCACACTGCCCGGACTATACTACAGGTACGTATACACATCAACAGTATCTGTGCGAGGCGTGCCGCGTGCACAGCCTATGCCAACACTCGGCCCCCACCACCCATCCACACTTGGTAGCCTGGCTGCAGCGGCACACTGCCCGGACTATACTACAGGTACGTATACACATCAACAGTATCTGTGCGAGGCGTGCCGCGTGCACAGCCTATGCCAACACTCGGCCCCCACCACCCATCCACACTTGGTAGCCTGGCTGCAGCGGCACACTGCCCGGACTATACTACAGGTACGTATACACATCAACAGTATCTGTGCGAGGCGTGCCGCGTGCACAGCCTATGCCAACACTCGGCCCCCACCACCCATCCACACTTGGTAGCCTGGCTGCAGCGGCACACTGCCCGGACTATACTACAGGTACGTATACACATCAACAGTATCTGTGCGAGGCGTGCCGCGTGCACAGCCTATGCCAACACTCGGCCCCCACCACCCATCCACACTTGGTAGCCTGGCTGCAGCGGCACACTGCCCGGACTATACTACAGGTACGTATACACATCAACAGTATCTGTGCGAGGCGTGCCGCGTGCACAGCCTATGCCAACACTCGGCCCCCACCACCCATCCACACTTGGTAGCCTGGCTGCAGCGGCACACTGCCCGGACTATACTACAGGTACGTATACACATCAACAGTATCTGTGCGAGGCGTGCCGCGTGCACAGCCTATGCCAACACTCGGCCCCCACCACCCATCCACACTTGGTAGCCTGGCTGCAGCGGCACACTGCCCGGACTATACTACAGGTACGTATACACATCAACAGTATCTGTGCGAGGCGTGCCGCGTGCACAGCCTATGCCAACACTCGGCCCCCACCACCCATCCACACTTGGTAGCCTGGCTGCAGCGGCACACTGCCCGGACTATACTACAGGTACGTATACACATCAACAGTATCTGTGCGAGGCGTGCCGCGTGCACAGCCTATGCCAACACTCGGCCCCCACCACCCATCCACACTTGGTAGCCTGGCTGCAGCGGCACACTGCCCGGACTATACTACAGGTACGTATACACATCAACAGTATCTGTGCGAGGCGTGCCGCGTGCACAGCCTATGCCAACACTCGGCCCCCACCACCCATCCACACTTGGTAGCCTGGCTGCAGCGGCACACTGCCCGGAATATACTACAGGCACGTATACCCATCAACAGTAGTGCATCGCTACAGCAAGGAATTAAAGGAATTTGTTTTAAATAGTTAACATTCACTTTATACTTCAGGATTTGCCATATTATTAAGGTTTCTTCAAATCTGACAACACACTCAAACCACAACACTTGTCTAACTTCCTACTAATATAATAAATGTGAAAGTTTAGATGTTTGAATGTTTGGATGTTTGTTGCTCAATAACGCCAAAACGCCTGAACGGGTTTGGCTGAAATTTGGCACACACATACTTTGAAGCCTGGAGAGGAACATAGGCTACTTTTTATTCTGGAAAAATATCACATTCCTGCGGGAAAATGTCGTGTAATAATGAATCGTGTGATTTTAAAACAACATAATTATTATGTCAAGTAGCTATAATTTTTCAGTAGATACAAAAAATATAATTATTTTAAACATGCGTTGCCCGCAATAAATCTAGAAAAATATCTTCAACTATATGTAACGAAGCAGGCTAAATGTATTTACCAGTTTAAGAACAAACTAGCTGCTTACTTCTTAAATTCAAAATAGTAAATTTCAACTGTAATAGAATTGGATACAGGCATCTATCAGTTGTCTCAACTGCCTGCCTGAATTATATATAATTATTATTATTATTATAAAAGTTATCTGTAAAGTATATTGCCTTAAAAAAACTTTTATATGTGACATGTGTTGTTACAAAACTATATAGGATAAATTTTTAACCAGTGCTCAAATATTTAGGATCAACTCAGAATCGGTAAGTGAACAACTTTCTCCTAGAAACGTGGGTCGAAATACGACAAAAAAATTTGTACTTCCCATACTAAATCGATCACGTGATCAGTCCGATTTGTATGAAGAGTCAAAAAATTTTTTGTCATAAATCGACATAATATGTTTCTAGGAGAAAGTTGTTCACTTACCGATTCCGAGTTGATCCTAAAAATTGGTGCACTGCTCTAGCTAACACTTTTTAAATCGAAATTTTATATGGCGGGATGGCGGAAGTATGGCGTCACAAGTGGGTAGCGCTGTCCTTGCTCTATAGTATAATTAAGTTTGATGCTCTATATCTCTAAAAATATGTAAAATATTTGAAAACCTGTGTTGTGTTGCTGATATTTATGAAAATATTTTAAAGAAATTAAAAAAAAACACCGGTCCCCTATTAATTAAAACAGTGTCTAAATAGTAACCAACAAGTCTTTCTGTTAATTTCCACAAAAAGCCTTCTACAATACTACAAGACAATTCATTTTGTAGGGACTCTGCCCTATTTTTTATTATTAAAAATAAAAAATTATGTCAGCTATAATGTTTTATACTTTTCAACAGACGGAATGGCAATCGCCGAAAAGTAAAGATGAACACACACACCTCACAGAAGCTATCGACAGCTTCATCGCCGAATGCGCGGCCGCGACCGAGGCTCGCAATGGCGTCAGCCCGCCTTGGGAGTCCCAACTGCGTCTGCGCGGAGAGTGGTTCAAAAAGATACTTGCCAACCCTTGGGGCCACCCGGTGCTCCGGATATTGCTGGACCCTAGGGGGCAGCAGCCAACGGACGACGAGAGTAAGTAGATTCTTTGATTCCACTTTGACTAACATAGGTTTAGTTACATCGCCAACTGTGACGCAATGGCTCAGCCTGCCTGAGTCGTGGGCCACACTGGAGCGGCGCGTCTTTCGTCCGCGTTGAGCGGGAAAAACAAATATATTGAGACGGACGGGAGGGGCCACACTGGCGCGTCCGCCGGTTGGCGCGACCGGCGGAGGGAATAGTACGTGTTCGCGCGACCTGCGGATCCGCAGGTCGCCTCCGCGCCCCGCGGTCGCTCCAGTGTGGCCCACGACCACAGAATAAATAATAGTGCTAAGGCACAGAAGACTCACTCTGCAAGCTCATTCAAATAAAAATAAATCTTTCTGCGTGGAAATAAAGTCCAATTCCGGTTGCTTTGTCATCGCTTACCTATTGTTATAATAACCTAGAGTTCGCGCATGCAAGCAAAACTACCCAATATCTACGCGCGAGCGTTTTTATTTCTATGAATGTCTCAAACAGCTCGCTCGCTGGTTAGGGTTGCGAGCGACTTGCGGGTTCGGTTTTGTTGTTTCTTTTGTTATTTCTTTTATTTAGACACCCGTAAACACAACAGTATCTTATATACGGATTATAGGAACATTTATAAGTCATTGTTCGGTGCACAAAAATCACAGAAATGATCGATCGTTCTACGCGCGAACGTGGAGCGTACGAGCCGAGCGGCATCCTTCTGCCATACGCCTACCCGGCAGGCGCGCCGGCCGAACGTACCTAAACTGCGGAGTGACACCCCCCTGCCACGACTGAGAGTTCTAAATGCGGCTGCGCGAGGTATTTACAGTTACAGCACCAATTTGAACCGCACCAAAACCATTTCTGTTACGGCACCAATGGTTAGACGCGTAGTAGGACTGTTATCTAACTAAAAAACATCTAAGTATAACACAGTAGTTCGTTATTATTTTTGAAGACATTATTTGAAGTATGTATTTCTATTAATACATCACTAGGTTTAAAGTACAAGGACAATCGCGGGGAGTGGTTTAAAAAGATACTCGGCAATCCTTGGGGCTCGAGACGTGTCACTCATCATCACTCTTCACTGCTCATCACTGCAAAAGTGATACAGTCTAAGAGCTATATCACAGCCAAAGCCACACGCTCCATCTAAGCCTAGACGCGCATGGAAGCTTGACTTGATCGGTCAATGAAAAAATCGGTCAGTTTTTGTATTGAAATCGGCCGATTTAGTAAGCTATCATGCACGCCTGTCAACGTTATTACGTTAATAAGAATTGTAAACGTAATGCGATAGGAATAAGTAACTTATTCTTATGGTAATGCCTATGTTGTAACTGACCGATGTTTTGATCGGCCGATGAAGCTTCCAGCGCTTCCATGCGCTTGAGCCCTAACTCCAGCTCTATCCGACACGTTCCAATCGCGCGCGGCAAGAGTTCGCTTTACCGGAGCTGCATAGGAACGGTTGGTGTGAACGTGCTTCGCGCGATCCAAGTGAACAAATTCCATCCACGATTTTAAGGGGTCTACTCCGTAACGCAAAAGTCGAAACTTCGTTTTACCCGTCTCTCTTACTCTCCAATCATTACAGAATCGAGCGAAAGGGGCGGGGCTAACGAAGTTTCGGATTTTGCGTTTTGGAGTACGGTCCCTGAATCGCGGATCCAAGATGAATTGTTTGGTGTGGTTCCGGGTATTAGGGTGCTTTGGCAGCGGCTGCAGCAGCTAACATGTTATTTTATATTAAACATATCCAACTTTATCTCTCTTAGCGTCTCATGGAAGCATAGAATAGTTATATGTTATAGGAATCACTTATTCAGATCTCTAATACAGATTGTAACTTCCTTTTTTACGAGCGAGAATTTTCTTGAAAAATAATATGTCACTATATCTTTAGATATATTTTTTTAATTGCACCCACTCCATCGTTTTTTGCCCGTTGCAGTCCTAGAATGGCTGAAGGAAGAGCGCGGCGTGATGTTCGTGACGCGTTTGCGTCAGCTGGCGGCGTCGAAATGCGACGACTTGGCAATGTCGCTTGTCACCGCCGTCATGGACCGCGTGCGAGCGACGGCCACGCTGCTGCCCGACGCCGAGCAGGGCGACACCAGAGGTAAGCACTACTGCATTATAAAATGATAACTTATGGGCGTGGACTGTATGGAAAACACTTTTAACCTTGATAACGTGTAATAATAAATAAATTTCTTACAATCACACCAATTATCTAGCTCATAAGTAGTTATCATTATGAAACTGTGTTATGGAAACTAGATAACGTATAAATATATACTTTTTTTGTAAATACATTGATCACGCACAATTGTGATGACCACATCTACTGTGTTCCACAGTTTATTGAAACGAAGGTTTCTCATGCAAAATTAAGTAAATTAAACTAGTCCTACCTTACTAGAAAATAGTGTCCGTAATCCAGGGGGGCTGAACGTTGTCTCGCCGGCGCGCGCCGGGCAAAACGATCTCCACACAACCCCCGATGGGATACTCTTACAGCTAACACTCTTATACTACACAATGCCCTAATAGGCAGCTAAAACTTTCCCGGCGCTTTTCAAAGCGAACACACACGGGTCACAAGTCCGTACCCGGACCGGGCGCTCCTAGGTGCAAACGCTCGGGATCTCGGTCACAATACGGGTAGGTAACTGGCGCGGCACGTCGCTACCGAAACACACAAACTCGCCTCACGGCTGCTTACGGCCAACTGGTCGCGATGTCGCGCGGGCGGCGGTTGGCGCCGACCCCACGAATCAACGTGAATGAATGAATCACGCGCGGCGTGAACATCCCCCCGTCCCGGACAGTAGCAAACTGTCCGCCAACTCAATCTAAGGGCAGGCGAGAGAGGGTAGCGATCGCTCGCTTCAAAACAGAGTCCCCCACCAGGACCTCGGCAAACCTGGGCACACCATCCGACCCCGGATGAAGCTGAACAATGCGTCCTAAACGCCAGCGGAGGGGCGGCAGGTTTGGATCCTTTACCAACACGAGGTCTCCAGTCTTGGGTGGGGTCGTCCTATCCGACCACTTAACGCGTTGCTGCAAAATGTGCAAATACTCCAGATGCCAACGGCGCCAAAAACTCTGCGTAAGCTGCTGGAGCAATTCAAATCGCGAGAGCCGTCCGGAGGGCACTTCGGAATAAGGATATTCCGGCAAGGCGTTAAGCGGTCTGCCAATCAAAAAATGGCCCGGGGTAAGGGCCTCTAAATCATTCGCGTCCGAAGACAACGGACACAACGGACGCGAGTTGAGGACCGCCTCAACCTTACAAAATACGGTCGCGAGTTCCTCAAACGTGAGGACCGTCTCCCCAATAACGCGACGAAGGTGAGTTTTAGCGGCCTTTACAGTTGCTTCAAAAATCCCTCCCCAGTGGGGGCAGGATGGCGGGGAGTACTGCCATCGTACCCCTCTGCGAGAGAGTGTGGATCCGATCTCAAAATTATTCCTATCCAAAAATTCACAAACTTCCTTTAAATACCTATCGGTGCCCTTGAAATTGGTTCCACAATCGGACCTTATTAACGACGGCATTCCGCGGCGAGACACAAAACGATTCAACGTGGCTACAAAGGCTTCTGTGGTGAGGGCACTAACCACCTCCAGGTGGACCGCTTTAGTGGCCAAACAAACAAATACACACAAGTAAGCCTTTTCCGTTCTAGCATTACGAAGCCGCGATGTCTTAACGGTAAATGGCCCCGCAAAATCCGTTCCAACTCCTGAGAAGGGCATCGATTCGTTCACTCGATCGGCAGGCAAATCACCCATCTGGGGCTGCATCGTATCGGCGCGCAAACGATAACACGGGAGACAACGAAAAATAACGGATCGGATTATTCTCCGCGCTGACAAAATCCAGAACTCTCGTTGGAGGAGCGCGGTCAAAGCATTACAACCGGCATGAGCATTCTTTACATGTCGGTCTGTAATCAACAGTCTAACTAACGGTCCATCCTTGGGGAGCAACAAAGGGTGGCGTGATCCGTACGGCAGGTTGGCATGTCTGAGCCTACCTCCGACACGCAGCAATCCGGTACTGTCCAAGAAAGGATTCAACCGCACCAAGGGTCCCTTCAACTTGGGCTTACTTGAGCGCAGGGCTTTCAGCTCCGGTTCAAACTCTCGCTGTTGCGTCACTCGCAACCAATGCAAAAGAGCGTCTTGCCGCTCTTGTGGGGCGAGGACCGGAGACAACAATTTCTCCTGAGGCTGGCGACAATTTCGCACAAAGCGCCTCATCCAAGCAGTCACGCCGAGCAACTTATCAAGAGAACTGTAGCGGTCTAACAAAAACTCCATCTGCGGAGCCGCCACCGTCTCCACGGCGTGAACACGCATGCCTAGGTCTGGGACTCTGGCCACAGCCCGGGTGGCAGGCCATGAGCGCTCAGGCCGTAACAACCATGATGGACTCCACCATAGGTGGTGGTCCACTAACTCAGGCGCCTCGCAGCCGCGGGAGGCACAATCTGCGGGGTTCAATTCGCCCGGTACGTGGCGCCAAATCAACGGGGCCTTTGAAGTCTGAATTTGTGAGACCCGGTTGGCCACAAAAACCTCAAGGGTGTGGACTGAACTCTTCAGCCAACAAAGGACGACCTGGCTGTCAGACCACGCAAATATCGACTCCAAGTCGACACCGTTTCCCAAGGTGTCGGCAACATGATTGAGTAGCCGTACTAAGAGAGTGGCGCCGGACAACTCCAACTTCGGAATGGTTAGCCTAGTCCGAAGGGGGGCGACCTTACTCTTGGCCGTAACTAAGTGTACGGCGACAACGCCTGCTGCATCCACCGTTCGGATGTAAAGGGCTGCCGCGTATCCGCTTTCGGACGCGTCACAAAAGCCGTGCAGGGAGGCTTTAAACTTTCCCGAAGGCAGCATTTGCCTCGGTATACAAACCCGATTGACGTCGGGTAGGGATGACACGAACCTCACCCACTCTCGTAGGAGGCTACCAGAGAGGGGCTCATCCCATGACAATTCCGCAGCCCAGAGCTCCTGTAGGAAGCACTTCATCGAAAACACTACAGGGCTGAGCCAACCGTTCGGATCAAAGGTACGGGCTACAGTAGACAGCACCGTGCGTTTAGTCCAGACCTTTGGGTCTGGCAGTTCCAATCTATATGTGAACAAATCCGGGACTGGTCGATACTGGACTCCCAAAACAGACAGCATGTCTGGAGTCTCCGGATTTTCAAAGAGGAGCGGCTCTTGCTGGTGGTCCTTAGGCAAATCTGCCAATAGGTCCGGTGAGTTAGACAGCCACTTCCGCAACTCATAGCCACCAGCCCTCAAGAGCGCAATCAGCTCATCACGTAAGACGAGAGCCTCATCTAAGCTCGAGGCCCCCGTGCAGATATCGTCGACAAATAAGGCCCCCCCCTCAATAAGAGCAGATGCCCGGGGATAGCGTAGCCGTTCGCGCTCTGCGAGCTCCAAAAGCGAACGGATCGCCACAAAGGGGCTCGACCGCAAACCATAAGTGTTGGTGTTCAGCTCGTAAGCCAACATCGGATCCTGGGGATCCTCACGCCAAAGGATGAGCTGGTATCGTCTATCCTCCGGGTGAATCACGGTCTGTCTGAACATCATGCGGATATCGGCCACAAAGACGACAGCGTGCCGGCGGAAGTTGGTCAAAACATCACAGACATCGTGATGCAACTTCGGCCCCGCATGCAGACACTGATTCAACGACACTCCGGTTGACGTGGGCGCTGAACCATCAAAGACCACGCGGATCTTCCCATTGGAAGTCTTCAAAACAGCGTGGTGTGGCAGGAAGTAATGTTCCACATTACGCCAGTCCAACTGCGAGATGGACATGTGCCCAAGGTCCAAATACTCCCGCATGAAGTCTATATACTTCTCCTTGAATGCGGGATCCCTGGCCATCCTACGCTCCATGGACAACAATCTCTTCTCGGCCATCGGCCGGGAGCTCCCTAAAGGAGGGCGAACCGCCAAGAAGGGCAAGCGGGTAATCAAGCGACCCGAGAGGAGGCGCCCAGTGTTGTTCTGGTAGAACAATTCGCACTCCTCGGCTAACGGATCCAACCGCTTGGCAGTGGGGGGTTCCTCCACCTCCCAAAACTTTTGGAGAACGTCGGACAAAGTAGAACCGACAATGGTCTGGCGGTCTACCGACGGGGTCTCTGGTGTCTGTGGTACCTTTCCCATCACCACATGACCCAGCGACGAGGACAAGGCGACAAGATCGGCTGTCTGCAAAACTCGCTTGCTTCCACACAGTACACGACCGAGGACATCCGCACCAATCAACAAGTGTATTGGGCCCGGTCGGTGGAAGGAAGGATCAGCCAAAGCCAGTCCAGACGTCAGCTCAATCGTGGATGGCGGCACTCGCACTTGCGGGAGTGGTCCAACCACCTTATCAAAAACTATCGCCGAAGCACCGATCTTCGGCCTTGGCGTGAAGTGGGGGGAGAAGGAGAACTCAACTCGACCAATCGGATCAGGGATCCGCGAGTCTCCCACCCCCCGTACCGCTTCGTGATGCGGCACAAGCAAAAGACCCAGCTGTCGGACAAGCCACCTGGACATTATGCACCCCTGGGCACCTGAGTCCAAAAGGGCACGCACCGTTACAACATTGCCCTTAGGTCCCCAAACATTCACGGAGGCTGTTGGCAACAGCACAAGCTCCGGAGGGGTGGTTGGGTCCGACAGGGGCGCCATTAAAAATTTTGGGGGGGTACTTGTCCCCCTCGCGCCTGAGTCGGCGCGCCAAATGTGGGACGCTCGTACCGGGCGAGCGGGTCCCAATCGGGTACATACTGGCCCCGACCAACAGCACTCCTAGGTGCAGGGTAATACCCGTGTGGGGCGTGCCTCGGTACATAGTACCCCAATCGAGGCCTCTCCATTAGGGGGGGGGAGTAGCAAATAGGGCCCGTGCCCATCGCCACCGTGGCGTACTCTTGTGGTACCCCCCTACCCCCGCCCGTGGCGGGGGCGTCTCTCCTATAGTTCCCCCTCTCCGGGGGGGACTGAACGGGGGGGCTAAGCCCCGCCGAATCTCTAGGGGACCGGTTCCGGGCTGCCGGGCCCCCGCCCGTGCGCGAGGAATTCGAACCCCGGTCGCTCCCGGCGTCCTTGCGGTCCAAACAAAGGAGGGGGTGATGCCTCCCTCCGCAAAGACGACAATCCTCGGTCTGGGGACACGCCGACTGCATGTGTCCCCCCAAACACCTATAGCACCATTGGCGCTGTCTAGCAACGGCCCTCCGTCCCTCTGGGCGGAGGCCTCTAAATTTGGCACATTCGTGCACCATGTGCCTATCTCCCCTGCAATACCTGCACCGCTCACTCGGTGCGGGGGGAGGGGACTGCTGGAAGGCAGCATATCGATTGGTCGGGCGACGGGGCTGTTCCCTCGCCGCCACCATACGACCAACACCTGGAACCGGGGCGGGCTCCAGGTGGTCCGTCACCCTACATTCGTCCTCCAAAAAACGAAGGAGGTCCGCGAAGGGCGGGAGATACGAGGCGCTGTCGCCTCCGTACCTCTGCTCGAAACGCCCCTTCATTTCAGCGGGCAATTTGGCGAGGACTATGTGCAGCAGTAAAAAGGACCACTGATCCACCGGCAGGTCCAATCGCCTTAGGGAGTTGACCGCTGACAGTAGCGGGTTCAGCAACTCCCTCCGTAACAGGTGTACCCGCGTGATTCGCGGGAGGGCCAAAATCGTGGCCACGTGGGTGTCCGCCAGTAACCGGACATTCTGGTACCTGCTAACCAGAAGCTGGCGAGCCACCTGGTAGTTGTCGTCACTGATGAGCAGGTGCTGGATTACCGCGCTGGCCTCTCCTCGCAGGGAGGAGCGCAAATAGGCCAACTTCTCGCTAGGGGATAAGTCCCGTCGTGAATCCACCAAACTGTCAAACAAATTAATGAAGCCCATCCAGGCTGACAGATCCCCATTAAAAGTGGGAATCTCCAAAGTAGGCAATCGGCCTAGCAACGCCGTCGGGGTAGGTTTGACCTCCCCGCTCAAAACCGGCTCCCCCTTCCGAACAGCCAGGGCCCTCTCAGCCGCCTCCGTGAACTGGTCAGCCAGCTCATAGGCCTGGGCTACATCCTGCTCCAGCTGTTCCGACACGGCATCATCAGCTGGGGGGTTCTCCATATAATACGCGCGACACTCCATGGCGTGGCGCTCCAGGTCTTGCAGCCGAGCTGCCAGCCCGCCATACCGAGCTAGCAACGCGCCTACCCGGTCGGCTCGGTCTATTAATGTGACCGCACAAGCAAGCCAACGCAAAGCTCCTTGGATGCCAGCCCTGGATACGGCGGTCGGATTCGTAGGAGCCATTTATAAGCCGTTTAATAAACAAAGCAAACAAAGAAATATAAAAGTGGTAAACATCAACAAAAAAAACAATAGAAATAGGTCGCGTCACGATAATATAAAACACAATTAAAATTCGGACGGCATACACGGACCCTACTATTTTCATAAATTATTAGCAACTTACCAATTTCAAGGGCTAACAATATAACGGTATAAACAAAACGTATAGGATTAACGGTATGGCATAACGGCACGGCCAAGTCAACCTCGCAAATCAACTACTAAACCGTTATCAACAAACAAAAACAAAACTATTTTTAATAATAATACTCGTAATTTAATACTACTAATAATTAAAACTAGTTCCACTTTTTTAACTAGGCAAGCGGACTCGGAACAAACACTAGTATGTGGTACTAATAAACAACACTTTCGAACGAAACTATTCGTCAAATAAATCCGGACACACAAAAAAAAATATACACATCTAGGCGAGTAAACTCGTATCAAATCACTAGTATGTGGTACTAATAAACACACTTTCGAACGAAACTATTCGTCAAATAAATCCGGACACACAAAAAAAAATATACACATCTAGGCGAGTAAACTCGTATCAAAACACTAGTATGTGACAACAATTATATAAGTGTCTATCTATTATCGGATCCACCAAGTGAGAAACATTCGCTTCGAGAATTTACTAGAACAATTTCTTAGTACTTCAAATCGTCTCGGGATCTTCAAATACCCTCGAGATTTCAACAAAAAAAAAATAATTTTTAGGTACTCTTTTTAGGTACGCTTTTTATTTTTACTATGAAATTTTATGTAGTTAATTTTAATATGAAAATTAATTATATCAACTACGCTCTGCTACCAAAAATATGATCACGCACAATTGTGATGACCACATCTACTGTGTTCCACAGTTTATTGAAACGAAGGTTTCTCATGCAAAATTAAGTAAATTAAACTAGTCCTACCTTACTAGAAAATAGTGTCCGTAATCCAGGGGGGCTGAACGTTGTCTCGCCGGCGCGCGCCGGGCAAAACGATCTCCACACAACCCCCGATGGGATACTCTTACAGCTAACACTCTTATACTACACAATGCCCTAATAGGCAGCTAAAACTTTCCCGGCGCTTTTCAAAGCGAACACACACGGGTCACAAGTCCGTACCCGGACCGGGCGCTCCTAGGTGCAAACGCTCGGGATCTCGGTCACAATACGGGTAGGTAACTGGCGCGGCACGTCGCTACCGAAACACACAAACTCGCCTCACGGCTGCTTACGGCCAACTGGTCGCGATGTCGCGCGGGCGGCGGTTGGCGCCGACCCCACGAATCAACGTGAATGAATGAATCACGCGCGGCGTGAACATACATACTTAATATACACACATAACACCCAGACCAAGACAAATAGTCATGTTCATGCACTCAAATATTTGTCTTGTTCGGGAATCGAACCCAAGACCTCCGGCGCAGAAGGCAGGTGCTGCTACCCCTGCGCCAAATCGGTCGTAAGAATATGATAAAAACAATATATCGTTTACAGATATCTTTCTTTACCAAATACTAAAGTCAAACACCCACTGACGTATGTGACATCTCTATTCTAAGCAATAACTAATCTCTATACACCAACCAGCCAGTTTCCAACATCCTATTTAGGGTTTAAGAGCGGCCAACCCGTCTTACTTTTCATACAAACGCTCGAACGTGATTATGGCGATGGCGTTGTAATGGATCTTTCTCTGAAACTTTTGAAACCTTCCAAATGTAATGGAGATTCTAAATGACAAACATTTATTTCAGAAACTTGTACTTTGGCTTACTGAAAAACACGTATTTCGTTGAACAAGTATTATGAAATTTCCGCACACTATTTTTCGTTCAATGTTATCGCGTACTCACTTGCTCTCACTTTTTCTAACATTGCGCTGGATGAAACAACAAACTTTTCAACCATGCTCGCTTTGACGATAGATGGACCGGGAAGGGCCCTCTTGAGGCACATTTCCACACACACATCGGAGCCCTGCGATCGTTGAGGTTAAGAAACTTTCGCAATGGTCGGTCACGGGATGGATGACCAAAAACTTTTCTTCTCGAACTCCTCCATGCTTCGGAAGGCACGTTAAGTCGTTGGCCCCGGCTGCTTTTCGGTCGTTATTCTTATCTATCCCTAAGAAAGGCCAGCGCCCCAGCGGTGGGGACATTAAATGGCTGATAATGATGATGCAGGCACAATCCACAGCTGTCCAGAAGGCCCATATGGGCAGCTCTTCCAGAACGAAGATACACATGAGGCGCTAGAACATAGTTTCACTGCGACACACGCTGCATGCTTCTGGTCCTGTCCAAGGTCTCCCGCCGTAGGGTTTGCGAACCGATGGCGTAGCTTCTATGACGTTTACAAGTATTGTAAATAACAATCTAAATTGAATAAACAAGTTTGACTTTGACTTTGACTTGACTCAGTGTTCTTCGATTCTTACAACCCTATGTCGGCGCGCTCTGAGCGCAGATGCTGGGACCCGAAAGATGGTGAAGTATGAAATAGAAATATTCTATTCAAATAAACATTTTTTAAAGTATTTTTGAATCGTCAGTTTTGCCCTACTACCCATTCAGGACTTTTAACTGACGAGAAGTCTGGTCAGGGGAAACCCTGAAATAGGACGTGCAAATTGATCGTCTCGGAACTGGGTATAGGGGCGAAAGACTAGTCGAGAGTGAAAAGGTTTATCCTGGACAGGCATGTAAAATCCTAGACTGTCCGGTTTTCTATACTAATATTATATAATTAGGTATTACACATAAGTAATAAATACATGTATACTGATTTATTTACTGCAAATGTAACTTTGTAATCCTATATATTTATATAGGATCACAAAGTTATTTATGCAGTTGGTGTAACTAGAAATTATCCTAGTGTTTATAGTTTTCCCTTTATGTGGCCATTAAACCCTAACTCTGTACCAAATTTCAGCTCTCTGAGTTTATGGGAAGTACTAGTTCTATTTTGATCATCATGAGTGATTGTCATAAATGCGATACTTTGCTTTCGCTTAACTTCGGAACTAAATGACCTACAGACTTGAAATTTTGGATTTTAAGTATGTAATTATAGCTTACTGGATGACGAAAATTTCTGCGTTCTGGTCTTATCCAGAGGTTCTCAAATAGGGGCCTGAAAATGCGGCGAAATGGTTCCAGTAAAGGATGGTACGGCAGTGTTTGCTTCGCGCTCGACTTGGCGAGGGCACTGCCGTGCCCCCAGATTCATTCCGAGTGACATAGGCTATATTTTCTCCCGATACTCCCACGGGAACGGGTACCACGCGGGTAAAACAGCGAGGATCCGCTAGTTGTTAATAAAAAATGGAACCTTATTAAAAAATCACTTCTTTGCAGACAAACCCGCCTGCGCCGAGGGTGCATTTGCCCTGGTGCTCCGAACTGAGGCCGGCTTCACAGTGGAAGTGTGGGAGTTGGTCACTGATATCGAGTTTGTGCTGTTACATAAAGCCGACCGCATGTCCAAGTGTATCGAATTGGTAAGTTGGTTACGTAAATTTCCCGCTTTCCGTTGTCGGAACCTGGAAACCTTCGGTCTTTAACCCATTCTTACCCGAGCTGCCAATTTGGGAACACCTTTAACTACTATGAAAAACAGGATTTTTACCATGTGGGGCCATCCATAAATTACGTCACACGATAAGGGGGAGGAAGGGGGTCGACAAAGTGTGACATTGGATGACAGGGTGTGGGGAGGGTTCCTAAATTTCGCGACGTCACATATCAAAATCCTAAGTGTTAAAACACAAACTTGGAACTTGACGAAAAACTCAAACTCTATCCGTATAACCATAAGGTTCGTTTTGTCGGCCACTCGCTCTACCAGTGTTTTAAGCGCAAACCGCCTAAACACACTGATAAATGCCGCCAAACGCACCGCGCCTAGCAGTGATTCCTTTGATTTTGTTTCAATTTCGGAAATGCTGTTTTAAGTCAATAATTTCAAAATGTAAAATTGTAGTATGTTACGTCACATTCGGGAAGGGGGAGTCTCACAAATGTGACCAACTGTGACAAGGACGGGGGAGGGGTAAAAAAATCATGAAATTCGTGTGACGTAATTTATGGATGGCTCCTGTTAAAATAGTAAAAATCCCGTTTTCATAATAGTTATAGGTGTTCCCAAATGGCACGGCAGGCAAGAATGGTTAACGAAGTTCTTGATCTTCGTTCATTCTAAATCTTTACAATGTCGAATCTCTTTATTAATGCAGGCCAAACAGACTGCTCTCCGCGACGGATACCAGCTGGCAGAACGGCTGCAGAGCCGGCTGGAGAACTCTCCCAGAGAGAAGAAACTATGGAAAAACGCGAAAGAAGTCGCCACGCTCATCGCGCAGGTCAGTCGTCTATTTAAAAACCTTATTGTTTAGTAATTATATTTTGAATGTAAGAGGCTATGCATCTTCCGTAGGTGATGTACTCATTGCGTCCTAAAAATTAATTAAAAATTTATTGTGACTCGTCACGTCCTGGTTAAAATAACTCTTTTAGCCTGGCTTCTAAGAAGTCTAGAATACTACTAGCTTTAAGAATTTTTATATCCTCCGGGCGCATAATGTGTCGACCCAGATGGATACTGCATTTGTGGATAAGGGGCCTGCAGTCACACAGAAGAAGAACCGAAGGAAGAGTTTGTTCTGAAGCCAATTCCAAAGCAAAAGGCTCCCGAGGAAGAGAAGCCTGAAGAAGCCAAATAATAGCTTTTTTAATCCACAATGGGGTAGCACTTAGCCTTCATCACACCTGATGTTAAGTGGTCATAAGGCTGAAGGTGGAAGGTCACTACTTCCTTAATCCTCAATCACTGAGAAACTGGCTATCTTATCTCTAACTACCAGAACGCAACAATGCTGAATACATAATAGTTATGGCGTCAGACTTAGATAAGATGGTTGTAGCAAGCCAGGCGTACTAAGAACAAGTCCTACCACCAACCAAAGCGAATACAATAAGTGGTGTAAACCACTAGACGTCAGAGGCGGTTAAACTTTATTGTTTAGTAACTTACAGCTGCTGATTAATCATCGAAGAAGAAGGTGGTGATTGTGGAACATTCAGAACTGGACGAAAATAATGAGTGCCATCAAAATTTTTTGCAACCCAATAAGTATTGTTTTAGTAATCGTATTACGGACTTGCTGATTATTTACAAAGTACAAATGAAGGCATAGTGGATCGAATTGTGACATGTGACGAAAAATGGATCCTTTACAATAACCGAAAGCGAAAAATGCAATGGCTGACCCCAAGTAAACGCCGCAACATTCCCCTAAAGCAAAGTTACCAATAAAAAGGTAATGATAACTGTTTGGTGGTCTATTCGTGGCGTTATTTACTATAGCTTTCTCAGGTCTGGTCAAGCAATAACAGCAGATGTTTACTGTGCCGAACTTCGAACAATGATAGCGAAACTAGCAGTGAAACAGCACCGAATCGTGAATCGATCCTCACCATTATTGTTCCATGATAATGCAATACTTTTTTTTATTGTGAGGGCAAATATAGTCTTTACGTATACCACACGGCATGTTGGACTCAGTCAGACAAAGGGCCTGTCCCTCGCCGCGCCTAGCCCTCCCACCAAGCCTAATAGGCTTCGCGTCAGGGCTGGACAGTTCTAACCCCTGCTCCGGCCCCCTAACGAGCTCGAAAGCTTGAGAGGGGGGCGGACAGAGGGAGGGAGCCTCCTCACAAACTCCCCATAAGGTTACCCACTCAAGGTGGGCTGATCAAATGGGGCAATCGGGAGTAGGCACCACTACCAAGTAAACCCCTCACTACTTGCTCTCCGCCATCAGTTTTAGGCACACCGACTGTGGGGGGTCGTGGTGAGCAGCACCCATGATAACGCAAGATCTCACACTGCATGAGAAACTCTACAGAAGCTGCGGTTAGAAAGCATACGACGTCCTCCATTCTCGCCAGACCTTGCTGACTGACTACTATTTTTTCGTTATTTGGTCAATATTCTATGTGGTAGAAATATATTTCCCAGGAGGCAGTACATGCTTCCACACAGTTTGTCGAATCTAGATCCCAGCCGCAGGATGTGCGTACAAGCAGGCGGTTAGTATACTACTGTATCGAACGCGGCATGCCATAGACGTTCAAGTAAACTTGCGCAAACGGAACTTCCGAAATTCCGAATCGAAAATTGTAACATTTTAAAACCTGTAGAAGTCTAGAAATTTGTGCAATTTCCAACACACGTTACTGCATACTTTTACTAGTCTAAACTTGCGCAAGTATATCGTTACGTGTATGGCTTCCATTACATTAAATAGTAGCTCTGCCTCGCAGTTTCACCTGTGTTAATTTGAGGAAAAGTAAAAAACCTACTAATAGGGAAATATTTTTTCCCATTTTTGCTCCACTTCTGTTAGTCCTAGCCTGATGTTATGTAGTCTATAGCCTTCCTCGATAAATGGAATATCCAACACTAAAGAATTTTTCAATTCGGTCCAGTACTTCTGAAATTACCGCGTTCAAACAAACAAACAAACAAACTCTTCAGCTTCATATTATTAGTATAGATAACAAATATTGTTCGTAGGTGATAGTAGCGCGGTGCATGGTGGTCCCAATCTGCGCGGGCGTGGCGCGAACCGCGCTATACTGCTGCGCGCGATCTTTGGCGCGGCTAGTTCCCCGCACGCGTCTACCCGCCGCGGCCGCCTCGCTCGCCGCGCCCGCCGCCACCGCGAGGCATTTGCACACGTTGGCGGCTGCTTATGACGCACAGGTGAGTTGTTCTTTAGGCAGGTTGTTTGGGAGGCTCTTATGGATTGCCCAAAAACGGTTTCTTCTTCTTTAGGAAGGTTGTTGTTGGCAAAACGGGAGATATCAGTAATTAGTCCGTACAAACCAATTACGGGCCGGACCACTGAAACGCAAATCCGTAACTTCGGTATGCCCTTTCCTTCCACGCTCGTGTCGTGACAAAATCTAGTGAAAGGGCGGGGCTAACGAAGCTTTGGATTTTGCGTTTCGGTTTACCACTCTTGACGCGGTCATACATTGGATGTTACTACTGGTGTCATTCGCACACGCCGGCCGCCTTACGACGCACACGTGAGTACTTGTGTTATCATTATCAGCCCTTCTAAGTCCACTGCTGAACATAGTCAGCCTCCTTTAAGCGCCACAAAGACCTGCTGTGGGCACGTGCAGCTAGATGAATGTCTTGTGTTCATTCCCTTCATGAACGGTAGCGCTATACTGCATGGCGCGGTCCCTAACGCGGCTAGTTCCCCGCACGTGTCTACCCGCCGCGGCCGCCTCGCTCGCCGCGCCCGCCGCCACCGCGAGGCATTTGCACACGTTGGCGGCTGCTTATGACGCACAGGTGAGTTGTTCCTTCATAGGTAGGTTGTTTCCTCCATCACCGGTAGCGTTATACTGCTGCGCGCGGTCCTTAGCGCGGCTAGTTCCCCGCACGCGTCTACCCGCCTCGCTCGCCGCGCCCGCCGCCACCGACAGACATTTGCACACGTTGGCGGCTGTTTACGACGCACAGGCGAGTACTTTTATCATCATTATCTGCGATTCAAGGTTCAGTGCTGGACATTGGCCTCCTCTGAGCGCTACAAAGACCTGCCGCGCGCTAATAGCGCGCCGCGCCGCGCTCGCTGCTACCGCGAGACGTTTACACACGTTGGCGGCTGCTTATGACGCACAGATGAGTTCTTTATCATCATTGTCAGCCCTTTCAAGGTTCACTGCTGGACATTGGCCTCCTCTGAGCGCCACAAAGACTTTCTACGTACGATGTTTAGCGACATTTACACACGTTGGCTGCTGCTTATGACGCACAGGTGTGTTTCAATAGGCAGGTTATCCTACGGATTGCCTGAAAACGGGAGTTATTCAATAATTGGTTCGTACAGACAGACTAATTATTACGGACCGGACCAGACACGGTCTAGTGCTATTTACCACCGCTGTCATTCGCATACGCTGGCTGCCACCTGCGACGCACGGGTGAGTAGAGTACTTTATCATCATTATCAGCCCTTTTAAGGTTCACTGCTGAACATAGGCCGCCTCCTTTGAGCGCCAAAAATACTGGCTGTGGTCATGTGCAGCTAGGTGAATGTCTTGTGTTCATTCCCTTCATGAACAGTAGCGCTATACTGTTGCGCGACTTGCGCGCGGTCCATAGCGCGGCTAGTTCCCCGTACGTGTCTACCCGCCGCCGCCGCCTCGCTCGCCGCGCCCGCCGCCACCGACAGACATTTGCATACTTTGGCTGCTGCTTACGACGCACAGGTGAGTTGTTCTTACATAGGTAGGTTGTTTGGGAGGCTCTTACGGATCGCCCAAAAACGGGTTCTTCTTCTTTAGGCAGGTTGTTTGGGAGGCCCTTATGAATCGCCCAAAAACGAAGATATTAATAATTGGTCCGTACAGACCACTGAAACGCTGATACCTGTTCCTTTCACGCTCGAGTCGTGACAGAATCTAGTGAAAGGGGCGGTGCCAACGAAGCTTTGGATTTTGCGTTTCAGAGTACGACTCCAACCGTGATCTAGTGCTATTTTACCACCGGTGTCATTTGCACACGCTGGACTACGACGCACACGTAAGTACTTGTATCATCATTATCAGCCATTCAGGGTCCACAGCTGAACATAGGCGGTCTCATTAGAGCGACACAAAGACCGGTTGTGGGCATATGCAGCTAGGTAAATGTCTTGTGTTTCATTTTCTTCATGAACGGTAGCGCTAAACTGCTGCGCGCGATCTCTAGCGCGGCTAGTTCCCCGCACGCGTCTACCCGCCGCGGCCGCCTCGCTCGCCGCGCCCGCCGCCACCGACAGACACTTGCACACGTTGGCGGCTGCTTACGACGCACACGTGAGCTGTTCTTGAGGCAGGTTGTTTGGGAGGCTCTTATGGATTGCCCAAAAACGGTTTCTTCTTCTATAGGCAGGTTGTTAGGCAGGTTTCCCAAAAACGGAAAATATCAATAATTGGTCCGTACATACTACAGAAGGTCTGTAGTACAGACAGACCAATGACGACCGATTTGGCGCAGGGGTAGGCTACCCACCTTCTGCGCCAGAGGTCTCGGGTTCGATTCCCGAACAAGACAAATATTTGTGTGCATGAACATGTCTATTTGTCTTGGTCTGGCTGTTTCCTATGTATATTAAGTATGTATTTACAAACAAAAAAGTATTTAAGTATATATTTATCCGTTATCAAGTTTTCCATGATACAGTTTCTTAATGAAATTAACATGGGCTTAGATAATTGGTGTGATTGTAAGAAGTTATTTATTTATTATTTATTATTATTTATAATTAATTACGCACCGCACTACTGAAACCTTTCACGCTTTAGTCGTGTCAGAATCTAGTGAAAGGGGCGGGGTTTACGAAGCTTTGGATTTTGCGTTTCAGTATACTACCACAGATTACTAAATAGTTACTAGTAACAGATACTGCACTCCGCTAAGCCATTTAAATAAATAGCAACTCTAACTATAACGCAATAAAATGGAATTCAGCTTGTACGGCGCATATTACAAACGGCCGCTCGTTGCATCTCTTTCTGTCGCATATATTCTAGCTCTTTTGCGGACCTAATTTCTATGGATTTTCACCGCCGGCGGTGAGGGCGAGATTTGCGCGCAAGTACATCGAGTGACAGACGCCTGGTACTACTTCAGACCTGATCTAGTGCTATTTTACCACCAGTGTCATTCGCACGCGCTGGCCGCCCTACGACGCACACGCGCGTACTTGTATCATCATTATCAGCCATTGAGGGTTCACTGCTGGACATAAGCCTCCTCCTTTGATCAAGTGTGGGCATGTGCAGCTAGGTGAATGTCTTGTGTTTCATTCCCTCCATCAACGGTAGCGCTATATAGTCCGTTCGGTTAGAATCTAACCGTTAGATAGTGTCGGTACACCCGCACGGCATTGTGGCAGAGCGACACTATCTAAGCGAATGGACTATACTGCATGGCGCGGTCCCTAGCGCGGCTAGTTCCACGCACGCGGTTGCCCGCCGCGACATTTGCACACGACGCACAGGTGGGTTGTTATTCTATATGCAGTTTTTACAGCTGTACTGGCAACCTACAAACAAGAGAATAGTAGTAGTAAAAAAGTTCGTCCTTTTGGACAGGCGAAGACATTAAGCCATACTGCCAATTCTTGAGTATTATGTATGTTATTATAGTTTCTTATGTTTTCATTAGAATGTAGGTGTGTTACATTCCAATGCTTCTTGGAGTATTTGGCGTCAAGTATGTCGAGTCGGTCTTCTCGGTAATTCTTGCTGAGGTAGTCACCACTACAATAAAACACTCGGCATCACGTTACCGAGATAGCGCATATTTTAATCATTCCACACATCGTCCAGTTGCGTAGACACTTGAGGCACAAAACCACACCTATCTTGAGTCACAAACTCCACTATGAAACAAATTGCGATTAATTAAAATATCCACTTAAACTAACCCGCCAAAATGGCGCCAAAAACTCCCAAACAAGAGATATCAATAGTTACCATACGGACCAATCCGCGTCGCTGTGAAACGATGTTTTAGCGTGTCACTTTGATTTGATACTGTAACGATGTCGATTCGTACCAGTCATTATGGATGGTTAAAAACTCTATGATGACTGGAAACTCCATCTAGTTCTACATACTGGCCATTAATTTTATCGAATCCTATTCTGTTCTTTCAATTCAAATTCAAAATCTTCGTTTCACGTGTCCTGTTCATCATTTTTGATTCAGTTTTACTAAAATCACCAAACAATACAGAGCTCTCGGAGCATTACCAGTTTTTTATACCAGTTTCAATAGTTTGTCATAATATTAAATAAGTGGAACCCTTGACCCTTGGAAAGGGGTAAGTTTTCATCATCATATCCATTACTACCTACTTACCTACCTACGTTTTGTTATTCATGTATTTTTTATCATTTTGTTACAGTTCCTATGCTTCCTAATCTTCCTAATCTTCCTATTCTTCCTATACGTTTCTTTATTACTACCTTTACAATAAAAAGTCAAGTCCCTATATATCATCTTTTTATTCATCTATTATCTACAAATTAAATACTGGGCGGTGACTTCCGACGTTCCGGCTAGTGTACCGCTGGCCGACGAGGACGTCCCGTCGCACTGGCTCTCCGGCGGGGAATCGAACCCCGGTCTCCCGCGTGACAGGCGGGGATACTGACCACTATACTACCGAAGATTTATCTGTGTTAACATTGTTCAATGTTTGCATTGCAGTGCTCGTCGGACATGAAACCGTTTGTGTGCGAACTGTACGTGCGCGCCATCACGGCGGGCATGAACGAACTGGAGAGACTCAAATTGAAGACTGAAAAGGTAAATAAATCAATTCTTTAAATTGCTTTTTGTGACTTGAGTCTAATACCTAAAGGGTAAACTGAATTAGGATAATTTTCACCCATCCTTTTATTGTTAGAGTTGTGAAATGGCAAAACTAAAGCCAATTTTGTACAGTATAATAATAGTGTTTCACATTTAAACGCATACTGAACTTTAGCACAAAATAAAGAGTTTACAGAAGGACCGCTCCCACCGTTTTTGAAAATCTATACCCATCCTTGTCTGACTCACTAGGGTTGCTTCTGTATTGATTCTGAATTTAAAAAGGAGTAGGTAGTATAAGTTAACAATCATACATACATCAATTCGTTTATTCATACATCTTAAACATGTTTACATGCCTTAGAGGCTGCTTAGATGGTAAACAGAGCACCTAATATCCATTTAAAGTCCCGACGCCACACACGACGAAGACACGATCCTATATTATGTTTTAATGTATTCCATTCCTATACGTTATATACAGGAAAATTTTTTGACCAGTGCACAAATTTTTAGAATCAACTCAGAATCGGTAAGTGAACAACTTTTTCCTAGAAACATGGGTCGAAATATGACAAATTTTTTTGGACTTCCCATACTAAATCTATTACGTGATCAGTCCGATTTGTATGAAGAGTCAAAAAATTTTTGCCATATTTCGACCTATGTTTCTAGGAGAAAGTTGTTCACTTACCGATTCTGAGTCGATCTTAAAAATTTGTGCACTGATTAAAAATTTACCCTGTATAATGTACTCTATGAACAAGATATAAATATGGTGTAATAGTTACCCCACTTAAAACATAAACGTGAAAAAGGCACTAAGTTCGACGAAAACATAAATGTAAAAAGGGTGCCAAGTTCAGCGAAAAATATTTGAAATCTAAATGGGTTACAAGTTCCATAAATTTTTTCATTCATGAACTTCAAATAATTAATATTTTCTTAAATGTTGAATTTATAACTTGTCATCTTCAAAAATTTAAAAACCTTTATAACGCAAGAACTATATCATGCAATAGTGGTAACTATTTTCAAAACAAGAAAGTGTATTTAAATACCTATGTTGTGTGTTTTTATCGTATATAGGTAAATAAAAAAATATAGTTTAACAGTAAAAGTCAAATTTATTTATTCAATTTAGATTGTTATTTACAATACTTGTGAACGTCATAAAAGCTACGCTATCGGTTCGCAAACCCTACAGCGGGAGAACAGCGAGATGAAAACAGGTTCATATTTGTTTCTGGCGCAGCTGTTCTTTTTAGTCTTTTCTTGCATTCAAGAATATCGTTTTTCAGCTTTCTTTTTCTGGGAGAACTTGCAGAAAGGTGAGCTGCTGTTTGTGAATTTGAGTCACATTTAACTTTTTCATATTGTGTACCTTAGTCTCCACAGTTGCTTGCGATACTTTATTTTAACTTTTTTTTACATGTAGCAAATGTTTGGGATTAGTGCCTTTTTTCAGGACAGTTCGGTTCGATGTCTTGTTTGTAGAATTGGTTTCGAAATGGGCCTCACAAACTCGGAGATATGTTGACCATTTGTTGTGTACAACTTCTCGATCAATTAAACTTAACCATAAGGTTCGTCTGAAAAGAAATCATTTGATTTTTAAAATGAACTAGTTATTTTTGCAACGAAAATAGCTTATGGCACTCCTATGATTAAGACGTTAAAATAAATAGGTATACTTACGCATAATCTTGGGTGGTCCGTTTTCTCCTGAACTTGGCTGGCACACTGCCGTGCGTCAAAAAAAACTTTACTGTAAGTAAATTGTCATTTGGGCTAAGTATAATGACTGGCGTTCTATCCCGAACTTGGCAGGCACACTGCCGTGCGCTTAGATGAAAAAAAATACTGCAAGTAAAATGTTATTTAGTGTTTAATAAATGGAGTCTCTAAAATGTAAGTAGGATCTCTTAACACTGCTAAAATAAAAGAAAATGCAACGACAACTTTTGAAAATTCGTCAACATGACTTGTGGCTGTGTTCTCTGAACCGCCAAGAAGTTTTAAGAAACTATAACATCTAAATAAGAACCAGCGTCATCATCATGTCAGCCGAACGACGCCCACTGCTGGGAATAGGCCTCCCCCAAGGATCTCCACAACTATCGGTCCTGCGCTGCCCGTATTAGTAATTAGATTATGCGTGACCTGCTGCGAGTTGTGATTGTGACCGGCGGGCGGCGCTCGAGCGCCAACAAAGAATATAATATCTAGGTACCTACTTAACTAAACCATAGTACCCAAATACTGGCGGACTACCAGCGAACGATAAGATGATGTGTATGGTTGATCGTCGTTATCGAAGCGGCTAGTTCCAAAAGTACCTAGGTATACTCACCTAACAACAAGAGAAAACAGTTAAAGTTACCTTTCAATATCGTTTGGAAATTTAAAGAACGTTTATGCAGTTTTTAATCGTATTTAGACAACCAAATACACTGGAAATGTAATAATATCGGTTGGTTAAAATAGGTATATAAGTGTCACAGTGACACGTAGCGGCGGGCGCGGACGTGAAGTGATCAATTAAATGCTCTTTGGAACTTGCGATCACTGACCTCTTTGCGATACTCGCGACTGAGTACTGTCCCAAACTGCCCCATTTTGCCTGTATATGTGACGTCTATGTGTGCGTGACGAAAATGGCACCTTGTTCTAAGCGGACTCTCTGCTAGGGCGACCGCCCGCGTAGTTACTTTGTGACTTTAGTAACTATTTTTTCCTTGTTTTTCGAACTAAACTTTAGGGTGCTAATAATAGGAGGGAGTTTACCCTAGTAGGTTCTGGTTTAGTTAGGTCTGTAGTATGTGGTGTACCTTGACAAAATAAATAAATATAGGTAGACGGATGCTGAACATTAGACAGAGGTTAAAAGGAGCATGTCATGTAAGACAAGCTTGGTGCCAAGACAACATAAAAAATTTAAAATCGTACTCGGATTAAATGTATGTTTGGTTTCAATCCAAGGGTATTTCTACGCGCGCCCTATTGTATACTTTTTATTTCTATGGTCATCTAAACTTTTTTATGCGTTCTATGAATTTTCCTTCGCTTTTTAAATCGCCAACGTGGTAGCACTAATATTATAGTATTCTTTGACTTAGCCTTCATCACACCCGATGTTAAGCGTTGAAAAGGATGAAGGTGGAAGCGCACTAGTCTCGGAATCCTCAACCATTGAGGAACTGGCCATCTTATCTATAACTGCCGGAACACAATGATGCTGAAAACATAATAAAATTGTTATGGCGTGAGACTTATTTAAGACAGTGATATTGCAAGTAAAAAGTTCTAGTATAAAAACTCTTTAATTATTCACAGAATTCGGAAGCGCGATCAGCAGAACAAACCCTCTGTACGTGGTTCACGCAACTCGGCGCCTTGCTATCTGCAAGTGACCGGATCAAGTGCGAGTGCACTCTGACTGCATTCTCGGTGCATCCGTCGCCGGCCATGTATGACAGGATCAAGAATGCACCCACACTACCGCCCGTTACTGTGGTAACTGTAGTTTTAGGTTTTCTTTATTAGCTAGACTTTTCAGTGCAGTTTTTTCATCACAGACATGATGATCTATGATTTCTTTAACACCAAGTAATATTTGACTTAGGTAACCTGCTTAATTTATATTCAACAAGCTAACTAAAACTTACTTTTACCAATTTCTGATAGTCAAGTGACAAACACTGGTTTACCAGTTTTCTTGACAGTGTATTTAGATAAACAACTTTTGTCTCAGGTATGTTAGTGGCGTAGTCTCTGATATCTATAGCAAAAGTAAAGAATATAGAAAAGATATATATCAGATACTATACAGAAAAGTATTAAATACTAGCGGCCGCCCGCGGTTTCACCCGCGCGGTTCTCGTTCCCGAGGGAATATTGTGATAAAAAGTATCCTATGTGTTACAGCCTATAATCTATTACATCTATGTTGTAAATTTCATCCACATCCGTTCAGTAGTTTCTGCGTGAAGGAGTAATAAACATCCATACGTCCATACTCGTATTAGCAGGATTGGCTGGTTGACACTTATTTATTCTTAACCCAGGACGACCAAGACATAAAACAAGAGACCACATCAGAATTCGGCAGCTGGGCGACGGACAGCAGAACACAGACCAATCTCGTCAAGACATCTGAGACATTGAACATCAAACAGACGCAGCAGCAGAACGTGCTCTCTACGGCGATACTAACGGAGGGCGAAGGCCTAGGGCTCAGTCCTGAGCTGTGTATGGATCTTGCGGTGTTATTGTCTGGCCCGAGACTGAAGACTTTGTCCTGGGATATGGATAGGTAAGTCAACTATGTTGGTAAGTAATTGGAAGCTCTAAGGGCCTGTTTCACAATGTCTAAGTAAGTTCTGATTAGCTGTTACTTGACAGATAGGCCATACAAAACTGTCAAGTGAACTGGAAAGTATCTCCTAATCAGATATTGTGAAACAGGCCCCAATTATAATTAAATGTTATTGAAATAATGTAAGAAAGTTATTAGTGTAACCTTCTTACCTAATTAAAAAGGAACTCTAATAAGACCCTCAAGACTTAACGAAACATTTAAAATTCTATTGTTTTAAGTAAGTATATAAGATTTTTTTAAAAATAAGTACCACCAAGAGGTCTTTGTTCTCGTCTACTTATAATCACAGGCGTCCAGATCAACGTGCGAATTGTGATACATTGTTCTCTAAGTATCGGCGCTTGTGCACTACACTGAATTTTACCGTCCCGGAAAAAAACGGATGATTGTACATGAACATTGAAACTACACGGAATAAATAAATTCTTACTATTATAAATGATTTATTATTAAAATACAATCATCCGTTTTTTTCCGGGTCGGTAAAATGCAGTGTAGTGCAGAAGCGCCCTTTCAGTTGTTTTATTATTAGAGAGAGAGAGAGAGAGCAATTGGGTCAATCAACTATTTCTTGTACCTCATCATGTCTCTGCAACAAAAATTTGACCCAATTATGCAATAAGTGTAACCAATATCACCACTGAAATCGCTGGAAATACGCCTTTCCTGAACAAGGTCTAAACCTAAACCCCACACTTTCCAGGGAACTCCTTCTCGACAACTGCCGAACGTACCTCGAGCGGACCCACGGCGGCACTCGCGCTTTGACGACGGAACTCAAGTATCTGAACCTTGACCCGAGTAGCTACCAACATCTGCCCGAAGAAGATGACGACGACGAAAACAACGCCTACTACGGCATCGAGAAAGGTCAGGGTTCACGGACAGTTCACGTAGAAATCTTAAATTTGCTTTTCGAAATCCTTTTAATGATTGTGAAGTGTTTTTTTAATGAAATTCGATCAATGGCTTAAAAGTATAATATCGAGGACTCGGAATGATAGAAAAGGTACTACCGAAATCAATAGTCAATGAGACAAATCTATAGTAGAAGCTTATCTGACGGTTCCACTGCTACACATCTAAAATAATCACTTGATGTTTTTTATTTATTTATATATTTATTCTTGATAAATACAAATGACGGGCTTAATGCCCTTAGGCATTCTCTACCCGTTTTTTGTTGCGTTTGATAAAATAAATTCGAAATTTAATGTATTTACGTGTTTAAAGTTACTCTATATTTTAACAAAAAATATTATCTCTTCCTAAAACCAGGTTACGAACATCTAGTAGAAATTCAGGAACAAGACCAGTTGTCGCCTAACGCTATGTTTGATTACGAACGGACAGACACTGCTGCCTCAGATATAGAGATAGCCCCCACTACTAGCAGAAGAAAGAAAAAGACGAAAAAGATAGTTTTCTCTACTGACGAGGAAACCGATCCACTCAGTCTTGTCGCCGAAACAAAGAAAGAGAAGAAGAAAGAAAGACCACTCAGCAAAGAAAGAAGTAAAGAAAGACCACTCAGCAAAGAAAGAAGTAAAGAAAGACCACTCAGCAAAGAAAGAAGTAAAGACAGGAGTGCGAGCAAAGAGAAGAAAGAGCGTAAGAAGAAAACTAAATCAACAGGAGATTCCACTGAAAATAAAGAAAAGAGCCGCGAGAGGCGGAAAGAATCAGGCGATAGTAAACAAAAGAAAGACGCCAAAGAAAAGAAACCACGGAAAAAGAAAACAAAGGAAATACTTCCAGTCGAATGCAAATCTGGGTCGCTATCGAGCCTGATCGGAATGAAAGTGGCGAAGGTACCAGCACCCGACGGCAAACAGAAGATTCCTGAAACGAAACCAGCGGCTTCCGTCACCGACAGCGACTACGATAGCCAAGGGAAGTCCAGTCTAGCATCGCTAAACTCCGATGGAAATGGGCCGGATGTCCTATTCGATGGCCTGTTCACGGACGAATACAGATCACCCGACAAAGCCGACCCTCTATCGGAACGACGAAGTTCTTTTCCTAACAGCGAAGTCAGTTTTGCCCACGGCCAAATGGCTATCAATTATCAAAAGTCGAAAGCGAACAGCAAAAGCTCACTAAAGATGCCTTACCCTCAAACAAAACCCGCACAAGCTGTGGCGACCGTTACGTCTACTCCTAGTTCGCCCAAAATTCCAGACGAAGTGAAGAAGAGAATTTCCGGACTTTTGGAATACAGGGCACAAAAGAATTTATTTGAACAAGCGCAAAGGCTATCTCCGTTCCACACTCCCCCGCCGCCCACGCCGCCGCCGGCCATGCCGCCGCCCCCCTCACCTCATCGAAGCCCCGCAACACCTATCAAATCACCAAACGCCATTATACAGCCAATTTACCCCGAACAACAGATAATAAGTCCAAAAGCAGTCGAAGTCCCTGAAATACCAAAAGTTTATATAAATAAAAAACAAATGGATCAAATAAAGGTAATAAGGGAGGAGGTTGATGTTTACTTGAAATCGAAATTCGCTTCGAAGCCTGTGATTCAGTACGCGAGCAAATTGACGAATGATAGTCCTCAGTCGACGACGCAAAATGAATGTCTCAATCTGTCGACCCATCAACAAGACTCACGTTTCCCTGGACCATCTCAAGAGCAAACGAAATCTGCAGTGAGTGTTCTGTATGAGCAGAACACGAGTGTCAAACAAACGGGTTTATCTTTTCACGAGTCTTATGAAAAGAGCCTTCAAGATTTCCTTAGAGAGTTACGCGAAACCACAAACGCTGGAACTGGCAAATGTAAAAACAAAACGGCAACTAATATCAATAAAAATATACAAACCGAGAAAGAAATAAAGAAAGAAGCGAAACCCAGTTCCAGAGTATCTAATGTATCAAGCAAGGTTGAGTCTACGCCTTCTCAATGTGCCAAACTAAATAACCAGGGGAAGAAAGTGGAAACACAGCTTAATACATTTGCACGTCGTAGCTATATGCACAAAAACAAGCAAAATCTTGAATCGGTCAACCTAGAAATGACGATTAATCGTTGTTTAGAAGAACAGAAACTGGCAAAATTAATGAGTTTGCAGTGCAGTAATGTCATCATATCGAGAACTTGCAATTCCACGAATTTGCAGAAAACGAATACAGACAATGACCTTGTAATACGCAAAGTTGAGAAAACTAACGTACCGCAGGAACATTCACTCTTAATGAATATACTTCACGGAAAGGCAAATACTAGCACTGAAACTAGCGTTAAGAATATCTCATTGCAGCCAGTCAAAAGAAAATCAACATCAACACCAAAGTACTTGACGGAATCGGCGTTGTCAGAAAAAGATCAAAACGAATTAATAAATTTATTGCGGCAACAAAATAAATTAAATACTCATCCAGCACCTGCTGTAAACACGGACTTCACTAATGTCAAAAAAATTGTAAATAATCCCCAATGTTTAAAAATAAATACAGCTACTAGTTCCAACTACAATATGATTGTGAACAAAAATGTAACTGTTATAAAGAATCATCCAATAGAGACTTGCAATGATATGTACAACATCATTCAAAACTATGAAAACTTTAAAGACAGGAAAACCTCAGAGCCAACACAAAAAATGTTGTACCCCAACGCAACAGATTGTAAGACTGCTAATATAAATGTACCGATAACCTCTAAGAATGTAGACTCATTAGATAATGGTTCTCTGAACACATACCATAATAAAATCGAATCAAAGCACAAGGAGGATCAAATTAAATCATATATTGCAAAGGCTGACGCTAATGGTAAAAATTGGCAGGAAGTAATGAATGCTCTCTTATCTCACAAAACACCAAGTAGAGGACCGAGTGCTTTAGATATGGTATTAAAGAAAGACTCTCAAGCTGATAAAAACTTGCGTAATCAGCGAATAGTGAGACCGAACGTCATAAACGAGACAAGAACGGAGCATAGGGTCAGCAAAGAGAAGGATAAAAAGCAAGCGATTACTGCATCAGATATACTAAATGCTCATGCACATCAACAGATGGTCAGCAATGAGAAGGATAAAAAGCAAGCGATTACTGCATCACATATACCAAATGCTCATTCACATCAACAGATGGTCAGCAATGAGAAGGATAAAAAGCAAGCGATTACTGCATCACATATACCAAATGCTCATTCACATCAACAGATGGTCAGCAATGAGAAGGATAAAAAGCAAGCGATTACTGCATCACATATACCAAATGCTCATTCACATCAACAGATTCAATCATCAATACCATCAGTAGTTGCAACCCATAGTACCAATATAAATTTAGCTAGGTTACAACAGCCCTCTAAGCTAATTGAATCATTACCGAAAAAACAAAGCGCAAATCTTAAAAGCGAAGGTGATAAAATTACAAAACGTTGCAATCAAAATGCTACAAATAAGCTGTTAAAAAAAGTTTGTCCACAAAGATCACCGGTTATGCCGTCTTCTAAACAAAAGACGAAGAATAAAAGAAAACAAGCGATTTCCCAAAATATCGCTCAGCCATCGTGTACTCAGGACGAGATAAACAGGAAAGATATTTTAGTACATCAGAATATAGTCAAAAAGGTTCTTAATGTGGAAAAACCTAAGCGAATAACAACCGTTAAGAAACCTTGCACAACAGGAATAATACAGGAAAAGGATCCATTTATATCTGGCATTTCGAATTCAGACTACGACTTATTAGAAGAGCTAATGGATGATGAACTGCGAAAAGAAATAGGAGAGTTGTCATCTGACGAGGAAACCTATAAAATACAAACGAACAGTGTTAAATGCACTAAAATCCCAAACAGTACTAGTTGCATTAATGTTATTAAAAATGCACCCATTCAACAAGTAAAATCTAATGTTCCATACACCAGCAGTGCACCACAGTCGTGTCGCGAGAGTATTATACAAACCAGTCAAATACATGCACCATGCCAAAATAAACCTAAAGTGATGAGTGATATAAAGCTTAATAATGTAGCACTTAATCAAATTGTTGGCTTAAACGTAAAACAATATTCAAAAGACTGCAAGACTACTGATTTTGTGGCAAGCATTCCGCCAGCATGCCCTACTATCATACACCAACCTCTCAATACTAATGTGATTAACAAAAATATTGAACAACCACCCCTCGTGAGTAGAAGCCACACTAACGTGGTTGATCCTAGAAATGTTATAATAACGACGATACCTCAAAGACCATTGCAGAATGTCGTTCTAATAAACTCTGAATTAGTTTATGATCCGTATGCAGCTCTACAAACCAATGTAACCAACCTTCACACGGGAATAAGTAATGTGAATCAAACCCCTTATGTTACATTTGAGAGTACAGCAAACCTTACTGTATTTCAAACTACGCAGTTTGCTGCCCCTTTGGTGAACCCAATCATTATTGGAAATGCCATAACTGCGCAAGCATCACCAGCATCAATGCAAGAAGTACCTTTAGATACTTCTGTAGCCCAATCAAATGAAGTTGATGGTTCGCGGAATACACACGGGCTGTTGGAATTGCAAGAAAGGTTGCCTAAAACTAATCAACATAACAATAACATACCTAGTAAACCTGAAACTCAGGCATACAATGTATCGCCCCATTCGAATAATAAAGGCTTATTAACATCTCAAGAATGTAGACAGGACGCGAAAACTGAAAATGTTGAAGTTTTGAAGCCAATAAATATTACCTCTGATGTAGCGGAGAAAGATAATAATACTGATAAATTAGCTCGCGACCAAAAGACATTGCAGAGACCTACTGAAATAAATTCTATCAGCATTGATCCTAGTAGTAAGACTTGTGAAAGAAAAGTCTTGAAGGAAGTACAAGAGAAACAAAAGCTTAACTTACATTCGTCCATGCAAAAAACAACAATAGAAAATGACAACAAAAATATCGATAAAGAATTGGAAACAAATGTTCACGAATCAACGTCAAAAGAAACAAAGCAATCAGTCGAAGAACTCCTGTCAAAAGAAGAAATAGAACGTTTAAAACGCAAGCGCTTACGTATTTTGAGTAGAGTAGTCAACAACAGGACTAATAAGCCACCCATTCCTTTGAGTTTCACACCATTAGTACAAAAAGATATCTCTAAAGAGACTCCAAAGGAAACAAAGCGTTTGGATGAAACTAAACATAAGAATAGCAGCAGTGAATGTCCCAATAAGATGACTGAAAGACATACTGACAGTAGCAAGGAAAATGATAGTAATGTTTCTACACGTCGTATTTTATTGAGGTCATCCAATGTTATACAGTCGAATGTGCCAGATGACAAAACTACCAAGAGCCATATTAAGAAAACAAAAACAGAACGCAAAGATGAAAAACGATTACCAAGTAAAGACTCTTTATTGAGTGCCCAAGAAGTTGGCAAAGGAAAACAAAGCGACAATGACCATAGCAAAATTCCAAAAACTCCGGATAAGCTATCGGAAATCATATTGAAATTTAAAACTGCAGAAAAACCAAAGAAGGTTGCTAAATTAATTTTGAAAATACCAAAAAAACCTTTAGTGTCGAATAGAAAAGGTAGTAATAAGAAAAGTCCAAAAAGACTGGAAAATAAAAACAAAGGAAGTAAACGTTCATCTAAAGCTAAGAAAATTGATACTAATTTAAATTTTATTGACATAGAAGAAGCATTAGTAGGAGCCAAAATAGAAAAGACAGTATTGTCACTGAAAAATTCTAAGGAAATTGCAAATGCGGCGACATCAAAAAAAGATGAAATACATGGTCCTGTGAAATCAATGTCTGTTGAACCTCTAAATCGCAATTTAGATAGCGGTACCAAAAATGTGACTAAAAAGGAAGGAACACTTAACAAAAGTAAAGAAAAAACGCCAAGGCTAAGAGTGAAGAGAAATAGTGGTAATACTGCTAAACCACTGCATTCGAATCTTAACACGATGGCGCATAATGCTCATGCTGAGAGTGTAGTAATTGCTAGTTCAACTACACTACTCAAAACACCTGGAAATGAAAGCGATTCAATATCAGAATTTGTCAAGTCCGTCCCAGCCCCAGCCGATTCCTCCAAATTAAGAGATAAATTAGTATTACACACACCCGGTGGAAAGGCAAAAGAGGAAATTGTTAGTATACAGAAACCTTGTCGAATAATTCCTCAGAAAGAGAAACAAAGTGAAAGTTATGTCCCTACGTCAGTTATCAGAAAGGGTATAAATCAGATAGGGTATAAAGGTATGAGCTTTAACAAAAACAGCGGCAGTAATGAACACAATCAACGCTCGTCACCCACAGTAAGTAGTAAAATACTAAACTGTCCCAAGAATGAATTGTCAGTTTCGAATAACAACTTACTACCTAATAAAAAAGTGGCTGAATCCAGAAAACCAGATATTCGCCAAGATAAAAACACATTGCATAAGAGCTTTAACAAAAACAGCGATAATAATGAACACAATCAACGCTCGTCGTCACCCACAGTAAGTAATAAATTACTAAACTGTCCCAAGAATGAATTGTCTGTTAGTTCAAATAACAACCTCCATTCTAATAAAAAAGTGGCAGAACCCAGTAAACCGGATATTTGCGAAGATAAAAACACATTGCATAATAGTCTGAATTATTTAAAAGATAAAGTCACCATTGAAGAACTGCCTGATGAGGGCCAAAGTGGGAATTCAGATAAAAAATGTGTTCGAATAAAGTTACCAAATGGCAAATCATTTAAGGCCACTGTCTACGGTAAAATGCATGTCAGTTTTGAATCACTGTTTTCCGATCCTTCATTAAAAAACGCTTTGATATCTAATTTAAATACATCGCGACGGTACACTTTAAATATTAAACAAGTATCTACACAACTTATAGCTGATCCATCCAAAATTGTTGGTGCGCGTATAGAAGAAATTAATTTACAACCTAAAGGAGATGCTATTGAAACTGTAGACCTTTTGAGTGACGAGGAAGAAGGAAACAATAACGAAAATATTTTCACTAATAGAACTGAATTTGATGGTTATAAGATATTGTCTCCTAGTGAACAGCTCTTTGAACAACATAGAACTAAATTAACACAAAAGTGTTCTGTAAAATTAGTTCGAACTAAAATCAAAAGCAAGGAAGCAGAGAAACATCCTGAGATGGCACCAGTCATTGAGATATGTAGTGTTTTTAAGAACACACCGTTGAATGAAAGGGCCATATTTGACATTGATTCTATGATGGCCGATAAAGTAAAAGTTATTCAATCAAAACCCGAAGAAGTAGTGAATAATGCTGAAGTTACACCTGTTATTGACTTTAATAGTGTTGCTGTAAATTCCCCTTTAAATGAAGAGGTATTTGTCGACATAGATTCTGTCTTAACCGAAAATGTTTCTATTATAGCCGATAAAGTCGAAGTAATTCAAACAAAAAGCGAAGAAGTAGTGAATAACGCTGAGATTACACCTTTTATGGACTTAAAAAGCGTTGTTGTAAATGCCCCTTTAAACAACGAGGTATTTGCCAACATAGATTCTGTCTTAGCCGATAAAGTCAAAGTAATTCAATCAAAAAGCGAAGAAGTAGTGAGTAACGCCGATATTACACCTGTTATTGACTTGAATAGTGTTGCTGTGAATTCCCCTTTAAATGAAGAGATACATGTCGACACTGATTCTGTCTTAACCAATAAAGTTTCTATTATCACCGATAAAGTCAAAGTAATTCAATCAAAATCCGAAGAAGTACTGAATAACGCCGAGATTACACCTGTTATTGACTTGAATAGTGTTGCTGTAAATGCCCCTTCAAAAAACGAGGTATTTGTCAACATAGAATCTGTCTTAGCCGATGAAGTCAAAGAAATTCAATCAAAAAGCGAAGACGTAGTGAATAACGCCGAGATCGCACCTGTTATTGACCTGACTAGTGTTGTTGTAAATGTCCCTTTAAATGAAGAGGTACATGTCGACATAGATTCTGCCTCAACCAATAAAGTTTCTATTATGGCCGATAAAGTCAAAGTAATTCAATCAAAAAGCGAAGAAGTAGTGAGTAACGCCGAGATTTCACCTGTTATTGATTTGACTAGTGTTGTTGTAAATGCCTCTTTAAATGAAGAGGTACATGTCGACATAGATTCTGTCTTAACCAATAAAGTTTCTATTATGGCCGATAAAGTCAAAGTAATTCAATCAAAAAGCACAGAAGTAGTGAATAACGCTGAGATTACACCTTTTATGAACTTAAAAAGCGTTGTTGTAAATGCCCCTTTAAACAACGAGGTATTTGTCAACATAGATTCTGTCTTAGCCGATAAAGTCAAAGTTATTCAATCAAAAAGCGAAGAAGTAGTGAATAACGCCGAGATGAGACCTGTTTTTGACTTGACAGGTGTTGTTGTAAATGTCCCTTTAAATGAAGAGGTAGATGTCGACATAGATTCTGTTTTAACCAAAAAAGTTTCTATTATGGCCTATACAGACAAAACAAGCGAAGAAGTAGTGAATAACGCTGAGATAACACCTTCTATGGACTTAAAAAGTGTTGTTGTAAATGCCGCTTTAAACAACGAGGTATTTGTCAAAATAGATTCTGTCTTAGCCGATAAAGTCAAAGTTATTCAATCAAAAAACGAAGAAGTAGTGAATAACGCCGAGATTACACCTGTTATTGACTTGACAGATTTTGTTGTAAATGCCCCTTTAAATGAAGAGGTAGATGTCGACATAGATTCTGTCTTAGCTGATAAAGTTTCCAAAATGGAAGAACTTAAGGTCATACAAATTGATTATTCTTTAAATGATGCACAAGAATGTCTGGTAAATTTATTCCCATCTGAAACACAAAGCGAGAAAGTGGCGGGGAATGATGAAATTGCTCCAGTTGTTGATCTGATTAGTCGAGCTAAAAATACTGAAGAAGATGAAGTAATAGAAATAGATGATTCATCGAATGATAGTTTGGATCTCTTTCAAGATTTTGCCATATCGCCTGGTCGGAAACTCGGTGGAGGCTATGCTAAACCAGGAGAAAAAATTAACGAACTGAAGAATTTATTATTAAAAGACCTTGGCGTCGAGGAAAATCAAGAAGCTTCTGATCCAATAACTATCGATAGTCTATCTTGTATTTCAGACGACAGTAATTCTGAATATATTCCAATTATAAAACAATGTGCTGTTTCGCTCAGTAGATGCGATGAACTTGTTAAAAAATATGATCAAGCTAAAATTATTAACAATCAATGCATTGTGAAGCTCGTGCGATGCGACGACATGATCGAAACACGAAATGAAGACTATAACAATAAGAACTTGCTGGCTTCTGATGAATTTATCGACGTAGGCTTTGAAGATGACAATCAGAGTGAACCGTGTGTCTTGTCAAGAAGCGGTTCATTTTCCATTCTTAATGAATTTATGTTTTACGACCAAGAAGAAATCGATGAATCACCAAATGGTAGTTTTGATCGTAATATAAGTTCTCCAGTTATGGACGTGTTTGAGACTATTGTAGCATTGAAGAAATACTCACATGTAGATAAAGGTAGACTCGGCTTTCTTACTGAGACAATCCATCCACTACCAGGCTCATCCGAAAAAGAAGAAACTCCAAATAGTAGTTTTGATCGTAATATAAGTTCTCCAGTTATGGACGTGTTTGAGACTATTGTAGCATTGAAGAAATACTCACATGTAGATAAAAATAGAATCGGCTTTCTTACTGAGACAATCCATCCACTACCATGCTCATCCGAAAAAGAAGAATCAACAAATAGTAGTTTTGAGCGTGACATAAGTTCTCCAGTTATGGGCGTATTTGAGACTATTGTAGCATTGAAGAAGTACTCACATGTGGAAAAAGGTAAAGTCGGTTTTTTAACAAAGACAGACCATCCACTACCATGCTCATTCGAAAAAGATGAATCACCAAATAGTTTTGATCGTGGTAGAAGTTCTCCAGTTATGGACGTATTTGAGACTATTGTAGCATTAAAGAAGTACTCGCATGTAGAAAAAGCAAGACACGGCTTTCTTATAAAGACAGACCATCGACTACCATGCTCCAGCGAATGGTATAAAACAAAACGTGAGACAAATTTAGAGAGTAAATCAGTTGAAATAGTATTTGTTAAAAGTGATAAACACTGCTTAGATTTGAACAAAAAATCTTATTTGCCAAAAATACCAATTTTAAATGAAACACCAACCCTAAAAACGTTGACAGCAAATTATTTTAGCGATAGTACTATACTCGATAATTATATTATGTGTGGTCCGCAAAAGGCAATTTATGGCATCACAAAGAAAGATGCAATAGAAAGCACTACACACAAACTAAAACGGAAATTTAAAAGCTGTGCATTTAAAAGTACTGATTGCAAAATTTTAAGAACAATGGATAATACAACACATAATATTACAATTGATCGCAGTAAACCTTACAATGATGATAATAATGAAAGCAGTGTAGTTCCTTCCTCAATATTTGAAATTGATAAAGATATGTCCATATGTGCCTTGAGTGAGGATTATATTCAAAACGCGAATTTATCAACGAATAGTGAAGAGATAGATAATAAACTTAGTTCAAAATTTACCGAGATAGCATGTTGCGATGAAGCCAACGATATTAAAGGCATATCACTCACTGAAACTACTTACATTGAACAACCATTCTATTTGACGAGCGAACTGTCTGAAAATCATACCTTATTGAATCAAAACGAAATTGCACATACAACTGCAGATACATCTGACATTATACAAGAAGTTGATAGAGTAAAAGCTGAATTAAACGGACGTAAATGTACCAAGCGATATTTAAATACATCAGTAATAGAAGATTTAGAACAGAATGAAGTAATTGCAATTGAACTCCCACAAAATATTGATCTGATAAAAATAAATGAAGATCAATTGCCGATAACCAATCAACAACCGATTGAATGCTTAAGCACGGCAGAATTAGTAAACGACAGTGAACAACACAATGTATACGTAGAAAATAATAGTATGGATGCGAAAATTCATAATACTTTGCCCCATCCGATTGCCATAGTTTCGACTATAAGTAAAGAACAAAGCGAAATGTCCAAAGATAAAGCCGATGTTCTATCTGATATTGACATAATTAATGAATTTAATAATGACATGGACTTAACTGGAAGAAAATCCTTTACCACTCTCCTAAATCTTGATGAAAATAACACAGTAAGTATGACTGAGGATTCTTCACAAAAGTCACCGGAAGTTGAATTAAATATTATACAAAATATACAATCTGGTGTTATTCTAGAAGAAAAGGATGAAAAGTTTACACGAAGTTTGCAGAAGGTTAAACTAGTAGATGAATTGAATACAATACAAAATGTACAATTGGATGTTACTCTAGAAGAAATTGATGAAATAGACGAGCATTTTAATACGACAAATGAGTATGACAAAGATTCAACTGAGAAAGATTCAATGAAGAATTCGCTACATTTTGATGAAAATAGTACAGTAAAAATAAATGAGCATTCGCCACAAAATATACGATCAGATGTAATCCCAAAATATCCAGTCATAGTTAATCAGTTAAACAAGGAGATTACTGAAAATAACTATACTGAAATATTGATAGATTCAACAATTGACATAAGCATTAACAATACTAAACACCGACAAGATTGCACAGAAAGTAATTGCGCCAACTGTGATGTAAATGCGCTTGAGATAGAAATTAATTGCTTAGAAAAAAGTAAAATAATCGATCAAACCGTACCTGATTTAATAAGGCAGCAGTTGGTAGTCACAGATGATAAGTGTACCACTTTTAACCTATCATGTGAAGCAATCACTAAAGAAACTGTAAACCTGTTTCATGATCCTAAAAACGATGAAAATGCAGATGTCGAGACGCCAATGTTGTCAATTGCTGAAAACACTGATGAAAACGAAAAACAATGTGTCGATCTGGTTTGCACAAACAAATTGATACAGTGTCCCACCCTTGAATTGTTGGATCACGAATATGCATCACCAATTATAAAAATAAACAATAGTCCGACCTGTAGTGAAGAAAACTTGCAAAGTAATTTACCGGCTGATGAAATTGCAGAAGAATTGACCGAGTTTGAAACCAGTATAGAAGACACTTATTTAGATACATTAGAAGAGAAATTAAAAAATCTTGAACGAAAAGAAGTAACATTAGTATGTAAAGATAGAGACGACATAGTATTAACAGGAATTGAATATGAAGACCCTGTTGTAGGAACATGTTATGTTTTTCCAATAATTGAAGAAACTGATGATGCCGAAGAATTAATTGAAGTAGTACAAGAAATAGACGACAGTGAAATAATCGATACAGAAGAAAGTGGTCTATATGATGAATATATTTTAGAAGTCAACATCCCTAAAGTTACTTACACAAGGCTAAAAAAGAGATGTACAGCCCTAAAGAAATTTAAATTAAATAATCTGAAACGAAAATCAGATATGAATGACGAAATATATGCCGGAAAAAGATATCGGCTGGAGAAAAAAATTAATCATCATCCAAGAGGGGTAACACCAGCAAATTTTGTTTTCGGCAAGGAATATAAAAGAGTTATTGATTATTGTAATTCAATAAAATTTTCTTTTTCGCATCCTTTTGTTAAAGACATTATCGATGTGGAAGCTATGTTGACAAATTGGCCTATTAAGGGCGTATGTGCAAACAGTGATTCAATCAGTGACAATGATGAAAGTGTCAAGTTGTTTCGTGACGATGACAAACCTCATTCAAATCCTACAGATGAGCCATTTATTGATGAAATAAGTAAAAATTATAACGACCTTGATCCACACTTGGACACCATTGATGAATCAAACTTCAATATGGGTTTTGGTGAGGGGTCCGACAGAGTCATTCAAAATTTAGAAGAAGACGGTGACGATTCAAAATTTTCGGCTGCGACTCTGTCGGACGTAAAACAACCTCAGCCGTTTTGGTTGTCCGAAGAAAACGACACCAAGAAAGAACTTGATGCTCAAGAAAAACATAGCGATGATCAATTGAAGAAATTAAAGCATTATATTACTTATATCCAATTAAGAGACAAAGTACGTTCTTTCTTTCAAAAGACCTCTGTAGAGTTGAGCATGGGTTTTAATAACCAAGAAAAAGAACTCTCTTTTAACAACAAATTCTCAATGAAACACACGATTAACTCCCTATTTGACCTCTGTCTCCCTGATTTTATAGAACCATCTCCAATAGAGGCAGTGGTGCAAGTGGTTCAAATAGGACAGTTGCCTGTCAGTGCTGCTGCGCAAAATCCAGTTACATGCGATCCACGCGTAACACAAGTATCTGATGCCAGTCCTTCTCAGTGCTCTGTTGATAACAGTCCACAGGACGATTCCCAAGTGACGATAAAAACTGAATATACAGAACTTACAACGGCAGATTTAACGCTTCCTTTAGTTCAAGAGTATGCACAACACAATCAAAATTTACCGTTAGAATCGGAGAATGCTCCAAACATGCATATGTCCAATGAAAATATTCCAATAGAAACAGAAATTAAATCTGTAGTAAAGATTGAACTAGAGGAGTTGCCCGATGATGTAAAAGAAGAAAATCGAGAAAGCCTTGATAACAATGAGTTTCAGTCGGATGAAAACAAAAACGATAATAATGTTGAATTTTCGTTTGAATCAAATAATACTGGCAACACGAGCAACTTAGATTCTGACTCAGATTTTCAAAATCTTTTTAATGCTTCTGATAAGCAAAGTGATAACGAGACATACATTCAAAAGCAACAAAATGGTACATCAGAGAAAACTGATCAAATCGCACATGCCATGAACGCTGCTGGGATCACAACAAGCACAGAGACTATGACCAGTGCAACTCGCGCTCATGCTTTAGTTAATATTTTGTCTCAAAAATTACGACAAGGTGCAATCGGTGCGGCTCAATCTGCTACAAATACTTACCCTAAAACTACCGCTATCAACGCAATGGCTCTTCAACAGGCGTTGGCACAGATTTTGCCTCCGCCCTTAAACCAAACGAATGTCAGTGATAACAATCAACAATCTTCCAATACTCAAGTAACACCGCAAGTATTGCATATAGTGCAAGGAAAAAATGCCACAGGAAGTCAGATCACTCTAGTGGATAACTCTCAACAGTCAGTCATTAACAACCCAAACGCTACACCAGTGTTGCATATTGTTCAGAATAAGTCCGGAACTAATTGTGCAAATTCTAATGGTACAGCCACGCCTCAAGCTAATTCTTTTAGTGGGTTATCTTTAGTCGATGCCGGCCTCCAGCAAGGCGGTAACCAACTTCTTCATATTGTAAACACTGGTACTCAAAAAAACAATAATGCTACTGGACAGCTTCTAAAAAGAGTGAATTTATTGACAAACCTAGCTAATGTGCAAGGTTCCAACGAACAGAAAATGGTGCAATTTGTTTGCAAATCTGCTGACGGAAAATCTATACAACTGAATGCTCCTCATCAACGAAGTATGGTTCTCAGATTACAGCCCATAGAAACACCAAATGTTACTGTTCAAGCTACTCCGAAATCATCCGATAATCAAGATGGAAGCACGAATTCGAGTACAAATTCATTGGCAGGAAAAGATAGTAACTCTCAGCAGGAAATAAAGTCACGCTCAGTTTATGAAGAGAACTATGCTAAGTTTATACAAAACTCCTCTAACAAATCAACGGTATCAGAAAAATCTACAAGTTTACCCAAGTTTAATCAGGCTTTTGGTAAACCAGTATTTCAAGATGGTAACCAAAAATCTGAAATAAATAGTAACAGTTCTCATTTAACATCTGTGAACAATAATAATGATACTAACGAGTGCCAGTCTAATGATAATGCTATGAATCTTGATCATATTAGTCAAATCAGCAGCCCACCTCTGCTTTTGAGAAAGTCGCCTCAGACCTCTCAATCACAAGCAAATTTAGTCCAGCAACTCAAACAAACCATAGCCCCAATGAATATACAGACTATGCATGGTGGAGTAATATACACAAGACAAATCCCTGTTAACATCGGAGGAGGTCAAACCATAAACTTGATAACAGTACCCAGTACTGAATTAATCGATGATTCGGGACAAAAACAACAATCTGGAACTCAAAATGAAATGGAGCAGTCAATAATTAAAATTGTGCCCCAAACTCAAAATAATTCCAATACAGATTTGTCGACAGATGAGAATAATGCACCTATAAGTGGTTCAAATGAAAACACACAGACTGCTCAACCACAACAAGTTTTAACACAAATGAGAATTAAATTGCCAATGTTGAGCAAAGCTCCTCAAATGGTTTCAGGGGCAAGAGTAGTAAGACCTTCATTTTTCCAGATACAAAGGAACGTCATAGGAGGTGCGAACCAACCCGTTTACCAGCAATTGGTCTTGACAGCTGCGCCGCCGCTCGGTCAACAAACTATACGGCTTCCTCAGACACAAACTAGTAGACCAATCAAAGTGCCGTCAGAGAACCAGTCATCAGCAGAATCGCAAATGAGTTCGTCTACTTTAGAGCAGCTACGGGAATTTGATATGGTTCTGGAACAAGTTAAAGAAAGAAGCACTGTGCAACCCGGTGCAAGCGCGAGTGCTACATTTCCCAAGCTTCACACACCGTCTACTGATACTACTGATAGCACTTCTGCTAGCTCTACGTCAACAGAAAGTACGCAACAAGTTTTATACTCTATAGGGAACAACCAGCCACTGAATGTCGCTTATGTGAATAGGAAAGCGACAGTTACAACACCTACAACATCGTCTTTTGTTAGATCACCAGATTCTTCGGGAATTGTAGATTCTCCTACTTCTTCTACTCACGTTCAAATTTCCCATACCGTAACATCAGAAACTACCCAGAACGAATCTCCTACACAACCGAAGCCTGCTAAAGTCAGTTCTAAATCCAAATCGAGACCCAAAGCATCTTCAAATCCTCCAAATACCCTCAAACTAAATACAGTGCCACCAAAAACTTCAGCTCAGAAACCACTGGAAGATGAACAAACTACTCAAAGAATATTGTATATTTTGGCTGAATACAAAGAACAAGTTGAGAATTCTCCCGATAAAGATAAGCCAGCACCACGCAGGAGATCGAATCCTCCATCTAACCCTGGTTCTTCAAAGCGCAAGAAAAGTTCTAGTGGCTCCCGCCGCCATGGTGCTCGGGATCTAAGTCCGGTCCACGGTGAAGATACCTGCAGAACGATGGGATCAGAAGACAGCAGTTGTGGTACATCACAAGGCGATTGCAATGAAAGCTGTCTGGAGAGCCATTCGCCTCAAGATAGTCCGCGAAAAGTAGTAAGGAAACTTACTTTCGAACAGGAGACACCTACAACTCCGCAACCACGGCCACAACCACAGCGAAATGTAATTGTTGCAGACGGACAGACTATAACGGTGGCTAGAGGCACTGCGGGAAAGCCAGCTACGGCGGTGCTGATGCCGGCGAATTATATTTTACCAGTCTCGATGGTGAAAGGAGGTCAGCAGATTGCCATAGTAACTAATCGCGGTCCTAAGCTATTGACTGTTGGGGGAGGTGAAGGGGGTGCGACCAACGCCTTATTACTGCAACGGTTGATAGGACCGGCTGGTTTGAAGCCTGTTCTCGCCCGCCCGGGGGTTCGTCACGTGAGATTGCCAACAGCAGCGCTGCATAATCTGCAAGCGTTTAATTTGGCGACGACTACAACTATTCAACCACCGGATAGCACGGCGTCTCCGGCACCAGCACCAACTCCACCGGAACTGGTGGACACTCGGGCGAACAGCTCGCCTTGGACCGACAGGGATATACAAGACGTGAAGCCTGAACGAGCCTCCAGTCCCGAGGGTTCGGAACCTTGGAACCTGCCGTCATCCGGTGATCCTCATGACTACTCCTATGAAGAAACTGTGCGGGCTGACAACTTAGATCGCACTGTACTTGTAAGTATTATTGTTCCACTGTTATCCTTATTGTCGACTGCAAGAGCCATCCCTCAATTTCGCCTTGACTATACAGTAAACAATACAGTTGAATTATTACTGAAAAATAAAGTTTAAATTCATTGATGGTTCTAATATTGTTCTCTGACACGTTTTAAAACTTCAGGACCCAATCCCAGATCGGTACAGTCCCGATATGGAGGCGCAAAGGATATTTGATAAGATGTTCGACGTTGAGTCGAAAAAGTCTTACATGGGCGATTCGCACGACGATTCGCCGCGTTGTGGTTACGATATTGACGCGTCAGATTGCGACGATAAGGCTTACCATCAGGTGATCATATCGTAGATCTGACGCTGGCCGTTCAGAATTAGTATGCCTCTTTAGTAGACGTGCACGCCTCAATTTATTTTGTCAGCTTTTCGTTCTGTGCTGGTGTGCCGACTAGAATACAGTACTCTGAATAAAATGTCGCTTCACGCAACTTCACTTTGTTTTGACGTCTATTATTGTGCGTCAACCGCAAAGCAGCTCATATAGCACTCAAAACGCATTAAGTATAATTATTAAATTGTAAAAAATCAATAAAATACTCTATTTTTCTCAGAGTTCTGTTACGTAATGTAGACGCGACATTGTACAAATTTAGCTTCAGTTACGGAAATAAAGTCGCTTAGCTTCATATAATATATTATGCAAACTGGGCTTTGAGTCATTAAAAAATGTCGCATCTAGATACATAATTCAGGCATTCCTCCCAACGAACGGAAAACGGACAGTAATTAGGTCTTATATTGATTCTAGCCCCTTGGTTTAAATCTTTGTCTTTCATTTTCTAATTTACTCATCACCTCCAACTTCGGATAAAATTTTCTTTCTGGTCATTGTCTTTAGTCGATTAGATTTGATGAATATTTAATTTATGCATGTTGGAGAACTATTTTGCTCCCATCATTGTCAAGTAAACTCCTGCATCTTAATCGTGCATGTCCCTACCATCAGAATCTCATCGTTTCTTGACTAGTACATTTAATCATTAGTTGATGTTCTTAAATCTTAAATAACAATAAAAATCGTAAATTTGAAGCTTTGCAGTATAAATCAACATTATAATAAAGACATGATCATCGTTATGGCTTTTGCTTGCCATAAGTGTTGATAAGGCGATCTTGCTTAGTGATAAATGAAGGATTGATGAACTATTGGCATTTAGGTCGTTCAGAAGAAGGATGGGTCATCGCACCGGCAACACCGACTGACGCACGTCTCGGCGGCAGCTTTGAGACACAAGTACGCTATTCTGGAACACGAACTGAGATTACAGGTAAGATACACAATCTATTTATGATACTCAGAACTGCGATGCAACGTCGCATCGCAAAAATCTGCGGTCGCCATGCTAATAGAAACCTTATTGCCTGTCAAATACTTGACACGCATCGCAGAATAGGATTGAGCCCTATGTAATGAGACAAAAATAGTGTGATAAACAGAACACCAGAAATTCACATGATCCTCTATCTCATACGGGGGGAAAGTCGAAAATGTGTCCAGCTAGACAGCTAAATAACAGTCTCCGCAATGGCGTTGGCGTAGATTACAGCCTTCTCTATCGTCTTCAACAAGCCATGCTATGAAGCGGAACGGCAACATTGCTGTGAACCGGTTTACTTACAGTACTAAATCCTATGGAGATGGCATACCTACGAAAAAGTGAGGCATACCTACACATACCGAGAAACAAAAATGGCGACCGGTCACCGGCCTCAATCATGCATTACTATGACGTCACGTTTTAATGTTGCCAAAAATAGGTCAAATAAATATATAGCTGTCTCTTCTTACATGGAGTATTGGAGGTAAGATAGAACAAGATGGCTGTTTATGAGCACAATGTCGATTTAGCTCATATTTGTATAACGGATAGTTCATATACTTAGAACAATATGCCATCTCCATAGGATTCAGTACTCGAGGTTTACTCGCTGTTTACCTGTCAAACAGTGTCAAATAGGTTCACTTAAAACTAGAAATGCGACGTTGCCAACTTTATGCGCATGGCTTGTAGAAGACGATAGAGAAGGCTGTGCGTAGATACATGATATGGTGTGAATGTAGTAGTTGTTGACGGACTGAAACGCGGCAAGCGTTAGAAAATTTAATATTTTTAGTGACTAGAGTGACATGAAATTCCCTCATTTTATTTATTGACTTTTTTAAATATAAAAATAACACAGACGATAAAAAATGGTACATTAATGATTATGTAACTTTGTTTCTTATTTTTAAAAGTGCGCCATAACGGAGCGGATGTTGGTTGCTACTGTGGCGCCATCTTATTTAACGTAGTTTGACGGACACTTTTACACTACAGACAGAGATAGTCCTCCTTACCTCTACACTCCATAATCAAGATACAGCCAGTGTAGTCCAGTCATCTAAAACATTCTAGCTCGCAAAAAATTGCCAGAGGTTGATATTTAGGATGTTGTTAGATAGATACTAAGTGCCAATAGTGTAAAACCAAATTTGCAACTTCGAAAGAAAGACCTGTGTTAACTTCGTAATGCTCGAAAAACCTCGGAATTTACAGACTTTTTTAAGTTTTTGGTTTACAACTTCTAAAATATGCATTTTACAGCAAAGTCATCTATGACAATTAGAAAGAAGATAAAATTAGCGACAATTTGAGCGCAACAACAGCTTTGTGCGTTAAACAGATTTCGAGATATAACACATCAAATCAATGGGCAATTTTATCAATACATTCTGGTTGAGTAGGTATTGATTTTTTTTGTTGAGTTGCAGAGTTGGCTCCATAGTAAAAGTTGTTCATACTCACGAGCACAATCACCACCTAAGAGGTTTTGCGTTTATTAATTAACACGTTTTATATATAAAAAAAATCATTTTGTTCCAGAAATCCCTGTCTGAGGAGTGTGAAGACCTCGGCGTGGACTCCCCGTCAGCGTCAGAGCTGTTCCCCGAGGCCGAGCTGCTGTTCGCCGCGTCGCCCGCACACGACCACACCCAAGACCATGGGCATCATTCGCACACACGTGAGTTATACTTTCATTTGATTAAGATCGATGGATGTGAATGAAGCGAAAGAAGTGTTAAGATCGTAGCAGGTGGCGATCTATAGTCTCTACTCTCTGCCTACCCCCATGGCAAACAGGCGTGAGTATGTATTCGCACACACGTGAGTTGTACTTTCATTTGACGAAGATTAGATGCATGTGAATGAAGCAAAAGAAGTGTTAAGATCGTTGCAGGTGGCGATCTATAGTCTCTACCACAAAATAAAGAGTTTACAGAAGGACCGCTCCCACCGTTTTTGAAAATATATACCTATCCTTGTCTGACTCACTAGGGTTGCTTCTGTATTGATTCTGAATTTAAAAAGGAGTAGGTAGTATAAGTCGTATAAGTTTACAATCATACATACATCGATTCGTTTATACATACATCCTAAACATGTTTACATGCCTTAAAGGCTGTTTAGATGGTAAACAGAGCATCAAATATCCAGTCCCGACACCTCACACGACGAAGACTGGAGCGTAACAAGATCCTATATTATGTTGTAATGTATTCCATTCCTAATGTTATAATGTACTCTATGAACAAGATATAACTATGGTGTAATAGTTATCCCACTAAAACATAAACGTGAAAAAGGCACTAAGTTCGACGAAAACATAAATGTAAAAAGGGTGCCAAGTTCAGCGAAAAATAGTTGAAATCTAAATGGGTTACAAATTCTATATTTTTTTAAATAAAGATTCAAATAATTAATATTTTCTTAAATGTTGAATTTATAACTTGTCATCTTCAAAAATTGAAAAACCTTTATAACGCAAGAACTATATCAAGCAATTGTGGTTAGTGATGTACGCCTGGGAATATTGCCACTGCCGGGAACTTTCCACTCCCAATGTGCCCGGGAAATTTCCGGGCACATTGGGAATATTGCCCAAAATTCCCAGTCGAGTTTTTATCGTTTTATACAGATGATAATGCAAATTACTAAGTCGCTGCCTTGTCGTGCAGCGATCCCAAATTCAAAAGGTCAATCACCATCCCAAATTTAAATTTAGGTCAGTCACAGAAATCTTTGAAAGTCCTCTTTTGAAAGTTTTGGAATTAATAATGATACTGATCCTATTAATTTAAAGTATTTATTATATTAGTGCCAAGAAAAATGAATCACATGTGATTTTATTTGATTTCATTACAATAATTTACCTATATGCAGACTGAAGACTACTAAAAATATTGAATTTCTTTTGTGTCTTACAATTTTATAATTTGTTGACAATCATATAGGTAATAGACAAGAAGCGACCACCGCATGGTCAGAGGTATATTGAATACTAGCTTTCCGCCCGCGGCTTCGCACCGCGTGAACTACACGACGTTATCCCGCGGGAATGTGATATTTTTCCGGGATAAAAAGTAGCCTATGTTCCTCTCCAGGCTACAAAGTATCTATGTTCCAAATTTCAGCCAAATCCGTTCAGCCGTTTTCGCGTGATTGAGTAACAAACATCCAAACATCCAAACATCTAAACTTTCACATTTATAATATTAGTAGGATCAACGTCAAGCTTGAAAGATTGCGACTGATAAAATCCACGAACCACGAAACAATACCAGTTCAAATTCAAAACCCCAAGTGCTTTCAGCTCGAACTTCAAAACCGCTTCAAAGCCCTTGAGAATAGCATAGATGTGGACGTGTGTGATACAATATGGTGGTGGATAGGGTCTAAGTACTACTATAAACCCGCCGTCCCAAATTGAAGAAACTCTTCAGCCAGACTCTCCTACTCATGGATCACAGACAAGAAATGAAACTACAGAACTCGGCAGATGCTCATTGCTATAGGCTGCTTAATAGACAGATAACTAAGTCTTTGGCTAGCGACCTTCGCCAATTTAATACCGAGCGTATTAAAGAAGCCATTGAGCGGAACAAAGGCTCCTAAGTGTTTGTGAGAGATTTGTCTATCGGGCAAAGTCAATTGACGGCTGAAAACTGAGGAAGGTATTATCATTTCGTCAACATCTGAAATCTTGAGGGAAATTGAAAGTTTCGACGGACAACTATATTCCACGCAAACACCTGTTGAAAGTAAGTCTACAGACCCTAGAGCCAAGCTTACCCGACACTATACAGAAGATATTACGAGATTAAAATGGCTCTCAAGCAGCTTCAAAACAACAAGGCGGCGGGCGATGCCGGAATCACAACAGAGCTTTTGAGAGCGGGCGGAAAGCCAATACTTAAGGTCCTCCAGAAGCTTTTCAATTCAGTCATCCTCAAGGGCAAAACGCCAAAGGCAAGGCAGAAGGGTGAAGAATTTTCAAGGGTCTGTTGAAGAACTACAGACCCATCTCACTTCTGAGCCATATCTACAAGTTGTTTTCGAGAGTCATTACGAATCGTATCGCTCGCAGGTTTGATGACTTCTAACCTCCAGAACAAGCCAGGTTCCAAAAAGGCTATAGTACCCTAGACCAAATTCATATGCTGTGGCAAGTTATACAGAAGACCGAGGAGTACAACTTGCCACTTTGCTTGGCGTTCCTGGACTATGAGAAAGCCTTTGATTCGATTGAGACCTGGGCGGTGCTGCAGTCTCTCCAGAGATGCCAAATAGAGGTGCTGAGGTACTCATACCAAAACGCCACCATGTCAGTCCAATTACAGAACCAGAGCTGTAATCCTCCTATCTCCTATCCAACTACAGCGAGGTGTGTGACAGGGAGAATTCATCTCTCCGAAACTGTTCACAGCTGCGGTGGAGGATATTTTTAAGCTTCTGGACTGGAAAGGATGCGGCATCAACATCAATGGCGAGTACCTAATACACCTACGGTTTGCCGATGATGTAGTTCTTATGGCTGAGACCTTAGAAGACCTGAACACAATGCTCGAAGATCTCAGTAATGCTTCTCAAAGAGTGGGTCTTAAGATGAACATGGACAAGACGAAAATCATGTCCAATGCCCATGTTGCACTCGCTCCAGTTAATGTTGGGAATATTACACTCGAAATTGTTGACCAGTATGTTTACCTAGGACAGACGACGGTCCAGTTAGGTAAGTACAACATCGAGAAAGAGATCTCTCGCCGAATCCACCTCGGATGGGCAGTCTTCGGGAAGCTCCGGCATATACAGGATATTTTTTTTATCAGTGCACAAATTTTTAGGATCGACTCAGAATCGATAAGTGAACAACTTTCTCCTAGAAACATGGGTCGAAATACGACAAAAATTTTTGGACTTCCCATACTAATTCGATCACGTGATCAGTCCGATTTGTATGAAAGGTCAAAAAAAAATTGTCATATTTCGACCTATGTTTCTAGGAGAAAGTTGTTCAAATACCGATTCTGAGTCGATCCTAAAAATTTGTGCACTGATAAAAAAATTATCCTGTATATTTACGTCCGAAATACCTCAATGTCTCAAGACGAAAGTTTTTGACTAGTGTGTGTTGCCAGTTATGATGACACATGGAAGCGAGACATGGTCCTTTACTATGGGTCTCATAAGAAGGCTCAAATTCACCCAGCGGGCTATGGAGAGAGCGATGCTTGGTATTTCCTTGCTCGATCGAATTAGAAATGACGAGATAAGCAGGAGAACTAAAACAACCGACATCGTTCGAAGGATTGCATCGTTGAATTGAAGTGGCAGTGGGCAGGAAACATAGTGCGGAGAATCGATGGCCGTTGGGGCGGATAGGTTCTCGAATAGCGACCGCGTGCCAGAGGACGTTCCGTGGGCAGGCCCCCTAAAAGGTGGACCGACGATCAAGTCAAGGTCGAGGGAACCAGCTGGATGCGGGCAGCACAGGACCGATCGTTGTGGAGATCCTTGGGGAAAGCCTATGCCCAGCAGTGGGCGTCGTTTGGCTGACATGATGATGATGTTGATAATCATGGCAAGATTATTTTGTTTGGATTTTTTTGTTTATTGATTAAGTATAAAAAATAAACCATCTTGTTTAAAACTGTTTTTCATATCGTATGTTCTTACCTTTGATGTTGATGGCTATTTATTACGTAATTCAATATAATCAAACACTTTTAATCTTAATTTAAATTATGTTGCATGGTAAAATAATTTTTATATACATCTTAAAATGGTCCTTGGGAATATTGCTGGGAATGAACTGGGCATATTGCCGGGAATATTGCCAACGTACTGGGAATTTTCGTCATTTCGACATTTAAATGTCAGCTGACGTTTCTAGTACTTAGTTCATCATAAAATAATTCGAATTCAATTAAAACATCTTAAAAATTTAAAGAATATAACCAAAATTCCCAGTTAATTCCCACTTTGGGAACATTGCCGGCAACGCTGCCGGCAAAATTTCCAGTCCTTGGGAACGTGCCCGGGCACGGTACATCACTAATTGTGGTATCTATTTTCAAAACAAGAAAGTGTATTTATATACCATGTTGTGTGTTTTTATCGTATGTAGGTAAATAAAAAATATAGTTTAATAGTCAAAATCAAATTTGTTTATTCAATTTAGATTGTTATTTACAATACTTGTGAGTCGTCAAATTGAAAAATGACCTTTACATAGTATGATTAAGGCCAGTTTCCATCACAATTACACAATGGGTTATGATAAAAACAGTGTATAGGCGAACTAATGATCATAGCGGTGAAGGAGTTTTTGGTTTTTTTTCAGGAGAGTTTGGTTCAATGTCTTGATTAAAGAATTGGTTTCGAAGTGGGCATCACAAACTCTGATATATGTTGACCATTTGTTGTTTACATCATCTCGATCAATTAGACTCAACCATAAGGTTCGTCTGAAAATAATCATTTGATTTATAAAATGCACTAGTTATTTTTGCAACGAAAATAGCCTATGACACGCCTACGATTAAGACGTTAAAATAAATAGGTATACGCATAATCGTGCGTCGTCCGTTCTCTTCTGAACTTGGCTGGCACACTGCCGTGCGTCAAAAATAACTTTACTGCAAGTAAAATGTAATTTGGGGTAAGTATAATGACTGGCGTTCTCTCCCGAACTTGGCAGGCACACTGCCGTGAAAATAGAGATAAAGAAAACTTTACTGCAAGTGACAACTTTTACTTGAAATTTCGTCAACATGACTTATGGCTGTGTTGGCTGAACCGCCAAGAAGTTTTGAGAATACTATAACATCTAAATATGGACCAGCGTAGCATTAGTAAATAGATTATGCGTGACCCGCTGCGAGTTGTGAACTTGTGACCGGGCCGGCGGCGGTCGAGCGCCAACAAAGAATATATTATCTAGGAACCTACTTAAATAAACCATAGTACCTAAATACTGGCGTTTTACCAGCGAACGATAAGATGAATGTGTTTGTTGATCGTCGTTATCAAAGCGGCTAGTTCCAAAAGTACCTAGGTATACTTACCAACAAGAGAAAACAGTTTTGCATAGGTACTTACCTTTCAATGTCGTTTGGAAATTTGAAGAACGCGTAGGCACAGTTTTTATTGGTATTTAGACAACCAAATACAATGCAACTGTAATAAAACGGTTATTAATTTTTATGATAGTTAGCTGTATATAAGTGTCATGGTGACACGTAGCGGCGCGCGGACGTATGCTCTTTGCACCTTGCGATCACTGACTTGATACTCGCGACTGATCACTGTCCCAAACTGCCCCATTTTGCCTGTAAATGTGACGTCTATGTGTGCGTGACGAAAATGGCACTTTGTTCTAAGCGGACTCTCTGCTCCGGCGACCGCCCGCTTAGTTACTAGCAGGTGGCGATCTATAGTCTCTGCCTACCCCCATGGGAAACAGGCGAGAATATATATTCGCACACACGTGAGTTGTACTTTCACTTGACGAAGATTGATGGATGTGAATGAAGCGAAAAACGTTATAAACATGGGGTTATTAGACTCATGGGACCCTTAGAATGCTGTACAGATCAGTTGGGTTTGTATAGGGATCTAGATTGGATCTCCTCCATTCATCTCCTGGATAGCCATCATTAGATTACAGCTCGGTAAATCCCTGGCAGAGAACTAAGGCCTCAAAGTTATCTCGTTTGTATGAAAATCGACTGGTGTCCTTAATTATGTGGCCACCACTATATTATGTATGTATCTTCGTGGCCGTCTATAGTATAGGTTCAAATAATTTTTCCTTTTTTGCATTCACAATGCAATTTTCATTATTGAAAATGAAGTATTAGAAAAATCGACCCGTCTCACAACTAGCTCCGATGGGACTCGAACCCACGACTCAGTCAGCCGTGTCGTTGTTTCCTATTACAATAAATTCTCTAGTCGGAGCATGTCAAAATTGTATTCTAACATTTTTGGTCCTTCCACACTTGGCCAGGCGTCTGTCACTCGATGTACTTGCGCGTTACAATCAAGTAATTTTAGTCTATGAATACGTGTACGAGGGTTTTTTTCGGTTGTAGATCCGCAGTGTCGTTTCAATTTTCCCGCCATCGCGCCACCTAAAGTATGTACAAAAAATAGAGATGGTGTCCAATATCGCTTTTAATTACAGCGCAACCGAACCTGAACCAGAGCTGCATTCCCCAACCGGACATGGACGACCAAATTGCGACGGACCAGCTCCTCTCGCGCTCCGACATGAGCTCGTCTGCTCACCAGCTGAGCTTGGGCTTGGGGGAGAGCATCGTGGCCGTGAGCCAAGACGGCATGCCGCCCACCATCACGCTCGATCACGAGGAGTTCGCTCGCGCCCATCCAAACACCACCTTCCATAGCGAGCCCACCGATGGGGAGGTAACTATTTAGAATAGAATAGAAAATTATTTATTCCACACACTAACACATTATAATCAAAAACACAAGCAGGATAAAGATACATTGAACAACATAAAAAAGAAAAAAAAGAAAAACACATACATTATCAAGAAACATGTATCTAAGTGAGTAACGCCACAGCGGCGGAAAAGTGTACACATACATTATTTGGTGTTGAGTTTTCAAGGTCTAGCAAGGAGCGAGTTAGAGATGCGGGCTCACTGATGAAGAGGTAACTATTTAGTGTTGAGTGTTCAAGGTGTCATGAGCTCGTCTGCTCATCAGCTGAGCTTGGGCTTGGGGGAGAGCATCGTGGCCGTGAGCCAAGACGGCATGCCGCCCACCATCACGCTCGACCATGAGGAATTCGCCCGCGCTCATCCTAACACCACCTTTCACAGCGAGCCCACCGATGGGGAGGTAATTATTTGGTGTTGAGTGTTCTAGGTCTAGCAACGAGCGAGTTGGGAGATGCGAGACCACTGATGGGGAGGTAACTATTAACGGCCATAATTAATCATCAATCCATAGATAGGCATAAGCATGATCCAGATTAGTTGCTATGCAACGTTTAATATTAACATAGAATTAACGACAGTTGCCTAGGTGTTGCCTAGCATCACTGTCACTTCCTATCACGTCCTATATGTGACGGCTTGTAATTAACTTTCTAAAATAGAAATGGGTATTAATATATACCATTTAGTATCTAATTTTATGTAAGCTTTCCTAGCAAAATAAAATAAAATATCTAATCAATCCCTATCTGTGGATAGATTATTAATTCTGGATTATTAATTGATAGCTATCAAGGAGCGGGTTGGAGATGCGAGCCCACCGATGGACAGGTAACTATCTAGTGTTGAGTGTTCAAGGTGTCATGAGCTCGTCTGCTCACCAGCTGAGCCTGGGTTTAGGGGAGAGCATCGTGGCCGTGAGCCAAGACGGCATGCCGCCCACCAATGAGGAATTCGCCCGCGCTCATCCTAACACCACCTTTCACAGCGAGCCCACCGATGGGGAGGTAACTATTTGGAGTTGAGTGTTCTAGGTCTAGCAAGGAGCGAGTGAGTGAGTTGGAGATGCGAGTCCACTGATGGAGAGGTAACTATTTGGTGTTGGGTGTAGCTAGCAATGAGCGAGTTGGAGATACGAGACCACTGATGGGGATGTAACTCAAGGTCTATCAAACAAGGAGTGAGTTGGAGATGCGAGTCCACTGATAGGAAGGTAACTATTTTGTGTTAAGTGTTCAAGGTGTCATGAGCTCGTCTGGTCACCAGCTGAGCCTGGGTTTAGGGGAGGGCATCGTGGCCGTGAGCCAAGACGGAATGCCGCCCACCATCACGCTCGACCATGAGGAGTTCGCGCGCGCCCATCCAAATACCACCTTCTATAGCGAGCCCACCGATGGGGAGGTAACTATTAACGGCCAGAGTTAATAATCAATCCACAGATAGGGATAAGCATGATCCAGATTAGTTGGTATGCAACGTTTGATATTAACATAGAATTAACGACAGTTGCCTAGGTGTTGCCTAACATCTATTCTGGATCATGCCTATCCCTATCTGTGGATAGATTATTAGTCCGTTAGTGTTGAGTGTAGCTAGCAAGGAGCGAGTTGGAGATGCGAGCCCACCGATGGGGAGGTAACTATTTGGTTTGAGTGTTCAACGTCTAGCAAGGAGCGAGTTGGAGGTGTACTAGGAGCGCGACTACTTATTTCTCTGGTACTTCAAACCGATTGAATCATGACCCATTTTGATAATAATTTGCTTGAAAGCGTCAAAACTATAATGGTCAGTGTGATGTCAGTCAATGTCAACAAGTTTGAATTTTGACCTTATAGAATTTTAATGTCTATGAGAAAATGGACGATTCAATTGATTCGAGACTATACATCTACCCAAGTTTCTCTTGACTTCGAAAGCAAAACCTCGGTTCTCTTTCTCTAATAGTGTTAACAAGACAGCTCCGCGTCAGCCGGCCTAGCATGAGCGGTTTATTACACGCGATATGATATAGCACGACATGCTGTCTTGCTTACACCTTAGTGGGGTAAGCAAGACAGCTTGACGTGCTATAAGCCGCTCATGCTAGGCCAGCAGATGCCTGAGAGAAGGATATAGCCTAAGTAACTTGAGATATTCTTAGAAAACTGTGTTTGTTAACACCGCCGATAACATAGATGAAAGTCCTGTTTCGGATAATCCAAAATTTTATTTAATTGCCCTAATCTTTTTCGCTCGCATTCACGTCATATTTGTTTTATTTTTCTGTACTAAGTTGATTTGTATATCAACATTTACATAGTGATGGATTTATAGTCTGTATCACGATTGACTTGACGTGAAATATCTTTCTTTTCTCAGGTACAACCCTTCACGATAGCAGGCATAAAAGGTAGGCACATAACATCCACAATATTCCACTCCAACCGCGCGCCGGCGACGGTTCTCATGACAACGCCTCAAACGACAGTCATCTCCCAGGCGACCGCAGACAATACCGTCAAATATGACATCGACAACATGATCAACTCGCTACCTTCAGCCAACAACTCCAACATCAACCTAGCCTCAGTTCTCGTCAAAGATGATGGCTTAACCAGATTCGACAATATCCTCAGCGATACGAGGGAGTTACACCTCTCCAATACAGCTTCAGCTATCGTTCACTCAGCCGGAAACGCAGCCCAAGTCATCAGAAGAGTCTGCTACGACGAAGATAAGCGAGACAACAGGTTCCTAATGGATGAGCCGGATGCCTTGATCGCGGGCGATGACGCCAAAATGATTGCCGAAGATAGCTCCAGAGATGCTACGATGGAATCCATGCCTGGGGACGTGGACGACGATAGGTCTTCACCGGAAAGACACGCTGAGTTGTTTTGGGAGTCCAACTCCGCATCGGCTTCCGAAAGTCGAAGACCTTTAGACTTCAGCAGTGATAGTGAGAAGTGCTGCAAAAGCCCCTCGTATGACGAAACTAATTCGACCGATTCGAGTGGGGTTGGAACCCATATGAGATTGGACTCTGTCATTAAAGAGGCGAGGGGGATAGAGCGCACTGGCAGCGCGGACGGATCGTCTGCTGATGACACGCATCCACCGCTGCGTACGTACCCGCCTAAACGGATGTACCATCCTTTAGAAGGAGACGTGGAGAGGAGTTTATCGGGGAAGACGAGAGCGGGCGAACGATCGCCCGACAGTATAGAAGTTAGAAGGCGGGCTTCGGGCCGAGGTGTCGTGAAACGCGGTTGCCATTGCTGCAACGGATCACCGGCCCCGCCCAGGCCTAAGAAATCACGGCAGAGAAAACCCACCATGGACTTTAATACTAATTAAGAATAAACTCTGACCCCATTATTCCAAAACATGGACTAAAATTAGTCCTGGTTTAAAACTGGTACTAAACTAGTGCAGTCACTTTTATTTTTCAAATGAAAGACAGAATTAGCATCAATTTTGAAATCAGGTCTAACTTTTGTCCACGTTTTGGAAAAAGGGGGTGACTGTATTTGTCTTAACTAATCCGCGATTATTGATTTGAAATTTTATAACTTACAAGGTTAATAATGAATTGTTGTATAGTGATTTTAACAGTGTTCATCTCTTTGACAAGCACTTGACGCTAAACAACTTTTATCGGTAAACAATCGAGATCACGGATTGGGACGTAAATAATAATTAAAAAAATACTTGTGAGGTCGCAGCGACTGGCGCCTGCGTCCTCTGACTGAAATGCGATCTCCTTATTATGAGGTTTCACTTCTTTAGGTGTAAAAATAAAAATAAATTGTTGAACTTGTTTTGTATATAATTTTATAAGTCTTATAAACCGGTGGCTTAGTTCGCGACGATTTCACGTGTGGTGATGTATTTTTGTTAAAGTTTACTTACGATTCGAGTTTAGTAGTTCCTTTTAGGTGTTATCTTTTATTTTCTAAGCGTACTGTGTCACCGATGAGTTCAAATTTGTTTCTTAAAGTATCAAGATGATTTTGAGCGATGATTGTTAAACTTTACTTCTTGTAATATATCCAATATACATATTGTATCGATATGTACTGTATAAAAGTGTATTTCTATAGGTTACCTCCATTTTAGATTAAGTGTTTCCGTTAGTGGTTACAGGCCATACTCAAATGTGAATTTAAAATCGTCATTAGAAGTAATAGTGGTACTTTATTTGTAGCCCTTCATGTTATTGAAACTAGACTGTGTCGGTGGCGTTTTTGGCGCGTCGCCTTATTTACATAAATACCGTATTGTACTATTTAATTTCCCGATAGTTATGAGCTTAGCTTTAATTTAACAACTTCCATGAGAATGCACAAAACGAAACTTTGAAGCGACGCGAGCTTTAACTTCAGTGTTATTTTTTGAGATAAACTTTTTGGAACAGTAATGAAAAATTTATCCGTGCCAATGAAAACATTTGACGCGGCTCTATGCTTGTTTCCAAAGGGCGTTACTACAGCTGTATTCTATAAATTTATAAGACATAGTAGCGATCTTAAGCTAGTGTGAATTTGGTATCTATAGAGTGAAAGTGTAAATATAACGTTGGTCCCCGGTACTTTACGGGGGTGTCTAGTCACTACAGTACCGGTATAGCGTAACGGCAGTCTTTGGCTTAAAGCCAGTAGTAACAGTTTATTTCGTGCAGTATTTTATCGCTTCTGTATATAAAAAAATGCCCATATATGGATGGCTCATGTCGGAACAATTGTATTGCGGAGATTACTACGTATTTAGACGCGAGACTCATTCCGAATTGTAAATAGTGAAAGTGTTTAAAATATAGTGAATTTAGTGTGCTCGTTCGTTGCCGAGCGTACGTTATTATAGTGAAAATTGTAACTAAATTGTGTGCACATTGCATTGGTGTAACGGCGGCATAGTTCTGATACTTCGTGGTAGGTTTAAGATAGTAATATTAGGTAAGATACAACTCAAATGACGTGCCGTCGCAGTGCGACTGACGCGCCCGAGGCGATCTCTAAAAGGCACTAAATTAAAAGCCAGTGTTAAAACTAAATGTATTTTATCTGACAGAATTTCGAGTCCTTGATGTATGTCTTTACGTTTTTTGGATAGAAAAAAACCAATTTTCTGCCATCTCTAATGATAAGGTTCCAATTTTTTATATAATCCCAATATACGTTGTTATTGTTCGAACCATGTATGTAGGTGATTGTACCTTCGATATTATTATCAGACATACAGTATTGCAGATGCGTTTTTTGTTATTATTTTCCACTTAGGAGTTAAAAATTTATTAGTCGTAAAAACTAATAACTAAAGTTTAGGAGTTTCGTCATTATTTTTAATTCAAAATATTGTGTTTTTGTGATTATGTAAACATTATTTTTAAAACTGCTACAGAAGAAATGATCATTAAAACTTATCTATTAAATATACAATGTCTTTATTTTTTTAATCACTATGTCCTCTGTGTTAAGCCATACATTTATTTCAATAATAATAACACTTACTAGGGAATAATATAAGTAGGTAATGAAGTATTTGAAAATATTTTTTTTTACAACCAATGCTGCCAGTAATTATATTATTCTCAATCATTCAGCATTCATATTTAAACAAAAAATTGCAGATATATCTGCCACAGCCTAGCATTTAATTCCGATTTAAATAATTATGTAAGAATCAAGTAATTGCAGTGGCGGACTAAGTCTGTCGGGGGCCCAGCCCTCTTAAGGCCTAATCAGACGACGGACTTTTGTCCGCCGGACGAACTTAAAAAGTGGTAATTTTCGCCACGAACTCGATGCATACGACGTTTATTTGATTCGTAAAGATCTAGCAAGGTGGCAGGAGCATAATGGGCAGAACAATCTTCGTTGTTTACGTTGCATTCGCAGCAAATGTTTCCACTTTTAGGTTATGTCGGCGGACAAAAGTTCCTCGTCTGCGCAGGGCGTTAATCCGCCACTGGGTAATTGTAAATTAACCTGCATGTGTGAAACAGGTCTTAAGTGTTCTTCTTACTCGTCACGGAACATCAGAAGAACTCCATTTTCTATTATCTTTTATCCTCTTCATCAGGTTTAGAACTTCAATTCTAAACTCCAGCCTTTCATCTTCGCTGTACTTTACAACTGTCGGCAGCAGCGAAGCGAAGAACGCCTCGTCTTCATTCATAAGTCTGTTATGGTCTGTGTTAACAGAATTGTTTATTTCTTCTATTCCTACAAAATCTATGTCACCACCTACATCTATGTTCCCGACTCTGTCAAAAGCATCCTTCTTTCTTGACCTTGTTTTGCTACTGCTGGAGTCATTTTTAGAAGTATGGGCTTCATAAGTCGGGTCATCATTGGCCTTGTCTCTCTTTGCCTTCTTGTGAAGGACGATGATGTCATCTTCGCTCACTTCTTCTTCCTTCATAGAAGAGTATTCGATGTTCTCATCTAGCCCCATTGGTTTAATGAGGAAATCCAGTTGGTCGTGTAGCACGTATTTCCTGCGAGGTTTACCCATTCTCGGTCTTGTAGACTTCACGAATGTATCCCGGACATTTGTCCATTTGGTAAGAATGTGTTCACCTGAAAATTAAATAAACATGTTAACGTTTTCGGGTTAATCGCCGCCCACTAAGAACACTTGATAACGGCCGTTTTCCACCGGACCGGACATCGGACCGACGACGGCGACGACGCGATATAATCTTCTATCGACACGCGACGTGACCACGTGACGATCGACGTGACGCCAAACCAAACAGGCAAGAATATTACGCCCGCCGCGCCGGCGCCGGTCCGGTGTCCGTTGAAAAAATGCTATATGGCAGATTTAGGTCCGGTTGCTCGTACATTTAACTTTTGTTAAAATTGACAAAAGTTAAAATTTAACTGATGTCAATTTTGACATCGGTAAAAGAAAAATACATTGGTTATTTTAGGGTTAAAAGTGTTGTCTGTACTATTTTATTAACCTTCCCTTAATTACTAATGGCAAAATTTAAACCACCCCCACCCTGTCGGTTATTTTGACCGCCGTTAAATCTGTAATTTGACTGCTCGTTAAAGTAACCGCTGCTTCGACAACGCTTTTTAAATTTGACCGCCGGTTAATTTTACTTTAACCATAATTTAACCCTAACCAAGCTTCGAGCAACCGGACCTTAGTCCACTAAGGTCCGGTTGCTCGTACATTTAACTTTTTTCAAAGTTGACAAAAGTTAAAATTTAACTGTTGTCAATTTTGACATCGGTAAAAGAAAAATACGTTGTTTATCTTATGTCTGTACTATTTTATTAACCTTCCCTTAATTACTAATGTCAAAATTTAAACCACCCCCACCCTGTCGGTTATTTTGACCGCCGTTAAATCTGTAATTTGACTGCTCGTTAAAGTAACCGCTGCTTCAACAACGCTTTTTAAATTTGACCGCCGGTTAATTTTACTTTAACCATAATTTAACCCTATAGTTAACGTAACCAAGCTTCGAGCAACCGGACCTTAGTCAGTCCACTAGAATATTAATATCCAATGCAGTGGACTGTCTCTATTTAAACGATGCCAATATTGGACTGGCTGACTGTCTCAAGTGATCCAGTAGCTAGCGCCAATATTTTTGTGGAGCCCGTGGCGCAGTGCTTAGCGCGCACGGCCTGGGATCGTTGAGGTTAAGCAACTTTCACAATGGTCGGTTACGGGATGGGTGATCAAAAACTTCATCTCGAGCTCCGTATTTCGGAAGGCACGTTAAACCGTTGGTCCCGGCTGCATTTGCAGTCGTTAATAGGAACCCACCAACCCGCATTGGGCCCGCGTCACCACGCGGGCCCAATGCGGGTTGGTGGGTACCTGGTCATGGTGGCCCATTCTCCTTATCCATTCATAAGGAAAGCCAGTGCCCCAGCAGTGGGGACATTGAATGGCTGATGATCATGACTGGATCAATTTAAATCTGCCAATAAGGTCTATTTTATTATTTATTATAATAAATAAATAACTTTTTTACAATCACACCATGTTAATTTCATTGAGAAACTGTGTCATGGAAAACTTGATAACGGATAAATATATAGGTACTACTTTACTACTATACTTTTGTTTGTAAATACATACTTAGTATACATTGGAAACACCCAGACCAAAACAAATAGACATGTTCATGCACACACATTTTTGTCTTGTTCGGGAATCGAACCCGAGACCTCTGGCGCAGAAGCAGAAGGTAGCCTACCTCTGCGCCAAATCGGTCGCCGGTATTATAATTTATTAATACCTACTTATTTTAAGTTACCTAAAGTTTTGCTCTCAGTGAAGACTGCACATTAAAAAAAAGGAAAGGACCAGAGGTAATGGATACCTTGATACCCGTTCTGGCAAATTTACATTGATCCAGTAGCTGGCGCCTAAAAACAGAGCCAGTAAGTTGGCAGCCGTTTTACTCCATACCAGGGCTGGCGCCAGCGTTGGACTGGCATGAAAAAACTTTTGAAATACAGCTACATACACGAAGCCAGCGCTGGAACGCCAAATATGTGCCGGGTTCGATTCCAGGGTGACGTTTGTGTAAACTTCCGCCTTCGAATCGCAAATTTTATTGATAATTTTATTGTTATTATCCTGGTACAAAATAATTCGCCGAGTTTAGAGAAAAGTAAATTAAATATGGTATTTAGCAATGCGAACAATCATAATTAAGTATGTAAGTTTAAATTATAAGGAAAATCTCTGCGAAAAAAACTAATAAGGATCAATTTTAAAAAATAGCAACGCGTTTCCTCTCACATAAAGAACTTCGTCAAAAAGCCTGGAATACACAATGCTCTATATGCTGCGGCTACATTAGCGGGCTACGGCGAAGTATCGCAATATCTTTCTCTTTCTAACTAACCAGTAGTGGCGTATGGAAAGAGATAGTCGACAAATTATCGTCCGCTAATGAAGCCGCAGCATTAGTAGCACAAAGCATGCTACTTTCGAGCAGATGCTACGTAGAGCAGACAATTTTAGCATGTGTAAGTACATACGAAAAGAGCATGCTTGTTAAACACTCGAAATGCATTGTTATAAGTTATAATGACGACGATACGATAATTATCTACTACTTATCTCTTACCATACGCCATCGCCACTACCGGTTAGTTAGAAAGAGAAAGATATTGCGATACTTCGCCATAGCCCGCTAATGTAGCCGCAGCATAAAAGAGCATAAGTACTACCTAGTAGCATGAAAGCATGCTCTTTTAGTAGCATGTGTATACCGGCCCTAATAAGTGCGCGTAATAAAGTCCTATTCATACCTGTCATGCGTTGTTCCTCGCTCGACATCGACTCGTATTCCTCGTCTAAAATGTTAAATATCTCTTCCCATGCCTTCCTTCTTTCGAATCGGTCTTTATACACTTCCAAAGTCTTATCCCAAAGGCAGGGACGATTTTTGACCGCTTGTATTAATTGCAAAACGTCGTATTTAAACTCTTTCATTGTTATTTTATAAAGACACTGCTAACGAGTCGTGGTTCGTCGCGTCACTGCCATTGACGCTTTCTACAATGTCGGATCGGATGTGCTATAGCTATCGCTTTCTAAACTTACGGCGCAGAGAAGGACGGAATGTCGCACGAGGTCACCGACATTTTGGCGTGCCGTGCGCAGTTGACGCGTCGTGACGTGACTAATGACGGCCGATAAGTTTTTTTCACGAATGTCATGATCTTTAAAATGTTGTTAAAATGTTGCTACCTAGTTAATCTCTTTGTTACTTTATCAGTGGTCTTTAGTAGAGAAACTTACGCTAATATAGGAAATAGGCCTTACTGCCTTACTAGATAACTAACACCTACCTACCTACTAATCTCTCAAATTAAGTACCTAATAGGTCCTACATGTTCGTACAATAGGAAACAAATACAATAGGAATTAAAAGTTTAAAATTTTTTAGTGTGGTCTAAAAAAAGTTAATACGCCTATTTTATATAAATAGCAATAAAATGTCGCTGATCAAATTTTTTACTTTCCTACGAAGGCGTCAGATATTGAGAGTACTAAACGGTTTTTGCTTTCATTAGATCCTTAATACACTCATAATCCTTACTTATATTATAAATGCGAAAATGTCTGTCTGTGTGTTACACAATCACGCCTAAACTACTGAACCGATTTGAATGAAAATTGGTACAGAGATAGTCTAGAGCCTGAGAAAGGACATAGGCTACTTTTTATTCCTGAAAAATATCACCTTCCCGCGGGATAACGTCGTGTAGTAAACGCGGGCGAAGCCGCGGGCGGAAGGCTAGTATATAATATAACTACATTATACGATAACGATTGTTCTGAGTAGGGTTGCCAGGTATTTTTTTCAGAAATTCGGGACATGTACTTAAATTGAATAAAAAAATCGGGACAAAATTTTTTGCCGCGGGACAACAAGAAATAAAAAGATAAAAAAATTTAAAGTATATTTTAATGAATTATTGCTTTTATTGATAACGTTCCTTTTTAAATAATATTGTTTGTCATATTTCAATTAACTTTTTGCTTTTTTCAGCAAGTGTTCATTTTTTTCTTCTCAGAATTTTACAAGATATTTGAAAATTGAATGTTACATTAACTCCAATCGGATAAGTTTTTGTAAACTGCGATTTCGCACGTCTGTTCATTTAATATTCATTTGAGACAATACTCTCTGCACAAAATAAAACTGAGAATAGGTACCTACTTAAAATGTAAAAAATTTTCAATTTCGTTAATTGTTTCTACCTACAACGTTGTCCACATCTGCACACTGCTAAAACAAAAACACTGCGAACTACAATTAAAATAGGTACTCAAAATAATTGATTAAAATGTATATTCGGTTAAATATTACTCTGATTGTTTTGTTTCTTTGTCTAACTGAAAAATATCATAATGCGGGACACATACCTGTCCCGGCGGGACATTGTAAAAACCGGCTGTTTCGCGGGACGTCCCGCTAAAATCGGGACACTTGGCAACGCTAGTTCTGAGATAACGACAATCTTTTCTGTTCCGGTGACAGCGGCGCTATGTAAGTACAGTGCCACAAACTTTGCTGTGCCCATGAAGTTTGACTTAATACTCTGAGGTAACTGGAGCTCTCACCCTGAATAAAAAAGTGTCGCCAGCAAATTTGACATTTATGTATGTAGTGGCTGTCAGCTGTCTCATATGACCATACGTATTTTTTACCACACTTTTATTAGCTTCACTTGTAACTAAGTCACAATGTAAGAAAATCTTGGAATTCCATTTTAACCTACTTCTAATTGTCGTATTGGTTTGAAACTTTGCAAGTCTATATGAATCCGATGACAATACAATAATTTGCTACCATCGAGCTGATCTGATGATGGAGTCAAGAGGTGGGCAATAGAACTCTTCAATGGCTGCTAGGAAACCCCTCGAGTTTAGGCTCATTTGTTTTGTTATGATGAGACCTATTCGCTACACTTAGTGGTGAGGGTCTGATGATGTAGCAGGGAGGAAGCCAGTGGCACTACTTAATGACCAATAGGAAACACCTCGAGTTCTGGCTCATTTGTTTCGTTCTGATGAGACCTATTCGCTACACTTGGTGGTGAGGGTCTGATGATGAAGCAGGGAGGAAGCCAGTGGCACTACTTAATGACCAATAGGAAACACCTCGAGTTCTGGCTCATTTGTTTCGTTCTGATGAGACCTATTCGCTACACTAGGTGGTGAGGGTCTGATGATGAAGCAGGGAGGAAGCCAGTGGCACTACTTAATGACCAATAGGAAACACCTCGAGTTCTGGCTCATTTGTTTCGTTCTGATGACACCTATTCGCTACACTAGGTGGTGAGGGTCTGATGATGGAGCAGGTAAGAAGCCAGTTACACTTCTTAGTGACCAATAGAAAACACCTCGAGTTTGTGCTCATTTGTTTCGCTTTGATAAGACCTATTCGTTACAATTGATGGTGAGGGTTTGATGATGAAGTTGGGAGGAAGCCAGTGGCACTCCTTAATGGCCAATAGGAAACCCTTCGAGTTCTGGCTCATTTGTTTCGTTCTGATGTGACCTATTCGCTACACTTGAGGGTCTGATAATGGAGCAGGGAGGAAGTAAGGGTTCGGCTCGCGCATCTGGTAACTAATAGACTCCACTTGAATTTGTAAAACTAAATACATACAATCACGCCTTTGAGTTATAATGTTTACGGGGTGGGCAGACACATGAATGGACTGTGAAATCGATTACCACCTCCATCCATAGCTTTCCATTTGTTAAAGTAAAAAATAAATATGTAGTTTAAAAAACTATAAAAACACACTTTTATAGGAACAGACTAAAAGTACAAAATAACCGTCTATTCAGTAACTGAAATTAAAAAGCGTGGTGCGCCCTTTGCAAAGCATGCATTCAAGTACTTAATATTGACAACGCGCACCACGCTTTTTAATTTCAGTTACTGAATAGACGGTTATTTTGTACTTTTAGTCTGTTCCTATAAAAGTGTGTTTTTATAGTTTTTTAAACTACATATTTTTTTACCACACTTTTATTAGTAACTAAGTCACAATGTAAGAAAATCTTGGAATTCAATTTTAACCTACTTCTAATTGTCGTATTGATTTGAAACTTTGCAAGTCTTTATGAATCCGATGACAATACAATAATTTGCTACCATCGAGCTGATCTGATGATGGAATCAAGAGGTGGGCAATAGAACTATTCAATGGCTGCTAGGAAACGAGTTTAGGCTCATTTGTTTTGTTCTGATGAGACCTATTCGCTACACTTGATGGTGAGGGTCTGATGATGGAGCAGGGAGGAAGCCAGTGGCACTTTTTAATGACCACTAGGAATCCCCTCGATTTTGGGCTCCGTAGTTTCGTTCTGATGAGGCTTATTCGCTAAACTTGGTCGTGAGGGTCTGATGATGAGGCAGGGAGAAAGTCAGTGGCACTCCTTAATGACCAATAGGAAACACCTAGTGTTCTGGCTCATTTGTTTCGTTCTGATGAGACCTATTCGCTACACTTGGTAATGAGGGTCTGATGATGGAGCAGGAAGGAAGCCAGTAACACTCCTTAATCACCGATAGGATACCCCTCTAGTTTGGGCTCATTTGCTTCGATTTCATAAGACCTATTCGTAACACTTGGTGGTGAGGGTCTGATGATGGAGCAAGGAGGAAGCTAGTGGCACTTCTTAATGACCTCTAGGAAACCCCTCGAGTTTAGGCTCATTTGTTTCGTTCTGATTAGTCCTATTTGCTGCACTTGGTGGTGAGGGTCTGATGATGGAGCAGGGAGGAAGCTAGTGGAACTTCTTAATGTCCACTAAGAAACCCCTCGAGTTTGGGCTCATTTGTTTCGTTCAGATGAGACCTATTTGCTACACTTGGTGGTGAGGTGGTGAGTCTGATGATGGAGCAGGGAGGAAGCCAGTGGCACTTCTTAATTACGTTCTGATGAGACCTATTCGATACACTTGGTGGTGAGGGTCTGATGATGGAGCAGGGATGAAGCCAGTAGCACTTCTAAAACTAAAAAGTAATAAATAAATATGTAAGTAGTTTAAAAAACTAAAAACACACTTTTATAGGAACAGACTAAAAGGCACATAATATCCGTCTATTCAGTAACTGAAAATGTGCTTTTTAGTCTGTTCCTATAAAAGTGTGTATTTAGTTTTTTAAACTACTTTCATATTTTTTAAAGTGTAGGTGAGACGGAAGACAGCCACTGTGTTATTTGTGGTATTCAAAAAATTGTTCGTACTGCACTCTCCAGTTACCTCAGTATTAAGTCGAGCTTCATGGCTGTGCCGGTGGCCAAAATGTGAAACTAACGTGTTTTTTTTAATGTCATTTTGCTGTCAAGTTGATGTCCAACCCTCAGAACAATAACTGTTCTGAGGTCCAACAATAGCGCTGCTGGCGGCTGAAATTCTTACAACTCAGGGCCGGTTAAATTGGTACTTACAAAAAAAAGAAAAACGTACGTAGCGCCGCTGTCACCGGAACAGAAAAGGTTGTGGCACTGTATATACCTTTATACCTATATTTTTCTTCTTTTTGTAGCAATTTAACCGGCCTATCTACTTCTAAGGTCCGGTTGCTCGAAGCTTGGTTAGGGTTAAATTATGGTTAAAGTAAAATTAACCGGCGGTCAAATTTAAAAAGCGTTGTTGAAGCAGCGGTTACTTTAACGAGCAGTCAAATTACAGATTTAACGGCGGTCAAAATAACCGACAGGGTAGGAATGGTTTAAATTTTGACATTAGTAATTAAGGGAAGGTTAATAAAATAGTAGAGACAACACTATTAACCCTAAGATAACCAACGTATTTTTCTTTTACCGATGTCAAAATTGACATCAGTTAAATTTTAACTTTTGTCAATTTTGACAAAAGTTAAATGTACGAGCAACCGGACCTAAGTCCTTCAAAGACCTAACAGCCGGCAGCAGCGATTGACATCAAAATGACATTTAAAAAACACGTTAGTTGCAGTTTTTAGCCACCGGAACAGAAAACGTGTCGCACTGTGTCGCACCGTCGCAACGTGTCGTACTCGTACCTATACCTACATCTACGTTATTTTGTTCATCAGCTATTACGAGAATAAGTCCCCTCTGCTGGGGCGACAGATCACTTTGTAGTATGGCTGGGGCATAGGCCTTCTCTAAGAATGGATAAGGAGAATGGGCCGTGGCCCATTACGTGAGCCCAATGCGGATTAGTGGGTATTAACGACTTTACGTGTCTTCCGAAGCACGGAGGAGCTCAAGATGAAACGTTTTTGCTCACCACTGCGCCATGGTAGAGAGCATTCTCTACGGGCATTAAGTCCGCCTTTTGCTGCGTGTGGTGTGCAATAAATAATATAAAAATCCTCTGAGATAACTAGTTATTTCTAAGGAATATTAGATTTTCCTAACAGATACGTAACTAGTTATTTTAATTTTTAGTTTTTTGCATTCACAAAGCAATTTTTATTACTGAATTATTAGTAACGACTCCGTAGCTCAGTGGTTAGAGCAGTCGCCCGGAAAGCGAAAGGTCGTGGGTTCGAGTCCCATCGGAGCTGGTTGTGAGACAGGTAGATTTTTTCTAAATACCTACTTATTTATTATTACAGTTATCTGCAGGGAAATTAAAGTCCCGAGAGATAACTAGGTAGTTATATCCGAAGAATATAATTTTCCTTCCAGACAGGTACCTTCTTAACTCTTTTTTAACAGTTAGGGCGTTTGTGCACTACACTGAATTTTACCGATCCGGAAAAAAACTGATGCTTGTATTTTAATAATTAATCATTAAAAATAGTAAGAATTTATTTATTTCGTGTAGTTTCAATGTTTCGAACCCTAAACTATACGAAATAAATAATTCTTACTATTATAAATGATTAATTATCAAAATACAAGCATCCGTTTTTTTCCGGATCGGTAAAATTCAGTGTAGTGCACAAGGGCCCTTATACTTACGTAAAGAAAATTTATTTTATAAGTACGGAGATAAATAGGTAATTAGTTTATCTCAGATCAGAAGAAAGAATCTTCACAGATAACCAGTTATCCGGCCATGGTTATCTCCAAGGAACAAGGGAGTAGCCCAACTAACAAAATCAGTTCTTATAGCTATCTTCAAGACTACTTCTAACCTCTCTTATAAGAAACTTGTAGTATGCTACAAACCTGGATTTGGGCGCAGTTATAGGAGCTGTTATTTCTGTAATTATCTTATAACCAGCTTAAATAATGTCACTAAGCCCCATAACATACTTGAGGAAGCGTTTGCGAAAAGCAATTGCTTCTATAATAATCTAAGACTAAACAATTACAAGCACAAACGCTCTTATTATTATATTACACTAGTATCTTACTAATGCAATATTGTTTATAATTTAATTATCTAGTGTATTTAGAAGTACATTTTAGAACAGAAAAATGGAAAATGAAGTATTTAGAAAAAATCGACCCGTCTCACAACTAGCTCCGATGGGACTCGAACCCACGACCTTTCGCTTTCCGGGCGACTGCTCTAACCACTGAGCTACGGAGTCGTTACGAGAAGCGTCGAATTTATCCAATTATTACGCTGTATAGTCAGCGTTAATTTCATCAATGTGGAGATATTACTACCCTCACACGCGAAAGAAATACCTTTCCAGGTATTTGGCAATCGCTAAAGATGAAATTACTATTGCAACTTATTTTAATTTTTAGTTTTTTGCATTCACAATGCAATTTTTATTACAGAAAAATGGAAAATGAAGTATTTAGAAAAAATCGACCCGTCTCACAACTAGCTCCGATGGGACTCGAACCCACGACCTTTCGCTTTCCGGGCGACCGCTCTAACCACTGAGCTACGGAGAAGTTACGAGAAGCGTCGAATTTATCCAATAATTACGCTGTATAGTCAGCGTTATATAGTAGCTGTATAGTGGTTAGAGCAGTCGCCCGGAAAGCGAAAGGTCGTGGGTTCGAGTCCCATCGGAGCTAGTTGTGAGACGGGTCGATTTTTTCTAAATACTTCATTTTCCATTTTTCTGTAATAAAAATTGCATTGTGAATGCAAAAAACTAAAAATTAAAATAAGTTACATTTTAGAAGTTAATATTGTTCCTAGTTATTTTGTGATTAAAGTTAAGTTGTATACGTAAATACACTTGCTTTTAATATAGAAATAATAATACATTGTAGTAAGTATTTGTAATTAAGTACCTATGTGAATGGGAGGATGGGGAACTCATTTTTACTGTAAATATGTACAGTAATATGGTTAGTTTCACCAATGCCCCTCGAAAATAAGCACATATTACAATATTGTAAAATTTTTATTTAATCAATATCTTATGTATATTCGCCATGTTTTAAAATTGCTCTGCATTAAGTACTTTGTAGAACCATTATAGGTAAATTTGTGCTTGTAGTAGTTTTAGTCCAGATAACTCTTCTCCATTTTGAAACAAATTAGGGTTCCCTGAAATTTATTTACACTAATGTTTTTATTCACTTTTTTAAGACTCATTTATTAGAATTCATTCATTCATTTGAAATGGTGTTCTTCTTTCCAATGTTGAACTTCTTCCCCCGTCTGAGTGGTGAGATGAGGAAGAAAAAATATTGCTAATAGAATAATATGCAGAACCCTCTGTCAGTTCACCTGAACTCGCACTGGAAGAGCTTTGTTTGCTTTCTGATCTTGTCAGATTTATTCTCAAAATGGCCACCTATTCACTAACTCATCATACGTTTTTGTCACTTTTCTTTTGTAACCACCGCTCCTTTTTAATCGTTTCCAATAATTTATATTTAAACTTATTTCCTCAAGAGGACTATAAATAAACTAAAAAAAAAGAGGATGGAGAAATCAACAAAATGGCAGATGTTTACTAGTTAAGTGCTTGATCTAGTGGCTCGTAAGCTTTTTTGATCTCATAACGTTCTTATTGAGTATATTAAGATTTAAAAAAGTCTCAAACAAAACTATAGCAGTTCAAACTTATAGTAAACTCAGAGAAGTGTGTTATAAATCTTGTTCTACTTACAGCATGCTACTATTAGATCAAAATATTATTCATGACTAAATAGTCTTACCAAAAACAATTATACGAGACTTATTCTTTAAAGTGTCCTATACGATACTCTTGCAGCTAACTACAAGACTGAGATATAAAAGCAAAAGCTCTTAAGAATATCTATGCTTGTGAAATGCTATTACTAGTAAAAGTGTCCTAATAAATGCTTTAAACTTTAGTCTTGTAGCAAGCTATAAGATAGATATATAAAAACTGTTGCCCTTGAGTATATTACGACTTGTCAAATGATATTGTAAGTATAAGAGTCTACAACAAATCCTTTACAAGAACGTTATTAGTAGAGGCAGACTTATAATCAATCCTTATAGGATTATTTTGCTTGTTGGGAGGTAAGTCGCACAAGCAACTGTGTTGTGGCAATCGTAGACAATGACGGGTTCACATAGGTACACCCAGCCAGACACGAAAAAATTGTAAATAGTTTCTCTTCAACTTTTACCCGACTGGAAACCGAACCAGAGATAGCGATACCTTGAAACGCAGTGCTTGCACCGCTTCGTTCTTAGGAGGAAATATTAAAGAACGCTGTTATCTCGACTCGAGTCCTGAAAAAGTCTAGAAAATAAACTCGAGTCAAAACATCATAGTTAGATAATACTACCTACAAGTATTTAAACAGGAATACATTACTTATATTCTGAACATTATCAGCAAGATCCATACATTCATACTTTTCTGAAGTTTATCAATGAACACTGTTCTTCGTGTTGGTTCCTATCGATCTTTCTGCGCGCGCAAGTTGGTTCTGTCAGCTACCTTAGTAAAAATCACATTGACACTTCTAGCGAGGTTAGTTTCACGGGTTTTAGTGAAAAAATAATTAATTTACAAATTAAAATCATTAATTTATATTGTAAAAGTATATATTGGTAGTGATATGTGATGAATTTTCGCTGATTGCTGTGTTGTGCTATTGCTTCACGCCTCTCCGATTAAAACCTCACCGGCTTAAAAGGTAAAGTATAACGGAGCCTAACTCAATTTATCGTAATGCATTTTAGTACTCGTAACAAACTGATAGATTAGACATAATGCCAATGTAGCAAAACACATCTAAAGGACAGAAAAAGCAGATCCTTCCTTGGTTACTATCATATTATAATGAAGAAGCTGCTCCCCGTGGTTTTAGGCGCGTGGTATATCGGTTCCCATGGGAATATCGGGATGAAATATAGCCTCTGCTGTTCAGGAATAATGTAGCTTTCTGCTGGTGAAAGAATTTTCAAAATTGATTCACTAATTCCAAAGATTATATATCAAACATCTAAACTTTACCTTTTTTACAATATGCTTTTGTAACATACTTACTTTGCCTAAAACAGCTGATAAATGAGTAACAAATGAATGATGCAGTATCCAGAAGAAATTATAATATACAGTGCAGTGTCACCAACTAGGTACCTACAGGGGACTTATCCCTGAGACTTCATTTTCATTCCACCAGCCTGTATAACAGTACGAAGTTAGGTTATCTCAAAAATTTAGGTTATGCCGAATGTAAAATCCCTATTTCTGCAAGCGCTAGGAATAGCTCTTATTACAGCCGTACCATAATATTCCATTACTTAATTTATAATATTAATCGGCCAAAATTGGGAATTTGGGTATTGCTCGCAAATTTTAACAGGCGAATGATACAGCGTTGAATACGACGACAATACGAGTAATTTTAAAATAAAAACATGCCAGTAGGTACATTAAAATGGGTATTTTATAATAAAAAAGTAATATTATTAAATTTCTTACAATCACACTACCTAATTTAACTAGGTAAGTGTAGTCCAAAGTTTTAATAAGGAAACTGTGATACTTAAGTACCTACCTACTTACCTTAAATTCATCAAAATTGTAATTTTTTAAATTCTAGCTCATACTTAATTTAAGTAATTTTGTGGATAACTATAATTGGCCCTCAACCATGTAAACTTTGCATCTTTGTAATTTTTTTATTATTGTGCTGTTGTTATCCTGAATAAAGAAATTAAAAAAATAAATAAATGGATAACTGATAAATACCTACAGTTACATAATTTATTTTTTCGTAAATGCATAATATTTTATGTAATACTTAATACAGATAAATAGATCACACCAAGACATAATTTCAACATTTAAATGTAGTGAGTTGATTTACTTGCATAGTTTGGTAGGTATATTAAAGCCTCATTATATTTTTCTCATAGTATTCGGCTACCATAGTATCAACGTTCCCATCCCTCCTTCCCCCTTGCTTAGGTAGGTAGGTATATAAATTTTAATGAATACGCAATTCTTATGCCCCCGTATTTTAAAACGACACTCAAGTGGAGATCTCTTCTCAAGCTCAATTAGAAAGGGATGTAAATACATGCAACGAATAAATAAATAAATAAATAACTTCGTACATTCACACCAATTATCTAAGCCCATTTTAATTTCATTATGAAACTGTATCATGGAAAACTTGATAACGGATAAATATATAGGTACTTAAATACTTTTTGTTTGTAAATACATACTTAATATACATAGTAAACACCCAGACCAAGACAAATATACATGTTCATGCACACAAATATTTGTCTTGTTCGGGAATCGAACCCGAGACCGCTGGCGCAGAAGGTGGGTAGCCTACCCCTGCGCCAAATCGGTCGTCAAATAATACATTCATCCCTTTCTAACTTTACTAGAAAAGAGATCTCTACTTTTCTAGAATACGGGCCTTAGTCCGCCTGGCTATAGCTACCACCATAAATCGTATCTAAGTTTTATGCCATACACTGATGTTTTCAACATTATTGTGTTCAGGGGCCTATTGCATAATTAGACTAATAATATTAGTGAATAATACAAGTTACTAGTTAACAAGTTATTAGTTGCGTTATTTCGTGTTGCATAGTTATTTTGTGTTTTCGCTAATAATATTAGAAAATTGTGTTGCATGAATTACTAATATTATCGTGAAAGTTACAAGCGAATTCATCATTATTTACAAGTACCTACTCATATTTTTTGTTGCATAATTAATTTATACTATCTTGTAATAAGAGTACTAATATTATAAGCAAAACATACAAAATTACAAGTATACAAGTTGGCTGAGTGAGTCAAACCTTTGCCCAGCTGTAGCCTTTGCAATAAAAAAAAAACTTGGCGGGAACAGAAACGTTAAACTTTTTCCGAAAGTATAATTTATTTAATTATTTATAACACGCGGAAAATGGTTGGTAAGAGAGAAGAGCAAAGAAAATTAAAAATGTGCATTTTATTATTTATTTAATTCTTAATGCACAATTGTACAATGGCGGACTTAATGCCTTAGGCATTCTCTACCAGCCAACCTTAGGGTGATGTGGAGACTTTTATGTGGTTGGGTGCACAACCAGGGTTATTTTAATTTAAAATAATAAAAAAAAAATATATAGCTACATATATAAAATAAAAACTAAAATCAAAGAAAATAAATTTTAATGGTCATCATTAAATGATGATTCTCCTTCTGAGGAGATCTTCTGTAAAATTTACACTGTTGCCTTGTTTGTAGGAGCAATTCATCTTCTTCGTCTGCTGATAATTCAATCAACTGTAGATACATTTTCGATCAACGTTTACTACCTACAACGAAAACTACAACAAATACTTTAATAATATGGTGCCCCTTAGGTGCGTAGAAATAATTACAAGTTTCTTCGAATAATTTGTATTTTAAGCTTCATATTGCAACAGAAACTAGTAAAATTCACTAATTATATTAGTTATTAGTATTGATATTTTGCCACTTGTAGTTTATTACTGCTACTTTATTATGCAACAGAAATATACAAGTTATAGGTTGAATTTACTTATATTATTAGCTTGTACTTAGATACTTGTATAATTGTATCTTGTACTTTATTATGCAACATAAAAGTACAAGTTACAACCAAAACCACTAATAGTATTAGCTTGTACTTTGTTATGCAATAGGCCCCTGGTTGTTAGAGATAAGATAACCAGGTCCTCAGTGATTGAGGGTTCCGGGAGTAGTGCAGCCTAATCACCACTTAACAGCAGTTGTGATGAAGGCTAAGTATGGCTAAGTGCTACCCCGTTGTTAATAAGAAAAAGTCCGCTAATGGTAAATTCTCGAGTGCAGAGTGGCAGCGTCATCGAAAGCATGGCGTCATTTAATTATTTATAGGCGCTGCATCGATCAGGCTTCCCTTCCCTACAGCTTCTATAATTACAATCGACTTCATTGCGCAGTACAATATAAAAGCTCATTTTTATATGAGATTACTTTTTCACGTGACGATTTTTCTCTATACCTACACCATTTACTTTTAAGTAGTAAAAAGCTAAGATTTAAAATATGCAATTCTGTAAGTTAATAGGAAAAATGCTATAGTAAAAAACCACGTATGCATGCTACATATTAAGTAGCTTATCCCGAGAGGGTTCGTGGTTTTTTACTACCTATCACTTTTCCTATAGTAAAAAGCTGTTCGTATTGATGGACACTCTCATCCCCTAAAATCTTACTACGGTCGAACCAATTGAATCGTGACCCATTTTGCCATGGAGCTAGACTTAATACTGAGGTAACTGGAGTTCTCACTCTGAATAAAAAAGTGTACCAAGCAAAGGAGATCACCCAAGCTTCATACATTTTTGGGCTATTTCTAAAAGTGCCGGCCAAAAAAAATTAACTTAATATAACAACAGAAGAAACTATTCTGAACATTTTTTATTACTACAGCTAAGTTCTATGTCCCATATTTTAGATTATATTTAAGATCAAAGGTCACCCATTCTCCATACATTTTGCCTAATTTTAAAAGTGCTGGCACCCAATAACTTACCTAAAATAATAACAGAAGACATTATTCTAAACATTTTTTATTACTACAGCTAAACTCTATGTACCATAGATAAAATTATATTTAGGTTCAAAGAAAACTTGATCACATACATAACGTTAACGTAAGTTCTAACTAAAGAAACAAAAGAATCTCCAGGAAAAATATTTGTTTGTGTCGTTAGACTTTCTCACACCCAAACTCTGTTCGCTGAGAGTTGATAAAAATTATAATACGTCTCTAAACAGCGTTACTGTTGCTTAATTATCGCAAACTGTATTATCTCTCACTTTCGCCGTGTTTCGTGGCGGTTGACAAAAACTGCGCTACTCTTAGCCCAAACGGGGGAGAGGTGTCGCCGTGGATATTAAGCCATTTCTCTTTTTAAATAATTAGCGGACCGCAATAGGTTATGAGCTGAGAAACCCGTACCTACTTTAAAAATTCTCGACGAACAGAGCACACCCGTGTGTGCTCTGTTCGTTCTGTTCTGTGTTTATGTCCATACATGAAGTAAAATATCCATCATAATCTCACTAGAATTATTTTTCATTTACCATATTGGCAAAAGAACCACATGTGATGTGTATTATGCTGTATTATGTTGGTATATGGGATACGCAAGGTTTACCCCGCATGCAATTAATATTCCGGCAACAGGCACTGAGGATATTTTTGTAAGATAAAGACAATTACAACTAGGTACCTAATATCATCATCATTATTTTAGCCATACGACGCCCACTGCTGGGTAACGGCCTTACAGCTCCCTAAAAAAACTTATAATCATGCTTTTTTATTATAAAGTCCTTCGTCGCCGCATTTGCTTATAACCGTAAATCTAGAACTATTAGTGCCTCTGTCAGATTAGCCTCTACTTCCTCAAAGGATGTTGCTTGAGACGTGAGAGGTGGATATAGCATTAAAGGACACATGTCGAACTAACTTGACTCTGATCCACGTCACCCAATGCACTGCTACGTACCAGTGCCTCGAAGGCTAAAGAGTCGCAATAGTTTTTATAAGTGCTTCAAGCCTGCAACCACGGAGGCCTCTTTACCCAAAGTTAAACTGTGGGAAAGCTCTGCCATCCTTCCACACCCATATGTGCCCATCCAGGAAAAGCTCCCTCCTGGCATTGAACTTCCCAGATCAGTATGGAGATCTTTTAGACTCCGTACCCAAGTTGTTCGAAGTAATGACAACCAGTCCATGTGGGGCTTCTCCAGTAACACAGACTTCGCGTGCAGGTGCGGTTTCACTCTGCATGTTTGGACACCTGCACGCGAGAGGACCTCATGTTGCCTACGGATAACGCCGTAAGAGTGGCACAGTTTTGGGTCATCTGATTTAAACTTACCATTGACACGACGAAGAAGAAGATAACCGTAAATCACCGTCACCATGAAATATATATTCGTTTCGAGCGAGCGAAGCGCGCTGCGGCAAAGGACGGCTGTTTGCAAAAAAAAATATTATGGAGCTAACAATCCAAGTCGTTTCTATCTTTAATTATATTTAGCCTTACAAAACCCATTTTATAAGATAGCTAAAATAAAGTAAGGTGGAAGTTTTTACAGATGTTTCATCTCCAGAGCGCGCCACGCTTGTGTGTGTGTAAATGTACATGCACACCATAAAGTAACTTTTTGTATACAGGAAATAGAGACCAATCTAGGGCCCCTTTATTGGAACTGCATAACTAACACTATCTGTTGTCTGGTGCAAGAGCACCAGATAACAGGTAGTGTCAGCTTTTGGTGTATAAACACACACATAAACAAATTACATAGTGATAAAAAAGTGTTTTTTTTAAATATAATTTAATCTATGGTACTTAGAGCTTAGCGGTAGTAATGAAAAATGTTTCGAATTATGTCTTCTGTTATTATATAGGGTTAGTTATTGTGCGCCGGCACTTTCAAAATTAGTCAAAATGTATGGAGAATGGGTGATCTTTGATCTTAAATATAATCTAAACTATGGGACTTTTAACTTAGCTGTAATAATAAAAAATGCTAAAAATAGTGTCTTCTGTTCTAATATTAAGTTTATTTTTGGTGGCCGGCACTTTTAGAAATAGCCCAGAATGGGTGATGTCCTTTGACAATTAGTATGTAGTGGCTGTCAGTTGTCTCATATGACCATACGTATTTTTTTAAAGTGTAGGTGAGACGGAAGACAGCCACTGTGTAATTTGTGGTCACAAAAAAGTTTTAGTACTGCACTCTCCAGTTACCTCAGTATTAAGTCTAGCTCCATGCATTTTGCTAATATTTTGTATGAAAGCGTCAGAACTTCAAAGGTCAGTGTCAATGTTTGAATTTCGATTTTATTTATTACTAGCTGACCCGGCAAACGTTGTTTTGCCATAATAATTATGGTGGATAGATAGATAGACCATAGATGTATAGATAGACGGATGAAAATATATAATCGCGAAGAAGTTTTATACACTGCCTGCCACAAATGTCACTTATTAAAAAGTAGGTAGCTAATCCAAAGCGGCTAAAACGTCAGTGATTACAATACTCTTTGACATACCTCTTTGGAAGCGGCTATGGAAGAAATGACAGTTTTGTATAGTACGACAGTTTATCGATTTTGTATACAAAATAATCATTTTTATTTTATAATTTTCCGGAATAAAAAGTAGCCTATGCTATTCTCCAGCTCCCAAACTAACCCCATACCAAAAATCGAGTCGATCCGTTGCTCCGTTTTGACGTGAAAGACGGACAAACAAACAAACAAACAAACAAACAAACACACTTTCACAACTATAATATTAGTATGGATAGTATGGATGTGTGGGAAAATGAACTTATGGTGGATCACAATTCCATTGATTCGCTTCAATTTTAAAATAGTGGTGAATAAGTAAGTAGGTAGGGGAAAGGTATCCAAAATGATCCCCATAAGGGAAATCGGTTACTGTATCCAAATTATTATAGTAAGAGCAAACATTGAAAAAGTTTTGGATAAGTCATTTAAGTGTTGTTATACTGGCATGCCGTTATTGCTGGTGTATTTTATATCTTTACATTTATTAGAGATTTTCCAAACCTCTTCTAAAGGACCATTTTGTACACATGGGTGTCTAAAACGATCCCATACTATCTTGTTTGGTTACCCATACATTTTTGGTTAAATATATTTTATGTGCTCAACGAGTTCTCTCTCATGCTTAGGTGTAAACACGGTTTGTTTGCTGCCCAAAGTCTTAACTGCACCAACTGTGTTTTTGTTTTTAGGACCATTACAGGTACAGAAAACTGTCTTGTCGTACAGAAATTCCCTCCCAGTTTTGTCGGTACGTTTTTATTTTTATGTACGTGGCATGATCTGTAAAAAGTACAAATAGGTAGGAATACAGAAAAAAACATGACTAATTTTAAATTGTTTTTCAAGATTGGTGTAATTATTCCGTTGATCGTTTTATACCCACTAAAGGGACTCGTTTTACCCCGAATGTTGAAGTTACAAAAGTATGACCTCAAAACATTATATCGGTGAGATCAAAACGAGTTTCAAATGTTACTGTATATCAATAAAAACTACCAGGAAAACTTTCAATCACATATCCACAAAAGAATTTCAACAATTTAACTTTGATTGCACGCTTATCTTAGATCGAAGACAGCTATTTTAATATTTTTGCAATAAATCGACGCACTGTACTCACACCGCCATGACACTTTATTGGGCTACTGAGTGGAGTACAGGGAAGACGTTAGCCAATAAATCGAAAAGATGGCACTAGTATTTTCGTTGAAACTCTAGGGAATCATTTTAGCTCGAGGGATCATTATGTACACCTTTCCCCTACTCACCTTAAAGATGGACCGATGATCTCCTGAAAGTTGCGGTAAGCGGTAAGCCGCTGGATGCGGGTAGCGCAGCAGGAACAGTCTTATTGAAGATCCTCGGTGGTGTAAAGGCCTATATTCAGCAGTGGGCGTCGTACGGTTGGTTGTTGATATCAATGATCATGAACGAAGAAATTACCTAAAGTTAGAACATAAAGGCAACTTTCGTTGTCATGATTAGCATAGGTAAGTAGGTAACAATACAAGATGTTTGTTTAAAGATGTACATCCTTCAGGGGGTGAAAGTACCCATCAATACAATCCTTCCTGATCAGAAGGTCTAAGTAGCTAAATGTCCAACAGCGCGAAACGTCTGATGAGCATTAAGTCTAATTAGCAGAATGTGTTCACGACAGTACAGACGGTTCATATATATAAAGTTCCCGAAGTAGTTCATAGATGGCGCTGTGTTAATATTACATCGCGGTAAGACAGTTGTTTGTGTCGATCAGTAGTGTCATTGATTTCAAGTAATAAAAAACCAGAGGGCCTACTCTAAAACGCATAACCCGAAACTTCGTTATACCCGTCCCTCTCACTCTCGAGCCGTGACAGAATCGAGTGAAAGGGGCGGGGCTAACGGCTAACCGAAGTTTCGGATTAGCGTTTCAGAGTACGGTCCCAGCTTAGATCAGAACCTTTTTGTATTATTTCAAATACCTAATTCGGTTCACAAATTTATTTAGTCCAGTAAGCCTAGCATGACCACCCAAAACGCGATATGTAAAGAATGATAAAGCGACTTATCGACATTCAAACGTCAAAACCCATAGTCTTTTGACAGTTAAACCGGATAACTTATCATATCATATCCCATTTTGTTGGTCATGCTAGGGGGGCAGTAAGCCTAGCATGACCACTCAAAACGTGATATGTATCGCATGATAGAGCGACTTATCGACATTCAAACGTCAAAACCCATAGTCTTTTGACAGTTAAACCGGATAACTTATCATATCATATCGAATTTTGTTGGTCATGCTAGGGGGGCTGATACCTTTACGGTATTGTTCATGGTCCATACGACCGGATATTTTTGAAGAGTGGATCCATAGTCGGATCCGACCGTACTCGCAGTGGATCGCTGCGGCAAGGTACGGGTTCCAGGAAGCCAGTTCCGGGTATCGGAAGCAGTTCAACGAGGTTGCCGACAGAGGGCGCCACCAGTTCAACCAGCAGTGAAGCAGTCCAGAGTTTACATCGAGGCCTCCAGTAGAGGGCGTTCCGGTGTACACAGTGCAAGATCATTCAGTGAGTGAAAACAAAACATAGTGAAATCGTGAGTACTTTCTTTCATACTAGTGCAGTGCAAATTTGAACCTTATTCAAAGGAAGAAATTTACATAGTCCGAAAAAAGTCAAGTGAAGTTATAAGAACAATTTCAACCTTATTTGAACAAATTTAACTTTGAAGATTTGTGAAGCGACTTGACACTTAGTAAATTCAAGATCAATTAGTTTTAGACTTAGAATAATTTGCATGATAATTTTAAGGACTTAGAATAGTTTGTTAAAAAACGACGGAACGGGGAATCCATGCCCGATTTCCGCGCGAATTTTAAAGTTTAAAAGACTTAGAAAATTTTCAACATTTTTCTCATTACCTAACTTGTGATTTTTTTGTGTAAATTAAGTTTTGTTTTTGTTGAGTTCATCGTTTATTTTAAAAAATTTAAACTATCAACAGCGATATAAGTGTCTTAGAACATACCTAATTAAAAACATAACATTTTAATTTGATTAAGTTTACTTTTTATATTACTTTTAAACATGGATAAATTAATAAATGTTTTGAAAGATGCATAAAATGTTATCCATAAGGGATATAATAACTTTAAAAAGACACCTAAAGACCGATTAATAGTAGAATACATAGAAACTAGACAAGACAAATTAGAGAAAGATTGGGAAAACTTTACCAGTGCAAAGGCAGGACTTTATGAAAATTATAAGTTAGAAGATATTATAAAACAAATAGATATCGAAAGTGTTTACGATCAGACGGAAGAAGTTTATATATCCTATAATTGCTTAATGAAAGTAGCTCTCAATAAGCTTCGCGTTCGTGTAGATGATCCAGTACAACCGAGTGGCAGTTCCTCGGGTAAAGCGGCCAAGTCCACAAATAATTCATTTGTCAAATTACCTAAAATAGCAATCCCAATCTTCTCGGGTAAATATAGTGAATGGACAACCTTCCGTGATCTATTCACCAGTCTTGTACACAAAAATGAATCACTTGATAACGTACATAAGTTACATTATTTGAAAGGCCACCTTACCGGAGAAGCTGAACAGCTCATAAGGCAAACGCCTATAACCGAAGCTAATTATGCTTTGTGTTGGTCACAATTAGAAAGACGTTATAATAATAAAAAATACTTGTCAAGCTGCATATTGCAAAGATTGTTTGGTCAAAAACGTATGTTCACAGAGTCGGCTAGTGCATTAAAAAATTTACTAGATACAACTACAGATTGTTTAAGTGCTCTTAAAAATCTTGACATCGATGTGTCTACATGGGATGTTATCATTATCCATATTGTCACTTTCAAGTTAGACATTGAAACGCGCAAGCAGTGGGAGTTGACCACTGGTACCAGCGACTCTAATAACAACTTGCCAACCTTTGCCCAATTTAAGATCTTTTTGGAAAATCGCTTCCGTGCATTAGAGTTTATAGAACCAAAACGGGCAGTTCCTCAACCCAATCACAGTTCATCAAGTCACAACCCGAAAGCAATGTTAGTCGCTAAGTCAAGTTCAGGTATTCGTTGTGAGTATTGTACGGAGCCACATAAACTTTGTTTTTGTAAACAATTTTCAAAACAGTCCACAGATAGTAGACGAGATTTTGTAAAAAGGAATAAAATTTGTTTCAATTGTCTGGGAGGTAATCATACTGTATATGACTGTAAAAAACATACCACTTGCCGAGTATGCCATAAACGCCACCACTCCTTGTTGCATCCGAGCGAAACTTCCGTTAATAAAAATCAGGAAAATATTGATGGTAGTAGTAATTTGTCTGCTACTGCTAATCCAATAGTGTCTTGTTTGTCTGCGGGTAACATACCAACTCCAAGACAGGTTTTATTAGCCACTGCACTAATAAAAGCCGAGTCGAGATCAGGAGACTTGCAAATGGTTCGCGCTTTGCTCGATCAGGGCTCCCAGGCGTGTTTCATCACGGAAGCTACAGTTCAATTGCTTCGTTTGAAAAAGATTCCTATTAATGGAGTCTTATCGGGATTAGGTGCAGATAAGTCCATAGTTGCACGGCATATGGTAAGCTTAACTATACAATCACGAGTAGATCGCGAGTTCAATCATCGGGTTAATGCCTATGTATTAAGTAAAATCACTTCGTACTTGCCTGAACGTAGCATTAACACTGCCACTCTTGACTGGGTAGATGTACATAGTTTATGTCTAGCAGATCCAGAGTTTAGTAAGCCTAATAAAATCGATATTTTGTTGGGAGCAGATACTTACAGTAGTATAATAAAAGAAGGCGTAAGGAAAAGTCCGTCAGGTACTCTAATAGCCCAGAACACTGCCTTTGGGTGGATCCTTTCAGGCACAGTAGAAGCTGTAAATAATAGGTCAACAGAATGTATAAGCGTCATGCATACACAGGTCAATGAAATTGTTATATTTAGTTCTAGTTTAATAATTTTTAATCTCTTTTTATCTATGAAGTGGTCACTTTTGTTTTCTAGTATGTAATGCAACTGTAAATAAGAGTTTATTTTTACACTTTAAGCTTCACCGTCGCATAATATGTACATTTATTACGACATAGTTACAGTTAGAACTTATAGTTTAGAGTTATTTACATTTGTTAAGATTTAGTTAAGATTTATATTGTTATTAGTTCACATTGTTATTTTTTACCATACCCACCGAATTGTTATTAATGAACTTTTAACTTTACATTGTACTATTTTGCTTCATGTATTTTGATGATTTATGTTTAAGAAGTACATTCCGTCAGTAATGTCCTTGGTGGGGGGCATGTTCACGACAGTACAGACGGTTTATATATATAAAGTTCCCGAAGTAGTTCATAGATGGCGCTGTGTTAATATTACATCGCGGTAAGACAGTTGTTTGTGTCGATCAGTAGTGTCATTGATTTCAAGTAATAAAAAACTAGAGGGCCTACTCTGAAACGCAAATCCGAAACTTCGGTTAGCCCCGCCCCTATCATTCGATTCCGTCATGACTCGAGAGTGAGCGGGACGGGGCTAACCGAAGTTTCGGATTTGCGTTTCAGAGTAGGCCGTCAGCTTAGACATGCTTAGATCAGAACCTTTTTGTATTATTTCAAATACCTAATTCGGTTTACAAATTTATTTAGTCCAGTAAGCCTAGCATGACCACCCAAAACGTGATATGTATCGCATGATAGAGCGACTTATCGACATTCAAACGTCAAAACCCATAGTCTTTTGACAGTTAAACCGGATAACTTATCATATCATATCGAATTTTGTTGGTCATGCTAGGGGGGCAGATACCTTTACGGTATTGTTCAGAATGTCTTTGTAGCAAAACGTCCAACTATCAAATGGTCTGTATAGCAGAACATCTATTTAGCAAATCGTCACATTATCAAAATGTCTGGATACTCAGGCACAAAATTCAACACACAAATTACATCGGGAGTGAAACGGACACGGAATACGGTATTTTACTGATTTTTTTTTATTTCTTTAAAATGTTTTTCGAAATATTAGCTACACAAAACAAGTTTTCATTTTGAATTATCTTGAATATTTTCAAAGATATAGGACTTCAAACTTTATAATTAGACAAGGACAGGACGCTATCTTAGTGACGTCAGTGGGTTAGTAGCGTCATAGTCACGCCATAGAAGATTTCGTTTTAGAAAGAGACAGCTATAGTCAAAATCAAACAGACTATAATTCTTTTATTATAAAACAGATTCAAATTATTTTTTCACATTTGGTATTCTTAATTGCAATATTTCTTAACGTCATCATTAAATATCTACATTTCAACAACAGTAAAATACCCTATTATAATATGTACGTACGTACAGACTTGTAGATACCTACAGATTCTTTGGTCTATGTAGCTTAAATGATATCTTTTTGATGGTGGCTGACAATTTATTGTCAAGAATGCTATTTGATTAGCATTACATAAAGCTCTTAGAAAAGAAGCGCTTTGGCAAGATCGCAAATACAAGAATATGTTATTTGAAGGAAATAAAAGAAGGAAGATCGATTTAATGTTTAATGCCAAATACAAAAGAGCTGCAAAAGTTTGAGGACCAAAAAGATAGTCCCTTTGAATTTTTGATACACCTTGGTCATATCAAAAGAATCAAGTAAATAAATGCAGGGGAATTGTGCGCCTAATATCCTAATAATATTTATGGCGCTACTAGCTTTTTAATCCAGATTTTGTTTTTCTCAAATAAATGTAATGTAATTTACAAATGACTTTTCCTTTTTATCATGAGTGTACACATTTCACAAATGACTTTTTGCTAAATAGATGTTCTGATATACAGACCATTTGATAGTTGGACGTTTTGTTACATAGACATTCTGCTAATTAGACTTACTGCTCATCAGACGTTTCGCGCTGTTGGACATTTAGCTACTTAGACCTTCTGATCAGGAAGGAATACAATCAACTTTTACTATTGGACCAAGTGCGATATCGCGAAAAAAATTGGCTGTTTCATACAAAAGTAAAATATCGAATGGGTCAAGAATCAAGATCTATGGAACAGCTGATTTTTTTCGCGATATCGCACTTGTTCCAATATTTAAAGTTTATTGTATTGATGCCTGATGGCACAGATTACTAAATAGTTACTATGTAACAGATTGTTCACTCCGCTAATAGTCATTTTAATAAATAGGTAGCAACTCTAACTATAACGCGATAAAGTAGAATTCAGCTTGTACGGTGCAAATTACGAACGGGGCCAGTCGTTGCATCCCTTTTTATCGCATATATTCTAGCTCTTTTGCGGACCTAATTTCTATGGATTTACAACGCCGGCTTTGCCGCCGCGTTTTCGAGCTGACAAGGGGAGTGAAATAGGCCTGCTGATGGGTACTAACACCCCCTGAAGTGAGTGATGTACATCTTTAAACAAACACCCTGTATAACATTGTCTACGAAATTTTGACAACCTCCGTGGCAGAGTGGTGTACGCACCGCGGTTTCAGAGGGCCTACTCAGAGACGCAAAACCCGAAACTTCGTTGTACCCGTTCCTCTCACTCCCCAGTCATGACAGAATCGAGTGAAAGGGACGGGGCTAACCGAAGTTTCGGATTTGCGTTTCAGAGTACGGCTCCAGGTGCCGCCGGTATCTCTAGAGGTCCCGGGTTCGATCCCCGGTCGGGTAAATGTTGAAAACGAACTTTTCAATGTTTCCTCGAGTCTGGGTGTACTTGGTAATACCCGTCGTTGTTTCAAATATACCTTGGTATAGGAATAATGTATGTGATGGTGTCCAATATTTATATTATATTATACTAGCTTTCCGCCCGCGGCTTCGCCCGCGTGGACTACACGACGTTATCCTGAGAGAATTTGATATTTTTCCGGGATAAAAAGTATCCTATTTTCCTCTCCAGGCTACAAAGTATCTATGTCCCAAATTTCAGCCAAATCCGTTCGGCCGTTTTGGCGTGATTGAGTAACAAACATCCAAACATCTAAACATCCAAGCTTTCACATTTATAAGGATTCAAATGAACACGGTTTGATTTGTTAGAAATTAGCTGCGCCTAGAGTTGCTGTAATCTTAAAAAAAAGCCGGCTGGCTAGCTAGTATGTCTGGACTATAACAAGACCGGACTCTCTTAAAAACAAGTATTATCCTAATATCAGCTTAAGGACTGGCCGGACACCATCTAACTTGGCCGGACAAGCATCCAAAAAGCCTGACTCTGTCTGGATTTACCCAGACGCCTGGCAACCATAGATGCGCCTCAGAAGTATAATACTTAATTAAATTAAACACTAAGTATAATATTTCGAAATTCGCATAGGTAAGTAATAAGTACTACATACATGGAAAATTATAACTGGTAACGTCAATAACAATATGGCACAAAATGAAATCACGAAAATAACGAAAACCAATAAAACTTTTTATAATTTGAAAGATATTGCGACTGCTTTTAATGACTTTTTCGTTGATACCAGTAACAATGATTTAACTAAAAATACTAAAACATCAAGTTCAGTAGTAAACAAAGATAGTATTTATTTGTTTCCAACGTCTCCTGATGATGTCCATCGTATAATATCAGCACTAAAAAACACGAGATCAGTAGGATATGACGATATATGCACTGATGCATTAAAATCTTGCTCTAAAAAAATTGCAATACCATTGGCACATATCATTAATTTCATCATCATCATCATCATGTCAGCCGAACGACGCCCACTGCTGGGCATAGGCCTCCCCCAAGGATCTCCACAACGATCGGTCCTGCGCTGCCCGCATCCAGCGGCTTCCCGCGACCTTGACCAGATCGTCGGTCCACCTTGTAGGGGGCCTGCCCACGGAACGTCGTCCAGCACGCGGTCGCCATTCGAGAACCTTTCCGCCCCAACGGCCATCGGTTCTCCGCGCTATGTGTCCCGCCCACTGCCACTTCAAAGATGCAATCCTTCGAGCGATGTCGGTTGTTTTAGTTCTCCTGTGGATCTCATCATTTCTGATTCGATCGAGCAGGGAAATACCAAGCATCGCTCTCTCCATTGCTCGCTGGGTGACTTTGAGCCTTCTTATGAGACCCATAGTAAAAGACCACGTCTCACTTCCATAGGTCATTACTGGCAACACACACTGGTCAAAGACTTTCGTCTTGAGACATTGAGGTATTTCGGACGCGAATATATGCCGGATCATTAATTTATCCCTTGAAAATGGCATTTTTCCGGACAGGTTAAAACTGTCTGTAGTAAAGCCGTTACTTAAAAAAGGGGATGAGTGTGATATAAACAATTATAGACCAATTACACTCAACTCTGTATTTTCAAAGATATTTGAAAAGGACTTTGCTAAAATAATGTTGTCATTTATACAACAACATAATATAATTAAACACGAACAATTTGGGTCAAAGTCAAAGTCAATAAATTTTTATTCATATAGATTAAATAAAATTAATGCTTATGAATCGTCCAACATTTTTTTAACCTACCACCTGTTATGGACATCTTTTAACTGACAAGAAAAACAGGCGAAAAAAACTCATCAGCTTTAACAGAACAGGGTTTCAAGAAGGTAAATCTACGACACTAGCATGTTTTACTCTTATTAAAAAAATATCTGAAACTAAATGATGGAGTGCCTAACGTAGCTCTTTTTCTTGATATGTCAAAAGCGTTTGACAATGTAAAACACAGTATTCTTTTAAATAAAGCTTTTGATTATGGTCTGAGAGGAAAAGCAAATAGTTGGCTTTCAAGTTATCTGGAAAATCGTCAACAATGTACAGAGACAGAAAGAGTAGAAAATAATACAAAAATCTAATCTAACTTTCGACATACAAAAAATGGCGTTCCACAAGGGAGCATATTTGGTCCGCTATTGTTCATTATTTACATTAATGACTTGCCCGAGGTAACAAAAAATGATTGCATTTTATTCGCTGACGATTGTACTTTATTATTCAAAAAACAAAAATATTGACATGCTAGAAACTGACATAAATAATACTATAAATGACATTCACGATTGGATGAATAGAAATAATTTGCAAATAAACATTAATAAAAGTAAGGCCATACAATTTCGTACATATAAAGCTAAAAAATTAAATCTTGACATCATCATCATCATCATGTCAGCCGAACGACGCCCACTGCTGGGCATAGGCCTCCCCCAAGGATCTCCACAACGATCGGTCCTGCGCTGCCCGCATCCAGCGGCTTCCCGCGACCTTGACCAGATCGTCGGTCCACCTTGTAGGGGGCCTGCCCACGGAACGTCGTCCGGTACGCGGTCGCCATTCGAGAACCTTTCCGCCCCAACGGCCATCGGTTCTCCGCGCTATGTGTCCCGCCCACTGCCACTTCAATGATGCAATCCTTCGAGCTATGTCGGTTGTTTTAGTTCTCCTGCGGATCTCATCATTTCTGATTCGATCGAGCAGGGAAATACCAAGCATCGCTCTCTCCATTGCTCGCTGGGTGACTTTGAGCCTTCTTATGAGACCCATAGTAAAAGACCACGTCTCACTTCCATAGGTCATTACTGGCAACACACACTGGTCAAAGACTTTCGTCTTGAGACATTGAGGTATTTCGGACGCGAATATATGCCGGAGCTTCCCAAACGCTGCCCATCCGAGCTGGATTCGACGAGAGATCTCTTTCTCAAAGTTGGACTTACCTAACTGGACCGTCTGTCCTAGGTAAACATAGTGGTCAACAACTTCGAGTGTAATGTTCCCAACATTAACTGGAGCGGGTGCAACATGGGCATTGAACATGATTTTCGTCTTGTCCATGTTCATCTTAAGACCCACTCTTTGCGAAGCATTACCGAGATCTTCGAGCATTGTGTTCAGGTCTTCCAAGGTCTCAGCCATAAGAACTACATCATCAGCAAACCGTAGGTGCGTTAGGTACTCGCCATTAATGTTGATGCCGCATCCTTTCCAATCCAGCAGCTTAAAAATATCCTCCAACGCAGCTGTGAACAGTTTGGGAGAGATGACATCTCCCTGTCTCACACCTCGCTGTAGTTGGATAGGATTAGAGCTCTGGTTCTGTAATCGGACCGACATGGTGGCGTTTTGGTATAAGTACCTCAGCACCTCGATGTACCTGTAGTCTATTTGGCACCTCTGGAGAGACTGCAGCACCGCCCAAGTCTCAATCGAATCAAAGGCTTTCTCATAGTCCACGAACGCCAAGCAAAGTGGCAAATTATACTCTTCGGTCTTCTGTATAACTTGCCGCAGCGTATGAATGTGGTCTATGGTACTGTAGCCTTTCCGGAACCCGGCTTGTTCGGGAGGTTGGAAGTCGTCAAACCTGCGAGCGAGACGATTCGTAATGACTCTCGAAAACAACTTATAGATATGGCTCAGAAGCGAGATAGGTCTATAGTTCTTCAAGAGAGTTTTATCACCCTTCTTGAAAAACAGCATCACATCGCTTCTGCCCCATGCCTTTGGCGTTTTGCCCTCAAGGATGACTGAGTTGAAAAGCTTCTGGAGGACCTTAAGTATCGGCTTACCGCCCGCTCTCAGAAGCTCTGTTGTGATTCCGTCATCGCCCGCCGCCTTGTTGTTTTTAAGCTGCTTGAGAGCCATTCTAATCTCGTACAGGCTGACGTCCGGGATATCTTCGGTATGGTGTCGGGTAAGCTTGGCTCTAGGGTCTGTAGCCTTGCTTTCAACAGGTGTTTGTGTGGAATATAGCTGTCCATAAAAACTCTCAATCTCCCTCAGGATTTCAGGTGTTGACGAAACGATGCTACCTTCCTCAGTTTTCAGCCTCGCCAATTGACTTTGCCCGATAGACAGATCTCTCGCGAACACTTTGGAGCCTTTGTTCCGCTCAATGGCTTCTTTAATACGCTCGGTATTAAATTGGCGAAGGTCGCGTGTCAAAGACTTAGATATCTGTCTATTGAGCTGTCGATAACGATGGGCATCCGCTGAGTTCTGCAGCTTCATTTCGTGTCTCTGATCCATGAGTAGGAGAGTCTGACTGGAGAGTTTCTTCAATTTGGGACGGCGGGTTTTATAGTAATTCAATCTTGACATATCAAGCATCAAAATGAAAACGTTGACATAGTAAACTCTACACAATTTTTAGGTATTATCATTGACGAAAACTTAAGTTGGAAAAATCAAATTGAAAATGTATGCAAAAAAATTAATAAATTTGTCTTTGCCTTGAATAGAATCAAAAGAGTTGCATCACTTCAAAGTGCATTGCAAGCATACCATGGTTATGTCGCCTCTGTGCTCCGCTATGGCCTGATAATTTGGGGTAATAGTGTCGATTCAGAAAGGGCATTCAAAGCCCAAAAACGATGTATAAGAGCACTCTCCGGTATACAAAGCTGGGAATCCTGTCAACCATGGTTCAAACAATATAAAATATTAACACTGCCGTGTATGTATATCGCTGAGTTATGTCTTTTTGTAAAGCGATATCCCGAACTTTTTATCACTCATCATCAGAGAAATGCAAATGCACGTAAATGTAGACAAAATAAGTTATGTGTACCAAAATGCAACTTAACCTTCTTCAAACAAAATGTTTACTGCATGGCGATAAAAATTTATAATAAGTTACCACAAAATTTGAGAGACCTACCCACAGAGAAAAATATTTTTAAGAAATATTTGCTCTCTTGGCTTACAGAACAGTGTTTCTACTCGATTAATGAGTATTTAGAGTATAAAACTTGTTAAAAATGTAATACCTAATAACTTTATGTTTTGTCTAACTGGTGTGAATCTGATTCTTTATTTTTATTTTATTATATTTTTTTTACCGTATGAAAAATTACATTATTGATAATATTCGTAGGTACCTATGACATTCTTGATAATATTATTTAATATATTTTTTGACATTTGATTAATGCGTCCACAAGAATTGACATTGTACTGTGACCATCTGTAACTCGATTTTCTTATTCAATGTGTCTATTTTTTAAATTGCATAAAAGAACATTATATGACATTTTTAATTTTATTAATAAATATTTGCATGCCTACATATTAAAGGCAAATACTGTATGGTACACTAGAAATAATTCCTAAACAACTTGTAAACCCAGTATTAGCAAATAAAGACTATTCTATTCTATTCTATTCTATTCTACTTTCTTGTATAGTTTGTTTTCCAAATAAATCATTTAAGCCCGGATAAATTTCCATTTATTATTCGTAAACTTACGTCATTCACACAGTCATAACACGTTGCTTATAAGTAAAGCACATCACAATATTCACAATTACTATTTTTAGTATGGGTAATGAGTAGGTATACTAATAAGACCTGACCTTTGTCCTCTGTTCTACTTACATGCATTGATGTTCAAATACCTGGTATTAGTTTTTGGTATTAGAAACTTAGAAACTTTGGTTATATTGACGCAACTTTAATTAAGGAATTTGGATTTATTTCCTGTTTTTGGAAAAGGAAAATCCCCTGTTTAGACGTCTGGTTTGGTGGTTTATCTCGGAAATAGGTAGGTACTAACTGGCAGTCTAATTGTAGCATGTGGTTACCACCGATTACGGTGGCTTAGCCCTTTCGCTATGGTCGCTTATTAGATGGGTGATGAACAACTTATGGATTGTTCTCACAAAAATAACCACGAAATTTAAGGCGATCGCGAAGTAAAATCCTTTTAAAATAAGAACATACTCATGATATATAGAGTCTTTTCCCCAAATATGAGGCAAATTCAAGATGTAAAATTATTATTTTTTAAATCCCTTAAAAATAGTGTAAAATACTCAGTAGGTAATTGATCACTATAACAAATAAAAATTAAAATACTTAACTAAAAATAACAATTTGGTTGATAAAAATATTGATTAAATAAATAATAAAATAACATACAAGCCTCATACTACTTCATGGACCTCTCGACAAAAGGCGGGCTGTGCTATAACCTTAATTTATTCAAGTTCGCGCACGGAATTCACCGAAACAAACAATATCACCCATGCTTTATGCCCGCTTACCACCCCTTTTCACGTAAAAACATAGCTTCATATGTGTACATTCATGGGCCGAATGGATGCCAATGACTTCAACCAGATGTGAGCCAAAGTTACCCCCTAGGGCCAAAGTAACGTCGTACGGTATTGAATGTTTCCAGTGGCGACAGCGATGTGGGTGGTGTGCCTGCCCGGATGGGGTGCCGCGGCGGCCGTGGGCGTGCTGTTGCTGTACGGGACCGTGGACGTGGCCTACTTCGCCAGGATGATGTATACCGTGGCTAAGGCTCGCTACTACAAGAAGAAGGCTTGTATACTGGCAACTACGCGTGTTGAATGTAAGTTCATTAAGTTACTTATGTTATTTTTTAATTTAGCAAACCAAACATAGGGCAGAAGCCCCGGTTTTGGCCACTGTACCGGTGTTGGCCACTTTTTGCTCTAAAAGTTTTCTAAACAACTTTTCGCCATTTTTGCTAAAGGTAATTAAAATAAGGTATTTTAAGGTAATAATAACAACCGTTAGAATTCCATAAGACATACGATTTTTTTCAAAAAAAACCCATTTTCTGTTTTAAAAAATGTTTCGTGAGAAATTTTGGGTTTGTCACCAACTCGACACGAGAGACTGGGCACACGTGTGTCCAGTTGGTAAAACTCAAAATTAGTATCATCTATAATTTCGTCATCTGGACACGCCAAGATTTTGACGCGTGTCCAGATAGTGAAACTTAAATTAAATAACTTTTATGTTTTCTTCAACTGGACACACGTCTGCATTTTATCCATTTCCATGACAAAGTACAGTCACGCATATAAATGTTCACATGTTTTGTTTTGTTCAATGTTGTATCACAATCATCATCGGCCACTAAACTGTAAAATTATTCGCCACTTGTAAATTTATGAAAAAAACATTTTGCCATCGATAATATTCGAAAGTCACATCTCTATGCTTGTATCTTCAACGTATCGAGTTTAATTACATTTTGGTGTTTTCGGCCGGCAGCCAGTGGCTAGCAATGACGTAGTAGTAGATTAATCGAAAAATCGATTTCTTAGGCCAATTTTTTTTTAATCGATATCTTGCACTGAATCGATCCAGTGAAGCGATATTTCATCCTAGAAGTCGTTTTTTTTTGTTACGGTAACAACCATAAAATATTTATAGTTAGTTGAATTTACTACCCAAACACATTTAAAAGAAATAAGTAACAATTCTTTTTGAATCGCTTGGACCCTAGTAGAAAGCACAGACTGTTTATAATAAGCAAAAGCTGAAATAATTATAAAAAAAATAATAATGTCTTATATTTTATACCTGATATTGTGATGTAAAAAAAACTTTGAACACTTTTAACTTTTAAAACGATTAAATTAGTCAGAAATTATAAAAGATCGATTTTAGCCTCTTTGTTTTTATGATTGGATTTGTGAAGAAAATACAAACTCTAAAAGCAAATAAAAACGAGAGATTAAAATAGAAAGAATTGAGACCGCCTCGATATTTTTGAAATTGATTTATCAAACGACGATTTGAATCGATTCTGAATCTATTGCCATTCCTAATCTGTACCTTTTTCGATTACCGGCAACATTTTCACAAACTTATAATTATTTTACTTTTTGTCTTCGCCAGTGATAAGCGGAATCGCTTAGATCCCAGAAGACTGGACATACTTTTGTTCTTGATAAGTTTGGACGTAAAGCACTGGGAACTCTAACTATACCATATAAGTAATTTTGAATTTGAATGGAACCTAAATACATGTCTTTTTATACCTGATACTTTGATCAAATTTATTTATTTTTATTTTATTTATAAGTACATAAACAGAGATACAGCAGAATACAGCGTAGATCAATAGAACACAGGCGTAGGTAGGTACACGATATGTTGTAGCTCCAGGAAGAATGTACTGTTAAACAGGTTTGTTGTAAATCAGTGTAAGTAATACAAATTAAATTAAAACATTAAAAAAATGGCTGTTTCATCTTAATCGATTGTTAACCATTTGTAAAAATGTTTCTTTCGGATGCGAGGGTTTCCTCGCATTGATGAAGCAACGCTGGCCTACAGCGTAACAAGTGATAGCAAAATTCGACGAGTAGTGTAAGCCTTTCGGTAGCTTAGTTCGTCAGAGCATCGGTCCGGATACCCGGATGCGCGGGTTCGGATTCCGCCTGAAAACTACTTATAGGGCTCGTGGTTTTTTACTTTCACATTTTTCCTATACTTACAGAATTGCATTGTGAATGCATAAAAATAATTTAATATCTTAAATTGCTATATTTTCAAAGTGTCAAATATTGTTTTTACAGAGTTAAGCAGATTAGTATCGATCACTGTATTGAATAAGTTAAGTAGAAATATCTTTATATTGTCTTTTATTAATATTCTATGTTATACTGTTGATTTTATTGATCTCTAAATTATATTAGTCTTAATTGTGATACAATTACGTTATTTATAACTAAAATACTCTATTTCTAAAGTGGCAAATATTGTTGTTACAGAGTTAAGTAGAAAGATTATTGTTTGTAAAAGTGATGTTATAAGTAACCTCTTTTGATGATTATTCTGATATTTTAATATAATATTTTATGCCACTTAGAGCTGCTCAATGTTGAATGTTGATTTTTCTGTGATACTCGAAGTGATGATTGTTAGGTGTATTTAGATTATTTGAAGTACCTATAGGTAATCAAAATAAGTAATATTAGCGAAGTGTACTTGTCTTCATATTAATAAATCTTATTTTTTTTATTTTTACATATTTGTTTTATTTCACAATTTTAAACTAATAAGGTTTTTCAAACAAAAAAAGTGAGGCAGCTTTTTCAGCTTTTAATTCCCCAGACGAAACGATTATTTACTTGACTGTACTTTTGTTGCATAAAAAACTGGGTGTGTCCAGTTGGCGAAAACATAAAAATGATTTATTTTAAATTTCACCATCTGGACACGCGTCAAAATTTTGGCGTGTCCAGATGACGAAATAATAAGTGATTCTAATTTTGAGTTTCACCAACTGGACACACGCGTGTCCAGCCTCTCGTGTCGAGTTGGTGACAAACCCGAAATTTTTAAGATATTTGTTTTGGATGAAATACTTTATAAACCTTTGTTTTTTACAATTAAATTGTTGTTTTGCAATTGATTGGTTTCTAGCGCATTAGAATATATTGATTTAACCTTGGTTAGGTTTTGATTTTTCGCTATACTTACAAAAGTTTAACTATCAATAAGTGGCCAAAACCGGTACATTTGGCACCTCTCTCACATTTTGTGTTATACACAAAAAACTATTTTACTTTTTTAAAATTGAAAAATGTACCTTTAAAGGTTGATAAATTATCTATACTTAATTTAAGATATAATTTGTCTCTTAAATACCTAAGACCATTTAGTACTTATAGTGCTTAAAAGTCAAAAAAGCTTAAAGTGGCCACAAAGGGTACCTCTGCCCTACTTATATATTTATAACGATAACGTAATATTATTGGTTTCCCTTAAAATAACCATTAATACTGGACGTATCACTACATAGTATAAAACAAAGTCGCTTTCTCTGTCCCTTTGTCCCTTTGTATGCTTAAATCTTTGAAACTACGCAACGGATTTTGATGCGATTTTTTTTAATAGATAGAGTGATTCAAGAGGAAGGTTTATATGTACTTTTTATCCCGATATTCCCACGGGAACGGGAACCACGCGGGTGAAACCGCGGGCGGCCGCTAGTGTATGATAAAGAAGAGATATTAAGAAAAAATAGGTACATACCTACCATGGGTAGGGTAGGGTTACCAGATGAAACAATCAAAAGTCCGGATAAAGACCTGATTTCCATTGAAAAATCCTGAGATTTAGTTGCTAATTGAGATTTTTCTCTGAAACGTATGTACTTACTTAATAATTAAAAAAAAAGTTTATTATTATTAAATTATCGTTTTTATTCCCTGCGGACTTGGAAAGCCTGCGGACCTCGGCGGTCTTTCTCACGCGTTGCACATCGCACTCATTTTTAATTGTTTTTTTATTGAAAATTTTATAAATCTTGGGATTTCCTGAGATTTGTAAAATCCGGCCGCAATCCTGAGAAGAGTTAAAACATCCTGAGATCTCAGGACAAACCCTTACCATTAAAATGGCTTGCACTCCGCCGCGCCCCGTCACAACATCTCGAGCCTCTGAAACGCAAAACCCGAAACTTCGTTATACCCGTCCCTCTCACTCCCCAGTTGTGACAGAATCGAGTGAAAGGGACGGGGCTAACCGAAGTTTCGGATTTGCGTTTGCGTACGGCTCCTGCCCCCTGATTCACGAAACGTCGGAAACGGAATCGGATTCGAATTCTTTGCTTTGTCTGTGTCTATTCTATAGTGAATGACAGAGACAGGGCATACATTCCGCTGTCGGGAGCGTTTCGGACGGTTTGTGAATCAGGGGGCTGCTGGTCCGTGATTTCGTAGGCATGTAACCACGAGCCACAACGACAGCCACTAACACGCCACTTGAAGCTAGAAGGAGAAACAAGTTACGACTAGCGGCTGCAACCGTATGCGGCGAGTTCATATAAAATTTATGAAAACTACAACGAAATAGGTCGGTGGCGGCGTTATGTGGTCGTTGTCGGTGGCCGTTGCGTTTACAGTCGTTATCCAGCAATTCGCGTGAGGCCCATTCTCCATATCCATCCATAAGCCATCCATCTATCCGACCTGTGGGTTATTAAAATGACTGATGATGGTGATAAACTACTTACTAATTAGGAACTTTCTTGTATTATTATTTTGACGACCTTTGTACGCACCGGTTTCAAGGTACCGCTATCTCTAGAGGTCTCGGGCTCGATCCCCGGTCGGGTAAATATTGAAATACGAACTTTTCAATATATTCTCGTGTCTGGGTGTATGTGGTAATACCCGTCGTTGTTTCCAATTTCCATAATACTGGAACAATGGTATGTGATGGTATACAATATTTATTATCCTACTAATATTATTAATGTGAAAGTTTGGATGTTTGGATGTTTGGATGTTTAGATGTTTGGATGTTTGTTACTCAATCACGCCAAAACGGTTGAACGGATTTGGCTGAAATTTGGGACACAGATACTTTGTAGCCTGGAGAGGAACATAGGCTACTTTTTATCCCGGAAAAATATCACATTCCCGCGAGATAACGCCGTGTAGTCTACGCGGGCGAAGCCGCGGGCGGGAAGCTAGTTTTTAATATTTATTATTTTTATAACTCTTTGGAATTCGAGATAAGCTTCTGGTTTTGCATTTCACAAGTGCTTAGTGGCTAAATCATAATTTTATCAAGTCTTTATTTAGTTTAATAAATGGACAAAGGTCGAACAAGTGAAAACACTGACTCATATAAGATAACTTTTTAATCAAATAATTAATCCTCAATTTCCTGCAATAATAATCTGTGAAGGAAAATATATTATTATAGAATCAAGATAACAAAACAGTTTAAAGAATGTTATCCTAGCAATGTATAGCGCCTACTATAGAAGATTAAATTGGTCAAGAAACCTTACAGAAAACAATTAAAAGTATCTTCAGAATGTTACTTTCCCTTTACCTTTTTTTTTAGTAGAAAATCCCATACGAGAACTGCAATGTATCAAATAAAAGAACAGTTAAGTGTAGGTACTTATTTTATTTATTTTTTATTTTTATTTATTAAAACACCAACATATTAAATATCAATAATTACACTAGGACTTATTCAATATACAAAATAACTAAATGTCATTACAATTATAGATGAAGACTGCATGCAATTCTAACAAGTTCGATAAAAAAAAGAAAGATAATAATAGCAAATTTAATGTCATAGTCCTTACGTAAAAAGTCGCAATAAAATATTTTTTTTATTAAAATTAATTCGAATTAGTCAATAAGCAAATCAAATTAAACACAAAGCCATAGCAAATTAAATAATAAATTAGCATAAATACTACTTCGTCAAAGCTCTGTTTAAGTTTATTACACTAATTTCTGTAAATTGAATAACCCTTTTAAAAGTTATGATATAGCACTCTAAGGTCATAGCCCACTTAAACCGCACCGCTCCCACCCACCCAAAGTATGAACAGCTAGATGCATTTTACAGTAACAATATAAAATAGCGGACAGAGCGCGGTCCGCGAGCTTACCGCCGTCAGACTGCTCGGTAGTTGACAGCTTGGAGTCTGCTAGCGGTCGCCGCGTGGACTGCTGGGTGCCTGCTAGCTGTTGCCTTCGTTTAGAACGGGTGTTGGGTTGGAGCGGTGTTGGAGCGGTGCGGTATAAGTGGGCTATGACCTTAAGCCCACCTTCCATTAAAAGCTCTCGTGACTGTATTACTTCCTACATACAAGCTCCAGTATATCGGTAAGCAAAGCCGGGCGGCAGCGTGAGATTTTTTTAATACACAACGGCTTTTATCTTATCTCAAACTTCCAGAACACAATAATGCTGAAAACATCATTGATATGGCGTCAGACTTAGATACGATGGTGGTAGTTAGCCAGGCGGACTGAGAACAAGTCCTACCACCAACCAAACCGAATACAATATGTACGGCCACTGGGAATCGAACCCAAGGAGCTCTGGGTCTAAATCCGGTGGTTAGAACCACTATAGACTCTACATCATGGAGGCGGTTAAAGTAGAGGAACATCATGATGATGATGAGAGGTTCATCTACTTTAATGCATTGGGATAAATAATATCTTATTTGCTGGACATAGGTATCCTCCTTAGAGCGCCACAAAGAGCGGCTGTTAGCGACTTGCAGCCAGCGGTTGCCCGCAACCTTCACTAGGTCATCGGTCCACCTAATTGAGTGTCTTCCCACGCTTCGTCGTCCAGTTCGTGGTCGCAACGTTTTACTTGATCGAAGCCGCCACTCGAGAACTTTTCTACCCCAACGGCTATTAGTTCTGCGAGCAATGTGGCCTGCTCATTGCCACTTCAACTTAGCGACAATGCGAGCTACGTCGGTAACCTTGGTCTTTCTGCGGATATCCTCATTACGGATCTTATCCTCTCCCCCCTGGACCGCGAAAGCGTTTAGACGTGTCTGCTGTGTTGAGTGCTCTTTTAAAATTAAATTTAAATTTAAAAATATTAAATATTCAAAGTTGCTGTGAGTGATTTGAACTTGTTCCACTCGGAGTTGGGTGGTGTGGTTAGTGCCCGTTGCCACTACACCAAATACGTGAGTGTGAAGCTGCTTGAGAGCCATTCTAATCTCGTACAGGCTGACGTCCGGGATATCTTCTGTATAGTGTCGGGTAAGCTTGGCTCTAGGGTCTTTAGCCTTGCTTTCAACAGGTGTTTGCGTGGAATATAGCTGTCCATAGTTGTTCGGAAAAGATCGACACTTCTGAACGCATCCCTATCTTGTTTGGGTGATACAAGATCCAGTGATACCTACCTAACCTATTAATTTTTGTCTTTCGATTGGCGTTTTCAAAACGCAAATCGGTCGGATACTTTTTGAGTTATAAGAATTTTTCTAGAAAAAACGCGCAAGCGTTTTTTCTTGCGAAAAGAAAAACGCCCAAGCGTTTTTTTTTTTTTTTTTTGCTCGATTAGGGTGGAATTTGGCATTCGGGGATTTTTATTTTTTGTCTTTCGATTGGCGTTTTCAAAACGCAAATCGGTAGGATACTTTTTGAGTTACAAGATTTTTTTCTTGGGAAAAGAAAAACGCCCAAGCGTTTTTTTGGAAGAAAAAACGCCGGCCGTCCGGTAAGCGGATTTTCGGTTCCGACGACGGTACCCATTAGGTTTCCGACTCGCGCTAAATTCTGACCTTAAGTAAACTTTTTTTCAACTCAAAATATAAAAAAAAAAAACATAAATTCATTGTTTAACTTATTGCAATTCTGGTTTCAACTGCCCCTAAGGCATCTTCTAACACATTTTACATCCATCTTTCCCTCAATTTCATTAAGTTATTACAATAATTTTTCTCACTTTTTCACGAAAAACCCTTAATTTTCACCTAAAAACCCTTAGTAACTTTTTTTTTTCCATATTAACAGTTTTTCACGTTACACATCTTGCCGTCTTACGTTTTTTTGTAACCAGAACAATCCAATATAATATGCTACTATCTATCCCTACTTGAATCGTTCTGATTGCATAAATAATATTCAAGATTTGTACGTACTTAATAAACTCTTATCCTAACTTATTAGCTAAAATTTAATTTTCATCTCTCGCTTTCTAAACATTTACCTTTTATTGCTATAATTAACTTCTACCAGCTGACGCTATCTTTGTTCGCTCGTCTGACACAGCATCTGAAAGAAAGAAAACAATAACTTAGAATAATAACAAATTTCTCAAAAGACTACTCGACTGGCGCAATGAAACCAATTCGTACTCCGACTAAAAACCAACCAGCTGGGCAACCTCCTCCTGCTCCCCACTTACCTACCTCCCCCACTTCCCCAATTGAAACTAGGAATATGAAAGCGGCGAAAAAGGCTAAGAAGCAGTTGTGCTTGGACGAGACCACAGAAAAACAATCCTCCACACAGACGTCACAATCATCTGAGACCAGCGGCTGCCAAAGCACGCAGTCCTCCCCCCTCAAGCTTAAATCACTGGACACGGTTGTCACGCCACCGAGAATGTCTCAATCTCTTGATGTGACGTATACCCTAGACAGCTTATCAGTCGAGGAGGTAGCATCACTCGCCTCAGTCGGCAAGTCTAGCAATAACTCACCAGTTGGAGTAGAAACCCCAAAAGACCTGGTTAAGGCCATGATGAGTAACAACGCTAAAGTCGTTGCGATGAAACATGTCATTCTTGATACCGTGGAGAAGGTCTACAGTATCCTTAGATGGGATCCGCAGAAAGACCCATCCATCGCGCGTAAAGAAATGGAAAAGAAATCGAAAGAAAGCGACGGCAACCGATCTGTTACCAAAACAAATAAATTGAAGATATACGATTTACTCACAGACATGACTAACAAAACCTTTGCAACAATCGACTCATTCAACAGGGAGGCTAATAAGCTGGGAGAAATCGTTGGTACTCGCACCCTAACAGAGACAAAAACCACCCTTCAGGAGGATATTGCCAAAATGGTACAGGAATCGGTATCCAAGGAGGTTTCCAAAATTCGGGACACCGTTAGGGAAGCTATCGAGGAGAACAGGAATATCACTGCGATGGCACCTACCCTAGCAACTCTACCAACCATCTCATACGCCGCCATGGCATCCCGCACCGGCCCTTCTGCGACTTACCCCAAAATGTCTAAGCCCGCGTTAATAATCACCAACAAAGATACGAAAAAGTCCGCTGAAGACACCATCAGAGAATTCAGTAAGACTGTTAACTTTAAAAACCTCAACTTTGCTCCTGCAAAAATACAGCGACTATCGCAGGGCAAAGTGAAAGTTGAATTTGACTCATCAGAACAGAGAGAGCAAGCACTCAAGAAACTTAATGCGGATGCCAACTCACAGACGGTGGCGGAACCGGCTAAAACTCTGAAACCAATGGTTATCTTGAAAGGCATCCCAACAGACATTCCCCGCAGCGACCTAACAGAATGCATCTTGAAACAAAACCCAGCCATAGCAGAAACATGCACTGCCGAAGATATCACCTTCCGTTTTGAGCGGAGAAATAGAAACCCGCAGTTATATAATGCGGTGTTCCTAACTTCACCGCGCGCCTTCCGCTCTCTGCTGAATCTCAAAAAAGTAAACGTCGATTACTCGAGGGTACACGCTGACGAATTTTCTCCCTTCCTACAGTGTCACAAATGCCTCCAATTTGGCCACACCAAAACCCATTGTAGGGAGGAGAGAACATTGTGCTCCCATTGTGCATCGACCTCACATACCCTCGATAAGTGTCCCACGAAGAATAATGAGAAAACAGCAAAATGCCACAATTGCTCTTCTCACAATCAGAGATTCAAGGCCAACGCGGATGTAGGACATACCGCCAATTCCGAAAAATGCCCCAGATTAAAAGCTATGAAGGAAAGAATCAATAACCGCGTGGATTACGGTAACAGTAACATTTAATCCCAAAATTACCATTATTCAGTGCAACACAGACCGCTCACAAAAAAGTTACCACGAATTGATTCATTCCTTCATAGCTGGACCCTACAAAATTGCACTGGTGCAGGAACCGTATATAGGTAAATATAACACGGTTAAGTCGTACCCTGGTCTAAATGTTTTTCAGTTTGGAGCCAACCAAAACCGCCATATCAAAGCCTGCATCCTGGCGAAACCCGGCATCGGCGAAATATTAGGAGAAACCAAGTACTCTACTCCTAACCTAAGCGTGGTTACCCTGAAAATCAACGGCAGACCAATCACCATTGCCTCCGCTTACGTGGAACCCGGCGACGATGAGTACCACACGTTGGAACGCATCGACTTCTTAGCCAAGGCTCATAACAACAGAAGTCTCATCGTCGGCGGGGACCTCAATGGACACCACCTTTTATGGGGCTCTCCTAAAAATAATAGTAGGGGTAACGACATACTGGAACTTATGATGGCCAGTGATCTCAACCTGTGTAACTCGGGCGACACGCCAACGTTCGAGACAGTTACACACGGACAACCTCGCTCTTCCATCATCGATCTCACACTGGCATCCAACTCCATATTTAATTATGTCACCAATTGGCAGGTAAATCTCAACATATGCAAATCATCGCAACATAATCCAATCGACTTTAATTTAAACCTCGGCAATATATCACAATACACCCCCCTTAACACCTCCACGTTCAGATATAGATCCGATAAAGCTAACTGGCACCTTTTTAAACAGCTGTTGGATGAGCACTTCACTGCATCTGGACTCCTAGAACTCGACATGTCAAATTACTCGGCTGACGAATTGGATGATGTTGTGGCAAGTTACACACAAGCTATCCATAGCGCTTGTCTGGGTTCCATGCCAGTCAGGAAACAGGGCACAAAAGTAAAGGCGCCTTGGTGGACCGAAGACCTCCAAAACAAAAAGCAATACCTCGCACAATTGCACAGACAGTTACACACTGCCAAGAAACGCAAACTACCACTTACAAACCTCTTGGAGGAGCAGGCTGTTGCCAGGGAAGCTTACGCATCAGAAATCAAGTCTCAGTCCACCAAACACTTTCGAGAGTTTTGCGAATTACAAACGAAAGAGAATGTTTGGTCTCTAACTAACCGGCTTCTCAAGGAACCCTCTACCAGGCAGCCGCCAACCACCATTAAGGTAAACAATAGGTTCACGACTGACGCCAAAGAAACAGCTGAGGCTATATTGCAGCACTTTTTCCCTTCAGACGACTGTGACACCGAGGCACGCCATCACCAGCTCAGAGCGGAGGAACACACTATGCCAAATACTCCCGACGATCCCCCTTTTGCACTTGGGGAGGTTCTGGAGTGTCTCGATTTCATGAACCCTAAGAAAGCTCCAGGGCTTGATGGGCTGACTGCAGACATTTGCAAACAAACAGCGAAAGCATTTCCAAAATTACTCACTGCCCTGCTAAGCAGATGTCTCACGCTCCAATATTTCCCCAAGAAATGGAAAGAGGCCTACGTTAAGGTTATTCCGAAGCTCGGGAAGGCGGACTACACCTCACCCGACTCTTTGCGACCTATTGGGCTCATACCAGTCTTTGGCAAGCTACTCGAAAAACTTTTCATTCGCCGGGTCAACTTTGCCACTGCCAAGGCTGGTATGACCAATCCTTTACAGTTTGGTTTTACTGAGCAGCGCAGCACTGTCGACGCACTCCACACAGCCTTAACCAAAATCAAGGATGCTAAGTCACAGGGAAAAGCAGTCATGGCCGTTTCACTCGATATAAAATCTGCCTTCAATAATGCTTGGTGGCCTATCATGTTCCACCAGCTCCGCAGAAAAAGATGCCCTAACAACATTTTCGGCCTGTTACAAAGCTACGTCCAGAACCGTATAGCCATACTAGACTATGCCGACCAACGCGTTACCAAACAGATGACTAAAGGCTGCATACAGGGCTCTTCCTGCGGACCCATCCTTTGGAACATCCTTCTCGATGATTTATTCGACGTCCCACTCCCGGCTGATTGCTACATCCAGGCGTTCGCCGATGACGTCTTCCTGGTGGCAGCCGCTGACACGACGCTGCACCTGGAACAGAAAATAAATCTCACACTAGAGAAAATCACAAAATGGGGTATTGAAGCAAAATTGATCTTTGGCCCGGAAAAAACTCAAGCTATTTCGTTCAATAAGAAGGCAGCTGCGGCTAATCTTGTGATGGGAGGTAAACGCATCGACCACTCTAGCGAGATCAAGCTTCTAGGTGTGATCATTGACAAGGAGCTCAGATTCGGCTCCCACGTGAAATATATCGTAGCCAAGGCACTCAAGGTCTTTCAGCGCTTGTGCCTTTTTACAAGACCCACATGGGGGGCACACCCTGAGAACGTCAGCACGATATACAAACACGTGGTCGAGCCGATTATAACCTATGCCGCGGGTATCTGGGGTAAAGCGGCCAACCTGGTCTATGCGCAAAAACTTTTAAACGGAGTCCAAAGGAGCTTCGCCATTAAGGCGATTAGAGGATTTCGAACCCTGTCCACTACCGCAGCGGTCGCGCTTGCGGGATTCACCCCGCTTGATCTGAAAGTGCTCCAAGTCCAGCAAGTCGAGCTAGTACGGACCACGGGTGTATACCCCGAACTGCCGGACGACATCGAGCTTGAACGGCCCATACCCCCCTCAGAACTCAAGCACCCTGCAGAGCGTATCTCGCCAGCCTTTCGTTGTGCGACGACACAGCTCCAGGTTGACGAATTACACCAGCGCCAGGCGCATACCATTTACACGGACGGGAGCAAGCAGGAGGACGGCACCGTCGGAGCTGCTCTCGTCTGCTATGCGCCTGGAGAACTACTAGCTCCCATACTTACCAGAAAGTTTAAGCTACACAATGTGTGCAGCGTGTTTCAAGCAGAGCTTCTGGCAATACTTAGAGCATGCGAACTTGTGGAGAAGAAAAAGTTTACTAAGTGTATAATCTTTTCTGACTCAATGTCGTCCCTCCAAGCGATCCAGGATCGGAGCAGTAAACACCGGTTTGTTGCTCAGATCTATGAGATCCTGGCAAGGCACGAGGGGCGTATTGAGCTGGCGTGGGTGCGCAGCCACGTAGGTATCGTGGGGAATGAGGCGGCCGATCAGGCGGCCGGACAGGCTGCTGGACTCCGTCGCAGCCTGGCCTACGACCGATTCGCTCCTTCCTACGTAAGAACCCAAGAACGTAAAAAGAGCCATAACACCTGGAGCGAGCGGTACATACAGGCGCCGCAAGCCAGTCACACCAAGGCCCTCTTGCCCAACCTCGAAGACTGCCACAAGACAATGCAGGCGCTTGGCGTATCGTTCGCACTCACACAAATACTCACTGGACACGGATATCACAAGGAGTATCTCCACAGATTCAAAATCACCGATGATAATCTATGTCCATGCGACAATACTACGATACAATCTGTTCAACACCTAATAGAAAAATGCCCAAGATTTTCTAACAAAAGAATGGACCATGAGTCCATATGCCACTCTTTGAAAATAAAACCATTCGAGATACTCGAAATAATCAAAAAGGAGTCAACCAGGGAAAGTTTTACCAAATTTATGAATCACATTGTAAACAATTTAAAACATTTCAACAAAACCTGACCAGACCTGGTGGTGGCCCTGCGAAACAAACGCATAAAGTAATTTAAGTATATACATATTTATCAACATAAAATAATTTATAAAATATACAAAAATTGTTGTGCGTTACAGAAACGGCCGGTATCAAATCGCCGCCTTTCTCCTCCCCCCCTAACACATAAACACTATGAAAAAATGTATTAAAAAAAAAATCGGAACAAATAATATTAATATAAAAAAAAAAAAAAAAAATACGTGAGTGTCGACCCGGCGAAATTTTGCAATACATTCAACTGATGCTGCAAGTGTAACTACTACGACATCAAGACGTTGCTACGTGAGTACCTACCACGATACGATACGAGACGGACAGCTTGAGCGAGTGAAGTTGAATTTTAGTTCCTGTTGACATCGTAGTTATGTCTAAAACGCCGCGTACGCCTCCCTCCAATACCTTGTTGTCTAGCTCCCGGTCAGAATCCGATCTTCCGACGGCTAGCGATTGTACTACAAAAAGCGACAACAATATTACAACGAGGAACAAACGCCTGAGAATGGAATCTTCTCCCGAAAGCCCGTCTTCACCCTCCATTTCTCAAACTGGAGACTTGAGAACGGATCTCCTATGTATGCTATCGGACTGGAAAAAGGACCAAGATCGCCGCTTGAGCGAATGGAAAACCACACTTGGCGAGACCTTGTCTACGTTAGTCACAGAAGTAACCCACTTGAAAAATGAATGCCAGGAAATTAAAAAAACCAACATCGAAATTGAGAGGGGTATGGAGTTCATAAATAAAACTCAAGACGAGTTAATAACAAATGTCAAAGTCCTCGAAAATTCTAGGAAAGTAAATACTGAAGCTTTAAGTACTTAAAGCTTCAGTATTTACTTTCCTAGAATTTTCGAGGACTTTAAAATCCAAGATATACAATACATATCAAGAGTTGCCACCATTGAAATACGAAATATACCCTACTCTGAAAATGAAAAGTTTGACAGCCTCCTGTCTGTTCTTTCGAGTCTTTGCAAAGCAATGGAAATAAACATAAACCCAGGAGATGTACGCGATATTTACCGACTGCCCGGGAAACCTGGAGTTTTAAGACCCATAGTTGCGGAATTTACCCATGTTCACACAAGAAATGAACTTTTATCTAGAGTACGCGCATTTAATAAAGAAAAACCGATTCCTGATAAGCTGAATACACAATCTATTGGACTACCAGGACCAAGAAGACCGGTCTATCTTGAAGAACATCTTGCGCCTGCCCAAAAGAAATTAATGTTTGAAACCCGCCAAATTGCCAAGAAATATAACTACTCATGCTGGCACTCTAATGGAAAAATATTCATGCGTATGAGTGCAGCCGGTAAGCCCACTATAATCGAATCAGAGAAGTGTCTTTCTAATCTATTGAAAAAAATATGACTAATTCTGGCACTAAATTATTTTGCTTATCTTTGTTTTTGTTTTAAATATTTTTTATTTTTTTTTATATACCACTAAAATAATGTGGCTATACTTGGCAAAAGGTAAAACTGTATTTATATTTAACTGTAATACTTCGCTTATGGTTATTTGCAGTTTACTTAAAAAGAATATGTTACCACTAATAGCTATAGTACTTAAATTTTACTATTATTTAGAAACACAAAATATTACTACTCATAAAAACACTAAACTCACCCAACCCTTACTTTACTACAACAATACACACACCTATTATAAAACTCTAACGACAAAAAGTTTATATCCAAACCATACTATTGCATTCATTAAACTCAGTTCTATTGTATACTTAGACAGACTGACTCACACATATATACACATAATCTCAACTCTTATACCTGAAACCGTATATTACTGCTCCGCTGCTGTCATCTTAAATAAAATTCGATTCAACTAATAATATTATCAATGAAATCGATAATTTTAATGTCGCTCAATCATTCGCCTGTAACATAGAGGACTGCCAAAATCTAATAACCAAACATGATCAATGTTTGAAGATGATACACCAAAATATACGTAGCATCAATTGTATTTTTTCAGACTATTTAACGCTTTTAGAGAGATCGGGCACAGATTGGGATTTAATAATATTTACAGAATGCTGGTTACGTCATCACCATAACTTACCATCTATTGTTGGGTACAATTTTGCTAAAACAGAAATAAACTTAACGCAAAACGAAGGCGTTGTTGTTTATTATAAAACTGGTCTCAAGGTTAGAATATCTGAACCCAAAATTCAAAATGCGAATGCATTAATAATAAAAATCGATTCATCAATTAATGTTGTTGCTATCTACAGACCCCCTGGCTATAAGAGAGATAGAAGATATCCTTCCATTTTTTGAATCTTTAGACAACCTTCTTACTGAACAGAACTGCAATAATAATATACTTATTGGAGACATCAATATTGACATCAAAGAAAATAACAAAGATTTAAACTCACTACCGTACCTAAATCTACTAGCTTCTCACGGTCTTTTACCAGCGCATTTATTGCCTACTCACAATAAAACCTGTCTCGATCACGTTATGCTCAAATGCACCCATACTGCCTTCTGCTACGTTGCTGAAACATCTATCACTGATCATGACTCTGTAATCCTTGTACTTGAACGCCCTGTGGATAGCATCAAATATTTCTCGCTTAGGAAAGTTGATTATACGGGTCTTGATGAATCCATGAGAGATCTATGCTTCAAATCATATTATGACATTACAGACGCTAATGAAGCCACTTCACATCTTATCTCTAAAATTGATTCTGTAATAAAAGCAAACACTCGTATAATCAATGTTCCGAATCGAAGAAGAACAAAAAAGCCCTGGATGACTGTTGGTCTTTTAAAATGTGTAAAGAATCGGGACAAGTTACATCAAAAGCTCAAAAAAAATCCTGACAATGAAATCCTCTCGATAACTTACAAAAGATATAGGAATTTTTGTAACCAACTTCTGAAAAATTTGAAAAAAGACTACGAAAAAAGAATTCTTCAAAAAGCAGTTAACACCAATAACAAAGAACTCTGGAACGCTTTGAAACAGCTCACAAACAGTGGTAAGAACAAAAGTATTCCTCATGACTTGATTTCCAAAACAAACCCACTGGAATCAGTTAACAATCTCAACAAATTTTTTGTTTCCATCGGCCAAGATCTCGCTGAGAAAGCCCTTCATACCTGCTCGCATAGTAAAACTCCATCCTTTATTTCCCCACATTCGTTCGTGTTGATGCCGACTGATGAATCTGAGGTCAGAGCCTGTATCTTAGGCCTAAAAAAAGACAACACGACTGGAAGGGATAATATCTCTGGAGCTTTCCTTAAGCGTTACCACCACATTTTAGTTCCACCGTTGACACATATTTTCAACTTAGTCTTTTCAACAGGAATATTCCCAAACCTGTTTAAGCTCGCTGAGATAATCCCAGTGTATAAAAGTGGTGATGGAGGCTGTGTAAATAATTTTAGGCCCATCTCTAAACTGCCCACTATGTCTAAAATAATTGAGAAGCTTATAAATAAACGACTTGTTAACTATCTTGAAACCAATAATCTCTTGTCTAGTTCACAATTTGGCTTCAGATCAGGTACCTCGACAAATGATGCAGTGCATGGTCTCACTGATCATATAGTTAACCAGTTAGAGCAGAAGAAAAAAGTAATATCAATATTTTTAGACATTGCAAAAGCGTTTGACACGGTCTCCATCCCACTACTACTTGATAAACTAGAAGCAATAGGAATCAGAGGGGTCCAACTGTCCCTGTTTAAAAGCTATTTTTGTGATAGGGTACAAAGGGTAAAGGTTGGTGAATTTATTAGTAATGATATGTCGATAAACTACGGCGTGCCGCAGGGAAGTGTTTTGGGCCCAACCCTTTTTCTCATATTTATTAACGAACTATGTGATCTAAAACTTTTTAATGGCAAAATTGTAACGTTTGCTGACGATACTGCCCTAATTTTTCATGGAGATAGTTGGAATGAAGCATATAGTTTCGCACAAAGGGGATTCGATTTGGTAACCACATGGCTCAAAAGAAATGCTCTTACCCTCAATGTTGATAAGACTAAATACATACCCTTCTCCATAAAATCTACCAATATAGAAAAGTTAACCTTAAGGGCTCATAAATGCACCTATGGTCAGCTGTGCCGCTGTGACGAAATCACTGTCGTTGACAATGTCAAATATCTCGGTGTAGTAATTGATAGTGCGCTCACCTTTAATATCCACCTAGACCTTCTCTGCTCCAGAACACGAAAACTGATTTATATCTTCAGGAACCTTCGCCACATTGCTGAACATTTGGTTATAAAACTGGTGTATCAGTCCCTCTGCCAATCAATTTTAACATACTGTATCACGGTGTGGGGAGGTGCTTGCAAGACAAACTTGCTAAAGTTGGAAAGAGCTCAGAGAGCTGTCTTAAAAGTGGGCTACTCTAAGCCCTTTCTCTATCCAACCAAAGAACTTTATTCCCTGACTGGAGTTTTGAGCGTTCGTCAACTATTTATTCTCCATACTGTGCTTAAACAACACTCTGAAACTAAGTATGACTATTCTAGTGTTGCTGATAAACGACTAAAGCATAAAGTCTGTCGTCCAAACACCCGGTGGACTTCATCCTTTTCAAGAAGGTTTTTTGGATTTATTGGTCGTTACTTATATAATAAAATTAATAAAGAGATCAACATATATCCCCTTAGCAAATACGACTGCAAAAAATCTACTAGTAATTGGTTAAGTAGTCTAGATTATGAAGAAACAGAAAAATTGTTAATAATCTCGTCTTAATAGGTACGCACATATACACACACACACACACATACACACACAAACACTATCAATTCATTCTCTCCCTTCTCCCATAAACTGTATTGTTTTTCGACCGGTTCGGCTGTGGAGAGGCTGGTAATCTGTCATACAGGTATTCCTAGTACAGACACCAGTCTTTCACATAGTTTTTATTTAATGTAGAAAACTAAGTTATGTCTTAATGTTCATTTTTGTACTATGTGAAAGAAAAACTAATAAAGAATTTTATTATTTTTTTATTTATTATTATTATCGCGCAAGGAAACGCTGAGCATAACTCTCTCCACTGCTCGTTGAGTGAGTTTGAGCTTATTTAAAAGGCCAGCTTTTAGAGACTACGTTTCTGTCCCGTAAGTATGTTATCACTGAATGAATGAACGAAAAACGTTTATTTAGCAGCAGATAACATAACATTTTTTAAAACTAAAAATACAATTCTAAAATGCAATTAAACACTGGCTATACACATTGCTTGCAAACCAGACGAGAGGTGAAAATTTCCCGTAGCTTCCCGAACGCAGCCCAACCGAGTTGGATTCGTCGTGCGTGCCACCTCTTTCTCGTGGTTGGACATCTTATAAGTTAAATATATTATTACCTTTTACTAAATATATTTGTTAAATATTAATTCCAGCATGGTGTCTCTTAAACGACATCGATACGCTTCTCTACCACATGAACAACGCTCGATATCTTCGCGAGCTGGACTTCGCCAGGGCAGACTTCTACGAGCGTACGGGACTGTACTCCAGCATCAAAGCAGCTGGGGGGGCCGTGGTGCAGGCAGCGGCAACAATACGATACAGGCGGTATTTGAAGCCGTTTACCAAGTTCACCATCACTTCTAGAGTGAGTACTTCTTGAGAAATTATTAGACATTACATTAAGAAGGTTAGACTTTTACGAGAGTACTCGCCAGTATTTCAGCATCAAGGTAGCTGGAGTTGTTGTGGTGCAAGCATCTGCTACCATCAAAATTTTGGACTAATATACTATTAGTCTTGTCAATAGGTATCCACCACAGAATCTGTTTCTTACAATGCCGTTATTCTAATCACCATTTTAGACTCTGCGGAAGATAATATCGATTGGGGAAAGTCTTCCACGAGGACAGATTTAGCGAATCAACGTTTCCTTTCAATCTCGTAGGTAAAAGTAATCTCTAGCAATACGGGAAAGACAATAAGTACTTGCACCCGATTCTCTCTCCAGTGGCTGGTCCACCATAGGGAACATCGGTTTACTTGTCGGTTTTGCACTTTTCTTACTGATAATTCAAAGCAATATACTGGAACAACACGATCCCTAAATAGTGACGGGAAATTCCAACGTGTTACCTATGCGCCCATTCGCGACGACCTTGGTTTCACTGGATTCCGGTCACACGTGCTCGCATCGACAAAGGCAAGAGTATTTCTTGGAGCGCCCGCACATTAGCATTAGCATTAGCAACTAGTCGCGGCCACTAGGCACCACCACTAGGGGCTCAGTCAAGCTACTAGACGCAGCCGCTAGCGGCTTAGTGGCGGCCACCTGTCGTGGCCACATAGCCACTAATTTTGGTAGGGGCGCCGGGAAGAAGCTGGCTACTGTGACCGAGTCTGCGTGCGATGCGAGCGACAAACGCGGCCACTAGTAAGCGCGGGTGACTCCCGCAGCTTGTGGCTCGAACGCGGCCACTCGAACGCTCAGTTTGCGCCGATAATATACAAAATGTATGAAAAAACTCGTCCGCAGTTTGTGGTCCAATGTGCGCCCGCTCTTACCAAAGAATCTGATGATTCCAGGCAATATACTGGGACGACAAGACGGTCTTCATGGAGCACGAGTTTGTCGGGCCCGGTGGGTTCGTGCATGCAGTGGCTGTCTGCCGGCAGCGGGTCATCGACACCTCGGCGGCGGCCATCGCGGAACTGTTACTGCAGCTGCACTGCGCGGGAGCTTGCAGGCCGCCGCCGTCGAAGATGCCGCCTGAGGTGAGTGAGGTGAAATGAAGCTTATACTTGGAACGTGCTCACATGTGCGAAAAAAACAATAGAATTCAATTGTTGTATTTTAAGATTCGAGCATAGCAAAGCAATATCTCATTTGGATGCTCTAACAGCTACGCCACCGGCAGATGTCACCAATCAAAACACGTAAAATTTTATCACAACATTCTAGCTTACCACACGTCCTCAGTTATTGAGGATTCCGGAAGTAGTGCGCTTCCACCTTCAGCCTTATCATCACTTAACATCATGGTGTGATGAAGGCTAAGGGCATCTCACGGATGCGACGGGAACACTGCTGGTGTGGCTGGTATGACGCGATGAAATATACTTAGCTCCATTGAGTTATAATGTACTAACGTTAGCTCTAAGAAAATTGGTTAACCCTTTCGGTTCGGCATGGGGGTGCAGTGCCAGGACTGAAACAAAATTTTCAAATTATCTGAAATTCATTAATTCAAATTATATTATCAAATTGCCAGACTAAAATTGTCAATACTAAATTATTCTATGTTAATGTGAGAACCGTTTGGTATGAAGGGTCCCAATTGCTAAGTAAAAACTAAGCTTCAGTCCTGAATCAAGGTGTGACGGGATGTATATTCCCATCGGTCTTACTTGGTACGGGACATATACATACCATTCGGACTGAAAGGGTTAATAAATATCTTACCACTTTAGCTCCGGTTAAGTATCTGGTTAACGGTACTAAGCGGTTTGCGTCTGCCCTTAAACAAGTCACCAGAAGTTTGTTTATGTTAAGCCGAGGTTATAACTCTCCCCCCATCGTAAACCTAGATTTAATCAAAGTTTGCCAGCAAATGGTTTAGCACCGTAATGTTACGGTCAATGATGTAAATAAAACGTCATTGGTTACGGTACAGATTTCCAATATAATTAGTTTTAACCATGTAGGTAAATCAATGGTTACGGTTTTATTTAATGTTACCTTTTTGGATTTTGTTACCTACTTTTTTATTTGGGTATGTAAACTATATGCCATATTATCATTAACAACTTTCAGCTGGAACTATGGGTGCAAAGCAACGACATGAGCTCAGCCAGACTGCGTGCGACCGGCTCCCCCTACCCCACCAACATACAATGCCAACCCCACCCCCTCAGCTACGGGGAGGTCATCCCCACTTCCACTACCGAGTGAAGTCGGCCCCACCGCTGCTTGACTGACTTGCGGTGTCGCTCCCGCTCCCCCTCCCCCCAACACAGGCAAACTGGGAGAGCGCGAGTGAGACAAGACAACCGAAGTAGTGGGGATCGCGGGCGGTGTAAATTTTATTCAGTTGATAACGAGAACTAGAGACGTTCAGATGTGTTTACAAGTTTATATTAAATTATTGCTTCAATGTTATCTCTTAGTAATGGTATTATTTCCTGTTTATTTATTATTTTAAGATATTTTTTATGCTGTATTTTTTATTTTATGGTATTGTAGTTTGTATTTTTAGGATTGTTTGTCTATCACATTCCATCAAATGTAAACCTTGTTTTTTAAGTGCATTGCATCAAAAAGTACATTCAATTCAATTTTATTCAATTTTATTTTTGTTTGTAGTTTTAAAACTGAAAGTCTTTCAGTACATATGTTAATGAATACAAGCACAATATACCTAATTATTTAAATTGCTAAAATAATGATATAATTTTCGTATCTTTAAGATAAAAAGATTATACTGCTAAAAAGTTTTCACAATACCATCTGCATAGGATTTTTGAGTCATCATTATTGTTTACACAATCTTATATTCCAATATGCCTACATTATATTAATCCCTAGTAGTGAATAAATCCATGACTTTATTTCATATTATAATATATTTCATGATATTAACGATTTGGTTACTATGATATGTTTTCCATGTATTGTAAATTTATAAGCGTTAGCCCCGCATAACACAAGAAATACGTTAGAATTAGAAGTAGCAAATGGGTGGGGCAAGCGTAGCAAATGGGCGGGGCAAGCGTAGCAAATGGGTGGGGCAAGCGTAGATAGAGCCCTTTGCTCAAAACAACAAACGCGTCATATAGGTATTAAACCCGTATATAATTTTGTTTCTTTTTTCAAGTTGTCATGGCAACTAACTTGATTACGATTCGCGCTTTAATAAGTACAAAATGCGTGACATGCTTCTTCTTACCTCTCTCTTTCTTGCATGGGTTCTGCTGTGGTTAGTCAACTTCAGTATCTCTGTCAACCAGTGCATGAGAGAAAGCACTACCTAAAGTAGGTACCTAAAATTCATATTGTTCATAGTCTTCAGCTTCTCTAGGGCCCCCACTCTCTCTTGCCCCCCACCCCTGGGTCAAAGGCCGGCGACGCCCTTCCAGCAGAGTGAACGTGTCCTTGAATCTGCGTATACGAGTCATACCTACCAGCTCTGTGGTCTAGTGGTTCACTCACACCACCGATTTCAGACCCAGACGTCCCGGGTTCGAATCCCAGTGGGGGTACATATTGTATTCTTTTTGGTTGACCATCTTATCTAAGTCTGACGCCATAACAATGATGTTTTCAGCATTATTGTGTTCTGGCAGTTACAGATAAGATAGCCAGTGAGGATTCCGGGAGTAGTGCGCTTCCACCTTCAGCCTTATCACCACTTAACATCAGGTGTTATAAAGGCTAAGTGCTACCCCGTTGTGGATATTTAAAAAAAGCTAAATTGAGCCACACGTGAGTACGAGGCGTCCGTTCGTCGTCTCGAGCTGATGCCGCACCGCCGCGTTTGCGGAGACAGCCCTCGTTGTCGCGTCCTCCTTTTCTCGTGCTTTTTTTCTGTGTGCTAATGTTGGTAAACTACTAGCTTGTGTGCGTGCGTTTCGGCTCTCTTCTATGGAGCTGCCGCACTCTCGTTCACTATCTGCTTCCAGTCAACAGCAAAGAAAGCAAGCGTTACTTCTCGACCATCAGCAACTCTTATAGCATTAGTAAGAGGAGCTGTCTCTGCATTAGAGCCAGCACTTATATCTCGCACATTATCATAACAGAATGGTGGAATTTAATTGATCACTAATCTAACCTACAAAAATACTGTTCTTCTTAGCTAGTCGATTGGGATCGTATGGAAAGATTTTGCCAGTTAGCTATAATAGTTTCGCTTAAACTGCTACCAGGGTGCGCCCGAAGTACAAAGCGTGTTGTACGTCTACGTGGAGGCTCCTTTCATGCACTACCTCATTGGGATGCCGGCACCAATAAAAACATGTCAAATTGTATAACAACATTATTACGCCTGCTCGCTTGGCGACCGGCTTGGTTGCTTGCATTGCGTGCGACGCTTTAGCCTCCAAACTTCAAGTAAATGCTATCATTCATGTCATGGTGTCCCAATGAGAGGGAGCTCGAAGCGCTCGTTCAAGGAGAGGCAGTGCGTCAGGCGAAGCAGGCAAATTGTGCATCAGTTGGTGCGTCATCACTGCCTTATAGTAGACGTCTGTCGCGAGCGTGTAATGATAGCACAATTTGCCCGCGCTGCCTGACGTGCCGCCTCTCTTTGAACGAACCCTAAAGAGCCTCACAGACTACCAGTCCGCCTGCAGGCAAAAGCCTGCCAGTTGGCCGCAATCGGCCACATATTGACAGTTGTACATACAAAAACTGAATGTCAGGCGGCCTGTTCGATCAAGGACTGCAGGTGGGCTGCCGGCGGACTGATAGCCTATAGGCCCCATGTTGATGTTGTTGTGCTGACAACTGTACCTATCTCTTACAAATAAGGCACCGAACTAAATTATATTATTTGTAGTGTAAAACGTTTAAATGTTGTAAATAATAATTTATATTGATTGATTTATCGATGTCTAACATTGTACTTAATTATTGATACAATAAAGTTTAAAACAAGTTTTTGGGACTTTTATTTTTGAGTTTGATATTGATTGATGATACTATTATTGTTGGCTTTTTTTTAATTATCGATTGATAGTTTTTTTAAGGCGGCCGCTCTTGGCACATATACCTGGCATTGGCATCAGGGCTCAGCTGTAGGTACATGCCGTGGCCATGTGCCCCGGACAACAAGCCCGCTTTGGTCACGCTCGGACGGGGGACATAGCGGCTTCGTATCCCCCAACTCCATGCACCTGAAACAGCTCAGCGGAGAAGGGGCGAGCGAACGCACCTCGGCGACACTCCATTCAACACGAATCTTCTTTGTCTCGCAAACCATCTTCGCGGCAGGAACTGGGCAGCGAAAACGCACGCTACGGTTGCCGCCAGAGTCGACCCTGACATTGGCCATCCTGAACTTTTCCGGCTCGCCTTTGCACATGAATGACACCACCTCCGATAACAAGACCTCTTCTAGCTGGACTGACTCGTCCAGCTCACGCACCTCAAAATCAGCTGTCTTCTCCGGTCTTCCGACCGTCACTACCTCACCAACGACTTGCCGGAGCTTCACCGCGGCAGGGCGTCGGCCTTAATCCCGCTCGCGCCTGGAATGCAAAAAATCTTGGACTCCATCTGCGTCTCTCGGATGTTCAGCCCCTCATTTAGGCCGATTTCCATAAGAGAAATCTCCTCTCTCGCAATTTTTATCACCTCGGCGTAGGTGATCCCCTTTCCCATCGCCTCCGGTAGGAGAGTCAGTCAGCACCACTGTCGTGGTGTTTGTGGGAGCCAGCTTCCTCTTGCTGTGCACTGGATTCTATTTTGGCGTCTGTGGTATGGCTGTCTTAGGCTGCAGCTGGCTCTCGGTCTTGTTCGTCAGTTTTCGCTTCTTCTGAGCCCCATAGCGTCCTTCCAAGAAGTCCCAACCCCAGAAGGAGTTGCAGGAGACGAAGCACCCTCCGTCACAGGAACGACATGACCACCTGTCGGCTGTGGGACAGGCGCGTTCAGCTGCTTGTTGGTGATGTGCTTCACAATCGCGCCCAGTCACATCCAGCATTTTACGTACTGACTCCAGTAGGGAGGTCCTTTCCGCGGCTACTGCTGCCGTTAGGTCATTCTGTTGTGGAAGGGCGGCTTCCAGCACCGCCACTTTCCCCAACAGAGCCACGTTCTGCCCTTCCAGCTCTTTGAAGTGCGTCTGTAGTGAGTCCGCCTATTTAACCGCAGAGGTCGCCTACTCATATGCCCTACGTGACTCAACCTCATGTTGGCTATGTAGGTACTTTGACGATTCTGTTCAACGCCTTTTCCAACCTGTCCAGACAGTCTACCGTTTCATCAAACTCCTCGTGTTTGGACTGGAAGACAAACGTACAGTCCATTGCTCTCGCGCCTCACCACCTTAACCAGCTCCATAAAAGTCTTCTTGGAAAGGGGGACTCCGTCGTCAGACTCCAGCTCGTCTGTATCCTCCACTTCCGACTCCTCTGAAGAAGATTCTTCTCTCCTCTTCTTTTGTTGTGAACAGCAGTTTTCCCTCGAACTCTGGGTAATGTCCATTTCCTCCTCCGAAACAACAGTACCCGGGCAACCCTACTTATGCCCGAGGGGGTGAGAGTGAGACGTACCCCAAGGGGGTTCGAAAATTGGCAAGCACCTCTGCCTGCCACCGCCAGGTTATCTGACACCACTGTTCCGAACGCCGGATCTTTTGAGGATTTTTTATAGTGGTTTATTCCACGCAGCCCCCCTGTTAGTACTAACGACGCGGACGGCCCCCATTCCAGCAAAACGTGTAGGGTTATGGTTAGATATTGAATTTTTGAAGGGGTTTCACTCTCCGCGGCTCCACGGCCCTGTGACAAAATACGGCGGCTTCCGTTCCTGCATCACGTACAGGGTTACGGTATAATCTGGTTTTGGTTCGCGCCGGCAGAAGCCGTTGGTAACCCCCACCTGAGGACGCGCCCGGTCTCGTATCCAGAAACCGCATCCCTCGCGGAAAGCTGGGGTCGATGGGTACCTCCTATTTTTTTTTGATTATAGATCATCGATAAAATCTATTTATGCTAAACAGTATTGTTCAATGTTCTTCTTTTAGATCGGAAATCTATGGAAATATGGGGAATTTTGAGATAAAGAAAGACCCTTTCTTTATCTCAAAATTCCCCATATTTCCATAGATTTCCGAACCATAGTGAAATTTTGAATGAATGAATGAAATGAAATTAATGAATTTTTTTACTTGCTTTGAACCCAAGGAATTTATAAGTACTACGTACAACAGGAAGGTGCACTCCGTATTTTTGTGTATTTAAAAATACACTTTAATTTTAAGAGACAAGGTTTATATTTCAATACAAAATGTCAACGGTCCAGCTGAGACCGCAAGAACGAGGTGAGGGTGTCCCTTTCTCTAAAATTGCCAGCACTATTAAATAACAGGTTTAGTAGATTTATGGTTCACAACTTTCGTTATAAAAATTAAATTTCGTAAAATTTCCGCTTCGTATTACTTTTAGTCAATAGAAAACATCGCATTTTAATTTAGGTATTACCGTATTAAGCATAAAAATGTATCAGGTCGTCTAAGTTTTTTATGGCTTATCCTAGAAAAGAATTTGAATGATAGATTTCAGAATGTTAAAGTAGCAACATTACAAGCCGAAAGACGTTTTCTGACGTTTTCCGTCTTCGTTGTGTCAAGTACGCAATTCGCTCGTCGCCGCCCGCCGCCCGTCGCGCATGTTCGTGGCCGCCGTAATGGGATGGAGTGAGATAAACTGACCTCGTTCTTACTATCTCATTAGGACCGTTTTTTAGCAGCAGTGCACCTTCCTGTTGTATTATAAATTCCTTGTTTGAACCACAGCCATCTCTATCGTCTTCTACAAGCCATGCGCATAAAGTTGGCAACGTAGTTTTAAGTGAACCGATTTGACACCGTTTGCACCGTTTGACAGGTAAACAGCGAGTAAACCTCGAGTACTGAATCCTATGGAGATGTCATATTTTCTATACATCTATACAAATAAATAAAATTGGAGTGTCTGTTTGTAACATTAAATAACCGCTTTTTACTACGTGCATATTAAATATACGGTACATATGCCAAAATTACATGTTTTACAATTTTTGTCTGTCTGTCTGTTTGTTCCGGCTAATCTCTGAAACGGCTGGACCGATTAATACGACAATTAGAAGAAGTTTAAAATTGAATTCCAAGATTTTCTTACATTGTGACTTAGTTACACCTCACTTTTTCGTAGGTATGCCACCTCCATAGGATTTAGTACTCAGAGGAGTAAACCGGTTCACAGCAATGTTGCCGTTTCGTATCATAGCATGGCTTGTAGAAGACGATAGAGACGGCTGTGTTTGAACACATAAAAGATGACAGTAGTTTAGGAAATACTAAATCATAGTGTGATCGCCCACTCAGCTCTAGTCAATAGCATGCATTTTGTCGTATAAAATTAAATTTTAAAAGGGTAATACCATCTGTCATGCCCTATATTAAAATTATTAGCTTTCCGCCCGCGGCTTCGCCCGCGTGGACTACACGACGTTATCCCGCGGGAATATGATATTTTTCCGTGATAAAAAGTAGCCTATGTTCCTCTACAGGCTACAAAGTATCTGTGTCCCAAATTTCAGCCCAATCCGTTCAGCCGTTTTGGCGTGATTGAGTAACAAACATACAAACATCCAAACATCTAAACATCTAAACTTTCACATTTATAATATTATAGTAGGATTGCAATAACGTCCAAGCGGGGAAACTAGCTGATAAGAATTTTACATAAGTTTGCACGTAGGTACGTACTTTCCTCATATCAAGACTATATTATATACTAGCGGCCGCCCGCGGTTTCACCCGCGTGGTTCCCGTTCCCGTAGGAATATCGGGATAAAAAGTACATATAAACCTTCCTCTTGAATCACTCTATCTATTAAAAAAAACCGCATCAAAATCCGTTGCGTAGTTTCAAAGATTTAAGCATACAAAGGGACATAGGGACAGAGAAAGCGACTTTGTTTTATACTATGTAGTGATATACCTTCTGCGCCGGTGGTCTCGGGTTCGAATCCCGAACAAGACAAATATTTGTGTGCATGAACGTGTCTATTTGTCTTGGTCTGGGTGTTTACTATGTATATTAAGTATGTATTTACAAACAAAAAGTATTTAAGTATATATTTATCCGTTATCAAGTTTCCCATGATACAGTTTCTTAATGAAATTAAAATGGGCTTAGATAATTGGTGTGAATGTAAGAAGTTATTTATTTATTTATATTATAATATAGAGTTATACAATTTATGCAAAATGAGTTTATTTACAAAGCTATTTAAAACAAGCGTAGGTTTAAGGAATTCCTCATCAGAAATAACTGAGTGACGAATCTCGTAACCAGGTCACCGAAAATACACATTACCTGTGCAAACTTTCAGTCAACATTACCTACTGGTAAAAGAAAACTACCGAGATACCGAATAATAATTTTAAAGACCAAGTCAAAGACAGAATTAACCTTATAAAGACAGAATAAATAATAGTAAGTTCAGAATAAATAATGGTACTTATAAAACAAAGTCGCTCTCCGCCTGCCTGTCTGTTTCTAAGCTTTCTTCTTCCACGCAACGGATTTTGATGCAGTTTTCACTTTTATAAAGATATAATAAAAAACTTCTGTACCTAACACAAATTTATTAGATACCCACCTTCGATCAACAATAAAACCCAGTTCTTGTTGATCGAAGGTACCCACTCTTTTCTGTAAGCGAAGAACAGAGGAGAGGACGTGTTCATTTCCCATAGCTGAAGGCAGGTCATTCAGGTAAATAGCTACCATGCAAGGACGCTACCCTGTGGGATAGATAGATGCGTGACCAAAATTTTATATATTCGAGCTCCTCCGTGTATTGGGCCAGCGTGGTGGGTCATGGCCCAGTCTTCTTATCCATCCACAAGGAAGGCCTTTGCCTCAGGAGTGCGGACTTATAATGGCTGATAATAATGATGAACTCTCTAATTCCCAGATTAATTACTTACTAAACAGTCGTTTAAATGACTCTACATTTAATTGGTGCAATATGTTATGACTTATGACTCATGACATGTACAGCAATAAATAATTGATTATTACGTGTTAGATTAGTAGATAAAAGATAAAGATAAAAAAATATAACTAAACATAATTTGAATCTCTTAACTAGGTTTTGTATGTAAATAGGGTTATTGTTTTAATTTATTGAAGTCCAACGTAACTGTTGAATGTAATATTATTTACTTTTTAATAAAGTAGGTATGACAAAACTATGAGTAGGTACCTTGTTAGGAAACAATCAGTATAAGGAACTGCAGAAGGACATCTCCGCATCCATACTAGTATTTATAAATGTGAAAATGTGTGTGATTGTGTATTTGTTTATTTTTCCGCCTTTCACGTCAAAACGGAGCAAGGTATCGACGTGATTTTTGTAATGGCGATGTTTGGGAGCTGGAGAGTGACATAGGCTACTTTTTAAATAACGGAAAAAATGACATTCACGCGTATAACGTCGTGTAGTGTAGTATACGCGGGCGGAAAGCTAGTAGTATATAAAACAGAGTCGCTTCCCGCTGTCCGTATCGTTCTACGCTTAGGTCATATAAACTAAAATAGACAAAGAAACAGAAACAGAAAAAGGTTTATTCAGCAAATAAAACAATAGGTACAATAAAAGAAAAACAATACAAACAGATAAACCCATTTTTTGCTGAAACGGCCTCGTCTTATATATGCCGCACGTAGCTATAGCTGCAGCGCTGGTTTTCGGACGCAGCCGTTTAGTTAGATGACGCTTGTTTTTTTTTAATTATACCTTTAAAACACAGTATATAACTATGCGACGGATGCTAATGTTATGCTTGATGTCAAAAAATATTTGTGTTCTAAAGAAACCACAGAAAGAAACTAGAGATGGGCCGACTACGACGTTGGCCGACTAGCCGACTGGCCGATCAGTCGGCTATGAAATGGCCGACTAGTCGGCCAGGCCGATCATTGTTGTAATTCTCAAATAAATGATTGTTAACTTAACTATAAATAAAAAGTTTATTTATAGTTAAGTTAACAATCATTTATATACATATATATATATATATTATATATATACTAAGTGTTTAAAATTTTCGTTACCTAATGTAAGACAAGTTGATTTTCATATAAGACTAGACGGCGATATGGTCGAATTCATTAACAATACAAAGTTTCTAGGTATTATATTAGACTCGCGACTACAATGGGATCCTCATATCGAAGCCTTGGCGAGTAGACTCAGTTCGGCCGCATTCGCAGTTAAGAAAATAAGGCTCTTAACCGATATTGAAACGGCTAGAATAGTCTATTTTAGTTATTTTCATAGTGTTATGTCCTACGGCCTTTTGTTGTGGGGCTCAGCCGCTAACATCCACAGTATATTCGTGCTCCAAAAAAGGGCTATTCGCGCCATGTACAACCTCCGATCGAGAGATTCTTTAAGAGATCTATTTAAAGAAATAAACATTTTAACTGTTGCAGGACAATACATCTATGAAAATATAATTTATGTGAAAAAGTATTATAATACATTTGTAAAGCAGAGCGATATTCATCGCTTTAACACAAGAAATAAAGATAAACTTGTCGTTCCCAAGTTTAGGCTAGAAAAATCCAGAGCCTCATTTCTGGGGAAAAGCATAGCCTTTTTTAATAAAGTTCCACAGCATATAATTGAACTACCATTGCATAAATTTAAATGTTACATTAAAGAGTCGCTGATGAGCAAAGGATACTATAAAGTAGACGATTATTTGAATGACCGCAATGCATGGTCATGATGTAACACATAACATAATCACTGTTTAATATGATGTATTTTTATACTAAGCAATTGTTGTATTAGTAACGATATGTTTTTTTTTTTTGTAAATGTCGTTACCTAACTAAGAAACGCTGGCAAGTTTCTTGCGCCCATTCTTCTTGTCAGTTAAAAAAGTCTTGAATGGGTGGTAGGAAAATATTGACGATTCATAAGTACATATTTGTTATGTCTAAGTGAATAAAGAATATTTTTATCTTATCTTTATCTTTATCTTATACTACTACTAGTTTTAAACAACTAATAATAAATACCTAACACTATTTAATTTGGGTTAATATTAAATAATAAGAAACTGAGACTGTAATTCTGAAAAAAATATAGGCTACTAATAGGTTCTTTTATTGTAATTTTAAACTTACGTTGAAAATTTATAGTACGAAAAAATAATACTTACCCCCTTATACATAAACGTTATTTAAAGTTAAGCCATGTTTAAAAGTCATGCTGTCTCTATCTGCCATTATTGATAGAAAAGTGTCAGAATGACTTTTAAACTATGCTTAACTTTAAGTAACGTTTATGAATTTTAATTCCAAATAATTCCAAAGAATTTCTGGATTAAATTGCAAACTGTACCTAACGGTGGTTATTTTATTATGATGAATGATGATTGATTGATGATTTATTGTGCTAAATGCTAATAGTTCTTAGTGTAGAAAAATTAATAAAAGATGATTGACTAATTGCTTTTTTTATTTTTCATGTTTTAGCATAGAAATACAAATTAAATTGGTCGGCACTTTTTGCCGACTAGTCAGGGACTAGTCGGTGCATCCCTACAAGAAACCCTTTATTTATATAACAGTCGCCTTGTCTGAACAAATAGCAAGTCTGTCTGTAATTCTTATATGCAACAGATTGCGGATCCGGAAAAAGATAGCGACAGCTCTACGGCTAATTTAAGTATTCACACGAGCCACAAACGCCACCACTTGAAGCCACAGATCACCTCACAATAGTAGATTGTACAACAAGTGCATAAAACGTACCATTTTACCCGAGACATATATATCCACTCGAGCCGTAGGCAAGGGTGGATAGTCAATTCGAGGGTAAAATGGGATTTTTGTACGAGTCATACACTCTGCTTTTCACTTCGAGTGTGAGGAAAATAAATAACAATATTGCAAAAAAGAAAAATATTGGCGGGAAGACTTTCTTTTTCTTTTTTTATACGTGGCAGTGGCAGCTCAGTGACTTTAGCATAGATCGTAGTCCATATAATGCTCTTGAAATACTTATTTCTTAGAAAACTCATTATTTTGCCTAGTTTTATTAATTTAGTAATTTAACATGGATTATGTACAAAATTAAAGAAACAAAGTGAAAAAACAAATTGCGTGTGTGACTGTTTACCTGACGACCTTTGTCTTAGAGTCTGAGACTTAGACGAAGATTTTACTTTATGCACTAGAGCATAAAAAGCGATTTTATGCAGCCTATACCCAACATAAACACTAACTTTACGAGCATGAGAAGTGAAAAGTACCTTTATATATACGGGATCACCTGTAGTATCAAGCTATACACTTGAAGCTAGAAGAAGAAACAAGTGACGTCAACCGTGTGCGGCGAGTTCATGTTAAGCCGGGTCTCCAGCGAAAGTTTTTTGAAAACATTCAACAAAAACACATACACAAAACTTTGTTTCTGAAAAACGTTTCTTGACATGCGCCGTCTATACCTCTCTTGGCTAGTGTACACAAAACAATAGTTTCTCTAGCAAACAAAATGAGTTCGGACGAACAAGACGTAGTTTCAGATCGTATCTTTATTCCAATCCATCTTTACTTGCATTGCTCTAAACCACCGTAGAATCAAACTTGGCGCGAAAACCAAACTTTTTTTTTTTATAATGGCTTCTTCCATTTTACACAGAAATTCGGCCATTGTCTAGCGAGTTATCAAAATTAAAAAAGGTAAAAATTGTCGAAATGATAGATTATGTACAGTACCCTGCCCCTCGACCCGCGCGGGGGAAGTTTTGTGTACGTGTTTTCCACCGGGCATGGAAAGCAAAAACATTGTTGATGCAAACAAAAATGTGTAGTGAAACAATGTTGTGTGTAGACAGTTTTGTTGAATGTTGAGATGTTTTTGTTGATTGTGTAGGGCAAAACACGCGCTGGAGACCCGGCTTTATACGTACATACATCATATGAAAACTACAGGAAATACATCAGTGACCGCGTTTTGTGGTTGTGGTTCGTGGCCCGTGTGCGGCTAGGCTTTTAGTTACGTAGTAACTATTTAGTAATCTGTGCTTTTAGTAAGTTTAACCGCCTCTGTGGTCTAGTGGTTCACACCACCGATTTCAGACCAAGAGGTCCCGGGTTCGATTCCCAGTGGGGGTACATATTGTATTCGGTTTGGTTGGTGGTAGGACTTGTTCTTAGTCCGCCTGGCTAGCTACCACCATCTTATCTAAGTCTGACACCATAACAATGATGTTTTCAGCATTATTGTGTTCCGGCAGTTAGAGATAAGATAGCCAGTTCCTCAGTGATTGAGGATTCCGGGAGTAGTGCGCTTCCATCTTCAGCCTTATCACCACTTAACATCAGGTGTGATGAAGGCTGAGTACTACCCCGTTGCAGAAATAAAAAAAAAAAAAGTACTCGGGCCCGTATTCTAGAACGACACTCATGTGGAGATCTCGTCTCAAGTACAATTAGAAAGGGATGCAAATGCATGCAACGAATAGATTCATCCCTTGCTAACCCTTACTCGCGAAGTAATATCCATTGAGTGTCTTTCTAACCTACGGGCTTAGGAGCCTCTATCTCTCTGGCCATGGCAGCGGCGCCAGCACCCATCAGAACATGTCAAATTGTAATTACAACATTCCTAGACAAGGAGATTCTACAAGGAAACTGGAGTTTTCAGCCTGAATAAAAAATTGTATAGTGCAGCAAGCTTTTCTGTTCCGGTGATTATCTTTGGAACTAAAACAGTTTTCATACGACAGTCCATTTTGACAGCTAATTTGGTATTGCAAGTGGCTCCTCTGTCACGGCTGTCACCGGAACAGGAAAGCTTGTGGCACTGTACCCAGCAAATTTGACATTTAACTACGTAGTGGCTGTCTGTTGTCTCATATGTACATACGGTTTGTTTCAAAGAGTAGATAAGACGGAAGACAGCCACAGTCTACAAAAAAGTGTTAGTACTACTATCTCCAGTTTCCTTGGTTATATCTCCTTGTTCCTAGGTCTACTAGACTTGGCGGAGGCTTGTGCGGCGCCGAACCGCCAAAAGTCAAGTAGGTAACTGCTTATGGCGTTTCGACGACCGATATGTCGCAGGGGTAAGATGCCTTTTGCGCCAGAGGTCTCGGTTTCTATTCCTGAACAAGACAAATATTTGTGCGCATGAACATTTCTCTTGTCTATTTCTCTTGGTCTGGATGTTTTCTATGTAAGTATGTATTTACAAACAAAAAAGTATTTAAATATCGTTATCAAGTCCACGTAGACACAGTTTCTTACTACGGGCTTAGATACTTGGTGTGATTGTAAGAAAATGTTTGTTTAATTAAAAATCGGATTCTACCCACCACATAAAAAGTCAAATTCTCTTCATAATTCTCTGTCAGCTCACTAAATGAGTAACATTCCCCAATTCTTTATCTTAGATAGCGTTATGATTCATATAAGTGGCATTTCGTCTTCGTAATAAGTACAATCTCATTGTTGCGAAATGTTTTAGCATCTTGTCATCATAATATTCAGACAATATCTTAATGTAACTACGTTGTAATTTTTTTAAGTCGGTCATTGAGAGCTTGTGGCGCAGTGGTTAGCGCGGCTAGTGATCGTTGAGGTTAAAAATTCTAATAGGTACTTACACAATTTTAAAAAAACTTTACGAGGATTTTTAGGGCCCATAGTCTAGTATTTTTAGAAGGTTCATTCCCTTTCCCAGGAACATTAATTCATAGTCATTTGTAGAAGTAGATAGTTAATGTGTCAAAAAACGGCCACTTTTAGCAGTTTTGCTATCCACTTCTAGCAATGACTACGAGGGAATGTAATGATACCTTCTAAAAATACTATACTAACGTGGACCGACGATGGTCAAGGTCGCGGAAAGCCGCTGGATGCGGACAGCGCAGGACCGATCGTTGTGAAGATCCTTGGGGGAGGCCTATGCCCAGCAGTGGGTGTCGTTCGGCTGACATGATGATGGGCCCTAAAAATCCTCGTAAAGTTTTGTTAAAATACTTTTCTATGAGCAGCTTATTAAATAAAAACCTTTAAGGGCGCCACTTTCGGTTAGGGTACCGCCTTAATAAGCAATTTTCGCAATGGCCAATGGCGGAATGGATAACCAACAATTGATAATCTCGAGCTCCTCCATGCTCTGGAACGTTAAGCCGTTAGTACTGGGTGCGTTTGCAGACGTTAATGTTAATACCCACCAATCCGCATTGGGCGAGCATGGTGGGTAACGGCACATTATACATATCCATCCATAAGGAAGTGCTTCAGCAGTGGGGGCATTAAAATGGCTGGTGATTAGAATTAGAGCCGGCAATCGTATTACCCTCTTTCATCCTGTTGTCATAGGGACCAAAGTACCCTTTTGGGTCCGGTCTTTGCCCAGTGTCTTTGCAGCTTGTACGATAAAAATGAATTTTTAGGTTTTGATTTTTGGTACTACAGTCTATTCAGTGGAGCAATAGTTATTTGTTATACAAGAGAGCAAAATCATTTTTCGCTGCGAGTGCCGAATTTAAATCACAAACTAGCGAAGTAGTCTAAAATTGAATCATGAGCGTAGCGAGTGATTCAAATATAGACTACTGAGCACAGTGAGTGATTTAAAGGCACGAGACATCAGAAAATTTTGCTCTCGTGTTAAACATACAACTTTTCACCTCTACCAGCGAGAAAAGTGTTACAGGTCAGAAAAACAACATTGAAGGCAACATTTAACAATAAAGAAAACATCAAAATTACAAAATTAATAGGTAATTAAGAGTAAAATTGGTGCAATTATGCAAGTAATAGTAATAGTAATAGTATGGTAACTGTTTGCATTGCGTTCAAAAACTGCACTGCATGTAATTTTTATGAAAACCAAACATGATATTAGTAAGCGATATAATGTTCACTTCATATTATTTACTTAAATATTGCGTGTTTAATAGAAAGCAATAGTAGTACAATCGTATTTATATAATTTGTTATTAGAATTCATTAATTTTTCTTATTTTATATTTATATCATGCATGCGACCTCATTTCGTCCATACTCTTTATTTCGAACCTTTGGTATCCGTGTATTTATTTTTGAAGCTTTATATTTCATGTCATCGACATAAAGCTATCTATATATCCTTTTTGCTCATATTAACTTTAAAAGTCTCATCCTTGTCACTCTATTTCTTTTTTCTTAATTATTTCAAAAGTTGGTGTAAGAAATTAAAAAAGCACTTTGCCTCACGCTCGCAGCAAAAATCGATTTTGCTGCGAGTTTTTAGGCACCAAAAGCGCCCTTTTCGAGCTGGAGAGGTGAAAAAGATTTTACCTAAACAATCTGAGTATATTTAATATCAAATGCAAAATAAATGTAAATATACATCTTTCTTATTTTTAAATGCATTTCTTAGTGTTTACTGAAAACCTTTGGCTTCGCTAAATGGAGGGTAGGTAGCAGATTAAAACAGTTCTGTATCTTTTATGGAGTCTTAAATTAAATTAATAATTATTGCGAAACTATTTCTATGAAAATAGTTTTTTTTTTTTTTAAATGTAACTGTATTTTCAACTTTGTTGTTGTTATAGAAAAATGGAAAATGAAGTATTTAGAAAAAATCGACCCGTCTCACAACCAGTCCGATGGGACTCGAACCCACGACCTTTCGCTTTCCGGGCTACTGCTCTAACCACTGAGCTACGGAGTGTTGTTCTTAAACTTCAAGAAAATAATAATTGTAATTGAACTGTAATCTGCTCTAAATTTCATTTTTTCTACCTATCTCTTTTATTTCTTAAATGCATTAACTTTTAATGCACCTTTGTATGTCCATTGCATCATAGGTATTTCAATAGTACTTAATAGGGTTTCAGGAAATAAAAATACTTCATTTATATTTGTAATGTACACAATTTATTCGTATCGTATAGTGTTTCTTATACAAAGATAATAAATTGTAAAATCCTCATTCTCGGTCCGAGTAATAAATAAATACTTAGTTTAACTCCCTTCAGTCCTATCACATGCCCAGCAGTGGGATACATGGAGTTACTACACAAATACTTCCGAACTAGCCTTCATAGGATTCAATACATTTATGCCCAATACTGTGAATTACAACCCACTGTGCAATCACTTTGAGTGACTTCTACGCTTAGCGTAATTTAAAGGTCCAAAACAGCAAATCCTAATTCACAGCAAGAACTGACTTATTTACATGGTATCCATTGAATGAAATCGCCATCTTTTTTATAATAAATGTACAAAAATATTCATTAGGGTAGCTATTTAGGTATGTATTGTCAAAGGCACTGTATACTTATTCCGAATCATAGAATCTGGTTACAATCATGTCGGGAACTAGCTTAAAGATATTTGCGATTTCCAGGAAAATTTCAGGACCTATCCATCTTAAAACATTTCTTTTTGGTTTGGAACTTAACGGGCAATCTGATTGAGAAATACTATACATTTAGCTTTATAAATAATCTATGTTGGACTTATGTTTACTTATATCGACACTTATATCTACAACTTAGAAGAACGTAGTCTTTAGCCATCGATTTTTCACTAACGAGTCTTCGAATAGATGAAACAGATCTACTGTGCTTACTTATTACATTATACATACATATTTCATCACTAGAAATGCATCTTTTTTAACCTATCACTGAGTAGACGAGTTTTATCTGCTCGAAAAGTCTTTAAACCGAATGAAATTAGTCTCATTTTCATACAGAAACGGTCCACGAACGCGCGTCGCGTACTGTCTACCCTAAACATCGACCACGACATACAACTACTAGGAAAGATTACTAATAGGCGTTACGGCTCGGCCGCTTACAGCTGCACAAATATGATACAATATATCTTCTCTTTACAACGTGGTAACTTCTACGAGGGAGGGGTGGAGACAGTTTGTACGAACAGTCGGCGCGTGGCGCGGCTGGGGGCGCGGTCTGCGCGGTGCTGACTCCGGCGGGTGCTGGAGCCGCTCAGTGCTCATGCGCACGCGCCTTGTTCTGATGCATCATGTTTTTCAGCGTCGCCACCTCAGTAGCGAGTCGTGCCAACTCCGCTTTCAAATGCGCATCATCTTCTTCCACCAGCCTGTCCTCCTGCCGCTGTGGTCTGTACTCCGCTCCAAGAGAAATACCGGAATCGCGCTCGTCGCTTGAACCTTCACCGTCCCATGAGGGGGAGGATCTCGGGCCGGGCTCCTGTTTGATGTGCTGCAGGGAGAGCAGGGCGCTCGCGACGTCTTTGTCGCCAAGGTGCGATTTGTGGCGCAGCTTCAGGGGCAGGCAGTTGTTCTCAGGCGCGTACTGCTCGGCGGTCTCGTCGCCGGAACCAGACCCGGAGAGGGAAGATAGCTCGTACGGGGAGGGGGCACGGCGAGACCGCGACAGGTTGAGGACTGAGCCTGGAGGCTCGTAGTGGGCGGGGTGTGGGTAGTAGGACTCGGGCGCTGGGAGCCTTTCAGGGTACGGCTCGGGAGCACGCTGCGGAGGAGGAGACGGTGGCGACGCCGGCGGTGGCGGCGGCGGAGGGGGTGCTGGAAACATAGCACTGCCCGATAGCTTACTCCTCTTCGTCACGCATAAGACCTGGTCACAGGTCGGCAGCGTAGCTAGAACTTGGTCTATGCTGATCAAAGTTTCGCCGCAGATTCCGTACTTCTCCTTGATAGCGTCCAATTGGGCTTTCAATACGTGGTTCTCCTTTGATAGTTCAACCACACGTTGTTCCAGGACCATGTCGTTGAAGCGGCGTTTTTCCCTTGAACGCTTGGCGGCCTCGTTGTTGCGGCGACGGCGGTCCCAGTAGCCGTCGTCCTTTTTGTTGTCGGGGATGAATTCGCGCTGCTTGCGCTGGCCGAAGAATTCCTTGCGCTTGTTGAAGTCAAAGTTGGGGTAGTCCATGGGGTCTCCAGGGTGCCCCGGGGGTGAGGGGCCCTGGTCCATCGGGAAGTGTGGGGAGACTGAGAGGCGCGGGCGCGGGGGCGGCGGGGCGCGCGCTGACGGCGGCGCGGGGCCAAGCCCTGGGCCTCCAGCCCCTAGTAACTGCTGCTGACTCAGTATGAACTCGGCGACCATATTGCGGCGGGCGATTCCCGGTCCGCACGGATCCTCACTGTGGTTCTGTAACAACACAAAAAGGTAACATTAGACAATCGTGCGTTACAGAAATATGGAACCCTAAAACCGCTAATCGTTGCACTTGTCTAAACGATGTCGCGATTACAAAACGGCGACGGTTGCAAAAACACTGTGGCAACATCCAGCGGTGCAACTGTGCACGTGGATCACCTTTGTGAAACCATATTGCTACATTTGCACGCTTTTTTAACTCCCTTCATGTTAGCCAAACTAATTAATAAATCGCATTTCTCAACTCGAGGTTGTTACACAAAGCCGATTTTAAGGTTACACCGGATTTCTTCCGTTACAAAAGTCACTTCCTGGGTCTAATTCGCGCTTGACTAACTCCTTAAATAATTATTTGTAATCGAAGGATACGATTGGCTAAGACGTTACAAATTTTACGATTGAAGAAAACTTTTATGTTTGACTGTATTGCAATTGCACCTAATGAACAATGCTTATGGTAACGCAGTTTCAATTTAAGTGTCGCAATATCGTCACGTGGTAGATAAATGCTGAAACTCCGAATATACTCGTAATATTTTATATCGATTGGCAATCGATTTGTGTCATTAACCTCCGTTACGTATCGATACTCTTTAGTTGGCAAAGACCTACTTATGTAAACAGTTACAGATCATTTTAACTTGTTACAAGGCTTTAACAACGGCAGGAAGTGTTAAAAAATCAAATGAATACTCTTTGATAACACGTCGTTATCCAAGAAAAACAATGCAAGGATCATTATTAGAGTGGCCATTGTAATGAGGCCATTAAACGAATCGAATTCTTTTTTCGAAACTTTATTGTTTTTTTAAAAACATTGTTATAGCTCTGGCTCTAACTAGCGCTTAGAAAAAAATAATAACTTGATCACGTTCCGATACACGCGGTGCGAACGCTTTGCAACGTGAGAGTTAAATTCTTCTTTCTAAAATGTGAAATTATACATTTCCAAGTGAACTTTGCATACATTTTTTCATGTTCGAACGCGACTAAGCAAACGTGATGTAGACTATTATATGATATTATTCACGAACTATCTTATATGAATTTCCGAAAGGTTTGTTAGACGGTCACTGAAGACTTTTAAATGTGTTTAGCACGAGATAGTGATGTAAATACTTGCGCAAACATTTACTATTTGGTATTGAAATTGCGATAGTATGAGGAGATTTGTAAAAGTCATTGTTTTGAACTACTGAAATATATTAATTGCAAATTTGTCTGTTAACCTCCCAAAGAATAAATAAATAAATATATGTCAATCTGCGTTGTCTATAATGAGAGTTAACTAATTCACCGGAGAATGTTGTCGCAGGTAGGTACGGACTTTTTTACAGTTTAGCTTTGTTTCGCTGTTTACTATTTTAGTTCCCATTTGTTAATGAATATCGGAATACAATCTGTAGGATAAATATGATCCATTTTTCCCTTTTTAAAATTAAGATTATCTATCTATATATATAAAAATGAATCCCTATTTCCCTTGGTCACGACATCACGCATGAACGGCTGGACCGATTTGGCTAATTTTGGTCTTGAAATGTTCGTGGAAGTCCAAGGAAGGTTTTAAGGGTGAGAAAATAGGGGAAGGAGGGGCAAGTAGGGGTAGAGTAGAAGTAGGGTAGGGTAAAGGTAGGGTAGGGATAGGGTAGGGGTAGGGGTAGGGTAGGGGTAGGAGTAGGGTAGGGATAGAGTAGGGGTAGGGTAGGGTAGGGTAGGGGTAGGGGTAGGGGTAGGGTAGGTAGGGGTAGGGTAGGGTAGGGTGGAGCAGGGGTAGGGCCACGGGAACGAAGTCGCGCTGGGTCAGCTAGTACCTCTATAATTTTTAAGAAATAAGTTTTTGTTCCAATAAGTATTTAATCTCCGAATATGAAAAAAGGTTTTAACTCCACGCTTTGAAATCCAAAAAAGAAAAGTAACCGGCTTCAAAACGAGGTTGTATACTCCAAGAGGTGGCAACGGTGTCACTATGCCGCGCTCGCCGTTACTAACAGTAACTGTTCAAACGTTCGCGTTTAATTACGGATCGGTGTGACTGGGGAAATGTCAGGCCTGGGCGATTCAATTATAGTGCCACAAATTGAACTGACCCAGTGGTTATTTTTAGAACATGAAATTATTTTCAAATTAAATAGGTATGTTGTGTTGTGGATAAAAAAAAGAATTTCAAAATGTGTGCTCATCTCAATGATACTCTAACTTACATTATGGTTTAAATGGCGTTTTAAAAGTTACTCAACGATAGTTCCCAAAAATAGGTCATGCCAGTTATTCAGTATTTCATGACTACAATGAAATTAATAGTTTACGTGATATTAAAATCGGTCATCCGTGTACAACTGTGACTCAGCTGATTAATTCCACAAGTGCGCGCCGTTACACAGGCACCCATGTTGTACAGTTAAAATATATTATAAACTCTTCAAATGTGGTTTTTGCGCAACTTTTTACAAAGTAAAGAACCGTTAATGTTTCTGGTATAATCTATACAAATCTATAAATATTATGAAGAGGAAAGATTAGATTTTTTGTTTCTTGGTTAGTTTATAATGGATAAGCTCAAAAACTGCTGGAACGATTTTAACCATAAGAAAGCTACATTATTCTTGAGTGACATAGACTATATTTTATCCCGATATTCCCACGGGACCAGGTGCCACGCTGGTAAACCCGCACAGTGCTCCTCCCTATATAGTATTATAGGATACACAAATTGCATTGAATATTAAAATATTTTGCTTTATACTTTAAACCATACCTATTTAAAGTTAAAAAAATGAGCATAAAATTAGCAAGATACTTTGCAAATCATACCCGTTAACTTGACGCTCCGAGGAGCAGACAGTTAAACACCGGTTCTAATCGAACAGTTAACTATTGGCATTTACTTTAGCATCAACTTTTTATCGTTTTCTACACTTCGGTAGCTTCTACAAGCCTAAGATGTTGTGTTCCAAAAATGACCACCGTATCGTTCAAGTTTGTGGCACTATAAATACTTAAAACGGGCAAAGAGTAGCGAGTTCTTCTCCAAAAAGTTTTAAGTTCAAAAATAGAAGGCATTTGTTATTTTTATTAGCTCTGGCATCTAGTGCAGTGCTGTTTTGTAACTTTTGGGTAACTCTAAAATTACATAGCTAATTTTAATGTCAAGTTTAAGTGATTTCCACGTAAGCATATCAATATTATGCTTACTAAGGGGTGATGGAAATACTTTTTGGTTAAAACAATAGAGTATTTTTTTATTTGTCTCTCTCTTAAGCATATCAATGTCAAAGTCACCCAACGGTTACACAACCGGACCGAGCATCGACAGTTATCACTAATCATAGTAGGTACTTTCTCCAAGAACCGTTACCCAAATCTGGGTTCGACCGTACGGTACCCAAAAACGGTTTTTAACTCATCGCGATTCTAACCCGTAATACTGTTATGAAACGGCTGTTTCGTCACCGCATTAGCGGTTATTTGCTTTGGATTCAAGGTTGTGTTGCGAACTATGTTAATCTTTAACGGATAGAATAATAAAAATTCTAAATTTGAATTGTTACATTGTAATTTTCTTTTTAAAAAGTTGAACTTTTAAGGAATCAAAAAAATGATAATCTGTACCTTCGAATTCCAATTTTAAAATTTGCAATTAAAGTCTTATAATTTGTTTACGAAGTTCGAATTTAATTGCGCGCTAGTCTGTGTAGTTATACTGTTAGTCTTGGACTCTTGGCACACTCCCTATAGATAATCTGCGATTAATTATTGCATTAGTAATGCTTTGCTTGTAACATGACTTGTTTTGTTATGATCACTATATGATCCACACGTGACTTAGATTGGGAAACGTGCAAAGCGCTATAATCTTCATAATGTTTTAAACATCCCATACAAAACTTACTATCTAAGAAGAAAAAGTATTTATAAACCCCTTTTTTTTAATGTTCAAATGATATTATCAAAGTATAAACAATGTAATTTAAAAACTGCCTCTATCGAATCGAAAAAGTGCAATTTTACGGCTAGCGTTCAAAAATATATATAAAGGAAACAATGAAAATTGTATAACCATGTTTTATGACTGCATTCAGCTATAAATAGTTCTTTTTATGCACGCCCTTGCACAATAGGAAGTAGCTGAATGCGGTAGAGACAACGTTGTAGCGACGACAGACTAGAGTTTTATATAATTTATAAAAATGAAAAGAAAAAATAACCATAGAGTTTTCATTTATATTAACTATGAATGCGTTGCAAACTTTTTTGTTGTTTTTGAATCGCACTAAAGAGGATGTGATTCTGCTTGATTTGAGAAATTAAAATTAGCGACTACCTTAGATAAAACAAAAAAAGTTACCATAAAGTTTTCACTGTTTTATCATTTTTTTGTTGCCTTGAACCGTACTAAAGAGGTTGCAACTGTGACTCATATAAGCATTTAAAATTCGAGAAATGTCGTTGCATTCGAAAGGTTCCAAGTTCAATGTCACGTTGCTTGCCATTCGAGGGTGGAAGTTCATCCCTGTCTGACGTGTGACCTTCCATCGTCCTGGCCACGTGGTTGCGTCACGCGGCCGCAGACACGTGCTACACTTGAACCTCACGTTGCGTTGCGCAACAAGCGGCACGTTCGCTCCTCTGCACCGTTAAACAACAACAACGTGATCGCAAATGTAGAGGTTTAATTGATAAAATCAATGTAATCTCACCCTTGACCGCTAATCACATTCCGATGCTATTTTTGTTAAGAATATGTTGTATATCTTTTTATTTGTTTATAGTCTTAAAATTGTAAATATTACGAAAAACGGGATTTTTACCATGTTTTGATTTGTTGTTGAGTTACTCCGTGATTATGGCGTGTGTAACTGCGCCGAAATATTGGGGACTCAACAACAAATCAAAAAATGGTAAAAATCCAGTAATATTTACAGTGTTAATGACCATGAAAGTTTAAAAAGTTATTTAGTCTTAATTTATTATTTTACCTTTATTTTATAATATAGTGTAGAATGTAGATGTTAATAAAGAATAGACGGTATACCTTTTTGTTTCTTTATTCGACGAAGTATAGAGGTTGTTGTAACAAAGCGGTCAGATTAGGTCATAGTTTGCTTCATGATCTAAAAATAAAAATGTTTTTCGCCCGACTGTCGGACGTTCGACGAATTTAAAACGGAAATGTTTGCACAAATACGTTCTGTTTACTAAATAACTGTGTGATATAAATCTCAACGAATTGAAATACTTGAGTGACTAAATAAGTTTACTTACTTCATTTGCTGTTCATTAATTTAATATTAAGCAGAGAAAGAAATAACAAGTTAAAATTTGTATGAGAATGCAACGCTCTTGACCTTTCTAGAACTAATGGATGGAAGAATGGATAAGCGACCGCCATCTTGGAAAAAGTAGAGAAAGTAGTACAGCGGTAACTTTCCACGCGCGCCGCTCATTGCGCGGGAAAAGTAGGCCGACCGCCATTTTTGATTTGACATTTTGCTACAGAAGGTGCTTAGAACGAAATAACAACTTCAAATGATCTTTTTTAAATGAAAATGCTCACGCAATGCACCGATTGGCATAATAATATAACATTCGAGTCATCTGCAGCTGGCGACCGCGAGTTGGCGCCAAACGGTCATTGTCTATGGGTTATGTCAAGATGCGAATGTTTTCAAAACTTCCACCGCGCCAGGCAAATGTTTTGTCTTTACAGCCTATCCTTCCGCGTGTTATATTTTGTCTCGGAAGGTTTTTTATAAGGTCGCAGTTTCTGGAAGAGTTTCAAATGTTCGGAAAATATATACTTGACCGATTTTTCGCATTCGTACCGAGCGTAAGACCTGATTGAACGAGTAAACGATGATTCTCGTTATTTCGGGATGGCCTCTATCGGTCGACGCGATAATGGTATCGTGTCAAGGCCTCTTTCGTAACCCGGGAGCCGCGGAAATGGTGTCAAGGCCCTTCCTACTACGCTGCAGTGATTTTTCAAAGCGATTATGTGATAAACATATTACTAATCGGTTGTCTAATAACAAAGACAGTTCTACTTTTGTCTGACCTTGCTCTACACGAGCTAATTGCTACATTATTAAGAAACACTTAACCTATTTAGCTGCGCTAGTTCTAACGAAGTGAAGTGTTACGTAAAATGTCAGCGTTGAGGAAGTAAACAGATCTCTTTAGATTGTTTTGTCACTGAAAAATATGATGATTCATAGATTTATTGGGAAAACGAAAATTCTCGATTTAATCCTTGGAAGGAAAACGTGATGGAAATGTGACAGGCAGATTGGACTTGTTGCGTCATGCTCTAGTTTAGATGGACATTAATCTGGCCACTTAAGCCTCATATACACGGGTAGAGTAAACGGTGTAGTAAGACGGTCGAGTGCTACAAACTTATCAGGCCTTTTGGTATTTTTTGGAACAAGGAATTTTTTCATACTGCCAACAGCATTTCAAAGCCAACAGTCCATTTTGACAGCTAATTTTGTACTGCGAGTGGCTTCTTTACCACCGCTTTTACTGGGTCAAATAAGTTTGTACCACTCTACTCTACCAGTGTACATTAGGCTTTAGGGCCCCAAAACTCACGGGACACGTCATACCGCTCCACTTAGACGCGATTGGCTTGCACACACACGTGCGGTAAGTGGGTTAGTTACGCGAGATAAAAAAATATGGGTCAAGTTATCTTCGCTTGTCCTCGCGACGAAACATTATTGCGCGGCAAAAAGAAATTATGTAACGCAACCTTACTCCCGCTTAAATGTAACATGTTTTTCTTTTTTTGTAACGAAGAAGTAGGTTGTGAATAATTTTCCAATGTCAACCTTTTCTCTTTGTTTCAAAGACAATACCAATGAATAAGCTTCAAACATGATTCGATATTCAAAAATTACTCATTTTTAAAGGGTTCTAATTCTAAAATTGAAGGTTTCGACAATGATTTCATCAGCCGTGACCGAAAACGCGTGTTTAAAAACGAATCAAGGTCCAGATCTTCGTGCAACGAGATGATTTAATAAGTAACCGCATGTAGCGAGTCATGATGCATGATTAACTAAATGCACACGGTTTTGACCTTAAGAAAGACTCGGCAATACCTTCCGGAGAGCCTTGCCTTTAGTTCCTGCATTACATCATTGTACTTTTAATGCATTTTGCGTAGATAAAGACTGTTTAATTCGTGACGTTCCTTTGTGTTTATAAATTTGGCATAACGAAGAGGAAATTCTGTGTAACCTTGGAGATTCTCGTAATTTTCTTGGTATCAACAACAAGTTTGAACAAAGTAGGTTTGGGTACTTTTGTACTTTATCTATGGTAATTCGTTAGTTAGTCATGCGAGTGTAGAGCTATAGATAATGAGCCTAGAGTAACGAATCGATTGTTGTAGCGCTCTTGCAGTGTATTGCGCAACGGCCCTACACCGCGTTGCGTCATACGTTGACATAGAACAAACTGACCTTTACAACGATCGATCGCGGCGCACGGCCGCGCGCCATTTGTTTTGAACTCTACTATCTATGCCTCCGTGTGTATGTAAAGCTATTCGGAATTCAAAAATAATCATTCGGAAAATTGATGCTCGCTTTTTAAAACAATTGAACGCTAACGAAATATAAGACAAACATTCTAAAACGTCAGTTTTAAATGCGATGTTTTGATACATATTGGAGTATTATCAAAACGGCATTGAACTTTGTAATAATAAACGCAAATTATGTCATTCGCAAATTATTAACATTAAAAACGATAACCCTTGACCGTTCTTGTTTCGCTTATCATTCGGAAGTGGGAATAATTTATCAACATTTGTAATTTACTGTGTTATTTCCCATTTAATCATTGTAACGTTTTTTTTATTAGCGGGAATTTCATTTTTAATGGAATTTTCATCGACTTTTTTATTATAATTTTCTTTTCCTTTTAAATAAAAAACTATCCAAATATATCTGCAGCAAAAAAACTCTCTGCTGCATGCAGCACAGTTTCCGTACATCTGCAGGCGAATGCATGCCAGAATGGAACCTTGAACCAATTGTGTAACGGCTCACAATTGTTTGCGACAGAACTCCGTACCAGTTACGAAAGCATTGCAACGAACGACTATGCCGCCGACTGCAGTACAACAATTAATTTTATACTACTATTTGAACGCACGCGTTTCCGAACGATTGAGAAATTTCCGCCGGCAATTCTAGATTTGAATTTTCTTTTATTTTCTATCGTGCAATGACAGTCTGGCCGAAAATAAAGCCAACCTTATCGAAATAATTTAGCTTGTAACCTCTTTAGATAAAACTATTCGGTGATTGTAAAAAAAACAAAGGAATTACAACAAAGGTTTATTTACTAATAAAATTGACGCAAACTTTTTGAAAATTTCAAACAGTTATTTTCATTGTACTCTAAAGAGGTAAAGAATAAAAAGTATAGTGTAACCTAAAAACGAATTTTCCTGAATCAGTTTAGCAATATAAAGATAATGTTCCGTCACGTTTTGGCACTCGGCCTAATACATGAGTAAACACAATTTGACGAAAGAAGTCAATGACACGAACCGCGTGAAAAACTTATTCTTTGAACTGCACAAATAAACGTTTCGTTATTTATTAGTTTTATTACTAATTGTAACTGATTCGGTAGTCACTAAAGATCAATTTTATAACGCTAGAAAAATACATTTTGAAATAAAAGAAAATTTGAAGAAAAATATCATTAAATTTAGAAGAAAATTGTTCACACTTCCGTTTCCGTGTGCAAATTCAAATGTTATCAAACTTTCCGCTTGTTCTGATTTTCCCAACTGTTTTTGCAACCGTCAAGAAAAGAAAACCTATTTTGAGCACAACAATAAAACGAAATAAATTACGAAAAATTAAGTTAACGAAAGAAAATGTTTAAATCATTCGGAAAAGATACTTACAAAAATATTTGCGGTGTATATGCACTCCTTATCCGGAATTATCCAAATAGTGGGTACAATGTCATAATCACATAAAACGGCAATGCACAATATCCTCCTTCTGTTAGTTCACAGTTCTCAATAGAATAAGAAAATCTAATTATTAATTCACTCCCACTTCACGTCCTGAAATTTTTCACTATCACTAAAGTTGTTATGACGAAATATCCAAAGCTGTTGAAGAGCGCTGGGAACGTCTGTAGTCAACGAAGTTGTGAACGAGACTAAATTTTGTAGAGGGGTCTCGAGGCGAGTCGCCTGCTACACTCACACACACAGATAAGTTACGCTAGTGTGCGTAACACTCACACAAGCCTAGCTCAGCAGTGTGAGTAATGTACCCCGACATTGTGTAATCACTTCGGGCGCGATTGAGTCAATGTAGTGTCCGATTTTTTTAGCTAATTTACGATTGAGTCATGTTTTTGTCGCTTTTCTGTTCCTCGAAATCAGTTATCAAGTGATAACAATGTTTCTTTTTATGTCATAACGATTTAATTTGTGTTTTGTTTTGAATATGCGCATCTGTTTTGGTGTTGTTTTCTGAAATTTTTTGCCGATTGTTTTTCACATCTGAAATCTGAAAATAGTTTTTGTTATTGTTGTAAATCATTCGTTTTATTCAAAGCTATTTAATTAGAATGCAATTCAAATGTTTACTTAACTCTACCTGCTCTACATTAGTGGGACTTATAGATAAAAGTTGTCTTAAAAATATTTCTAAACATTAAATTAATTTATAGCTTGTATTGTGGAGAAATAAAAACAATAATACAAAAATAAGCTTAAATGAACATTATTTTCTATCGGAAATCCAATCTGATTCTACCAACAAAAAGGAAATAGTAAAATATAAAAAAATAACCACAAGCGGAAATGAATCACATCACAAACTTCCAAAAGTTTTATTAAACATTAAAGAATCGTACATTTACATAACATTGTTCACATATTGCAATAAATTTAGTTTTAGGCATACATGACTCATACTAGTTCTAAGAAGAAATAAATTGTACAAAGTCCATTCTCTATATCATTTGATAATATGCGTCATCTTTATGTCAAAAAGTAAATAACGAAATTTTTGGTTCCAAAGTAATCCAGAAAATATATCTAAGGAATCATAAGAAAATATGAAAATTCTTTTCAAAAACTTTTAATAAAGAATAAGCATCTATTGAATGTGATTGGTATTTCTAGGGAATCGTAAATATAACCCACAATAAATGTTATAAAATATTTTGAATATTTGAATTAAACCTAACATTAGGAAGACTGGTTTTCCTTATCACAAACTCATTTTTATAGTTTTCACGTACCTACAGCTTATCTATTTTGGATTGGTACTGGGTTTTTTTGAGGAATAAACTATTTTGGATTGATACTTACTGGATTATTTGTTAACGGAAATGTTTAAGTAATTTTGTTTGCGGTTAGAAAATTGACTTTTCTTTAATCGAACTTCAGGTTCAACAACCCCTTGTTCTTTTATTAAACTTTTTTACTTTTGACTTAGTTTTGGTTTTATGAATTTATATTCCAAATTTAAAATATTGTATACAAAACTAAAATATTCAAGTAATATTTGTTTAAATTTGTGGTTTAAACAAACAATTTAATATTTTATCTTTTTACAACCATTTTCATCAGTTCTAGGAAACATATTTTCAGTATACATACAAAAAAGTTTCTTAACATATCCCTTTAATGCATTTTGTTTAATTTAGTCAAACTTAAAAGACTCTCCTCGTTCTCAGCAATGCAGTAAAAGTCCAAACTACAAAGCTGTCAACAGATGGCGCTACTTGTCTCTACGTAGAAAGTATGGCGAAGCGATCTCTCTGTAGTTTTGTAAAGATATTGAAGTTGCGATATCGTATGGAAATCTCAGATCATATTAGTATTATATGATCTGAGATGGAAATACTCAAATATCAATATGAAAAAATGTAAAACCAACTAAGTAAATACTTATTTTTGGCTGAATAAATTATGTGAGACTGCAATGACATAAAGAAAGTTACTTTTTATAGGTAATATTATTACCTATTGAAAGTAGCCTCGCTAGTAGAAAATACATATATAATTATAAATAAAAAAATGTTTTTTAATAAAAAATTTACGATCGTAACTATTGTTAGAAAAATAGTAATGTGACATTGAAATTAAAAACAACAAATATATTAAGTAAGTAATATTATAAATGTGAAAGTGTGTTTGTTTGTTTGTTTGTCTGTCTTTCACGTCAAAGCGGAAAAACGGGTCGACGTAATTTTTGGTATGGGGATAGTTTGGGAGCTGGAGAGTGACATACTTTTTAAAACATAACATTCCCGCAGCATAATGTCGTGTAGTTCACACGGGCGAAGTCGCGGGTGGAAGGCTAGTCAGTAAATATTATTTAGACCAATTCCAATTATATATCTGTAAATATATACAGTTAACAAGACTAGTATTTATATAGAATTTAACTGGAATACACGTGATGTTTTAATTCGCTCAGCTATTAGGCGGCACGTGAATAAAACAGGTTTTCTACGTAATAAAAGTATTAAAAATAAATTTGGTTGTTATGTAACTGAAGGTTAAATACACTAATGGACAACTATTCAAATAAGGCAAAAGAATACAAGTTTTTTTGCATAAGCGATTTTGGAATTAATTATTTTGACAATAATTAAGTTGTGTATTTCGTTGACGTATGGTGTTATATTGTATTGTTTGTTCTATTATACTCTGTATTATTACATTAAATAGTTACGTCAACAATTAAAATTAAAAATGAAGTATTAGAAAAAATGGACCCGTCTCACAAATAGCTCCGATGGGACTCGAACCCACGACCTTTCACTGTCCGGGCGAATGCTCTAACCACTGAGCTACGGGGCCATCGGAGCTAGTTGTGAGACGGGTAATTTTTTTTCTAATACTTCATTTACAATAATAGAAACATTGCATTGTGAATGCAAGAGAAAAAGGAGAAATATTCTAACGCAAATTAAAATTTTAGGGTCCTTACATTTATGCTACGCCGTAGCACCGTAGCCATTCTACGGGTCGGGTTCTACGAGTAGGAATCTTTTTGATCTACACTAATATTATAAAGAAAGGTTAGAATGATAGAATCTCTTTAACTACTGATACGATTTCGAAAATTATTTCACCGTACTCAACGACTCCGTAGCTCAGTGGTTAGAGCATTCGCCCGGACGGTGAAAGGTCGTGGGTTCGAGTCCCATCGGCGCTAGTTGTGAGACAGGTCGATTTTTTTCTAACAGTTTATTTTCAATATTTTTAATTATTTACTAGTAGAAAGCTACATTTTTCCGAGTGACATAGGTTGCCACGGGAATCGGGTACCACGCGTAACCGCGAGGCAAAGATAGTCATAATAGTAAAGACCTTTTAAACATATTGGCTTACTTTTGTATTTTTTTACAGCTTCCATGGATAGCGCTCAGCCAGCGATCGTGCCGGCTAAGTAATTTTCGCAATGGTCGATCATGGGATGGGTGAACAAAAATGTTTACATGCTTTGTAAGGCACGTTATGAAATTGATACCGGCTGAATTTGCTGTCGCTAAGACCCTCTTGTCCATAGTGGGTAATATGGCCTTTTCTTCTTATTTATCCATAAGGAATACCAGCCCCAGCAGTGGGGACATCAAATCTCGTTTATCTCGTCCATCTATAAGGAAGTGTTGTCCCAAGCTGTGGGGACATTAATTTATAGCTTATAGTGTGGGCGTTGTCTTAAATGCGATCGCGCGACTGAAATGTCTGGTACCAAAACGCGATGTCCGTTTACCCGCGCGACGATCGGTTCTGTTAGGATAACACTACATCTGTTATTATAAGAACCCCTGTGCAAAAAAAACGGGCACTTACTTTGCACTTCATGGTCAATTTAAATAAAACTGTCGGTATATTTCTACTAACAATTTTTTTTGTGTCAAATATGTTGGATGAATGTTTGATTTTCCGATAATAATTTGAAACAACTTTCAAAATCTCTTCACATTCCCAATCTTCCAATTATGTGATTCATTAGTTGAGTTTCATTGAAAAGTTAATAAACTTTCAATATTTTGCCACTATGGGGAAATGGGGTTTGTTCTTATATTTTGAGGCTTTTGTTCGAAAATCAAAAGAGTTTCAAAGAGTCATTTTAATAATAGTCATAGTGTAGACAAATAATGAGTAGATGATCTGTAATGAGACTGTGAAGTGAGCGTGTTTGTATGGCAAAATAAATATAAAATCGGCCGGCATCAATGACTTCACGTGTCTTCCGAAGCATGTAGGAGCTCAATGTAAGAATCCCTAGACCGACCATTGCGTAAATTACTAAACCGGCACGATCGCTGGCTGAGCGCCATCCATTGTAGCTGTATAAGTTACAAAATGGTAAGCCCATTTTTTATAAGGTCTTTTCTATTATGACTATTTGTGCCTAGAATAAACCGAGTGCCTGTTTTTCTCCAATCGAGTGTAATTCTATTCAAGGACAATTAGTATAATTACATTACATAAAAGGTACGTAGTTTACTACTCCGCTTCATTGCAAATAATGTAACATCGCTTGGATAACCCTTACGAAGGGCTTATACAATAGGGCTCGATGCGTAGAGTATCACAATGCAACTACAATAATAACTCGTTAGGGTTGTCAACTGTGGGTAGTAAATAGAATGATAATTTCATGCTTAGTTATATAATTAAAATGCGTCTGTGAACTGGCAATAGGTCCTATTGCCAGTTTCACTCATATCAGGTTACAGGAATCACCTGATAGAATATTTTGATACAGAAAAGCAAGCAAGCTTGCCAGTTCACAGACGAATGAAGCCTAGTTACGGAAAGCACTTAGTATGTTATTATATAATTATATAATAGTAAGAGAATAACAGGGTTTTATTCGTGCTATTAAGTTATTTTTCTTAATAATTTTCACAAAATTTTCAGAGGGACAAAACGGTTACAGAATGCCTGAAGGAGAAAGTTTAGATGTTTGGATGTTTGTAGTAGTAAATGAGAAATCCTTATAAAGATTTCTGATGAAGGTAACGAAAAACCGTTAGATACAAGTCGAAGAAAATCTCTAGCTACAGCCTGCGCTAAAAACAACTACTCGTATATCCTTTTAAAACACAATTATTTTATAAATAGTTGATAAAACAATTTGCCATTCAAATAGCTACCGGCAGAAATCGAACCTGTGACCTTTCGCTGTCGGGCAAATCCTCTGACCACTGAGCTAAGCGGGCGCTAGTAAACATAGATTTCTTTCTAATACTTTTTGACTCTTACACTTTAAGTCAGCGTTTATTACATCATGCAAGGAACTTACATGATGTAATAACTACTCTTCATATTGTAATGCAACATTTTTGCAGATGTAAGACATTATAATATTCTATTTTAAACATTTCACAGCCCTAGCATTACAAGTGATACAATGTTGTTTGTTAGGTCAACAGCAATAGGTGAATAGACAAAGACACCGATTGATAAACACCTAATTGTGTGTTTGTTTGCGAATGCCACGAGCGGAATGTTTTTTGTTCTAGCCTCACTATCTAATATTATGTTGGAATGTAAGAAGCATCATTGTGTTGTGAGCTAGAATGGTCTTAGAGATTTATAGGTGAATCTGTAAATTTTTGGCTCCATGTATTTGTCCTGAAATTAACTGTCTTTCTTCTTGTTAGATTGAAGTAGTATGTTGGGGCAAAACTTATGATTCAAATGCGCTCGTTCTAAGTTTATTTAAACCAATTGCATATACAACTTATAAACTGAACATGAATATTAATTTTATAGTTTTCCAAGAGTCATCGTCTCTTGTGATTTCCCTTAAAAATAATATGCGCTTTAAAGTTCTAAGTACTACCACTAGAATTCTAGTATTTTAAAATACTTTATTCAAGTTAAGATCGATTAGTTAGACACACAGCGGGCGCTATCAAACATCCCGCGAATGCGTACCAAGCGCTTTTCTTCTTCCTTTGTGATGCGCACCGCCAAGGAATGGAATACCCTGCCTGCATCTGTTTTCCCGAATGACTACAACCCTATAATTTTTAAAGCTAGAGTGAATAGGCTGCTTCTCATAAGCTCGCTCCATCTTAAGCTTCTTCCAACCCTAAGGTTCAGTGTGAAGCCCATAAAACATAAAAAAAACTCTTCGACAATATGGTGCTGGATTTTGAAACCGAAAGAGATTCGCGATGGATATTAAGTTTGAGAATTATGGCCTAGCTTTTTTTTATAAACAATGGGGGTAGCATTTAGCCTTCATGACACCTTATGTTAACTGGTGATAAGGCACTACTCCCGGAATCTTCAATCACTGAGGAACTGGCTATCTTATATCTAACTGCCGGAACACAATAATGCTGCAACCGTCATTGTTATGGCGTTAGAGTAAGATAAGACGGTGGTAGCTAGCCAGGCGGACTATAAGAACAAGTCCTTCCACCAACCTAACCGAATATACAATATGTACATCTACTGGGAATCGAACCCGGGACCGGGTCTGATAACGGTGAATTGAAACACTAGGCCGCAGTGGCGGTTAAATTAGTTATTATTTTAGGTTTTAAGCTCCCTTCTCTGTTTGCGTAATCAAAACAACAGTTTACGAAAAGGTTTTTCACAGACTCCAGCCAAATTGTCCAAAACATGTTATGTTGTGAATTCGCTGAAAATGATAAACGTATCAGCAGTAGACGTTTATTTACAGGAACTTTGTATTATATCATACATACAGTTCTAAAAATAAACGATTGGACAAAAATAATAACGTGTTAAACCATTAATTAATATTGATAAAACAGTCCAGTTTAATATTCCGTTACGTAATGAAGTAAACATTATTTTCTTATCTGAGGTTAAAACCTGTAACAAACTAACAGTTAAATATTTAGAGTTAACTAATTAATTTGTTAAATTAATAATGACACTGAAATGTGTTTACCTTATAAGGTACTTTTGATATATATTTATCTGAATATAAATATTTGACAGTATAGAAAATATATTATTTAAGTATAAGTAAGTACTTTTACTTAATATAAAAAAACACTCAAATATGCAAAAAAAAAAGATTTTTTTAAACAATCTTCGGAGATTTTTTTTAAATGAGAATAAATATTTTTTGTGATAAAATATGTAGGTAAGTTGAAAAATACAAAAATAGGAACAAATATCTAACTTGAGTATTCAAGGTACCTCTTTAGTTTCCTATTATAATTGGAACCTACTTAATTCTTCTTTGGCAATGATAAGAAAATAATGAAACGTTTATAAACACTTCCATAAAACAGTTGTTGTTTTCGAGTTGTTTTCTGTTTTCGTTTGTTTTTGGACTAACACTTTACGATCGAAAACAAGATAAGATTCTGTTTACTTTCATTTAGGTGATTGGTGTTAAATAAAGAAAATTTATTGTTTTCTTTATTCATTTAATAAATCGTGATTTTTATTTATTTTAACACTAGCGACTCGCACCGGCTCCGCATAGGTACAATATAATCCTACTAGTACAGGGTGTTAGGGGCACCCTTGCAAAAACTATAACAATGGCTTCAGACCATCATGCTGAACAACGCACAGCAAGATTTTTTGTCGAAAATGAAAAAAAATATTTAGACCCTACATACAAAATGTCCCGATTAGTTGCTAAATTTGTATGAAAATTGGTTTTTTTTTTCATTTCCGACAAAATATTCTTGCTGTACGTTGTTCAGCATGATGGTCTGAAGCCATGGTTAAAGTTTTTGCAACGGTGCCCCTAACACCCTGTATTATAGATGTGAAAGTTTAGATGTTTGGATGTTTGTTACTCAATCACGCCAAAACGGCTAAACGGATTTGGCTGAAATTTGGGACACAGATACTTTGTAGCCTGGAGAGGAAGATAGGCTATTTATTATCCCGGAAAAATATCACCTTCCCGCGGGATAACGTCGTGTAGTCCACGCGGGCGAAGCAGCGGGCGGAAAGCTAGTTGTATTATAAATACAAACAAACCTTCTTTTTGAATATTTATATTTGTTTATTTAGTACACAAACAGGTTATAGTCGATACAAGCAACATTAAAATAATATAAACATGGGATTCTAGACTAGACTCTAACCCTTACAGTGTACCTATCAAGCAAATAGGCGGGTAGAGTTGTTCAAATAATAATAAAAGAAATACATTAAATTAAATCAAATACAATCATTTAAAATAAAATAAATCACTGAACATATTGAAGGAATCCTATGCCTAATGAAACAGCATAGATCATTATAAGAATTTATTTTACATTTTCGCACACAACAATTATTTACAAGTACTAGATATAAGCCCTATCATTAAACATATGACCGTCTAGGTCTGAAGTAAGAATACAACTGCGCTGGTTTCGACTTCCAGCAATAAAAATGAGGAACGCGTGACATACTGCCTGTGATATTAGTTATTACTTTTCAACAATTAGCTTTATTGCGTTTAAACGTTGCTGAATAACATTTTATCATAAAAGGAATCATATCTGATTTTGATTAGTCAATTGACTTGTATATTTAATCTTATTTTATTAACAAATCAATAATATAGATATTATTTTATTTTATTTACCATTTTTAATATACATAGCTAACAACTCGTCCATCCTGATATATTTTCACGTCCTCGTGAACGTATGAAATAAAAGTAATTAAGTACTTAATACAAACAATTATATAAATATGATATTTCACAATCATATCTCAATAAAATAACTAATTTTACAAATAAAAATTACATTATAGTCTTATGGTATTTGCGCACGTTGCGCTCGCACACTTTGTGCTTAAAACTTCGCGCACGTTGCGCTAGCACACTTTGTGCTTAAATCTTCGCGCACGTTGCGCTAGCACACTTTGTGCTTAAAACTTCGCGCACGTTGCGCTAGCACACTTTGTGCCAAGGAATTTGCGCACGTTGCGCTAACAAATAGTAATAAGCTTATCTTAACTTAACTTTAGGCACGTTGCAAACAAAAGAGGTTACAAATATAACAAATAAAATACACTTACATATTATTTTATAAATCTGATTTAAGAATCTTCATGTAACTTAACACTATCGTGGACGCAATAACCACGTGGCAAGTTGTAAAATGACACTAGGAAATTCTATACTTTCAATATTCAATTTCCATACTTAATGCAGTAATTAACATTTCAATTTGCGTGCTCCCACACAAAGTCTTGAAGTAGTGTCACTTTTCAAATCTACCGCTACCCTGCCTATTGACGTAGTGACCACGAACGTGTTAATCATCAACAGGATCGTTATTATCGTCATTATCGTCATTACTAGCGCTATCTGAATCGCCTTCTATACCAGTATGACATAACCATGGAAATATTTTATCAACAGCATAAATTCCTAAGTAAGTTTTAAAGCTCTTTTTAGTTATAGGTGTATCTGAAATTTTATATCTATCATTTTCTAGTATTTTTGTAATCTTATATGGTCCTGATAATTTGGGCAGTAACTTTCTACTTTTTCCTACGCTATGAACTATTTTTTCCACTCTCACTAAATCTCCTAAATTATATTTTTTTGCAGGTTTTCTTTTCTTATCAAAATTTTGTTTTTGCTTTTCTTGATATCCTAAAACAAAATTATCTACTTCTGATCTAATTCTAACAATATCTGGTGTCGAACTTTCGTAATCGTTATTTAAAGCACCATTGTCTAAAACTGGATCGATTTCCGACCTTCATTCATATTAGTCAATTTAAGTCCAAAGAGTACTTCTGTTGGTGATTTACCGGTACCTTTATTAATTGTGTTATTCAATCCCCATTGCACCTGTATAACCGGTCATCCCACAATCTCTCATCCTTTCCATGATTTTGAGCAGCTAATGAATCTAGAATTGTGCGATTGTATCTTTCTACCTGGCCATTTGCCCGTGGAGATGCGACTGCGTTTAGAATATGCTTAATGCCCAATTCTGCCATGAAACTTTTGAATTTGACACTTGTAAAAGAGGTCCCTCGGTCACTTATTAAACGTGTGGGTAATCCGAATGTACTAAAGTAGTCCCTAAGTACAGCTATACTAGTGTTTGATCTAGTGTTCTTTACAGCTTTTAAGACAATAAATTTTGTATATGCATCAATGATTACTAAAATATATGCATTTTTGCGCTTACTGGTCACAAAAGGTCCAACGTGGTCAATATGGACCGTATGAAAGGGAGTAGAAACCTTCGGAATGGGATGAAGGTACCCTTCCTTTTTCCCTGCGGGAATTTTATTGTGAGCACATTCTAAACACGCATTTACATACTTTTTGACAAACTTCCTCATTTTAGAAAACCAATAACTATCCTTTATTCTTTCGAGCGTCTTTTCAAAACCAAAGTGTCCTATTTGATCATGATTTTTCTGCAAAATTTGCCATCGGCAACCTTTTGGTACTACCCATTTTAGCCCAGAATCTGTTTTTCTATAAACTCTATCTCTCTTAAGTTCAAAATTAGCTTTTATGTCTGCTATATCGTTATACTGAGGATCTGATAAAATATCTTTAATACGTTTTATATCGGAATCATTTGCTTGTACTGTAACTAACCAATCATTGTCTATGTTCATTATGGCAGAAGCCGCAGTTTCAATAACATTGACAATACCTACTTCGCCTGGGACTGGATTTCTGCTTAGAGCATCTACATGAATCATATTTTGTCCTGATCTATATATCACATCACAATCATATTCTTGTATTAAACTCCACCATCTAGCTATACGAGGAATCATATCTTTCTTTTGAAATGTAGCCCTGAGTGAATTACAATCGGTTACTACCGTGAATTTTAATCCCAAAACATAAGGTCTAAATTTTACTAACGAAGCTATTACAGCCAAAGTTTCCAATCCATATGATGAGAAATGTGATTCCTCGGGTGAGGTTTGTCGACTATAAAATGCAATTGGTTTGAAATTAGAATCGTCTTGTTTTTGCAATAATACACCAGCGACCCCGTGTTTACTTGCATCTGTATGAATTTGAGTCTCAGCAGTAGGATTATATAAACCCAATACGGGTCGAGACACTAAAATTCGTTTTATTTCTCTAAAAGCATGTTCTTGATCTTCTCCCCACTCCCACTGAGAATCCTTTTTTTAGCAATTTTGTCAAAGGCTTAGTAATCAACGAAAATCCCTTGATGAATTTCCTAAAAAAACTTGCTAGGCCAACTAGCTGCCTAACATTATGGACGTCCTTTGGAGTAGGAAAACTATTTACAGCTTCTACCTTACGGAGTCCGGGTTTTATACCTGATTTAGAGACCTCAAAGCCTAAATAATCAACATTCTCTTTAAAAAAATAACATTTTTGCAATTTCAAAGTCAGGCCCGAATTACGCAGTTTCTCAAAAATAGCCCGCAACCTCTCTAAACCCTGTTCAAAAGTATTCGAAGGGACTAATATATCGTCCATATAGGCCAACGCAGAGTCGAAACGCAAATTGCCTAACACCATATTGATTGCTCTCTGAAAGACGGCCGGAGCATTGGCTAATCCGAATGGCATCCTATTAAATTCAAATTGACCATCGGGTGTTACAAAGGCAGTTTTGTGTTTTGAGCTCTCATTTATAGGTATTTGGTAGTAACATGATGCGAGGTCAAGAGTACTAAAATAAACGTTACCAGCTAACCGATCTATTTGATCTTCAATACGAGGTATTGGATAATGTTGCTTTACCGTTTTACTGTTTAGTGCGCGATAGTCCACGCACAGACGTTTGTCACCCGTTTTTTTCTTAACCATAATAATAGGAGAAGCGTATGGAGAAGACGATTCCCTAATGATCCCGTTTTCTAAAAGTTCATTTACCATAGACCTAACCTCTGCTCTCTCGGCATGGCTTAGACGATAAGGTCGATGTACTACCGGTTGCGAATCTTTTAATTGTATATCCATAACAGTGACATTAGTGCATCCTATTTCTGGTAAACTTGTTGCAAAACAATCCTTAAACTCATTCACAAGAGTAAGTAGTTGGTCCTTCTGATTATCATCTAAATTAGTTCCAACATTTAAATCTCCTATAGCAATAGGTGGTCCAACACGAATTATTTTATTTAAGGTGATGCATTTAATTTCATTTACTTTATCCAACCATATTACACCCCTACATACAATTTGGCCAGCTTGAAAGCATAAATCTATGCATTGACTGTTTGCTATTTGGACATACCCTATTCCCCTTTTTACTGTAATTTGACCACCTATCACCTTGTACTTAGTTCTTTGACTATCTTCTATACATATCCTTCCGCTAAAATTACTGTCGGTTATAACTTTTATGACTGCACTACCACAAATGTTTAAAGAATCTTACACTTTTAAAGTAAAACGTTGTTCATCAAAAGGTTGTTTAGATTTAATTATCAAGTTTTCATTATCCTTGTGTACTTCTACATGAGATTGTTCCGTCACAGTTTGACCTACCAGAATATCGTAATTGAGGTAGTGATCGGGGACTATCACTAACTCAACAGTTACTTTCACACTGTCTATTAATAAGTCTGATGTACATCTTCCTAATGGCTGAATTAAGGTGTTACCAAAACCACGTAGATACGGTAAGTCTTCAATCATCCAGTCTTGAGGATTGAGGATATCTCTAGCTACAGATTCTTTTATTAATGTACTTTGACTACCAAAATCAACGTAAGCTTTAAACACTAACCCATTGATGGTGACATTCTTTTTGAATTTTTCATCCATCGTTAAATTAGTATTATCTAGTCATAATGTTTTAACTTCGGATTTATCTTTCCAGATTTCCCTCGAGCAATTAGGGTCATTATGACCAAATCGTAAACACTTCTGACACTTAACTATAGGTTTTTTACAATTATGAAAAGTATGACCAAATTCATGACAGTTAAAGCATTTGAGTTGTCGATGAAAATCTATTTTACTTTTATTTCGGTTGAGGTCATTCAAGGGACGTACAAACGCCTTTTTACTTTTGTCAAACTTCTCAGATTTAACATTGCGGAGATATCCTAATAAATTGTCGGTATTTTCGAAACTTACTGCCTCTGCACCATACCGTACCGATCTATCGTCTATACCGAAAACAATGCAATCGATAGCATGTTTGCCTACAATGCCGCACCTATTTAAAGCTATCAGTTTTTCGTAAAAGTAATCTTCTAAATCATCGCCAAATTTAGCCCTAAAATTAAGCATTTCAGTGAGTAAACGCCCGTAATTTTCATATATTGGAAATGCCGACTTAAGTTTTTCTTGCCATACCTCCCATGAATGCATAACTGAAGGCTGCCCCTCAAACCATCGTTTAGCTGTACCGATTAGCTTTGGCAATGCATAGTGGGCAGTTTGTTTGCTATCCCAACCGTAAATCTCCGCGCATTCGTTGACTTTGTTTAACCATGTAATAATAGTTTGATTTTTAGCTTTCGGGTCAAATTCCGGTACCACGTTGACAAGCGAAAACTTGTCCTTTTGCTGTGGATTGACGGTTGAGATAGTTTGCAACACCTGACTAAGACTATCTATGAAATCTTTATTGAGACCTATTTCGTTATTAGCGCATTCACTTGAGGCTTTCGTAATATTATTCTGGTCTAGACAAACGTTCCTTTGATCTACGTTATTATTAGCTTGTTCCACCTTTTTGGTTGGATCAGAAATAAGGTTATCCGTGTCATGGACACGTTCAAGGTCACTTCCTAAGTTACAATTATTTGTGTCAACACGATGTCTACTTATAGCTCGAGATACACGAGTTTTAGCACGACTTTTACTACGAGATCTACCAGTTACAAGTTTCTTCGAATGCAATGATAAGTCTGACCTTGATACTGATCGGTATGAGCGCCTCCGTTGCGGTGACCTCGCGCGGCGGGTCCTGCTGCTGCGTGACCTTTCCCTTTCGGCAGAATGCAACCGCCGCCGCATCGTGGAAGATCGTGACCGCCGCCTGGTAGAGGAGCGCTCTCGCCGGCGGCGGCGTCGTCCCGCCGCTGACCGGGACCTCCGACGTGACTCCCCACGTCGCCGGTGTCGCGACTGCCTCTCACTCGGCATTGTTATAAAACAATGTCTTTGAAGAACTGAAAACCGACGGTCGTATAGAACATATTAGTATCATAGTAACATAAGTTTATATTCGCCACTGAAAGTAACTTGTAAACCGTTAATAAATCAGTATTAAACAATAATAAAGTAAAATAATTGGGGTAGGTATTTGTTTAGTTTTACCCGAAGAAATAAAATTTTCTTACATACAGAACACTAATTAATTAAGTATGCCTTTTTCTTTGCATATCGCTTTTTTTAATACAGCCAACTTACCTCAACTAAGAAACAATAGATCGTTGTTAACTTGTGTAAAAGAAGTTGGATCAGAATGGCGAAATTAGAATATGATATTTTTAATTCAATTGTGTGTTCGCTGTTCAGTGACCACACCAGAGTTAGGTACAAACAGGAATGAATTCAAACTAACTACATCACGGGCCCCACTATAATAATGCAATCTCGGCACAAAGAACAAAGCAAAAGGTAAGACTACGCCGAAGTAACAAGTTAATGTAAACAAAACACGAGTCGTAGGCTCATAACGAATACCAACGTAAGGCGGTCGTTCCTTATCAAACAATTAATGGGGCCCGGTGACGGGAGCTTTGTATCATTCCCATGGTTCACCTTTGGTCAAAAGTACTATGGTTTTCCAATGATAAACTAAGTAGGTACCTACTTGTATTAAATAACTTTTACTTAAGCCATATTACTCATTCTTTATTCTATCAATATTATATTAATATCAATTTAATTTAAATAATTGTGAAGTTATTCAAAGAGCAAATGAAATAAAAAAAAAATCATGTCAGGTTGACTCACCTTTTCTTTTCTCGTACTATACAACAAACCTGTACCTCACGTGAGCGATCCCACTTCTGAATTGAAGGAATCCTATGCCTAATGAAACAGCATAGATCATTATAAGAATTTATTTTACATTTTCGCACACAACAATTATTTACAAGTACATTTTATTTTATTTACCATTTTTAATATACATAGCTAACAATATACTGTGCTTTCTAGCAGCAGTGCCACAGATTACTAAATAGTTACTAAGGCAGTGCAGCCAATTGTTATGATAACGTAAACCAAGCGTAGTGCGATAAGAGACCTTATGTTCAAGGATATAAAACCAAAACTGTGTGTGAAGTGATTAGTTATGAAGTCTGTTCCTACCTATTTTTCTTTTTACTTTTTTATTTTAAAAGTTTTAAAGGGCGAAGGCGATACGGTGTCGATCCCTTTCCGAGTTGATGTAATGTGCTGTGTCCTTAGGCCATAGTTCTAACTTTCCCATCCTAAACCCACGTGTTAGGTTTTGGCCCATCCTTCCAATCCAACACACCCATAAGGAAATATTAATATTACGTACCTATTTTAATTAATTTCCCTAAATACTAATTACATACCTTTGCCCCGCAAATGGCTGTTCATAACATAATGGTGAGTTTAAGGAATTTTCTTACACATTTACGCAGTTGGTGGAACCCGAAGCGTCACGCATATTCCGCAGTAGCAATTTCGGTACAATAGGCAACACATAAAGATAAACAGCTTCTCTAGAAAAACAACACTTGTTTCTTACGTGATAAGGATCAATAATGACTCAACAGGTGACTTATGTTTTGGTGCAGCGTAGATAGTATAAATAAGCTATATTAGACGGTGATTTTTATATGATTAGGTCGTATATTGGGAACTGTGTGGCGCAATAGCTGAGTGTGTCGGTTTGTAATAACAATTTGTTGAACAACTTTTGCTATTTTTAGTCAAATCAAATCAAATCAAATCAAAATATTTATTTATTCACATAGACATAATAAGCATGTACTTATGAATCGTCAATATTTTATCAGATGGGTGAACAAAACCGCTAATCACTAATCAGCAGTGGGAACAATTAAATGACTTAGGTATAATAATGAAATCCCTACTAATAAAATGCGTAAGCAACTCTGTCTGCCTGTCTGCTACGCTTTCACTCCTAAACTACTTAACCGATTTTGAAGAAATTTGGTAAAGACATAGAGTTAACCTTGTGAAAGGACATAGGCTATTTTTCATCCCGGAAAAACATATATTCCCCCGGGATAACGATGTATAGTCCACGCTGGCGAAGGCACTAGCCTCCTAATAAATTTTATTAATTACTAAATGAAAAAAATAAACGCAATTCCACTAATTTCTACTACCTCACTCCTTCTGTCCCGGTATTAACGAACCATGCTATTCATAGCACTTCCATTATGTAACGTTATGACGTAACAGCTCTATTAATACCAATTGCTTATCGCGTTTCTTATTCTAGCGACGTCATATCTGTCTGTCTGTCTGAGTTGAGTTATCCATATCAGTTATTGTTGTTGCTTTTTTGAATGAAGGACTTTGGTGTTATGATAATTAGGTAGGTGAAGCCTTTTAAGGTGCGTCTACACTTGTAACATTTTGGCGTTTCCGAACACCGTGTCTTTATAACACATTGTCTCTTTGATACAGTATTACCACAGCGCATGCCCAACAAAATTAGCGATGCATGATAAAGACACAGTGTTCGGATTCGGGCACGCCAAAATGTTACAAGTGTAGACGCACCTTTTTATGTAAATGCTAGCTTAAATACAAAAAAATCTTTTTATTTTTTAATTACTTATAAATTATTTTAGAACGAAAAGAACTTTAAGTCTCTATTTCGCTTAAGCTGGTTTCAATACTCAATACTTTATTGTTTTTCCACAATGGCTGAAAGGATCTTATGATAATAATATTATGTACATTATATGGACCCTGTACTGTAGGGCACAGTAAATTAGAAGAGAGGTAGGTACTTTTATTTTATTTCAGCATGTAGAGATATAGACTATTTGTTTTTCAAGTATTAACTACAATGTCTCTTATAAAAACAACATTCTGAATGCATAAAAAATAATCAAAAATGTGAAATTTGATTTTTAAATACTTTTTTAGTCTAGCCTAAGTCCCATCGCCCATGGAAAATCAAGCTTAGTCAGAACAAGACACGCTTATGTCATAATCATAATTCTATTAGCAACACGACAATAACTTTCTTTTGTGTAAATAATGAATTAAATTGTTGATTTGTTTTCCGTTTACTCTTTATTTGTATCACTGATAACTGATTAAAAACAAACCGTCATTTTTATTTTTAGGTCTTACGTTGACTCTAAAGTATGTTATGTAGAGAAATTGTTTACTTCAAGTTGCATATTAAAACCAAACGTTGATATGTACCTACCATATAATTATTAATATTTAACCATAATTTATAACAGATATATTTTTCACTTGAGTTATGCTGATCTACATTTTTTTATATTTTCGTTTCTTTAACTTTGTGTAACGATACAGTCTATTTACTGGAGCAAAAGGTTTTACCAAAACGACCGTGACGTGTCTTTAATATAAAATGCAATAACTCCATGTTTTCATATTATAAAATCTAAAATGTATGTTAAAAATTAAATACATCTTTCTTATTTTTAAATGCATTTCTTATATAAAGGGTCTTACCAAGATTGTCTAGTCCGCTTCCTTCCTGTGTTCTGTTTGAAAACAAGGAGCCTAAAGAAATATAGATAGAGCACTGCAAGTTAAACATAGACGGCACACTAGTACCTAATAAAAAATATAAAAAAAGGTTGTGAAAGATTTTCCTATTGAAAACCGGAGTTTTATCTTTTCAAACAATCATTCGCGGCAATTACTAGGAATTTTAAAATAAAGACTTCTAAATAGATAAAGTAGCGATAATTTAAAACAAAGTGTTTGAAGGTAATTCCCCCATTCTTACCCAATAACGACGTATGGTTGTGTAGTGTGTTTGTATGTTTGTCCGTCTTTCACGTCAAAACTGAACAACGGATAGACGTGATTTTTGGTATAGTGATGATTTGGGAGCTGGAGTGGAGAACTGGAGAGTAACATGCTACTACTTTTTATCTCGGAATAACATCACATTCGCGGGATCACGTCGCAAGCGAAGCCGCGGGCGGAAGACAAGTATTATATAATATAACTCGTGTCTGCCATTACGACGGCGTGAACCTTAGCATTGACATTGATTTAAAAAAGTAAATAAAACAAAATGGCGTAACTTTTAGTTGTCAGGAATTTGGCGCCAGCGCGGGTGATTCACGGAAATAACACGGAACGGAAGCCAATGCTTGTGTGAATCAATGATGTCTTGAACAAAATATTTATGCATTTCTATGTGGACAAGTCATGTTCTAGGGAAATGAAATCGTTCTTTGATCTTGTTTAATCTCATTAGTTCAATGATTCAGTTTTTAAAGGTCTAATTGCCTGTATCTGATAAGTTTCTTGGCGTTCTTCTTGTCAGTTAAAAGATAATTAATGGGTGTGTGGAAGGGGTAAAAAATTGGACTGTACTATTGACTACAATAGTGTTTAACTTAAACTTTGACATTAACACTGTTATTAAAAATATTAACATATTACGAAAAGTGGGATTTTTACCATGCTTTATTTTCGGTGACTCGACAACAAATCAAAACATGGTAAACATCCCGCTTTTCGCAATTACGATAGTGTTTGTTTTGCATTGCATGCAATTGTATGGATTGCTTCTCGAACAATTCATATATCTAGAAGTTTTAGGAGTATTCTTATAACTAAACGTATTTTTTTTATTGTAAATATAATTATCACTATCATATTATAATAATTATCATCGTATTTAAATAAGAAGTAGGTAAGTATATATTTTTGTGATATCCAAAGGCGATAAAGTTTTAGAATATAATTTACTGCTACGTATCGTCAGACAGTTATATAACACAGATATACTAAAATAAATGGTGAGGTTATTCGATTCTATGTAATTCGAGATTATATAATCTACTCGTTTAGTTAATAAGTATATCTGTTATAACAATTAAGCGATATTTAATATCATTAAAACGTGATTACCTACGTCATCAACTGTTGTGTCAGTGAATTGTTTCATTCACATTAATTTAATAATCTGATACTTTGAAATAAATGCTAACGTACCTTAATCCAGCGGTTGCCAATACGCGGCCCGGCCCGCTGACTACTAGTTGCGCTAAAGAAGTGCAACTAGCAATGATGACAAGGCTTCTCACAAAGTAACAAGACTTACAGCGAACAGACCAGTGTCATATAAGTCATCTCTGACATCACACACGGCTCAAAGACTTTTGTCTCAAAAGAGGCACCTGACTTCATCAAAATTTAAATGCGGCCCGCGTCTACCTTGGCCAGGATTCCCGACCGCAGAAACAATTGAATAATATGGCATATAGGAGGGTCCCGGGCTGGGATGACGGCCGGAATGACTCGCCTATTCAAAGACAATTTATTTTCGTATATTTTTCATTAACTAAAACCAAGTATAATGCAAGTCATAGTATATTTGGATTACGATTAGACGGACGGTTGAATTTTTTTGATGCAGTAAAGTATCACTAATAGAGTATTGAATGGCCGGAATGACTAGATTTAAGACTGTAAAATAACATATAATTTTCCAAATTTTGAGTTAGTACTTGTGATTTGCGAGTAATCCATAATTTAAAATACCTACCCTATTTTCGGGAATCCGAGCCTTAAATTATGAACAAACTAACTTTCCGCCCGCGGCTTCGCCCGCGTGAACTACACGACGTTATCCCGCGCGAATATGATATTTTTCCAGGATAAAAAGTAGCCTATGTTCCTCTCCAGGGTACAAAGTAACTGTGTCCCAAATTTCAGATAAATCCGTTCAGTCGTTTTGGCGTGATTGAGTAACAAACATACAAACATCTAAACTTTCACATTTTTATATTGGTAGGATGCGGCCCGCCCCTACAGTTTTGCAACTATGCGGCCCTTGCCCGTTGGTTGCGATCGCTTAGCCTATACTGAAATCATGCTGTAGAAAAGTTATTTAAACTTGAACGCTCTATTTTCTGCATTTATCTTTCAGATGTCAATAAATTCTTGCATAAAGATACATTGAACCGGCTATGGAAAAAATATTTTCCCGAATGACAATACCCTATAATTTTAAAAGCTAGAGTGAATAGGCTGCTTCTAAGCTCGCTCCATCTTAGGCTTCTTCTCAACACTAAGGTTCAGTGTGAAGCCAAGAGCAATCCCATAAAACATTAAATAAATAAATAATAATAAATAACAGCCCTTGACGAGTTTCTTGCCAGTTCTTCTCGTTACAAGGTCTCCCGCCGTAGGGTTTGCGATCCGATGATTTAATTAAAGATAACTAAGTAAGTACTTTGAAATTCCCAAGAGTTTGTTACAGTCTAGACTGCATAAATGATGTTGAATTTTAAATTTTATAGACTATCTGTCGGCAATAAATATATTATAATTAGTTAATACTTATTGCCTATGCCTGCGTCATAAAAATACGAGTAAAGTGGACTCATTTTTTTTTTATTTTCATATTGTCACAGAATATTAAATTCCCAGATAGCCAGTTCCTCAGTGGTTGAGGATTCCGGGAGAAGTGCGCTTCCACCTTCAGTCCTATTTTCACTCAATATCATGTATGATGAAGGCTATAAGTGCTACCCCGTCCTGTACAGCCTTTCTTGACCCAACCACGAAACCTGAGGAGTTCTCCCTACAAAGGAAGTACTGGTGCCGCTCAAACAGAATCCGCACGGAACACGGCAGGTGCAACTATCTGAAGCACAAGTGGGGTTGGATAGAGAGTCCAGCGTGTGACTGCGGCTTCGCGGAGCAAATACAAATAACTTTATTTGCTGCTAGAGGATCCTCGCGGTTTCACCCGCGTGGTACCCTATCCCGTGGGAATATCGGGATAAAATATATGTCACTCGGGAAGAATGTAGCTTTCTAATGGTGAAAGAATTTTCTAAATCGGTCCAGTAGTTTCGGAGCCTATTCGATGCAAACAAACAAACAAACAATCAAATCTTTCCTCTTTATAATATTAGTATAGATAAATAGGATGCTTACAATTTGGTGTTCTAAAATTAAACATGGAACTTAGCCTATTTAGCCATATTACACAGCATGCAAATATTTATTCATATTCATTTATTCATTGCTAGTCACAGTACATAAGATGTTACATAGAGTGTAGGATCAGTGTGACACTCCGTGAGGGCACAGCAGAGTTACAATTAACAATTTAGAGCTTATCACTAAAATATTCATCTAAACTATAGTAGGCTTTATTTGCTAAAAAGTTTTTAAGCTGACGTTCAAAAACATTAATTCATTTATGAGCAGAGTAGCAGACTATCCGACATATCATATCGTCAAGCGATGTCCGAGGCGCCCCGTCGTTTGACAGGTGATCCGCACGATCTCTACGGTAGAGATGGACAAAGTCGTTATTTTTTCAGCACTGTGACTGTTGTTCCAGTTACAAAAAAGTCACGGTGAAAAATCACTGTGACTTTGTCACGTCGATAAAAAAGCTACAAGGATTATTTGGAACTGTCATTGTATGTTGTAACATTGGAACGTCATGACAAATTAAGTTACTATTACAACACAAGGCAGACAAACAATTTAGTTTATCACAATATCCTTCACACATTACACAGGCTTAGGACTGTCGCATATTTTTGAAACTACGCGGCGTGTTTATTATTTTGATCAACTATTCACATTAGTTTGATTTTTTATTATTACTTATACATTATTTACATCTTTTTATTAGTTTTTTGTGTTTTTTTATATAAATATTATAATACATTATTTACACTTTTTTGTTTTTATACTATTTACACCGCCTTTTTCTAATATTTATATTATTTACAGTAATTTGCATTTAAAAATAATAGCTGCTGAACTTTTCTTACACCCAGCCTTGTGCGTCTATCATTAATAATGTTACCCGCTTTAGAAAAAAGTCTCTCGCAGGGCATAGAAGTGGCAATAAAATTCAGCCTTTTTCTTGCCAAGACGGCCAAGTTTGGAAAGCAGTTTCCAAATTTTTTCCACCATTCTAGTGGATTATCGTTCCTTCCCAAGACTCGGTTCGGTCAGTCGCAAATAGCGCGAAAAAGTAACAACGTTATTTTGGAACGACGTTAGTTGCGAAAAAGTCACTGTGACTTTCTTAGGCGGTTGATCACGGTGATTTTTTCACCGTGACGTTATTTATCACCCAAGTCTACTCTACGGCAACCTGACACCAGCAAGTGGCTGTGGACTGGTTGCATAACCTAGACATAAATTTATAATTAAATTACTTAACATACAAATTGTAATATAAACGCCATACGATTACATATAAAGATACATAAAAAAATATACTTACAGAACATATTTTCATGTTGGGCAAAGGTGCAGTTTCACAATTTATCATAACACATAAATTAATGCGTAGATTTGACTTTACCTACACAACTTTTCCATGAATAAGATTCGATATCACAATGTAATCGACATATAGGTACTTATATGTTTCGTAATATTTTGCGATTTACAGATACTTATAGTATATTATATATCTACTTAGGCAGGATATACGTGATTGTTCCAATGATAAGCGGATTTGTACGTATCAGTATTAAACCCTTATCTTTTGTAAAGTACATTTGAATGATACATATAGGTGAAAATTGATAGTACCTACCGGAACTAGATATATTATGTCAATTACCTATATACATAATATTTAATTAATTTACACTCTTTTATTGTTGATGAAGACAAGCCATGTAAAGAATATTTAAATAAAATTTAAAAAAATTAAAATCTCCGACAAGAAAGTTAGGTATAATGTAATAAAATTTCTCTCTCGATCGGGGGACTATAAAAAGAGAAGTACTAAAAGGGAATATTAGCCAAACAAGATGGCGGTCAAATGCTTGCCAGGTTTCTAATAAAAAAATAAAAAAATACGTTGGGGTCCCCCGACCGAGAGAGAAATTTTATCACGAATAAAAATAATAGTAGATTGTTTAGCAAGGGCTGTATGGCACCCATAACAGTCGAGAGTGTTTTGGCGCACGAACGAAGTGAGGGCGCCGATAGTTCGAGACTGTTATGGGTCCATATGCCCGAAGTAAACACTCTACTTTTCATTTTGAATATGAGGAAAGTAAAAATAAACAGAAATAATCTAAAAAATATTTTTCAAAGCCGCGGAATATTCGAACTTTTTTGTTCATTTTCTCTGTTTTAGGGAAGGCAAGGGAAACTAAGTCCATACAGTCTTGTTTGGTGTTTGACCCGTACTCTATGCAATTCCATGAAATTAATAGCCTGATTTTTTATGTCACAAATAACTTATTTGGTTTAATCTGTTTCTAAAAAAACATTCTTTAAAAAAAAACAATGTTTTAGATTTTAAAATAATAATTCTACGATATTAATCATTTTATATAATAGCAAAACATGGCTGTATAGGCTTCTGTGCCTTTGTCTGCATACCTTTGGTAATTATAAATGTCCAAAGAGATACTTAAAGTGTGTATAACGTGTGTAGATGCTATTACAGATTTTGACATGAACCCTCCTATTCCTTTTTTAAATTTCATAACGGCCCTAGGGCCGCCACATACCACTTTCAACCCGCATTTTAGGCAAGTTAGGAGTTACTTTCAGAATATGAGACATGAAAAATTTTAAAAACCCCCGATGAAAAAAAAGTCAAGTTTAAGTAGGTAGATGAATTTTTAAAATTTTAAAATTTTATTTTTATTTCATCCTTTTTAAATTACACACAGAATTAAAAAACACCGCATTGAAATCACTTGATCCGTTTAGTTACTACGAATATAAGTACAGACAGATTTTTTTTGCCGCCATTTTGTTTTTTTTATTGCACCTAGATTTGCCCAGGGTGTAAATTATTTTAGTCAAAGCACCAACTCTGTATCTTTTACCGTTTCGGCAGGCAGTTGACCAACTCCATAAATGTCCGGATGCATTTTCATCAAACGTAACTAAGAACCATCTCGATAATTTAGCTTTCAATAAAAAAAAACCGCATCAAAATCAGCCCAGTTGTTTAGGGGCTATACGTTGCCTCAGACAGACAGATACACACACACGTCAAACTTATAACACCCCTCTTTTTGCGTCGAGGGTTAAAAAAATTTTTTAAGATAGGAAATATTCCATTGCATTGTTAACAAACAACAAAAAATATATGCGAAAGTGATGTAATACTCCTAAAAAAACAAAAAAACATGTGACTCAACTTTCAGTGTTTATATGAGGTACATTATGTCCTTAGTACTTACCTACTTACCTGTTGTACTGAACTTTGTACTTATTTTCTTCAACAATATGTAAGTGTTCCATAGTCAAATTAAAGCAAATTAGATAGCGAAAACAAAAAGCAGGAAACAAAAGACTACTTTAGATTCTTAGACGTAATCCGAACTTTACTTGGAATTTTTATTCTTTTACGCGTGATTGCGTAATACGAAACAAATCTATTTGGTTATGGTCAAGGTCGGGAAAAAACCTATAGTGTTACATAATGTTCATTTCTGTTATCGCGTAACCGTTACTATGATTTCCCCTACTCAATTGCACGGTGTAACTACACCAATAATGGTAGGTATGTGGAAATTAAACGATATCCGCCAAGGTCGCGCTTCGGATGGGTGGGCAAAGTAAAAGTTTTCAACAATTCTGTGCTTGTGGTGTAAAGTGTTATTTTTTAATTTAATTTACCCATAGGTAGCAAAGATATTGAACCTTAAAGAAGGACGAAAAATTTCATGCCCTTAGAATGAAAAATGTAAAGCATCAAGCAATTTTGAATGAGTTATTAAAAATAAAATATCCCATGACTTTTCTTAAAAAAACTGTATTTCTATATGCAATCCTTCTGAAAGCGAAAAAGAAATAAATCTATAACCGCTTTCAAAACGTTCATAATATTTATTTTTTTAATTACTTAACTTCTGTACAAAATACAATGTTTCATCATTTATCATGTTTAGTTCGCGCGCGCAAGACGTTCAAACTACTAGGTAGTAGGTATGAGAATTTGTTAGAAGCTGTGTTACCTTACATGTCTTTCATGATACATTGCTGCCATTTGGACGGTAAATTCTTTCATTGCATGATACATTTCATGCTACGTTACACCATAAGCTTATTTATACTAAAAGAGTTTAATAAGTTTATGCGTTACACCAATCTGGACGCACCATAATGTAAGAACTTGCTTAGACGTAAATACCTAATAGTTAGTACCTATTATTGAAAATGAAGTATTATAAAAAAACAACCCGTCTCACAACTAGCTCCGATGGGACTCGAACCCAAGACCTTTTACTGTCCGGGCGACTGCTCTAACCACTGAGCTACGGAGTCGTTTCTAATACTTCATTTTCAATAATAAAAATTGCATGCAATAAGTTTTTAGTAAAAATTTCATTTTTATGAAGAGCTTTTTTGCTGACCGTATTTTAATATTGTATTGTCATCTGAACCAACCCTGTATACAAAATTTCAGCTCCATCGGACAAAGGGAAGTGGGTCAAATTAAGCTTGCAAGATTTGTCCCCCACTAACTCAACTAACTAACTAACATGGCAAGTTAATAAAAAGCTTTTAAAAAAGTTACCAGTAATTTTTATTAATACCTAACCAACAAAAGAATGTAATTTCAGAATGTTACATTCAACTATGACAGTATCATGACGAAGTTGGACAATACTCAAGCGTTCGTAAGACTAAATATGTCACGTTTCATGTAACAAAATATTATGTAGGTTCGCAATTAGTATGACGCAGTTGGTTCAGTGCACGAATAAATAAACTTGAGTAAACAAATTATGAAAGTCTGTGGAAAAGTCATGGACGGCTTGAGTAATACTAATATACTCTGTGCCATTATTTGTTCTGTGGTAATATAGACATCGTTTGGAAACTAATAACCTCTTAATAGTGAACTAGCTCTTTAGTATTTTACGGAGGTTTGTTTACAATAACACAAATATAGTAGGTACCTACCTACCTACCCAAAATCCGTAAGTAGGTAAGTACTGTAGTGTGTATAACCACAGCCGTTAGATGAAATTGTAGGCTGTGGGCAGTTAGCTTTTTAAAAAGGAATAGAAACTGCTTTACGATTATATTCTCAAATCAATCTTTAAAAAATATGAGTTTAAAAATGAAAGATGGATTTGACGCAGTCATATACTAGACGGTAATAAAGAGAGAAGTTCCTTTAAAAATATAACATATTTTTATATATATATATAAATGAAATAAAAACCCAATACCAGAGGAAAGTATTTTATTGAAGAATACCTGTAGAATAAAGTGAGACTGTGAGAAGTTTCACAGTGGTGGAGGCGCCGGGTAGAAGACAGAGTTGGAAACCAATGGAAGTATTGTATATTTAATTATAGATACATAATTTTCTTTTTCCCCGTGTACCTAGGAAAAAGCAGCTAAGCGAGTGGCCCTAATATTTTGATATAAAAAATAAATAAATAAAAAAATATATCATTTTTCTGATCGGCGGACATTTTGTGAGAAAATATTTTCACGGAAAAATTTTCACAATGGAGTCGATATCAACCTGTTTCTCGGGCAGTCCGCATGAATCCTTTTCATCATTCTTAGAAGAGTTCAAGGAAGCGGCTGCCAAACAAAAATTCATTTCATCGAATGAACTCCTGATGTTAATACCATCATATTTGAAGAACGGGGCATTATATTTCTTTAGGGAAGTTAAGAGCTCTGTTAAGACATTTGATGAATTAGTGGAAAAATTCAAGGAAGAATTTGTGGAGCTGGATTATGGTGAAAAATTCTACAATGCGAGACAGGAGAACAGGAGTCCCCTGGATTATTTTTATTATTTAGCCAATCTAGCAGGGAAGGCTGGCATTGTAGAAGATAATATATTCATAACACAATTCCTGAGGAATCTACAACCATATTTACGGAGTAGATTGATGCTAACCCATTTCACGGATAAAAAGGCATTGAAAGCAGTATTGATCCAAATGGAAAAAATTAGCCCTGATAGAAAGGAAGAAAATATAAATGTTTATAGAAACTCGGCGAGTTTTGGTCCGAATATGGCCACAACTATTAGGGGAGGGGGAGATAGTAGGCCATTTGCTTCGACACGATCTAGCCCATTTAATACGCCGGTACAGAACCGAGCGGGATATTCATCGTCGCCGCGTGCTCAAGAAGCTGGTGTTGGTCATAGTGTTAATGGTTTTAATGTATATTCTAGGAAAGCGGAATATGTACCACGTCGCAATGACGTAGGACGAGGAGAACATCTCTCCTGGCGGATGCAGCAGCATGGCACGGAGGAAGTAGGACGATTGGGACATGCGAATGTTGTTGCGGACGGAGCGTCGTCGAATCAGCAGGTCAGACCAGTTGTTCCTTTTTATGCGCATAATTTTGCAGATGTGGCCCTGATCGATACAGGTGCTACAATTTCATGTATCAGCCAGACCGCTGCGGTGCAAATGAATGCTAGGCGTGTGGCTGATGATGAAAGGTGTGCGAAAGCGGTGAATGGGAGCTTATTACAGATAGTAGGAAAATGTAGCGTAGATTTTTCTTTGAATAATTTTAATTTTTGCCATGAATTTTTAGTAGTAGCTGATTTAAACCGTAGTGTTATTTTAGGAGTAGATTTTTTGGTAAAGAATAGAATGAATATCGATATGGTTAATTCATGTGTATATTTTTTCCAGAATAAAATATTGTTTTGTGATGACAGTCAGAAACAAAACACGATTCGTGATAGGATTCTTTCAGAACAAAAGATAGAATCGATTTTTCTTGACAGTTCGAGTTCGATCGCGAACGAACAAATGAAGTTCAGTAGAACAGCTGAGAATAAGGGTTGTGACGTAGTAGGTTCAATGGATTTTCAGGGGTTGAATAAGAGTAGGTATGTTTATTGTTCGGATTCGCGCAAAGTTGCGTGTGGGGTAGAAGAGAAATGTGTTAAGGTAGAGAAGGATTTAGGTAGGATTAATAAGCGGGGTTTGTTAGATTTATCAGAGGGGAAAGTAGACGAGTTTTCGAGCGAACAGTTAGATAAGCCAGGGATAGTACCGGTTAATAATAATGTAGGAATGAGCGGGGATGAGTCTCCGGTGCAACGGGACGTTGTAGGTAAAGCCAACGTAGTGGCAGATTTTGTAAGTAGGGAGTTGTTGAATGAGGAAATAGGGCGAAAGGTAGGAAAGAAGCAATCTTCGTTACATATTGAACCTGATAATGGTAAAGATTTGTTTAGCATCAACGTGCCGGCAAAGGTTCACGCGAATAATAGTAATGTACAGGCATCAACGAAAGTATTGCCAGATAGTATTTTGTTAGGTAGGGAAAAACGTTCAGCAGCAGATCGTTCGTTGGGGTTAAATGTGATAGGTTTAGATGAGACGGTAACAGAAAAAGTTAATTGTATAGGCGGATTATTTACTAAAGCGTTGAATAATATTGCGAGGGCGCAAGTTATTCAAAAGCGGTATTATGATAGGAAGGTACGACCTAGATCGTTTCGGGTCAATGACCAGGTCTTATTGTATGTGCCAAGGCGAGTTACGGGTAGATGTATGAAGTTGGAGCGGCTGTACCGTGGTCCTTATAGGGTCGTACAGAATGTGGGACGGTCTGATTTGTTGATACGTCGTATAAATTCGCGATCGCGTGGGGTGGTTGTACATTCGAATCGTTTGAAACGTTTCGTGCCACGCTGATGTATCTGTCTGATAGAATGTTAGATGATAGTTATTATTCGTAAATAAGAAAGTTATTTGTGGTTACATCTTTAACCTGTAATTTTATCCATGTTGTATATTTGTGTTTTAGGAAAGATGTATTGTATGGTTGTAAATATGATATTAACCGGTGTTTCTTTTTCATGTTGATCCTGAGCTTTGATGACTGATGAGCTGGAGAATGAGGCCACATTATGAGCGTACTAGGTCGTGCGTTGCGAGGACCCAAGGATATATCTTGTAGCATACTAGGAATTTCCGTGGTAGTCTACCTTTGTATGAGAAATATTTGTTGGTTGACATAGTTTGTTGGACCGATCGCTTGATTTTATTTTTGGGAGCAACATGATAAGGCAATAAGCTATTTGTCATGGGGTCCTGGTTTTGGTCCCACGCCCTTAAGAATGAGATTGAGACGAGTTGGTAAGGTAAGAGTAAGGGATTGTTCCCAAGGTTGATAACGAATGTTTCTCAAAGAAAGTAATTTCTGACGTGGAATAAATCGGGTATTCTATGCATGTTCGGAATTCCTTTGTAGTATTTTACCTTGGGTAATCGTTTGAACTCACGATAGTCATCTTGAAACTTTGAATGGTAACAGATCATTTCGTGAACTTCGATAGATTATGTGAGATGATTGTATATTGTGGTATCGGCTTTAAAAGTAGTGGATTTCGCTGTGCGGTTGGGACAATATCTATGGCCTCATTCTTAAGCATCTTGAATATAGTTTATTCTTTAAGAAGCTTTTGTATCTGGTTGTATTTTTATCGTCTTGATTACATATGTGTTATTTTCTGCATTTGAAAAAGATAATTTTTCTTCTGTCTTTGCCTGCGTTAATTTTGGATTATTTCTATTCGGTGGAAATAGATCACGAGTTGGTGATATAATTATAGTAGTTGGCAAGGAGTAAAGTTTAGGGTTAATAAATAACGGGGTCATGGGAACCTCTGGTAAATTTTTTTTGCCAGATAGTTTATCGAATGATGATCGTTCGAGAAGCTAGATCCTAGCTGGGTCATGTTTCCATGGTTCTATGGTTTATAATTCCGTTTCTGGTCTTAGCTAGTTTAGATTTTAAGTCGCGATACAAAATGTACTGGAACTTGTAATGATTATTTAAGTAGGGTCTACACCTTAAGTGTGGATAGGTTATTGGTTAAGTAGGGTCTACGCCTTAAGTGTGGATAGGAGTTTGGGGTTAGGATCTGCACCTTAAGTGTAGTTAGGTATGTATTTTGAGGGTCATGCCTTATGTATGATCGAAATTTTTTTCTTAGGGTTGTCACCTGTTGAAAAAAAAATTTTTTTTCTCCGATGAAAAATTTTTTTTTTGAATGGAGGGGGGAATGATTGTAGTGTGTATAACCACAGCCGTTAGATGAAATTGTAGGCTGTGGGCAGTTAGCTTTTTAAAAAGGAATAGAAACTGCTTTACGATTATATTCTCAAATCAATCTTTAAAAAATATGAGTTTAAAAATGAAAGATGGATTTGAAGCAGTCATATACTAGACGGTAATAAAGAGAGAAGTTCCTTTAAAAATATAACATATTTTTATATATATATAAATGAAATAAAAACCCAATACCAGAGGAAAGTATTTTATTGAAGAATACCTGTAGAATAAAGTGAGACTGTGAGAAGTTTCACAGTACCTACTATGTATAAGGAAGTGATGTGATTAGAGGAAGTATGAGGTAGGTATATAAAGAATCGTAGCAATTCAAAATAGTGATAACTGTCTTCCCTTGTAATTAATATGTATGTAAAAATAAATGCAATGTTTTAGAAAAAATTCTTCCTGCCTAAAACCAATTTGACATTCTACTTTTACCAGTTCAAGCAAAGACAATCGTTATCATACAGCCACAATTTTAGGCGATCAGCATCGTGGGCATCGGCAGGCTGAATTTTTGCAAACTCCCGTGTCTACCTATTTTCAAATTTCAAACCCCAATAAAATTGTTGAGCGTATTTTTTTTCTCTTATCAGTGAAGCGATGGTGTCCCTTCACATACAGCCCATGTACACAAAACATGCGAACACACAGTCGCGTGCTTAATCCACGTGCTTTAACTATACACGTGACCCTGCGTTGCGCAACCGGGCAAGGTCACGTTACGTAACTGTCTAGTCCGCATCTATGCGTCTAGTTATTGTTCGGAAACTGGTTAAGTTGAATGCTACTTAGAAATTTTGAGCATGCGCATTTCTTGGTACAAGGTTGAAAAACACTTGGGTGTTAAAAACATATGAAAATACTAGCCTTCCCGCAGCTTCGACCGCCTGGATTACACGAAGTTATCCCGCGGGAATGTGATATTTTTCTGGGATAAAAAGTAGCCTTTGTCACTCTCCAGCTCCCAAACTAAAGCCATACCAAAAATTATGACGGAATTTGCTTCTCCGTTTTGACGTGAAATATTGATAAACAAACATTCCGATCCGATTGCACTCCGGGAGTGCCGGCAAAAGTGAAAAGCGCTCCCTAGACTGTTTCCAAAAAAAATTTGACTTAAAAGGAGTATAAATACTGACTGGATTTGAACCGAGGTCTTCTGGCTTCAATGCCGCCCGTTTTCTACCTGAGCTATCACAACTTTGTAAACGGTGGCGAAATTTGTCTTCGTATTCTATTGAAATTGTAACAGTTTCTTGATCAAGTCACGTGTCCGTCTTACGAATTTTCATTTACATCATTTACATTTACATTAACATTTTATACCCATCACAAAAAGTGCACAACGCCGCTAAAAAAGTTTTCACTTAACTAATAACAAACACACTTTCACATTTATAATAGTTATTAGTATGGATATAAGGCAAACTAACAAAAAATAGTTATTATATGGAGAAAGAATTTCAGACGACACATATAATCCACGCGCGATTAGAATGCGATGCAGAAATTTTTAATTTATAATTATTTCTAGCTACCTAATACCATACCAAAAAGAATTAACTTATTTGTTCAGAACTTTTTTGATAACGCTACTTGAGTTGAGAACTGTCATTTTCGATTTACTTTGACAAAATCCCATCCCATTCTCTTCGTGCGCGGATTATACCTACCTACATGACTTGATTAAACGAAGTCGCTTTCCGTCGCCGCACACGAGCCACACGCGACAGTCACAAACGCCGCCACTTGAAGCTAGAATGATAAACAAGTGACGACTACGCGCGTCAACCGTGTGCGGCGAATTCATATTTTTTTTTTCTTTTTTTAATCCACAACTGTGTAGCACTTAGCCTTCATCACACCTGATGATAAGTGGTGATAAGGCTGAAGGTGGAAGGGCACTACTCCCGGAATCCTCAATCACTGAGGAACTGGCTATCTTATCTTTAACTGCCGGAACACAATAATGCTAAACACATCATTGTTATGGCGTCAGATTTAGATAAGATGGTGGTAGCTAGCCAGGCGGACTAAGAACAAGTCCTATCACCAACCAAACCGAATACAATATGTACCTTCACTGGGAATCGAACCCGGGACCTCGGGTCTGGAATCGGTGGTATAAACCACTAGACCACGGAGGCGGTTGAAAACTACAGGACACAGACCGGTGGCGGCGTTTTGTGGTTGTGGTCGGTGTCCCGCGTGCAGAGAGGCTTAGGGCTAGCGCATACATACAACTTTTGCATCGACTAAACTGTTTTGTCGAGTTGTGTGGTTCTCGTGATTTCCACACAACTAAACCGTTTAGTTGATGGAGGTGCGCATACAATTGATGCAGTCGTTCGTCGATTTTTTATTATCTCCTCAAATCGACCAGATTTTATTCAGCAACGCTCAAGCCAAGTGTTACAACCAATGTCCAAAGTCAAAAGAGTGACTGTTACGGATCGACAGTTTAGTCGATGGTATGTGCACATCAATACAATGCAATACAAAGAGCATTTGATCGATAGGTGTCCAACTTTTTAATCAAAAGCGGATCGATAAAGCTTTTGACTTTTTTGTCGAGCAACTATCGAGTTGACAGTATGTGCGCTTCAATGTATTCCTATAAAAATATGATACACAACAAAATAGTTGTTCAACTAAAAGTTGTATGTATGCGCCAGCCCTTAAGCATTTGTGTAACGAATACCAAATTCAACAAAGGTATTAACCCAGGTGAATTAAGTAAACTCCAGGGTATTTACTACTAATAATTCAGTCTGGCTAGCTACCGCCATCTTATCCAAGTCTGACGCCATAACAAACATGTTTTCAGTTTTTCAGCATTGTTGTTTTGAGGCAGGAAGAGATAAGATAGCCAGTAACTCAGTGGTAAGTTAGAGGATTCCGGGAGTAGTGCGCTTTCATTTTCAGCTTTATCTTTAGGGTGTGTACTATCAACTCTTATTGCGGTTTTGTTTAGGACCTAAACTGATCTGCTTCGCTTTTCGTACCATGACAGCTTTTCTATTGCGTCAATGACAAGCGATTCAGCGACATGTCACAGCCGCTTCGCTGTCATGAACTTTTACAGTGCCACAACCATGAAGTTCGACTTAATACTGAGGTAACTGGAGCGTGCAGTACGAACAATTTTTTGAATACCACAAATAACACAGTGGCTGTCTTCCGTCTCACCTACACTTTAAAAAAATACGTATGGTCATATGAAACAGCTGACAGCCACTACATACATAAATGTCAAATTTGGTGACGACACTTTTTTATTCAGGGTGAGAGCTCCAGTTACCTCAGAGTATTAAGTCAAACTTCATGGCCACAACCTTTTCTGTTCCGGTGACAGCGGCGCTACGTACGTTTTTTCTTTTTTTTGTAGCAATTTAACCGGCCCTGACTTCTAAGAACTTCAACCGCCAGCAGCGCTATGGTTGGACATCAACTTGACAGCAGAATGACATTAAAAAAAACACGCTAGTTTCACATTTTGGTCACCGGCACAGCAAAGTTTGTGGCACTGTATTTGACTTATAACTCAGTCGATCTAACATGACACCTGCATTTTATACCCGTCCCTCTCATCTCCGGGCATGACAGAATCGAGTGAAAGAGACGGGTAGAAGAAATAAGTACAGGAATCGTTCGTTCATTGACATTCAGCAATTCATTTGCGATTCAGTTTTTAGAAGGTCACGATACGAAGTAAAATAAAATACCCTTGATTATAAAAAATGTAAACTCATTTGGTGCATTTAAGTCACAACTTAGAAAATATATGTTAGAAAAAATGAAATTTGAATGCAATAACTGAGTAGATAAGTGCAATTGGACGACGGAATGTTTTATAATTATTACTTTTTAAGTTATCATTGTTCTCCTGTAAGTGACATTATTGTCTTTTGTGAGAATAAATTTTCTTTAACCACAATTAAAGCAATTAATTTTAGGAACCTATTCTGGAACGCACCAGTTTTGAATCGCTTTCTTATAGTTGATGGTAGGCAGCCTGAAGGCTAAAGTGATACCCCGTTCTGCATTAAACAAAAATTATTTTTATAAAAAAATAAAACCGCCTTCAAAAAAACCACATCAAAAAAGTAAGAAATAATTCCTCACCAAATAAATAACGTAAGTACTTTGAATAGCGTGAAACATGTAAAATTTTTTGTTGTTTTTGTTAAAACACTCACTTTCACTCTTTTTAGTGCATCGTGCAGGCAATTTACGTGTTTTCTGGTAAATAGGTATGTGATCAAACTGAAAACCTCCTTTTTCGAAGTCGGTTAAAATACCTTGAGGTATCTCCTTTTTAACAAAACAAGAATCATATAAATCGGTTTATAAACAAAGGAGTTATGCCTAAAGATACGTATTAAATTCACATAAAGTGGTAACGAAAACGACAGTATTTTGAAGATTTCCTGAAAACTACTGAACCGATTTCAAAATTTCAAAAAATGGGACCAACTTGGAAACCAACCTGATGTAATAACGTTTGAACCATTTCAATCGGTTCAGCCGTCTTCGAGTAATCGGTGGACATACACAAAAAAAAACATACATACAGACGAATAGAGAACCTCCTCCTTTTTGATTTAGAAGTCGGTTAAAAATAGAGCATATCACGGACATGGATCAAAAATATTTATCACATCAATGTTTGTCCCAGGTGAGAATCGAATCCACTACCGTCTTAGTAAGCTTGAGCAGTCCCCTGTCTAAGTATCGTTATATAACGAACTGTAATCTTGTTGTTTATAACCTTGTAGCCATATTACTCATGAATACTACTTATATGTAATGTAAAGCGTGTTTGTTTGTTTGGACGCGCTTATCTTTAGCACCACCAGACGGATTTGACTTTTTTTTATAGCCGTATTTTTTATTTTTTTTACATTATATGAACTCAGAGTTACTATAGTAATATTATATAGGTATTACTCTTAAACATTAGCACGCAACTGATTTGATCTTAAAAAAAATTGCCTTATCTATAAAAAAATAAGTTGCCATCTACCGGCATCCACAGATAGAGATAGGCATGATCCAGATTAGTTGCTAGGCAACACCTAGCAACACCCAGGCAACTGTTGTTAATTCTGTTAATATCAAACGTTGCATAGCAACTAATCTGGATCACGCCTATCCCTATCTGTGGATTGATTATTAATTCTGGCCGTAACATATACTACTTAATATACACACATGAAGAATATGGTGTGCATTATATTGGTTTATCTATTAAATTCCTTAAAAAAGTAACAAAACATGTTATGCGCGACTGTTGTGCAGTAATTTTCCTTTCAAAACATGACGACCGATTTTGCGCAGAGCGGTAGGATACTGCACTTTCTGCGCCAGAGGTCTCGGGTTCGATTCCCGAACAAGACAAATATTTGTGTGCATGAACATCTCTTTTTGTCTTTGTCTGGGTGTTTTCTATGTATGATAAGTATGTTATTACAAAATAAAAATTTTGAAGTATTTATTTATCTGTTATCTAGTTTCCATAACACAGTTTCTATTTATGAGCTAGATAATTGTAAAAAAAATATTTAAAACTTATTTATAATTTTTTACATGAAATCAGTATTACCTATACATATAGTAATACATATTGAAAACAGCACACACCCGCCAAATGGCCGAATCAAAACGTTTGTAAGATAAAGTAACTATCTCAAAACGATAAATACCCTTGTTACGTAGCAACATACCGATTTTATAAAGTACTTCACTATCTAATACATAATGTACGTATCGCATTTAATATTTTGTTTTTCCTGTTCTTTAACATATACATATAGCTTGTCTCTTTTCTACAGATATTTGTTGAGTACTTACTTCCTGTTTAGCGCGAATATTTTATATACAAGTTTAGTATTCAAGTAGGTAATATTTTTACAATCATTCCAATTACATAGCACAGTAGTAAGCGCTTTAAGTCTTGTGATAAGGGATGCAAGGAGTTATCCTATAGGCTAGTAGAATACATATTAGTGATGTAACGAATATAATTTTTTAAACATTTGCGAATACGAAAGCGGACGCGAATATCTGCCGCTGATATTCGCAAATGCGAAAACGAATGCGAATGCTTCACACCAGATTTAAAACTTGTTGAAGAAAGGGCTCAAAAAGCTCAAGATCTGATCGCGGCTGATGCCATAGCAAAATGCAAAAAGGTCGCAACACATTTTCATAATTCGAATTCTGCTTAGGACGAGCTTCGTAAGAAAAGCCATAAGCCACCTCTCAAGGTTATACAATACAAGAGTGTGTTACGTGATGGAACAGCAACTTTTATACCTAATTATGTTGCTACGTATTTTGGACGACAAGTCTTTATGGCTTTACGCATCCACAACGAATTATCAAATTCCCCAACTTCTGAAGAGTATATGATCATTAGAAAACTTATTGGTGTACTATGCTGCGACCATTTCAAGTTTTATATAAATTATTTTTTCACTTCTCATGCTCGTAAAGTTCGTGTTTATGTTGGGTATAGGCTGCATAAAATCGCTTTTTATGCTTTAGTGTATAAAGTAAAATCTTCGTCTAAGTCTCAAACTCTAAGACAAAGGTCGTCGTCAGGTAAACAGTCACACACGAAATTAAACTTCGTTAAATAAACTTGTTAAGTATTTCATTCTGTTTCTTTAATTTTGTAGACAATCCATGTTAAATTACTAAATTAATAAAACTAGGCAAAATTAATGAGTTTTGTAAGAAATAAGTATTTCAAGAGCATTATGGACTACGATCTATGCTAAAGTAAAGTCACTGTGCTGCCACTGCCACGTATAAAAAAAGAAAAAGAAAGTTTTCCCGCCAAAATGTCGAAGTCTAAATTTTTTTACTTTTTGCAATATTGTTATTTATTTTCCTCACACTCGAAGTGAAAAGCAGAGTGTATAACTCGTACATATATGCGTCTCGGGTAAAATGGTACGTTTTATGCACTTGTTGTACAATCTACTATTATACCGTTCATATTCGCAAAATACTCGCACGATATATAAATGCGAAAGTCAAGGAATAAGCGAATACGAATGCGAATGCGAATAAATAAATAAATAACTTCTAACATTCACACCAATTATCTAAGCCCATTTTAATTTCATTAAGAAACTGTATCATGGAAAACTTGATAACGGATAAATATATACTTAAATACTTTTTGTTTGTAAATAATACATACTTAATATACATAGTAAACACCCAGACCAAGACAAATAGACATGTTCATGCACACAAATATTTGTCTTGTTCGGGAATCGAACCCGAGACCACTGGCGCAGAAGGTGGGTAGCCTACCCCAGCGCCAAATCTGTCGTCCGAATATTCGTTACATGCATCACCAATACATATACCTGATGATAATACAGATTTATGGATATTTTTATGGCATGAACGCGAAGGCGTTTCACCCAGGATAAAACAAAGCATGAAATTAGGTTTTTGGTAGTCAAAAGTTTTGTAGAATTGGTTAAAAATAAGCGAAAAAAATAATGTCTAGTTATTTCAAATAAAATTTTAAATACATATATTTAAGATAATTAAACAGATTAGTTTCTTATTGATTTTTGTATTTTGGTATTTTACTTTCCGCTTCGGCATTCAGTCTGCTCATTGCATGAAGAAAAATTTCATAATTTGTTTTGTTTTTTTTTTCTTCTAAAATTTGAAAGTTCTTTTAACTTTGTCGCTTGTTTCACTAGGCCACCGATAAACTTGCACAACTTATGGGTCATTATCACCCGTCGCTTGCTGCCGCTAATATTCCTATGGTTAAGTTACACCCCCAAATCTGCCCAATCCCAGTCCCCCGTCCCCTCTTGCGCAACGAGCACGCGTCGAGACGGCCACGTGACACGGTCACGTTGCCTGTTGCTTAATTAGTTACAATATAAACTCACTTCGTTACTCATTTGTTTCCCTTTTTGTGTGATTTTTTGTTCTTCATCAAAGGAAAGTTGGGCTCTTGAAAAGCCTTGTGGAATCTATAGCTTGGTTTCTTAACCCTTGCGTACCTTGCGTTCTTAACCCCTTAAAGTGTTGGGGACTTTTAGTGATTGTCGACTTTTTTAGATGTTTGTATGTTTCTTACTCAATCACGCCAAAACGGCTGAACAGATTTGGGTGAAATTTGAGACACAGATACTTTGTAGCCTGGAGTACTTTGTACTGGACTATGCTACTTTTTATCCCGGGAAAATATCACAGTCTCGCGGGATAACGTCCTGTAGTCAACACGGGCGAAGCCGCGAGCGGAAAGCTAGTTTACAAATAAACACGAACAATGTCCATGTTTTTAATTCAAAATAATCGGAACAAAGAAATAACTATCTCGATAACATTGGATTACCCTTGATAACATTTTCCGTCAGGTGTCTTTAAAATACACAACTTGTTGCGCAATATTAATATTACCTAACAATATATTATAGCCATACAGATATATCAATAACAACTGCTGGAAATGTCTTTACATGATATATCTTTCAGTGCGATTGATTACATAAACAAAAGTCATTCTGACTATTTAAATGTTTTTAGTAATCTGTATGATTTTAAAAAATACATAGCGATCCGCAACGGATTTGCCCGCGTGGACCACAGGACGTTATTCTGCGGGAATGTGATATTTTTCCGGGATGAAAAGTAGCGTATGTCAAACCACAGTTCCCAAACTATCTTTACACCAAAAACCACGTCGCTGTGCTGCTCCATTTTGACGTCAAAGACGGATAAACAAAAAAAAAACCCTCTGTCACATTTATAACTAATATTAGTATGAATTTGATGGATTAATATGTTAAAGACTGAGATTTATGTATAAATTTGTAATTAAAATAAAGAGTAATAAAGTGTAAGTAAGAACCACTACTTCTATTTTTTGCGTACTGTCTCTTTTATCTTTTTTATATATTTGTTAGTACGATGTATTTATATGTAATTTTATTGTAGAATGTCTTAACTTTTATTCAAGAACTTTTCTTTTATCTTCTTTTTATTTTTTTCTGAAAAAATGTCATGACTTTTTTGAACCACATAAAGGGTTATTGCTTACAATAATCACTCACAATCACACACATACAATCACATCTACAGTCTTTTAATAAAAGAGACATATCAATATTGTTTACTTACTAAAATTCTTTTGCTTCGCTGAGTGGAGTATCTATTCAATAATCTTCTATTGCTTATTATATCTTCCGATGACGCTAATCGGTAATGTCTTCCAACACGAGTGTGAACGTGACCTATGTCTCGTGTATATGAAGGTATGTGTGATTGTAACATTGTATATTGTAATAGTTGTTTTGCTCTACATATAATGCAGTTACCTTGAGGTACCTCATAGATTAGAGTTCAATGGCGTAACGTAGAGGCTGTCCGATTCCAGATTTGTAGCAACTTTAAGTACCTACTAGTGGTTAGTCTTGAAGTCTCCCTCCTTGATCTTGAACTTTTAGTCTCCCTCTTGGGCACGACCTACCGTGGCCTATCTGGAAGTCGCTCAACCGCCTGCGTATCAGGTTTGTCCGCTTCAAGCACAGCCTGCAAAAATGGGGGTATGTGAATAGCTCGGAGTGCGAATGTGGGGAGCCATTGCAAACGATGTCCCACCTATTGGAGTGTCCCCTATGCCCCTCCACCTGCAGTGCAAGCGACCTGATGTCGGCAACCGCTGAGGCAGTCCAGGTTGCCACATACTGGGCCAAACTAATTTAAATGTGAAATAATTGACTAGAAGAAGAAGAAGAAGTCTTGAACCTCGTGACTACAGGATGAGTGGCCACAAAATTACCCGACCCTTTTACTCTCCAGTCATGACAGAATCGAGTGGAAGGGGCGGGGCTGACAGCTGACGAAGTTTTGGATTAGCGCTTCAGAGTTCATGACCCAGCACAGACCCCATGTGGATCAGGCTCGGTGAAGGCGCAGGTCTTCGAGAGGAGTTTAGTTGGTAGTGGTGCCTTCTCCCGTTCGTCCCATCTGACCTGCCCACCACAAGTGGGTAACCTTATGGGGAGCTGGGGAGGAAGCTCTCTCCCTCTGTCTGGCTCCCTCTCGAGCTCGCTTGGGGGTGGGCAGGGTTTAGAGCCGTCCAGCCCTGACGCGAAGCCTATTAGGCTTGGCGGGAAGGCTGGCTGCGGCGAGGGACATGCCCTGGGTGTGACCGAGTCCAACGTGCCGTTTCGTATGACTAAAGATCGCATTATCCTCTTGATACAAAGAAAAGGCCCAATGTGGATAAGACTACTATACTATAGACTACTAACTTCGTTATACCCGTCGAACGACGAAGTTTCGGGATTTGCGTTTCAAAGTAGGCCCCCAGCTTCGGATGCCATTTCAAGTAGTTTGTGCATTTCCAGTCATTTGACACCTACTCCTACTTAACCATATTGGTCCTGTGGTGGGTCATGGTCAATTCTTCTAAGTGGTCAATAGAAGTCTTTGACGGGACTTTTTTCTTCATTCACACCAGAGACCAAGGATCTTAATTATGGACTAAATGGTTTTATCCGTGAGGTACCCGTTCCCGTGGGAATGTAGGAATAAGATAGTCTATGTCACTCAAAAAGAATGCAGCTTTCTAATACTGAGTTATTTTAAAATCAGTCTAGTAGTTTTTAATTTTATCCATTACAAACATACAAATAGATAATCAAATCTTTCCTCTATATAATTACTCTAGTATGTATAGCAGTATGAAAAGACCGATGTTATTCAATTACCTTTTGAGAAATGGGTCTCCAAAAAAGAAGGTTACCGACCCTATGACTATGAACGTAAGTTTACATGTGTTTATCACTAGAATGTCTCCGTGTTTCCGCGTGACCGTGTTACATAACCAATCAGTACTAACTAACCAGATTACTGTCACGTGAAGGATGCGGCGTGGCGTGACCTTCGCGTCACGTTTACCGTCTGCAGCTGACGCGAACCACGTTTAGTACTACGCTCAAGCTATAAAGGACACAGCACATTACATCAACTCGGAAAGGGATCGACACCGTATCGTCTTCGCCTCGCGGTCAACCAGGCGTCAACCGAACGTAAGCACAAAGCACGTATGACGTAACCAAACCGGTACCCCTAGTATGAGTTTGGAAAACTGTATTCGTAATCGAAAATTATCGCTCTATCTCTTTCATGTCCTTTGACTGCTTTACCGACATGAGCAGTTCATCCGATAGTTTTCGTAAACGTTGACAGTTAAAATCAGACAGATCAGCGTCGTCGGTACGTCGACTCGGCTACGGCTAGGCGACGCCGCGCTTACCGCTCGCTGGTCCCGAGGCGAGGCGATTACGTTACGATTCCGATTAGTGTGCTTTGCAGTAGGGAGTTTCATACAAAGAATACTGAACCGCTCGAGTTGATACGTTTACGTTCCGTTTCCGAGTTGATATATATGCTGTGACCTTAAGCTTGTGAAAGAAATGTCAAAGTAAACACTGTGAAAGCGTCTTATTAGTTTTATAAGACTTATTTAAGTTTTTTTCTCCTTGTTTGGTAGTCAATGTTATGAGATTCAAGATTCAAAATTCAAATTTGTTTATTCAATTTAGATTGTTATTTACAATACTTGTGAACGTCATAGAAGCTACGCCATCGGTTCGCAAACCCTACAGCGGGAGGCCTTGGAGAAGAACCGGCAAGAAACTCCAAGGGTTGTTTTTTTCTCCCTGTTCTATTTCATACATATGTGCAAGTGACTTAATCTGTACGTTCTTTAATATATTTAAATGATGTCAGTTAATGTGCATAACGGAAGATCAGTGCAGCAGAATTCGCATTTTTTTGCATCACACGACACTGAACTTTATCTATGATATTTTATTTTTGTGTTACTTATGTTGGTTTTTGGGGTCTTGGGCTTAGTGGTACGTCTGTTTTGTTTTAAGGACAGATTGAAAGATAAAACTAATATCGAAACGCTTCTTTATATAGTCGTGCGGCTGCGATGTATGCGATGCATGTATGGGGGATTTAGAGAAAGTAGAGAAAAAAAGTCCAATCCAACACAGTTATGTATGAGAAATTTTTTCTCTTAAATGTTATTTAAGTAATAATATATCGTGCTTTGTTTTAAAAATACTTTTTTTCACATTACGTAATTCTGATACAGCTATCGTGATCAACATTAATTACAGCTAAATTATGCTACGTTTGTAGGTATTATTGGCTCGTATTATTTTAGCGCACCTTTTTTTCTTCTACATCATTATCATCATCACCATCACCAGCCATTCAACGAGACCTATTTTAAGGAGAAACTTTCAAATAATTCAAACATGTAATTTTTAGGGAATAAAAGGACCCAGTCCACCTCCATTTCCCGCCCCCACTGGAGGGTTAAAAATTCAGAATAATGGCGACAATTGTACAGTACAGTAAGAGTAAGGTAGCAATGGGATCCGACGCTTTTGTAATGAAACGTGACGCCTGCCCTTACGTAAACGTAGGATGTGCGCGTGACCCTTTGTTCCTCGTTTGAGTAGAGTAAAATAATGGATGGAAAATTTAAAAAAATATTTTTTTAACTCACTACGGGGTAGCACTTAGCCTTCCTCACACCTGAACTACTCCCGGAATCCCGGAATCATCAACCATTGAGGAATTGGCTATCTTATCTCCAACTGTCGGAACACAATAATGCTGAAAGCAAGACTTAGATAAGGCGGTGGTAGCAAGCCAGACAGACTTCGAACAAGCCAAACTAACGGGTAAAACCAACCAAAATGAATGATTATATTTTACTACAGGAACGTACACAAAGTTTCAACTGTATCCTGTTTTGTTTAGTATTATATCACGATTAGTTGAAAACTTTGTTCTAATCTCAACTTTAGTGTTAAACATTCCTTTTCGGTTGACGGGTAGCGAATGACTTAAGGGCATTAAGTCCGCCATTTAAATATTATGTGCTCGCTATAAAAAATCAATGCATGTAGACTATACATAACACTATATTAACTACTAAACTTTTAATAACTTTGTTTAACTTTTGAACTGAGTCTCTTAACCTAACCACATTATACTAAAAATATTGAAGATTAATTAAACGTGTCGGTATTGGTGCTTTCGTTAACAATTAGCGCCACTGAGCCTCTAGACAAATTAAGGGATCACACTTTATCATCAGCCACTGCTGGGGTACAGGCCTTCCTTATGGAAGGATAAAGAGGATGGGCCATGCCCCACCGCGGGTCCAATGCGGATGAACGATCACACTTGAGTAGGCAATAGTAAGTTCTTACTTTTGACGATCGATTTGGCGCAGGGGTAAACTACCTGCCTTCTGTGCCAGAGGTCTCGGGTTCGGTTCCCGAACAAGACAAATATTTGTGTGCATGAACATGTCTATTTGTCTTGGTCTGGGTGTTTTCTATGTATATTAAGTATGTATTTACAAACGAAAAGTATATAAGTATATATTTATCTGTTACCAAGTTCACGTAGACACAGTTTCTTAAGAAATTAACTACGGGCTTAGATAATTGGTGTGATTGTAAGAGAATATTTATTTTATTTATTTTTTACTTTCTCAGTTTTTCCTCAAACTCTCTTTGGTCTGTAGAGGCTTATAGAAAGCATCTCCATCTCTATATCTGTAGCCCTCTCTAGAACATTCAACTTAAATATCTTTCGCTGAATGAACAAACGTGCCTACACCAATGAATCTAATGATTACCTAACTCATTCTATAATAATAGTTTAGAACTAAAGTAGAGATTAGAACTTTATCAACTAATCGTGATATAATACTAAACAATAATCGGAATTCTATCACGTTCTAACTTAATTACTGTTCAAACTTATCAAATAATGATCAGTATGATGTAATGGGTATTAACGGGAAAATTGTAGCAATTATAAATAACTAGCTTCCCGCCCGCGGCTGCGACCATCTGAAAATTGGCCATTTAAAAACTCGTTATAATTTAGACCACACCACACTTATTCAGTATTTTTTTTTAATCTACAACGGGGTAGCACTTAGCCTTCATCACACCTGATGTTAAGTGGTGATAAGGCTGAAGGTGGAAGCGCACTACTCCCGGAATCCTCAATCACTGAGGAACTGGCTCTCTTATCTCTAACTGCCGGAACACAATAACATCATTGTTATGGCGTCAGACTTAGATAAGATGGTGGTAGCTAGCCAGCCAAAACAAGTCCTACCACCAACTAATCCGAATACAATTATGTACCTACCCCCACTGGGAATCGAACCCGGGACCTCTTGGTCTGAAATCGGTGTAGTGAACCACTAGACCACAGAGGCGGTTAGGTTAGTCTACAGTTTGTTTATCGATTAGACACTTAGACACTTACTTTAGACACTTTCCGAAACCAGAATAGTTATACCATTCGAAAACTGACCACCCTTAAAATCGCTCAGCTTTCTTTACTGTAGTAATGCAAAGTCTATATTGTTTTCATAACCCATTGAAATTGAAACAGCCGATAGCATTTCGAGGTTACTGTCACCGCACGCCCGGACGGCACGTGACGATGTGAATACGACACGTGAACTGTACCTTAGATAGAACACGTTATGTCGGGGTAAGTAATTAATTTATACGATAGTGGTTATGAGGCAGTGGTCGATGGCCGGTGGTGAAATGGGTGATCAAAAATTGTTAATAAATATAATAAATAAATAAATTCGAATACCAAGGTATAGTAGCTTAAGGCCCGTGGTATCGCCAACGACCTTGAGCATAGAAAAGTGGCCTATTTTTCCCGCCCGCTACCCGCACCAAAACAGCTTAAACACACGTTTCGTCAAAACTATGTATTATTTTAAAACCAAAAATGCTTAGTTTTAAGTTAAACAAGTTAGCAATCTTTTCTTGAAAGAAACGTGAAAATATCACTTGTAGTTTAGAAGCAGTAGCGTATTTCAAGTTGAAAACAGCTTCATTTCACTGTTTTTTTTTTAAATAGTATCTTAAAGACTATGTTTTTTTTAAATTCTCAGATTGAAGTTTATATATCAATATTTAATATGTATTAATTCTGGATTCATCAGTAGGCTAATTTATGAGTTTTAGGGCCTCAAAAATGATCGTTTCACGACTACATGCACCTTAAGCACTAGTATTATGAAAATTGGAAACAACGACGGGTATAACCACACACACCCAGATCCGAGGAAATATTGAAAAGTTCGTTTTCAACATTTACCCGACCGGGGATCGAACCCGGACCTCTAGAGATAGCGGCACCTTAAAACCGGTGCGTACACCACTCGGCCACGGAGGTCGTCAAAGCACTAGTTGGCTGAAAACTTATTTGAGCAATAGGATATAAGCCGTAAAAATAATAAAACTTGACAGTAAAGATACTACTCAAAAATATCTTTTTGAATTTAAGGAAACAAGTTTGGGTAGGTACCTCAAGGCAGCGTTCTAGAGATCTCTATTATAAATAATAAATAAATAAATTTCTTACAATCACACCAATTATCTAGCTCATAAGTAGTTATCATTAGAAACTGTGTGACGGAAACTAGATAACGGATAAATATATAATTATATACTTTTCTTTTGTAAATACATACTTAATATACATACATAACACTCAGACCAAGACAAATAGACATGTCCATGCACACAAATATTTGTCTTCTTCGGGAATCGAACTCGAGACGCCAGCGCAGAAGGCAGGTATCCTACCTCTGCGCCAAATCGGCCGTCAAATATAGTCGTCAGTCGGTTATTGAGGCTAATAATAAGAAAATATAAAAACATTTATATTTTTACACTTTCTGGTACAAAAATTAACCGATGGCATTACCCATGGTGGATAGTTTTTCAGTAACAAAGGCTAACAAAATTTTATTGCTAGATTGAGAAGTTTTCGGATTCATGGAAACAAACACTTTTCTTTTGTACAAAAGTAATTTAATTTCGATGTTATAATTGTTTGACGATGTAAATGCGAGACGTGAAGTGTACCTTATAGAACACGTCATTTGGAGGTAATTAGTTTGTGCGACAAAGATTGCGGAGAAGTGGTCAGTGGTAGGATGGGTGGGCGAGAAATTTAAAAAACAGTTTGTCAAAATTAACACACTTTTCTATACATAGCGTAGATTTCAGCCATTTAATATCCGCAATGCTGGGGTACAGGTCATCCTTATGGATGGATAAGGATAATAGGCTATGACCCACCACGCGGGCCCAAAGCGGATTGGTGGGTGTAATCGACTGCAAACGCAGCCGGACCTTCTAAAGCACGGAGCATCTCGAAATCATCCACTTTTGGTCACCCACAATTTAAAATATGTATGTTGGCTTAATAATAACGTTGTCAGCTACATTAAATACCTTAAACTGGACTTTATCAAAAATTACTAAATGCATACTTTTCTCGTAAATTGTGAAATGTATTCGCTAATTGTTGTATTCAGTTGTTGCTTGCATTTATTAGGAAATGTTACTACACCAAATGTAACCTAAGTGCGGATGTACGACTATATTACAGAAACACATTATTGCAAGAGTAACTACGGATCTAGTTGTGTAAACGAGTAATGTACTTATCCATAATAATTTATGTATTTAAATGAAATGAAAACTTCTTTGGCGGCGTTGTGTACTTTTTGTGATGGGTAAAAAAATGTTAAACTCCCGTCAGGACACGGGACCGTCAAATCGAAAATTAGTGTGCTGTGTTACAATGTCATTAGAATACGAAGGCAAATTTCGTCACCGTTTCCAAAGTTGTAAAACCTCAGGTTAGAAAACGAGCGGCATTGAAGCCAGAAGACCTTCGACAGTTCGTATTTTTTCTTTTTTGTCAAATCCTTTTTTTTGCGAAATAGTCTAGGGAGCCCTTTTCACTTCTGCCGGCACTCCCGCAGTGCAACCCGTTGTTTTTTAATTAAAAAAGCCACCAGACTCGCAAACAAGTAGATTTTCGAACGGGATTCAAACCTGCATCTCTGGGAATCCGGCCATTGCTTTCTCTCCGGATTCCCAGCGGTTGGTGTTCGAATCCCGATTTCCCGATTCGTGTTATTCTCTAGTATTATTTTCCAATACTTACAGTAAGTTTTGTGAATGAATAAAATAAAATTAAAAATCATATCAAATACAAATACACTAAAGAATTTGTTATGTTTTCGTTTGTTTACGATTAATTTTTGGTATGAACCGAAGGATTAAATTTGACATGAACATTTGTATTATTTTTTGGAGGAATATCTACGAAAACGAAGAGGCGCAGGCTATCATCTATAGATATAGTTAGATATATAAAACTCTTGCGTTACTGACTGACAGACAACGCACAGCCGAAACTACTAATTAATAATTTTTGGAAATTCCCCCTCTAAGGGGGTAAAAAGGGGGTCTTAGCAGCCGAAGTCGCGAGTTAAGCGCTAGTAATACCTACTAGTAAGATATTTATTTACATTAAATAGTTTCTATTAAGTACTTTAATAACATTACTGTTGCATCTTCAATTATTACATATAACCTATCTATATGTATTACTATTATCGCAAACGTGATCATTAACACGCTTACTTACGTCATGACCTTAGATAGAATGTTATCGATGATTACATGAATAACTGTGACACATTTTACCTCATATTATATTATTATGGTAATAATCTCATTGAATAGTTGCCTGATAACTTACATTCTATACAATAAAGGTTACCCGCGACTTTGTTTGTGGGTAAAAAATTAGGAACAATGACTATACTTAGGCTTCATTTGGCCAAACTTCTATTTCAAGAATAACGCTTACTTTCGGATAGAAATGTCAAAACCCCATACTAGTTTGACATTACTATCCGAGAGTAAGCGTTATTCTTGGAATAAAAGTTTGGTGAAATCCAGCCTCAATCGTAAATTTTTAACCCACTTACGTTGACGTTTCACATCTTTTCATACTGCGAGAGAGAGAGAGAGAGAGAGAGAGAGGCGAGCACTGTCGCTAGCTGAAGTATGAAAAGGTGAGCGGTGAGCGTTATTGTTCTTCCGTTGTTTTTCGAGCGTTTCCGATACGCTGCCGGGGCGATATAGTGACCACAGAATAAATAATAGTACGAGTAGGTACAGAAGCTGCACTCCGCTGAACCATTTAAATAAATAGCAACTCTAACTTCAACATAATACAGTGGAATTCAGCTTGTACGTCGCTAATTACGAACGGCTATATTAACCTAGACGCTGCATCTCTTTCTATCGCATATATCCTATCTTTTTGGACCGACGACGTTAGGGTTGCAACTCGCGACACAGATTACTTAATAGTTAATAAGTTGCATACATCACTCCCATATAAAAGCGAAAATACTTCCAAAAAATTCTGAATCGTGATAACAACTTCACAATAATTAACCATAATATCGTTAGCCAAGGTTTTATCTTTAATAATAATATAGGTACGTAATAAAATTGTATCGCTGCGTCTTGTGCGGGAAGCGCGTGCGACAACCCTCTGCCGATCGGCTCGGTTGCGAGCTACTTAGCGGTATGCACATAGCGCGTGACCTTGAGCGAGTGACGGGGCCTGGCTGTGACCACAAAATAAATAATAGTACAAGTGACAATGCTGTGACCATAAAGGACCTAAAACGTACAGCCCTAGTTCTTATGCATTTTAACAACATACCGAAAATTCATAGCTGTTTGTTTAGTTAGAGGGCGGAAAACGATATCGCCCTTTGTATGGAGACCGTTTGCTACACTATCCCCTAACGTGATTGAGTTCACGTGATAGGTAAAAGAAGAAAAACCAATTTATGTAAAATCGATCTCTAACGTTACATTGTAAGGCTGAAAAAACAACTTAGGTCGACGTTTGATTGTTACATAGAATCAGTTTACCATTTAATTGGCTTCTGGTTTCCACAACCCATTGAGTCGAGTTATTACTCTGGTCATTGTTTCATTCACATAAATTATAAAAGCTTTAAATAATAATACGGAGTCCATTGTTACAATTCGGTGCCAATCCAAGGTATAACGACTACATTATAGAGCTTTTTTTATAACGTAAGAATTTTCCTGAAGGTGGACCGACGATCTGTAGCCCTAGCACGAAAAACTGTCGTTATGGTAACCGTTAGGGCTGACCCAGACGTACCACAACCACACCGCATCGCAGCCACAAAATGTGGTCACGTGTTAAGGTGATGATTCCCGACCCAAATAGGAACGCTAACGCTTGCTCGGCCGCGCGCGATACACTTCACGCGGTCGCAGCGGCAGCCGGCAGTGAACTGTGAACTCGCGAGCGCCCCGCGAATCGAAAATCACTTAAAATTCAATTAAAAATTAAATAACAAAAAAAATTAAAATTGTGATGGCCGGAATCCCTCGGCTAATCAAAGACAATTATTTTCGTATATGTTTCATTAACTAAAACCAAGTATACTGCAAGTACCTAATACGATATTTGGATTACGATTAGACGGATGTTTGGGATTTTATTTGACACAGTAAAATATCACCAATCGAAAAAAACGGCCTAGTGCTTCCACTAGATAAATAACTGTAAAATAACATATTTTTTCCAAGTTTTAAGTACTTGTGATTTGCGAGTAATCCATAATTTAAAATACCCTATTTTGGGGAATCGCAGCCTTAATAGTGGCGATGTAGTTTTTTGCAGTTGCGTTGTGGTTGCGCGACAATGCATGAAAATGTCGATGTGGGGGAGGCCTATGCAGAGCAGAGGGCATCATACGGCTGATAATGATAAAGAATATTCATTTGTGAAAAAGAATATAAAGAGAGAGAAAATTTTACTTTTTCAAGAAATTAAAAAACACATCTTTCCTTTTCGTTGTAAGTAGTAAAAGTAAAATGTATTTAATTATATTGATTTTATTGACGTCATAGCTATAAGTACAGGTTCATTATATGTAATAAATTTTATAGACTTTTGTCTACTTCCTTTGTAGGTAAAGTCCATTTAAGGAAATGTGTTTGTTACTAACTTATTTTCATTCTCCAAGGTCTTTTCTACATCTATACCAAAGTCACAGTGTAATAAAAACATCGTACGTAACAGACAAAACAGAAACAGCAAACATGGAACAGCTGATTTTTTTTCGCGATTTCAAAGTTTTTCCCGTAGTAAAAGTTTCGTTACGCTGCAGCGCTGCTTAAAACGTACACCCCTTTAAGTTAGAGAGCGCAAACTAGAGGAGATTGCGCTCGCCTACTCTCGACTACCCCATCGTTGCAAGTGCATGAGTCGACCGACTGTTAGTATTAAGGCTGTGCCAAAGTTTATTCAAAATTGGTGGAGGCTTGAAAAGGTTTCATCATAACTTGATTTCCCCACTGCTCGAGCAAAAATCTTCCTAATAAATGGATAAGAAAAAAGGGTCATGACCTACCACGTGGGCCTAATGCAGATTGGTATTAACGACTGCAAAAATTCCTAATGGATGGATAAGAATTATTAACGACTGCAAACGCAGCCAGGACCTAATTTTTTCATCACCAATGCCGCGAATCCATATCCATGCTAATATTATAAATGATGAAGTGTGTTTGTTTGTTTGTCCGTCTTTCACATCAAAACGGAGCAACAGATCGACGTGATTTTTGGTATGGGGATAGTTTGGGAGCTGGAGAGTGACATAGGTTACTTTTGTAACGTGTATGTCATGCTCACTAAAACATTTCTACGGTGGTGGCGTGTGAGGCGGGTCGTTACGTTCCCTAAAATATGGTTGAGCGAAGCGATGGCTGGTTCATGCGTCATGCTCGTGAACGGGTGCTGCCAGTGGGAATGGGTCTGCTCTTATCTGCTTGCCTTAAAATGGGTTTTCTTTTGTTTTTATTAATTTTATTAAGAATTACATTTGAAACATGCAGTATGCAGTATATAGTAGAATTGTCTTTTGTTTTTAACTAATATTAAAGCTTTACGTAGAGTTCCTAAGTAATTGAAAATTGTTCACCGCTATGATCATTAGTTCGCCTATACTTAACTGTATTTATCATAACCCATTGTGTAATTGTGATGGAAACTGACCTTAGTCATAACATGTTAAGGTCATTTTTCAATTTGACGACTCTGTATGTAATAAAACAAGGAGAAAAAAACAACCCTTGGAGTTTCTTGCCGGTTCTTCTCTAAGGCCTCCCGCTGTAGGGTTTGCGAACCGATGGCGTAGCTTCTATGACGTTCACAAGTATTGTAAATAACAATCTAAATTGAATAAACAAATTTGAATCTTGAATCTTGAATCTTTATACCGGAAGAACGTCACATTCCCACGGGATAACGTCTCGTGTAGTACACGGGGTTGAAGTCGCTGGAGAAAGCTGGTAACTAGTTAGAATTATTTACATTATTGATTTCAACTACCATTGACTTAAGTGGCCCGCGACGCGTCAGTCTCTCATACAAACGTAATACCAAAATAATTTAAAATTTGAGCATTGTTGACTGTACTTTTGATGTTATTTGGATTAAGGCAGTACTTATCTAGGTTTCTATTTAAAAAGAAATCCAAAATATCTACCCAATAAAAAAATAATGCCAATTTTCATTCATAACTGCAATTCGCATTTTTTAAATTTTGTGAGTATTTAGGAGTTTTTTTTAAGGGAACCTAGATAAATACTGTCTTAATCCAAAAATTTCACAAGTACAGAAAATTATGCTCTAATTTCAAATCATTTTGGTATTACGTTAGTATGGGAAGCTGACAGGTCGCCGCCGCCGCCAAGTCTTAAGTCAAGTTATTTCATAGAAAATCTTCAAGGTTACTTCTGAAACGTTTGTTGAACTTGAATTTGAAATCAAAACTATTGTTTTAAGTGAAGCCCATTATTGAACAACATTTTTTGTTTATTTTATTTAGTTCTGTTTCGTGGAAGGTTACATAAATGGAAAATTTCGGTTAGTTTCACGAATTTAATTAATTCTTAAGTTAATTATGTTATGTTTGGCACTATTTATGATAATAATACAACATTCAATTATTGTTAAAATATGTTAATGTTCTATAAATAGTTTATACAGGAAATATGCAGAAACTGACAAGAGAGACTTCAAGCTACATTATTTTATTGTGATGAAATTTGATAATAAGATTTTTAAAAAGTTAAACGCTACTTTTACACGTAGTAACTATTTAGTCATCTGTGCTTTTACTCTAGAAAACGAATTTTGAGCAGATATCCGAATAACCGCTCAGAGGGCCTAGACAAGTGGCTTTCTATTATCGATATCGCCAGTTGAAAAGAAAGAAAATGTATGGGATTGACATTAGCGGTCACGTGACATTTCAATCGCTAATGTCAATCCCATACATTTTCTTCTATCGGTTCGCAAATCCTACGGCGCGCGGCGGGAGGCCTTGTAACGAGAAGAACCCACAAGAGTAGGTATATTGTATATTGTTGACATACAATAATAGTTAATTTAAACATAAATAAATTTATTTCTGCTGCACCAATTTTAAAATTGCTCAACATTTGTTTGTGCTAACAAAATATGCTGGTAAATAGGTATCCAATACATTATCATAATTAACTGTTTAATACAACAAATAATACACTGTGTTATGAAAATCGAAATATTATTTCACTTACAAAATTGTTCGACTCAAATTCAAGGTTTCCAAATGATTGCTTATGGAACAATGAAATTTGATATTATATTCATACACGTGACTTCAAGCCATGATAACGTGCGGGTTACGAGTTTATACGAGTTTACATAATTCTAGTGTTTTCTTGGAAATGTTTAATGCAACAGTCATTCGAAAAGTGTATCCGTTTAGAAGTGAAAACCATTTTTTCAAGGTGACACGTTATGTAAATCTGAACTGAATGAGATGTAGGTATTGGAAAATTTTCAGTATTGTTTGAATTCGCTATCTTTGGAACTAGCAAACTTATTGGGATTAATTTTGGCATACAGAAAGACTGACATACAGAAAGGTTACCTATTTATTTTAAAGCACTTGACTGCGCCCGCCGTATTTTACAAGCTTGTCATGTTAGTTAGAGTGTTAGTTAGTGGGGGACAAATCTTGCAAGCCTACTTCCCAGTGTCCGATGGAGCTGATATGTATGATATACTTTGTGTACAGGTTTGGTTTAGATGACAATACAATATTTAAGTACAGTCAGCAAATATCGGGGGGGCAGGCTCGAAATAATGTCAAAAAGTACTATGGAAACGATAGCAACCGTTTTACCTACCAAAATAACAGCTTTTTCAAGTTGGTTCGATCCTAATGTGAACTCGATTCCGTCAAGAGAGCGCAGAATTTTATGACTAAACGAAACACATTGTTGACAATTCCTAACGCCATTTTATTTTCATAAGGAAACGATTGCACAATACACTATCGAGTCCAAGTACTATTTCACTATATTTGGCTCGTGTGCGCGATTCACGTGCGAGTGTTCGAAAACGACGCCATTCGACACATTCAGACGTTTACGACAAAACCATGAATGGGAAATATCTGTGAACAAGTTTTGGGGTTTGTTTAGAAGTTTGTTTTTGATTGGTGGCAGGACTTGTTATAAGTCCGCCTGGCTAGCTACCACCATCTTTAAGGCAGAGCTACATTTGTCTAGCGCAGTGTGTTGACGCGTCGTCGTACCACGCTTATCGTTTTCATACATTTAGTCTGGTTAGAAACACACTTATGCAGTGTGGCGCGACTCTCTCTGTCTCTGTCGTGTCTGTAATAATTGTGTGAAACAGATATTCTGGCGTCGCGCCACACCACTTAAGTGTGTCTCCGGCGTTATTTAAGTCTGATGCCATAACAATGATGTTTTCAGCATTGTTGTGTTCCGGTAGTTAGAGCTAAGATAGCCAGTTCCTCAGTGATTGAGGATTCCGGGAGTAGTGCGCTTCCTCCAGCCTTATTATCACTTTACATCAGGTGTGATGAAGGCTAAGTGCTACCCCTTTGTGGATAAAAAATAACCCTGAATGGGAAATAAGTGTGAACAAGTTTTGGCGTTTGTTTAGAAGTTTGTTTTTGGTTGGTGGCAGGACTTGTTATAAGTCCGCCTGGTAGCTAGCCACCATCTTTTAAGTCTGATGCCATAACAACGATGTTTTCAGCATTGCTGTGTTCCGAGTTTCCGACAGTTAGAGATAAGATAGCCAGTTCCTCAGTATTGAGGATTCCGGGAGTAGTGTGCTTCCGCCCTATCTTCACTTAATATCGGGTGAGATGTGCTACCCCGTTTGTGAATTAAAAGATGTCGAGAAAACTAGAAAACTTGGTCTAATGGTGAATTTAATTTTAGATAATATATGTATCCATTTTTGAATATTTTTAATTATATATAAGTGATGATTAAAATCCTTTGCAACGTTATCTAAAGTTTAAGCTTGATTTGTGAAACAATATTTAATATTTCATAATAATATTTTGTTACAGCATTATTCAATAATATTAACCTATGGTAAAACCAGGTGCTGTACCATCAAGTTAAGGGCCTAAGTCTAAGCTAAGGGCCTACTCTGAAACGCAAATCGGTCCCAGGGACCGTACTCTGAAACGCAAATCCGAAACTTCGGTAAGCCCCGCCCCTATCACTTGATTCCGTCATGACTCGAGAGTGAGAGGGACGGCGCTAACCGAAGTTTCGGGTTTTGCGTTTCAGAGTAGGCCCTCTGGTGCGTTCCAGAATAGGTTCCTAAAATGAATTGCTTTATTTCGTACCATGGCCTCCTAAAAACTGAGTCGTAAATGAATTGCTGAATGTGAATGAACGAACGATTTGTGTCCTTATTTCATCAACCCGTCTCTTTCACTCGATTCTGTCATGCCCGGAGAGTGAGAGGGACGAGTATAATCTGCAGGTGTCATGCTAGCTCGACCGAGTTATAAGTCAAATATGAGTTCATGTCAGCTAAACGGCTGGGACATAAGTCATAAGTCATAATATTTATTGCAACATGTTGGTTATTTTATTACAGATGGTAAATACATAAAAAAAGGCCCATAAACATGACCCTGCAAGGGTATGGTAATTTTTATATTTTATAATTAACTATAAGATCTAAAACATAAAACAAAACATTTTAAGTAACATCAAAAAATTCTTTCATGGTATACCTAATAACATTTTTGTATCAGATATTCCTTCATTTTTGAGCAAAAGATTTTAAATGTTTGGATTTCCTGGAATTCTTTTGATATTTTATTAAATATTTTAACTGACATATGGTATACAGACATAACATGACATGACATAACAGACATATTGACACATGTCACTGAATTGGGTATTTGACTGAAATTTTTTTATTGACTTAAAATGTTAATTTAATTAGTAGCAACACAACATAGGTATTTATTTTCAAATATCTTGGATATTTTCAGCGATATAGACCATCAAACTTTCTGATTAGACAAGGAGAGCGCTATAGAAACGTGACGTCACATTTCTATAGCGCCATACTTTCGTTTTACAAAGAGATAGCTAGAGTCACAATTAAGTAGCTCATATCATAATTCGCTTGTTATAATACAGATTGAATTTCTTTTTTCACATTTGTTATTCAATAATGCTATATTTCTGAATGTCATAATTAAATATCTACATTTCAACAACAGTCAAATACCCAATTGCTTGTCATTGACGCAATAGAGTCTCGTGGTACGAATAAGCGAAACAGATCAGTTTAGGTCCTAAACAAATCCGCATTATGAGTTGATGGTAGGCACCCAGGTCACTAGAATCTGACCTTTATAGATAAGATAATTATGATCTAATGAGGGATGTTGCTATCTCTTTTGCAATGAGCGGTATTTCCTACCTTTTATCTACCGCAAGCACAGAATACTAAATAGTACAAGTCCGCAAGTGCCATACTTTATTAAAATATTCATTTTGTATTTTCAGCTCACTATTAATTTATATAGTTATCGGCAGCTCAATAGACAGATATCTAAGTCCTTGACGCGCGATCTTCGCCAATTTAATACCGAGCGTATTAAAGAAGCCATTGAGCGGAACAAAGGCTCCAAAGTGTTCGCGAGAGATCTGTCTATCGGGCAAAGTCAATTGACGAGGCTGAAAACTGAGGAAGGTAGCATCGTTTCGTCAACACCTGAAATCCTGAGGGAGATTGAGAGTTTCTATGGACAGCTATATTCCTCGCAAACACCTGTTGAAAGCAAGGCTAAAGACTCTAGAGCCAAGCTTACCCGACACTATACCGAAGATATCCCGGACGTCAGCCTGTACGAGATTAGAATGGCTCTCAAGCAGCTCAAAAACAACAAGGCGGCGGGTGATGACGGAATCACAACAGAACTTCTAAGAGCGGGCGGTAAGCCGATACTTAAGGTCCTCCAGAAGCTCTTCAACTCTGTCATCCTCGAGGGCAAAACGCCAAAGGCAAGGGGCAGAAGCGATGTGATGCTGTTTTTCAAGAAGGGTCATAAAACTCTCTTGAAGAACTATAGACCCATCTCGCTTCTGAGCCATATCTATAAGTTGTTTTCGAGAGTCATTACGAATCGTCTCGCTCGCAGGTTCGACGACTTCCAACCTCCCGAACAAGCCGGGTTCCGGAAAGGCTACAGTACCATAGACCACATTCATACGCTGCGGCAAGTTATACAGAAGACCGAAGAGTATAACTTGCCACTTTGCTTGGCGTTCGTGGACTATGAGAAAGCCTTTGATTCGATCGAGACCTGGGCCGTGCTGCAGTCTCTCCAGAGGTGCCACATAGACTACAGGTACATCGAGGTGCTGAGGTACCTATACCAAAACGCCACCATGTCGGTCCGATTACAGAACCAGAGCTCTAATCCTATCCAACTACAGCGAGGTGTGAGACAGGGAGATGTCATCTCTCCCAAACTGTTCACAGCTGCGTTGGAGGATATTTTTAAGCTGCTGGACTGGAAAGGATGCGGCATCAACATCAATGGCGAGTACCTAACACATCTACGGTTTGCCGATGATGTAGTTCTTATGGCTGAGACCTTGGAAGACCTAAACACAATGCTCGAAGATCTCGGTAATGCTTCGCAAAGAGTGGGTCTTAAGATGAACATGGACAAGACGAAAATCATGTTCAATGCCCATGTTGCACCCGCTCCAGTTAATGTTGGGAACATTACACTCGAAGTTGTTGACCACTATGTTTACCTAGGACAGACGGTCCAGTTAGGTAAGTCCAACTTTGAGAAAGAGATCTCTCGTCGAATCCAGCTCGGATGGGCAGCGTTTGGGAAGCTCCGACATATATTCGCGTCCGAAATACCTCAATGTCTCAAGACGAAAGTGAGACGTGGTCTTTTACTATGGGTCTCATAAGAAGGCTCAAAGTCACCCAGCGAGCAATGGAGAGAGCGATGCTTGGTATTTCCCTGCTCGATCGAATCAGAAATGATGAAATCCGCAGGAGAACTAAAACAATCGACGTCGCTCGAAGGATTGCATCATTGAAGTGGCAGTGGGCGGGACACATAGCGCGGAGAACCGATGGCCGTTGGGGCGGAAAGGTTCTTGAATGGCGACCGCGTGCCGGACGACGTTCCGTGGGCAGGCCCCCCTACAAGGTGGACCGACGATCTGGTCAAGGTCGCGGGAAGCCGCTGGATGCGGGCAGCGCAGGACCGATCGTTGTGGAGATCCTTGGGGGAGGCCTATGCCCAGCAGTGGGCGTCGTTCGGCTGACATGATGATGATGATTAATTTATACTTATTATATTAAACGGGCTGATGATGATGATGATGATGATATTAATTTAATAATCATGAAATTAATAGTAAAATATGTTCAGATTAATACAATAATGTTCATGCTTCCTCTGCAGTAAAACCAAGAAATCAAAATAATTGTAATGGAGAATGCAAGCTCAATTTGTGGAAAATAGAGCTTGTAACCCTTTTAATTTTGAACTCTTCCTTTCGATTGCCAAATTAATTTTTTACCGTGTCAATCAATTACGGTCTGTAATTCCATATTCAAGCTTCCTCCCAAAACTATAGGTAGGTACATAAGGCGATGATATTTAAAATAAGTTTTTAGTAAAAATTTTGTGACAAGCTTTTTTGCTGACTGTGCTTTAATATTGTTTTGTCATCTAAACCAAACCTGTACCTTTACAAAATTTCAGCTCCATCGGACACTGGGAAGTGGGTCAAATTTGTCCCTTACTAACTAAATAACAAACTAACTAACATGGCAAGTTAATAAAAAGCTTGTAAAAATTGTTATAAAGTGAAAACAACAAGGTTGGAATGTCCTATTTTAGAGCATTCCAAAAATAGAACACGCATTTGCATTCTTTTGTTTTGCTTACCTACATCTTTAAAATCATAATATTTATCAAATTGTGACATCATTTTTTTATGTCAATAAGACAAAAAGACAAACTAGTTAACAGTGTCGCGAATCACCCGTTATTACTTAATTGCACGTTGCATAACTCTCACGGGAGTGCAAGCGTGCCGGATCACGTGCATTGCGCATTCACGTTGCACTTCTCGTGCTACTAAACGCGTGCAGGGCCGCCAAACAAACAATATTTACGCTGGCCACTGGCAGATAGAGTTTTCTTCTTTTTGAAGAAAGGGTGTTATCAAAACTCTGTGGTTAATGACTTCTAGTTGACTTAAGGGGCATATAGCTCACTCTATTTAGCTCTATTCACTAAAATTTATCGAATTTTCTCAAAAAATATTCAAGACTAGCGCTCCGCTCGCGGCTTCGTCTGCGTGGTCCTCCTTTTTTACCCCCGTAGAGGGGGAATTTCCAAAAAATCTCTCTTAGTGCTCCCCTACACTCCCCAAGGAACCTGCATACTAAACTTCAGCTTCTGGCGCCCAGTAGTTTTGGCTGTGCTTGTCTGTCACTACGTAAGAATTTTATATATATAGATAGATGTGGCGGTCAAAAAATATTTGTAAACTACAACATAAAAACAAGTGCCGTGGTTGTTGTACTTTTTGATTTTTTAATGATAAGTAGATTTATAGAAATCTTGCACCAAACTCTAATTTTTCACTTGAAACGGTGTCGCACAAATGAACTATTCCACAAAGCGGATGTCGTAGATGCTTTAGATCTTTGTCTAGTTCAAAAAAAAGATGTCGACGAAGAGAGGATCCAGAGCTCTCAAAAAATATTGAATATGCATTTTGAGCGCTTTGGATCCTCTCTTCTTGTCCTTCTAACTTGAGGAAACTTTTCCATGGTATACGAGAGGTATATGAGCCTTAAACTTAGATTATTGAATGAAAGTTTTTGGATAATGAGTGTTTTCTTTTCTACCGTAATTTCCTCTTTAGCTTAATGGATTTGGTAGTTGTTGATAAGCATTTCATATTTGAACATTTATGAATGAATGAGTGGTTAAGAGTTTTTCTTCTTTGTAATTTTCTAATCGTAATTTCCTCATAAACGAACTGTGTGTGTTATCAAAAGTCTTTCGTTCACGGATTTACGAGTTGTTGACAAGTATTAGAAATTCGTACTTTAATGAATAGAAGCTTAAGATAAGACTGTGTATTTTTCTTTTTTATTATCGTAATTTCCTCATAAGACGTGGTTTCAGTACAAGCTCAAAAACTCTTTTATCAAATAGAATTACAAAATGAAATACTTTTGAATCGTCCAACTTTTTTTATGATTAGATGATCAGGTTACTTATTATAAAGAAACTGTCTTATCAAAAGCCGTTAGTTAATTAAGCTTTTGGATAAGAGAGTGTCCTTTTTTGATATTGTTACCTCCTCTAACAAACTGTTAAGGTTATGGTTTTTTTCTTGTTTGTTAGAGTGTGTTATCAAAACTCTTTGTTAAATGGTTTCCAGATTTGAGAGTCGTACGTTACTGAATGTTTTTTTTACGGAATGCGTGTTATCAAAACTTATCGCTTAATGCATTTATGAATGGAACTTTCGAATAATAGTGTGTTCTTCTTTTTTTAAATATCGTAATTTCCGCTCGCGAACTCACTGGCCGTTTTCTTCATAACTTCTTTGTTAATAGATTACAGTTATTGACATTTGAATTTCGTACGTTTATCTATATTACTAAGTTAATGTTATAAAGAGGATTTGTTTGTTGTGGATAAACTCAAAAAAAAACTGAAACGATTTCAATAATTAATTCATCTCTCCCGAGTGATTATAGGCTATATTCCACCTCCGACATTTCCATGGGAACGGGTACCACGCGGGTAAAACCACGTGAAGTCAATAGTGAATGATAGTTTTAGATGTTTTGTTATTTTCAATATCGTTATTTCTTTTTACACAATTTTTGGATGATACGGCCTTCTTCCTTGAAAGTATGTTATCAAAACTTCTACTTTAATGGATCTGTGGATTAAAACGAAAATTTGGTAATTGAACGTCAGTGAATGGAACTTTTTGTTACCTTATTTTTATCGTGCGTTCGATTACCTGCTTACGATCTCCATTGATGATAGGTTTTTTTTAAAGATTTGTATTATCAAAACTTAGAAGTTGTTGACAAGCATTCGAAATTCTCACGTTTATGAATGAAACATTTGAATAAGAATGTTTTCTTTTTTTAGTAACGTAGGTTATCGACTTTCCATACTTTTTGTGATAGGTAGTTGTAGCATAGCATGAATGGAGTTTGTTATCGTGTAGGATTGTCATATGAATGACTTTTTGATAACGAGGTTTTGAGTAAGATTAACCTATCCTTGTTTACATAATACTTATTTGAAGAATATTTTAGAATTTATTATTAGTGAAACTTTGAAATTTAATTTTAATATGATGTGTCGCATTAGAGTCAAATAATTAATACATACTATTACCTACTATAAATGTGAAAGTGAGTTTGTTTATTGGTTTGTTTGTCCGTCTTTCACGTAAAAACGGAGCAACGGATCGACTTGATTTCTGGTATGGGGGTTTGGGAGCTGGAGGGCTGCTTTTTATCCCGAAAAAATATCATATTTCCGCGGGATATCATCATGTAGTAGGTACATGCGGGCGGAAAGCTAGTAGAATATATTATTATTTGTAAATAATAATTAAAGTTACGAATAATTATAATCTGCAAATAGTAGTAAAAGTATCGAGCCAATTAGGTACAACATTAATGTAAGTATTGGCCAATTTCGTGTTTTTTTGGGTGTATTAGGTATATGAGTAGTTGATCGATTCATGGTTGGTTCTGACACTCATTACAGAAGTATTTTATCGGAATCAGAGAAATATTTTACTTATTTACGCTTCGCCGTCAGCAAAACATGTAATAAATCGTCATCAACAAAATTATTATACTAGCCTTCCACCTGTGGATTTTCCCGCGTGGACTGCAAGACGATACGTTATCCCGCGGGAATGTGATGTTTTTCCGGGATGAAAAGTAGCATAATTATGTCACTCTCCAGCTCCAGTTTTGTCGTGAAAGTCAGACAAACAAACAAACAAACAAACACATTTTCACATTTTATAATATTAATATGTTAGATTCTTAGGTAGTTATAACATGAAAAATGGGTTATCAATTGACTGAAATAAATGTAAAAAATACTGTTAAAATAAAAAAAACGCTTATACCAAGTGCTACATCACGTGCTCGCTTTTCATATTATCAATAATTTCAATAAATTTAATTCCATTGCTCTTTGCATAAAATGCATTTTTTTTGCAGCGACGCTGGCGCATATCCGGTTTCATTAGCTGTTGATTTGTGTAAGTCATCTCGTGACCGACCATTATAAAGAGGAAAGATTTGATTGTTTGTTTGTTTGCATCGAATAGGCTCCAAAAGTACTGAACCGATTTAAGAAATTATTTCATCATTAGAAAGCTACATTCTTCCCGAGTGACATAGGCTATATTTTATCCCGACATTTCCACGGGAACGGGTACCACGTGGGTGAAACCGCGAGGATCCGCTAGTTTGTTATTATTTTTCAGCACGCCAAAAATTGCAAAAGTTTAACACTTCTTTCGGACTGGAATTTATTTATTTAATAACTATATAGAATACACTATAATTTTATAAAAAACTTATTTTTATGTGGCGTACTCACTTTTTGGGTGGCGCGCGTATGCAGTACGGAGGCCGTGCGGAGACCAATTTTCAGTGTTAAATTAATATTAAAGATAATGGAGATAGAACTCCAGCCCTCTAATGACCAACAAAACGCGATATGATATAGCGCTTTATCGCGTTGAACTGTCAAAAGACAAGTGGTTTTACAACTCAAACGTCAAGTTTGAGTGTCGATAAAACGCTAGGTATATCATGCGATATATAACGTTTTGTACGGTTATGCTAGGCTTACAGGAGTAGTGACATTTTTATTTCATTATTTGATATTTCCTCCCCTTTAAGGAGCTATTTGAGGAGCTTTCATCATCATCATCATCATGTCAGCCGAACGACGCCTACTGCTGGGCAGTTCTGATCCTCCCCCAAGGATCTCCACAACAATCGATCCTGCGCTGCCCGCATACAGCGGATTCCCGCGACCTTGACAGATCGTCGGTCCACCTTGTAGGGGGCCCGCCCACGGAACGTCGTCCGGTACGCGGTCGCCATTTGAGAACCTTTCCGCCCCAACAGCCATCGGTTCTGCGCGCTATGTGTCCCGCCTACTGCCATTTCAATGATGCTATCCTTCGAGCGTTGTCGGTTGTTTTAGTTCTCCTGCTGAACTCACCATTTCTGTTTCGATCGAGCAGGGACATACCAAGCATCGCTCTTACCAGCTCTCCTTAGGAGCTTTATCTCTATTTAATTCGTTTTTGATCTCATTCACTAGAGTATTCTGCCCTTTTTATTTAATTATTATAAACTAGCTTTCCGCCCGCGGCTTCGCCCGCGTGGACTACATGACGGTATCCCGCGGGAATGTCATATTTTTCCGGGATAAAAAGTAGCCTATGTTCCTCTCCAGGTTACTTAGTATATGTGTTCCAAATTTCAGCCAAATCCGTTCAGCCGTTATGGCGTGATTGAGTAACAAACATCCAAACATCCAAACATCTAAACTTTCGCATTTATAATATTAGTAGGATTTATATAATTATAGGAAAAATGTGATAGGAAAAAACCACGAGCCCCATAAGTAGCTTTCAGGCGGGATTCGAACCCGCGCCTCCGGGAATCCGGCCCGATGCTCTGACCAACTAAGCTACCGAAAGGCTTACACGACTCGTCGAATTTTGCTATCACTTGTTACGCTGATAGCAAAATGCTTGTTATGTTGATAGCAAAATTCGACGAGTCGTGTAAGCCTTTCGGTAGCTTAGTTGGCCAGAGCATCGGGCCGGATTCCCGGAGGCGCGGGTTCGAATCCCGCCTGAAAGCTACTTATGGGGCTCGTGGTTTTTTACTATCACATTTTTCCTATACTTACAAAAATTGCATTGTGAATGCATAAAAATAATTTAAAATCTAATTTATATAATTATTTAATTCAACAACTTTTGTTTTGGTGTCGCCAAATTGCATAAATTGCATATCTACATAGTTTGTTGCAGACACAGCGCCCACATGTCCGGTTGCATAAGCGTTGGCACATGTTATTGTTGATCTATACCTATAGTGAAAAAACACGTGTTTTCAGATCCACAGTGCAACAGTAAACAGTAGTAGAAGAAGATACATATAATGTCGTTTATTTTTGTACTACTGTGTTATTAAGGGTAAGACCCATATTCGTGCATGTGTATTATTTATGTTTATTTTATGTATTGATAATTTTGATTGTGTTTTGTCCTGTTTTTTTAAGCAATAAATTTTCTCCTCGCCTTTGCAAAAATCAAATCTGCATTTTATTTCATTCAAAAGGGGATTTTATGCGACTTGTTCGAACTGCATTAAGTATTCATATCGTAATCGTTAGTTGAACTAGCATTACCTACGACCGTCACTTTATCCGGGTGTAATACTGATAAAATAAATATATCAATATTTTCTTACAATTATTTACCGATTAATTTATATTTAAACCTGTAACTGTGTCATGGAAACTTGATAACGAGTAAATATATACTTACATAAACACTTTTTGTTTTTTTAATACATATCTAATATACATAGAAAACACCCAGACCAAGACAAATAGACATGTTTATGCACACAAATTAATATTTGTTTTGTTCAGGAATCGAACCCGAGACCTCTGGCGCAGAAGGCAGGTATCCGTACCTCTGCGCCAAATCGTCATCTAATAAAGTGTTACATAGCTATGATATTTCCATAGGTAGGTATAAATGTTCTTCTCCAACTGTACCATTATTTTTATCAAAATTAGTACAAATTAATTCATCATCATCATCATCATCATCATCATCAGGTATTTAAATATTCCCACCGGGACACTACCCTTCCGTATGGATGGATATTGAGAATGGGCCATGGGCACCACGCGGGACCAATGCAGCTGGTGGTTATTAATTAACTCATAGAGGACAACTAAACAAAAAATATTTTTTATTCATAAAGAAAGTTCTTTTAAATTTAGTATTAAAAACTACAGATTTCATTAATACAATTCAGGGAATTTCCGCATAGAATTTTCCTCTTTGATTTTGGTAAAATTCCCATTTCGGCAAGCGTAATAATATGAGTATCACTACATAGTATAAAACAAAGTCGCTTTCTCTGTTCCTATGTCCCTTTGTATGCTTAAATCTTTGAAACTACGCAACGGATTTTGATGCGTTTTTTATAATAGATAGAGTGATTCAAGAGGAAGGTTTATATGTACTTTTTATCCCGATATTCCCACGGGAACGGGAACCACGCGGGTGAAACCGCGGGCGGCCGCTAGTATAGAAATATAATAATAACCAGTGAATGTAATAAATTAATGGTTTCGCCAGTATCACCAAGTAAGATAACAAATTGTACAATGATATCAATTTATTTCTAGACCAAAATCCATTCAAAATGGTTACCTTTAATAATATTTAGTTTTATAAACAAATACCTTTGTTCGACTTAAATGTAATGTGATGAAACTTGATGAAAGTACAGGATGAAATTGCAAGATTAAAATAAAATAATATACACGGTAGTTTTTTTATCACCTCGGATAATTTCAGGGATGAGACCAAAACTGTAATCGCGAAAAAAATCTGCTGTTCCATACAAAACAGCAAAAAATTTAGTAAAAATATTTGGAACAGCTGTTTTTTTCGTGAATTCAGTTTTGGTCCCATAATAAAAGTTGTTTGTTTTAATGAGTAGAATAATCCCTGAAACTATCCGGGGTGATAAACAAATTACCGTGTATTTTTTCACAACAGGGTAGCACTTTAGCCTTCATTACACCTGATGTTAAGTGAAGATATGGCTGAAGGTACTACTCCCAGAATCCTGAATCATTGCGGTACAACAATGCTTTAAACATTATTGTTATGGCGACATACTTAGATAAGGTGGTGGTCGCTAGCCATTGCATTAACTTAAGGCGCTACTCGGAAAAAGTATGGACTTTTTGATATAAAACTATAGGACTGTTAGAGTTGTTATAAAACTGGTAATAAGATATATATTTCTTCATACCTTTATCTAGAATCGTATAGTTTCAAAAACACGATTTTAAGATTTTGCCTCGACACTTTTTATTTTCGAAAATACCTCTAAATAATACGAAATATCAAGATTATTCTTAAATGGGGTTACATATAGGTACTATTGAAAATTGGTTTAGTTAGTGGACACCAATAATGTTTAGGATCGTGTATAAGCATTTTTTAAAAATCGCTTTAGTTTTTTAATACGAACTGATTTTGTGATTTTTTTGCGTAATCTGCAAAATCGGTCTCGCTCCCGCGCGCGTCGTTTTCTCATTGCTATCTCGCTTTAGCATAATTTTTCCGAGTATCGCCTTAAGTGTCTGCCCTCGGTTTCATTTGCGTGGTTCTCGTTCCTCTTAGAAAATGATTGGTGTTTTTTGACATGCGCTCCTTTTTGAGATGTTTAAAATGATATCAGAACCAGAATTCTAGGTCTTAAACTCTCTTCTCTTCGGGCCGATTTATCAATGCCTGGATAACGGCCCTCGCCCACGTCCGATAATCGGTGGCCGATCTGTTTCTTTTATTTTTTTTATTTATTCACAACGGGGGTCACACCTGATGATAAGTGGTGATAAGGCTGAAGGTGGAAGCGCACTACTCCCGGCATCCTCAATAACTGAGGAACTGGCTATCTTATCTCTAACTGCCGGAACACAATAATGCTGAAAACATAATTATTATGGCGTCAGACTTAGATAAGATGGTGGTAGCTAGCCAGGCGGACTAAGAACAAGTCCTACCACCTACCAAACCGAATACAATATGTACCCCCACTGGGTATCGAACCCGGGACCTCTGGGTCTGAAATCGGTGGTATGAACCACTAGACCACAGAGGCGGTTAAAAGTCGAATAATGTTTAGGGCCCTCGCCCACGTCCGATAATCGGTGGCCGATTTGTGGCCGATTTGTCTGACCTCCCTTTCTGTTATGTGAGTGCGAAAGGGAGATCAGACAAAATCGGCCACAAATCTGCCACCGATTTATCGGACGTGGGCGAGAGCCCTAAACATTATTCGTCTGATATCGTTTAATACCTCCAAATTGCAAAGCAATTGTCATTCATATATCTCTCTTGTTTTGAGATTGACATTTACTTTGATTACTTAATAATGTAACTCAACTATTATCTGAGGATTGAAAGAGTTAAGTATAAATAAAGATGGTTCTAATGATAATTGAAAATAGTAACGTTGGAAAATTGTCCTAGGAGAAGAACAACAAAAGACTATGTTCTACCAAATTATTTCTACACCTAAACTTATCGAATATGGTTTGTAATTTAATAATTAAAGAGTACCTATAATGAGATGTCAAATAAAGAGCGATGACGAGAAAAGGTCTCTGCCTACCCCTAACCACAGATAATATAATACTATACTAGTACCCTAACGGTAAAAGATCATTAATACCTACGTAGTATTTGTAGTGGCCGTTACTTAAATATTACTTGGAAATGCAAGATATTTAAATGGAAGTTAATTTGACATCTCTGAAAATAGCAGTTAGTTGATCCTATACTAATATTATAAAGAAGAAAGATTTGATTGTTTGTTTGTTAGTTTGTTTAGGCTCCGAAACTAATGGACCGATTTTGAAAATTCTTTGACCATTAGAAAGCTACATTCTTCCCGAAAGACAGGTTATATTTTATCCCGATATTCGCACGGGAACGGGTACCACGCGGGTAAAACTGCGAGGATCCGCTAGTATAATATAAGCCCAATAGGGGAAAGCCAAAAAAGGATGTCATTTTTCGACCTACGAGTATGTTCCTTGGAGTTTTATGAATTATTTTTTGAGCTTAGAATATAACCTTCGAATTTAAAGGAACATGTTGTTGAAACAGAACACGCTCTGTTTTGAAGGTTCACCCTGTTTTCCTTTTTCCTATTACAGTAATGATGTCACAGCCAGGGTCCCATGTAAACACCTTCCTATACATAAGGGTACAATGTGACCTAACTTCAAATGAAGAGGAAAATGGGCGACCTTTTGCAAGGTGAACTATGTACCTACTTGTTGTATAATCTTCCTCTATCTATACTAATATTATAAAGAGGAAATATTTGAATGTTTGTTTGTTTGCATCGAATAGGCTCCGAAGCTACTCGACCGATTTCAAAAATTCTTTGACCATTAGAAAGTTAGTGACATACCTAGGCTATATTTTATCCTGATATTCCCACGGGAACGGGTATCGCGCAGATAAAACCGCGAGGATCCACTAGTCCATACATAAATGTGAAAGTATGTTTGTTGGTTTTTTAGTTTGTCCGTCTTTCACGCCAAAACGTAGCAACGGATCGATGTGATTTTTGGTATGGGGATAGTTTTGGAGTTGGAGAGTGGCAGTAGGCTACTTTTTATCCCGAAAAAATTTCACATTCCCGCGGCATAACATCGTTTAGTACAAAATACCTAATACAAGCAAGCGAAGCCGCGGGTGGAAGGCTAGTTACATATGAATATACTAGCGACCGCTCCGGTAGCATCGCACGTAGCAACACATTATAAATGCAAGTTTGTGAGTATGGATGTATGGATGTCGGGATGTATGAATGTTTGTTACTCTTTCACGCTAAAACTACTGAACGTATCTGGATGAAATTTGCGAGGTATTCCAGTTACGGCACCAATTTGAACCGCACCATTTGAACGGCACTAAAAGTATTCCTGTTACGGCACGGTGTTGTTTTTTTTTTACAAAAAACTTATTTCACAATAGGTAGGAACTTCCGCCAAGTGGCGCTTGATTCAATCAAATACTGAAGAAGATGACGTCGGTTTTTCGTGCTACGGGTATAAGAATCGAACACGAGACTTTTAAGATAGCGGTATCTTGAAGACCGGTGCGTATTCACTCGGCCACAGAGGTCGTCGATATAATGCTCTTCTTAATGCACGCGTACACGGGCAATTTTTTTGGCAACAAATTGCCTGGCAACTTTTCTGTTATGGATCAATTTGGAGCAATTAAGTGGAGCGATGTTGCTCCATATTTCGTGGTATTGTGTGGCCGAACTCAGCAACAGGGCCCCGATCGCGGTAATTCTATGACGCATTAGTCAAGTGTAAAGTGACGTGTAAAACCGTTTTTGATAACGCGCGGCTTTGACAGTGCGACAACGTTTTCTGTTTCGGTGATAATCTTTGGAACTAAAACAGTTTTTATAGGACAGTCTATTTTGACTGCTAATTTCGTATTGCAAGTGGTTCCTCTATCACGGATGTCACGGATGTTTGCGTAACGTGCGCGTCGTTATGTCATTACGGCAATACGAAGTCAAACGTCAAGACCCAAACGCGATGAAGAGGCGCTGCATAGAATTACGGCCAATCGGCCCGCAGGTCGCTTGATGTGGTCGTGACGCCATATTGTCAGAGATTGACATGAATTGCGCAATTTCAGTTGCTCGTGTAAGCGCGCCCTTATGCTTAGCTTAGCGACGTGTATTACATAATATTCTATTCGGATTGCAGAAAGCCGCTTTAGCTGGTGACATTGGCAAAACTTACAGGTCTTCCGCAGTTTGTAACTAATGCGGGTTGTAAAGCCTTGAGTTTACCTTGACAGTCAATGTGGCATAATAGCCACAGCGAATATTCTACTAAAACAGTAACTAAGTTTAAAAATAAAAGGGGCTAAAACCTTTTTTAGCGGATTCTAATGCGCATTATAACTACTAATATATAAGGACAGGAGGCTTTTGTGGCCACTTTAAGGATTTTTTCACTTGGAAGATTGCTAAGTGGGTCTTAGTTATTTAAGACAAAAATATATCTTGAACTATAATGCATTTATTACCTTCAAAAGCACATCTTTCAAGTAAAAAAAAATAATGGTTTAGTACCTGATCTTTACTCGGAAAAATTAGAACGTTTCAGAGCATAAAATTTAAAAATTTTTTTTCTCTTCTTCAACAAATTTCACTTAAGAATATTTTTAAAAACGTATAAAGTTTTCACGTGAACCCGACATCTGTGTCCACAAACGTGTCTCATTTGGGGCCACGAAACTAGCGACGG